>JAYEPQ010000019.1:6873385-8343385 GCA_036321105.1 Dracaena cambodiana | reverse complement strand
TGCAGACCCAAGTGTCTCTGCTAGCTCACTCTTTTCAAAAGAAGCTTGGCAACCTCAGAGTGGAAAAAGTGGCTATTCCTAAGGATGGACCCACAAGACCTGAGCGCCCTGGGCGCACGGGGGTTGTTCCGCCCACATGGTGCGGCCATTTTCCCTCAGAATTGATGTTCTGGCCAAGCCAATCGGCCCGAGCCGCCATGGCACTCAGCCAGGACAGTGTCGCTCGCACCGAACAGCCCTAGAGCCTGGCCAGGGGGTGTGGCAGTCGTTCTGGCCATGCCAAGAGCCCCGAACCAGCCCGTCGCATGACTGGAACCCGCACGGAGCGATGCAGGGGCTGTTCCGGCCGTGCCAGCCGCCACGAACCGGACCGTCGGTCCGCCCGAGCCAGCATGGAAGAGTGCGAGGGTAGTTCTTGCCGTGCCATCTGCTTGGAACCCCACTGTCAGTCAGCCCGAACCCGCAAGTCACGGTGCGCGGGCAGCCCCAGCCGTGCCGTTCGCCCCAAAAGCGGACCGTCCGTCTGCACGAAGCAGCACAGCACGTGGCGTGGGCCACCCCGGCTGTGCATCCACCCCGAACCGGACCGTCCGTCCACCCGAACCCGCACGGCATGGTGTGCGGGCAGCCCCGGTCGCACCGAACTGGACTGTCCGTCTACCCAAACCCGCACGGCACGGTCATTCGCCCCGAACCGGACCGTCCGTCCGCCTGAATCCGCACGTCACGGTGCACGGGCAGCCCTGGCTGACCGAACCGGATCGTCCGCCCGCCCGAACTCGCACGTCACGGTGCGCGGGTAGTCCCGGACACCTCGAACAGGTCCGTCTGTTCGCCCAAACGCGCATGGCACGGCCGCCCCGAAATGGTACGTCCGCCCACCCGAACATGGAAGGCACGGTGCACGAGCAGTCCCGACTACCCCGAACTGGACCGTCCGTTCACCTGAACCCGAATGGCACGGTGCGTTGGCAGTCCCGGCCGCCCCGAACAGGACCGTCTATCCGCCAGAATGCGCACGACAAGGTGCTCGGGACGTCCCGGCCGCCCTGAACCGGTCCGTCTGTCCGCCCGAACATGCAAGGCGCGGTGCGCGGGCCATCCCGACCGCCCCGAACCGGACCGTCCGTAGCGGACCGTCTGTCTGCCTGAACCCGCACGGCACGGTGCGCAGGCAGCCGCGGCCGGGCCCTCCTTCCCGGACCGTCCGCCCGAAGCAACATGGCACGGTGCGCGAGCAGCTCCGGCCGTGCCATCCGCCCCGAACCGGACCGTCCGTCCGCCTGAAACAGCAAGGCATGGCGCGCGGGCCGTCCCGGCCGTGCCATCCGCCCCGAACCGAACCGTCGGTTCGCCCGAACACGCATGACACGGTGCGCGGGTAGTCCCGGCCACCGCAAACAGGTCCGTCTGTCCACTTGAACTCGCATGGCCCGGTGCGCAGGCAGTCCCGGCAGCCCGGAGAAAGACCGTCCATCTGCAGGAACTCACATGGCACGGTGCGCGGGTAGTACCGGCCGCCCCGAACAGGTCCATCCGTCTGCCCGAACCCGCACGGCACGGTGCGCGGGCACTCCTGGCTGCCCCGTACAGGTCCGCCCGTCTGCCCGAGCCCGAACCCGAACGGCAAGGTGCGCCAAGACCGTTTGTCCGCCCGACCGCGCACGGCACGGTGCGCATGCAGTCCCGGCAGCCCCGAACCGGACCGTCCGTAAGCCCGACCGTGCACGGCATGATGCGCAGGCAGTCCCGGCCGCCCCGAACAGGACCGTCGTTCCGCTCGAGCGCTCACGGCACGGTTCGGGGGCAGTCCGGCCGCCCTGAACAGGTCCCTCCATCCGCCCAAACCCGCACAGCAACGTGCGCGGGCAGTCCCGGCTGCCCCGAACAAGTCCATCCGTCCGTCCGTCCGAACCCGCTCGGCACGGTGCGCCAGGACCGTCCGTCCATCCGACCGCGCACAACATGGTGTGCAGGCAGTCCCGACAACCCCGAACCGGACCATCCGTTAGCCCGTCCGCGCACCGCATGGTGTGCAGGCAGTCCCGGCCGCCCCGAACAGGACCGTCCGTCTGCCCGAACGCGCACGGCACGGTGCGCGGGCAGTCCCGGCTGCCCCGAATAGGACTGCCTGTTCGGGCCAGTCCCGGCTGCCACGAACTGGACTGTCCGTGTTTGAGCAGTCCCGGCTGCCCCAAACAGGACCGTCCGTCTGCCGAACATGCAAGACATGGTACGCGGGCAGTCCCGGACCGTCCGTCCTCCAGAACACGCACTGCATTATGTACGTGAAGTCCCGGCCGCCCCGAACAGGTCTGTTCGTGTGCCCGAACAGGTCCGTCCTCTGCCCGAACGTGAATGACACGGTGTGCGGGCCGTGCCGACTGCCCCGAGTCAGACTGTCCATTCGCCCGAATCTGCACTGCACGGTCCACCGAAACCCTCATGGCACGGTGCATGGGCACGGCCATCGGCCCCGAACCGTCCGTATGCCCGAACCTGCACGGCACGGTCCGCGGGTGTAGCCATCCGCCCCGAACCGAACCGTCCGTCCGCCGGCGCCATGCACGGGCAGTTTCGGCCGCCCCGAACTGGTCCGTCCGACCGCCCAAATAGGACCATCCGTCAGCCATAGCCCGCATGGCACGTTGAGTGGGCAATCCCCGCTGCCTAGAAATCGGACCGTCCGTTCGCCCAAACCCGCACGGCAAAACCACTCACATGCCGACACGAAAGCTGCCCTTCGAGGCCCGAATGCTCGGGGCGGCCATCTCCAAGCGGATGGCTCGGGCAGCAACTCGCAACGGGACATCGGTGCGCACGCAATGTAGCTCCGGCGAGCACGAAAAATCTGAGAGAGCCAGCTAAACCCGGGGGTCTGGCCTCCCCAGGCCACCCCGCAAGCTCTGCTGCGAAAATAGCCGAGAAAAAGGGACCAAACCGGCCTCCCGAGCACTGAAAGCCAAGCAAAACGGGCCAAACCGGCCTCACGAGCACATAAAAACCAACAAAAACGAGCAAAACAGGCTAAAACGGCCTTTCGAGCACCTAAAAGCCAACAAAAACAAGAAAAACTGGCCAAACCAGCCTCCCGAGCACTATAAAGCCGCCAAAATAGAGCAAAATGGGCCAAACAAGCCTGCTCGGGCCTCCGCCGGACATGGCCGGAACTCCGGCGATGGCTGGCAAGGCGGAACCGGCCTCCCGGGCACCTTAAGGCCGATAAAAACGAGCAAAACGGGCCAAACCGGCCTGCCCTGGCCTCCGCCGGACATGGCCGGAACTCCGGCGATGGCCGGCAGCGGCGCCGTCCGGACAGCCGCTCCTCGGGGCACACCGCATGGCGGGGTGGGCTGCCCACCCGAGCTAAAGGGTCCTGCTCTGCACAATGCATGGCCTGCCCCAGCATGCAAAGACGATGTCAGAATTTCGACGATGGCCGGCGGGGCGGAAAAGGCCTCTGGAGCACCTTAAAGCCAACAAAAATTAGCAAAATGGCCAAAACAGGCCTGCTTGGGCCTCCACCGGACATGGCCGGAACTTTGGCGATGGCCGGCGGCACCGCTGGTCGGACAGCCGCCCCCCGGGGCACATCGCTAGCGGGGTGGGCCGCCCACCCAAGCCAAAGGGGCCTGCCCCTGCCATGCCCAGACGGTGCCATGGCCTGCCCATGCCCATGCCCAGACAGTGCCATGGCCTGCCCATGCCATGCCCAAACGGTGCCATGGCTCCTATTTGCTTCCCCCACCTACTACCTTAGAACAGGTTTTAACCTTAATTAGTCCCCTGCAGACCCAAGTGTCTCTGCTAGCACACTTTTTTCAAAAGAGGCTGGGCAACCACAGAGTGGAAAAAGTGGCTATTCCTGAGGATGGATCCTCAGGACCTGAGCGCCCTGGGCGCACGGGGGTGTTCCGCCCTCAAAGTGCGGCCATTTTCCCTCAGAATTGTTGTTCTGGCCGTGCCACTCGGCCCGATCAGCCATGGCACTCGGCCAAAACTGTGCCGCCCACACCGAACAGCCTAGGAGCTCGGCCAGGGGGGTGTGGCAGCCATTCAGGCCATGCCAAGAGCCCCGAACCAGCCCATCGCCTGGTGTGGCAGCCGCAACGAACCGGACCGTCGGTCTGCCGGAGACCGAACGGGTGGGTGCAAGGGCAGTTATGGCCGTGCCCTCCGCCTGGAACCCAACCGTCAGTTCGCCCGAACCCGCACAGCCCGGTGCGCGGGCAGCTCCGGCCGTGCCATTCGCCCCAAAAGCGGACCGTCCGTCCGCTCGAAGCCGGACAGCACGGTTCGCGGGTCGCCCCGGCCGTGCCTTTCGCCCCGAACCGGACCATCCTTCCGACCGAAGCCGCACGATGCGGTGCGCGAGCCGCCCCAGCCGTGCCATCCGTCCTGAACCGGACCGTCCGTCTGCCTGAACCCATATGGCACGGTGCGCAGGCAGCCCCGGCCGTGCCATCCGCCATGAAACGGACCGTCCGCCCGCCCGAACCCGCACGGCACGGTCATCTGCCCCGAACTGGTCCGTCCGTCCTCTTCGAACTGGACCGTCCGTCCACCCGAACCCGCACGGCACGGTGCGCGGGCAGCCCGGTCACACCGAACCGGACCGTCCGTCCGCCCGAACCCGCACGCCACAGTGCACGGGCAGTCCCAGCCGCCCCGAACAGGTCCGTTCATCCGCCCGAACACTCCCCGATGTTGAACTCTTTCCCTCCTACGAATATTATGAGTGTTTTGTGGCTGCTCCAAATGTGTATTCTCTATCTGATCAATCTGCTCATGTACCTGCTCCAATTCTAACCTCAGCACACGCCTCATCTCACTCATCATGGCCTCCATGAGCAACTTTGGGTCAGCCATCCCTGTAGCTCCTTCGGTGTTGCTCTTTTCACTATTGTGAGACATGATTGCTGCAAATCAAAGTTAGAAAATAAAAAAAAGGTAAAGACCTCACACACTCCCTCAAGTGTTTTCACTCAAAGAATGATTCACTCTATTCCACTCGTGTTTCACTCAGTATAATCGGCTTTTACTCTCTAATATGCTCACCACTCTTGCCTTTTTCCACTCGATAATCCTCTTTCAGTTCTTTTGAAACTATTCGAACAATATTTAAAATTCCATCAACAATTCACCAAGAACTCACCAAAGGAATTCAGGTTCAAAAAGTAAGAAAATAAGGGATATGGATGATTAGATTTTCAAAGCACAATTCAGCAAAATTTCAACGAAAAATTTTTTTTGGTCTTTGGGGTGAGGTGATTTTCGGGCTTATTGGAAACAAACGAAAAAGAATCTTTTTACTCTTTTTTTTCGGATCCTTTTTTTTGTTTTTTTTTCAGATTTTTTTTTTCGGACCACTTTTTTTCAGATTCTTTCGTTTGTTAATAACAGAACAAGATTTTGAATGGGGTAAAAGAAAGAAATTTGGCTAGATAAGAAAAGGAAACTAATTTAAATGGGATAGGCAAACTTGAGACGAGAAATCCTTTGCTCTGATACCAAATGATGTGAATCAAGAATAACGAGGTCCATAGAACAATTGGAAAATCCAAGAATGTCCTTGATCAGGTTTGGATGGGAGACCTTGACCCGTTGCATCAACAAAAACAAGAACCTCGGTATAATTGACCTCAACCCGTTGTTTAATACGAAGCAAGAACCTTGGTATAAGGAAGATGCCACAAACGGTAGTGGAAAGCCGTTTGATAAGTAGATAATGAACGCCACGGAAGAATTCTGATAAGTTCGAATAGTCCTTCAAAGAACCAAAGAGAATAAACTCACCAATTATCTGTAAACTGTATGTCCCTTCTATTCCATTAGATGCCTATTTATAGGCTAAAAAAATACAAAGAAATTTCCTATAAGGAAAGTTTAAGGAATAGAAACAAAACAAAAGGAAACAATCAGCTTTAACCGGATTTTTCTAATAGTTGAATCATATTGATGCATCTTTGTTGAATACGTGAACCATCCTCAATGGGCCTCTACGAATTTGCTTGAACCCAAACCTCTCGAATCAGCCCATTAAGTGCATCTTTGAACTTCTTTTTCCGTGCTCTTGTAACCGGCACAGTTTGAACTCGAACGGCTCCTTTGCAGTCATGCCATTCTTTGCATCACGGTTCGACCGTCCGCCCGAACACGCAAGGCCCGGTGAGCGGGCAGCCCCGACCGCCCCGAACCGGATCGTCCGTCCGTCCGAACTCGCATAGCATGGTGCGCTGGCAGTCCCGGCCGCCCCGAACAGGTCCGTCCATCCGTCCGAACAAACATTCACAACACGGTGCACGAGCAGTCCCGACCACCCCGAATCGGTCCGACCGACCGCCCGACCCCACAAGGCACGGTGAGCGGGCCATCTCGACCTCCCAGAATCGGACCGTCCGTCCGCTCGAACCCGCAGCCACTGTGCCCGGGCAGCCCCGGCCGTGCCATCCGCCCTGAACCGAATGTCGGCTTGGCCGAACATGCACGGCAAGGTGTGCGGACAATCCCGGCTGTGACATTCGCCCCGAACCAAACCGTCCGTCCGCCCGAACCTGCACGGCATGATGCGCGGGCAGTCCCGGCTACCCCGAGCAGGTCCGTCCGTCAGCCGGAACGGGAACGCCATGGTTCGCGAGCCTTCGACGACCGCCCCGAACCGGACCGTCCGTCCTCCCGAACCTGCACGGCATGGTGCACGGGCGGTCCAGGCCGTGCCATCAGCCCCGAACTGGGCTGTCCGTCCGCCGGAACACGCACGGCATGGTGCGCGGGCATGGCCGTCGGTCCCAAACTGAACCGTCCAGATGCTCGAATGCGCACGACACAGTGTGCGGGCATGGCCATCCTCCCCGGACCAAACCGTCTGTCCACCCGAATGCGCATGGCCCGGTGCGCAGGCAGTCCCGGCCGCCCCGAACAGGACCGTCTGTCTGCCTGAACGCGCACTGCATGGTGCACGGGCAGTCCCAGCCGCAACGAATAGGTCCGTCCGTCCACCCGAACGCGCACGGCACGGCGAGCAGGCAGTCCCGGCATCGCCGAGCTGGACAGTCCGTCCGCCCGAACGCGCACGGCACGGCGTGCAGGCTGTACCGGCCTCCCCGAACAGGACCGTCCGTCCGTCCAAATGCACACGGCACATTGCGCAACAGTCCCATTTGCTCCGAACAGGTCCATCCGTCCGACCAAACCTGCACGGCACGGTGCTCGGGCAGTCCCGGCCACCCCGAACAGGTCTGTCCGTCCGCCCGAACCAGCACAGCACGGTGCGCCAGGACCGTCCGTCTGCCCGAACCGGACCATACGTCTGCCCGACCACGCACGACATAGTTTGCGGGCAGTCTTGGCCACCCCGAACAGGACAGTCCGTCTGCCCAAACGTGCACGGCAATCCCGGTAGCCACGAACCGGACCGTTCGTCCTCCCGAACCCTCACGGAACGGTGCGCAGGCAGTCCAGCAGCCCTGAACCGGACCGTCCGTCCCCCCGAACATGCACGACACGGTACGCCAGCAGTCCCGGCCGCCCCGAACAGGTCAGTCTGTCCGCCAGAACACACATGGCACAGTGCGCGGGTAGTCCCGGCTCCCCGAACCGGTTCGTCCGTCCGCCCGAACACGCACGTCACGGTGTGCCGGCAGTCCCGGTAGCCCCAAACCGGACCGTCCATCCGCTCGAACGCGCACAACACAGTGCGCAGGCAGTCCCGACCTTTTCGAACAGGTCCGTCCGTCCGCCCGAACGCGCACGGCACGGTGCGGGGGCAATCCCGGCCGCCCCGAACAGGTACGTCCGTCCGCTCGAACCTGCACGGCACGGCCTGGCTGCCCGAACAGGTCCGCCAGTCTGTCCGAACCTGGCGGTCCCGGCCGCCCCGAACGGGTCCGTCTGTACGCCCGAACCCACACGGCACGGTGCGCGGGCAGTCCCGGCCGCCCCGAACAAGTCCGTCTGTCCGCCCGATACCGCAAGGCACGGTGTGCAGGCAGTCCCGGCCGTCCCGAATAGGTCCGTCCGTCCACCCGAACGAGCACGACGTGGAGCGGGGGCGCTTCCAGCCGCCCCGATCAGGTCCGTCCGTTCGCACGAACACGTAAAGCACGGTAAGCGGGTAGTCCCAGCCGTTCCGAGCAGGTCTGTCCGTCCGCCCGTTCCGTCCGCCCGTTCCGTCCACCCGAACACGCAAGGCACGGTGCAAGGCAGTCCCGGCCGCCCCGAACTGCTCCGTCCGTCAGCCCGAACGCGCACGTCACGGTGCGCCAGCAGTCCCGGCAGCCCCGAACTGGACCGTCCGCCCGCCCAAACATGCATGACACAGTGCGCAGGCAGTCCCGACCGCCACAAATAGGACTGTCCGTCTGCCCGAACCCGCACTGCACCGTGCACGGGCAGTCCCGGCTGCCTCGAACAGGTCCGTCCGTCCGCCCGATCCCGGACGGGGTGGTACGCAGGCAGTCCCGGCTGCCGCGAACAGGTCCGTCCCTCTGTCCAAACCCGTACGGCACGGAGCGCGGGCAGTCCCGGCCGCACCGAACCGGACCGTCTGTCCGCCAGAACCCGCATGGCACAGTGTGCGGGCAGTCCCTAACCAGACCCGGGCGCCCCGAACCGGTCAGTCTGTCTGCACGAACCTGCACGGCACGGTGCGCGTGCAGTCCCGTCCGCCCAAACCCGCATGGCACGGTGCGCGGGCAGTCCCTGCGGTCTCGAACAGGTCCGTCCGTCCGTTCGAACGCGCATGGCACGGTGTACAGGCTATCCTGACAGCCCCGAACCGGACCGTCCGTCTGCCGAAACACGCACGGCACGGTACGCGGGCAGTCCCGGCCGCACCGAACCGGACCGTCCGCCCGCACGACCCCGCACGCCATAGTGCTCGGGCAGCCCCGGCCGCACCTAACCGGAACGTTCGTCCACCCGAACACGCATGGCACGGAGCACCTGCAGTCCCGGACACACAGAACAGGACCGTCCGTCTGCCCGAACACGCAAGGCACGGTACGTGGGGGGTCCCAGACCGTCCGTCCGGCTGAACGCGCATGGCACGGTGCGCGTGCAGTCCCGGCTGCCCGGAACAGGTACGTCCGTCCGCCCGAACACATCATCCGTCCGCACGAACACGCAAGGCACCGTGCGCGGGCAATCCCGCCCATCCCGAACAGGTCTGTCCGTCCGCCCGAACCCGCACGGTACGGTGCGCGGGCCATCCCGATCACCCCGAACAGGTCCGTCCGTCCGCTCGGACCTACATGGCAGTCCCGGGAGCATCGAACTGGTCCGTCCGTCTACAGGAACCCGCACGGCGCAGTGCGCGGGCAGCCACGTCCCCCTGAACTCGCAAGGCACAGTGTGCGGGCAGTCCCGGCCACCCCGAACAGGTCCGTCCGTCCTCCTGAACGTGCACGGCATGGTACGCGGGCTATCCCGACCGCCCCGAACTGGACCGTCCGTCCGCCCGAACCTACACGGCACAGTGCGCGGGCAGTCCCGACCGTGCCATCGGCCTCGAACTGGATCGTCTATCCGCCCAAGCCCGCACGACACGCTGCGTGGGCAGTCCCGGCCATGCCAAATGCCCCGAATCGGACCTTCTGTCATGGCACGGTGGGCGGGCAGTCCCGGCCGCCCTGAACTAGTCTGTCCGTCAGCCCAAACACGCATGGCCCGGTGCGAGGGCAGTCCCGGCCGCACCGAATCAGACCGTCCATATGCCCGACCCCACACGGCACGGTGCTCGGGCAGCCCTGGCCGCACCGGACTGGTCCTTTCGTCCGTCTGAACACGCACGGCACGGAGCGCGTGCAGTCCTGGCCGTCCCGAACAGGACAGTCTGTCCAACCGAACATGCACGTTACGTGGGGGGTTTCGGACCGTCTGTCCACCCGAACGCGCACGGCACAGTGCGCGGGCAATCCCGCCCGCCCCGAACCGGCCTATCCGTCCGCTCGAACCTGCATGGCACGGTACGCGGGCTGTCCCGGACGCCTCGAACAGGTCCATCCATCCGCCCGAACCCACACGGCTGTCCCGGGTGCCCCAAACCAGTCCGTCCGTCTTTACGAACCCGAACGGCACGGTGCGCAGGCAGTCCCATCTGCCCGAACCCGCAGAGCACGGTGCAAGGGCAGTCCCGGATGCCTTGAACAGGTCCGTCCGTCCACCCGAACGCGCACGGCACGGTGCGTCGGTGATGAGTATCATATATTGTATTTTTTTTCTCCCATACTTTATCTATTTTTGTATATAAATAAATGCTACTAGGGTATTTTTAGTGTCTTTTTCAGGTGATCCAATTTGAACAAGGAAATGGCATGAAATCAGAGTTGGACTAGGAAATCAAAGGCCGAAAAGTTTCTAAAGTAGGCGAGACTACAAGATTAAATTACTGCATGAAGTAAAAGTCAAATACAGTCAAGCAAATATAGAGTACAAGATAATATACTTCTGTAGAAGAAACATCAGACCAATTGGGCTTTGTTTAGCCACCAATTGGCAGTTTCTACCACCAAATAGCGGCCAAACAGTGGCCGTTCCAGAGGAATTTTCTTCGAGGGCTTAATTATAAATTTGTAGTGTTTTTGGTTCTACTAGAATTAGGGTTTGATTTCCGAGGCCTATATATTGGCCGATCCTTGTATTTTGACGGGATTCTGGAACTTTGTACTCGTTTTCTGATTAATAAAGTTAGGGTTTTTGTTGAAGGTTGACGGCCACAACACCGTGTTCCAGAGGTAAACCATTGTTCTTGAGATTTTTACTTGCTTTCTAGATAGATTTAATCACTTTCTAGTTTAGATTTTACTGCTTTCTAGATTAGGGTTTATCATATTCATGAATAAAAATTTGATCTTTCTTAGTAAAAATATGAGTAGCTAATTAGTTTAGCTTTAGGATGTAGATGAAGCTAAGATCCGCCATGTAATTGCTCTCTAGTACTTTCTTCTTAAATAAAATTAATAAAGACATGTTTTTTCAATAAAAAGATTAAAATACAAGAACTCGAAGATTAGGACTTTCATAGGTTATACTTGAATTAGAGTTCTTGATAACCTATGCTTAGTTAGGGTTTGGGGTTGCTGGTTTTATCTTTTTCTTTGTATTATCTAAAAGATTTAGTTTGTTTTTATAAGAAGTAGCATCTTTGATGAGTTATACTTGCACAACACTTGATAGTTTATGCTTAGAGCACTTAAAGTAAAAAAGTAAACTAAAAAGATCGAATTTTTATGATAGAAGAAAATAATAGAAGTAAGAACATGGTTGGAAATTAGTGGATTCTAGATCCTAGGCTATTTAGATTAATTCAAGTTCAAACTAGAATTTTTGGTTAGTCCGTTAGACTAAGGAAAGAGTAAGGAATGGAAAAACACCTTAGATCCCTGTGAGACGACCTGTACAACGCTACAACGATACTGTGCGCTTGCAGTAAATATATCACATCAAGTTTTTGGCGTCGTTGCCAGGGATCGACGGTGTTTTTCTTTCTTTTTCTAGCGTTTTACGGGTTAACAGTGTGTGTGATTGTGAAGGAAATAGAAATTGCAGATACAGGATGATTTAAAGGATTGGAAGAGCCTCTGGACCAAGTGGAAGAAAGTCCAAAGTCAAATTCGCTATTTTAGCCGCTATTCAGCGGCTAGAACCGCTATTTAGGGGCCTAAAAGGTATGTTCTGAACCCAAATTTTCTCTGTTTCTGTAGTTTTGTTTCTTGGTTCTGTATAAAAATTAAAAAATAAAAAAAATAAAAAAATTAGGAACAGTAGAAATCACATTTTTATTTGATCATATCTATTCCACCGTTTTATCTCTCCACCACACCCCACTTCTTGCATTAGTTTAGGAAGTTCACGCATACACTCATGGTCGCTGGTTCATGCCACATTGGACCTGTGATCAATTTGGTCGACTTGTGAGATCAGATTTATTCATGGGAAATAAGATGGACCAGCTGATGAATATCATATATTATATTTTTCCTCTCATACTTTATCTATTCTTGTATATAAATAAATGCTACTCGGGTATTTTTAGTGTCTTTTCAGGTAAACCGATTCGTACAAGGCAGTGGCATGAAATCAGAGTTGGAGTCTGAAATCAGAGTCCGAAAAGTTACTAAAGTGGGCAAGACTACAAGACTATGATATTTCAGAGACTCAAAGTCAAATTCAGTAAGTAATAATAAACTTAGAAGACAATATTTGCATGTGGACAAAATTTCATTAATATATCTAAATGTTTTACGGCTATTTAGCGGTTTATACCGCTATTTAGCGGTCTAATGTGGGTCCCATGCGCCGATATTTTTCATCCTTCTTCTTTGTAATTTTTTAACTTTTTATTTCTGCTATAATTACGGTTTGATTTCCGAAGCCTATATATTGGCCTATCCTTGTATTCTAAAGGGATTCTGGAATTTTTGTACTCGTTTTCTGATTAATAAAGTAAGGGTTTTTGCTGAAGATGGACGGCCACAACACCGTGTTCCAGAGGTAAACCTTTGTTCTTGAGATTTTTACTTGCTTTCTACATAGATTTAATCGCATTCTATTGTAGGGTTTATTGCTTTATAGATTAGGGTTTATCATTTCATGAATAAAAATTTGATCTTCTTTAGTAAAAATATGAGTAGCTAATTAGATTAGCTCTAGGATGTAGATGAAGCTAAGATCCACCATGTAATTATTTTCTAATATTTTTCTTCTTAAATAAAATTAATAAAGACATGATTTTTCAATAAAAAAATTAAAATACAAGGACTCGAAGATTAGGACTTTGATAGGTTATACTTGAATTAGGTTTCTTGATAACCTATACTTAGTTAGGGTTTGAGGTTGCTGGTTTTATCTTTTTCTTTGAATTATGTAAAAGATTTAGTTAGTTTTTATAAGAAGTAGCATTTTTGATGAGTTATACTTGCACAACACTTGATAGCTCATGCTTAGGACACTTTAAGTAAAAATTAAAGTAAAAAGATCGAATTTTTATGATAGAAGAAAATATTAGAAGTAAAAACATGGTTGGAAATTAGTTGATTCTAGATCCTAGGCTATTTAGATTAATCCGACTTCAACCTAGAACCTTTGGTTAGTCCGATAGAACTATAGAGAAAATAAGAATAGTAAAAACACCTTAGATCCCTATGGGACGACCTGTATAGTGCTACAATGATACTGTGTGCTTGCAGCAAATATAACACAACACCAGCCGATCCCGATCCTTCAAGATCGATGTTACCCGTTGCGTACATCATTACCATCATGCATCAAACTTCCACACGTAGCGGGTAATCACTATGAATTGAAACCGCAGTACATTAGTATGCTTCCTAAATTTACTGGTTCTGATTCAGAAGATGCATATCTCTTTATCAGTGAATTTCAAGAAGTATGCATAATGATTAAACTGCAAAATTTATCGGAGGGCGCAATTAAGCTCCGCTTAATCCCTTTTGCACTTAAGGATAATGCCAAGAAGTGGTTATACAGTATGCCTACTGATTCAATCACTACTTGGGATGAATTCGTTATAGTGTTTCTCAAGAAGTATTATCCTACGCACAAGACAGCAAGAATCAGAAATCAAATTAATCAATTCCGTCAAATGCCAGGAGAACCCTTCTGGAAATACTTAGAACGGTTTAAGGATTTATTAGCTCAATGCCCCCACCATGCGATAGAAAAGTGGCGGTTGTGTCAAATCATATATGAAGGACTGGATTACACATCCAAAACTCTTCTGGAATCCATGTGTCAAGGGGAGTTTATGAGGAAAAACGAGGATGAAGCATGGGACTTTCTTGAGGACCTATCGTGGAAGACCATGCAGTGGGAGAGTCCCGCTGAGAAGTCTAGTGCATCAACTTCTTCAAATAAGGGTGGGATTCATAGCGTCGACAGCTCTATAGCTGCTGAAGCAAAGATCGCAGCCCTTATGAGAAGAATTGAGGCACTGGAGACTCTAGTGCTCCACCAGTAGGTCAAGTGAATCAACTCCAAAGTCCCACATGTTTTAATTGCGAAACTCCCAATCATGTTATGGAGGAGTGTCCATTGTTAGTATATCCTATGGGTCCCACACTTGAGCAGGCTAACGCCATGTCTCAAAGACCCATTAATAATCCATACGCTCTGACATACAATCCTAGTTGGAAGAGCCATCCAAATCTCTCATGGGGTCAAGGGCAATATCAGGGAGCCCCGAACTCCAACATGCAGCCTCCAGCTACTGGTCAGTTCCCAAGACCAAATATGGGTTCTTATCAACACCCAAATGCTTCAAACCATGGGAACAAACAGAATAGACCACCAGCACAAAACCACTCATATCCACAACAGGGGTCTAATAATGATCAAGAAAAGCGACTTCAATCACTTGAGAAGAATGTTGAAAATCTTCTCAAGTCTCGGTCCAATCTTGACACATACATGCAGAATCTTATGAAAGTATCAACTGATTTTATTGAAAGAACAGATCAGCACCTGCTCGTGAACTCTCAATCTATTAAGAATGTAGAGCAGCAGGTTCGACAATTAGCAAATCAAATGAGTGAACGTGGCAAGGGCACTTTTCCAAGTCAACCCATAACAAATCCTAATGTCAGTTCATCAAATTCTAATCAGTCGCATGTCAACCAAATTAATGTCATTCACACACTTCGATCTGGCAAACTAGTTGACAATCACGTAGCCATGCCACCTGATTCCACTCCTATTGCACGGCAAGCTATACTCCCTGATACCACGATTCCATCATCACCTCATGATTCATCATTATCATCATCTCACGATCTACCCACTAGCATGACAGAAGAATCTGATCCTTCTAATTCTGATCCTCCTATTGACCATACTTATAAACCAAAGGCTCCCCATCCAAATTGATTGAAGAAAAATTCTCCTCAGGTGGAGCACATTCTTGAGTTATTCAAGCAAGTTAAGGTCAATGTTCCTCTTCTTGATGCAATCCAACAAGTACCTGCTTATGCAAAATTCTTAAAGGATTTATGCACAAAGAAGAGAACAACCAATGTTCTAAAGAAAGTCTTCTTAGCTGCTAACATATCTAGCATCCTCTCTCATTCAGCACCCGTAAAGTATAAAGACCCTGGAAGTCCTACTGTCTCCTGCACTATAGGGACTGCAGTGATTGAAAGGGCTTTACTAGATTTAGGAGCAAGTGTCATCTTGCTTCCTTATTCAGTGTACCAGCAACTAGGACTGGGAGAGTTGAGACCTACAAGGATTACGTTACAGCTAGCTGATAGATCTGTGAAGACACCTATGGGAGAGATTGAGGATGTCTTGATTAAGATTGGGGAGTTTATCTTCCCAGTTGATTTCATAGTTCTCGAGACTCAACCTGTGGTGAATCCACACCATTGTATCCCAGTTATTTTGGGATGTCCATTCTTGGCCACTTCTAATGCTGTTATTAATTGCCGGAGTGGATCGATGAGACTTTCCTTTGGAAATATGACACTTGATTTGAATATATTCAATCTAGAGCGCCAACCAAGTGATCCACATGACGAGCCCCTAGAAGTGAGTATGATCCAAGGGTTGTCCAGTGAACACCAAGAGGAGAAATTCTTTGATGAGCTGAATGGTTTAGTTGATGAGAGTGTTTCTTGGAGACGCTCGATGAATCATCTAATTATGTGTCTTCCACTCAATGGAAACTTCCACCTGAGCCATGGATGACTGAACCACGAGTTCAGTTACGACCATCTATTGAGTGTCCACCTGAGCCTGAGATGAAGACCCTTCCGAGTCATCTCAAGTACGCTTTCTTGGGTAAACACGACACACTACCAGTCATTATCTCTGCATAATTGACTGACGCTCAGGAGGAAAAACTCATATCAGTGTTGAAAGCACATAGGGAAGCCATAGGCTGGAGTATGGCCGATATTAAGGGGATAAGTCCTTCTATAGTGCAGCATAGAATTCATTTACTAGACAATGCACGACCTGCAAGAGATCCTCAGTGTAGGTGGAATCCAGTAATGAAAGAAGCTGTGAGGAAAGATATTCTTAAGTGCCTTGACAATGGGATCATCTATCCTATCTCTGATAGCGCATGGGTAAGCCCAATTCAAGTAGTGCCTAAGAAATCCGGAATCACTGTAGTCAAGAATGATACAAATGAACTTATCCCGATGCATTTGCAGACGGGATGGCGAGTCTGCATTGATTATAGGAAGCTTAATGCTGCAACTAGGAAGGACCACTTCCCCTTACCATTTATTGATCAGATGTTGGAACGGTTGGTGATGTGTTATATTTACTGCAAGCGCACAGTATCGTTGTAGCGCTGTACAGGTCGTCTCACAGGGATCTAAGGTGTTTATGCATTCTTACTTTCTCTATAGTTCACCGGACTAACCAAAGGTTCTAGGTTGATATCGAATTTATCTAAGTAGCCTAGGATTTAGAATCCACTAATTTCCTACCATGTTCTTACTTCTAATATTTTCTTCTATCATAAAAATTCGATCTTTTTAGTTTAATTTTTACTTAAAGTGCCCTAAGCATGAGCTATCAAGTGTTGTGCAAGTATAGCTCATCAAAGGATGCTACTTCTTATAAAAATAAACTAAATATTGTAGATAATTCAAATAAAATAGTAAAACCAGCAACCCCAATCCCTAACTAAGCATAGATTATCAAGAATCCTAATTCAAGTATAACCTATCAAAGTTCTAAACTTCGGGTCCTCGTATTTTAATGTTTCATTTGAAAAATCATGGCTTTTATTAATTTTATTTAAGAAGAAAAATATTAGAAAATACTTACATGGTGGATCTTAGTTTCATCTACATCCTAGGGCTGATCTAATTAGCTACTCATGATTTTTGCGAAGAAAGATCAAATTTTAATTCATACAATGATAAACCCTAATCTAGAAAGCAGTAAACCCTAATCTAGAAAGCAGTAAAATTTATGCAGAACGAAAATAAGAATATCCAGAGCAATGGGTTACCTCTGATCACGGTGTTGTGCCGTCAACCTTCAGTAAAAATCCCAAATTTATTGAACAGAAAAATCGCGTACAAAAATAATTCCAGCGTTCAGAATCCCGTCAAAATAAAAGGGTTAGCCCATAAATAGGCCTCGGAAACCAAACCCTATTTCTAGCAGAACCAAAAGACCTATCAATTTACAATTAAGCCCACGACAAAAAATACTTTGATTCGGCCACTTATGAGCCGCTATTTAGCGGCTAATACCGCTATTTAGCGGCTCAATTTTGAGCAATTGCATTAAACTTTCTTCTGCAGAAGTATCTTCTCTTGTACTGTTCACTTTCTTGACTGTATTTAACGTCTACTTCCTGCAGTACTTTAATGTTGTAGTCTAGCCCGCTTTAGAAACTTTTCGGTGTTTGATTTCCTAGTCCAACTCTGGTTTCATGCCTTTTCCTTGTATAATTTGGATTACCTGCAAAAGACACTAAAAATACCCAAGTAGCATTTATTTATATACAAAAACAGATAAAGTATGAGAGGAAAAATGCAATATATGATATTCATCACACCCCCACACCTATCTTTTGCTAGTCCTCGAGCAAAAGCTAAACCTAAAAAGAAAAACAAAAATCCTAACTCACTTTCGCAGGAATCGCGATTACACTTAGCACGTACAACAAGCCTTTAAACCCCTAGGTTACCCTAGTGGACGAGTGTTGTCTCGTGAGGGTTTGCAGTGAATATACCCACAAAATTCAAGAAGAAAATAGATTAAGGAATAAAGAAAAGAAAAATAAGGATAACCGAAAATTAAGAAAAATAAAAATTTTATACAAAAGAAAGAAAAAAATCTTTTTTTTTTTTTTATATTTTCGTCAATTGGTCTCACTAATATACAAACTTAAGAACGCATTTAGATTATCAATTTTTAAATCGAGCATCATATCAGATACACTTATCATTTTAATCAAAAATTTAAATCTTATCTTTCAACTACTAACAGATAATTTATTGGCTCCTATACATCTACGTGCATGTGTGATAGTCTACTTTGGTTTTTGGACTCCAACTCTAACTCATGATTCATCTCCTCTCTCATAATTTTTTTTTATTAAGAATATTTCACCTTTCATGCGAGTATTCACGCTTGCTTAGGCGCAAAATACCCGATTACTTAGTTCATACTCTTTTTTTTTCTTTTTTCTTTTTTTTTTTTTTTTTTTAAGAATATTTCACCTTTCATGCGAATATTCACGCTTGCTTAGGCGCAAAATACCCGATTACTTAGATCATACTCTTTTTTTCACTCTTGAGGCTATTGCCTTAATACCAGGCGCACCCCATTATTTTATCACTCTCGAGACTATTGCCTTAGGCTCACCCCATTAATTTATTCTCACTTTTTTTAGAGAGAGAAGACTTACTCATTCGTTATTATCTTTATCCTTAACCTAATAAACTATTGTGAGGTGAAGAATAGATGTATAATTGCCTCAAAACTACTATTAGCGATATTTATTTTTCGGATTTTAATCTTTTTTTTTTCATAAAATTCAAAGTGTATCGTCCAATCTACTCTCATATCCAATTTCAAATCTAAATTTTGTTCCTTTATCTGTAATTAGTTTGATCTATTGATGAAAAAAAAAAACAAAAAATATTTTTTTTTTAATCTTTTTTTAATCTTTTTTTTTAATCTTTTTGTTGGTCACCCTAAAAACTACCCAAAGTGTAAAATAAAGAAACCCAAAAACCTAAAAAAAAAAAAAAATAAAATAAAAATAAAATCCTAAAAATCCTAAAAAAAATAAAATAAAATTAAAATAAAATAAAATAAAATAAACATCTCCTCATACACTCCCCCACACCTAAACTTGTGTATGCCCTCATACACAAATCATTGGTGTCGTCCTCTTTGCCTTCTACTAGATTCACCATGTGCAGGACGTGCTCGTGCTGTAGAAGACTCACCCCTATCAATCTGTTTCAACCGGTGCCAAATTTTTCCAAGACCTTGTCAGACGATGTTGATTTGCTCAGTGGGATCAGCTGGCAAGTCTTGGTCAAAGAAGGCATCATCCTCTTCCTCTTGTGTCAAGTCAGTGGCATATATATCCTCGTTATCAACATGTCTGTTCCAATCTTCTGGAACAGCAGCATGATATGTCACTGAAATATGTTCGGTAGTGATCAACACGCGTGAGGGTGCGTATGCGTCAAATTCGGCACTAGATATAAACTTGCGACACAACTGTGTAATTAAACACGGCAGAGGCAAACTAGTTCTCGACCGCATCTTAGCATCAATAATAGTGTCGAGTAGTTGTGTGCACATACAGAAGTGAGTATCTTGATGCATAATACAATCAACAACATAAAGTGTGGGCGTATAAAAAGATGACATATGTGTAAGGCCCATAACATTAGTATTGACCCAGCGGCAAGTTGCGTGAATATTTCGGTAGAGTATCTTGCTGCTGATCCCTTTATCACGTGTTATTTTGCAGTTTGGGCCCATCTATGTAAGATAGTCCTCAATCCTACCAGGCGTGTGATTCCCGGTATGAAGGAGGATACCCGTGGAAGTTGAGATGGCCTCTGCGTGCATTTCATATAATTGGCCGCGCCAATGGAGGTTTATGGTTTTGCGATCGTCCGAAATGTCGGATTTCGCAAAACTCGCATAAAATTCCTCCACCAACTCTGGGATGTAGAATGCATTAGATGAATAAATGAGGTAATTCCAACCCAGAGTTTCGATTGCAGCGGCAAAATAAACACTAAATGCCGCAAAAATTTCTCCAAAAAACTTCTCACAAACAAATCTACCCATGATATCGTACTGTAATTATAAATTTGCAATCTGATCAACACAGTAAATATAAAAGAGAGAACTCGTACCTCCCTTGAAGTTTCAGGGGGAAAATCCATAGTTTAGCCGCTTAATAGCGGTATATACCGCGGTTTGGCGGCTTGGAATTCACAGATGGGCGAGAGCTTCGGAGTAGTTGTCTATGACGGTGATATGGACCTTTGAAGCATCTCTGGTAGAAGAAAAGTTGAAGATCCTACACTATCCTGCAAAGAGAGAAACAAAAACCAAAAGGAGGAAGTGGGGAAGGAAGGGGGGCAGCTAGGGTTTTGGATGAAATGATTTGGGGGAAAATGAGGGCTGCTTGGGTGTATATAGGAATGGAAAATTACCGTTAGCTCCCCATCTTTCCCTAATTTTGCTTTAAAACCCTGCATCACGTTAGTAACATAATATACATGCTATTATACACATGACTACATGCTTTTATGCATAGATTGGATCGTGAAGTGTCACGACCTCTACGTTATCGCTCACTCGAGGTTCTAAAAATGGTTTTAGTCTGTGACCGTTTACTTTGAATAAATTACCATTTTTAGGATCCTCGAGATCAACTGCACCGTGATGGTGCACTGTCCGTACTATGTACGGTCCACTCCATCTTGATCTCAATTTTCCTGGGAATAAATGTAGCCTCGAATTACATAAGAGAACTTTTTGTTCAGGTGCAAATGACTTGCGAATGATTGCTTTGTCATGAAACACTTTTGTTTTCTCTTTATAAATCTTGGCACTCTCATATGCGTCCCGTCTTATCTCATCAAGCTCATTAATTTGTAATTTTCGCTGCTCGCCAGCTTTTTCGAGCTCAAAATTTAGAAATTTAATTGCCCATAAAGCTTTATGCTCAAGCTCCACCGGTAAATGACACGCTTTCCAAATATCAAACGATATGGAGACATGCCTAGATTAGTCTTGTAAGCAGTACGGTAAGCCCATAATGCATCAGCTAGCTTACAAGACCAATCTTTTCTATTATGATTTACAGTTTTCTCCAAAATCAGTTTGATTTGGCGATTGGAAACTTCCACTTGCCCACTAGTTTGTGGATGATATGGTGTGGCTAACTTGTGGGTAATGGAATATTTCCGCATAAGCGCCTCAAATGACCGGTTGGTGAAATGGGTACCATTATCGCTAATAATAGCTCGAGGAATGCCAAATCGAGAAAATATACTCTCTTTCAAAAACTTGACAACTACTTTGTTGTTATTTGATTTTGTGGCTATTGCCTCTACCCATTTAGAAACATAATCAACAGTAACTAATATGTATTGATTTCCAAATGAGTTGGGTAACGGTCCCATAAAATCTATACCCCATACATCAAAGATTTCGACCTCAAGGATGGGTTGCAGAGGCATCATATTGCGCCGTGAAATTTTGCCGACGAATTGGCATCGTGTGCATGCTTTGCAATATTCCACGGCGTCTTTGAAAATAGTTGGCCAATAGAAACCACTCTGCAATACCTTTTCGGCCGTTTTTCTGGGACCAAAGTGTCCTCCACAAGCTAGATCATGACAAAAAGAAAGAACACTTTGTATCTCATCGTTAGGTATGAATCGACGTATGATTTGGTCTGGACAACATTTGAACAGATATGGTTCATCCCAGTAAAAAAAAATTTACTTGGGATAAGAATCTATATCGATCCTGCTTGGACCAATGGGACGGAATCTCCTTAGTCACAAGATAGTTCACAGTGTCAGCAAACCATGGTTCGTGCATCAATGCAAACAGTTGCTCATCAGGAAATGATTCGTTTATGGGGCACAAATTAGTTGGAGCGTTGGGCAGACGAGACAAGTGATCAGCTACTGAATTATCCACACCTTTCTTGTCTAATATCTCAAGATCAAACTCTTGTAGCAAGAGGATCCATCGAATAAGCCTTGCTTTTGCATCTTTCTTGGTTAACAAGTATTTCAAAGCAGCGTGATCAGTGTATACTGTAATTCGTGATCCAATCAAGTAGGAACGAAACTTCTCAAGTGCAAAGACGACTGCCAGAAGCTCTTTCTCTGTGGTAGAGTAGTTCAACTGGGCGTCATTAAGTGTCCTACTTGCATAATAAATCACATGTGGCTGCTTATTAATACATTGACCAAGGACGGCACCAAGAGCGTAATCAGATGCATCACACATGAGCTCGAAGGGTAAGCTCCAGTCTGGCGCATGAATAATAGGAGTGGTAGTCAGCGCCTTCCTGAGCTGCTCAAATGCTCTTAGACAATCAGGCGTGAAATTGAATGGTACTTCCTTGGCTAGTAAATGTGTCAAAGGCCTAGCAATTGTGCTAAAGTCTTTGATAAATCTTCTATAAAAACCAGCATGACCAAGGAAGGATTGTATATCTTTCACTGATCGCGGAGGTGGCAGATTATTGATGAGGTCTACCTTGGCTTTGTCAACCTCGATACCTTTCTTCGAGATGACATGCCCTAGCACTATGCCATTTTTGACCATAAAATGGCATTTTTCCCAATTGAGTGTCAAATGCTTCTCATTACAACGCGTGAGAACTAACTCTAGATGATGCAGACACTCTTGAAATGAATCTCCGAAGATAGAAAAATCATCCATGAAAATTTCAAGAAATCGTTCAACCATGTCAGAGAAAATACTTACCATGCACCTTTGGAACGTGGCAGGTGCATTGCATAACCCAAAGGGCATGCGTCTGTATGCAAAGGTGCCGAATGGACATGTGAACGTGGTCTTTTCTTGATCCTCCGGAGCGATGGGAATTTGGTTGTAGCCAGAGTATCCATCTAGAAAACAATAGAACTCATGTCCGGCCAACCGTTCCAACATCTGATCAATGAATGGTAAGGGGAAATGGTCCTTCCTAGTTGCAGCATTAAGCTTCCTATAATCAATGCAGACTCGCCATCCCGTCTGCAAACGCATCGGGATAAGTTCATTTGCATCGTTCTTGACTACAGTGATTCCGGATTTCTTAGGTACTACTTGAACTGGGCTTACCCATGTGCTATCAGAGATAGGATAGATAATCCCATTGTCAAGACACTTAAGAATATCCTTCCTCACAGCTTCTTTCATTACCGGATTCAACCTACGCTGAGGATCTCTTGTAGGTCGTGCATTGTCTAGCAAATGAATTCTATGCTGCACTATAGAAGGACTTATCCCCTTGATATCAGCCATACTCCAGCCTATGGCTTCCTTATGTGCTTTCAACACTGATATGAGTTTTTCCTCCTGAGCGTCAGTCAATTCTACAGAGATAATGACTGGTAGTGTGTCGTGTTCACCCAAAAAAGCGTACTTGAGATGACTCGGAAGGGTCTTCATCTCAAGCTCAGGTGGACACTCAATAGATGGTCGTAACTGAGCTCGTGGTTCAGTCATCAATGGCTCAGGTGGAAGTTTCCATTGCGTGGAAGACACATAATTAGATGATTCATCGAGCGTCTCCAAGAATACACTCTCATCAACTAAACCATTCAGCTCGTCAAAGAATTTCTCCTCTTGGTGTTCACTGGACAATCCTTGGATCATATTCACTTCTAGGGGCTCGTCATGTGGATCACTCGGTTGGCACCCTAGATTGAATATATTCAAGTCAAGTGTCATATTTCCAAAGGAAAGTCTCATCGATCCACTCCGGCAATTGATAACAGCATTAGAAGTGGCCAAGAATGGACGTCCCAAAATAACTGGGATACAATGGTGTGGATTCACCACAGGTTGAGTCTCGAGGACTATGAAATCAACTGGGAAGATAAACTCCCCAATCTTAATCAAGACATCCTCAATCTCTCCCATAGGTGTCTTCACAGATCTGTCAGCTAACTGCAACGTAATCCTTGTAGGTCTCAACTCTCCCAGTCCTAACTGCTGGTACACCGAATAAGGAAGCAAGTTGACACTTGCTCCTAGATCTAGTAGAGCCCTTTCAATCACTGTAGTCCCTATAGTGCAGGAGACAGTAGGACTTCCAGGGTCTTTATACTTTACAGGTGCTGACTGAGAGATGATGCTAGATATGTTAGCAGCTAGGAAGACTTTCTTTGGAACATTGGTTGTTCTCTTCTTTGTGCATAAATCCTTTAAGAATTTTGCATAAGCAGGTACTTGTTGGATTGCATCAAGAAGAGGAACATTGACCTTAACCTGCTTGAATAACTCAAGCATGTGCTCCACCTGAGGAGAATTTTTCTTCAATCGATTTGGATAGGGAGCCTTTGGCTTATAAGTATGGTCAATTGGAGGATCAGAATTAGAAGGATCAGATTCTTCTGTCGTGCCAGTGGGTAGATCGTGGGATGATGATGATGAATCATGAGGTGGGGATGGAATCGTGGTATCAGGGAGTGTAGCTTGCCGTACAATAGGAGTGGAATCAGGTGGCATGGCTACATGATTGTCAACCAGTTTGCCAGATCTAAGTGTGTGAATGGCATTAATTTGGTTGACATGCGACTGATTCAAATTTGAGGAACTGGCATTAGGATTTGTTATGGGTTGACTTGGAAAAGTGCCCTTGCCACGTTCACTCATTTGATTTGCTAGTTGTCCAACCTGCTGCTCTACACTCTTAATGGATTGAGAGTTTACGAGCAGGTGCTGATATGTTCTTTGAATGAAATCAGTTGACACTTTCATAAGATTCTGCATGTATGTGTCAAGGTTGGATTGAGACTTGAGAAGAGTTTCAACATTCTTCTCAAGTGATTGAAGTCGCTTTTCTTGATCATTATTAGACCCCTGTTGTGGATATGAGTGATTTTGTGCAGGTGGTCTATTCTGGTTGTTCCCATGATTTGAAGTATTTGGGTGTTGATAAGCACCCATATTTGGTCTTGGGAACTGACCAGTAGCTGGAGGCTGCATGTTAGAGTTCGGGGCTCCCTGATATTGCCCTTGACCCCATGAGAGATTTGGATGGCTCCTCCAGCCAGGATTGTATGTTGGAGCGTATGGATTATTGACGGGTCTTTGATACATAGCGTTAGCTTGCTCAAGTGTAGGACCCGTAGGATTTACTAACAATGGACACTCCTCCATAACGTGGTTGGGAATTCCGCAATTAAAGCATGTGGGACTTTGGAGTTGATTCACTTGACCCACTGGTGGAGACTGAGCACTAGGAGTCTCCAGTGCCTCAATTCTTCTCATAAGAGCTGCGATCTTTGCTTCAGCAGCTATAGAGCTGTCGACGCTATGGATCCCACTCTTTTGAGCAGAAGTTGATATACTGGGCTTCTCAGTGGAACTCTCCAACTGCATAGTCTTCCATGATAAGTCCTCAAGAAAGTCCCATGCTTCATCCTCGTTTTTTCTCATAAACTCCCCTTGACACATGGATTCTAGAAGAGTTTTGGATGCGTAATCAAGTCCTTCGTATATGATCTGACACAACCGCCACTTTTCTATTGCATGGTGGGGGCATTGAGCTAATAAATCCTTAAATCGTTCTAAGTATTTCCAGAAGGGTTCTCCTGGCACTTGACGGAATTGATTAATTTGATTTCTGATTCGTGCCGTCTTGTGCGTAGGATAATACTTCTTGAGAAATACTGTAACGAATTCATCCCAAGTAGTGATTGAATCAGTAGGCATACTGTACAACCACTTCTTGGCATTATCCTTAAGTGCAAACGGGATGAAACGGAGCTTAATTGCGTCCTCCGATAAGTTTTGCAGTTTAATCATTACGCATACTTCTTGAAATTCACTGATAAAGAGATATGCATCTTCTGAATCAAAACCAGTGAATTTGGGAAGCATACTAATGTACTGCGGTTTTAATTCGTAGTGATTACCCGCTACGTGTGGAAGTTTGATGCATGATGGTAATGATGTACGCAACGGGTAACATCGATCCTGAAGGATCGGGATCGGCTGGTCCATCTTGTCTCCCATGAACAAATCTGATCTCACAAGTCGACCAAATTGATCACGGGTCCAATGTGGCATGAACCAGCGACCGTGAGTGTATGCGTGAACTTCCTAAACTAATGCAAGAAGTGGGGTGTGATGAAGAGATAAAACGGTGGAATGATATGAGCAAATAAAAATGTGGTTTCTGCTGTTCCTAATTTTTTTATTATTTTTTTTTTTAATTTTTCTACACAACTTGGAAACAAAAATACAGCAACAGAGAAAATTGGGGTTCCAAACGTACCTCTTTGGCCGCCAAATGGCGGTTCTACCCGCTAAATAGCGGCTAAAATAAAGAAGTGGATTCTGATATTTTTTTCACTTGGTCCAGAGGCTCTTCCAATTCTTTCAATCTTCCTGTATCTGCACTTCCTATTTCCTGCACACTCACACACACTGTTAACCCGTAAAATGCTAGAAAAAGTAAGAAAAACACCGTCGATCCCCGGCAACGGCGCCAAAAACTTGATGTGTTATATTTACTGCAAGCGCACAGTGTCGTTGTAGCGCTGTACAGGTCGTCTCATAGGGATCTAAGGTGTTTATGCATTCTTACTTTCTCTATAGTTCACCGGACTAACCAAAGGTTCTAGGTTGATATCGAATTTATCTAAGTAGCCTAGGATTTAGAATCCACTAATTTCCTACCATGTTCTTACTTCTAATATTTTCTTCTATCATAAAAATTCGATCTTTTTAGTTTAATTTTTACTTAAAGTGCCCTAAGCATGAGCTATCAAGTGTTGTGCAAGTATAGCTCATCAAAAGATGCTACTTCTTATAAAAATAAACTAAATATTGTAGATAATTCAAATAAAATAGTAAAACCAGCAACCCCAATCCCTAACTAAGCATAGATTATCAAGAATCCTAATTCAAATATAACCTATCAAAGTTCTAAACTTCGGGTCCTCGTATTTTAATGTTTCATTTGAAAAATCATGGCTTTTATTAATTTTATTTAAGAAGAAAAATATTAGAAAATAATTACATGGTGGATCTTAGTTTCATCACATCCTAGGGCTGATCTAATTAGCTACTCATGATTTTTGCGAAGAAAGATCAAATTTTAATTCATACAATGATAAACCCTAATCTAGAAAGCAGTAAACCCTAATCTAGAAAGCAGTAAAATTTATGCAGAACGAAAATAAGAATATCCAGAGCAATGGGTTACCTCTGATCACGGTGTTGTGCCATCAACCTTCAGTAAAAATCCCAAATTTATTGAACAGAAAAATCGCGTACAAAAATAATTCCAGCGTTCAGAATCCCGTCAAAATACAAGGGTTAGCCCATAAATAGGCCTCGGAAACCAAACCCTATTTCTAGCAGAACCACAAGACCTATCAATTTACAATTAAGCCCACGACAAAAAATACTCTGATTCGGCCACTTATGAGCCGCTATGTAGCGGCTAATACCGCTATTTAGCGGCTCAATTTTGAGCAATTGCATTAAACTTTCTTCTGCAGAAGTATCTTCTCTTTTACTCTTCACTTTCTTGACTGTATTTAACGTCTACTTCCTGCAGTACTTTGATGTTGTAGTCTAGCCCGCTTTAGAAACTTTTCGGTGTTTGATTTCCTAGTCCAACTCTGGTTTCATGCCTTTTCCTTGTATAATTTGGATTACCTACAAAAGACACTAAAAATACCCAAGTAGTATTTATTTATATACAAAAACAGATAAAGTATGAGAGGAAAAATGCAATATATGATATTCATCAGTTGGCCGGACATGAGTTCTACTGTTTTTTATATGGATACTCTGGCTACAACCAAATTCCCATTGCTCCAGAGGATCAAAAAAAGACCACGTTCACATGTCCATTCGGCACCTTTGCATACAGACGCATGCCCTTTGGGTTATGCAATGCACCCGCCACGTTCCAAAGATGCATGGTAAGTATTTTCTCTGACATGGTTGAACGATTTCTTGAAATTTTCATGGATGATTTCTCTATCTTCGGAGATTCTTTCCAAGAGTGTCTGCATCATCTAGAGTTAGTTCTCACGCGTTGTAATGAGAAGCATTTGACACTCAATTGGGAAAAATGTCATTTATGGTCAAAAATGGCATAGTGCTAGGGCATGTCATCTCGAAGATTGATATCGAGGTTGACAAAGCCAAGGTAGACCTCATCAATAATCTACCACCTCCGCGATCAGTGAAAGATATACGATCCTTCCTTGGTCATGCTGGTTTTTATAGAAGATTTATCAAAGACTTTAGTAAAATTTCTAGGCCTTTGACACATCTACTAGCCAAGGAAGTACCATTCAATTTCATACCTGATTGTCTAAGAGTATTTGAGCAGCTCAAGAAGGCGCTGACCACCACTCCTATTATTCATGCGCCAGACTGGAGCTTACCCTTCGAGCTCATGTGTGATGCATCCGATTACGCTATCGGTGCTGTCCTTGGTCAACGTATTAATAAGCAGCCACATGTGATTTACTATGCAAGTAGGACACTCAATGATGCCCAGTTGAATTACTCTACCACAATGAAAGAGCTTCTGGCAGTCGTCTTTGCACTTGAGAAGTTTCGTTTCTACATGATTGGATCACGAATTATAGTATACACTGATCATGCTGCTTTGAAATACTTGTTAACCAAGAAAGATGCAAAAGCAAGGCTTATTCGATGGATCCTCTTGCTACAAGAGTTTGATCTTGAGATATTAGACAAGAAAGGTGCTGATAATTCAGTACCTGATCACTTGTCTCGTCTACCCAACGCTCCAACTAATTCGTGCCCCATAAACGAATCATTTCCTGACGAGCAACTATTTGCATTGATGCACGAACCATGGTTTGTTGACATTGTGAACTATCTTGTGATTAAGGAGATTCCATCCCATTGGTCCAAGCAAGATTGATATAGATTCTTGTCCCAAGTAAAATTCTTTTACTGGGATGAACCATATCTGTTCAAATGTTGTCCAGACCAGCTCATACGTCGATGCATACCTAACGATGAGATACAAATTGTCCTCTCTTTTTGTCATGATTTAGCTTGTGGAGGACACTTTGGTCCTAGGAAAATGGCTGAAAAAGTATTGCAGAGTGGTTTCTATTGGCCAACTCTTTTCAAAGACGCCGTGGAATATTGCAAAGTATGTACACGATGTCAATTCGTAGGCAAAATTTCACGGTGCAATATGATGCCTCTGCAGCCCATCCTTGAGGTCGAAATCTTTGATGTATGGGGTATAGATTTTATGGGACCGTTACCCAACTCATTTGGAAACCAATACATATTAGTCGCTGTCGATTATGTTTCCAAATGGGTAGAGGCAATAGCCGCAAAATCGAATGACAACAAAGTCGTTGTCAAGTTCTTGAAAGAGAATATCTTTTCTCAATTTGGCGTTCCTCGAGCTATTATTAGTGATAACGGTACCCATTTTACCAACCAGTCATTTGAGGCGCTTATGCGGAAATATTCCGTTACCCACAAATTAGCTACACCGTATCATCCGCAAACTAGTGGGCAAGTGGAAGTTTCCAATCGCCAAATCAAACTGATTTTGGAGAAGACAGTAAATCACAATAGAAAAGATTGGTCTTGTAAACTAGCGGATGCATTATGGGCCTATCGTACTGCTTACAAGACTAATCTAGGCATGTCTCCATATCGTTTGATATTTGGAAAAGCGTGTCATTTACCGGTTGAGCTTGAGCATAAGGCTTTATGGGCAATCAAATTTCTAAATTTTGAGCTCGAAAAAGCTGGCGAGCAGCGGAGATTACAAATTAATTAGCTTGATGAGATTAGACGGGATGCATATGAGAGTACTAAGATTTATAAAGAGAAAACTAAAGTGTTTCATGACAAAGCGATCATTCACAAGTCATTTGCACCTGGACAAAAAGTTCTCTTATATAATTCGAGGATACATTTATTTCTCGGAAAATTGAGGTCAAGATGGAGTGGACCGTACATAGTACGGACGGTGCACCATCACGGTGCAATTGATCTCAAGGATCCTAAAAATGGTAGTTTATTCAAAGTAAACGGTCACCGATTAAAACCATTTTTAGAATCTCGAGTGAGCGATAATGTAGAGGTCGTGACACTTCACGATCCAATCTATGCATAAAGGCATATAGTTATTTGTATAATAGCATGTATATTATGTATATTATGTTACTAACATGATGCAGGATTTAAAAGCGAAATTAGAGAAAGATGAGGAGCTGACTAAAGTTTTCCATCCCTATATAAACGCAAGCAGCTCTCTTCTTCCCCAAATCCATTCTTCCAAAACCCTAGCTACCCCCCTCCCTTCCCCACTTCCTCCTTTGGTTTTTGCTTCTCTCTTTGCAGGACAGTGTAGGATCTTCAATTTTTTCTCTGACCAGTGGTGCTCCAAAGATCCATATCACCAGAATAGATATTTTTCCCGAGACTCTCGGCCAACTTTGAAGACAAAGCCGCCAAATAGCGGCTTTCACGGCCATTCAGCGGTAATTTCTTGGGCTTTTCCCCTGAAACTTCAGGGGAGGTACTTTTCTTCTCTTCTCTGTTTACTGGTTTGATCAGATTTCAAATTTTTAATTACAGTACGATATAATGGGTAGATTTGCTTGTGAGAAGTTTTTCGGCAAAATTTTTGCGGCATTTAGTGTTTATTTCGCCGCTGCGATCGAAACTCTGGGATGGAATTACCTCATATATTCACCTAATGCATTCTACATCCCAGAGTTGGTGGTGGAATTTTATGTGAGTTTTGCGAAATCCGACATTTCGGACGATCGCAAAACCATAAACCTCCATTGGCGCGGCCAATTATATGAAATGCACGCAGCGGCCATCTCGGATTCTACGGGTATCCTCCTTCATACCGGGAATCACACTCCCGGTAGGGTTGAGGATTATCTTACACGGATGGGCCCAAACTGCAAAATAACACGTGATAAAGGGATTAGCAGCAAGACACTCGATCGCAACATTCATGCAACTTGCCGCTGGGTCAACACTAATGTTATGGGCATTACACATATGTCATCTTTTTACACGCCCACACTTTATGTTGTTGATTGTATTATGCATCAAGATACTCACTTCTGTATGTGCACACAGTTACTCAACACTATTATTGATGCTAAGATGCGGTCGAGAGCTACTTTGCCTCTGCCGTGTTTAATTACACAGTTGTGTCGCAAGTTTATGTCTAGTGCCGAGTATGATGCATACGCACCCTCACGCGTGTTTATCGCTACCGAACATATTTCAGTGACATATCATGCTGCTGTTCCAGAAGATTGGAACAGACATTCTGATAACGAGAATATATATGCCACTGACTTGACACAAGAGGAGGAGGATGATGCCTTTTTTGACCAAGACTTGCCAGCTGATCCCACAAAGCAAATCAATGTAGTCTGGCAAGGTCTTGAAAAAATTTGGCACCGATTGAAACAAATTGATAGGGGTGAGTCTTCTACGACACGAGCACGTCCTGCACCAAGTGAGTCTAGTAGAAGGCAAAGAGAACGGCACCAATGATTTGTGTATGAGGGCATACACAAGTTTAGGTGTGGGGGAGTGTATTAGGAGATTTTTATTTTTATTTTTAATTATAGGTTTTTGGGTTTCTTTGTTTTACACTTTGGGTAGTTTTTAGGGTGACCAACGAAAAAAAATGAATGAAAAAAAAACTAAACTAAAAAGAAAAAAAAAACACAAAAAAAAATGAAAAAAATTTTGTTTTCATCAATAGATCAAACTAATTACAAATAAAGGAACAAATTTAGATTTGAAATTGGATATGAGAGTAGATTGGACGATACACTTTGAATTTTATGAAAAAAGATTAAAATCCGAAAAATAAAATATCGCTAACAGTAGTTTTGGGGCAAGTATACATCTATTTTTCACTTCACAATAGTTTATTAGGTTAAGGATAAAGATGATAACGAATGAGTAAGTTTTCTCTCTCTAAAAAAAGAAAAAACAAGAAGTGAGAATAAAATAATGGGATGGGCCTGGTATTAAGGCAATAGCCTCAAGAGTGAAAAAAAAATATGATCCAAGTAATCGGGTATTTTGCACCTAAGTAAGCGTAAATATTCACATGAAAGGTGAAATATTCTTTAAAAAAAAAGAGAGAAAAAAAGAAAAAAAAGAAAAGAGTATGAACTGAGTTATCGGGTATGTTGCGCTTAAGCAAGCGTGAATATTCTCATGAAAGGTGAAATATTCTTAAAAAAAAAAAAAAAAAATTGTTATGACAGAGGAAATGAATCATGAGTTAGAGTTGGAGTCCAAAACCAAAGTAGACTATCACACATGCACGTAGATGTATAGGAGCCAATAGATTATCTGTTAGTAGGTATTGAAAGATAAGATTTAAATTTTTGATTAAAATGATAAGTGTATCTGATATGACGCTCGATTTAAAAATTGATAATCTAAATGCGTCCTTGAGTTTGTATATTAGTGAGACTAATTGATGAAAATATTATAAAAAAAAGATTTTTCTTTCTTTTGTATAAAATTTTTATTTTTCTTGATTTTCGGTTATCTTTATTTTTCTTTTCTTTATTCCTTAATCTATCTTCTTCATGAATTTTGTGGGTATATTCACTGCAAACCCTCACGAGACAACACTCGTCCACTAGGGTAACCTAGGGGTTTAAAAGCTTATTGCACGTGCTAAGTGCAATCGCGATTCCTGCGAAAGTGAGTTAGGATTTTTATTTTTCTTTTTAGTTTTAGGTTTTGCTCGAGAACTAGCAAAAGATAGGTGTGGGGGTGTGATGAGTATCATATATTGTATTTTTCCTCCCATAATTTATCTATTTTTGTATATAAATAAACGCTACTTGGGTATTTTTAGTGTCTTTTTCAGGTGATCCAATTTGAACAAGGAAATGGCATGAAATCAGAGTTGGACTAGGAAATTAAAAGCCGAAAAGTTTCTAAAGTGGGCGAGACTACAAGATTAAATTACTGCAGGAAGTAAAAGTCAAATACAGTCAAGCAAATATAGAGAACAAGAGAAGATACTTCTGTAGAAGAAACATCAGACCCATTGGGCTTTGTTTAGCCACCAATTGGCGGTTTCTACCGCCAAATAGCGGCCAAAATGTGGCTGTTCCAGAGGGATTTTCTTCGAGGGCTTAATTGTAAATTTGTAGTGTTTTTGGTTCTGCCAGAATTAGGGTTTGATTTCCGACGCCTATATATTGGCCGATCCTTGTATTTTGACGGGATTCTGGAATTTTGTACTCGTTTTTTGATTAATAAAGTTAGGGTTTTTGCTGAAGGTTGACGGCCACAACACCGTGTTCCAGAGATAAACCATTATTCTTGAGATTTTTACTTGCTTTCTAGATAGATTTAATCGCTTACTAGTTTAGGTTTTACTGCTTTCTAGATTAGGGTTTATCATATTCATGAATAAAATTTTGATCTTGCTTAGTAAAAATATGAGTAGCTAATTAGTTTAGCTCTAGGATGTAGATGAAGCTAAGATCCGCCATGTAATTGCTCTCTAGTACTTTCTTCTTAAATAAAATTAATAAAAACATGATTTTTCAATAAAAATATTAAAATACAAGAAATCGAAGATTAGGACTTTTATAGGTTATACTTGAATTAGAGTTCTTGATAACCTATGCTTAGTTAGGGTTTGGGATTGCTGGTTTTATCTTTTTCTTTGAATTATCTAAAAGATTTAGTTTATTTTTATAAGAAGTAGCATCTTTGATTAGTTATACTTGCACAACACTTGATAGCTCATGCTTAGGGTACTTTAAGTAAAAAAGCAAACTAAAAAGATCGAATTTTTATGATAGAAGAAAATAATAGAAGTAAGAACATGGTTGGAAATTAGTGGATTCTAGATCCTAGGCTATTTAGATTAATTCAAGTTCAAACTAGAATTTTTGGTTAGTCAGTTAGACTAAGGAAAGAGTAAGGAACGCAAAAACACCTTAGATCCCTGTGAGACGACCTGTACAGCGCTACAACGATACTGTGTGCTTGCAGTAAATATATCACATTAGCCGGCAGTCCCGACCGCCCCGAACCAGACCGTCCGTCTGCCTGAACCCGCACGGCATGGTGCGCGGGCAGTCTCGGCCTTGCCCTCCGCCCCCAAACCGCACCGTCCGTCCGCCCGAGCCAGCTCTGCACGGTGTGCAAGCAGCCCCGGCCGTGCCATCCGCGCCGAACCGGACCGTTCGTCCGGTCGAGCCCGCATGGCACGGTGCGCGGGCAGTCCCGGCCATGCCAACCGCCCCGAATCGAACCGTCCATCATGGCACGGTGAGCGGGCCGTCTCGGCCGCCCCGAACTATTTCGTCCGTCCGTCCAAACACGCATGGCACGGTGCGCGGGCAGTATCGGCCGCACCGAACTGGATTGTCCTTCTGTCCGAACACACACGGCACGGTGCTCGGGCAGTCCTGGCCGCTCCGAACTAGTCCGTCCGTCTACCCGTGTTCGCCATGAAAGTTGCACGCTCTTTATATCGAAGTCTTTTCAATAAGAAGGGTTACAATCGAACGGTTTTTCGTTGACAGAAGATGAGGAAGATTGTTCTTCCTCTTTGTTTAATACTAGGTTTCTAGGTAGCTATGGAGAACGATCTTGCTCTCTGTTGACACTCCGTACAATTTCTCTTAGTTGGTTAAAGGAAAGAAAGATGGCTCTTTACTCTTGATCACAAGGGGTAATTTCTGGAAAAAGACGTCCGTCTCTGTCTGTGTTTGTCTCTTTCGCTCCCCGCCTTTTATAGGGGGTTTGGAGTAACGTCCCGCCATATTTTGCTCGACCGTTAGCTCCCACTACTCGAGAAGTGCCGCCATATTCGTTAGGTTGTTACTCCCACGATCGAAGTAACGCCGCTGCATTCGTTTGGCAGTTATTCCCACGATCCGAGGTGGCAATTCTTCTGTTCGGGTCGGGTGACTTTGTATTAAACCCCCACCCGAAAGCTATGGGTAGTGTCGCGAATCTTAGCTTTAGATTCGCGAACTTGTTCCGTCGTCTAGATTGCGACCTCAGTTTCTTAGATTCGCGGATCCGATGAGTTGCGGGCTTCTGTCTCTGAATTCGTGGATCTGCTTTACTTTTCCAGAATTTTTCGCCGACAAAACCCCCTCCAAAGTTTTCCAAAACTCTCATGATTCTTTAAGGAGTTTCGGAATACTTTGAATATAATATTCTGTATTAGAACTTTCATTGCGTTTGTTTGAAGTCTGTGACTCTGTATTAGCGCCACTACTGCTTCTTGCTTTTGAAGGGACACGTCTCTGTATTAGGGGCGCGACTCTTCAACTTTGAGTAGAAAACGACTCTGTATTTCGGTCGCGAACTCTTGTTTTGGAAGGAATATGTCTCTGTATTAGGGGCGCGAGCCTTCATTTTTTTTTAATAGAAAACGACTCTATATTAGGGTCGCAAACTGTCTTCGGAAGGAGCACGTCTCTGTATTAGGGGCGCGAGCCTTCATTTTTTTGAATAGAAAACGACTCTGTATTAGGGCGCAAACTGTCTTCGGAAGGAGCACGTCTCTGTATTAGGGGCGCGATTCTTCATTTTTTTTAATAGAAAAACACTCTGTATTAGGGTCACGAACTCTTGCTTTGGAAGGAACCGACTCTGTATTAGGGTCGCGAACTTTTGCGGGAAGGCTGGCAGGCGGTTGCTTTCCCATGGTGTCAGATTCGAGGTGTTTTTCTGAGCCGCATTAAATGCAAAGGTATCCATGCGATTCAAGCCGGATATCACGTCTGTTCAGAGATCTTGGCTGTCAAATCACCGGCTATTAACCTCCACTTTACGAGAGGTTGCCCTTATCTCGATAAATTTGAAATCTGAGTTCTTCATTTGGACTCCTTAGACTTCTCGTCTTCAACCTCCTATAGCTTTCGATTTTCTGTGCGAAGGATTTTCTCTATCTGTAAAGGATGTCGAAGAAAGCTTCTTCTTATGATGCTGCTGCCAGTGGTCGTCAAGATTCTCGAGCAACTTCTAGTTCGATAATGGTTCGGCAAGAACCTTTGATCGGAGGTAAATATATATATAAAAAAAAAATCGGAAGGCAGTCCCTTTTCTCATTTTTCTTCTTATCTCTGAATCTGAATGTCTTTTGCAGTTGATTATGCCTTGAATCCATGTCTAAAGGATCATTATTTCGGATATTCTGACGGCTATGATGGGAAGAAAGAGTTCAGATTTGGTCATGTCTTTCCCCATTGTACAGCCTCAGATAACCAAAAGAGAGAAGACAAGATTCTCCACCCTTCTCGCTCAATATTGCGAGAGCTGATGACTAATGTATCTTTCGAAGGAGATAATCGGTCTCCGTTGCTCAAACCTGTCTTTTTGTTTGGGGACCATATTTCAATGCCCGACAATGGTTTGGAAGATGGCAATTACAAGTCGCTTCGCCAAGTTGAAGGTCGCCACTTATTTCTCCCCAATATGGAGAGATCTTATCCATTCTTATTCTTTTAGTCCCTTTCTGTGCCCAGGCGAATGGACTGACACATAAACAGGCCACAAGACGGTGTCTTGCTGGGGGGCTTCAATGCTCAAGGTGCTTTTTCTCGTGGTACTGGGAAGAGCTTTCGTGGATTGCTGCCAGGATTGCTTAAATACGATCTCCCCAGAGGCGAGGTTCCTATAATCGCGCAGACTTTCCTGCACCATTTTACCAATGCACAAGGAGAGTTTCCTGTTCAGGACTTTCGTCCCCCTGGATGAGTTCACTGTTCTTCGAAAGGAGAGTGGGCAGTCTTGACTGACTTCTTTCTGCCATCATTTAGAGATCAGCTTCATCATGCGGGGCTGTATCGCGCCATCAGAGCTGTTCAGTACGGCATTCCCACCAGCAGATTCCATTTCTTTGCTTTATTGGAATTGTATAAACCTTATACTTGTACAATCTTTTGCCCTCGAGGTGATTTTGGTTTCTCCCTCCACGAGATGCATGAGGTCTTGGGTTTGCCTATGGGAGACGTCTCGTATGAAGATTACGTCCCTACTAGAGAAGAACTCTATCTGCTGAAGACTCAGGATCCTTTGGCTTATGATACTTACTGGGAATTGCTCTACCATTATCATATATGCACCCACACATCGGGCACCCGTAGTTTGAAGCCAAAGAAGTGGCTGCAATATCTTCTGCCTAATTTTTCTAAGAGTAATCCGAACTTCATTCGCCTTCCTCCAATTTCTGAAAAGGAGGTTGAGAGAAGAATTGCAAGCTTCGGGACAGATGCTTATGTTGCCGAAGCTGACGAGGACGTTTTCAAAGCTGGGACGTCCTTTGAGAGTTTTCATTATCAGGCCCTTCAACCCTTATCTGACCCTGCCTTCTTGGCGAGTTATTTGCTGGTTTGGCTAAAAAAGTGTGTTATTCCTTCGCGGGAAAACATACCCATTGGGGCCGTATACCCAGCCATTCTACTGGCATTGGGTAGGTGACTCAGTTTGTTGCCAGCTATGGTATGCAGTATCCAAAGCGGATTGAGAAGAATATCTGAAAAATTCTGCAATGTGAAGGAGCAGAGGAAGAAAGGAGACCCTGTCATCAAGACTCCTAATCCGCCTGTAGAACTCCCTTATACTTATTTGATGGCTTGGCTGGTTCTACATTGCCCTACTTTGATGAGTCCTGCAGACTCGTAGATTGACTTAAGTGCTCCCAAAGTGCAGCACTATGAGTGGTCGCAATGGAAAGGAGGCTACATGGCCGCGATCCGCAAAACCCTTCGTCATTTCTCAACTTTTGAGTTGTTTAGATGTTTTACATACTTCCCGAATGCTGGATACGGGGAAGAATTCGTGGACACTGCTGGCGTTGATAAATTTACTACCCTATCTTCGGGATGTTTCTGGTGGTTGATAAACATCCGCCCAGGACATTTGGTCCTTCGTTTGGGAAACCTCTGCCATATAGAACCTTACTACCCGAGTCGTTTTGCCAGACAGTTTGGGTATGATCAGCTTTATGTTGGTAATCCCAATAGAGAATTAAGCTTTGTTGGGAATGTTCTTGAGGGAGCTTGAGCTTGGTTTCACTTTGTCGCAGGTGGAACTCAAGCCAAATTTGATCTTCCGCTCAAGACCCCGAACTCGAGTATGAGCTTCTGCTTCTGTAAATGGTTTGCGGAAGCTAACTCTGCTCCTCAAAATTTCAACATACACCATACCAGTCTGCGGGAGATCAGATCCTGGTATGCCCAGAAAAAGAAGGCCGGCAGCACAAAAGTGGCAGGGATGGAGGACTTCAGGGGGGATAGCACATCTAATGAATCGGAACAAAGGGAAGAGGACACTGATGCACCGGTTCAGACTGCCTCCCTTGATGCTTCTCCTGATCCGACGTCGAGGAAGACTTCTCCTCCATCGCAGTCTTCTCCCGAGAAATCTTCACATAAGTGGAAGAGACTAAGGCATCTTAGTGACTTGCCTACCATTCTGCGGAGAACTGATTCGCAGAGCACCCTGTCTGGGACAGGAACTGCAACACCCACTCCAGTTGCTAAGTCCCTTATTGAAGAATCCAAGGAGGATGAAGATGACTCCTCCTTAACTCTCCGCTCCCTCAAGAGGCGTCGGAACCAAGGACCTGTTCTTTGCAATGACCCTACTCCCATTACTCAAAGGGATTCTATTCCTCCTACTGACTAGGCCGACGTTGAAGTTAGTGCTTCTTCGGCCTTACAAGAGGATTCTTTAGCTCTTATTGCTCAGGGCACTGCAGATGATGAAGTGCAAATCATTGGGGAGACTCGCGTATCAGATCCCCCAAAAGCAGCACCTCTCTCTGAAGATCAAGATGAATGGGGCGATGATGATGACGCCAGTAGTGACAGTTTTCGCTCTTCTACTCCTCCTTCAGATCATGGTAAATATGTTTTTTTTGAGCGAGGAGGTTCGAACCGAAGTATACGGGCCTGAAGTGTTTGGTCCTGAAATGTACGGACTTGGAGAATCTAGTGTCCAACCTTCAGGTCTTCATCTTCTTTCTTCAGCAATTATGCTATTTTATCAAATGATATTGTAATACTTAACTGTCAATTTTCTTCTTCTTTTTTTTTTGCTAGCTCCAGTTCTGACACCGGACTTAGAGTGCATGGGCGCGAAGGTGGCTTCCCCAGACAATACCATCGCGGGAGCTGACACTGGTGGAGCGACCGAAGTTACAACTGCCGCGGTTGATACTTCAGAAGCAGTGATTCCCTCGGCTGCCATGTCTACGGTTTCGGCCACAGCCACTCCAACTGTTGCTGCGGTTCCGGAGACTGTGATTGGTAGCTCCGCAGGAATCTCCAGGGATGTCATTCCTCATGTTGTGGATCAAGCCGCTTTTGCCTCATCCAGTATTACTCCTTCTTATGCAGAGATTGACATGCTTGAGAGTGATTTGTTGAAGGACACAGTGGAGACTTTCCTTCACTTTCTGGACCGCTGTATCGATAAAATACTAAAGGGGGTTCCTTTTGCTTCGATCGCCAATGTTCTCAACATTTATCTAACTGGTATCGTTAGCATTGGTGGAGAGGATAGAGCTGCACCTTTTAGGTTTATGATAACTCAAATTCAAAGGCATGCTGAATCTCTGTCGAAAGCTAGAAGTGCTGATAAATCTGAGACAGTGGAAATCATTTTCCAGAAGCTGATGGAGGAACAGCTTAAGTTCTAGAAGGAGACTCGGGAGAGGGCAAATGTTTGCAAGGCATCTTTAGAGAAGGGTCAATCAGACCGCGAGTCTCTGGTTCTTCAAGTGGAAGCCGCTGCTTCAATTGTCAAGGGCCATGATCAAGCTATTACTAGGACTCAAGAGACCATTGCCAAAGCCCAAGCTTTCCTAGCCAAGATCACCAATGAACGTGATGAGTCAATGAGGAATCTCGCCGATTTGTCACGTCAGAGGGACAATATATCCAGGGATCTCCAGGTGATGCAAGCTGAGTTAGATTCGCTGGAGGCTGCTGCAGCGCAGAATGTTATTGTTAGTGACGAGGAACTGTGTCGCCAAGCTACTGTTCAAGCTTATGAGATCCTTCAGCAAGACATTGATGACGCAGAGGAGAAAATAAAAGTTCTCTTGAACCATTGAGTTGTAGAACTCTTGTGTACACTGCTTTAGGTTCCTTTTTTTTTGTAATAGTTCCCTTGTCGTTTATGGAGAACCTCATTTTGGCCTTCCAAGGTATGATCTTGTAGTTATTCTTCAAAGATTTGTAACGAACTTGCCATCTTTTGTCTGAAGTTTGCGAACCATCGTAAAACTCTAGTATCTGTATATCTATTACGCGACTTTCTTAAGTCACGTGAATTTTAGGGGTTCGCGGATTTACACAATCCATATCTAACCCGCGACCCGGGTTCCAAAATTCTGGTCCGCGATGATTCGTCTGGAAGTTCGCGGAATAGACCGTAGATTTTTCAGAATTTGTAGAGACTTCTGTGAGACATGGGATGCAGCCGTTTGGGCGTGGAATTCCAAGCATTGCATGCCTCTCTTAATGACGAAATCTCCGGGTTCCGATATCTAAGCGTCCCATGCAATAGTAATAAATTCTGTTGAGATCTGAACTGAAAATCTTGACCGAGCATTTTGGTCTTATCTCTTCAATATTGGAGGTCACAGTTAGCAGCTTGCCTATACAAGGCACATGCTCTCTTCAATGAAGGATCATTCAGCCGTGAGAAAATTTCTTCCTGACTCTCTTCTCTTTCTCTCCTTTGTAGTCGATCCACTAGCGCAGCTATGTTTTCTTCTTCTTCAACCGAAGTGATGGATAAGAGTTGGCATGTCACAAGGCCTCCAGACTGCATCAATCCAGCGGGGTGTCTCACCGACAAGGTCCTTCTGGCCGTAATCATTTTCCTTAATTAAGGTATATCTCTTCTTCTGATTCATACCCTCCTCTTCCTTATTTTTCTTTCTTTTTAACAAGGATTTGTTTCGGCTGTAGGAGATAACCGTAGTCATTCTCCTTAATAATGGCCCAGACCCAATGAGCTCGTAATTGCTTTCAATGCCTCAAGGGGCTTGGAAGGTCTCATGTATCTTTCATGAGAGAAAAGATTTCGGGTCTGGGGCATTATTTTTCTTCTTTCCTAGTATCCCATAAGGTTGAGGTACTAATGACCAGGACCTAGAATTTGCGCAACCCGTCAGCTATATAGCTGGGGTTTGCATTCGGTATGCCCAGTTTTGAACTAATCAATTCACTGGCATCATCCCTGGGGGAACCAGCCAGGAGGTCCCTGATCGTGGTTGGAAAGAAGAAACAAGATTATGCCTTTTAAGCCATCCTAAAAAAAAAAAAAGGAGGCTACAAGAGCAAATTGGAAGTGGAGGCAAGGGAGCAAACTTTTTGATCTGAACCATACCGAAAGAGGCGGCTACAGATGCAAATCTGTCATTCCAAAAGAAGGGCCTGCAGAAGCAAACTTTTTGATCTGAACCATGCCGAAAGAGACGGTTCAGAAGCAAGTTTCCTTTTTTTTTTTGTGATTTGTATTTACTCTTATTGGTTGTACAACACTTACAGAATTCTCTGTAATTTTGTTCTGATGATGAATAAAAAAGTTCTTTTCTTTCTACGTAACTGAGAGTATCTAAAAGATGATTCTGATGTTGATTACCAGAGGTAACTGTTAACTTGATAATTTCGAAATGAATCACAATTTTCTAAGTACCCAAAAATACTATGAATGAAAGAACTTCTTGTTGATAAACTTGATTTGCCAAATGTGTTATTGACTTGGCAAATTTGATGGACAGGGAAATCTGATTCGCCAGAGGTAATTTTTAACTTGGCAAATTTTGGAAAAAAAGAAAATATGATTCGCTAGAGGTAATTTTTAACTTGGCAAATTTTGATGGAAGGAAAATCTGATTCGCCAGAGGTAATTTTTAACTTGGCAAATTTTGGAAAAAAGAAAATCTGATTCGCCAGAGGTAATTTTTAACTTGGCAAATTTGATATGGTGAAAAATCTGATTCGCGAACTAAAGGCATTTTAGTCCGGAACCAAGAACTTTCATTGACGAAGTTCTGATTACAGAGAAACTATTTGCTCATGACTAGCATAGAACTGCCCAGGCCGTATTATAACTGGTGTTCTGCAATTTTGCTAAGAATAATACTTCTTCAAGAACTTGCCGTTGATTGGCATTAGGACCTTGTCACCATTAGGCTTTGTCAACCGATACGCCCCATTGGAGTAGACCGTATCAATGACGAAGGGTCCCTCCCACTTTAGCTGGAACTTTCCCCTAGACTTCTGGCTTGTTATGATTGGTCTTCTAACTGATAGGACCAGATCACCTTACTTAAAAGTCCTTCGTTTAGCTTTTTTGTTAAAGTTTCTGGAGATCCGCGCCTGGTATAGCTCGATACTCTGTTGAGCTTCTAAAAGTTTGTCATCCAAGGCTTCTAACTCTTGGAGCCTTTGCTGATGCTTTTCTTCTTCTGTCATCCTTGTTGTTAACGCGACTCGTAATGAAGGGATTTGGATCTCCAAAGGCAAGACCGCTTCTGATCCATATACTAAGGAGAACGGAGTGGCATTGGTGAGAGTTCGGACTATGGTTCGGTACGCCCACAGACACTCTCCGAGCTTTTCGTCCCAATCCCATTGATTGGATGACACAAACTTCTTAAGAAGTTTTATGATGGTCTTAGTGAAGGCTTCTGCTAGACCATTGGCTGCAGGGTAGTATGGCGATGAAGCCACATCTTCGATCCTGTATTTGTTGCAGAATCTGGAATACACTTGGCTTACAAACTGAGGTCTGTTGTCATGAATTATTCTTCTAGGCACCCCGAACCGATAAAGCACATGGTGCTTGATGAACTTGATAACATCTGACGATTTTACTTCGGTCAAGGAAATGGCCTCAGTCCACTTTGAAAAGTAATCAGTTATGGCCAAAATGAACCGGTGTCCTCTCATTGATGACGGAGAAATTGGCCCTATGATATCCATACCCCATTGCTCAAACGGCCACGATGTAGCCGTTGGGTGAAGATATTCTGGACCTTGATGTATAAAGTCTGCATGTATTTGGCAGGCTCTATACTTCTTGGCGTAGTTGACTGCTTCTATCATCATCTTAGGCCAATAATAACCCATCCTTCGGATTCTATTCCAGAGTTTCGGTCCTGGCTGATGTGCTTCGCAGATGCCAGCATGAGCTTCTTCGAGTACCTTTTGAGCTGCGCGGTTGGAAAGACAGCGAAGTAAAACTCCGTCGAGTTAGTGTTGTACCTATGACATTGAAAATTATCACCTACTCTATCAACTTAACATCATACCCTCAAATGAATTCCCTTTTGTTTCATCAAGTTTAACAATATATTTCTGGTTATCCTACTCTAACCATCATCATATGGAATGAGTACAGCCTTGAACACCAGTCAATCTCCCCTCACATTAAATAGTAAACTTCTGACAAGTTCTCATCAATTTGACATATTCAATATTATACTTTTGTCGAATCAATCCTCCTTTACTAAGTTCAAAACATCACATCTAACAAATTATTTGATAGGTTTAATATTATACCTCTGTCAAGTCAATTTTTGTTGCAAAGTTTGACAGGATACCTCTAGTAAATAGATTGGCATGTTCTAAAGTACACCTTTATCGAAAATATAGATTCGTCCCCATAATTTATGTCGAATACCATTATGATTTGGATTCAAATGATCACATCATATTACCAGTTAAAAGAAATCGTAAACCTAGTAAACACATTTTTCCAAATGCTTTGACATAATATCAAGAGTTCAAAGTGTTTCGAAATTCAGTTGCGGTTCATTTAGCTTGTAGATAGTAAAAAAGATACAAGAACTCCTAGAAAACTTATAAGGCAATTTGGTCTGGCAAAAATAAACCTCCTTTACAAGTGCAACAAAGAGAATTAACCTCGATGCAGAAAAGAACTACCCCTAGCGCAGATAGAACCTCCTTCGCCAGGGCAAAAGAGAATTAGCCTCGCTAGTGCACCACAAGTTAGGTGCACTGGAGCAGTAGAGAAGTTATATGTGCCTATCAGAAAGAAGTGCGTTGGCATTGAGGGCATGATATCCATGATCTCTTAAAATAAAGGAAGTGGTTACAACTCCGTGTGAGTATAAATACACTCCAAATTTGAAGATAGAAGGGGGAACATTTGGATAGAAAGAGGGTTGAAAGCAACTTAGAGATATGCAGAAAAAGGAGAAAATTAACAGTAAACTAATCCTCATATCCTCCAAACCTCCACATACATTGTCAGAATGTCAACAGGCTAAAACGCCGTTGTGGCTAGGATTCTATTGATATAGCTTTCTGATCAAATTTACTTGTAATCTCATGTGATTATAAAGAGAGATGAGTCTTCTCTCTCTTTTTCATAGTAAAATAGATATTCAAATTCTTTTTACAGTTGTCTTACTAATGTATTCTCTTTCAAAACACCTAAAGCTGAGGTCAAAATAACTCAAAAAACTATCTTATAGACTTATGTGTATTTTACTATTTTGTACTTATAGTATTTTGGTTCTTATAAACGTGCGCATTTAGGGGCGACAATGGAGCCTTATAATTTGATCACAGTCAGACATGAATATCTGGACCATAATATAAGTCAGACTCAATAGCTGATTAGAAAAGGCACAACTAAACATATCAAATAGAGTACAAACCCTAGAACTAGATTCATTTTTTATTGGATCTAAAAAAGTATTGGGTATTTTTTTAAAGTATCTGTATAGACCAAATAATTTATTAGGTATGGTTTTAGGATTAATTGTGAATAGTGACTATATAGGGCTACATTACCAATCAAATCATATTTTTTTTAAATAAAAAAGCAAAAGGTAAAATTAAAATTCAAAATTCAAAATTCAAACATTTTATACTCGACATGAAACTATGGAGGACTTTTTAGAAATGGAAAAAATGAGTATATTGGACATGAATTGTCTTATTATCCTTTTGTTTCTTTTATTTTAGGAATTTAATAAATATAGACGCAGAATGTAATTTAACTCAAAACATTCAACAAGTGGCAAAAGGGGATGTAACACTAATTTGTTGGTCAGGTCATAGTTCCTAATTGGCCATCTAAGAGGTCATTTCCCCTAATTCCTCTTATCCTTGTTTCAAATACAACAACGATGGAGAACCAAGGTGCTCAATCAAGCATGCAAACACCAAAGGTCTTGCTCACTAAACTCACAAGTTTGTGTTCAACTTTTTTTTTTTATTATTGATTTTGATCTTTGATACCATTCCAATTCTAATTCCTTAATTATTTGGCATCTTGATAATTTCTTTTTTTTTATTAGGGTTTAACCATGTACGGTATGATTATGGATATTCAGCTATAATTTGTTATTGCATGTAATAGTTTCGTGATTGCTTGGGTTATCTATTTGGAGATGTAAAGCTTCATTTGCTATTCGTAGTGACCTAATTTTACATGCAAATGAGAATCTTAACCTCTTAGTTGTGAGGGTGTTACATCTCCCAATGTGATCTTTTTTATGAAAGGAAGTAGGGTTGGATTTGGATCTTTCCATCATGTAGAAAAAGTGAAAGGCAATATCCTACGCATAATCACAATCACCATAAGTCAGTTCTAGGAGGTTAAAGTTAAACTCGAATGCTAATTAATATCAAACCTCCATGATTTACACTCAAATTCTATTTATATTCAAAATGAATCTTAACCATCCATAAAATTATGTGGATGGTTGTGATGTGTCTTTAATGTTCCCTTCTCTTTTCCAGTGGATGAGAGGATCTAAATTTGCCATGGTTATTAATCAGTATTTCGGTAAATATTTGTAATTTGGTATTTTCTATGAGATGCCCTAAAAGAGTTTTATAGGGCAAAGAACCTATTATAGATAACTAATGGATAGATCTTAATAATTACCTTCTGTATATATGTGGTATAACATGATCGCTTACTCTACATGGCAAATAGGAAAGAACATGGATTTTTGCAATATTAGATTATTACAATCTAATCATTAAATCAGGCCCTTTAATAGTATTTTGTACTACAGGATTAATGTATTTGTTCCTTAATTGTGATAATAGATATTGTGTTACATACTTGATACTATGTTCCTTGATTGCGATCATGTATTTCATTCTTATCTACTATGAATATGTTGAATGAATAATATTTAGATCCTTCCTTCTATAGCACCTCCCACTTGCTCCATGCAATCCTCTTTAAACACCACCACTTATAGCCGTTAGTTGTTAGTTCGGATTCTAGTCTTGACTAATAGGTGACACTTACCAAATCATGATGACCAAATCTCACTTGATTGCCAATTTTGTTCTGGTTTATGTTCATGTCGGTATGTGCGGTGAATGAGGATGAATAGTTCATGTTACTCAAGTTAAAAGAGGTGAAATTTCAAGGATTAATAGTTCATGATGCTCAAGTTAAAAGAGGTGAAATTCCAAGGATTAGGCAATAGATGGATTATGCATAGTTCAAATATGATAGCCATCTCTAAGTTTGTGTTTGCTTCTGACTTTCAATCTAAAAGTATCCACATTCCTTAGTATAGAGTTCATTCTTTGAGAATATTTTCTCAATATTGCTATTTCTCCCTGGAGGCTCTAACACATGTGTAAAATTTTACCATATGAATTTAACAGCAGTGCAAACTCTTTCCTTCTCTTAACTCTAGCCAAACGCTTCATTGTCCGTGTGAACTATAAAGCATAATAGGTTAGTATCGACTCCAAAGAAGTTCTTAAATATTAACGAACTTTAAAGAAATTGGAACTGTGAAGGTATGTACATAAAGTTTTTAAAGTGCTAATTCCAAAATGGATAATTGAAATGGTGGTTGATGCATCATTTGAGTTTCTTTTTCGTCTCGACAAAGAAAGACTAATCTTGAAAATGCTCCTCACCCCTTGTAGAATCCTATATTGTATGTGATCACTACCTTTCTAGAGTGAGCTCCTTAGAGGCATTGTTAGGTTGAAGTCCGTTTCTTTCCTTTCATTTCCTTCTTATTAAGGGAACTAGGTCATTGACTCTAGTTCTTCGCATCAAGAAATTCTCGTCGTTCATTCCTTATACGACCTCATAAGGTATCTAGGATCTCTTTCATGAGCTCTATTATGTAAGGAAATTTTCCTTGTTTATTTTCTTCTGCTCTATTCTACTTGAGTAAATTCTATGTGGTGTAGTACTGGACCTCGAGGATGATCTGGCAATTGAGCTCTTCAGGATTATTTAACAATGCCCAACTATGTTTGCCAAGTAGCAGTAATAACTCAAGTATAAGAATGCCTTTGAGATTGAAGTTGATTTACATTGACTGGACACGGGAGGTTCTACATTTAATTAACTAGTGATGGGGGCCAAGCAGTACCATTACAATTGGGAAGGCAAGGGTTAGGATATGCACAATTAATTTTTGTCAGTCAACATACAACTAACCCCAAAAAAACGAGCCTAAAAGTCAATGAATTACTAGGTCTAAGTGCATGTTTTGATGTATGGGTCAATACAAATATGTATCATCGTATTGAGATTTCACATATCATCCGATATTAGTGTGCTGTATCAAATCTTGAATTACTCGATATGATATACCCAATTATATCGATACTATCGATATGATAAGACTAAAGTTGCTTATTTCTATATGATAAACCATCAATACTTGCATTTACCAATTATGAGATTTCAAACCTTGCTCCAAGTTGTATTTTAATACATGAACCTTTTAGTATGTTTTTTCTATCTACTAAATGGCCTGATGCTAATGAGATGCCTCATGATGACTTTATAAGTCTAGCAGCAAGACCACTTATAAAGTGAAGCAGTATCATGCCGGAGAAGTGTGCAATATGTAACTATTAAAATCTTACTCGCGTCTTGCTCATGTTGGTATTTCCATGTATCATGCAGTATAAATGCAAGCTAATATTGCCTGACTAACATGAGGGGATATAACCACATGTCAATAGTTGATTTCACATAGAATAATATTCGATAAAATATAATATAAAATATAATATAAAGATGAACTAGTAGTAAAATAATTACTACCAAAATAGCTGAAATTTTTGGTATCAATACTAACCAAGATGAACAAAATTGTAATTGTTGCAGTGAGAGCAAAACTTTGTAACAAGTTGGGTATACACCAAGGTTTGATGTATCAAGTAACATTGATAAGTATTGATCGATCACAATATTATAAACATGTTTTCATTATGTGTTCAAATGGACTGTGTTTAATGCATTTTATGTGCTGCATAAACATATTATGTGAAATTATATTGGGTTAAACTTTATATTCATGCATGGGAATATGTCTATATATTTTTATATCATATGTTGAAAATTCTTAAACAGTTAACAACAGAGAACTATTATGAAAATTATATGAAAAATCCATAATTTACAAACCAAGCATAAGATTCTTGTGTTTTGTTTAGTTTCACTATAAACATCATAGAGATTGACAAGGGAGACTGAAAAAATAAAAATCCTTATTTAAGAATTATTCTATCTAGAAGGAATTCACGGGATTTAGGAAATGTGAAGAAATATTACTATGATGTTGCAGCCACACCACTCTTATAGTAAGAGGGGAGAAAAATGGATATTCTTGGAATAGAATCATGGTTTTAGGATTTTGTCATAATGATTTTTGAGTGGCTCAATTTACAAATAGACTTGATTAGAAATCCAAATGAACAGTTAGCCATAAAAGCATGTTTCCAAGTACATGATCCTGATGGACTTGATTATGCATGATCACAGATTATAAGTGCATAATCCAAATTGGTTCCTTTCAAGGTCACATTCTTTTATGCAACTACAAAAGTGGCCTTTTGTTGAAACTTTTTTTGCAACATTAAAGTTCTTGCCGAATTTCATTCTTGCCAATTTAGTGCAATAGAAAACTAACTAATTCAATCGATATTACTTAGCAACGGCTAGTACATGAAATGAACTAACAATGGAGGCAAATTGAGGTGGTAATAATCAAAATATTGTTTTAGGATGGAGAAATATTAAGAAAAAGGAAAGAAATTAACAAACTGGGGTTGAACTTTGATGTACTTCAGAGGTACTCCAAATATAAATAATTCTGACGTAAAACTTCTTAAACAACAAAAATTATCGACCGTAAAGTTGAACAGGAACTACAATCAATATAGATTTAAATGTTTGATTTAGACCAATTTCCATACAGTCTTAACCAGATACTGTATAGTGATAGAAATGCTCGAAAACATGATTCAATAATGTTACACACATTAGTGTGTCGAGCACCAGTCCTCATTTCTATCGAACAACACAGGACATAACTATAGACATGATAACACGTTAAATTCTCAAGAAGAAGGTTAAGGGACATATCGACATCACTATACATGCATGTGCATGTGTTTATATAATACAAGGTAAAACATATTTTATTAGAAGTAGGAAAAAGAAAATCCTCGATGATTTAAATCAAGAGATTTTAATAAAGTAATTAAAGAAAAATTAGAGAGCTTAAATAAAGATATTGTAATAAGTAATTAAGGGAAAAAAATCTAGGAGTTCAATCCATAATCTTGTTCAAGTCTATGAAACTCCTCAGAAGCATGGTACCATGCCAGCTAAGTTATTTTCAGAATTTCTTAAAAACTAATGTAGCTCCGACATGCAAGGCTCAGAATATTTATTAAAATTCAACATGCTTTTTAATATACCCAATTTGTGTAGAGAAAGTCTTACATATTTAGATATATCCTTTATGGAAATCTACTACTTTGATGTGTCCATATTTATATTATTTGAAATTTGTCTATCACTAATACAACATGCATTTTAACGTGTTCTTGCTTCAAAGTCTGGTGCTATATCCATTTAACCAATCTTTTTGAGTTGCTAGCCACTTGAGAACTCCTTTCTAAAAGATAGTAGGAAATAAAAAACCCTGTTCTGCAAAATAGTATCAACATTGATATTGAAAACTTAGAACTTGCTTTCTATTTCCTTCCTTTTCTAGAAGGTTTTAGGCAGGAAGAAATTTCTTTAAGCATATTACTTTACATGGTATGCTCTTGCAGTGATAGTTATCCAACCTAATATGAGTTTACAAAATAAGTTGATACGAAAGAATTGGTGTGATTGTGAGCTATTCAAGTTTTAATTATTATGGTTGGATGCATGATTGATGAGTTTAGGAATCAACTTTTGATCCCTTTACATCAGGATATAAGCTTTTTTTTGTCAAATCCTCAATTTCTTTAATCAAAAGATTATGCATTTATTAACATATTAAGGTTTAATTAGTGCCTAGAATGCATAAATAAAGTGTATCTCCAATGACCTTTAGGGGTAAAACCCATTTGATACTCACGCTAATATCTGAGTGCCTAATCTGTGATTCATGCGCTGCATAAATAGTCAAAAGATGTTCTCTTCACTCTTTGTTAAGTGAGCTACTAGAAACATATGTTTAGACAGAAAGAACCAAGACTTACAATTTAAAAGAAAGTACAGTACAACCTTATATATTAAAACTTTTGCTTCCATAATGTCTGCATAACTTTTATATTATTTTATTTATATTTTATAATATTTTATGATAAGAATAATGGTAAAGTCAAGAGGTTTATGCCTTGCCTCATGAGGGAATTAAATGCTTTGCCTCACACTTTCACCTTTTTATGAAAATTGACATTGACACAACTAACTAACTAACAATTGTTCAGCTTGCAGTATATGGGTCATCATATTTATTGCTTTATAGCATACATTGGAGCAAGGTAACCGAGAAAGTGTAGATTATTTGATGAATATCAAGCACCATTAATCAAAAGAAAATAATCAATCAAGTAAGTACAGAGTAAAGGTCAAATCATAAATAGATTAGATACAAAGATTTTAATTTAGAAATCTTAAATGGAAAAACCACGGAAGGAACTGCACTACGATTAAAAATCAATTACAACTATTTTCTTACAACTAGTAGATATCCATGAATAAATTAGTAGCCTAAGAAATAATTTCTCTATTAAAAAAACACATACACAGCACTACACTTAGCAATCTCAAACCTACTAATAACTATCCTCTCACAAGCAGATCTACAAGTATAGAAGATTGGAAAATTATAAGCGAGTAGAGATTACCACAACCATAGCCTAAGTACTTATCAGTAGGTTGGAGATATTAATAGACATAGATCTCCACAAACTACGGATGAAGACTCCTTTTCAATAATCTCCTTTTTAATCTCTTTGAAAAACTCTCCTTTTCAATATATCTTTTGTTGATGATGGCATCACATTTATAAGACTTGTGAACTCTCTAAATAAACCTTACATTCTATTTTTAATCGTATCTACTCATATTTAATCCAATAGTTCACTAGAGTTAGATTTCCAAATAAATTCCTCTCAATTCAATGTCAACTTAAAATACCACATATATGCATATAAGCTCGTCCCACAGTCGATGACAGTAGGAACCACGATAGAAACTGCACTCCTCAACCAAAACCACAGTTCCTGCTACAGTGACTGCGCTCATGCTACAGTGATCACACTCCTCTATTTAGCCTAGTAGTGCTTTGGAGAAATGACTGTAATTCTTTATTCAGAAGTCCGACTAAGATGTCAAGTGTCGTTAGAAAGTGACTTAAAGTTCTACAGCTTCTTCCTATAGAAATTTTGCTTGTTCAATCTCTATCGGGTAAAAATCATGCCTTGAAGTTAATATTGTTGCACAATACAACATGCTTTTTTTTCAACTGTGAGTGATTATAACTTTCTCCTCTGAACTCTATTTTGGTTGATCTTAATAATCATTCCGAGCTCTCTACTGTTATAGTTGATGTCATTCTAAGATTCACGTTATAACTTTATCAAATTAACCATATCAAAACTGTATATGTTCTATCAGTTTTTATCAATCTTGAGAAATTGGGTGTATTAAAAAGCATGTTGAATTTTAATAAATAGAACAACCTGTTCTACAAAATAGTAACAACATTGATACTGAAAACTTATAACTCACTTTTTATATCCTTCCTTTTCTAGAAGATTTTAGGCAAGAAGAAATTTCTTTAACCATATAACCTTACATGGTATGCTCTTGCAATGATAGTTATCCAACCTAATATGACTTTACAAAATAAGTTGATACAAAAGAATTGGTGTGATTGTGAACTATTCAAGTTTTAATTATTACGGCTAGATGCATGATTGGTGAGTTTAGGAATCAACCTTCAATCCCTTTACATAAAGATTCAGGGTATAGGTTATTTTGTCAAATCCTGAATTTCTTTTTTCAAAACATTATGTATTTATCAAAATATTAAGGCTTAATCAGTGCCTAGGATGCATAAATAAAGTGCATCTCCAATGACTTTTAGGGGAAAAGCCCATTTGATACGCTAATATCTGAGTACCTAATATGTGATTCATGAGCTGCATAAACAGTCAAAAGATGTTCTCTTCACTCTATTTTAAGTGAGCTACTAGAAACATATGTTTAGACAAAAAGTACCAAGACTTTACAATTTGAAAGAAAGTACAGTCGAACCTTATATATTAGAAATTTTGCTTCCATAATGTCTGCATAACTTTTATATTATTTTATTTATTCTTATAATATTTTATGATAAGAGTAATGGTAAAGTCCTGAGGTTTATGCCTTGCCTCATGGGGAATTAAATGCTTTGCCTCACACTTTCACCTTTTTATGAAATTAACATTGATACAACTAATTAAGTAATAATTGTTCAGCTTGCATTATATGGGCCATCATATTTATTACTTAGTAACATAAATTGAAGCAAGGTAACTGAGAAAGTGTTGATTATTTGATGGATATCAAGCACCATTAATAAAGGAAATAATCAATCATGCAAGTATAGAGTAAAAGTTAAATCATCAAATAGATTAGATACAAAGATTCTTAATGTAGAAAACCTAAACGGAAAAACCATGAAAGAATTGCACTATGTGAAAATCAATTTCAACTATTTTATTACAACTAGTAGATAGCCATGACTAATTTAGTAGCCTAAAATATAATTTCTCTGTTAAAAAACCACATTTAGAGCACTACACTTAGTGATCTCAAATTTACTAATAAGTATCCTCTCACAAGCAGATCTACAAGTATAGAAGATTGGAAAATTATAAGCAAGTAGAGGTTACCACAGTAACTGCCTAAGTACTCATTAGTAGGTAGGAGATATTAATAGACGTAGATCTCCGTAAACTACGAATGAAGACTCCTTTTCAATAATCTCCTTTTTAGTCTCTTTGAAAAACTCTCCTTTTCAATATATTTTTGTTGATGATGACAACACATTTATAAGACTTGTGAACTCTCTAAATAAACCTTATATTCTCCTTTTACTCATATCTACTCATCTTTAATCCATTTGATCACTAGAATTAGATTTCCAAATAAATTCCTCTCAATTCAAAGTCAACTTAAAACACCACATATATGCATATCAGCTTGTCCCACGGCCGAACCACGATAGGAACTGTACTCCTCAGCCAAAACCATAGTTTCTGCTACAATGACCACGCTCATGTTGTAGTGACCACACTCCTCTATTTAGCCTAGTAACACTTTGAAGAAATGTCTAAAATTTTTATTTTGAAATCCGACTAAGATGTCAAGCATCGTTATAAATTGATTTAAAGTTCTATATCTTCTTCCTATATAAATATTGCTAGTTCGATTTCTATCAGGGTCAAATCTTCTCTTAAAATTAATATTGTTGTACAATACAACGTGCATTTTTTCAACGATGAGTGATTTTAACTTTCTCCTCTGGACTCTATTTTGGTTGATCATAGTAATCATTCCTAGCTCTTCACTGTTATAGTTGACACCATTCTAAGATTCACATTATAACTTTAACAAATTAATCGTATCCAAATCGTATATGTTATATAAGTTTTTATCAATCTTAATTTATAATTTTATGTAATAACTTGGATTAATTCTTCATAGTTTTTGTTATGATTTGCCATACATCTACGATAAAATATCCTAGCAATCACCCCCTTTATAATTTTGTAACAAAACTCTCTATTTAGTGCACAATCCCATAAATCCCACACACCAAAAGCAATCATACAAGATGAAGTGCATATATTCTTGAATTTGAAAAACAAAACATGCACACATGTATGATATAAGCACATCATGAAAACAATAGTACTCTCGCTTCATATATACTCTCCCTTTCAACTCAAAAATATTGCAATGTAAGACTACACCTTTTTGTTAGAAATTGACAAACACATAAAAATAAAGATATCCACATTAGAAAATATAGGAGAGTCACACATATAATTAAAACATAGTAAGCAAATCTAAAGTAATCCATATTAAATGTATATATTGACACACTAGTGTTAAAAAAACTCTAAATTATGTTCAAGTCTAATGTGTTAGAGATTTTCAAAACAAAATGAGATAAATAAATTATAAAAACACATGTCGTATTAAATAACTTGAGATATAATATATATCGATGTTAATATTTAGAGTTGTTCTAACTATCATAGAATAAAACTCATGTGTCATAATATGAAGCTTTGGAAAAGGGTAATTGATCATAAATTGAGGCAGACTATTAAAATATCGGCGAACCAATTTGGATTCATGCCGGGACGATCGATGACAAAAGTTATTCATTTACTTCGTTAACTTATAGAGCGATGATAGAGAGCAATAGATATTTGTATATGGTATTTATTGCGCTATAGAAAGGCTATGATAAAGTACTACAAGAGGTGCTTTAGTGGATGATGATGAAGAAAAGGGTCCCCATCAAGTATATTGATATAATTAGGATATATATGATGGAGTAGTAGCTAATGTTAGAACATAGTTCTAACAAATGATTTTTCTATCACAATTGGGTTGCATCAATGATTTGTATTGAGCCAAATCTTATTTGCTATAGTAATGGATAAGCCTACTAGAGCTATTCAGAATGAGATACCTTAGTGTATACTATTTGCTGATGATATTGTCTTAATTGATTAGAAAAGTGTAGGGATGAATACCAAGTAAGAGTTATGAAAATATACATTAGAATCTAAAGGATTTAGATTGAGTAGGTAGTGTAAATTTAGTAAATGTTGGGCCCTAAACTATAGTATTGTAATACAAGATGGGTAAGAGATATAAATAAGCAGTCAGTTTAGGTATTTGGGTTCTATTTTTTTGAATAATTGAGAGATCGATAGTGATGTTAACTATTGGATACAAATTAGCTGGTTAAAATGGAGAAGTGCATCGAGAGTTTTATGTAACCATAACATTTCGTTAAGACTAAAGGAAAAAATTTATAGAACTGTCATTAAGCCAACTTTATTATATTGCACGAAATGCTGGGCTATAAAGAAACAATATTCATAAAAAATAAGTGTAGCGGAGATGCACATGCTTCATTGGATATACGGTAATACTATGAGAGATAAAGTGAGAAATAAAGATATTCGTACTAAAATAGGTGTAGCCCCCATTGATGAGAAGATGCGAGAAAATCGCTTACGATGGTTTGGTTATATGCAATATAAATCTACAAATACACCAGCTTAATGAGGAGAGCTTATCAATATAGGACAAGTTAGAAGAGCAAAGGGAAGACTGAAGAAAATATAGATGGAGGTGATACGAAAAGATATTTATTCTAGAAGTTTAAATAGGGAGATATTGCTTGATAGAAATGAATGAAAAAGGATTATCAATGTGATCGATCCGACATGATTCTCCTTTGGCTCATGTAGCCTACCTCAAGTACTTGGGATAAAAATCTTAGTTGTTGTTGTTGTTGTATAAAATATATCAAATTTCATAATATAATCATGACTTTTAAAGAATGCTCCCCCTCATTATGATACTAAATAACTTTTTACTTTTTCAAATATTCTTATCTTCAATGAGCTTCTACCTTCATATAATTTTCATTTTTAGGGCCTCCATTTTCAATGATTTTATATCCCCTAATTTTATGATGGTGACTTTCACCTATGAGAAATAAACATAATTATTACTTTCAGAACACGTTACATCAATATTGGTAGTCCAATTCCACCACTAGAAACTTACATTCTCCTTAAATATATTTTTATCAATTTTCAGTTATATGGGAGTAAAGGTATGAACACAATTGAAATTGAATGTACGTAAAAAACTCAATACTCTGTATATTAAGTATAAAAGTTGTCTATATATAAAATTAAATAAGTCTAATGACAATATTGAGCATAACACAATAAATCACCCTCAAAACAATTGGACAATAAAATGTTACTAGGGTACCATACTAATAGTCATAGGAAACAAATATATAAATGATGTTCATAACATAGGCTGTGTGGTCCTAGATAATTTCATTTATGCAAACCCCTGTTGTACTCCTAAAATAAGCAGTTCTTTGAGTGTAAGGATATTACAATTTTAACTTTTTTATTCAGATTTTAAACACTTTTCCTTCTTAACTAGATATAGGCATAAATTTTTAGATCATAATAATGAGGACTAATGTGTATGCACTGTTGGATTGTAATCATACCTGATCATTGACCACTTTGATGTTAAAATTCCTACCTTCGAAGGTGTGAATACCTTCATTTATAGCACATTTGTCTTACCCTTGGTAACTCCAATGCATGGAGAAGTTTTTATCTTTTCAATATATGTTGCTATCGTACACATTACTTTTAAAGCTGATTTTTGATGTACTGGAAGCTAATTTTAGCACTGGGACATGATTTGCAAATCCAAGCCCTTGATGTGTATTACCCATTATTTGTGCTCTAAAATTTCATCAAGTTTCGACTTTCTTGCAATCATATATTGGAGAGAGAAATAAGTTTTATCGAAATCAGACTTAAAAATTCTAAAACTATTTTTATCAAGATGATGTTTATTTTTCTTTAAAACTAAATCGCTTTTGCTCATTAATTTCTTTTTATCTTCCTCTAGAAATGTGGTCTTGGCTGTGCAACTCAACTTATAGCCCCAAGCTCCTCAGTCCAATTATTTTCTCATGCCAACTTGGATTCTGCATTTTTTTTTTCGCTCAATAGTTTTTTTTTTTCCTCTTATTAGTTAGCTTCACAATCTATTTCTTCAAGATAAACAATATTTCAAATATTTTATTGTGTGCTTCTCGAATATCTTCACTATCATCTAAATCGTAAGCTTCATCATCAATACCTGGATTTTTGAAACATACACAAAAGAAGAACTAGTTGAGAAAATAAAATTAGTAAAACAACATTGCTAGAATTTCGGTTATATGTGTTTTCTATATTCGACTTATATGAATCATCCAATGTAGTTTCCACAGCTTTCCTTTCTTTTTTCGGTTCGCAAAATCATGAACATAGTGCCAAAAACCTGAACTTTCAAAACACTATATCCCACATGGTTTTTCAATCATGACCTTTATGTCATTTATATCTCAATTTTATGTGCCTATAAATTATCCTTGATTGCAGTCATTTTCTTATTTCAAGGAGCTGCACTATTATATAATTTTTTAATGACTCCTTTAGCATATGACAAAATTTTCAACTACCTCATGGTTAATCTTATTATTACTGTCTCTTTTAATATTTTTGAGTTTTAGTATTCAATGCAAGGTCCTTAAACATTATTAGTATGAGTAAACGAGAAATTCACTGATGGTGAAGGAAGTTCTATCACCGCCGTTTAGATAGCCCAATAAAATTATTACACGTGACACCACTCAAATTGCGGTTAAAAGAGTTCTTTTATTTGCTACCTTAAGTGGCGCCACGTGTAATAATTGTATTGGATCACCTAAGCGGCGGTGAAGGAAATCCCTTCACCGTCGGTGAATTTTCCGTTTTCTCTATTAGTATATCTCTCTAATTTATGATATCTTCCATCTAGACTCATAATTAACTCGTTAGAATAATAGGATTAGTAAGATAGCAAAACACTCTAGATTCATGTGGGAACATCCTATAAAGCACTACAATCGATAGTGTATGCTTGCAGTAAATTTATCACATCAAGTTTTTGGCACCATTGCCAGGGATCGATGGTATTTTCTTGTATTTTCTAACATTTTATGGGTTAGCAGTGTGTGTTGAGTGTGCAGAGACCTAAGACTACAAATACAGGAAGTTAAAAGAGACCAAAGGAATAACTTCAATTTACTACGAAAAGAAGAGAGTCAAAATCCCTTATTTTGCTGCTAAATAGTGGTATTTGCCACCATTTAGCGGCAACAATTTCAAAAGTCTGCCCCATTTTTTTTCTTTTTTTGTGTTTTGGTCTCTAGTTGTAAAAAAAATCAAAACAAAACTTCTCGACCTTTTCTTTTTCTTTTCCATCTCCTTCCCTCTCCACCTTTTCAAAAAAAAAAATCCAAAAAATAAATGTTTCAAAATCAATTTTGTGTATTTGGATGCCCTTATTATCGTGATCCATATCATAATTATCATCAGTGTCAATGGATAGGAAATTCGTTAGGACTAAGTTATGATTAAATTCATACCACATATCCTGAATCTACGAGCATTTCCTATGTACAAAATTACAATTGTGAATAGATGAATCATTCTAATTTTATATACAATTAAGAGTCGTATCAAGAGAGTCTTCCATCTGATCTTTTCTTCATAGATTATTCATCTTCATATTCTAAATTCAATCATGAACAAGATATTCAATTGAACATGTTAGATGAAAGATTAAAAGATTAGAAGTGAGTTATGCATGTCATGACAATTTACCTATAACCACTTCCCAAATATCATCAAATATACAATCAAATCCATTATATCCAGTATCAAGTTTTACTCATGATTATGAGATGCAATTATTGGAGGAAAACAAGAAAAATTACAATCATGAGACTGAAGAGCGAGAGCGTATAATAGAGGAAGGCATAGAAGCTTTGCTAAAATTATCCTCTCAAACTGCATCTTAAATGGAAGATTTCCTCAAAATGATTTTTCATATTTAACTTTTTGAAAATCAACCATATAATTATTTGAACATATCTAACTCCAATGAGCAACTACTTAAGTCAATTTTTAAAGTTGATATTATTCAAAATGAGAAATAATTTTGTGCATGATGAGTCTATACTTCAACATTATAATCAACCTACTTTAGACCATTGTAAAAATAATTATGAAGAAACTAGTGATAAAGAGAAAATTTTGCTTGGTGATCTCTCTCATGATGAGCTTGCTAGTGACATATTATCTTTTGATTCTTTTGATAAAAATTATGAAGAAATTTGTGAAGAAGAATTTTTATTCCTTCATAATGATTTGACTAATGATAAGTCCACTAGTATGGTATTTTCTTTTGAGAATTTTGATGACAGGATTAAAGAAAATTTGTATGACGAATCTAAAACACTAGAAGAATAGAAGGAAACACGGTAAGAAGAGCTCATGGTACTGATGATTTGAAAGAACGATCCAAAATCGAGCTCGATTCTACCACCTCAAAGTGAGTATATTTTATCGCATATTGATAAGACCAAAATGCTTAATAACATGAAAGATATTCATGGGTGGAATATAAAGGATGATAAATGTATAAATTCCAACTTTAAAATTTTACTATTGAATAAAAGAAAGAAGGACAGATATAAATTGAGAAAAACTAAAAATAAGATGGAGAGATTAAATATAAAATTGATAAAAATACTAAGTTCATCTATATCAAAACATAAAAGGACACACTATAAAAGTGGAAAGCGATCGAGAGGTCATAACCGCTTTCCATGTGTTAATAGGGTGACAATATTAAGATTATGACCTTTCACGACTCTCATTATTTGTATAATATTTATACAATAGTTTTTCATATTTATTTTACCACCCTTAGGTCGTGTATGAGGGAATACATGAGTTTAGGTGTGGGGGAGTGGGTAGGAGATTTTGGTGTTTTTCTATGATTTTTAGTTTTTTTAAGATTTTTATTTTTTTTTTAGATTTTTGGATTTCTTTATTGTACACTTTGGATAGTTTTTAGGGAAAAAATGTTTATTAAAAAAATCTAAAAAAGTTAAAAAAAAAATCTGAAAATAGGTAAAAAAATAAATAAAAATATTTTCTTCAATAAATCAACTTATTTACAAATAAAAGAATAAATTTAGATTTGAAGTTTGATAGGAGATTAGATTGGATAATACACTTAGAATTTTATGAAAAGAAATAAAAATTCAAAAAAAATACTGCTAATAGTAATTTTGATATAAATATACATCATTTTTTACTTCACAATAGTTTATTAGGTTAAGCATAAAGATGATAATGATTGAGCAGTCTTCTCTCTCTAAACAAGGAAAAAAAGAATAAAAAAAAGTGAGCCAGTACTTAAGGCAATAATCCTTAAAAAAAAAAGAAAAAAAAGGGTTAAGCCTGGTATTTAAGCCAATAATCCTAAAAAAAAAGGTGAGCCTGGTATTTAAGGCAATAATCAGTTAAAAATGAAAAAAAGAGTATGATCTGAGTAATCGGGTATTTGCGCAGAAGGAAGCATGAATCTCCGCATGAAAGGTAAAATTTCACAAAACAAAGAATAAAAGAAAAAATTATTTAGAGAGAATAGATGAATCATGAGTTTGAGTTTGAGTCCAAAACCAAAGTAGACTATCACACGTGCACATAGATGTATAGGAGCCAATGAATTATCTATTAGTGGGTATTAAAAGATAGGATTTGAATTTTTGATTAAAATGATAGTTGTATTTGATATGATGCTTGACTTGAAAACTGATCATCTTAATGCGTTTTTGAGTTTGTATATTAGTGAGATTAATTGAAGAAAATAACAAAAAAAGATTTTTCTTTCTTTTTGTCGGCGAAAAATTCTGGGGTCATCTGTCAAAATAAGACAGATCCGTAAATTTAGGATTCAAGATCCGCGACTCAGTTATAACAAAGTAGATCCGCAAATCTAAAGTCCAAAGTCCGCAACCCAGTTACGACAAGACAGATCCATGAATCCAAGTTTGAGATTCGCGATGCTATCTATGGCTTCCGAGGAGGGGTTTAATACAAAGTCGCCCGAACCAAATAAAGAAAGTTGCCATCTCGTATCGTGGAGTTAACTGCCAAATGAGTATGACGGCACTACTCCAATCGTGGAGTTAACTACTGAACGAGTATGATGGCACTATTTAGATCGTGGAGTTAACTGCCGAACGAATATGACGGCATTACTCGAATAGTGGAGCTAACCGCTGGGCGAATAAGACGGGGACGCTGCATTGAAACCCCTATAAAGAGCGAGGAAACAGATAAAAGAAGGGATGGATCATCTTCTACTTAAATATCCTTTGTGATCAGAAGTTCAGACCCTTTTTGCTAATTGAAAGAGTTTGTGCGAAGTGTCAACAGAGATCAAGATCATCCTCCATAGCTACCTCAGAACCCAGCCTTAAACAAAGAGGAATTTAATTTTTTTCTCATTTTCTGTAAACGGAAAACTGTTGAAATTATAATCTTTTATTGAGATATTCAAACAAAAGACGTTTACGATTTTGTGGCTAATAGAAGATTGGCGACTCCGCTGGGGACTGCCATCACCTTTGGTGATCTGGTAGCAGCTCAATCCGACAACATTCTAATTGGCAGCTTGGTTGATTCGCTCACTATTGAGGTCGACCAGGAGAAGTAAGAAGAATTCCTTTCTTTCGGCCCAAGAGCTCTACTTCCTTACAGAGATGTCGTAAGGTCTCCAATAGTTCGACCTTCAAGGAAACTTTAAAGACGACAATCCAAGCAAAGGATTCAGCAGATCAAACTGGTCTAAGATCATCCCCTTCATTAATATCATGCTCTGAACCAGCTCTCACTAAGACCCCTGATCTTCTTAGCAAAGCGGATCAAGAGCCTCACAACAAAGGAAAACGACCATTGTCTGCTCTTCAAGAGGATGACGCGGGGAAAGAGGTTTCTCTCACTCGTACAATGAGAAGGAACTTGAGAAGAAGCAAGGCTCATGTTCTTCGCTGAGCCCTACAGCAACAAGAAGCTGCCGATTGACCATCGCGGAGGCCTACTGTACAAGTATGGAGGCCGAAATGCGAAACTGTGGTTCCCAAGATGAAGGAGAACCAAGATGCGGAAGGGTTTACTCGCGTTTCCTACAGGAAACACGATAAATATGCCAAATTCGTTTATGATTACAAGCGTAGAAGCTACATTCACATTCCTGTCACTGGACATGTATCTTACCCATAAACTACAAGGGAGAAACGTGGTCACATAACCAAAGGTACGCGCTAACCTCAGATTCGCGTAGCATACGGAAAGCGTCCTTCCGAAGAAAAGCCCATTTCAAAGGCTAAAGTTATCTCACCCATGAGAGTGAAATTTGCCCCAAAGATCTTTGGAGAGACAAAGACTCTTGTCCCAAAAATATCTTTTGGAAATGTTGTTAAGAGTTCCAATACAGGAGATCTTAGGAAACTTCTAAATAGAAGAAGAGAAGGATCCCAGGCATTCCATTGTTATTGCGAGCGATTGATCAATACAGTGTTATCACACTATCACTGTTCAACTCACGCTCCTGCTAAACAGTCAGTTTTTCATCGACTAATAATGCCCACAACCCAACCGTCAAAGAGAAGATGACGCAATAGGCTCGAATCCTATGAGCCTGAATATCCCGAAGCATCATCCAACATGATAACTTTCGGGGAGACAAAGAAGACAAGAAGACGAAAAAAGCTTCCAGGAAAGATACTTCTGATTCTGAACACTCGGCAGGATTGAAGGATGTGTTCGGCGATGAACGAGGAATTTTTCAAAACACTCGACTCAAAAGTGGGGTGGTTATCCCAATGAACTGCAGACAAATGGCCGGAGTCTCCTCCAATGAGGAAGACATGACCGAATCAGTTATGGCCGAGTCGCAAACATCCGATTCATTCTTAGAAGACTCCATCTCTGCGTACATGGCCCAGAATAGTATCCCAGAAGAATTTATGCAAAGGATGGATGAACAAGATAAGAGCATCTAACAACGACAGAATACCATCAGTGAGATCAAAGACAAGCTGTGCATCTTGCTGGAGTTGGAAACGATAAGAATGAAGAATGTGGACGGATCCTCCTCAGAGCCCCCGCCTTATGACCCGAAGACTGACAAAGGGAAGAAGGTGGAAGGAAAAGGTCACATCTCCCACACAAATGAAGGGGAAGGTAATGACGGTCATCATGAAGATGAGGACAATCGTTCTACACATTCTCATCAGGAAGGGAATGCAAATACCATCTGGATGGAGAGTTTTCAAACTCAATTAAATGCTCTCATGCATAAAAGTAATCTGCAAGAGTTAGGCATTGTAAGGCCATATCCGGTGGAATGGGAGAGCATGCCAATCCCAGAGAGCTACGAACCATTGAAACTCAAATCATTTGATGGTAAAGGGTCACCGAACCAGCACATTTACTATTTCAAGTCTCAAATTGGGCATTTAGCTGGAAATGACCCTATTATTACACGAGTATTTGTTAGTACATTGACAGGACTAGCATTTGAATGGTTCCAGAGACTAGAACCAGTAACCATCAATTCGTGGAACGACATGGAGAAAGCCTTCCTGACAAGGTTTTATGAAGACGATATGGAGGAATCGATGCCGGCGCTTCTGGCTACGAAACAGAAAAAGGGGGAGTCATCTCGGGATTTTATTGAAAGATTCAGGAATGATTCTCTCAGATGTCCACATGGGATACAAGAGAAGACCTTGGTGGAAACCTATCGACATAATCTCTCGACTAAACTTTTAGCCAGGATGGGAGCCGTGAAATCCTTGACCTAGAAGGATCTCGCTCTATAAGCTGAAGAGGCCGAAGAGATAGCGCAAAGGCTTGAAGAGGAAGGAGGTGAAGAGAAACAAAGACGAAATAACGATAACAACCATAGGCCTCGATCCATGGGGTATAAGGGAAAGGAAACAATGGTGGCTGATACACCGCAACCCACAAAGTCTTTGTTCGCCGCAAAAGTTTTGCTTCCTCCCATTGAATACAACTTAGATTACAATAGAAGTGAACAAGATAAAAAGAACAAACGAGAGGATTTTATATCTCAATCACTCTCTTTTACAATGAATTGTGTGGGATCTGTGGCGATGGGATCTGTCGAGCAGCTCCTTTGAACGATCGAACGTCGAACTCTTCTCTCTTGAAGATGGCGGCCGACTGTAGACGATCTTCTCTGGTCTTTCACGAACTCAAGGCTCTATGTGTAACTTGAATTCTCCAAGAGGAAAAGATCTCAATTACCGAAAAGAAGACCTTCTGCCGAACCGAAGAAAAGACCTCGTAAAGATTGATGATCATCTATGAATTGATCTATTATTGATTGATCCTCCCTAAAGTCTCCTCAAAGAGGGTATTTATAGACTTTAGTGGTTATGAGAGTTTCCATATGAATAGGAATCAAGATTTTCATAGGAATAGGAATCAAGATTTTTGTATTTATCAAGGATTCTAATCCAATATTTAATATTGATTTAAATCTCTTGATTTGGAATTCTGATTGGATTCAATTTGGGTATTGGATAAGCCCAAATCTTAATCTCAATCAATCTGAGATTCTGGTTATCTGCTCACGTGGAGATAATCTCATCAAAACGCGGAGCTAAGGAACCAGAACGCGGAACTAATGCGGAGCTATTAAACATCTCCGCGTTTTGTTCAACGCGAGGCTAAAGTAACCAAACGCAGGGCTGCGGAGTTAGCTCCGCGTTCTGTTGTGGAAAACTCTATTTACTTAGAAATTTTCACTGCCAACAGAACCCCCTCCAAAGTTTTCAAAATGGCTTTGAACTTAGCAAATTTTTGAAATACTTTGGACGTTTAAATGCAGATTTAAAATACCAAGTTTATCTCGCATTTTGTTCACTTGCGCGGAGCTAAATAGCTTCGCATTTAAATGAGTAACTGCTCATTAATTTCTCAGTAATTACTCTTGCTCTGACTTTCGCACCGATTACCAAGAGGTGGATCATTTAAATAGAGCCTCAAGCTCTTCTTCTTCTTCATTTCATCCGAAGAATCCAAGAGCTTAGAGCTCAGGCGACTCAGGCGAATCAGTTTGAAGGGATGATCTTCGACCAAGCTTCCTTCGACTTCTCAAAGATTTTCCATCACTAGGATGTCATCTAAGAAGAGTACGGCGTCGCGCGCCTCCTCACCATCGACGGCCGGCGCTAGCAGCGGAGGCGACGGCCGAGGGAGTGGCCACAACAGCAAGCCAATCCATGTTGCACCAATTGGAGGTAGAAATTCTTAACTTTGAAACTTCTCAAATTAACTTTGGAGTGTTATGGCTCGGTTTTAACCGACCAATTGTTTTTGAACCGGCGAGATCGCCATTTTCCGGCCGTAAGGCTTGGGAAGAAAGGAGAAGACGGAGAGAAACTCTGATCTTCTTCTACGCGAAGTTATCGCGTCATCCTCGCGTTTAAAACACGGGGCTATTTTAACTAGCAGTCGCGTTTAAATCACGAGGCTATTTTGACTAGCAGTCGCGTTTAAATCGCGAGGCTATTTTGATTAGCAGTCGCGTTTAAATCGCGAGGCTATTTTGATTAGCAGTCGCGTTTAAATCGTGAGGCTATTTTGATTAGCAACCGCGTTTAAATCGCGAGGCTATTTTGATTAGCAGTCGCGTTTAAATCGCGAGGCTATTTTGATTAGCAGTCGCGTTTAAATCGTGAGGCTATTTTCTCAACTGCGAGCGGAGTTTATCCTTAGCTCTGCGTTTTCATACTTAGAAGTTTTTTCGAGTTTTTCTCTAACTCTTGATTCTTCTTTTGCAGTGAAGTACTTGGACCAGATCCTTCTTGAAGAGGAGTGCATGTGGCTTTACCAGTCTTCGTCAGCAAAAGTAACTCTAAGGAAGCCAGAAGCATGTACTTTACAATATAGTTGCAGGTTTCAAGCCCTGGCTCCAAAAGATAAACTTTTGAAGGAGTTATAAGAACTCTGCGGCAGCTCATTAAGTTTTCTTGAGGACCATTTCTGTTAGATGACAATCTCTGTTGCTTTCCAAAGAGATGGAGATGATCATCTAAGGGCTTGTAGCATGTCGAATCCAACTTGTGCATCTTCATTAGGATTCTTATAGCAGTATCTTTAGATAATCCACTAAGAATTTTAAACAGATCATAGTTGACATTTGCAGAGAAGATCTTTTGCATGTGAACCAGAGAATTTCAACACTCCATGGAGGAAACTTATTGTCAGGTTATTGATGAGTCGATGAATAGGTTGAAGCTTTTGGAGAGCTATAACTCCCTCTTGTAATCTTTTGTTTCATGAATAAAGATAATTCTTTTTCTCTTTATCTGTTGGCTTCAAGAATCTTGCTTGCTCAACAAATAGATAATTCATTGTTTTGGTAAAACAATCTAAGGCACATTTGCGTAATTTAGACTGTTAATACCGAGGTAATCGGCTAAGGATCATCAGATTTCGGCAGAGGCGCGCAATTGCGCATGCCTAGTAAGAAAGAAGTTCAAGTGCTCATCTGCGTAACTTGAACAAGTGGAGGCGGTTCAAGGCTCTCATGCGTAACTTGAACTGGGCACACCAAGATGATCGGGTTAGGATTCATCAAATTTCGACAGAGGCGCCTAATTGCGCATGCCTGGTAAGAAAGAAGTTCAAGTGCTCATCTGCGTAACTTAAACGGAGATGGGAATAATCCAAATCATACTGTCAGAGATAAAAACTTAACATGACAGGTTTTATGGGATTTTTAGATACTCCCACCTATCAACGGATTTGATTAGCCTTTACCAATCGCCGTTTGCATTGGGCTAGCCATGCTATTTCCCTCAGTATGGTGAGTTGTCGAGGAATTGATTTCCTCTCCCATTTGCCTTTAACAGCATAGAGTAATTGATTCATACTTTTACCCCCAGTATGATAGGGTTGGCGAGGAACTTGATCTCCTCTTCCCTCTGCTTTAACAGCATTGGGCAATAAAAAAAATTATTTATAACACCCAATTAGCCATTCCAATGGCTATTGAGAATAGCAGAAGCATGATGTTTATCATCGTCAATATTTTCGGCACCCCCAGCCAAATCTGGCTATTAGCCAATGAGAATGAGTTTGTCACGGCTGTGGTTCAGAGCATATCCCAGGGGCTAACTTGCAAGTGCGGGCTGCCCATACTTGGTGTCGATATTGGCTTCCCTACTGGTACAGGGATCGCTTTGGCAGGGAACTTATTGGTTCTAACTACCAAAGTTGTCATATTTGCAGAAACTTTCTTCTATTCTTCTTTAAGTGTGAGAACTCCGGCTTCTATCAATGCTTGAATTCGGTTCTTAAGAAGATAGCAATCCTTAGTTGGGTGCCCGACATTCCGATGATACAGGTAATAGTTGGGGTCATTGGTTTTACCAACGTCTTCCGGTTTTTCATTTTTCGGAAGCTTCAACATGCCCTTTCTAAGGAGGAGATAGAATAGAGTACCTGTCTGCTCCGTCTTGAATGTATAAGTTCTATCTTGTCGGGGCTTATTCTGACCTGCACCTCTCGGATTGTGAGGTCTTGGTTTCGGACCTGCAATTGACGTCATCACAGCCTTCCCTTTATTTTCAGGATTCTGTGGATATGGCCTGTTAGTAACAGAGTTTCTCGTGCTACGAGATTCCTCAATCCGGCGAATTATATCTTTCACCTGCTCTCCTGGCCTCAGCAGATCTTTCCAAGTTTTGGACTCTACAGCTCACATTCTTATCAGCACGCCAGTCCTGAAATTATACTTACAGGTTTCCACCAGGGTTTCTTGGGTCATACCGTGTCGACAATACACGGATTTTTCCCTGAAGCGTTCAATAAAACTTTTGACCGTTTCTTCTTCTCCTTGTTTCGTCGCAAGGAGAGAATGAACCGATATTTCAGTATCATCCTCAAAGAAACGTGCCAAGAACTATTTCTTGACATCATACCATGTGTTTATGGTTCCCGGGGGCAACTGCATAAACCATGTAAAAGCAGGCCCTCGCAGGGTGCTTGCAAATACTTTGGTCATTATGGGATCATTTCCCATTAGATGACCTGCCTGCGATAAGAACTAATATATGTGCTGGTTTGGGGACCCCTTCCCATCATATGACTCCAATTTGAGGGGTTTATATTTTTCTGGATAAGGGGCGAAGTCCCATTCAGGCGGGTATGGTCTTGAAATCCTTAATTCTTTCAATTCTTTCTTGTGCATTAAGGCATCCAGTTGGCTTTGCAATTTTTCGATCTTTTCTCCATGAGGATCATGGAAAGAGTATTTGTCATCATCCTCATGCATCGATAAGCCTTTTCTTCTTTAGTTTCTTCATTTGTCTTAGGTGGTGGTTCTGAAGAAGTTTTAGCCTTATCATCGGCTATCTTCTGGGTATTTTCGACCACTTTTAGAAGCATTAGTTTGAGGTCAACAATGGCCTTCTGCTGACCTCGAATCATCTGCTCTTGGGCTTCCATCCTCTGGTCAATGTCATCGGACCTGTCCACCATATGTGACGCTGATTTTCGTGGTCGGGAAGATGCACGAGATTTTGTGGGAGCTATAGCTGAATTATCGCTGTCATTATCATAAGAACCTTTTGAAAGTTTCTTATAATTCCGAGGAGCGACAGCACCTGATTTGAGCCGGGTAAAATGATTAGGTTCTTCATCGTCTGCATCTGACTCATATTCTTTCTCCATAATCTTTTTACCTTTGCCGACCATATTTGAGGTCACTGCGTTTAATTCTTTTTCTTTAATTTTGTATCTCAGATCATTCTTTCTCCTCTTTGGAGTATCCTGACGAGACTCAGTTATTCTGTTAAATACAGACACCCTCTTCTTAGTACAACAGCAATTATCCAATACAGCAGATATGGCTGTTATGAGCTGCTCACAATGACATATTGAGTGTGGCTGAGCTTGAGTCATATTTCTCATTTTTGTCAAGTAATTTCTGAGATTAGTGACCTTGGATGACGAAGAATCGTGCGGGCCACCTGGTTGTTGAGAGGGCCCAGGGGCCCACTGAAGCTTCTTAGGATTGCTGGAGTCCAGTTCTGGTCTACTGACGCGAGGATCAGCCTTGATTCTGCAGACGGGTTGATCTACGCGAGGCTTAGAAATAGCTTCGCGTTTTGTCTAGCGGGGCTGAAGAATAGCTCCGCATTTTGCCACGTTAGCCTCGCGTTTCTCGCTGGCTTGGCGTGTTTTCAGAAGTTTAGCTTCTGGAATAATAGCCCTGCGTGAAAGGGAATTCTTGCACGCTGGCTTACCCTCGCGATTAACGCAAGTCATAGCCTCGCGCCTAGCGTGATTCTTATGATTAACAATGATTTGCCAATCGTCTTCGCGATTCTCGTTGAGAATCTTGCGTTTCTCGCAAGTATTACTGGCCTCGCGTTTCTCGCTTGGCTCAGTATCAGCCTTGCGTGGAAAATCATACGCTGGCTTTAAAGAATTTTTATATTCGCGTTTCTCGCGAGTGTCAGATATTTTGCGACTAGCGCAAATCTTACTGGTTTCGTATTTCTCGCTAAGATCAGCAATAGCCTCGCGTGGAATATCACACGCTGGCTTTTCTTTGCTTTTAAGGCAAGTTGTAACTTTGCATTTAACGCGATAATGACCGGTCTCGCGATTAGCGCGAGCCAGTTTGCGAGGGACCATAGCCTCGAGTCCATTAGCCTCGCGTCTAAGGAGGGCTTTGAGGGCTTTTCGCCTCGCTCTCTGATTTCTATTTCGGAGTTGGGTTCTGGTCAATCCAGTTCCCAGGTTTTCTTCGGCAGTAGGGAGGTCATCCTCTGCTAGGATTTCCCGCCCGAACACCGGCTCTATAGCCGCGGTCTCCAAGGATCCCCGTTCCTCGGTGGATTCCTTTTTACCCGTTACTCGGGTACTGGAGCGCACGCGACGATAGTGTCGTATGTCGTTCAGGTTACCTGATGATTCAGAGGAGAGGTACTCCTCGTACTTCTGCTGGTCGATTTCAACGACCAGCATGTCTACGTCGGATCCGATCATATCGACGTCAGATTGCGCCACGATCTCTTCTTTAGTGAAAGAGATGTCTCCCACTGTGGTCGCCAGTTTGTTCGCCGCAAAAGTTTTGCTTCCTCCCATTGAATACAACTTAGATTACAATAGAAGTGAATAAGATAAAAAGAACAAACGAGAGGATTTTATATCTCAATCGCTCTCTTTTACAATGAATTGTGTGGGATCTGTGGCAATGGGATCTGTCGAGCAGCTCCTTTGGACGATCGAACGTCGAACTCTTCTCTCTTGAAGATGGCGGCCAACTGTAGACGATCTTCTCTGGTCTTTCACGAACTCAAGGCTCTATGCGTAACTTGAATTCTCCAAGAGGAAATGATCTCAATTACCGAAAAGAAGACCTTCTGCCGAACCGAAGAAAAGACCTCTTAAAGATTGATGATCATCTATGAATTGATCTATTATTGATTGATCTTTCCTAAAGTCTCCTCAAAGAGGGTATTTATAGACTTTAGTGGTTATGAGAGTTTCCATAGGAATAGGAATCAAGATTTCCATAGGAATAGAAATCAAGATTTTTGCATTCATCAAGGATTCTAATCCAATATTTAATATTGATTTAAATCTCTTGATTTGGAATTCTGATTGGATTCAATTTGGGTATTGGATAAGCCCAAATCTTAATCTCAATCAATTTGAGATTCTGGTTATCTACTCACGCAGAGATAATCTCATCAAAACGCAGAGCTAAGGAACCAGAACGCGGAACTAACGCGGAGCTATTAAATATCTCCGCGTTTTGTTCAACGCGAGGCTAAAGTAGCCAAACGCGGGGCTGCGGAGTTAGCTTCGCGTTCTGTTGTGGAAAACTCTATTTACTTAGAAATTTTCACTGCCAACAGTCTTCTCTAAAACTTTCTCCTCAGTCGCGTATTCCTCAAAAGCAGTATTCTTTCAAAGACGAGCATACGAAAACCATTTTTAATCTCCTCATGACAAAGAAGATGCTGAAGCTACCGAAGTCCAAACGTCCTGAAGAAGTAGGAAGAGTTGATGATCCTAATTATTGTGTCTACTACAGGATTATTAACTACCCTACTTAGAATTGTTATGTTCTCAAGGACAAATTTCAAGCTTTAGTGGACACCAAGGTCTTTAAGCTTCAAGAACACCAGAAAAAGGTGACTGCGAACATGGTGACTTTCAAGTTCAGTAAAATACCTAACTGGATAGAGTCAATAATTCAAGATGGAGTATAACCAATTCACAAAGGCACGAAGCAGATCGTAAACTATGATCCGCATCAGCAGCAGAAGAAAGGATTATCCCCCTTCGAAATCTATAGAGGGGAGATAATGTGAGTACATCCGGACCTCCTTAATGATGAGCAGTGGACTTCTAATTCACCCAGAAGGAAGCAAAAAGGAAGATTCTTGCTTCCAATGTTGTCTCCATAATTTCCAAAGATGACAAGGACATTTCTACTCTGACAGACTCAGAAGAAGCGATCAAAGACTCTTTGGCGGCTAACGCGGACCAACCTCCCTCTGGAACTCGTTCAGGAAAATACTACTTGAAGAATTACGGACAAGCCGCAGAATTCCAGCCACTTCCAAAAAAGAATAAACAAAAAGAGCTTAAGTTTGACAAAGCTCTGAAGAAAAAAGGAAAAGAGTCTACGGAAGATCTCCAGAAGTCATTCCAATTTGACATCATAGCGCAGTTAGCCAATAGTCCCACAAGAATTACCTTGTATGAGCTCCTGAAACTCTCTAAGTCAACTAGAGAAGCTCTGCAAGATTCAGAGGTATTCCTAGTGCAGATACCAGAAACAGTTGCAAAAGAAGAACAAGTTTGCGCAGCATGTCATTAGACCTCTAGTAAAAGCATCCCTCGCATAACTTTCTCTCCAGAAGACATGCAAGTTAAAGCAACAAGCATCATCGCCCTTTGTATTACAAAGGATACATAGGGTCATCCGAAATCGATCGCATTTAGGTTGATCCAGGCTCGGCTATGAGCATCATACTGCGGAAGATGCTACGGTATCTTGGAGTCCCGACAAGTAGATTAGCAGCAACCAATACTACTATCTTTGGATTAAATGCCAATGGTAGTAAGGCGTTAGGCAAGATAAAGCTAAAATGCCAAATCGGCGATCTAAACATGGAAGTCACATGCTATGTGATAGATACTGACACATCTTATAATCTCTGGGGAGACCCTGGATCCATAATAATCTCATTGTGCCATCTACACTACATCAGTGCATGAAATATGCGGACAAAGATGGGAACGTGAAGACTTTGGTGGCGGAAAAGCAACCTTTTAAAGGAGTCAAAAACTACTTTACCGACGCGTTGCTATATCAAGATGAATTCGATGCTTCAAAACGGCCCGCTCTAGATATCTTTGATAATAGTGATGAAGTCGATACAGAATCAGGATCCAAAGATTCGGAATCCGAGAATGTAAGCTTGGACAATGAGCCCATTGTGATAAGCCTTGAAGGCCTTGATGTAAATAACACCGTTCACTCTGATGATGAATGGGTAATAAATAAAAACTTAGAGTTTGCTTATTTTTCTGGTGTTGATTCTAAACCCTCAAGTACTAGTATTGATGCGGTCAGCGATTGTTTAGATAAATATGCTCTCTAGCCTCTTTTCAAGCACCTATCTGATCGTCCTTTCGCGACCCGAGTGATGACGATGAAAACGCCGACAAGGCCATTTTTGAGATTCCTTCCAAGGATAAAACTCAGAAACCTATAATATTCGAAAAAGCGAATGACAAAAGCAAAAAGAAATACTTAGATTCTAAAGAAGAACTGGAAAACTCGAGTTCTTCCACTATGATGAGAATTCTCATAAATTGATAAAGAAAATGGGATACGACCTAGCCAAAGGTAGGGGGTGGAACTTCGGAAAGGGAAGGAAAGCAATCCTTCGTTCGTCCCGAAAGAGAAAATATCAGATTATTATCAAAAAACTGGCAGGGGGTTGGGATATATTACTACTCCCGAAGGTTCTTCAGACGAGAGTGTTGGCAGTGAAAATTTCTAAGATAAAAGATTTTCCATAATAGAACGCAGAGCTAATTCAGTAGCTCTGCGGTTGGCTATATTAGCCTTGCGTTTGAAGAAAACGCGGAGATATTTAATAGCTCCGCGTTGATTCGGCATCTGGCTAGTTTTAGCCTCGCGTTTTAGTAAAACGCGGAGATGATCAATAGCTCCACGTTAGCTCCGCATTCTGGTTATTTAGCGCCGCGTTTTGATGCGATTAAAGCTCCGCGTGAGTAGATAACTAGAATCTCAAATTGATTGAGATTATGATTTGGGCTTATCCAAATACCTAAATCAAGTCAAATCAGAACACTAAATCAAGAGATTTAAATCAATATTAAAGATTTGATTGGAATCCTTGATGAGAGGGAATTCTATTTAGATAGAAACTCTCAAATTAACCTGGGGATATAAATACCTTCTTGGTGAAACCCTAGCGGTCTTCTTTTTGGATCCTTTGACAATTCAAGTACGCGAGAGAGCCTTGAAGTCAGGGGTATTCTTCTTCTTCCTTTCGGTTCTTAGAGAATTCAAGTTACGCACAGAGCCTTGAGTTCGGGAAAGACCGGAGAAGATCGTCTACAGTTGGCCGATATCTTCAAAAGAGAAGAATTCAACGTTCGATCGTCCAAAGAAGTTGCTCGGCATATCCTATCGCCACTGATCCCACAATACATTGTAAAAGAGAGAGATTGAACTATAAAATCCTCTCGTTTGTTCTTCTTTTCATCTTGTTCACTTCTATTGTAATTTAAGTTAATTCAATGGGAGGAAAGCAAAGAATTTCTGCTGCGAACAAACTGGCGACCACAGTGGGAGAAGTCTCTTTCATCGAAAAAGAGATCGTGGCGCAATCTGACGTCGATATGATCGGATCCGACATAGATATACTCGTCGTTGAAATCGACCGGCGGAAGTACGAGAAGTTTCTCTCCTCTGAATCAGGTGACTTGGACGAGACACGACACTATCGTCGCATGTTCTCCAATACCCGAGCAACGGGTAAAAAGGTATCCACCGAGAGACGGGGATCCTTGGAGACTGCGGCTATAGGGCCGATGCTCGGACAGGAAATCCTAGTAGATCATGAGCTTCCTACTGCCGAAGAAAACCTGGGAACTGGATTGACCAGAACCCAACTCCGAAATAGGAATCGGAGAGCGAGGCGAAAAGCCCTCAAAGCCTGCCTTGGACGCGAGGCTAATGAACGCGAGGTTATGGTCCCTTGCAAACTGGCTTGCGCTAATCGCGAGACCAGTCATTACCGCGTTAAATGCGAAATTGCAACTTGCGTTGATCGCAAGGAAAAGCCAGCGTGTGATATTCCACGCGAGACTATTAATGAGCTTAGCGAGAAACGCGAACCCAGTAAGATTTGCGCTAGTCGCAAGATTTTTGACACTCGTGAGAAACGCGAGTATAAACTCTCCTTAAAGCCAGCGTGTGATATTCCACGCGAGGCTATTACTGGACTTAGCGATAAACGCGAAGCCAGTGCAACTTGCGAGAAACGCAAGATTTCTGACACTCATGAGAAACGCGAGTATAAACTCTCCTTAAAGCCAACTTGTGATATTCCACGCGAGGCTATTACTGGACTTAGCGATAAACGCAAAGCCAGTGCAACTTGCGAGAAACGCAAGATTTTTGACACTCACGAGGAACGCGAGGATAAAAATTCCTTAAAGCCAGCGTATGATTCTCAATGCGAGGCTAATACTGAGCTTAGCGAGAAACGCGAAGCCAATAGTATTTACGAGAAACGCAAGATGCCTCACTTCCGCGTAAATCGCGAAGATGATTGGGAGATTGTTGTCAATCGTAAAAGTCGCGCTAGACGCGAAGTTATGACTTGTGTTAATCACAAGAATAAGTCAGCGTGCAACAATTCTCTTCCACGCGGGGCTACTATTCCAGAAGATAAACTTCTAAAGGCAGGCCAAGCCAGTGTTAAACGGGAGGCTAGCGTAGCAAAATGCGGAGCTATTTTTCAGCCCCACAAGATTAAACGCAAAGCTAATTTTCAGTCCCGCATTCCAAAATGCGAAGCTGTTTCTAAGCCCCGCGTAGATCAACCCGACTACAAAATCAGAGCTGATAGTCGCGTCAGTGGACCAGAACTGGGCTCCAGTGATCCTAAGAAGCTTCAGTGGGCCCCTGGACCCTCTCAACAACCAGGTGGCCCGCACGATTCTTCGTCATCCAAGGTCATCAATCTCAGAAATTACTTGACAAAAATGAGAAATATGACTCAAGCTCAGCCACACTCAACATGTCATTGTGAGCAGCTCATAACAGTCATATCTGTTATATTGGATAATTGTTGTATACTAAGAAGAGAGTGTCTGTATTTAACAGAATAACTGAGTCTCGTCAAGATACTCCAAAGAGGAGAAAGAATGATCTGAAATACAAAATTAAAGAAAAAGAATTAAACGCAGTGACCTCAAATATGGTCGGTAAAAGTAAGAAGGCCATGGAAAAAAGACACGAGTCAGATGCAGATGATAAACAACCTCATCATTTTACCCGGCTCAAATTAGGTGTTGTCGCTCCTCGGAATTATAAGAAACTTTCAAAAGGTTCTTATGATGATGACAGCGATAATTCAGCTATAGCTTCCCCAAAATCTCGTGCATCTTTCCTACCACGAAAATCAGCGTCACATATGGTGGACAGGTCCGATGACATTGACCAGAGGATGGAAGCCCAAGAGCAAATGATTCGAGGTCAGCAGAAGGCCATTGATGACCTCAAACTAATACTTCTAAAAGTGGTCGAAAATACGCAGAAAATAGCCGATGATAAGGCTAAAACTTCTTCGGCACCGCCACCTAAGACAAATGAAGAAACTAAAGAAGAAAAGGCTTAATCGATATATGAGGATGATGACAAATACTCTTTCCATGATCCTCATGGAGAAAAGATCGAGAAATTACAAAGCCAACTTGATGCCTTGATGCACAAGAAAGAATTAAAAGAATCGGGGGTTTCAAGACCATACCCACCTGAATGGGACTTGGCACCGTATCCTGAAAAGTATAAACCGCTCAAGTTGGAGCCATATGACGGGAAAGGGTCCCCAAGCCAGCACTTACATTACTTTTTATCGCAGGTAGGTCATCTAATGGGAAATGATCCCGTAATGACCAAAGTATTTGCGAGCACCCTGCGAGGGCCTGCTTTTACATGGTTTATGCAGTTGCCCCCAGGTACCATCAATAACTGGTATGATGTCGAGAAACAGTTCTTGGCACGTTTCTTTGAGGATGATACCGAAATATCGGTTCATTCCCTCCTTGCGACGAAACAAGGGGAAGAAGAAACGGTTAAAAGTTTTATTGAACGCTTCAGGGAAAAGTCCGTGTATTGTCGACACGGTATGACCCAGGAAACCCTGGTGGAAACCTGTAAGCATAATTTCAGGACCGGCGTACTGATAAGAATGGGAGCTGTAGAATCCAAAACTTGGAAAGATCTGCTGAGGCAGGGAGAGCAGGCGGAAGATATAATTCGCCGGATTGAGGAATCTCGTAGCATAAGAAACTCTACCAATAACATGCCATATCCACAGAATCCTAAAAATAACGGAAAGGCTGTGATGGCATCAGTTGCAAATCCAAAACCAAGACCTCAGAATCCGAGAGGTGCAGGTCAAAATAGGCCCCGCCAAGATAGAACTTATACATTCAAGACTGAGCAGACTGGTACTTTATTCCATCTCCTCCTCAGAAAGGGCTTGCTAAAACTTCCGAAAAATGGAAAACCGGTAGACGTTGGTAAAACCAATGACCCTAACTATTGCCTGTACCATCGGAACGTCGGACACCCAACTAAGGATTGCTATCCTCTTAAGAACCGAATTCAGGCATTGATAGAAGCCGGAGTTCTTACACTTAAAGAGGAACAGAAAAAAGTTTCTGCAAATATGGCAACTTTGGTAGTTAGAGCCAATAAGTTCCCTGCCAAAGCGATCCCTGTACCAGTAGGGAAGCCAATATCGACACCAAGCATGGGCAGCCCGCACTTGCAAGCTGCCCCTTGGATATGCTCCGAACCACAGCTGTGACAAAATCGTCCTCATTGGTTAACAGCCAGGCTGGGGGTGCCGAAAATATTGACGATGATAAATATCATGCTTCTGCTATTCTCAACAGCCATTGGAATGGCTAATTGGGTGCTATAAATAAAAATATTTTATTGCCCAATGCTGTTAAAGCAGAGGGAAGAGGAGATCAAGTTCCTCGCCAACCCTATCATACTGGGGGTAAAAGTATGAAATCAATTGCCCAATGTTGTTAAAGCAGCGGGAAGAGGAGATCAAGTTCCTCGCCAACCCTATCATACTGGGGGTAAAATTATGAATCAACTACCCAATGCTGATTAAAAGCAAATGGGAGAGGAAATTAATTCCTCGACAACTCACCATGCTGAGGGGAATAGCATGGCTAGCCCAACGCAAACGGCGATTGGTAAAGGCTAATCAAATCCGTTGATAGCTGGGGGTTTGCTAAAAATCTCATAAAACCTGTCATGTTAAGATTTTACCTCTGGCAGTATGATTTCGATTATTCCCATCTCCGTTCAAGTTACACGTGAGAGCACTTGAACTAGGCATGTGCAATTAAGCACCTCTGCCGAAAGTTGGTGATCTTTAGCCGATTACCTTGGTATTAGCAGTCTAAGTTACGCAAATGAGCCTTAGATTATTTTACCAGAACAATGAGTCATTTATTTGTTGAGCAAGCAAGATTCTTGAAGCCAACAGATAAAGAGAAAAGGAATTATTTTTATTCAGGAAGCAAAAGATTACAGAATAAGAGGGAGTTATAGCTCTCCCAAAAGCTTCAATAATCCGACAACAAGCCTCCATGGAGTGTTGAAATTCTCTGGTTCGCATGCAAAAGATCTCTTCTGCAAATGTCAATTATGATCTGTTTAAAGTGGATCATCTGAAGATACTGCTATAAGAATCCTAATGAAGATGCACAAGTTGGATTCGACATGCTACAAGCCCTTAGATGATCATCTCCATCGCTTTGGAAAGCAACAGAGATTGTCATCTAACAGAAATGGTTCTCAAAAAAACTTAATGAGCTGCCACAGAGTTCTTGTAACTCCTTCAAAAGTTTACCGTTTGGAACCAGGGCTTGAAAGCTGCAATTATGTTGTAAAGCATATGCTTCTAGCTTCCTTAGAGTTACTTTTGCTGACAAAGACTGGTAAAGCCTCATGCACTCCTCTTCAAGAAGGATCTGGTCCAAGTACTTAACTGCAAAAGAAGAATCAAGAGTTAGAGAAAACTCGAAAAATTTTCTAAGTATGGAAACGCGTAGCTAAGGATAAACTCCGCGCGCAGTTGAGGAAATAGCCTCTCGTTGAGTCGCGACTGCTAATCAAAATAGCCTCGCGTTGAAGCGCGACTGCTAATCAAAATAACCTCGCGATTGAAGCGCGATTGCTAATCAAAATAGCCTCGTGATTGAAGCGCGACTGCTAATCAAAATAGCCTCGCGATTTAAACGCGACTGCTAATCAAAATAGGCTCGCAATTTAAACGCAACTGCTAGTCAAAATAGCCTCGCGATTTAAACGCGACTGCTAAATCAAAATAGCCTCGCGATTTAAACGCGACTGCTAGTTAAAGTAGCCCCGTGTTTTAAATGCGAGGATGGCGCGATAACTTCGCGTAGAAGAAGATCAGAGTTTCTCTGTGACTTCTCCTTCTCCTTCAAGCCTTACGGCCGGAGAACGGCGATCTTGCCAGTTCAAAATTGGCTGGTCGGTTAAAGCCAAGCCAAAACACTCCAAAATTGATTTAAGGAGTCTAAAAATTCAGAATTTATACCTCTAATTGGTGTAGCATGGATTGGCTCGCCATTGTGGCCACTGCCTCGGCCGCTGCCACCGCTGCTAGCACTGGCCGCCGATGGTGAGGAGGCATGCGATGCCGTACTCTTCTTAGATGACATCCTAGTGATGAAGATCTATGGAAAGTCGAAGGAAGCTCGGTTGAATATCATTCCTTCAAACTGATTTGCCTGAGTCGCCTGAGCTCTAAACTCTTGGATTCTTCGAATGAAATGAAGAAGAAGATGAATCAAAGACTCTATTTAAACAAGATTTCCGTCGCTTGGTATTCGGTGCAGAAATTCAGAGTAATCAATGAAGCAATTACTCATTTCCCTGAAAAAGTGAAGCTGATTAGCTCTGCGTAAGCGAGCATAACGCAAGATAGACTTGGTATTCTAACTCCGCGTTTCAGTTTAAATATCCAAAGTATTTCAAAATCTGCTAAGTTCTAAGCCATTTTGAAAACTTTGGAGGGGGTTCTGTTGGCAGTGAAAATTTCTAAGATAAAAGATTTTCCACAATAGAACGCGGAGCTAATTCAGTAGCTCCGCGTAGCCTTGCGTTTGAAGAAAACGCGGAGATGTTTAATAGCTCCGCGTTGATTCCGCATCTGGCTAGTTTTAGCCTCGCGTTTGAGTGAAACGCGGAGATGATCAATAGCTCCGCGTTAGCTCCGCATTCTGGTTATTTAGCTCCGCGTTTTGATGCGATTAAAACTCCGCGTGAGCAGATAACCATAATCTCAAACTGATTGAGATTATGACTTGGGCTTATCCAAATACCTAAATCAAGTCCAATCAGAACTCTAAATCAAGAGATTTAAATCAATATTAAAGATTTGATTGGAATCCTTGATGAGAGGGAATTATATTTAGATAGAAACTCTCAAATTAACCTGGGGATATAAATACCTTCTTGGTGAAACCCTAGGGGTCTTCTTTTTGGATCCTTTGACAATTTAATTACGCGAGAGAGCCTTGAAGTCAGGGGTATTCTTCTTCTTCCTTTCGGTTTTTAGAGAATTCAAGTTACGCACAGAGCCTTGAGTTCGGGAAAGACCGGAGAAGATCGTCTACAGTCGGCCGATATCTTCAAAAGAGAAGAGTTCAACGTTCGATCGTCCAAAGGAGCTGCTCGACAGATCCTATCGCCACTGATCCCACAATACATTGTAAAAGAGAGAGATTAAACTATAAAATCCTCTCGTTTGTTCTTCTTTTCATCTTGTTCACTTCTATTGTAATTTAAGTTAATTCAATGGGAGGAAAGCAAAGAATTTCTGCTGCGAACAGAGAGAACTGAAGAAGGACAATTCAACCAATCGTCAGAATCGTCCTACTGGGATTCAGATGTCAGTGTCGGCATGATCTTCTATGAAGTGTCCGCGAACGTGGCCACCGCGATCCAAGAAAGCAAAGACTTAGGTGAAGCTTCGCCGATAAAAAATGACACCTGGGCCAAGCATCTTAATGCGAATTGGGAAATTTAGTTTGAACAACGCGAGCCTCCGACCGAAGATAAAGTAATCCAAGTAAATGTGGGTGATGAAAAGAATTCTAAACCCATATTTATAAGTGAGAACCTATCCTCAGAGGAGAAAGAGGAATTGATATCCCTCATTTGCAAATGCAACGACATTTTCGCCTATAGTTATGATGAAATGCCAGGACTAGATCCAAGTATCATGGTTCACAAACTGAACATCCAACCAAATGCAAGGCCAATAAAGTAACAACAATGAAGATTCCGTCCAGAGATTATGGAAGCTATCAAAATTGAAGTCAAAAAGTTGATCGAGTCAAGCTTTATTCGCGAGGAATAATATCCTGATTGGGTCGTGAATATAGTTCCTGTAACCAAGAAAAATAGAAAAATCCAGGTTTGTATTAATTTCAAGGATCTGAATGAAGTTTGCACTAAGAACGAATTTCCATTACCCATCACAAATGTCATGATAGACAATACTTGTGGGTACGAATGCATGACATTCATGGATGGATTCTCGGGGTATAATCAAATAAAGATGTACCCTGATGATGAGAAGCATACGTCCTTCAAAATGCCACTTGGAGTATACTACTATACGGTCATGGCATTTGGCCTAAAGAATGCCGGTGCCACGTATCAACGCACTATGAACGCAATATTCCAAGAGCATCTACGAAAGACAGTAGAATGCTACGTAGATGATCTAGCAATTAAAAGTAAGAACAAGGGTGATCACCTTCAAGACTTGAAGATAGTGTTTAACTTTATGAGGAAACACCAGCTCAAGATGAACCCGACTAAATCCTTTCTAAGAGTCTCTAGCGGAAAGTTCCTTGGCTTCATAGTAACTTCCAAAGGAATTCATCTTGATCTGGACAAAATTAAGGCAATTCAAGATATGCCACCTCCCCGGAACCTCAAAGAATTAAGAGGACTACAAGGCAAGCTGGCATACATCCGCATATTCTTATCAAATTTATCTGGTAGATGTCAGCCCTTCACCAGATTAATGAAGAAAGGAGTGTCAATTGTCTGGGATGACGTATGCCAAAAGGCTTTCGACGAAGTCAAGGAGTATCTTACTAAACCGCCAGTGCTCGTAGCCCTAGTCTCAGGGATACCTTTCCTACTGTATGTGAGGGCTATGGACCACTCTTTGGGAGCTTTGTTAGCACAAAAAAATGAGTTGGGTCACGAACAAGTTATTTATTATCTCAGCAGAATGATGATTGGGGCAGAATACCAATATAACCCAATGGAGAAGGAATGTTTAGTTTTAGTCTTCGCAGTACAGAAAATGCGACACTACTTAGTTGGACAAATTATTAACGTTATATCGAGAGTTAACCCCCTAAGGATATTAATGACTAAACTCGGGTCATTGAATTCAAGACTGTCTAATTGGGTTATTTTGTTATCACAATATGATAAGCATTTTGTCTCGCAAAAATCGATTAAGGGACAGGCTGTAGCTGACTTCCTGGCCGAACACCCAATCCCGACATCCTCGAAATTGTGCGAAGATATTCTCGTGGATCTAGGTGAATGGGCTCCAATTCTAAAAGAAGGCATCTCGCAAGAGCTCCTGGAGGCAAATATTGTCACGGAAGACGTATGGCAACTTTTCTTCGATGGTGCCTCCCGAATGGCATCCGAGGGAAAAATGACAGTAGGAGTAGGAGTTGTTTATGTCTCTCCTTATAACCGCATCATTCCTCAAGCCTACTAGTTAAAAAACCCATACTCCAACAATGTTGTGGAGTATAATGCCCTCCTAATCGGCTTAAAGATAGCTAAACAATTGGGGGTGAAATATTTGGAAGCATATGGGATTCTTAACTTGTCGTAAACCAAGTTAAAGGGGAATATGAAGTCAAACATGAAGACCTTTTGCCGTATTATCGCGCAGTAATTAAGATAGCTGATGGTTTCTTCGTCAGCCATGTAAAGCGCCAACGGAATAGTTACGCGGATTCACTGTCTTCCTTAGCCACTACACTGGCATTGCCCAAACATGCTAAGAAGCAAATCGTAGTAGGAAGCAGAGAATTATTCTGCTCAAAGAACAAACTCAAAGATGAATTAAGAAAGCAACAAGAAGATGAGACTTGTGTTTATGAATCAAATCTAGAACCAAGGGATTGGTGATTCCCTTTTATAGATTACGTCCTTTATGGCATATTGCCCGAAGATCCCAAAGAGGCCAGGGCGATCCGAAGAAGGGCTATTCGATTCTATTATAACACTGAGCTTCAGACATTGTACAGGAAGTCCTATGACGGGATCTTATTTCGTTGTCTTTCTAACTGAGAAGCCTAGGAAGTACTTGAAGAAGCTCATGCTGGCATTTGCAGAGCGCACCAATCAGGGCCGAAACTCTGGGATAGAATTTGAAGAATGGGTTATTACTGGCCTAAAATGATGACAAATGTGGTTAATTACGCCAAGAAGTGTAAAGCCTGCCGGATACATGCGGACTTCATACATCAAGCTCTAGAGTATCTCCATCCATTGGCATATCATGGTAGTTTGAGCAATGGGAAATGGACATTATCGGGCTAATTTCTCTACCATCAATGAGGGGACACTAGTTCATTCTAGCTATAACAGATTACTTCTCGAAATGGACTGAAGCCATTTCCCTAACCGAAGTAAAGTCATTAGATGTGATCAAGTTCATTAAACACCATGTGCTCTACCGCTTTGGGGTGCCCAAGAGAATCATTCATGACAACGGGCCTTAGTTCGTGAGCCAAGTATTTTTCAGATTCTGCAACAAATACAGGATCGATGATGTAGCTTCCTCGCCATATTATCCTACAGCTAATGGTCTAGCAGAAGTTTTCAACAAGACCATAGTAAAACTCCTCAGAAAGTTTATCTCACCTAATCAAAGCAACTGGGATGAAAAACTCGGGGAATGCCTATGGTGTATCGCACTACGGTCCGAACCCCCATCAATGCCACACCCTTTTCTTTAGTGTATGGATCAGAAGCAGTCTTGCCTTTAGAAATCCAGATTCCATCATTGCGAATCGCACTAACAACTAGGATGACACAAGAAGAACGGCATCAGCAAAGGGTTCAAGACTTAGAAGCCCTGGACGATAAACGATTGGAAGCTTAACAGAGTATTGAACTATACCAGGCGCGAATCTCCAGGACTTTTACAAAAAAGCTAAGCGAAGAACTTTTAAAAAGGGCAATCTGGTCCTTTCAGTAAGAAGACCGATCATAACTAGCTAGAAGCCTAGAGGAAAGTTCCAGCCAAAATGGGAGGGGCCTTTTGTCATTGATACGGCTTACTCTAATGGCGCATATCAGTTGGCAAAACCGAATGGTGATAAAATCATGATGTCAATTAACGACAAGTTTTTGAAGAAATATTATTCTTAGTAAAAAACTACGGAACACCAGTTGTAATATAGCTTGGGCAGTTCAACACAAATAATGAATAAAGTTTATCTGTAACTGTGGGTTCATTAACAAAGATTCACAATTTTGAACTAAAGATTTCGGATCGCAAATCAAGATATCCTTCCCTCCAAATTTGCCAAGTTAAAAAATACCTCTGGCGAATCAAAATATCATTTTCTCCAAATTTGCCAAGTTAAAAAATACCTCTGGCAAATCCAAATATCCTTTCCTCCAAATTTGCCAAGTTAAAAAAATACCTCTGGCGAATCAAAAGCCGTTATATTGTAAGTACTAAACAGTGTGAATTTTAACTTAATCAGGAAAGTTAACAGTTACTTCTATCCTGATTCAAAACATTTTCTCATTCACAACAACTTTGAGTTGTTGGAAAGTTTTGGGCGATTTAATAATGACTTCAATGATCATCAAGTTAACAGTTACCTATGATAATCAATACCAAAATCAATCATCAATCACTTAAGGTTGTGTAAAAATAAATCTCTTTATTCATTAACAAATCAAAATTATTGAGTTCCCTAGCACCGTACAATCAACAAGAATGAATACAAATCAATGACATAAGAAAACATAAAGTGTGCTTCTGTAGCCTCCTTTTCGAGGATGGTTTAATGGTATTTAATGGTAAAAAGTTTGCTTTTGTAGCCTCCTCTTCAAGAATGGCTTAAACGTAAAAAGTTTGTTTATGTAGCCTCCTCTTCAAGGATGGTTTAAAGGTAAAAAGTTTGCTTCTATAGCCTCCTTTTCAAGAATGGCTTAAAGGTAAAAAGTTTTTTTCTGTAGCCTCCTCTTCAAGGATGACTTAAAGGTAAAAAGTTTGCATATGTAGCCTTCCCTTCAGGGATGGCTTAAACGTAAAAAGTTTGCTTCTGCAGCCTCCACTTAAAGGATGGCTTAAAGGTAAAAAGTTTGCTCATGTAGTCTCTTCCTGCTGACGGTTAGGACCTCCAAGTTGGTTCACTCAGCCAAAATCAACGTCACCAGTGACTTGATTAGTGCAAAACTGGTTATACCAAATGCATGTTCCTAAACGTACAACGTGAGGGATTGCTCAGTTTGAGTGCCACCCTAACCATTTAGCACCCCAACCATGCGGAATGCTTGTCAGAAAATAGAACAAGGTTACAAATTGCTTAATATGTGCCCTTGTTAAGAAGAATGACTACGGTTATCTCTTGCAGCCAATTCAAAATCTTGTAAAAAAAGAGAAGAAAGAATGACATTGACAAGAAGAAGAATTTTACCTTAGTTAAGAAAAATGACTACGGTCATAAGAACTTTTTTGATGGAATGCCCCACTAGATTGATGCAGTCTGGAGGTCTTGTAATATGCCAATCCCCATCCATCACTTCGACTGTAGAAGAAGAAAATATGGCTGCATGGAAAAATCAACTCTAAAAGAAAAGAAGAGAAGACAAAGTGGTGGAAACTTTTCTCAAATCAGAATGCTCCTTCATAGAAGAAGTCTTGCGTCTTATATAGAGGATCACGTGATCAAAATCTTCGGTTGGAAGGAGATAAGGCCAAATCTTCGGTTGAAAATCTTGACTCGGATCCTAACAGAATTTATTACTGTTGCATGGGACGCTTAGATTTTACAGCCAAAGGATCTCATCATTAATAAGAGCATATAACGCTTAGGACTTCACATTGGTTAGTTGAATAAAGGGTTATGTCGTGACTCGCGGAAACCGCTACAAATTCTTAAGAAAGAATTTTTATCCCACGGACTTCCGGATGAGAAGTCGCAAACTTAAAGGTAAAAAGTTTGCTCCTATAGTCTCTTCCTGCCGACGGTTAGGACCTCCAAGTTGGTTGGCTCAGCCATAATCAACGTCACCAGTGACTTGATTAGTGCAAAACTGGGTATACTAAATTCATATTCCCAAACGTACAACGTCAGAGATTGCTCAGTTTGAGTGCCACCCTAACCACTAAGCGCCCCAACCTTGCGGGATGCTAGTCAGAAAATAGAACAAGGTTACATATTGCTTAATCTGTGCCCTTATTAAAGAGAATGACTACAGCTATCTCTTACAGCCAATTCAAAATCTTGTCAAAAAAAAAGAGAAGAAAGAATGACATTGACAAGAAGAAGAATTTTACCTTAGTTAAGAAAAATGACTACGGTCATAACAACATTTTCGATGGAATGCCCCTCTGGATTGATGTAGTCTGGAGGTCTTGCAAATATGCCAACCCCCATCCATCACTTCGACTACAGAAGAAGAAAAAATGGCTGCATGAAAAAATCAACTCTAAAAGAAAAGTAGAGAAGACAAAGAGGTGAAAACTTTTCTCAAGTCAGAATGGTCCTTCATAGAAGAGGTCTTGCGTCTTATATAGAGGATCCCGTGATCAAAATCTTCGGTTGGAAAGAGATAAGGCCAAATCTTCGGTTGAGATTCTTGACTCGGATCCTAACAGAATTTATTACTGTTGCATGGGACACTTAGATTTTGCAGCAAAAGGATCTCAACTTAATAAGAGCGTATAACGCTTGGGACTTCACGCTGGTTAGTTGAATAAAGGGTTATGTCGTGACTCGCGGAAACCGCTACAAATTCTTAAGAAAGAATTTTTATCCCACGGACTTCCGGATGAGAAGTCGCGAACTTAAAGGTAAAAAGTTTGCTCCTATAGTCTTTTCTTGCTAACGGTTAGGACCTCCAAGTTGGTTCGCTCAGCCATAATCAACGTCACCAGTGACTTGATTAGTGCAAAACTGGGTATACCAAATGCATGTTCTCAAACGTACAACATGAGGGATTGCTCAGTTTGAGTGTCATCCTAACTATTTAGCACCCCAACCTTGCAGGATGCTAGTCAAAAAAGACATCAAAGTTATAGATTGCTTAATCTGTGCCCTTGTTAAGGAGAATGACTACAGTTATCTCCTGAAGCCAATTCAAAATCTTATCAAAAAAAAGAGAAGAAAGAATGACATTTATAAGAAGAAGAATTTTACCTTAGTTAAGAAAAATGACTACGGTCATAAGAACCTTTTCGATGGAATGCCCATCTGGATTGATGCAGTCTATAGGTCTTGTAATATGCCAACCCCCATCCATCACTTCGACTGAAGAAGAAGAAAATAAGCATGGAAAAATCAACTCTAAAAGAAAAGAAGAGATGACAAAGAGGTGGAAACTTTTCTCAAGTAAGAATGCTCCTTCATAGAAGAAATCTTGCATCTTATATAGAGGATCCCATTATCAAAATCTTCGGTTGGAAGGAGATAAGGCCAAATCTTCGGTTGAGATTCTTGACTCGGATCCTAACAGAATGTATTATTGTTGCATGGGATGCTTAGATTTTGCAACCAAAGGATCTCATCATTAATAAGAGCGTATAACGCTTAGGACTTCACACTGGTTAATCGAATAAAGGGTTATGTCATGAATCGCGGAAACCACTACAGATTCTTAAGAAAGAATTTTTATGCCACGGACTTCCGGATGAGAAGTCGCGAACTTAAAGATAAAAAATTTGCTCTTGTAGTCTCTTCCTGCCGACGGTTAGGACCTCCAAGTTGGTTCGCTCAGCCATAATCAATGTTACTAGTGACTTGATTAGTGCAAAACTGGGTATACCAAATGCATGTTCCCAAACTTACAACGTGAGCGATTGCTCATTTTGAGTGTCACCCTAACCATTTAGCACCCCAACCTTACGGGATGCTAGTCAGAAAATAGAACAAGGTTACAGATTGCTTAATCTGTGCCCTTGTTAAGGAGAATGACTATGGTCATCTCCTGCAGCCAATTCAAAATCTTGTTAAAAAAAAGAGAAGAAAGAATGACATTGACAAGACGAAGAATTTTACCATAGTTAAGAAAAAAGACTACGGTTATAAAAACTTTTTCGATGGAATGCCCCTCTGGATTGATGCAGTCTGGAGGTCTTACAATATGCCAACCCCCATCCATCACTTCGACTGCAGAAGAAGAAAATATGGCTGCATGGAAAAATCAACTCTAAAAGAAAAGAAGAGAAGACAAAGAGGTGGAAATTTTTCTCAAGTCAGAATGGTCCTTCATAGAAGAGGTCTTGCGTCTTATATAGAGGATCCCATGATCAAAATTTTCGGTTGGAAAGAGATAAGGCCAAATATTCGGTTGAGATTTTTGACTCAAATCCTAACAGAATTTATTACTGTTGCATGGGATGCTTAGATTTTGCAGCCAAAGGATCTCATCTTAATAAGAGCGTATAACGCTTGGGACTTCACGCTGGTTAGTCGAATAAAGGATTATGTCGTGACTCGCGGAAACCGCTACAAATTCTTAAGAAAGAATTTTTATCCCATGGACTTTCGGATGAGAAGTCGCGAACTTAAAGGTAAAAAGTTTGCTCCTATAGTCTCTACTTGCTGACGATTAGGACTTCCAAGTTGGTTCACTCAGCTATAATCAACGTCACCAGTAACTTGATTAGTGCAAAACTGGGTATACCAAATGCATGTTCCCAAACATAGAACATGAGGGATTGCTCAGTTTGAGTGCCATCCTAACTATTTAGCACCCCAACCTTGTGGGATGCTAGTCAGAAAATACATCAAAGTTATAGATTGTTTAATTTGTGCCCTTATTAAGGAGAATGACTACAGTTATCTCCTGAAGCCAATTCAAAATCTTGTTAAAAAAAAATGAAGAAAGAATGACATTGATAAGAAGAAGAATTTTACCTTAGTTAAGAAAAATGACTACGGTCCCTCTAGATTGATGCAGTCTAAAAGTCTTGTAATATGCCAACCCCCATCCATCACTTCGACTGAAGAAGAAGAAAATATGGCTGCATGGAAAAATCAACTCTAAAAGAAAAGAAGAGATGACAAAGAGGTGGAAACTTTTCTCAAGTCAGAATGCTCCTTCATAGAAGAAGTCTTGCGTCTTATATAGTGGATCCCGTTATCAAAATCTTCAGTTGGAAGGAGGTAAGGCCAAATCTTCGGTTGAGATTCTTCACTCGGATCCTAACAGAATTTATTACTGTTGCATGGGATGCTTAGATTTTGCAACCAAAGGATCTCATCATTAATAAGAGCGTATAACCCTTGGGACTTCATGCAGGTTAACCGAATAAAGGGTTATGTCGTGACTTGCGGAAACCACTACAAATTCTTAAGAAAGAATTTTTATCCCACGGACTTCCGGATGAGAAGTCGCGAACTTAAAGATAAAAAGTTTGCTCCTGTAGTCTCTTCCTGTCGACGGTTAGGACCTCCAAGTTGGTTCGCTCAGCCATAATCAATGTCACCAGTGGCTTGATTAGTGCAAAACTGGGTATACCAAATGCATGTTCCCAAACGTAAAACGTGAGTGATTGCTCAGTTTGAGTGCCACCCTAACCATTTAGCACCCCAACCTTGCGGGATGCTAGTAAGAAAATAGAACAAGGTTACAGATTGCTTAATCTGTGCCCTTGTTAAGGAGAATGACTATGGTCATCTCCTGCAGCCAATTCAAAATCTTGTTAAAAAAAAGAAGAAAGAATGACATTGACAAGACGAAGAATTTTACCATAGTTAAGAAAAAAGACTACGGTCATAAGAAATTTTTCGATGGAATGCCCCTCTGGATTGATGCAGTCTGGAGGTCTTACAATATGCCAACCCCCATCCATCACTTCGACTGCAGAAGAAGAAAATATGGCTGCATGGAAAAATCAACTCTAAAAGAAAAGAAGAGAAGACAAAGAGGTGGAAATTTTTCTCAAGTCAGAATGGTCCTTCATAGAAGAGGTCTTGCGTCTTATATAGAGGATCCCATGATCAAAATTTTCGGTTGGAAAGAGATAAGGCCAAATCTTCGGTTGAGATTCTTGACTCGGATCCTAACAGAATTTATTACTGTTGCATGGGACGCTTAGATTTTGCAGCCAAAGGATCTCATCTTAATAAGAGCGTATAACGCTTGGGACTTCACGCTGGTTAGTCGAATAAAGGATTATGTCGTGACTCGCGGAAACCGCTACAAATTCTTAAGAAAGAATTTTTATCCCATGGACTTTCGGATGAGAAGTCGCGAACTTAAAGGTAAAAAGTTTGCTCCTATAGTCTCTACTTGCTGACGGTTAGAACTTCCAAGTTGGTTCACTCAGCTATAATCAACGTCACCAGTAACTTGATTAGTGCAAAACTGGGTATACCAAATGCATGTTCCCAAACGTAGAACATGAGGGATTGCTCAGTTTGAGTGCCATCCTAACTATTTAGCACCCCAACCTTGTGGGATGCTAGTCAGAAAATACATCAAAGTTATAGATTGCTTAATTTGTGCCCTTGTTAAGGAGAATGACTACAGTTATCTCCTGAAGCCAATTCAAAATCTTGTTAAAAAAAAAAGAAGAAAGAATGACATTGATAAGAAGAAGAATTTTACCTTAGTTAAGAAAAATAACTACGGTCATAAGAACCTTTTCGATGGAATGCACCTCTGGATTGATGCAGTCTAAAAGTCTTGTAATATGCCAACCCCCATCCATCACTTCGACTGAAGAAGAAGAAAATATGGCTGCATGGAAAAATCAACTCTAAAAGAAAAGAAGAGATGACAAAGAGGTGGAAACTTTTCTCAAGTCAGAATGCTCCTTCATAGAAGAAGTCTTGCGTCTTATATAGTGGATCCCGTTATCAAAATCTTCAGTTGGAAGGAGGTAAGGCCAAATCTTCGGTTGAGATTCTTCACTCGGATCCTAACAGAATTTATTACTGTTGCTTGGGACGCTTAGATTTTGCAGCCAAAGGATCTCATCATTAATAAGAGCGTATAACGCTTGGGACTTCACGCTGGTTAATCGAGTAAAGGGTTATGTCGTGACTCGTGGAAACCGCTACAAATTCTTAAGAAAGAATTTTTATCCCACGGACTTCCGGATGAGAAGTCGCGAACTTAATGAAAGCTCATTTTGGTCACACACCTAATAAAGGAAAGAATCTTTCAAGACTAATATAAAGTCGCAGTCTTGAGTGTAAAAAAAGGCCTGATACACAGATACCAAGGGTCCCACGTAAATTCGCGGACTTCAAAACTCAAGATAGCGAGTTTGACGCAAATCTTTAAAGACAAATACAAAGTCGCAATTCAGAAGTACAAAATCATATTTCCTACGCAAATTATAAAACATGCCATGCAAAATTAAAGTCAAAAGATTTGTTACAAAAAAAGGACTATAAAAACCCGAACCATGAAAAAAAGAGTCTTTATAGTTCAGGAGAGTTTTTATCTTCTCCTCAGCATCGCTAATTTCTTGCTGGATGATCTCATAAACTTGGACAGCGGCTTGATAGCGCAATTCTTCTTCACTGGCAATGGTACTTTGTGCTAAATCAGCCTCCAATATCTCTAATTCAGCTTGCATTGCTTGAAGATCTCTAATCGCATTATCCCGCTGTCTGGATAAGCTGGTGAGATTCTTCATTGACTCATCGCGTTCCCTAGTGATCTTAGCCAAGAAAACTTGGGCTTTAGTGATGGACTCTTGGGTTCTAGCGATAGCTTGGTCATGGTTCTTGACAGTCGAAGCAGTAGTCTCTACTTGGAGGGCTAGAGATTGGCTGTCTGATTGGCTCTTTTCAAAGGAAGCTCTGCAAGCATCAACTTTCTCCTTGATTTCCTTCTAAAACCCAAACTGTTCCTCCATCAGCTTCTAGAAAGTAGCTTCAACTACTTTAGACTTATCAGCACTCTGCAATCTTGATAAAGACTAAGCATAGTTTTGGAGTTGAGCTATCACAAGTCTGTAAGCCCGCATGATTTTGCATATTATTGAAATCACCATCAATTCATCCACTTTATGATGCATATTCACGATGATTTTGAGAGTAATAGAGCTTTGTTGCTCCATCGATCTCCTCTTCCTATACTCGGGACTTCTCTCATAGAGCTTATTTTAGAGGAGACACGATAGAAGACTCGTCATGTTTATTCTACTAACTTGGTTATGGCCACTGCAACTCCTAACTCCTCCATCTTAGCCCCTCCATTTGTGGTTGTTGCTTCCGATAAACCATGCTGCTTTAACGGTCATTGTCATTATTGCAAGGAAGAGAGTCATTGCATCTATGATTGTTTTAAGAAAAAGGCTAAAGATGAAAGAGATGCATTAAAAGCTCAAATGCTCAAGACTGTTGTTGCTGATTCTATCTGCTCATCCTCTTCAGACAATCTATCTTCTCCCTCTCTCTGTAGCTAACCTTGAAGCCATTGTCAATCAGGTTTTATTCCATACTTCTACTGCCTTCTCAATCTCTTCAGGTAAATTATCTCCTTGGATTTTTGATATTGCTTGTTGCAATTACATAACTCCTAATTCTTCTCTCTTATCTAATAAAACATCTCTAGAACGTCCTCATGTAATTTACATTGGTGATAGTTTGCATATGTCTTTAAATCATATTAGTCATGTCTCTACTTCTACTCTCTCTCTATGCCTGTTACATATATTGTTACTGATTTAGTTTTAAATCTTCTCTCTGTTGGCCAACTTGTTGAACTTGGCCTTATTTTATTTTTTTCTAATAAAGGGTGTTATGTGGAGATTAATAGATGGACCAGTTAATTGGGACCGGGCATAAAATTGTCCGTCTTTTTGAGTTTTCCTCCTTGCATCTTCCAATTTCAGGTTCTGCTCAACCCATTGCAGCATCTGTTTTCTCGAACATTTAGTATTCTAACCTTGGTCATACTTTCTTGCCACATGTTCAATCTTTAGCATCAAGTGATTACTTAGGGAAAGTCAATGTTAAATCATTTGATTGTCTTTCATGTCAGTTGGGAAAACCGACAGCTTTACCTTTTAATGAAAGTATTTCTTTATCTTCTGCATCTTTTGATCTAATTTATTTAGATATTTGGGGCCCGGCTCCTATTTCTAGTAATGGAGGTCTTGTTATTTTGTTATATTTGTTGATGATTATTCACGATACACCTGGCTTATCTCTTATATGATCATTCTGAGTTACCTAGTCTTTTTTGTGAATTTAAGCAGATGATAAAAACTTAGTTTAATCAGACCATTAAAATTTTTCGTTCTGATAATGCCATGGAGTATGCATCTGCTTCCGTTCTAACTGAACTCACACATGAAGGCACTTTACCTCATCGTTCATACCCTTACACTTCATAACAGAATGGTCAAGTAGAGCGTAAGCATCGTCACATTCTTGATACTATTTGTTCCTTACTCATTTCAGTCTCGCTTCTTGTATCATTTGGGATGAAGTTGCTCTTACAGCCATTTATACAATTAATCGGGTCACATTTACTACTCTCTCAAATCACTCTCAATATGAGTTCCCATACAAAAAGGTACCCGACTACTTGATGACTGTCATATATTGTATATTTATAGCCTCCATATTATTTATTTTTGTATTTAAATAATACTACTCGGATATTTTTAGTGTGTTTTTAGGTAAACATATTCCTACAAGGAGATGGCATAAACTCAGAGCCGGAATAGAAAACCAAATCTAGAAAAGAGTTAAAAGTGAGCAAAGCTACAAGATTATGATATTGCAGAGAGTCAAAGATCAATAAGTCAATCCAATCAAAGAAAAAGAACAAAAGATTCATGCAGAAGAAAGTTGAAGCCTAGAAGAGCAACTGTTGCTGCTATTTGGCGGCATTTGCTGCCAATTAGCAGCTCAGTGGGGCCCACTGGTCATGAGACTTTTACGGGGGCTCCGATGTAATTTTGTAGTTTTTCGCTTGTACTCAAGTTAGGGTTTGATTCTCCGAAACCTATATATTGGCCAAATCCTTGTAATTTAGGGTTTATAATATAATTTTGTACTCGAATTTTATTGAATAAAATTAGGGTTTACTGAAGGGGTGACGACCGCCATACCGACTCCAGAAATACCCTTTTCTGTTCATCAATGTTTCTTAGTTAATCCTCTTCTAATTACTTAATACATAGATTTATCTTGCTTTCTAGTGTAAAACTTTAATCGCTTTCTAGGAAAAAATATGATCTTTTTAATTAGGAGTATGAGTGGCTACTTAGTTTAGTTCTACGATGTAGATGAAATTAGGGATCAACCTCATATTAATCTATTTGTATTCTTTCTAAAATAAAAATAAACAAAGATATGATTTTTCTATGAAACAATAAAAATACAAGAACTCGTAGATTAGAACTTTGATAGGTTATGCTTAATTTCAATATTTTGATAGCCTATGCTTAGTTAAGCTTCGGAGTTGTTGGTTTTTATTCATTTTGTTTAATTTATCTAATGATTTAATTTTTCTCTGTAAAAAGTAACTTCTTTGATGGATTATACTTGCACACCATTTGATAGTCCATACTTAGGATAATTTAAGTAAGAATAAAACTAAGAGATCAAATTTTTATTAAAAAAAGGAAGATGAATAGATAATATTTGGTTGTGAACTAGTGAATTTCATATCCTAAGCTAATTAGAATTACAAATCTCATCAATCTAGACTCATAGTTAGCCCGTCAAGATAATAGAAATAGTAAGATTTCAAAACACCCTAGATCCCTGTGGTAGAGACCTGTAAAGCGCTACACCGACACTGTACGCTTGTAGTAGACTTTTCACATCAAGTTTTTGGCATTGTTGCCGGGGATCAACGGTGTTTTTCTTACCTTTTCTAATACTTTACGGGTTAACAGTGTGTGTTGAGTGTGCAAGGACCTAGAAGTTCAGATACAGGAAGCAAAAGGGGATGATAAAAGTCTTGGAAGTAACTGCAAAAAATAGGGAGCTAAACTCCCTGGTTTTGCCGCTAAACAGCGGCAAGTGCCGCCATTCAGCAGCAAAGTTGGTGAGTGTCTCCCCCCCATTTTCTCTTTGATTCGGTATTTTGGGTCCCTGCATCTGTAAAAAATACAAAAAAAAAAAAAAAAAAAGTAGGCACAGTAGGAATCACATTTTTCTTTGATCATATCTCTTCCACCGTTTTATCTTCACCACACCTCACTTCTTTCATTAGTTTAGGAAACACACGCTCCAAGGTCGCTGGTTCATGCCACATTGGACTCGTGATCAATTTGGTCGATTAGTGAGATCAAATTTGTTCATAGGAGACAAAATAGACCAACCGATCCCGATCCTTCAAGATTGATATCACCCGTTGTGCACATCACTACCATCATGCATCAAACTTTCACATGCAGCAGGTAATCACTATGAATTGAAACCGCAGTATATCAGCATGCTTTCTAAATTCACTAGTTTTGATTCTGTGGATGCATATCTTTTTATCAATGAATTTTAAGAAGTGTGCATGATAATTAAACTGTAGCACTTATCGGAGGATGCAATTAAACTCCGCTTCATCCATTCGCTCTCAAAGACAATACTAAGAAGTGGTTGTACAGTATACCTAATGATTCAATCACTACTTGGGATGAATTCATTGCAGTGTTTCTTAAGAAGTATTATCCCATGCACAAGACAGTAAGAATTCGAATGAAATTAATCAATTCCGTTAAGTGTCGGGAGAACCCTTCTGGAATTACTTGGAACGGTTCAAAATTTTGTTAGCTCAGTCCCCCACCATAATATAGAAAAGTGGCGGTTGTGTCAAATCGTGTACGAAGGACTCGATTACACATCCAAAACTCTTCTTGAGACCATGTGTCAGGGGGGAGTTCATGAGAAAGAATGAGGATGAAGCATTGGACTTCCTTGAGAACCTATCGTGGAAAACTATGCAGTGGGAGAGTCCTGCTGAGCAACCCAATACATCAACTTCTACACATAAGGGTGGGATCCATAGCGTCGACAGCTCTATAGCTGCCAAAACTAATATTGCAGCCCTTATGCGGAGAATTGAGGCGTTGGAGACTCCTAATGCTCCACCAGTGGGTCAAGTCAATCAAATATAATGTCCCACATATTTTAATTATGAAACTCCAAATCACGTTATGGAGGAGTGTCAACTGTTAGTGAATCCCATGGGTCCGACACTTGAGCAGGCAAACGTCTTATATTCAAGACCCATGAACAATCCTTATGCTACTACATACAATCCTGGCTGGAGAAACCACCCAAATCTCTCATGGGGTCAAGGACAATATTAGGGAGCTTCTAACCCTAACATGCAACCTCCAGCCAATGGTCAGTTTCCAAGACCTAACGTGGGTGTATATCAACACCCAAATGCTATGAATCAAGAGAACAACTAGAATAGACCACCTGCACATAATCAATCATATTCACAGCAGGGATCTAACAATGATTATGATAGACGGCAAACGACACTTGGAAGGAATGTGGAGAACCTTTTCAAGACAATGTCCAATTTAGACACACAAATACAAAATTTAATGAAAGTGTCTACTGATTTTATACAACGAACCAACCTATAACTTCTTGTAAGTTCTCAGTCAATCAAGAATATAGAGCAGCAATTAGCTATACAACTGAGTGAGCGGGGGCCAGGTACCTTTCCGAGCCAACCAATAATGAATCCCAACTCTAACTCATCTCAGTCTATTTCATCCCATGTTCACCAATGGAATACCATTCACACGCTCAGATCTGGCAAGCAAGTGGATAATAATGTAGCTATGCCCCCTGATCTCATTTCTATTTCGTAAGCTACACCATCTTTTTCATCTCTTTCTCCACATCTATCTCCATCACCTCCATTACCATCACATTCTTATTTGGAAGAACATGTTCCTAAGCCGAAAGCATCATATCCCAATTAGCTTAGGAAGCCTTCATCACAAGTAGAGAAGATTCTTGAAACATTTTAGCAGGTGAAGGTTAATATTTTACTCCTTTATATTATTATACTACAGGTTCCTACTTATGCCAAGTTTCCCAAGGATTTGTGTACTAAGAAATAAGCAAGAAATATTTCTGAGAAAGTTTTTCTTACTATAAATATATCGCATATCCTCTCTAACTCCTTACTTGTCAAATACAAAGATCCAGATTCTCTCACAATCTCATGCACCATTGGGAATACTATATTTGACAAGGTATTGCTTGATCTAGGGGCAAGTGTCAACTTGCTTCCTTACACTGTTTATCAGCAATTGGGGTTAGAAAAATTTCAACCTATCAAGGTCACATTACAGCTCGTTGATCATTCGATCAAGAGACCACTTGGTATGGTTGATGATGTGCTCATTAAGGTCAGCGAGTTCATCTTTCCTGTAGACTTCATTGTCTTAGAAACTGAACTGATTTCCAATCCACGGAATCAAATTTTCGTTATTTTGGGTAGACCATTTCTTGCAACATCAAATGCATTAATTGATTGCAAAAGTGGTCTCATAGCAGCTGATTTTTAGATTTTTTAGATTTCTTTATTTTATACTTTGGGTAGTTTTAAGGGTAACTAACTAAATAAAAAAAAGTTTTTAGGGTAACAAACTAAATAAAAAAAAAGTTTTATTATATATTTTCTTCAATAAATCAATCTAATTACAAATAAAAGAATAAATTTAGATTTGAAATTTGATAGAAGAGTAGATTGGATGATACAGTAAGAATTTTATAAAAAATATTAAAATCCAAAATATAAATACCCCTAACAGTAATTTTAAGGTAAGTATATATATATATATTTTTTTAACTTCACAATAGTTTATTAGGTTAAGGACAAAAATGATAACGATTGAGTAGGCTTCTCTCTCTAAACAAGAAGAAAAAAAGAAAGAAAGAAAAAAGGGGGAGCTTGGTATTTAAGGCAATAGGCTCAGAAATGAAAAATAAAGGGTCAGCCTGGTATTAAGGCAATAGCCTCAGAGAAAAAAATGAGCATAATCCGAGTAATCGGGTACTTTACGTCTAAGCAAGCGTGAATATTCGCATTAAAAGTGAAATATTCTTAAAAAAATAGAAAAAAATTGTTATGAGAAAGGAGATGAATCATGAGTTAGAATTGGAGTCCAAGACCGAAATAGATTATCACATGTGCACATAGATATATAGAAGCCAATGAATTATCTATTAGTGGGTATTGAAATATAGGATTTGAATTTTTTATTAAAATGATAAGTGTATTTGATATGACGCTTGACTTAAAAATTGATAATCTAAATGCGTTCTTGGGTTTGTATATTAGTGAGATTAATTGAAGAAAATATCATTAAAAAAAAGATTTTTCTTTCGTTTGTATAAAATTTTTATTTTCATTGATTTTTGGTTATCCTTCTTTTTCTTTTCTTTATTCCTTAATCTAACTTATTCACAAATTTTATTGGTATATTCACTGCAAATTCTCACGAGACACAACTCGTCCACTAGGGTAACCTAGGAGTTTAACGGCATGTTGCACGTGCTAAGTTTAATCGCAATTCCTACAAAAGTAAATTAAGATTTTTCTTTTTCTTTTTTTTTTTTTTAGGTTTAGGTTTTGCTCGACGACTAGCAAAAGATAGGTGTGGGGTGTGATGACTACTATATATTGCATATTTATAGCCTTCATATTATCTATTTTTTGTATTTAAATAATATTACTCAGGTATTTTTAGTGTATTTTCAGGTAAACCTATTCCTATAAGGAGATGGCATAAACTTAGAGTCAGATTAGGAAACCAAATTTAGAAAAGAGTTAAAAATGAGCAAAGTTAAAAGACCATGATACTGCAGAAAGTCAAACATCAATACAATCAATTCGATCATAGAAAAAGAATAAAAGATTCATGCAGAAAAAAGTTTAAGCCCAGAAGAGCAACTTTTACCGCTATTTGCCGCTAATTGGTGGCTCAGTGGGGCCACTTGTCATGATATTTTTATGGGGGTTTCGACGTAATTTTGTAGTGTCTCACTTGTACTCAAATTAGGGTTTGATTCTCCGAAATCTATATATTGGCCGTATCCTTATAATATAGGGCTTATGATGAAATTTTGTACTCGAATTTTATTGAATAAAATTAGGGTTTGCTGAAGGGGTGATGACTGCCATACCGACTCTAAAGGTACCATTTTCTGTTCATCATTGTTTCTTAGGTAATCTTCTTCTAATTGCTTTCTAGATAAATTTATCTTGCTTTCTAGTATAAAATTTTAATCGCTTTCTAGGAAAAATATGATCTTTTTAATTAGGAGTATGAGTGGCCAATTAGTTTAGTTATAGGATGTAGATGAAGTTAGGGATCAACCTCATATTAATCTATTTGTATTCTTTCAAAAATAAAAAAAAACAAAGATAGAATTTTTCTATGAAAAAATAAAAATATAAGAACTCGTAAATTAGAACTTTGATAGGTTATGCTTAATTTCAATATTTTGATAGCCTATGCTTAGAGTTTAGAGTTGTTGGTTTTTATTCGTTTTGTTGAATTTATCTAACGATTTAGTTTATCTCTATAAAATGTAACTTCATTGATGGATTATGCTTGCACACTATACTTAGGGTACTTTAAGTAGAAATTAAACTAAGAGATCAGATTTTTATTAAAGAAGGAAGACGAATAGATAATATTTGGTTGTAAACTAGTAGATTCCATATTCTAGGCTAATTAGAATTGCAAATCTCATCAATCTAAACTCAAAGTTAGCTCGCCAAGATAATATAAATAGTAAGATTGCAAAACACCCTAGATCCCTGTGGTAATGACCTGTAAAGCGCTACACCAACACTGTACGCTTGCAGTAGGTTTTTCACACCACTACTCTCTTCTAAAAGTTTTCTGCTAAACGTGTTTTGTCTTATTCTCGCCTCATAAGCGTACTAAACTTAAGTCACGGTCTCATCTCTATTGTTTTCTTAGTCACGGCATTGAACATAAGAGTTATCGGTGTTATGATCTTGTCACCAAACATCTTCATACCTCCCTGCATGTTAGTTTTGAGAACACAAAACTTTCACTAGTATCTCCCATATCTCCTCTGGACCTTCTTCGCTAGCCCTATTTTCACTACCTCTGTACTTGATCTTTTCTTAGAGTCTCCTTCTAATGCATATACTAAAAACTCATCAGGCAGTCACTCAATATCGGTTTCTAATGATTATGCATCATCTGTTGACCCTATTATTACATCTAACTACCCTTAGTCTACATCATCTATTAGCTCATCCATTACGTCTAATGCCCTTGAGTCCTCTACCAATATGGATGTTTATTGTACCTCTGAGGTAAGAGCTGTCCCTACCATCTCACTTATTATCATTGTTTTTATGCTCTTGCCACTCTTCACGAACCTCGCACTTATCGCAAGGCTAGTTCTAATCCTCTTTGGTAGCGAACTATGTCCAAAGAATTGGATGCTCTTCACAAGACTCATATATGAGATATGTTGATCAATCTCCTGGCAAGACTATTTTTGGCAACAAATGGGTTTGCAAGATCAAAAACAATTTTGATGGGTCTCCAATGTGGTATAAAGTTCTTCTTGTGGCCAAGGGCTATACTCTAGAGTATGGTATTGACTATGATAAGACATTTGCTCCAGTTACTCGCATTACATCTATGCGCCTAGTTTGCCAAGTTCAGTTTCACTATTGGCTAATTTGGTTTTGCCTCCAGCCCACGCGACTTTGTTCTGTTTACTCGTCATACTAATACTGGTATCACTATTTTGCTCCTTTATGTTGATGATAGTATTGCTGGTATCACTATTATTAATGATATGACCCTTCTAGTATTCTTGAGCTTAAGCAGTTTTTGCGTTAGCATTTTGAGATGAAAGATCTTAGCTCTCTTAGTTATTTTCTGGGTTTTGAAGTTACTTCTACATCTGATGGCTACTATTTAACTCAGACTAAGTATTCCTCTAACCTTCTTTCTCGTTTTGGCTTGACAGATTGTACAACGGCTGATAGCCCTCTTGAGTCTAACGTTAAGCTTTGTGCTGCTGACAGCGAGTTCCTTTCTGATGCTACCCTTTATCGATAACTTGTTGAGAGTCTCATCTACCTCACTATTACTAGACCAGATATTGCCTATGTCGTGTGTCTTGTTAGCCAGTTTATGGTTGCCCTACGCTCTATTCACTATGTTGTAGTTCTTCGCATCCTGCGCTACGTGAAGGGCACCTTATTGCATGGGCTCTATTTTTTATTTCACTCATTAATGCAATTGCAGGTTTACTCTGATGCTGATTGGGCAAGTGACTTTACCGTTCGACGATCCACCGTTGGCTTTCTCTTTTTACTAGGTGATTCTCTTATTTCCAGACGGAGTAAAAAGCAGACTGTTGTTGCTCTCTCTAGTACTAAAGCTGAATATCATGCTCTTGCTTACACTATTTTTGAGATTTCTTAGATTAGTTGGCTTCTCCATAATATGGGCATGCCTCAGAACTCTTGTACTCCTATTTATTGTGACAATCATAGTGCTATTTAGATTGCTCACAATGATATTCAGATTGCTTACAATAATGTCTTCCATGAGCGCATCAAGCATATTGAGATCGATTGTCATTTTGTGCATCATCACCTACAAGCAGGCACTCTTCGTCTTCTCTTAGTTTCATCGACTGATCAGTTTGCTGATATATTTACCAAGACTTATCCACATGGTCGTCATCATGATCTCGTTTCTAAACTCAAGATGGTATTTTCCAAACCATCTTGAGTTTGAGGGGATATCTTTCTAAATTGGGATATTTGACAAATCCGGCATACCTCACTAATTTAGGATATCTTCTTAACTTAGGATATTTGATAAATTCTCTAATATTTTACAATTCTCTATTATTAGCATATCTCATGATATCTTCACTAATTTAGGATATCTTCACTAATTTAGAATACAGATCCTCTAATATTTAATAAATTCTCAATTTATTAGCATATCTCATGATATCTTCCTAACATAATATATTTGACTAATTTCCATAATTAGGCTGATTATGTGATTGAAGTTTTATATAATTAGTATCAATTTGTATATTCTTTCATTTTTGTCTTTTATGTTTCCTCCTTCACCTATAAAATGATGGCCATTGTACCGTTTATTTACACCTCAGAATACAAAGTTATTCTTCTCTCTCAGTTCTTAATTTTATCAAACATCTTCTTTCTAAAGTGATTTGTCTCATGAGTTTTTAGATTCCCTACTAATTGATGTAAGTTTAATGTATCTACATCCTTATTTTCTTCTATGGAGTGATTTTTTGTTGAAATCTTTCTAGAAGAGATCTAAATACTTCCTCATAACTCTAGAGTCAAACATTTTTTCTCACAGGTTAAATAATATGTTAACATATTATTCAGTTTACTATGAAAGTCATTAAACGACTCATTAATCTTCCATCGATAGATTTTCAAAGCCTATTGACAATTTTGGATTTTAGATTTTCTGATAGTTGTTGTTCCCTCATGTATGGTTTTTAATATGTCTTATGCTTCTCTCACGCTCTTATAGTACTTATTATTCTAAATATTCACCCCATTAAAGATTGCATATAGAGCTTTAAAGTTTCATGAACAAATTCTTGTTCAGTGAGCATCCAATCCATTTTCTTATTATATTTCCTATATTTACCTATTCTCAACCACTACAAATTGATGCCCATGCCTCCATACCTAATGATAAAAGCCCTTATCATGGTTTTCCAATAGGAATAGTTATATCATTCTAAAGGGGTGGCCTATAAGTGGATTGTCTTTTTGTAGATATCTCCACCGAAATAACTAAATCTTACTAAAAATAGTGTATACCAATTCTGATATTAATTGAAAAAGCAAGCTAACTATGAAAATGCAGATTATTCGATGGATATCAAGCACCAATTATCAAAAGCAAAAAATCAATCATGTAAGTGCAGAATAAATCACAAATCATCAAATAAATTAGAAATAGAGATTTTTAAGGTGAAAAACTTAACGGGAAAAACCAAGAAAGAAACTGTAAAAAATCAATTACAATAATTTAACTACAATCGTTACATAGTAACGACTAAATCAATAGTCTAAGATTTGACTTCTCTATTAAACAACCACATAAAGAGCACTAAACTTAGCTATCCCAAATCTAGTAACAACTATTCTCTCATAAGTAGATCCATAAGCATAGAAGATCAAAAATATACAAATGAGTGGATATTACTATGACCATAACTCAAGAACTTGTCTGCAGGCTAGAGATGTAGATAGATGTAGATCTCTACAAAACTACGATCTAAGACTAGAGATGTAGATAGATGTAGATACCTTCAATAAAATTCTCCTTTTTAATCTCCTAGAGAAGCTCTCCTTTTTTATATATCTTTCATTTAAGATGATGACACAGTTATAGGGCTTGCGAACTCTCTAAATCGACCCTATATATATTCTTTTTTCAATCATATACCCACTCGCCTTTAAACCAATGTACCTCTAGAATTAGGTTGCCAAAAAACTCTTCTCAATTCTAAGTAAAAATACCTTAAAAACACCATGTATATGTGTGTCAACTTGTCCCACAGCCGATGGTGATAGGAACCGTCAGGAACTACACTCCTCAGCCAAGATTATGGTCCCTACTATAGAGACCGTCCAGTTCCAGCTATTTAGGGAAAATCCTAAATTTTTCTAGATACTGTCCAGTTCCAGCTAGCTCAATTCCACTTCTCCATTTGTATATTTTTCAATTATACCACGACTCCTTAGCAAAGTCTTGTTATCATATCTACTTTTGATAGGCTATCGCAAATAATTGTTACTTATCCTGTCATTTCTATTTTTATCCTCTTTTCTGGACTATATAGTTGAAGATCTGTTTGAAGACAGAAAAAATATTACTCGAGGCTAACAGCTTAGACATAATTCAAGATATCAAGACAAAGATTTGTGAAATGACAAGATTGGCAGAGAATCAGCAAGAGTTATTTTTTGTTGGCAATCACATGAAAGACAGCTCAAGGACACTTGCATACTACTATATCGGTGCAAATTCCACCATCAACCTTATTTTGGGAGGCATAATGCATATATTAGTGAAATTCCTTTCAACGGGGGAAACCATGATGCTGGAAGCAAATGAAAATGATTCTATCACAAGTGTAAAGGCTGATATTGAGAATAAGCAAGGAGTTTACCTACATCAATAGGTACTCATCTATAAAGGTAGATCACTTGGGAATAACCATACATTGATGTATTGCAATATCAAAAGTGGTTCTTTCCTCCAGTTGATAATACGTCCAACAAATCAGCTTGATACTCGCAAGCAGCATTGGTTACTATGGCCATAAGACCACTTTCAAATTTCCATCTCCCTAAAGAGTGGTGCAGTCTTACCAGTGGAAATGAGATCATCATATATTATTCGTTATATCAAGTTGATAGTGGAGGACATTGAAGGAATGGATGCTTCTAAGCAGAGGCTTGTTTGCAACGGGAGAGAACTAGACAACCAGCAAACTCTTTCTGAATGTCTGATTACTGATCAATCTACTCTCAATTTGCAAGTTGAAATTCAGGTTTTCATCAAGAACTATGGTGGTAGTACGTTCATGCTCATGGTTGATAACTATGATAATGTTGGTACAACCATCAAGAAGATTGAAGAGAAGATGGGTATCAAGATGTTGAGTGCAACTCTATCGTATGCTAGAAGGATCCTCGAAAAGGACGGAGCTCTGGCACACTACCACATCCAAAATGGCTCAACTATCCATCTCCATATGGCTTTTTGTAGTTTAGAATTCGAGAAGGTCAAGCCATTTTATATCTAATATAAGGTGCATGTCCGATGCTTTAATTTGGAGGGTGAAAAGCAAAATTCCAAGAATGGCCAGAGCTTGCTTAAATTGTGGTTACTTTTGTTCTAGTATATTAAACCTTGACTGCAGTAGCCTTCTAACTTTATTTTTTTGTCCAGATGCTGGCATATAGGACATTCATATTATGCCATTTAAGGTTTTCATAAACACAAATTTTATGCTCAACTATCTCTTGGATTCTTCTACCACTATGACATTCATATTATGCCCTTATCTTGTTGATATATTGCGTGCCCTTCTATCTAAGTTCGACGCTTGTGTCAACATAGGAATGAATTTACTCTTTCATGATTTCCATCATTAATTTTTTTCCTTCCTTTTTCATGCTTCTGTTTTTGGGTATGGAAGACTTGTCTAATAGTTAGGTAGGATTTTCAGAAAGTTTTTGAGTTACAGTTATTACAATACTGCTTACAACATAGGATACTAAGTTACTATTTCATGCCTCGTAAATTTTTTGCCATTTCAGTGCGTGACTTCATGCCTATTCTTCTTGAAATATCTAAAATCTAAATGTTAGCTAATGACTTCTCTTGCTTGTTATTTTAAGAGCCTTGAACCTCAAACTTGATAGCATCCCGCACTGTTTCACGGTGTAGAAGTGTTTATAATATTTGGCTATTATTGACATGTCAAGGACCTGTTAGTGATGACATGTTTTCTGTCCTGGAATCCAACACAAACACATGTGCATGCACACGCATGCGCATGTGCATGCACATGCACGCATGCACACATTGAAAAGTATCTATGCATGACTCTAAGTCAGGCAATCTTAGAAGAATATGAAAGCAGTAGCAGTTGTTTCATGTAAGATGAGTCTATGAAATACAATATCTACTTGTGGATGTCATAGCACTGATAGGTTTTAATTTAACTGAGGAGATGAATTGTAAGAGGGTTGTAGGAGGAAAGAAATTCATTTAGCCTACTCAAAAAATTATGATTAAGGTTTTGTTTCACATGACGTTGATTCGTAATTTTACTTCCCAATTTCATTAAAAACTTGCAGATTAATTTGTGTATGCAAGAAAATCTATCCCACTGCTTGATCCAGGGTAATTATCTTTTCTTTATCAAGAAAGATAATCTCTAATTCATAAATGTTCTAAAGTTTCAATCTTTAATTGTAAGAGGACGTCCCACTGGCTTGAATTTGTAAGATTGAACCCTTTAACACTGAAATATGTATTCATTATTTGAATATCACAGTTGCATTAGCAATCCAATTTTAAGATACATTTGAGAAACCTCAAACCTATTGTTAGCTATCAATAAAATCTTAAAAAATACGTATCTATATTGTTAACATATGGATATCAAATATCCATATTTGTAAAAATACAGATTTGGAGCCACATTCGGTTGGATTGCCTGTATCCGTGTACTTTCTTATACTTATATAAATCAAAACCTAATTAGGGGGAGAACATATCTTAAATCAAGTAAGCTAAATAAATAACAAGAAAAGGAAGCAATAAGAAAGAGAGGAAAAAAAGTGCCCAATATCCAACAAGTAAAGCTTTTTGTGACCACAGCAAGTGTGAAGCCTCTGAGGGAAGGATCAGACTTTGAATCCTAGAAAGAACATTTAACAGATACAATGGCTTTTCAAGTTATATTTATGTATTCATATATGTATATAACTATATAACTATATATATATATATATATATATAACATGTAAGCCTAAAAGTCACATATGTTCATCCAAAATCATAAAATAAAATTTATAGAAATTTCTTTACCCCAAAATACCAGGTTATAACCTGTTAACATCTAAGCATAGATTATTGCGCTTCTCACCAAATTCTCGTAAACTTGCAAGAAATCCATGACAGTTTTTGGAGATGTCATTACTTAGAAAACTTGTGAAAAGTCTCACCTCAAAATCTCTTTGAATATAAGGTCCTCTAGTCAACATCAACTACTTAAAGAGGCAAAGTCTTCTATTCATCTCACCCACTCTTGGCATTAGAACAATAAGCTTACCAATGCATACAGGTCAGATTTCTATGGATTATGAGGATCAGAACACCATAATGAGCAACTTGTAAGAGTACAATCTAAAATGGACCAAGGAACTTTTTATTTTTCTTGCCTCTCCAAAACCAAAAATAGGTGGGCTCCTGCAGTCAACAAGAAGGTAGCGATTAAGGTTCCCATGAGCATTACCTTCTATGCTTTTTAGATTTAATGAAAAAATTCCAGTTTACTATAAGCTAATCCTGTGGTCCCAAAATCTTTTTTCCTAATGAGGAATATGATTGCTACTTGGCCAAGATAATTGGTTGAGAACACTGGAATAAAATATGTATGAACCACTAGTTTTCTAAGCCAACTATGGGGATGATGTCATCATCTTTGTATATAATGGAAATTGATGCACCATATAAACTAATTTAGAGTTTGATGGTGGAAAAATTAGGGATCTTAGATAAGAAAAGAAGAAATTAGTATTTTGGTGGAATTAGGAAATTTTGGGAGAAAAACAAAATGATAAAGATTAATTTAGGTTTCGCACCAAGGTAATCTCTCACTTACTCTCAATTAATCCATGATAAAAGATCTGATTTTGTCTAACAAATCATCATGCCAAAAGCAAAGGGATTTTAATTCTTAATATCTCATTCCATTTTATCAAGACTTCATATATGATGATTTATAAAATAAACCACATGCACCACGTGCAAGTAAACCAAAATCTAATAATAATAACAAATCCTAATCAAATATAATCTTATCTAAATAAATCTCATAAAATTCCAAATCAAATTAATACTAATAAAATCTCTAATCAAATGCTAACATTTATTATCCCCATCACGTACACCTGAATAGTTAAATTGGACATGTTGTCTCCTAAAACTTTTGTCTAGCCCTATGGGTAACAACCCAAGCTATACCTCAAAAGTTTTGGCGATATATTTCATTTATGAGAAAGGCATTACCGGCAGGTATCCCAAATGTGGGTACACAAGATCTGTAATAACAAAAAACCATATAGTCAGAGTGTACAAACATGAACGAATTACATTGCTAAAATCTAAAATATTACATTGCATTATTCAAAACAGTTCTGAAGAAAATTATAATATACATTATTACAAGGAATGTTACCCACAATAGAGTATTTTTCAACAAAGAAAGATAACTCGCTAAATAATAAGAATACATATTAAGGCTGAATACATCATTTTAAAACATGAGATGATTTCATCATAAAGAAGAGTTTTCAACTATCCGTTAGGGTTTGTTTACTCTTGAAAGTATGAACATTCAACTGACATGTCCTCCTTGGAGTTTCTAACACCAGGTGTGTGGAGGTAACCCGGGGATAGACCTGGAAAGAAATAGAACCTCACACGTGACAAAATTTAATATTAAGAGGAATTAGACAAAAAATAAAACATAACATATACGTAAATTTAAAGTGCTTGCATGCGGAGTGGGACACAATAGTCTCAAAGGTACGACATAATAATTAAGTACAAAATATCCATGCGAGGTAAGATTTAGATGTCATATATAAAGAGATCAAGAATAACATGTAATTAATTTAATGCTTGTAAAGTTAAGTCCTAGGATGGTCGACATTTCTACTGAAAACTCGGGCAAACCGGAAGAAGTCCCCGTGAAGTATAACGTAGTAGTATCAATCTCATTAAGTATTTAATCTTCATAAGGTACTAAGTTAATGCTTGATGTAACTGAATGGTAGATAGATCACATGCATTCTAGAAGTGTACCGTGCATATATGGTAATATGGCCAAGATACTAACTTTCCTTAGACCAGTTGCACCTCTAAGTGCCAATTTATCCCATATATACTCGGGATCACGGCGAAAATGCTGGTCTCCCTTAAACTAGCCATATCACTAAGTGCAAGTTTTATCTCGTGCATATCCGGTATCACTGCCAACATGCTGGTCTCCCTTGAACTAGCCGCATTACTAAGTATTAGTTTTCATACATGGTTACAAGTTTAACTTAGATTCCTTAGTCTTAAATTTTAATGATCGATCACTAACACAACACCAGTTAGTGTAGGATCCTAAGGGTGCTCACATGGACCCTAGAAATGGCTCCCACAAAACTAAAAGGTAACTCCCACCATACAATATGCACCTTACTCCGTGTAGCACTTAGTTCAATGTTTACTTATCTACATACCAATCTCAACTTATGTTCAACTATAACCATAAGGTTTTAATGGTCGAATACTAACACGCTATCAGTTGGCGTAGGACCCTATAGATACTCTCATGGATCCTAGAGGTGGCTTCCATAGACCTAAGCGGTGGCTCCCACTATACAGTGTACATTTTACTCCGTGTAGCATTTTAACTCCATGTGTACTTAGCTCCATGAGTATTGCTCAAATGAATACTAGTTCACATCAAGTGTCACAATTCATGTCAAATTCGTATCAAGTTAGAATTATGAATTATTGAATAAACTTTAAATAAATAAATACGTTTAAAAGTTTAACCAAATAAGTACGTTTAAAATAACAAGTTGTTGTCCAAGTACATGTCCAAGTAAGCAAAAGTCACACTTGTGATATGACTTGTGTGCATGACATGCTTAGGGTGATGGTTGGCATGCGAGTATATGGTTATCACGAGTTCAAGTGACTACATAAGAAATTAACAATAAAAGCACTGTCAAAATCATGCAAATAAGACTAAGACGGATTTTAGTGGTATTGGCTAAGTTGGTTTCTTGTAACGGAGCTGACAGGGATGAGAAGTGTTGACAAAGATGGGTCATATTAGTAGAGGTTTGTAGCAATGTTGAAAATAGCACGTTATGAAACCTGTTATATTGTGTTATGTAACCCAACGGAACTTCAATACTACGTAATAACTAAAAATAACTCAGTGCACCATAACAGTATATTTTTTTATATTATTTTACGTTATATTATGTAACGTTAAGTTACGTTATTTACAATTATTTTTTTAGTAATTGTTATATTGTTGTTGATTATTATTTTATTTATTAATGAATTGCTGTAATTTTCTTGATTAGTTAATGGCTTATTTGATTACTTGTGGAATTGCTAACTTGTTAATTTGTTATTAATTCCTTATTCGCTTGTAGTAATTCCTCTCCGGTCGCTGAAATATCTTACTTGTTGATTTTTTAAAATTTTTAACTGAACCAAAATCAACAATTACAAATAAGATAAGATAAATTGACTATTACAAAATATAAATTATAATAATGATAATAACTGGAGTTAAAATAAAAAATTAAAATCTTATTTTCTTGTTTAAATGAAAATTGGAATTATGGTTGGAGACTTAATATAATTTATGAAGATAAATATAAAAAATATTATAAAACTTAATATAAAATTAGAATAGATTATGTATTACAAAATAGTTTTATATCTTTTTTAGATATTTTAAATTTATTTTTGAATTTATAAAAAATATTTTATATAGTTTTATATTTATTTTTAATTAAATAAATAGAAAATTGCATGAGCTATGTTATGCATTATGCTATATGTGACATTACCTAACAGAGACAAAACGTTACATATTATCATTATCGTTATTTTAGACATTGTTTTGTAGTGTTGGCAGAGTTGGTAAAGATGGGTAGGCTAAGCAGAGTCTGAGTGATTGAACAAGAATCAAATGATGCAAATAAAACCGAGGTATAGTTCATAGAACGGTTCTACTATTGGGCAAAGCTCGCAAGGGCATGACAAGCATCGAGAAGTTCCAGCAGCTCTATGTTGTTTAGTCATCTTACAGATTGCTAAGGCCTTACATCATTTTTATCCTTTTATCTAATTAGAATTAGAACAAAAGAATGAATGAGAGTTGCAGATAACTAAGCTCTATTTCAAACAAGTCTAGGATGGGTTTGATTGGTGTTCGAGATCAAGAGAAATCATAGATTTACTGAACATGGCTCGAGAACCTTACTTTTGTGCAGTGTCTCTGACTTTAAACTAAGATTTAACTAGAATATATCAGGAATTACAAGAGAAAGAAATACATAATTGTAGAACATTGAATTATGTTTCCAATGAATGCAAAATCAACTCAATTGGAGATCTAGATAAAAACTTATAATGATTTTAGTAACTGGTGCACAGGCTAGAACTAAAACAGTTTTAAAAACGCAAATCGGATTCGATGCAATTCATGTTCAAACTCTAATGTCATCATCCATGTTTTGCTAGTGTAACTAGCAAAAGATGGAACATAGATCCGTCTGCGAGTCGCAGATCCACATTTGTCCCCCAAGCAGGTCGGGTCCAAGCAGGCCCGACCCGAACGAGGATCAATGAGTTTTGCAACAAGATTCAACTTTGGACCATATTTTGGAGAGGCCAGTGGTAAACTTGGAATATAAGTAATATATGAAAATTGTATGAAATTGAGTTATCTTTCTAATAAGACTAAAATCAAATCGTTAGGAATTCTATATTAAAAGTTATGATAGAAAAATCAAAGATATGTCCAAATAACAGCAGATCCGCATTTGCACAAGCATTGAGTTTGAACCTGATTTTATAGGGATTAGAGAGAATTAGGAGGAAAATAACATACAAAATTATAGACCTAGATCTTTCGCACACTATACTTGTGTGATGATTTGCTAGATCATATATTATTATTATTCTTATTTGTCTGACGGTAGGTTCAACTTAGCAGCGAACAATCCATATGACTACTTTTTGGATCTGTACAGGAGATAATTAAAACAGTAATATTCCATTAGATAACTTTTATATTTATATGACATTCTCGACAATAATACCATTATAATAAAATTGACTGCATTATATGACATTAAATCTAATGTATGACTACTAATATTATTGTTAACGATCAAAAAATATTTTTAAAATTTTATATTATTATCATGATCGGATATAAGTAGCAGTATTGTCCTTCAATTCCTGATTGGACATTAAGTTTAATCTATGACGGCAGTGGTCTCGAGGCCATGATTCGGCAGTCGCAGTCAGAGTTGCAGTCAGAGTCGCAGCTGAGGTGCTCGCCCATCAACCACCACAAAGATGAAGCATGTTGTCCTTCAATTCTTCGATTCGGATCCTCAGCGAGCAGTAACGCCGAGCAGGCTAGGATCGCCGTGGAGGCTGGTGCCTGCGCCGTCATGGCCCTTGAGCGCGTCCCTGCGGACATTCGTTCCCAAGGCCGCATCGCTCGTATGAGCGATCCTAGTCTCATCAAGGAGATCAGGCTGTCACCATCCCCGTCACGGCCAAGGCCCGCATTGGCCACTTTGTTGAGGCCCAGATCCTTGAAGCCATAGGCGAGGTTCGGGTGATGATTGAAAACGAGGATTAATTAGTGCGTAGCCTAAGCCTCACATAACGCATACTTCTGCAGTGGTGCTTTAGAATCATTCCAAGATTAAATATTGATCACTTGTGTCAATAATTGGGAATCTGCCGAAGCGGCAAGATCCTTATGGATGAAGCAAGCAGAAGAGGCCAACTGCCAGAGCATTTTCTTCCCTGGCTAGTGAATTTTAATAGGTGGTCTACTTTCTGGATGGTGTCCGCTGGCCCTACTCTGGCCAGAGGAGCTAAATTGCTCTTGTGACATGGATCAGGAAGAAGATAGAACCTGCTTTGCTCGTTCGCTTTCCAAGGGAGCATTGATCAGAATGGGCCGACTGTGATGTTGATGCCTACTCTGCTGTATCTTTGAGAACTAGCCCTGATCTAAGGGCTAGCAGTGGCTTCTTGGGTGATAACAGGTTCGGTGGTTCAGCTTTGTACGACCGCATCAGCAGTTATATGAGCTGGAGAGGGTTGTTGACATTCTTGTTACCACACCCGGGCGTTTGGTTGATCTGATTGAAAGAGCTTGAGTCCCACTCCGTAATATCAAATACTTGGTTTTAGTCTTGGAAATTTGTCACGGATTAAAGCCATTCACAATAGAAGTTCATCATTGTGGTTCCAAGTTACGGAGCTTCTTGAAGCCATTCGGTTGAAGAGTCCTTGGAATTGGAACCCAGAGTTTGTTGCTTGTGCTTGAGCTTGCCTATCTCGCACATGTAGAACCATGCGCACATGGGGAACGTGCAGACGTACGCGATGCTGCGCATGCTAACGAGCTTGGCGATGTTTGGCTTTTCATGGATTTTTTTTTTCGCCTGCTTCCTGTTCGATAAAATGCTTAACAGAGGAAGACACTGAGATTGGGGCAGCAAGAGCAATGGCACTGTTGAAGAATATTACCAATCCTACACAAATAGCGGAAGAGAGAGTGATCGAGCTAATAGCCCGATGCCGGCAACCTCTCTAGCTGACACAAGCTCATGCACGGTCATCTCGATCGGGCTAGAGCAGAACAACTTTGTCACAACAAAATTGACTAGAGCATTTGCTGAATTTGGCAACTTGGAGTATGCTCATGCTATGTTCGATTCAATTTCAAATGCAAGATTACAGCAGTAGAGAATCGCTATGGTTGTATACTCAGATGCATAAAACTTCAAAGGCTTCGAGCTTCACTCAATGTTCAGTTCTGAAAGCTTGTAGGAAAGCTGTAGAGGCTGCTCGTAAGCATATTGAGACCGAAGTTGCAACAAATTCGAACTCGAGAGAGAAGCAGCCCATGAATAATGTCCCCTACAATCTTGTCACTGAGGTCCTATCAGGAATCAGGAGATCAACAAACACGAACAAGAAACATAAACCCATGGATCTCCCCAACAACCTGATCGTCGAGGTCCTGCTGAGAGGCCCTGGGAGCTCTCTCTTGTGATTCAGGTTCGTGTGCAAGTTCTTCGATGCAACCATACATGATCCCGCCTTTAGAGACTCACACCTCGAGAATGCCATCTCCCCGTCCTGTCACATGATCGCCATTCCAATACGCCTGCGTTCAAACATGGTGAAGACGACATTGCTGGAAAAAAAAAAAAAAAAAGGGGGTGTGGCGGACTAGGTCCATCTCAAGGATCCCTCTCACCTACAAGGAGTGTATATGTCAGTCTCCTCTTGTAACGGCTTTATTTGTGTGTATAATACTATACCGCATGTTCGGCTCCTTAATCTGACAACCAGGTAGCAAATTATGTTTCCTGATGCCATGAAAAATCTGACCTCCTCTCCAGGACTGCCTGTGTGCTTGGGTTCAGCCCTTCAATGAAGGACCACGAGCCAAGTTCAATAACAACCTGCCTGACATCCCTCACTGTTGAAACAAACTTAACAAAACTGGAATGGGGGCCGTCTATATAGCTAAAGAGTCCTTCTATTATCCATCCTTGTACCCAGCCAACTTGAACATGACCATCCTGGGAAGAGCTGCTGCCAGAGCAGCAGCGACACGGATGGGGCTGAGAGCAACCTTCACCAGCAGGTTGAAGAGCAAGTTGCTGACCATGACATCATTGATTGGTTCGAAAGAACTGCTGAGAATGTCGGGCGAGTCTAGACTCAGTTTCTCAAGCATATCCTCCAAATCAATCAAGACACAGTATACATTAGAAAGTGGCTTGGAAATGGCATCAAGGTTGAGGATTTATATCAAGATGTGGTGGAAACAATGAATCACAGACGGAAGACAGAAGGCAAGGGCCTTTCCAACAAGAGCTGGATCGATGAATTCAAAACAAAGCAGAAAGCCACGAGATCCTTTACTTGTAGCCTCTACGAGGTCATCTTAGCGGGCGATTACAAGTAGTCCACATGTTGTCATCTCCTTCTGAGACTCATCTTCAAAGAACAAATAGAATTTGAGGCACGACAGTCTCAACAGCGGATCACTTTAACCAAGATGAGGAAAGCTGTCACAGAGTGTTTTGCTCCAAATCCAACTCTTGCATTAGAAATTGAGAGCAAATGCAAAGAGCTCAAAAGCGAACTCAGTCACCGCAAGAGGATAAGAACATTTCAAAATCCGCGTTGAAAGCAGGATTGAGCTAAATTTGCGAGGACGCGAAGCTACGCCCGCATATAACGTGAGGCTAAGCCCATATAAAGTCATCCAGATGAAGAGCTATGCTAGTGTAGGACGCGAGGCTATGCTCGCAGCTGAAACATGAGTCTAATTTAGTGCGCGAGGCTAAACCAACACACAAATCAAATCTAGTGCACTAGGCTAAGTTAGCGCACAAGTCTATCCTCGCGTATACGTGAGGTTAAATTTGCCTAAAAGTAATTCAGACGCGAGATTATACTCGCATTTAACGTGAGGCTGAACCCCGCATACAAGCTAGGACAAACCAGTATAAATTTATTTAAATGTGAGGCTAACTCAAGACCAAGCCAGTGGAGAGTCATCTAGATGCGAGGCTAAGTCGAGACCAAGGCAATGTAAATTCATCTAGAAACAAGGTTATGCCCGCATATGAAGCCAACGTACGATGCAAGGTTATGTCAGCATGGATTACGAGGCTACGCAAGCACAAAAGCGAGACTAATCTCACAAAATATTGGCCTAGCACAAAAACACCAAAATACGAGACTAAGTGTCAGCCTTGCACAGAAGTACAAGGACGCGGAGCTAAGTATTAACTGCCGAAATGTGAGGCTAAGTGTCAGTCTTGCGTAGAAGAACCAAAACGTGAGCTTATGCCCGCATGCAATGCAAGGTCAAGTCAGTGTAAACTTATTTTAAAAAAAAATGTGAGGCTAAAACCCCGCATACATTGCAAGGTCATGCCAGTGTACCCAATACGCGAGGCTAAACCAGCACATAGAACTCACTCAAAGTACAAACGATATAGAAATGCAAGGCTATGGAAGCTCCAGAATGTGATGCGAAGCCAGCATAAAGAGTGCGAGCTAAACCCCATGTATAACTTAAGGCTATGACAGCGTGAAGTTATTTAAACGCGAGGCTAACTCAAGGTTATGCCAGCGTGAAGTTATTTAGGCATGGTCTAACTCAAAGTTATGCCAGCGTGAATTCATCTAGACGAGAGACTCAGTCGAAACCGAGCCAGCGTAAATTTATCCATATGCGAGGTAATGCCTGCATATGAGGCCAATATACGACACAAGCCTATGCTAGCATAAAGTCATCCAGATGCGAGGCTAAGTATGCATATAGCAATTCAGATACAAGATAAACCTATCTAAGGTAATCCAGACGTGAGGCTATGCCTCAGCTCCATATAGAAGCTCCAAAATGTGAGGCTAATTTGCAGCCCTGCATAAAATAGTTGAAATATGAAACACTTGCATATGAACAACAAGACGTGAGGCTATCTGACAGCCCGCATGATTTCTATAGCTGGAAGAAATATAGAACACAAAACTAACTTGCAACCTGGCATAAAATCTCAGTACGCAAGACTAAATCAGCATGCGACGAACACTGCGCGCAAGGCAAATCCAGAGCACAAGTCTAATGCAAAGCGCGAGGAAGTCCAAAATGCGAAGCTAGCCTCAGCCCCGCGTAAACTTCAATGAAAAAGAAGGTGATCAACTGAATGCCCATTTTAGCAAGTCAAATATGGCCCACACAGAGGGTAAGTTCCACATCCAGTATATCCTACATAAACGCAATGCTAAACCAGCGTAATGTCATCTAAACGCGAGGCAACGCACGTGTGGAACGCAAAATTATGTCTACAACTAAAATGTGAAGAAATTCAGTATGCGAGGTTAAGTCAGCGCATGAATCTAACTCAGTGCACGAGGCTAAACCAGCACACAAGTCCAACCCCGCGAATAACGTGAAGTTATACTAGCCTAGCCGTGAGGCTATGCCAACTTAAAACACGAGGCTAAGCCCGCAACTATAAGGCTAGGCTTGCACTCTGAATGCAAAGCAAACATCACATTACACCATCAAAGGCATAATTTTGGCAATTTTCTGGTGTTTTGCAATGGGGTCAATTCCATAAGAAAATAAGAATTTGCATCAATCTAGAGACCAGAGAACCCATAGGGGGTTGGGACATATTACAACTCCTATTTCTCACAGTGAGTAGGGATACAACTTCTACTTCTTACATAGAGTGGTGATACGTTACAACTCCTGTCTGTTGTAAGGGGTGGGGATACATTAAAACCCTACTTATTCAGAGATAGTTTGTTGAAGTTTAATACGATTTTCAAAGAACAAGCTTGACAAATGTTCTCCGATCGTGCAAGAAGAAGAGTTGCGATAGGAGTGGGGGTAGCACTAATTTATCCCCACAAATATGTGATCCTTCGGAGGCGCTCATCACTAAACCATGTGCAAACAATGCGACAGAATATAATGTGCTCTTAATCAACTTCCAAATAGCTCAGCAGCTGGGGGTGAAATATTTTAAGGAAGATTATCATCAATCAGATGACTGGAGAGTACGAGATTAACATAAAGTTCCTGTGCTCTATCATCAAGTGGCAATCAAAATGACCAACAAATTAGACAAATTTCATGTCGACCATGTGTCACAATACAAGAATATGTACGAAGATGTCCTTAAACCACTCGTCGCAACTTTGGCGCTGCTACTTGAGTCAAGCAAGCGCGTCACTATCGAGAGCCGCAATCTTCGTTGCCCTAAAGCAATATCGGAGGCAAACAAAGTGCACCAAGTTGGATCAAGTCTTGAGTGCCTGGACTGGTACTCTTCATTCATAAATTATGTGCCATATGACATACTTCCGAAAGATCCGAAGGAAGCGACCTCAGTAAAGAAGAAGGCAACTAAACTCTAATAGATGTAGTGCTATAAACTCTATACTGCAAATCACAGGATGGTACCTTCACTGTCTCTCAAAAAGGAAAGCCCAAGAAGGACTTGTAGGGCCCACCAGGCAGGGCCAAAACTCTGGATTCGTAGAAAAAAATCAGCTATTTCTGCGCAGATGTTGTGGCATACGCAAAACATTGCCACGCTCACCAATCCCAACAGTAAATCCAATTATATCAAGCACGCATTTCATAAGGAAAGGCTTTCAAAGAAAGAGATCATGACCCTTAAGACAAAAAAACAAATTTGAACCGTAAATGGGAAGGACGCTCCGCGGTAGAGACGGTCTACTCGAATGAAATTTATCATTTAAATAATGAAGGCAACTTCACTCGAAGGCCACAATGGCCAAGAGGAGAGGAAACTTAAATCCTCACCAGCCCTATCATACTTGAGGTAAGAGTATGAACATCAACAGTCTAAAACTTAAAGGCAAAGGGAAGAAAGAATGTTTGGAATTTAAGCCTAAACAAAATCCTCGGCAACTTAGCATGCTGAGGGAAATAGTATGATTAGCCCAACGTAAATGGCGATTGATAAAGGCATATCAAATTCGTTGATAGATGGGGATTTGCTAAAAATCCTATGACAGATTTGCCACAATAGACTCATAGCTATAAAGACAAGGGGGAGAAGAAATTAAATCCTCGATAACTCACCATGTTGAGAGAAATAGCATGGCTAGCCCAAATGCAAACGACGATTGGTAAAGGCACCTCAAATCCGTTGATAACTGGAGATTTGCAAAAAATCTCATGATAAATCTGTCTCAATACTATCCTATAAGGATACGTCATAACCCGATGCTGCAAGGATAAAGGGGAGACGAAGTTAAATCCTCGACAACTGCTCATGCTGAATGATGTGATAAATCTACTACAAACGTACAGTGTCAGTAGTAGCACTTAACAGGTCATTCCCAAAGGGATCTAAAGTGTTTTGCAATCTAACTAATTCTATTATTCTAACGAGCTAATTATGAGTCTAGATTGATGATTTGCTATTCTAATTAGCCTAAGATATGGAATCCACTAGTTCACAACCAAATATTATCTATTCGTCTTTTTTCTTTAGTTTAATTCATACGTAAAGCATCTTAAGTAGGAACTATCAAGTGGTATGTAAGTATAGTCTATCAAAAAAATTACTTTTGAATAGAAATAAACTAAATCATTAGATTAATTCAATAAAACGAATAGAAACCAACAACTCCAAACCCTAAGCATAGGCTATCAAAATATTTAAATTAAACATAACCTATCAAATAGAATACAAATAGAATATAAATAAAAATAATTATATATTATATATTTTTAAAGTTTCATAAAAAAAAAAAAATTTTTATTTTTACTTTAGAGAGAATACAAATAGAATAATATATGGTTGATCCCTAATTTCATCTACATCATAGAATTAAGCTAATTAGCTACTCATACTCCTAATTAACAAGATCCTATTTTTATTCATGAAAGTATGAAAGTAAGAAAATCTAATATAAAGAGTAAGATTAATGTAAGCTAGAAAGCAATTAAAAATCTACACTAGAAACCGATTAAATCTATCTAAAAATCAATGAAAAGCAATGGAATTACCTCTAAAGCTCGGTATAACGACTGTCACCCCTTCGGTAAAACCCTAATATTTATTAATTAAAATTACATCTAAAATTACATCTAAAAAGGTCTCCCTAAATTACAAGGATGCAGCCAATATATAGGTTTCAGAGAATCAAACCCTAATTTAAGTACAAGTGAGAAACTACAAATTTATATCGAAACCCCAGTAAAAATCTCATGACAAGTGGACCAAACTGAGCCTCCAATTGGCGGCAAATGCCGCCAAATAGCCGCGAAAGTTGCTCTTCTGGGCTTGAACTTTCTTCTGCATGAATATTTTATTCTTTTCCTTTATTGGATTAACTGTATTGATTTTTGACTCTCTGCAGTGTCATGGTCTTGTAAGCTTTGCTCACTTTTAATTTTTTTCTGAACTTAGTTTCCTAATCCGGTTCTGAGTTTATATCATCTCCTTATAGGAATAGGTTTACCTGAAAACACACTAAAAATACCCGAGTAGTATTATTTAAATACAAAAATAGATAATATGAAGGGTATAAATATGCAATATATGGCACTCATCACACTCCCACGCCTATCTTTTGCTAGTCATCGATCAAAACCTAAACCTAAAAAGAAAAAATCCTAACTCAATTTTGTAGGAATCGCGATTGCACTTAGCATGTGCAATAAACTGTTAAATCCCTAGATTACCCTAGTGGACGAGTTGTGTCTCGTGAGGTTTTGCAGTGAATATATCCACAAAATTCGTGAAAAAGTTAGATTAAGGAATAAAGAAAAAAAAATAAGGATAATCGAAAGTCAATAAAAATAAAAACTTTTATTCAAAAGAAAGAAAAATCTTTTTTAATGATATTTTCTTCAATTAATCTCACTAATATACAAACTCAAGAATGCATTTAGATTATCAATTTTCAAGTTAAGCGTCATATCGAATACATTTATCATTTTAATCAAAAATTCAAATCCTATCTTTCAATATTCACTAATAGATAATTCATTGGCTCCTATACATCTACGTGCATGTATGGTAGTCTACTTCGGTCTTGGACTCCAACTCTAACTCATGATTTATCTCCTCTCTCATAACAATTTTTTTTAAAAATATTTCACCTTTCATGCAAATATTTACGCTTACTTAGGTGCAAAGTATCCCATTACTCATATCATACTCTTTTTTTCTCTCTGAGGCTATTGCCTTAATACCAGGCTCACCCCTTTTTTTCTTTTTTTTTTCATTTCTAAGACTATTATTTTAATACCAGGCTCACCCTTTTTTTTCTTTATTAGAGAGAGAAGATTACTCAATTGTTATCATCTTTATTCTTAACCTAATAAACTATTGTGAAATTAAAAATAGATGTATACTTACCTTAAAATTACTGTTAGCGGTATTTATTTTTTGGTTTTTAATCTTTTTTATAAAATTCTTAGTGTATCATCCAATCTACTTTCCTATCAAATTTCAAATCTAAATTTATTCTTTTATTTGTAATTAGGTTGATTTATTGAAGAAAATATATAATAATTTTTTTACTTTTATTTTTTCCAGTGTTTTTAGTTAATTACCCTAAAAACTAACCGAAGTGTAAAATAAAGAAACCCTCCAAAAAAAAATCTAAAAATAAAATAAAAAACCTAGAGTAAAAACTAAAAATCCTAGAAAAATAAAAAATAAATAAAGAAAATAAAATCTCCTAATCCACTCCCCCATACCTAAACTTGTGTATGCACTCATACACAAATCATTGGTGTCGTCCTCTTTGCCTCCTACTTGACTCTCCGGGTGCACGATGTACATGTGCAGTAGAAGTCTCTCCACGGTCAATTAGTTTCAATTGATTCCAAATATTTTGAAGACCACGCCAGACAATATTGATTTGCTCAATAGGATCCGCTGGAAAATCTTGGTCAAAGAAAGCATCATCCTCCTCTTGTGTTAACTCAGTGGCATATGTATTTTCATCATCCGTGTTTCTATTCCAATTCTTTGGAACAGCAGCGTGATATGTCACTGAAATATGCTCTACGACTATAAACACACGTGAAGGTACATATACATCAAACTCTACAACAGATATAAATCCACGACACAATTGTGTAATTAGACATGGCAGAGGCAAATTAGTCCTCGACCGCATCTTAGAATCTATAGTAGTGTCGACTAATTATGTGCACATAAAAAAATGATTGTCCTGATGCATGATGCAATCAATAATATGTAGTGTGAGTGTGTAAAATGATGACGTGTGTAATCTCCAACACATTAGTGTTGATCCAACGGCAAGTCGCGTGTATATTGCGATAAAGTGTCTTGTTGTTAATCCCTCTATCTCGTGTCACTCTGCAATTTGGACCCATCCGTGTAAGATAGTCCTCAATCGCATCTGGGATTTGATTCCCAGGGTGAAGGAAGATATCGGTGGATGCAGAGATGGCCGCTGTGTGCACTTCGTGGATTTCTCCACGTAACGGTGCCAAAAACTTAATGTGATAAATCTACTGCAAGCGTACAATATAAATTGTAGCACTTAACAGATCGTTCTCATAGGGATCTAAAGTGTTTTGCGATCTTACTAATTCTATTATTATGATGAGGTAACTATGAGTCTAGATTGATGATTTGCAATTCTAATTAGCCTAGGATATGGAATCTACTAGTTCACAACCAAATATTATCTATTCGTCTTTTTTATTCAATAAAAATATGATCTTTTAGTTTAATTCATACTTAAAGCATCCTAAGTATGGACTATCAAGTGCTGTGTAAATATAATCCATCAAAGAAATTACTTTTGAATAGAAAAAACTAAATCATTAGATTAATTCAACAAAACGAATAGAAACCAACAACTCCAAACCCTAAGTATAGGCTATCAAAATATTTAAATTAAACATAACCTATCAAAGTTCTAATCTATGAGTTCTTATATTTTTATTGTTTCATAAAAATATCCTATTTTTTTATTTTTATTTTAGAGAGAACACAAATAGAATAATATATGGTTGATCCCTAATTTCATCTACATCCTAAAACTAAACTAATTAGTTACTCATACTCCTAATTAACAAGATCCTTTTTTTATTCATGAAAACAAGAAAATCAAATCTAGAAAGAAAGATTAATCTAAGCTGGAAAGCAATTAAAGATCTACACTAGAAAGCGATTAAATCTATCTAAAAAGCAATGAAAAACAATGGAATTACCTCTGGAACTCGGTATGGCGGTCGTCACCCCTTCAGCAAAATCCTAATATTTTTTAATCAAAATTACATCTAAAAAGCTCTCCCTAGATTACAAGGATACGGCCAATATATATGCTTCGGAGAATCGAACCCTAATTTGAGTACAAGTGAGAAACTACAAAATTACATCGAAGCCCCAGTAAAAATCTCATGACAAGTGGGCCCCACTGAGCTGCCAATTGGCGGCAAATGCTGCCAAATAGCGGCAAAAGTTTCTCTTCTGGGCTTCAACTTTCTTCTGCATGAATCTTTTGTTCTTTTCCTTTGATTGGATTGACTATATTGATTTTTGACTCTCTGCAGTATCATGGTTTTATAGCTTTACTCACTTTTAACTCTTTTCTAGACTTGGTTTCCTAATCCGGCTATGAGTTTATGTCATCTTCTTATAGGAATTGGTTTACTTGAAAATACACTAAAAATACCAGAGTAGTATTATTTAAATACAAAAATAGATAATATGGAGGCTATACATATGAAATATATGACACTCATCACTGAGGTAAAAGCATGAACCACTCAATACCGCTAAGGCAAAGAGAAGAGAAAATCAAAATCCTAACCAACCTATTATGATAAGAAAGAATGTACGAAAAGCCCAGCGCCCTCGAGGCAAGGGGCAAGAGGAATCTAAAATTCTCGACCAGTCATATCATACTAGGGGTAGAAATAACCCGATACCGAAAGCAAAGGGAAGAGGGAATGTTTGATATTTAAACCCAAACAAAATTCTCGACAACTCATCATGCTGAGAGGAATAGCATGACTAGCCCAATGTAACTGGCGATTGGTAAATGCATGTCAAATTCGTTAATAGTTGGGGGTTTGCTAAAAATTCTGTGAACTTGTCACGTTAAACTCTTAACTCTAACAGTGAGATTCAAACCATCTCATCTCAATACAAACAAATCTATCACGTTAAGCTCTTACCTCTGACAGTAAGATTCGAATCATCTCATCTCAAAAATAACCAAACCTATCATGTTAAGACCTTATCTCTGACAGTGAGATACAAATTATCTCATCTCAAAAACAACCAAATCTGTCATGTAAAACTCTTACCTTTTATAGCAAGATTCAAATCATTTCATCTCAATATAACCAAATCTGTCATATTAAGCTCTTATCTCTGACAGCGAAATTCAAATCATCTCATCTTAAAATTAACCAAATCTGTCATGTTAAGCTCTTAGCTCTGACAGCGAGATTCAAATCATCTCATCTCAAAAACGACCAAATCTGTCATGTTAAGCTCTATCTCTAACAGCGAGATTCAAATCATCTCATCTCAAAACTAACCAAATCTGTCATATTAAGCTCTTATCTCTGACAGCGAGATTCAAATCATCTCATCTCAAAAATAACCGAACCTGTCATGTTAAGATCTTACCTATGACAACAAGATCTGAACAATCACACAAATAACACACCCTATGATCCCAAAACAATTACTGGCTCTATCTATCAGCCAGGTGAGTCACCGGCTCTATCTGTCAGCCAGACGAGCCACTCTATAATAGTAAACCAAACAATCTTGGTATATTTTCTAAATAACTCTGCCAAGATCTCATCGATACGTTTTCTTAACACCTCTACTCATAGTTTTTTGACCCTAATCGGTCACCTTTGTACATTTTCTGAACACCTCTGTTGAGACTCTATTATTATGTTTAACAGTACAACTCTGTCGAAACCCCTTGGTACAATTTTTGAACACCTTTGTCAAGACACCATGGGTATATTTTCTGAATACCTCTGCTCATGGTTTTCCGAACCTAACACAGTCACCTCAGTACGTTTTCTAAATACCTCTGCTGAGACCCCATCGATATGTTTAATAGTACCTCTTTCGAAAACCCTTGGTACGTTTTCTGAACATCTCTGCTAAGACCCCATGGGTATGTTTTCTAAACACCTCTGCTCATGATTTTTCGACCCTAACCCGGTCGCCTCGATACGTTTTCTGAATACCTCTGTTGAGACCCCATGGGCATGTTTTCTGAATATCTCTGCCCATAGTTTTTCGACCCTCACCCGGTTAGAATCCAACAATATATTAAATAGATACCTATTATGATAAGAAAGAATATGCAGATAGCCCAGCACCCTTGAGACAAGGGGCAAGAGGAAGCTAAAATTCTCGACTAGTCTTATCATACTGGGAGTAGAAACAACCCGATGCTGAAAAGGCAAAGGAGAAAGGCATCCCATTAAACATGCCAAGCAATCTTGATATGCTTAATAGTACACCTCTATCAAAGTTTCATGGGTACATTTTCTGAACACCTCTGCTCATGGTTCTTCAATTCCAATCCAAAAACCATCGGCTCTGTCTATCAGCCATGCGAGTCATCGGCTTTGTTTGTTAGCCAGGCGAGTCAGCTCTCAATTCGAAAGCAATCACGGGCTCTGTCTGTCTGTCAATCAGGCGAGTCGTCGGCTCTTTTTGGCAACCAAACGAGTCACATCATACTTAAAACACTCAGCTCGCTAAGATATCTCCACACCCTTAGCAAGTTCCATCTTCCTTAATCGCTCACATATCGCCCATTCACTCCAATCACAACATCACTTTCAAAGCCATCAAATCACCATTAGCTCTCGCCAACTCCATCGCAACAACCACATATCACACAAAAACTCAGAGTGATGCATTAAATTCAAAGCAACTAAAATATTTCTTTATTCATGTTTGCAGGACAAAAGTAGGAACATGGTGCAAAGTTCATCATCCACTGCAAAACAGAAAGGGAGTTAAAAAGATCAAAATAAAGAAAAAGATATGGAATTTTCAATCTCTTCTACATCACCTTCAAATGCCATTGGTGAACTTCTTCAGCAACAATCATGATGATTCAACTCTATCTCATTGATGGTCATTCACTGGGCAGTTTGAGTGCGAGAATCTTCCAGAACCGTATTTCTTATAAGTACCTCCTGTTGGGTCAGAACCTGCCGATGGTTTCACTCTTCACAGCATAATAGAGGCACGAAGCTAATAGGTTCAAGTGATAAAACCAAATAATCTCATGTGGATATGAAGAAGATCGACCAAAGAATGCCCTCAAAGTACTATATCAACAAGTCATCCATGAGTGCTAAGTTAATGATCACCTCTCGTAGTTATTAATGATTCAATTACTGTTATACTATAATCATTGAATTGCTCATCGATTAGTGAATGGTTCAAGCACATGACAAAATCACAATATAGAAATCCAAAGTATTTTGAAACTCATTACAAACTGATAAAGAGATTTCGAAAACTTTGGAGGGGGTCTTGTTGACAGGGAAAAATTGATGAGGAGGAGGCTCGCATATGCCAATATATCAAAGAATCCAAATAGAATCAAAGTAGATGGAGATCTCAGATATAGACAAATTCAAATTAAATATAATCTAATCAAATTGGAAATCTCAAAAATTCTGTCAAATCTTTCCTTGGTCAAATCAAAGCCAGATTCATTGAACCAAATCAGGTTAGATTAAAGCAAATATTTGATGAAGATTACAGTATATTTCCACCCTTGTCTGTAAGGCAAGTGATCAACCCAACTTATACCTATAAATAGACATCATGAGGTATTATGAAAATCACTTTTGGGGAAACCCAAGGTCAACCATTCGACACACTCTCGAGTGCGTGTTAGTCATCCGGTTAAATCGTGCTTAGGCGCATTCATAAAAATTAGCAAACTGACCGTCGCCATATTATTCAAGAAAACTAGCAAACTGGCCGTCGCCATACTACTCCCATCTCTGTCGGATAGTCAATAGGGTATGAGGTCGACGCCCCATAGCCACGTGAAGAGCCTGCTACTTTTGTAAAAAAAAAGAGATGAATATATAAATCTCTCTTCTTGATTTTTATTTTTCATGTAATTTTTTTTTCATTGTAATCTTTGAAAATTATCATAATATGTGACAATAAAGAGAAATCTCAAATTTCACCAAAAACATGCACATGTCTATGAAAAAAAAAGTTGGGCAGAAGATTTGATAGTGCAAGTTAAGCCTACTTTCATAAAAATCTGACCAAGAAGCTTATGTGTAGGTTACCTTTAATCAACAGCTTGAAATCCTCGACAAAAGCCACTACAAGAAAATGGGTTTTTTGTGACAACAAAAGTCGTCACTGAATATCTTCAAGTTGTCACTGAAAATATTCACTGACGAGTTTAGTGCGACTAAGTGTCGTCGCATACGTGACCATCACTGAAGGTTCCTGTGACGAGATTTAGTGTCCGTCACTGAAAATAGTTTTCAGTGACAACTATGACTTGCACAAAACACTAACTAGATTGTCACTATAACATTTATTTTTGTGACAACTAGTATCGTCACTAATTCCTATTTGTCACAACAATACTTGTCACTAAAAAGTTATTATATAGTTACTATTACGACTCTTTAGTGACAACTTTGAACATGACTAAATCGTATTTGTAGCAATAAAAGTTGTTACAGAAAAATTATTACATAGTCACTATTATGACTCTTTAGTGACGACGTTCGTCATCACTAAATCGTATTTGTGATAACAATACGTGTCATAGAAGACATGACTATTTGTCACTATATGTATATAAAATATTATATAATGACATTAACTACAATATTAGTGACGACAAAAATTGTCACAAATAAGTAATAATTAGTGACAAATTTTTAATAGTGTCACTAAAAATTAAAATTTACAACAATATTTATTGTCGCTAAAACACAAATACTGTGACACTATCAATTGTCACAAATAAATTTATCAGTGACGATTTATTGATATTGTTACTGCATTTTCAAATAGCTAAAACAAATAGCTATTACAAATACAATATATACAATCATTCATATTTTCAAATACCATATTCACAGGAGATGTTTTATAATTAGCGGATATATATCAATGTGGTAGAGTATAAAAATATAATTCATCATATAAACATGATAAAATATTCATAAGAAAATGATCCAGTCTTGCACAAATTGTGACTTGTTTTTGTTCGAAGCAAAGTATTAAATCTATATAAACACATAAAATTTATTTTTTTGATTGTGATATAGAACCAAAAAGAGAAGCCATTTGCTCTTGAAACATGGACTCGAACTCAGCTGAACTCAGCTAACATCTTAGTTCTAATTTCAGCTCGTACCTCTTGTAACTTTGTCTTCAATTTTTTATCTGACTCAGATAACTGTGTTTTTAATTTCTCATCCGACTTAGCTAGCTGTTTCTTTAATTTCTCATCCCACCCAGCCTGAACTTCTTCTCTAATTTTTTGAGCCACTTCAACCATCATTGTCTCTCTGGCATTACTTATAGCCTTCTCTACTTGCTCCTGAACATCTTGCCGATGTCTTTTACTTGGAGGCCTTTTTCCCGCTCATTTTCCTCGAAAATACCTTATTTCTCACTAAGCACATGAAGCAATATGTCATCACGAGACATCTGAGATTCATCATCTTGTGTTTGTGTCACAACAAACTCATGTAGTTTTTCCTGCAATTAAATAACAATAACTAAAGGCATTAGTAACAATGGTCAAAACAAACTCCAAAAACAGAATACAAATTTAAGTTAGAGGATAAAATCTCAACCAATTAATGTGAATTTTTATGAGAGTATCATAAAATACTCTAAAAATAGAATACAAATTTTTATATGTAATCTATAGTGATTTGATATAATTTTTGTTGTATATAGTCTAGAGATCACACACTATACCGATACCGGCGAAGTTGACAACAAATATTTAGTGTCATATAAAAATTCAACCAATTACTGTGAAATTCTTATGAGAGTATGCAAGTCCACTCCTAAAACAAAATATAAAATTTTAAATCTATCCTTGGTGATTTGATACAATTCATTCTCAATGTAGTGCACAGCTCATCCACCAGTCCGATACCGGTACAGTTAAGAAAATATTTAGTATGAGGTCATAATCACATACAATTTATTTTAAATTTTTATGAGAGTGAAAAAACATACTCCTAAGACAGAATATAAAATTTCAATGTGATTCATAGTGATTTAGTACATTTTTCTACTTAATAAAATGCACAACTCAAGCTCTGGACAGATATGGGCACAACTTAGAAATATATCTAGTTGTCAGTCAAAATTTTAATTAATTAATATAAAATTTTTATGAGAGTATTAAAACAAACTCCTAAACAAAATATAAAAGTTTAAAGCTATCCATGGTGATTTGCTGCAATTTCTGCTCAATTTAGTGCACAGCTCATGCATCAGTCCGATACCGGTGCAACTAAGAAAATATTTAGTTTGATGTCATAATCACAACCAATTAATGTGAAATTTTTATGTTAGTGTAAAAATATACTCCTAAAATAAAATATAAAATTTTAATGTGATTCATGGTGATTTGGTATATTTTCTACTTAATAAAGTACACAACTTAAACTCTAGACAGATATTGGTACAACTGAGAAATATATCTAGTTGTCAGTCAAAAGTTCAACCAATTACTGTGAAATTTTAATGAGAGTATGAAAACACACTTCTAAAACAAAATATAAAATTTTAAAGCTATCCATGATGATTTTCTACAATTTATGCTCAATTTAGTGCACAACTCATGCGCCAGTTCAATACCGGTGCAGCCCAGAAAATATTTACTTTGAGGACATAATCATAACCAATTAATGTGAAATATTTATGAGAGCATAAAAACATTATCGTAAAACATAATATAAAATTTTAATGTGATTCATGGTGATTTGTTATATAATCTACTTAATAAAGTGTACAACTCAAGCTCCAGAAAGATATGGGCACAACTAAGAAATATATTTAGTTGTCAGTAACAATTTTAACTGATTACTATGAAATTTTTATGAGAGTACAAAAACGCACTCCTAGAACAACATATAAAATTTTAAAGTTATCCATGGTGATTTAATATAATTTCTGCCTAATTTAGTGCACAGCTCATGCACTAGTCCAAGACCGGTGCAACTGAGAAAATATTTACTTTGAGGTCATAATCACAACAATTAATGTGAAATTTTTATGAGAATGTAAAAACATTATCCTAAAACAGAATATAAAATTTCAATATGATTCATTGTGATTTGTTACATTTTTTACTTAATAAAGTGCACAACTCAAGCTCCGGATAGATATGAGCACAACTGAGAAATATATTTAGTTATCAGTCAAAATTTCAACCAATTACTCTGAAATTTTTGTGAGAGCATGAAAATACACTCCTAAAACAAAATATAAAGTTTTAAAACTATCTATGGTGATTTGATACAATTTTTATATCAAAATGTCAACCACTCTATGTGAAATTTTTGTGAGAGTGCAAACACAAAATCCTAAAACAAAATACAAAATTATAAAGCAATCTTTGATGATTTGATACACTTAATTGCACGACTTACATATGACATGCAATCTAACCAATATATGGAAATGAATGGAAATAAGTGAAACATAAAGTAGGATAATGTAAAAACCTACATATATTTCTTGTGATTTTACATCAGACCACTGTATCTCTTCTTGCGCATTCAATTTGGTGTGTTGTTTTAACCAAATATCATCTGGTGCTGCTTTCTCACCCGTTAGTGGATCCCTCTGTTTTTATGAGACATGTATTATTACGTTATAATCAAAATATTTGTAGACCAATGAAGATATGATTTATATTGTCATAGTATAAATTTTAATTTACTTACAGTTGCTTCTTAAACCTCCGCAAATGATTTGATTCCACAGTATTAATACCTTTTTTGTTACATTTAACTTAATAATATGATATCTTTCCAATATGCAATTGCTTATGTTTAACGTTTCAACAATAATAAAAAATTCCTAAGATAAAAAACCTTCCTTATATATATATATATATATATATATATATATATATATATATATATATATATATATTGTCCTTCTCTCTACGTGCTCTTATCTGAACAAATTTCATCATTAGTATTTAAGGTATTCAGAATGCTTTTTTGTTTAATTCATTATTATCTGTATCTAATCTAACTTTTATTTTCTATTTGTAGAATAATTTGCATTTATGAAGCAGAAGCCACAAGATTAAAATTTCTGAAAGTCTTCTTCACAGTTTGAAGTTTTTCTAGTATCATTCTTAAAATGAAAAGTCTCTACACCAATATTGCAGTTACTTGATAAGTAGAATGCACAAAACGAGAAGGGGATGATTAAGGTGAAGAATGCCAAAACGAAATAAGGAGGGGATTATTGGACGAGCAGTATGAGTGACTCGGTTACACAGTACTGAACTAAGAAGAACTACAATTAATGCAATAGTAAGAAGTGGATTAAGAATTGTCATGAAGACTTACTCCACATATAAGCAGCAACATGCTGCAGAATCAACAACATTCTGCATAAACGAAGCAAGCATTGCACATGAAAACAGATTATTGATGAGATAGCATAATACAGACAAGACGACTAAGCAGTGTTGACAACTCGAATTAAATTATATCAAATAGAAAATGTGGATAACTTATAAGCAAGAAATTAGTAATATCATGTGTGAACTATATCAGTCAAAAGCCCAATTTTCAACTTGACATTCCACCAAATTGTCAAGATAAGTAATTAAGCACACATAACAGCTACAACCAGGTGGATATCACTTCCTAAAATTTTGCATGATCAATTTATCCTGGTTCCACTAATAAGAACAACTAACATAAAGGATGCATCTGGTATAAATCAACATAACAATTTATTCTTTCAATCTTGCTCCGGAAAGTTAAATGTGAATTTTTCAAAAAAAACACACATGTGCAGGGATGGGCTGCGGGGAGGACAGCGGGGAGGGGATGCAGGGAGGGGCTGCGAGGAGGGCAGCGGGGAGGGGATGCGGGGAAGGGTTGCACGGGGGAGAAAACACACCTGCGCAGGGATGGACTGCGGGGAGGGGATGCGAAGAGGGGCTAGGGGGGCAGCTGCGGGGAGGGGATGCGTGGAGGGGCTGCGAGGGCGCGGGGTGGGGGGGTGGGGATGCGGGGAGGGGCTACGGGTGGGGGGGGGGGGGGCGCTGCTGCGGGGAGGGGCTGCGCGCGGGGGGCGGGGTGGGGGGGGGGGGCGGCGCTGTTGCGGGGAGGTGCTGCGCGGGGGGGTAGGAGCTGCAGGGAGGGGCTGCGCGAGGGGGGGGGGCTGCGGGGAGGGGCTGCGCAGGGGAGGGGCGTACCTGCGCGGCGAGGGGAGGGGCGCACCTGCCACTTGCGGGCGTACCTGCTCCTTACGGATATGAGGGAGAGCGTGCTGGCCGAACGTGGGAAGCATCGATCAGATATTGCGAAGTTTACGTGAAATTTGTTGTGGCTAGTTAGGTTTTATATAATGATAATAATAACATTTGTATTATAATTATCATTCTATTTGTATTATAATTATAATAGATTTAGAGGATATCTAGTTATCATAGGATCTGGATAGATGGCTGAGATAGGGTTTAGGTTAAATATATAGATTAAGTTAAGAATTATAATTCTATTTGTATTCCAATTACAATATAAAACAGAAGTTATTTTATCACATGGTATCTGATAAATGGCCAAGATAAATTTAGGTTAAATATATATACATTAAGTTAATCATTGTAATTCTATTTGTATTATTTTTATAATAGTTCAAAGAGTTATTATATCATAGGATATGGATAGACGACCAAGATTAGGTGTAAAAAAATAAGTAAAAAATTGAAGTCTCATGATTGTTTTAAGTTGATAATTTTATAGAAGTAATTAGAAATAAAAATAAATTTTGAGACAATATAATCCCTCACAAACAATTGTTTGTGACCAATAAAAATAGTTATAATTGATTTCCATATTTTAGTGGGAACTCTTTCTCGTTGTAATTGAAAATTTTGTGTTTTAGTTACAATATTGAATTTTCGTCACTGAAAACTCAATTTTAGTGACAAGTAATTATATTTGCTACTACAACATTTTATGTTTTAATGACAATATTTAGTTTTCATCACTGAACAATTAGTTTTAGTGACAAGTTTTTGAGTTGTCACAAAAATAATTTATGTTTTAGTGATGGTATTTAGTTTTCTTCACTGAACACTTAGTTTTAGTGACAATTATTTTACTTGTTGCAGAAAAATTTATGTTTTAGTAACGAACTAGGATTTTCTTTACTGAATACTCAGTTTTAGTGATGCGTGTTTTCGTTGTAACAGAAGATATTTATGTTTTAGTGACGACATATACTTTCTGTTACTAAATACTCAGTTTTAGTAACAATTTTTTTAGTTGTCACAGAAAAAAATTATTTTTCAGTGACGATTTATAGCCTTCATTACTGAAAATTATGTTTAGTGACAATTTTTATTTGTTGTCACTGAAATATTTAAGTTTTAGCAACATATTTTAGTTAGCGTCATTGAAAACTAGTTTTTAGTGACAAGTTTTAGTCATCGTTACTAAAACATTTATATTTTAGTAGCGATTTTTCGTTCTCATCACTGAAAACTATGTTTTTATGACAAGTTTTTATCGGTTGTCACAAAAAATTATGTTCTTATGACAATTATTTCTCTCCGTCATGAAAAACACAATATTTATGACAACATTTAATATTTGTCACAAATATTCAGTTTTAATGACAATTTTAATACTTGCCACTAAAATATGTCACTGAAAACATATTTTCTTGTAGTGAGCACAGTAAACTTGCAGCAACCTTTGCTTAACAACCATTGCTTCATCTGAATCGAACCCAACTAGTTCAGCTGATTTCTTTTTTAACTTCATGAAGCCTACAAAAAACCTCGCCACTTCCCAACTAATTTGGTTAGATCCAGTTTCTTCTCTGTTACCCACTTGAATACCGTGTAAAGCATAATATTGAACGAGTTCCATGCATTAACAATGTAGAGCTGCTTTCTCTGTCCTTGCCCATTGTATCTCATAAGCACCTTTGGGCTCACTGAATCTTAACCACCAACCTCGTTTTTCAGGGCAACACTGATACCTTCATCCACTCCACATCACTAACCCCACATGCACGCACGCTAACAAGCTCATTTTGGGCGATGCCTTTAGAGAGTCCGACAAAATGACCGACTCAAATTAAATGTTTGTCAAAATAATTGACTCAATTACCAATAGTGACTTAATGGAATTCAAACATTAATGGGAGAGTTAAGAACAGTGTTAGAACTTTGCAGATGATTCGAGCCTGCAACCAATTCGATATCAACCGTTGGCCGACTCGTTCAGGTGATCCACCGTTGCCTTGATCACTATTACTTTCGAGAGGTAACAGCAAAACTGCTGAACACCATCAAGTTCAAACTATGGGTCCTACCCCGGCCTTCCCTTCGCTTCGAAATGGCGAGATCATTAACCAATGCAATATGGTTTGTCCTTATCCTAATAAAGCTTTTTTGAGAGGACGTCCAAGAATCATTCGATGAAATGACTGAAACAAATATGATGACTTGGAACTCGATACTCAGCGTTGCCACGGGGAATTGAATGGCTACGCTCCTTTTTAGCATAGCGATGCTGAACGATGTTGTTAAGCTGAAAGAAGAAAGTCGAAGAGGACTTTATTAAGAAATAATTTGTGCTGTTTTAATTAGGGCCAGGAGAACCAAAATACTACTATACCTGTTTATTGAACCGAACCCGGTTTACAGAAGATACAGTTTCCGGTTCAGTTCGGCACGTGAGCGGGAGTTGGAGGCGATTGGCTTCTTTGAGCAAAGCAAAGCGAATCAAGCGATGGCCGATAGTTTTTTAAACAGGTTCAAATGTAATCCGACATGCAGTTGGTTTTGAATCCGAGTCGGAACTGAGAGCGAAAGAATTAAATAACCAGGGACTCCGTGGCTGCTGTTCATTCTCATTTTTATTCTCATTCTCATTCCCCAATTCCAAGGGAAATTCTATTTGCGCACTGCATTTTACTCTTGGCACTCTGAATATTCTTTACGTCAAACTCCTATTTTGAAATACTATCATTTTAATCTCTGCACCCAAATTTTTTTCTAAAATACCCTCCCTCAAATATTTTGGTCAGGTATTAATACCCGACCAAGAAACGTGTTGGTCGGATATTAAAATCCGACCAGCAAGCGAAGTCTCCCCCATAAAAAAACTAATTAACGATAAATTTTAAAAAAATATGCATAAAACCTAAAAAAAAAAATTCAAATCGTATCTTAAATTTGTTCTCCGACACCTATTATATATTGAAATTTTCTATTTGCATAAGAAAACTCAAACTCAAATTTCAAATCCAAATTTCACTTGTCACAGTGAAATCAAATAATTTAAAATTCTTTTAATCTTTTCAGGAACGTTAATGTAAACAATTTTAAGGGGTCAAGAAATCAAATTGATAATTTTGTAGGAGATGTATTTTTATTAAATACCAAAAAAAATTATTTAGGGTTTTAGAGAGAAAATAGAGGAGGAAGACGATGAGTCGTAGTTCCAAATTTTAAGAAGTTTTAGTTTTGAATTTATAAGGGTAATTTAGTCCAAAAAAATAATGACAAACTTGTAATTATTTATAAGTTTCAAAACCGTGCGTCAAGAGTAAAATGCCGAGTGCAAATAGAATTTCCCCAATTCCAAAGATGGATCCTCCGGCTGTTGCAGCAATTAAAGAGAGGGAAAGACTAATCGTCAAGATCGATCTCAACCGCAATTGTGACAGCAAGAACAAACCTCCACCCATCAAATCCCTGCTCCTCCACAAGGAACTCACTAAAGTATACGAGGCTTTTAAGAAACAGGAGGAGGAAGAGGAGTCCAAGGAACAGATTCGCCAAAAGTACTCCAAGGAACGGCTTCTCCAAAAGTATTGGGACGAACAGTCCAAGAAGAAGGCATGCAGGATCAAGATCATTTCTCTTCAGGATCTGCCCCCAATGCGCATGATGATGCGCCAGCATCATTGAGCCCTAGTCCCAAACAAGAAGCCTGAAGAAGCTCCCAGGCCAATGGGTGTGACTAGCGTAAAGCATGCCGTCCCAATGAAGAAGCGTGAGGAAAAAATAATCAAGAATTTCCTCAAGAAGAGACCTGCGCTTAATCCTTATCGTAGTTTTTCAATAGATTGATAAGAGATTTATTGAATAAAATTATTAATAAATTTATTATTATCGGAATTTGTTTTAAGCTACATTGTCTTCTTGAATTGAGTTTATTCTTCTTTGATGTCTGACCAATTATTGTCATATATAGCTTTGTCTCAATAAATGAGAGTTGCATGACTATCGCGGTTTGTTAAGGTTTTTACTGTAAAACATTCTTGTTATGGTTTTCAGCTGTCCAACAGGAAAAACATTATAAAGTTTCAATTCCACAAAAATCCATTATGCAATTAACACCGTCCTGCAACAACAAAAGATCTTGATTTTATTAATTTCAGCTACCAAATGCAGAAAATGTTCGAACAAGATCAGTCAAGAGTAGGGATAATAATGGACACGTTTATGGGTCAATTTTTTATCCGTTTTATACAAAATTTTGAGTTAAAAATAGAAATTTTATTTTTCTAATTCAAAATTTTATTTTGGGAGGCCAAAATTTAGCCTGGAGACGCGTCTATTACCATCCCTGATCAAGAGTCAGAGATATTCAGTTGCCTCCCCAAAACAGGCCATCAAGATCCCATTGCTCGCAACAATTGCATCCCCTATGGATTTAATATAATTCCCAGTCCTCGTACAGATTATGGAAGACAATGGCTTGGAAGAAAAGGCAGCTACAAGTGCCTTGTCTAATCTTCTGTATTCCTTTTATTTTTCTCTTTGCAGAGACTAAGACTGTGTTTGGATTGAGGGAAAATGAAAGAAAAGAAAAGAAAAGGAAAGGGAAAGAGAAAAAGAAAGAAAAGTATATGGAAATTGATTTTCTTTTTTATGTTTGGTTAGAAAGAAAATAAAGAAGAAAATCTCAAGGAAATTTGAGAAAAAAATAGTTTTTTATGTTTGACTGCTCAATAGAAAATTAAAAGGAAAATATAATTCTAATTAAGCTATAGAGAATTTTAATATTAATTTACATATTATTGATATAATTTTTAATTTTTAAATAATTAAGCATATAATAACCAAATGGTTCAAACTTCATAAAAATTAAAAATATTTTGGGACTAAAATTACAAGAAAATTTATGCAAAAATTTCTCTCCCTTTTTCTTTTTTCTCTCAACTTTCCTTTTCTTTCATTTTCTCTTGGATTTGAGGAAGAAAATGAAAAAGAAAAAAACTTAATACAATTTCTCTCACTTTTTTTCCCTTTAATTTTTTCTCTAATTTTCTCTCTAACCAAACATTAGAAAGCAACTTTCTATTTCTTTTTCTTTTCTTTTCCTTCATTTTCCCTCAATCCAAACACAGCCTAAGTGAGACTAGTAGTACTGGATAATAAAGTTGAGCATTATGGTTATTTGCGTCGTTCTTATACTCTTCTTGTAAACTGGATAGACTTGGTTATAGTTTGAGTTTTCTTTTAGGTTGAAATTTGAGAATAAGAGGATATTCTCTGTGATTTGATTAGTTAGTAGACTGTTTCCATATATTAGCACCTTTTGAACAACTATTGCTTAGTATCTGGATATTCTTTCGTATTAAGTTGTTGGTCGTCTCGGTTACTATTGGGTGGTATTAAACCATAGGCAGTTCCAAAAGTGGCTACTAGCAGAAACAAGTACCAACTTTTCCTTTCCTTCTTTTCTTTCATCGGCTAATTCGGCAAAATTAAACTACGCTATAGCAAATGTATGACATATCGGAGCTCTTAGTACTGACTGATGTACCTGCATTGGATACTTATCCGTATCTGATATAATTCTTGTGTTTCTAATGGAGCCCTTTTGCGTGGATTCGGTTTGCCAAACAGATCCAAAACTTATCTAAACCCGTTATGAGATATAATTTATAAAAGGGAGTTTGCAGTTAGGGCATGGAATTGGCCGAGGTTTTTCTTTTTGGTATTGTAGTGGCTGAAGCACAAAAGGAAAAAGAATTGGGGCGGAAAGAAATAAAGAGAGGTGCAGTTGTTGCTTGTTTTTTCTCTGGTTGCGGCTGAAGCAAAGGATTGGTTTCCTTTGGAATTATTTTCAAGCGGCTACTGAAATTTTTGGGCCAGAGAGCATAAAAACTTATTTGTGTGGTGGCTGCTATTTGTCTTCAGGCCGAAAGCAAAAAAGAAAAGAAAAGAAGGTGGGGATTCTTTCGGGGTTTTTTCCGACGGCCAAAGCAAAGGTGAGGAAAATAACTGTAACAAAAGGTTAGGATTTGATTTAAATTCTTGTGTGATTTAATTGCAAATTCTCTTGTGGTTGAGAACTAGAGTGCTGTAATCTTTTTTGATATAGTAGAAGTTTTCGATCGTGTCCCCGTGGATGTAGGCACATTGCCGAACCACGTTAAATTTGCATGTTTACTGTCTTTGCTATTTTTCTCTTCGGTTAATTATTAGATTCCGCTGGTTATTGCATTGGTATTATTTCTATATTTTTTACTAACAATTAGTATCAGAGCTGGTTCGGATCAGATTTCACTCAGATCGGTATTGATTTTGAGTGGGAGTTACGGTGCAAGATAGGAAGGAAAAAATTGAAAAATTTGATGAGACAGACTTCCAATAGTGGAAGTTACAGATGGAAGATTATTTATATCAGAAAAATTTACATCAATCACTATTTGGAGAAATGCTAGAAAAGATGACTGATGAGGAGTGGGAATTATTGGATAGGAGGGTTTTGGTACGGATTCGATTGTGCCTGACAAAGCAGGTTATATTTAGCATCACCAAGGAGAAAACCACTTCAGATTTGATGTCAGCGTTGGCTAAATTTTATGAGAAGTCGTCTACTTCAAATAGACTGTTTCTATTGAAAAAAAGTAGTTTAACTTGAGGATATTTTCTAATAGTTCAGTTGTTAATCATTTGAACGAATTTAACACATTATGGGCACAACTTGAATCCTTAGAGTTTGTTTTTGCTGATGACATTAAAACTTTGATATTTATGTGTTCGTTACTGGATAGTTGGAGTAATGTTATTATGGCCATTAGCAATACTTCCAATACTGCTCTTAAATTTAATGATATTGTGAGTACAATCATAAATGATGAATTGATAAAACAGAGTATGGATGAGAGCACAGTTTCTACAAATACTGCTATGTCGGTTGATAATGACAGAGGGAAGGAAAGGGGTAGAAATTTAAATAAGGAGTCGAAGTAAAGAGTAAGATCAAAATCTAAGGGAAAGTTCAAGAAAAAATTAGTGTGTTGAAAATTTAAGACAGAGCGTTATATGAAGAAGGATTGTCCAAATAAAGACAAGAAGTGAGCGAATGTGGTGAATCTAAGTAAGGAGTATGATGACTTGTGCTTGTCTGCTCATATAGAATCAAGGTCAGACTTATAGTTTGTGGATTTGGGGGTTTCATTCCATTACACTGCTCGTAGAGAATAGCTTGATAATTATGTCCAAGGTGAATTTGGGCATGTGATTATTGGTAATGGACATGAATGCAAGATTGTTAGTAAAAGAACAATTCAGTTGAAATTGCACAATGGTGGAAAGCTGATTTTACAAGAGGTAAGGCATATACCAGATTTGAAGAAGAATTTGATATTTGTTAGCAAGCTGGATGGCGAGGGTTATCAAATCTCATTTGAGAGGAAACAGTGGAAGATTAGTAAAGGAATAATGGTAGTGGTCAAGAGTAAGAGAGTGGAAATACTATATCTACTCTCAAGCTCGGTAAATCATGTTGTTTCTTTGGCCATCGTGAAGAATAAGAAGGCTACCTTATGGCATCAGAGGCTCAGTCACTTGAACGAGAGCGGCATGAGGGTGTTGCAATTCAGAGGTATGTTGACAAATATGAAAGATGTTAATTTTGATTTATGTGAGAACTGTGTGTTTGGGAAGCAAAAAGTTAGTTTTATGAAGGATGACAAGGAGAAGAAAATCGATAGATTGGAGTTGGTGCATACAAATGTATGTGGGCCTTCTTCGGCAAAGTCTCTTGGAGTTAATTCTTATTTTGTTATTTTCATAGATGATGAAACCAAGAAAATATGGACATTTACACTTAAGCAGGAATCTGATATCTTTAACATCTTCAAGGTATGGAAAACTCTTATTGAGAATGAAATATGTTTGAAGGTGAAATGTCTTTTGTCAGACAATGGTGGGAAATTCTACAATAGGGAGTTCGATGACTATTTCTCTACCCACTGGATTAAGAGAGTGAAGACTATACAGAGGATACCGCAACAGAATGGTGTGGCTGAAAGGATAAATAGAACTATTTTTGAGCGAGCTCGGAGTATGAGAATACATGTAGGTTTGCCTTTGCAACTTTGGGAAGCTGCTATAAATACGGCAGTCTATCTGATCAATAGGAGTCCAGCTAGTGTTTTAGATAGAGGAATTCCAGAAGAGGTGTGGTCTGGTAAGACTGTGAATTATTCATTCTTAAAGGTATTTGGTTGTATAGCATATTCGCATGTGGATCATGAAATGAGAAAGAAACTTGATTCTAAATCTCAGAAGTGTGCATTCATTGGATACGGTGACAACGAATATGGTTGTTGCTTATGGAATTATGAGCATAACAAGGTGATTCATAGTAGAGATGTAGTATTCAATGAGGGTTGTATGTATAAAGACCGAATGGAAAGAAGAATAAGAAAATAGTTGAGAAAAAGCTCTTAGAGCTGGATAAACTACATGATAGGATGGATTCCATGAATGAAAGAAAAGAAGAAATACCTACATCTGAAAGAGTAGAAATGACTACTCCTGAGAATACACAAGTTTCAGATGAGACCGAATAGGAGAGAGAGCCACTGACTGAAGTATATGGTTCTAGTTCTTCATCAGAGAGTGTTCCCACTTTGAGGAGGAGCACTAGGATAAGGAAGCCAACTCAAAAATATTATATTTTTTATATCATTTTTGTATACTGATATAGGTGAACCAGAGAGTTACCAAGAGGCTATACAGGATAAGTTTCGTCTTAAGTGGGAGAAACCATGCGTGATGAGATGTCTTTTTTGGAAGAGAATCACACATGGAAATTGGTGAAGCGACCGGCAAAATTAAATTATTGCATAACAAGTGGGTATATAGGGTGAAGCATGAGGTAAGAGGGACACAAAGATATAAGGCTAGACTTGTGGTGAAGGGATTCGGTCAGAGGAAAGGTATTGACTTCAATGAGATATTTGCATCAGTTGTGAAGATGACTTCTATCAGAACAATACTGAGTATTATGGTTGTTAAAAGATTGTATTTAGAGCAGTTTGATGTGAAAACTGCTTTCCTTCATGGTGATTTGGAGGAGAAAATATACATGGAACAGCCAGAGGGATATGAAATTAAAGGAAAGGAGAATTGGGTATGTCGACTGAAAAGGAGTTTGTATGGGTTGAAACAGGCACCGAGGTAATGGTACTTGAAGTTCGACAAGTTTATGTTGGATTCGGATTTTGCCAGATGCAATTCAGATCATTGTGTATATTTATAAAAGTTTAAAGGCGGTAACTTTATTATACTTACTTTATATGTAGATGATATGCTTGTGGCAGGTTCATACATGAAGAAAATCAATGATCTGAAGAGGAAGTTAGCAGGGAGATTCTCTATGAAAGACATGGGTGAGGCGAAACAATTTTTTGGGATGCAAATTACTCGAGATAAGAAAAGCTAGAAATTGTTGTTATTTCAGGAGGGGTACATCAAGAAGGTGTTGGAGAGATTCAACATGGAGAATACTAAACATGTAACTATAGCTTTTGGTGGTCAGTTTAAACTGTCAAAAGAGTAAGGTGCTAAGACATATGAAGAGATGAGACACATGAAATTATTCATCGACCGTTGGGAATCTCATGTATGCAATGGTGAGTATAAAACCAGATATTGCATATGCAGTGGGAGCTGTGAGTAGATTCATGAAGAACCTTGGGAAGGAACATTGGCAAGCAGTGAAGTGGATTTTCAGGTATTTTAAAGTATTATTTGTGTTTTGGGGGTGATAACATTGATGTGTGATGTGATAAATTACTGCAAGCGTACAGTGTCAGTTGTAGCGCTATACAGGTCGTCCCACAGAGATTTAAGGTGCTTTATGATTCTTACTAATTCTATAGTCTAACGGATTAACAAAGAATTTTAGGTTGAAGTTTGGTTATTCTAATTAGACTAGGATCTAGAATCCACTAGTTTCCAACCATATTTTTACTTCTATTATCTTCTTCTCTTATAAAAATTTGATCTTTTTAGTTTAATTTTTATTTAAAGTACCCTAAGCATGAGCTATCAAGTGGTGTGCAAGTATAACTCATCAAAAATTCTACTTTTCATAAAAACAAACTAAATCTTTAGATAATTCAATGAAAAAGATAAAATCAACAACCCCAAATCCTAACTAAGCATAGGCTATCAAGAAACCTAATCAAGTATAACCTATCAAAGTCTTAATCTTCGAGTTCTTGTATTTTAAACTTTTTATAGAAAAACCATGTCTTTATTATTTTTATTTAAGAAGAAAATACTAGAGAGAAATTACATGATGGATCCTAACTTCATCTACATCCTATAGATCTAAACTAATTAGCTACACATAATTCTAGAAAGCAATTAAATCTAATCTAGAAAGCAAATAAATCTATACTAGAAAGCAATTAAATCTATCTAAAAAGCAAATAAAGATTAGAAAACAATGGCTTACCTCTGGAGCATGGTATTGTGGCCGCTACCCCTTCAGTAAAATCCTAATTTTATTAATGAAAGACGAGTACAAACTAAATCCTAATTTACATTAACTGCTGCATAAAACCTAGAATACAAGGATACGACCAATATATAGGTTTCGGAAATCAAACCCTAATTCTAACAAAACTAGAAAACTAAAAAATTACATCGAAGCCACAGGAGAAAATTAAGCGTGTGGGGCCCACAATTGGCCTCTAAATGGCGTGAAAACCGCTAAATAGCGGTTTTATTTTGAGTAAATCAATTGAAGTTTCTTCCACGTGCGTCTCGTATCTTGTACATTATATTTCCTTGACTGTATTTGATTTTGAGTCTCTGAAACATCATAGTCTCGTAGTTTTGCTCACTTTAGAAACTTTTCGGATTCTAATTTCTACTCCAACATTGATTTCTTGCCATCTCCTTGTACGAATCGAATTATCTGAAAAAGACACTAAAAATACCCGAGTAGCATTTATTTATATACAAAAATAGATAAAGTATGAGAAGAAAAAATACAATATATGATATTCATCACACCCACACACCTATCTTTTGCTAGTACTCGAGCAAAACCTAAACCTAAAAAGAAAAATAAAAATCCTAACTCACTTTCGCAGGAATCGCGATCGCACTTAGCACGTGCAATAAGCCTTTAAATCCCTAGGTTACCTTAGTGGACGAGTGTTGTCTCGTGAGGGTTTGCAGTGAATATACCCACAAAATTCAAGAAGAAAATAGATTAAGGAATAAAGAAAATAAAAATAAGGATAACCGAAAATCAAGAAAAATAGAAATTTTATACAAAGGAAAGAAAAATCTTTTTTTTTTTGTGATATTTTCATCAATTAATCTCACTAATATACAAACTCAAGAACGCATTTAGATTATCAATTTTCAAATCGAGCGTCATATCAGATACACTTATCATTTTAATCAAAAATTTAAATCCTATCTTTCAATACTCATTAACAGATAATATATTGGCTCCTATACATCTATGTGCAGTGTGATAGTCAACTTTGGTTTTGGACTCCAACTCTAACTCATGATTCATCTCCTCTCTCATAACAATTTTTTTTCTTTTTTTTAATTTTTTCAAAGAATATTTCACCTTTCATGCCAATATTCACGCTTGCTTAGGCACAACATACCCGATTACTCGGTTCATACTCTTTTCTTTTTTTTTTTAGAATATTTCACCTTTCATGCGAATATTCACGCCACCCGATTACTCAGATCATACTTCTTTTTTCACTCTTGAGGATATTGCCTTAATACCATGCGTACCCCGTTATTTTATCACTCTCGAGGCTATTGCCTTAGACTCACCCTATTATTTTATTCTCACTTTTTTTTTGTTTAGAGAGGGAAGACTTACTCAATCGTTATCATCTTTATCCTTAACCTAATAAACTATTGTGAAGTGAAAAAATAGATGTATACTTGCCTCAAAACTACTATTAGTGGTATTTATTTTTTGGATTTTAATCTTTTTCATAAAATTCAAAGTGTATCATCAAATCTACTCTCCTATCTAATTTCAAATCTAAATTTGTTCTTTTATCTGTAAGTAGTTTGATCTATTGATAAAAATACATAAATTTTTTTTAATTTATTTTTCTTTTCAATTTTTTTAAAATTTTTTTCAGTTTTGTTTTTATTTTTTTTCAATTAGTTACCCTAAAAACTACCCAAAGTGTAAAATAAAGAAACCCAAAAATCTAAAAAAAAAACTAAAGAATCTAAAAAAAATTAAAAATCCTAGAAAAATATGAAGAAAATATCCTAACCCATTCCCCCACACCTAGACTCGTATATGCCCTCATACACAAACCATGGGTGGTAAAAAAAAAGAAAACTATTATACAAATATTTTACACTCATTTGAAAATTCAAACGGTTACGACCTCTTGATCGCTTTCCACTATCATAATGTGTCCTTTTATGTTTTGATATGGATGAACTTAGCCTTTTTGTCAATTTTGCATTTAATCTCTCCATCTTATTTTTGATTTTTCTCAATTTATTTCTACCTTTCTTTTTTTATTCAATAATAAAATTTTGAAATTGGAAAGCGTACCTTTACCATCGTTCATATTCTATCCACGAGCATCTTTCATATTGTAAGTATTTTGGTTTTATAAACTTGTGAAATAACATACTCACTTTGATGTTGTGGAATCATGAGCTCGATTTTGGAGGGCTCTTTTAAATCATCACATACCATAATCTCTTCTTTTTATAGTTTCTTCCAATCTTCAAGTATTATAGGCTTGTCATACAAATTTTCTTCAAACCTGTCATCAAAATTCTCAAAAGAAAACGTCATACTAGTAGACTTATCATTAGTCAAGTTATTATGAAGGGATAAAAATTCTTCTTCACAAATTTCTTCACAATTTTCATCAAAAGAATCAAATGATAATGTGTCACTAGCAAGCTCACCATGAGATAAATCATTAAGCAAAATATTTTCTTTATCATCAGTTTCATCATAATTATTTTCACAATTGTCTAAAATAGGTTGATCACAATGTTGAATTATATAGACTCATCATGCCCAAAATTATTTAACTCATTTTGAATCATATCTACTTCAGAAGATAACTGGAGTGATTGCTCGTTGGAGTTAGATATGTTCAAACTACTAGATGGTTAATCTCCAAAAAGTTTAGCTTGAGAAATCGCTTTGAGAAGATCTTCCATACAAGATTCAATTTGAGAGAATGATTTTTGAGATGATTTTAGCAGAGCTTCCATATCTTCCTCTATTCTACGTCTTCGTTCCTCAGACTCATGATCATAATTTTCCTTATTTTTCTCAAATAATTGCATCTCGAGATCATGAGTGAAATTTGAAGAATGATATGATGGATCCATGTACATATTTGATGACATATATGAAGTGGTTGGAGGTAGATTCTCATGACATGCATATTTTGCTTCTAATCTTTTTAATCTTTCATCTAACATATTCAATTGAATATCTTATTCATGATTGAATGTAGAACATGAAGATGAATAGCCCATAAAGAAAGGATCAGATGGAGGACTCTCTTGGTATGGCTCTTGATTATTAGAATTATTCATCCATTCATAATTGTAATTTTGTGTATAAGAAGCACTCGTAGATTAATTATATGTGTTGTGAATTTGATTATAACCTAGTCCTAATGAACTTTCTATCCATGGACACTGATAATAATTATGATATGGATCACGACAATGATAGCAACCAGTTTGATTTTGAAACATTTTTTTTTAATTTTTTTTTTTTGAAAAAGGTGGAGAGGGAGAGACATGGAAAAGGAATAAAAAAAGATTTATTTATTTTTTTTGAATTTTTTTACAGAATCAGGAAAACAAATAATAGAACAGGAGGAAATTTGGGCTCGGGATGTACCTAAAGAGCCGCTAAATAGTGGTTTTTACTGCTAAATGGCGGTCAAACCAGAGAGTTTGACTCTCTGGTTTCTTCTGCACACTTCTGAAACTTCTCCAATCCTTTTTGTCTTCCTTTATCTGCAATATCTATTTCCTGTATACTCAACACACACTGTTAACCCGTAAAATATTAGAAAAAGTAAGAAAAACACCGTCGATCCCTGGCAACGGGGCCAAAAACTTGATGTGATAAATTACTGCAAGCGCACAGTGTCAGTTGTAGTTCTATACAGGTCGTCCCACAGAGATTTAAGGTGTTTTGTGATTCTTACTAATTCTATAGTCTAACGGATTAACAAAGAATTTTAGATTGAAGTTTGGTTGTTCTAATTAGCCTAGGATCTAGAATCCACTAGTTTCCAACCATATTCTTACTTCTATTATCTTCTTCTCTCATAAAAATTTTATCTTTTTAGTTTAATTTTTATTTAAAGTGCCCTAAGTATGAGCTATCAAGTGGTGTGCAAGCATAACTAATCAAAGATACTACTTTTCATAAAAAAAACTAAATCTTTAGATAATTCAATGAAAAAGATAAAACCAACAACCCCAAATCCTAACTAAGTATAGGCTATTAAGAAACCTAATTCAAGTATAACCTATCAAAGTCTTAATCTTCGAGTTCTTGTATTTTAAACTTTTTTAAGAAGAATCATGTCTTTATTATTTTTATTTAAGAAGAAAATACTAGAGAGCACTTACATGATGGATCCTAACTTCATCTACATCCTAGATCTAAACTAATTAGCTACTCATGATTCTAGAAAGCAATTAAATCTAATCTAGAAAGCAAATAAATCTATACTAGAAAGCAATTAAATCTATCTAAAAAGCAAATAAAGATTAGAAAATAATGGCTTACCTCTGGAGCACGGTATTGTGGCCGCCACCCCTTCAGTAAAACCCTAATTTTATTAATGAAAGACGAGTACAAACTAAATCCTAATCTACATTAACTACTGCATAAAACCTAGAATACAAGGATACGGCCAATATATAGGCTTCGGAAATCAAACCCTAATTATAGTAGAACTGAAAAACCACAAAATTACATCGAATCCATGGGAGAAAATTAAGCGTGTGGGGCCAACAATTGGCTGCTAAATGGCGGTGAAAACCGATAAATAGTGGTTTTATTTCTAGTAAATCAATTGAAGTTTCTTCCACGTGCGTTTCGTGTCTTGTACATTATATTTCCTTGACTGTATTTGACTTTGAGTCTCTGCAATATCGTAGTCTCGTAGTTTTGCTCACTTTAGAAACTTTTTGGACTCTGATTTCCTACTCCAAAATTGATTTCTTACCATCTTCTTGTACGAATCGAATTACCTGAAAAAGACACTAAAAATACCCGAGTAGTATTTATTTATATACAAAAATAGATAAAGTATGAGAGGAAAAAATACAATATATGATATTCATCAATGTGCAAGGTTTTGTGGATTCGAACCATGCTGGTGATAGAGACAATGGCAGGAGCACCACATATTATGTCTTTACTGTAGGAGGGATAACGGTAAGCTCAATTTTAATATTACAATCAATTGTTGCTTTATTTTCGACAGAAACTGAGTATATGGTAGCTGCAGAAGCAAGTAAGGAGTTTATTTGGTTGCAGCGATTTATGAGTGAATTAGATTTTGATGGAGTGGATTTCAGATTGTTCAGTGATAGTCAGAATGCAATTCATCTTGCTATGAACTCGGCGTATCATTCACGGACTAAACACATTCACTTGAGATATCACTTCATTAGATCCTTATTGGAGGATGGCCAATTAAAGTTGGAGAAGATTGAGTGCCGTAAGAATCCTGCAAATATATTGACAAAGCCGGTTGATGGAAAAAGTTGAGCTATTACTCAAGTTTGGTACATTTGTTTTGGATGCTGAAATTGAGACTTTAAAAGATCGAGCTATTAGTTTGGACGATAGGATTATCATGTATAGAGATTATAATTTTTGCAATAGGTCTCTAAGTGGGAGATTATTGCAAATGGAGCCCTATTGCCGCAACGAATTCAGTCCGCCAAACGGGTCCAAAACCGGTCCAAACCCATCATGAGATATAATCTATAAAAGGGAGTTTGCGGTTAGGGCATGGAATTGGCCAAGGTTTTTCTTTTTGGTGTTGTGGTGACTGTTGCTTGTTTTTTCTCTGGTTGTGACAGAAGCAAAGGATTGCTTTCCTTTGGAATTATTTTCAAGCGGCTACTGAATTTTTTGGGCAGAGAATACAAAAATTTATTTGTGTGGCGACTGCTATTTGTCTTCAGACCGAAAGCAAAGAATAAAAGAAAAGAAGGTGGGGCTTCTTTCGGGGTTTTTTCCGGCGGCCGAAGCAAAGGTGAGGGAAATCATTGTAATAAGAGATTCGGGTTTGATTTAAATTCTTGTGTGATTTCATTGCAAATTCTCTTGTGGTTGAGAACTAGAGTTTTGTAATCTCTTTTGATATAGTGGAAGTTTTCGATCGTGTCCTTATGGATGTAGGCACATTACCAAACCACGTTAAATCTGCGTGTTCACTGTATCTGTTATTTTTCTCTTCGGTTAACTATTAGATTTCGCTGGTTGTTGCATTAGTATTATTCCTATATTTTTGCTAATATCTTGATGATTCTTCTTCAGAATATTTGTTTGCATGCAATTCTAAGATAATATATACATGCTTGCTTGATATATTTGGCATGCGCTTTGAAAAAAATTGTTGGTGGATGTGAGTCAAATCAGTGAAGATAAAGTGAGTTGGCGGAGTTGATAGAGATTAGTCGTATTGGCAGAGTTGAGTAGTTTTAACGGAGTTGATAAAGATGAATAGCGTTGGCAGAGATGAGGAATGTTGGCAAAAATAAATAGTGTTGGTGAGATTAGTAGTGTTAGTAAAGATAAGTAATATTGATACATATTAGTAGTATTAATGGGGTTGGTGAAGATGGGTAGGATGGGTGGAATTCGATTGCTTAGGTAAGAATCAAAATAAAATCAAAATCATGTAAAAAAAAGGGAGAGAGAGTTCCTAGAGGGGTCTTGTTGTTTGGTGTATCTCGCAAGGGGAGAATGGCGACCCGCGAGGAGTTTCAGCAACTCCGTCATTGTTTAATCATTTTATAGTTGTTGAGACCTTACATAATTTTTATTTATCTATATAATTATAATTAGAACAAAAGAATAGATAAGAATTGTAGAGGACTAAATTATCTTTTGTACAAGTCTAGGATGGGCTTAATCGGTATTCAAGATCAAAGGATATCATAAGTTTACTGAACATGACACAAGATCCTTGTTGTTGTACAACAACTCGATCTTCAATCTTAGGTTTGACTAGGATAGAGTGCGAATTAGAAAGGCAATAAGTTATAGAAGTTGTAGATCATTGAATCATTTTTCTAAAGAATCCAAAATCTACTTAATCGAAGGTCTACATCAAAAGTTATGATCACTTTCCTCTAGTGTTTATGGTTTACACTTTTCTAGTTCCATCTCTATACCATCCATAAATAGGTCCTAAGACAAGGGATCGCATGGTAGCAAACTACATCGGGAAGCTTTCTGCACCAGTGTACATGGTGCAGCTCAATCTCACCAGCATAGTCGGCAAAGCAATAGCCTCTATGGTGTGGCCACCGAAGCAATAGACTTGTTGGTACAGCTAACACAGCTCAGCTTCGATAGTGTGATCAACGAATCTCATCTTTGCTGATTTGGCTCGCACAGCTGTTTGCTTCTAGCAACATAAATTTGCAACTAGTTTTCATTAAAGCATATGTAACTTTTGATCCTTACCTTCAATTGAATTGAACTGATATTGGGATTGTTGGAAAGAGAATTCATGAATATACAATTTTTTGTTATAGTTTTGCTAAATCCCACTTTATCCTAGTCAAATCATATATTGAAGTCAAAGTGATAAGACTCTTACAACATGTTATGTAAATCCTTGATTTTTCTTTATCTGGAACATTGATGAAGTTTTATACTAGTTTTTATAATTCTGATTTATAAAAATCTATAAATTAAGTTTTCTAGAACTGTGTGATGGCTAGACAATGGTGGAGCTGCTAAAATTACTCGTAGCTTGTTATTTCCCTGGTGAATATCGCATAATAATGGGGCTGTTTATAAACTCTATCTTGATCTTATTTGTATAATTTGTAAATAATTTTGATTGTTTAATTTTTACTTAGTCACACGAACTCTACTTGCTCATCTCTAACAACTCTGCTAATTTGACTTACCTCCGCTAAATTGCCTATTCCTGCTGATTTGATTCATTCCCGCCAACTTGGGTGTCTTCGCCGATTTGCCTCATCTTTACTGATAATTCTATCTTGCCAATTCTTCTCTTTCTCACAACTCTACTCTTCTGAGCAACTCTTCCTTGAAATTTAGTTCATACTCACTCAATATCTTTATCAAGATTTATCTTGATGTCAATTTAATTATATAACTACATAATTTATTGATTTATTATTTGAATTGTCTTACTTGATTAATGATTTACTTGATAATACCTAACCCTATTCAGATTTGAAATAAACAATTATACTTGACTTGACTAATCATTTCACAATGTTAATTTAATCATATGGTGTTATAATATTTTACTTTCCTAATAACTAACTTACTCATACAATGCATATGCATCGTATCATGGGTATGCCTTCTTTTCTCTTTGGATATGTACTCAGATATTCACTTATTTGGAATATTCCATCTTCGAACATGACTTGACTTAAGTGTTATAATATAGTAATAATGACCCCACATGACACCGCATATAACTTAATATAACTAGTTCTTGAATGGTTACTATAAGTTAAAACAGTTGATATATAGGGGAAATAGAAAATGAATATGTAAAGCATTAAAGGAAGATGCCATAAGATTGATCAATTGACACAGGTCCATGTTCCTATTATCCGAACTATTGTTTTAAAAATATTATAATCTAGTTTATGTTATGACAATAATAATCCAGTTTATGCTATGACAATAACTTTCCAACTAAGGTAGTGATATGGTATTCTAGATTTAACTATAATCTAAATCTTCAGCTTCTGTCATGACATTTCTATAGTCAAAGATCCACGGGATAATCCCTTAATACATGATCCTTCAATTTCTTAATTCTAATTGATATATCCACACATCACAAGATTTGCAGTTAAAGCATTAGACTTAGTACCACATGAGAATTGAATACTTAGTGAGAATTGATAATACTACATTATACTTCATAGAGGCTGCATCTTGTCTATTTGAATATTCAGGATAAATATGGACACCCTAAGATTTAATCTTACTTGCGTTGATTTAATTTACATGCTATTCTATATCTTACTAAACATGACATTTTGTTGTTTGCTTTGCATGGATATTGTATATTTATTTATCATGTCATGCCTTTTTGAAATCATACTATTACATGATGTATTTATATATTTTCAGTTTTTCATATCTGTTATGCTCTTTAATATTTTCCATTGCAACGCTCCATTGTCCATTAATAGATAGCTAAGTTATTCAACATTATATAATAATAAGATGGGCCTTACAATCTATACATTTATTTCATAATGGAAATAAATAGAATACAACCAATTAGAGAAAAACTAGAATTTTCTCAAATAAACTAACCAATTAGAGAAAAATTAGAATTTTCTCAAATAAACCATCTTCATAAAAATTCAGATCTCAAAAAATATTTTAATAAAACTAAGATGATAAAACTAGCTAGTCAAGTCTCAAGAAATATATATTATTATAGTTCCCAATTAATATCAAATTTATTAATCCAAAAATAACATCTAAACTTTTTAATTTTGCAATCCTACGTGTCTCTTAAAATATTCGAAATCTTACTTTGTAGTTAGTATATCAATTTCTGTATCTGGGTCTAAGCCTGTTTTGGGTATAGTCATACATAATTATGTTCATCAGTAAAACGACATATAAACTTAACAATAATTATCTAAGGAAGTAAATTATATTATTGAATAATAATGAATACAACAAAAACCGTATATTTTATGTCCATGAGCCCATTTTACTTTAATTAAATTTATTACACTTTTACTATGGTATTTTAGAATTCCAATTAGCATAAATATTAACGTCTCCAATACATCCCTTCTAAAATAGGTTAGGGTTAGTGCTCAATAATTCAATTACAAATAAAACTCTAAATCTTCCAAACTTGGTTTTCCTTCGATAATCCATGTTTTAATAATTTTTTAATTATATAAAATTTACAAATTTAGGTGCCAATGATGATGGTATACAAGTTACAATATCAATAATCATTACGATGTTAATAACATAAAAATCCATTCACCATTTCAATTAATATTTATTAATGAAACAATTTATGTTTGATGATTGTAACTACATGTCAATAAGTTTGCTTGTTACAATAAAACACACAAATCAATGATTAAATCAATATATGATGATGATTCTAGAGATTAACATATTGATACAGTCAACTAATATCATTTTTATTTGTTACAGTCAATTGCTCGTAATAAAATAATCAATAAAACAATTTAAAAAAAATAGTACCCGCATCCGCTACTGACGGGTTAGTGCTTGCTATCGACATCATCCCCTTAGCGGTTTCTGTTACAATCAGGACAAAGAATCGCAGTCGAAACTGTTGTTAAAGTGGCTGTCGACAGTCTCCCAAGCAAATATAATCTAGTAAGGACCGTTCCTCGCCTTTTACAAAAATTCCTTTGATTACCAAGTAAATTCAGTAAAACTACTAATAACTTGCTAATAAGCCATGTCCCAGAAGTATAACTTTTTCTAAGTTATGATCGGTTTTAAGTTCGGTTTTCGGTAAACTCAATTTGGTAATGTTGCAAATCCTCTAATTCAATTTCAATATCAAAATTAAAGAAATTACTGGAAAAAATCCGTTAATATTCAAATTTTTGTTTGAATTCATGTTATTATCGTCAAGAAATTTGAACTTGAGACCCTTTACGGATGCAGATTCACAAGAAGATTATCATAGCAATAAAGTTAAAGTTATAATTAATGTGTTAGCTTGCAATTTCACAGTTAATAATAATGTGTAATCAAGTATGAGTCAGTTACAAATTGATACGGGTAATTGTTTTGACCAAACACGTACTTTAAGAAAAAATTACAACTAATCGTAAAAACTTAAAATTTTATTTTTGCCTATTTTGGATTTTTTGGAATTGGTGAAAACTAAAAGTTGTGATATTTTGATAATAAAAAAGTTGATGAATTTTTCCATATGACATAAATTAAAATTGAGATTTGTTAAAATTGATTTAGAATTAAAAAATTTGTCTAGCAATCCAAAATGAAAAAATGATTTTGGATTTTTTTTTTAGATATAAAAAAAAAAAAAACTATTTGAAAGAGTAATTTCATAGTGCTTTCTGATTATAAGTAATCGTGTTAAAAATTAGTACCGCGGCAACACGCGTCAACAAATAGCTTCCGCAACCTCCCAAGATGTGTCAGGATTAAGTCATCCCCACCGGCTCCCCATTTTCAGTCCCCCATCATAAACCAAAATCAAAATCAAACCCCGAGCCCTTCTCCATCTAATTATAACCCCAACAACAAACTCAGAAACTCTAACTATCATCGTCGCCGCTGAGGTGAAATCGGACGGCTATGGCCAAGGAGCAGACAATCATCTGGCTGTTCTGGATCCAGGGAACGGTTGCGGAGATGCTGAGGGATCGAGGGTACCTTGTGGTGGAGCACTAGATCAAGATGAGCAAGATGGAATTCATTTACAAGTTCGGCGAGGGCATTAAGCGAGAGGACCTCATGCTCAACAACCCCAAGAGGGAACGACCCATTCGATCAGGTTTCACTTCTAGAACTTGCAGATTTTGATTAATTTCCCCATTTTGTCGCGGTTCAAATTGTTTGACTAATTTTTTAATGCAAGATGGTGTTCTTGCTATATTTGGTGTTGGGTTATTTTGCTTCTTGGGGAAAGGTGAGTTCTTGTGTTGTTTGCATGTATGATATGATAAGTAGAGAAATGATTGACTTTCCATGTTGATTTTGGTGAAAGGTTAGTTCTTGTGATGGTGCATGTAAGCTAAACGACTCTATGTGAAAGTTCTGGGCTTATTTTTAGTAGATAATTTATTTTTTAACAAAAAGTTGAGTTCTTCGGATATTGCAGGTAGGAGAATTGATGCAATGTCAAACTTATTGCTATAACTAGTGATCTGTGATTGGATGAGGGAACCTAAAGAAAGAAGTTCTCTTTGGATCAAACCAACATGGCACATGTGAAAATTCGTTAAACTAACTCAATGTAGCGCCTATAACTAATGGCGTTCCCCAATGTATTGTTCCTTTTATTCATGTTATTTGAACATGTCTGTAAATTTCAGGATAGGAGAGTGTTTCTTTTTTCTTCTCTTTGGTTGTTGGGTTTTCAGAAGGAATTATATAAATAGCTCGGGGAAAATCAGGTCTCTTTCTACTTGCATTAGATATTAATCTTTTATAGGAAAGGTGTGTTCTTGCCACGTTGCATGTATGAGAATTGAGTCTGAAAAATCTTGCAGTATCCCTATGTTTAGGAGGCATGTTCCATATGAAATGAGGCTGGGTTTTGTTTTATATATGGTCACATTTATTATAGTGCAAGTGGCATAAGGATAATCCTTTGTATCCGGTCCAATTCTTCTTGTTGCTGTTTGAAGCAGTAAGTGGAGGTGTACTCACAGTTCTTCTTGAAGAATTTTATTGTTCTAAAAAATGTTTCCTTTTGTTCATTTTATTTGAATAAGCCTGTCAAATTGTTTGTTTTGGGGAAGTCATGAGAAAAAAAAAGAAAGTAACTTAGAAAGAAAACCAGTGTGGTTTGGCAACTGATATTATAAAAATTTTCTTTTAGAAGAAAGGTGAGTTCTATGCAAATTGCAATCCTGCATGCCAGAGAGATGACTGGGAAAGTTCTTGCCATGTTCGAATAATTTGTAGTCTGATAAAGAGTAGCAAAACCTGAAGAACTGACCTGCTTCGGTTTATCTGACACCAGCACATTAAAACTCATTAAATGCACTTGTTGTATCCTTACCTCTAGTGGCATGTGATATGCATCATGAATGTTCATCCTTTGGATAATGCTTATTAATTGAAGGTCAAGTGGCACGAGCATGTTCTTCTCGTCTTCACCTACCTATCAAAGTTTTTGATTAAAAAATGGTTTTTTGAGCAGCGTATGTGTTAGGTGTAGACATCCAAAAAAAAATAAAAAATAAAATAAATAAATAAATAAATAAATAAAATGGGAGTGCTCGCGGACCTCACCCGCGGGAGTGCACATGCGGATGCGCCTGCGGGAGCACACCCGCGGGAGCGCCCCGCGGGTCTCACTGTTTTCGGTAGAAACAGAGTTTGATCTTTCCATTGCCATTGACAGAAAAATTACAGATTATCAAAAATTTCTCCTTTTGAATTACAATGAAAAGAAAATAATAAAACATACAGAGAGAACTTATAAATCGTCGCTCTCTTTTTACAGAGGGATTCGAGGCAGCTATGGGGATTGGTCCTTTCCCTGTTGACGATCTGACGTCGATGGTTGGAGGCGAGCTCGTTCTTCTTCTTTGTTGATTCTTAGAGAAAGCACGAACACTTGGACGAGAGAGATCTGGCCAAAAGTCTTCTCTTCTTTGGTTGCAAGACTTTGAGACTCTAGCACGTAGATCGATTTGCCAAAAGTCCTTTCTGAGTTTCCTTGGAGGGTATTTATAGGCCTCCGGTTGTTGAAGATGTTTCCTTGTAGATAAGAAGGAGATCCGGTTTCCTTGTAGATATAATCGAAATCTCTTTGTGATCTCGATGAGATATTCAAATCTTTTCTTGATTGATTTTCTTCAGATTCTTGAATTGGGTCCTGTTTCTGCACCCAAAATCAATTAAACTAAAATTAGAATTTAATTAGAATTTGTATGATTATCAAACTCTAATAAAATTAATTTAGAATTTATCATCCAAAAATTAATTTGAATTTAATTTAGAATTTTTTTTATTCAAAAATTAATTTGATTTTAATTTAGAATTTGGATTTGCAAAACAATTAGAGATTGGACCAAAATATATTGCGTGCATGAAATCAGAAGTTTGTTGTGCGAAATCGGGTGACCGTGCATGAAATCGGAAGCTTGTTGTGCGAAATCGGGCGACCGAACAGGACGAGCGAGCAACCGAACATGGTTGGTGAAATAGAGAGATTATTTTTTTTATTTTTACTCGTTGAGCACCCCTTCATTTTTGCTCATTACACACGGTGAGCCTCGATTGAGCCTTGCGCTCACGCAAGAGGCTCCCTCTTCTTCCTGTTTTTTGTTTTATTTTTTATTTTTATTTTTTTTGTTTAATTTCTGTTTTGAACTGAGCCTCGCATTCACGCGAGGCTGCCTCGCATCCACGCGAGGCTGCCTCGCATGGGTGCCGAGGCTCACCCTTTTTTTTTTTTTACTACGTTGTTTAATTTGTAGGGCTTTCATGAGCCTCGCTTCCACGCGTGGGTGCGAGGCTCGCCCCAAAATTTTTTTAATTTTTTTTTGGATTTGGTTTTGGTTTTTATTTGTATTTGAAAACCTTCCTGAGCCTCGCTTCCACGCGAGGCTCATGCTAATAAATTTTTTTTTTTGAAGAAATTTTGCATGGGAGCCTCGCGTGGGTGCGAGGCTCCCTTCATGTATTTTTCTTTTATTTTTTCTTTTGGTTTATTTTTCCTTAGCCTCACCTCCACACGAGGCAGCCTCGCGTGGGTGCGAGGCTGAAATTTTTTTTATTTATTTTAATTATTAAATTATTTAATTAATTTATTATTATTTGAATTAGGATTCGTATTTGGACTCGGATTTTGGATCTGAACTCGAACTTGAACTCAGATTTTGAATCCGGACTCAGATTCGAACTCGGATTTTAGATTCGAACCCGAATTTTGGATCTGAACTCAGACTCGAACTCGAATTTTAGATCCGGATTATTTTTATTGTTCTACAAGACCCCTTCCAAAGTTTTCAAAATTTTGTCTTTTATGGAAATTTTGAAATACTTTGGATTTTTTTTTTTCTGTTTTTTTTAATAGGTGGATGAGTTCACAGAGATGAAACTTGCTTAGAATATGGAGATACTTTAACAAGTTGAGTATTTTGACGGTGATGGGACTCGTTTGGGTTGCCAAACAGAGCCGATGACTTCTCTGACAGACAGACAGAGCCGGTAATACCTTCGAATTGAGATTGAAGAATCATGGGCAGATGTGTTCAGAAAACGTACTCATGAGGTTTTGACAGAGGTATCCTGTTAAGCATATCAAGACTGCTTGGTATGTTTAATGGGTTACCTTCTCCCTTTGCCTTTTCGTCATCGGGTTATTCCTACCACCAGTATGATAAGACCGGTCGAGGATTTTAACTACCTCTTGCCCCTTGCCTCAAGGGCGTTGGGCTGTCAGCTCATTCTTTCTTATTATAATAGGTAACCATTCAATAAATTGTTGGATTGTGACTGGATGAGGGTCGAAAACTATGAGCAGAGGTGTTTAGAAAACATACCAATGGGATCTTGGCAGAGGTGTTTAGAAAACATACCAAGAAGTTTCGGCAGATGTGTAGTGTTAAACATACCGAGGTGATTGGATTTGGGTCAGAAAATCATGAGCAGAGTGTTCAGAAAACATACTCATGGTGCCCTGGCAGAGGTATTCAGAAAACGTACCAAGGGGTTTCGGCAGATATATACTGTTAAACATACCGAAGGGGTCTCAGCAGAGCTGTTCAGAAAACGTACTGAGATGACCGTATTAGGGTCAGAAACCATAGGCAGAGGTATTCAGAAAATGTACCCATGGGGTCTTGGCAGAGGTGTTCAGAAAACGTACCAAGAAGTTTCGGCAGAGGTGTAGTGTTAAACATACCGAGGTGATTGTATTTAAGTTATAAGGTAGCTCGTCTGGCCGACAGACAGAGCTGAAGATTCGCCTGGCTGACAGACAGCCGGTGATCATGTTGGGATCATAAATTGCATTATTTGTGATTGCTCAAATCTTGCTGTCAGAGATAAGATCTTAACATGACAGGTTCACAGGATTTTTAGCAAACCCCTAACTATCAACGGATTTGACATGTCTTTATCAATCGCCATTCGCATTGGGCTAGTCATGCTATTCCCCTCAGCATGATGAGTTATCGAAGGTCCTGTTTGGCCTTAGATATCAAACATTCCTTCTTGGAGTATTGGGTGGTTCATACTTTTACCTCAGCATGAAGAGTTATCGAGAATTTGAATCCCTCTCCCCTTTGCTTTTGAAGCATCGGGTCATAACTTATCCTTAGAAGATAGTATTGCGACAGATTTGTCACTGAATTTTTAGCAAATCCCTAACTATGAACAGATTTGATGTGCCTTTACTAATCGCCGTTTGCGTTGGGCTAGCCATACTTTTCCCCTCAGCATGATGAGTTATTGAGAGTTTTGTTTGGGCTTAAATGCCAAACGTTCCCTCTTTACTTTACCATTTTGGTATTGGGGGACTGGTTTCGTACTCTTACTCCCAGTATGCTAAAGTTGGCGAGAAATGTTCGATTTCTTTTCCCCTTTTTTTTCTTTTTACAAAATTGGGCTGTTGATTCATTAGCCTTCCCTCCTTTTTTTTTTTAAGGTGGCTAGATGTAGTATTTCTTCAAGAATTTACCGTTGATAGGCATCATCATCCTGTCGCCGTCTTGATTAATCAAGCGATAGGCTCCATTTGAGTAGATAGTTTCTACTACAAAAGGCTCTTCCCACTTTGGTTCAAATTTTTCCTTAGTCTTGTGGGTCAGAATCATTAGTCTTTTGACAGCTAAAACCAAGTCTCCTTCTTTGAAAGTTTTTATTTTGACTTTCTTATTAAATGCCCTCGAGATGCGCACTTGATATAACTCGATTTGTTGCTTTGCGTTCAGGCTTTTTTCGTCCAATGCCTCTAATTCTTGGATCCGCTTTTGATGTTTTTCTTCAGTCGTCATTTTTGTAGCCAGCACTACTTGCAGGGATGGGATTTGGATTTCCAACGGTAATACTGCTTCGCAACCATACACCAAAGAGAAGGGCGTAGCTTTTGTTGGAGTTCGCACCGTCGTACGGTAAACCCACAAACACTCGCCTAACTTTTCGTCCCAATCGCGGCGACTCGATAAACAAACTTTTGTAGAAACTTTACAATAGTCTTGTTGAAAGCTTCTGCTAATCCGTTAGCTGCCGGATTATAAGGCGTTGAAGCCACATCTTGAATTCTGAACTTGCCGCAGAATTTCACGAAGCCTTGACTAATGAATTGAGGCCCATTGTCATGGATGATCCGTCGTGGCACACCGAAGCGGTAAATTACGTAGTGTTTGATGAATTTGACCACGTCTGTTGTCTTCACTTCTCTCATGGGGACAGCTTCTGCCCATTTAGAGAAGTAATCGGTTATCGCCAATATGAAACGGTGTCCTTTGGAGGATGGCGGAGTGATTGGCCCGACAACGTCTATTCCCCAAGTCTCGAACGGCCAACTGGCAGTCGATATATGCAAGTACTCTGGAGGTTGGTATATGAAATTAGCATGGACCTGACAGGCATGACAACGCTTTGCATATGCCACCGCGTCTGTGATCATCTTGGGCCAGAAGTATCCTAATTTTCTAATGCAGTCCCAGAGTTTTGGTCCAGGCTGGTGGGCCCCGCAAGTCCCGTCATGGGTTTCTTTAATCACTTCCTGAGCTTCGCTTTTTGATAAGCAATGAAGTAGGATACCATCATGAGATTTTCAATACAGAGTCTGGAGCATGGCGTTATAATAAAATTTTGCTGCCTTGTTTCTTATGGAAGCGGCTTCTTTAGGGTCCTTAGGGAGGATGCCGTGCAATGCACAGTCCACAAGTGGAAAATGCCAGTCTTGTGACTCAAACTTTATTCCAACTTGGTTCGCTTCGTCTACTTCCATGATTACTTTTGGGTGTATGAGTTCGCGACTTCCAATGGTAACATGCTTAGTTGACCTGCTCGGTACCGCCAGGGTCGCAGCCAGCGATGCAAGGACATCGGCGCATGTATTCTCGTATCTTGGTACATGGTCGATATAAAATTCTTCGAACTTGTTTTCTAGTCGCATCGCTGTTTTATGATACGGTATGAGGGCTTCATGCTTTACCTCATATTCTCCGGTCATCTGGTTAACGACAAGTTTTGAATCGTCATATGCTTCGAAATGCCTCACCCCCAGTTGCCAAGCTATCTGGAGGCCAGTGATAAGAGCGTTGTACTCTACTACATTATTTGTGCAAGGTTTGGTTAACGAGTATCCTTGAGGCACTATGTGTTTGTGGGTAGAAACCAGTACGACCCCCACACCGGCAGTATCTCTTCTTGCTGCCCCATCAAAGAACAGTTGCCACATCTGTTCTTCTGAGACAGCATTAACTTCCGCAGCTTCATCTGGGATGTCAGCTTGGAGTTTGGAGTTCTCTAGAACTGGGTGCTCGGCGAGAAAGTCTGCTATGGCTTGGCCTTTCGTTGCTTTCTGAGGCACGAAATGCATGTCGTAGGGAGACAATAACAATGCCCAATTGGCGAGCCGGCCGTTTAATGATCCCGGTTTTGTCATGAGCAATTTCAGCGGTTTACCCAAGAAATGACATGTATCGTCTAACCAACTAAGTAGTGTCGCATTTTCTGGACCGCGGATACTAGCGCTAGGCATTCCTTTTTGATTGGGCTGTACCGATACTCCGCACCAATCATTGTCCGGCTCAAGTAGTAGATTGCCTGCTCCTGGTCATGATCATTATGTTGAGCTAATAGAGCTCCTAGGGCGTGGTCCATCGCTCGCACATAGATCAGAAAAGGCTTCCCTGAGACAGGTGCCATTAACACAGGCGGCTTTGTGAGGTAATTTTTAATATCCTCAAAAGCTCGTTGACAATTTTCATCCCAGACGAAAGAGACTCCCTTCTTCATTAATTTTGAGACTGGCTGGCACCTTCCTGACAGATTTGCTATGAACCGCCGGATATATGCCAGCTTGCCTTGCAACCCCCTGAGTTCCCTCAAATTTCGTGGTGGTTGCATTTCTTTTATCGCTTTGACCTTATCAGGTCAAGGTGGAATCCCTTCGAGGTGACAACAAATCCTAAGAACTTTCCGCTCGATACTCCAAGAAATGACTTGGTAGGATTCATTTTCAGTTGATACTTCCTCATGATATCAAACATCACCCTCAAGTCTTGCAGGTGATCTTCTTTCTTCTTACTTTTAACGGCGAGGTCATTCACATAGCACTCAACGGTTTTACGTAAGTGTTCTTGAAAGATGACGCTCATAGCCCGTTGGTAAGTAGCGCCGGCATTCTTCAATCCGAAGGGCATCACTGTGTAGCAGTATATTCCGAGCGGTGTTCTGAATGCCGTGTGTTTCTCATCTTCTGGATACATTTTAATTTGGTTGTATCCTGAGAAACCATCCATGAAGGACATCCGCTCAAACCCACATGTGTTATCAATCATGACATCCGTGATGGGGAGTGGGAATTCATCTTTTGGGCATGCAGCGTTGAGATCTCGGAAGTCTATGCATATCTGTATCTTGCCGTTTTTCTTGAGTACCGACACGATATTTGCCACCCAGTAAGGATGTTGCTCTTCGCGGATAAAGCCTGAGTCTATTAGCTTCTTGACTTCAGACTCTATAACTTCCATTAGCTCGGGCTTAAAACGCCTTTGTTGCTGTTTTACAAGTTTAGCATATGGCTTAATATTAAGACGGTGCATGGCAACCTGTGGGTAGAAGCCAGCCATGTCTTCGTAGCTCTATGCGAAGACATCAATGTACTCTCTTATGAGAGACACGAGATTCTCTTTCTCTTGAGAAGTGAGACTCTCGCTTATAAAGATGGGTTTCGAGTCTTCTTCAGTTCCCATATTGACTTGAACCACTTGGTCTTCAGTTGGCGGTTCTCGCTGCTCAAATCTGATATCCCATTGGATATCCATGTGCTGTGCCCAGGCATCATCTGGTTCTTCATGGCTTACTGAAACCATGTTCACAGCAAGGGCCTTGAATATTACACTTGTACCAGCATCAGAATCCCATTTATTATTTCTTTAGGATTTTCTGTTTCGACTGAGTCTATGTACTCTCTTCCCAAGGATTCGGAAGTAGTAACATATCCCAACCCCCTGCGGGTTTTATGATAGTAATCGGGATTCTTTCCTCGTGGGACAAACGAACGCAAAAGGTTTCGTCGTCCTCTTATGAAATTTAATCCCTGTTTTCGATTGAAATCGTAGCCTATGCTTTTCATCATTTGATGGGAGACTGATTCGTAATGGCCAAATTGAGGTGTCGTTTGGTCATCGCTTTCACTACTTATGGTATGCTCGGGCCGTGACTCAACTCGCCTGAATATTATCGGCTGTTGGTCTGCCCATCGAGCGGGCACCTCAAAAATAGCCCCGTCCACTTTGTGAATTTTGGTCTGCCCAGCAAACAACGATCGTATTGGTAGATGGAATGCCGCTAGAGCCTCCCACTCGGATATGTTATCCACTTCTGTGCTTGTACAAGACAGAGTAGAATCCGAAGCAACAGCAGGAATATAAGCAAAACTTATGTTTTCATTAATAATCTACTCGTCCGCCTCATTGGCAGCGCTGGTTGCATCAAAATCATTAATATTGATTACAAAAGGATTTATCTCGAACTCGCAGTCTTCTTCATCTGCTAGCTCGGGTTCAGTGTCTGCTTCGTTGCTGTTGTCATAGTCCCATTTGACATTCATAGTCCCATTTGACATTCTTTGTTGACTCTATGCCTCTGTTGTATCTCTATATAGCATGGTATCCGTGAAGTAGTTTTCCACCCCCTTAAAGGGCTGCTTGTCGGCGATCAACGTATGGACTGCCCCCTGATCATCGCAATATTTCATACATTGGTGGCGAGTAGAGGGCACCACCATATTAGAGTGAATCCAAGGACGTCCCAAAAGCATGTTGTAAGAAGTGTCGGCGTCGATGACATAATACGTCGCCTCTGATTTCAGGCTTCCAATCTGGCAGCGAAGTCGGATCTTTCCTAAGGGATGGCTCCCATTGGAGTTAAAGCCAAAGATGGAGGTGTTGGTGGGCGTCAATCGGCTGACTGAGATCCCAAGTATTTGTATCAATCTCCTTGGAATGATACTTAAGGCAGACCCTGGGTCTATGAGAATTCTGTTAACATTAAGAGAGTCCATGTATTCTGTATAATACAAGGGTCTGTTGTGTTTAAAGTTTTTGACCTGCATATCATCTGGCGAGAAGGTGATGCATGGAACCTGCCTCGTCACTTGATTGTAGTGCGGGCAAGGTTCTTTAGCGTTTACAGACGGCTCTTCGATTTTGGCCAAAAAGGCTTCGGAGTCAACCAGAGCTTCCCTCAACGCATCTCTGGTTGTCTTGGATAATCGCAACAACTCGTAGAGAGTTATGCGAGCCAGGATGTTGGCTAGCTGGGCAAGCACATCAAACTTAAATGATGCACCAGCTGCCTCACTATCCTTCTTTGTCCCCTTCTGAAAGCGGAGCTCCTTCTGTGTAGAGGGTGGCTCTTCATTCGTTGCGGTGGGTTCGTCGCACTTTGGAGGAATCTTTGAGATAGCTCTTCCCCGATCGAGTTCCTGATGGACCTGCCTCATCTTGATGAGTGGCCAAACCCGATGCTTCCGTTTCGGAGTCGGTTAACATAGTTGCCTCATCGTGGTCATCACCGATATTTGCAGAAATCGCATGGCAAGTTTTTCCTTTGCTTAGCTTCTGCTTATTGGATGAAGACCATTGCTCATCATTCAAAAGATCCGGATGTACCCACATAGTCTCACCTTTCTTCATGGTGACTGGGAAGAGATCTTTTTTCTTCATATTATGTGGGTCATGATTAACCAGCACCATCTTTCCAGCACGCACTGAGGACACTCCTGTGCGAAACTCATTAGTTCCAACCTTTAGAGTGACCGCGTTAGCCGTCACACTTTTCTGCTATGACTTTAGTGTAATTAATTTGGCTTCGATTAGTGCCTGAATCTTTCTTTTTAATGTATAGCAATCCTTCGTAGTATGACCCACGTTTTGATGATAGAGACAGTACTTGGGGTTGTTGGTCTTCCCCGCTTCCTCCGGCCTCGAATTGAAGGGAAACTGGAGCATCCCTTTTCTGTTGAGCAAATTGAAGAGCTTACTGTTTGCTCGTCTTTAAAGTCGTAGACAGGTGCGGGGTACTGCTTGGGCGCGCCTTTTTCTTTTTGATCTTTGGCTTTCTGTTGCTGAGGCGTTCCCGCTGCCATAGCCTCTTTTCCTTTCAATCGAAAGTTTTGAGGATATCGTCGTCCTTTCGGGGCGTTTCTTTTAGGGCGTTGTTCTCCCATGCGACGGATGAGATTTTCAGCTAGTTCGCCTTGCTTAACTAGCTCTTTCCAGCTTTTAGATTCCACCACTCCCATTTTGACCAATATCTCGGTTTGCAGGTTGTGTTTGCATGTCTCCACCAATGTCTCCTGCGACATGCCATGCGGGCATCGTATTGACATCTTGCGAAAACGCTCGATGAAACTTTTAACCGTCTCATCCTCTTTTTGCTTATTTGCTAGAAGAGAGTGAATGGATACTTCGGTGTCATCTTCGAATAAGTGAGTTAGGAACTCCCTTTCTACATCAGACCAGGCATTAATAGTTCCCGGGGCCAACCAAGTAAATGCAGGCCCTCGCAGGGTACTTGCAAAAAATTTTGTCATCACTGGGTCATTGCCCATGAGATGGCCGGTCTGTGAAAGGAAGTAGTACATATGTTGGTTCGGAGATCCCTTCCCATCATATGACTCTAACTTGAGAGACTTATACTTTGCTGGAAATGGGGCAGACTCCCACTCTATTGGGTAGGATCTCGTGATCCCTATTTCTTTCAATCCTTTGCGGTGCATCAAGGCTTCTATTTGGTTTTGAAGCTTCTTCAATTTTTTGGCGTGAGGATCAACGTAATATTCGTCCTCACTGCCTTTTCCCCCGGTGTCTCGGTTAGATTCAACTTCATCCTTCTTGGTTTTATCACGGTTGGATTCACTTTCATCCTTCTCTTTATTAGTTTTATCAAAAGAGGTAGAACCCCCTGCACCGTCTTCTGTGTTCTTTTGATTGTTTTCCAGGACCTTCGCAAGCATCGCTTTGAGGACTTCGATGCTTTTTTGTTGCTCCTGGATGAGGCGTTCTTGCGCCTCAATCCTCTGTCTTATCTTGACCAATGGTTCGGCCATATGAACTGTCCCCCTGCCGGACCGAGAGGAAGCATACGACCGTGGCATTGCTATGGCCGAGTGATTGCTAAATTCTTCATATTCTTCATCAAGACCCCTTGCTAATTTTTTGTAATTGCGGGGAGCTGCCACACCTGTTCTAAGGCGTGTGTGATGATAAGTCTTTTTTGCCTCGATGTCAGAGACATACTCTCCTGCGACTGGTTTCTTGCCTTTACTCACCATATTTGATGTGAAAATGGGCAATTCTTGGTCCGAGTCTGAGTCTCGTCTCTGCAGTCATCTTTTCTTTGGAATGTAAGATTCTGGTGCTGATAGTCGGCTGAACACCGACTTTCTCAGGGATTCACAGCAACAGTGAGTCAAAACTGTGGCAATTAATTTTTCGCAGTAGCATAACTGATGGGACTGTGCGGCTTCCCTTTTGTTCGTCAGATAACTCCGTAAATCCAGAGTTTCTTCTCGTGGTGCAGATATGACCATCTTCTGGGAACGGGACCTGCCTCTTGGGTTATGTCTACTCGTCCAGACAGATGGCTTCGAGAAATTATAGAAGTTATGTTTTTTAACTCCAAGTCCAATTCGATGTTCACAATTAATTTTGGTATGTCTTGCATGACCCTGCTGGGTAGCTTTGCTTCCTTCTGTTCTTGTGTGAAGCTGAGACTTGACTCTTGCCTCGCGCGCTGGTTTAGACTTAATTTGGTTTTGAAATTTATTTATGCTATGCTGGCATCTGTTCTTATTCATGCCAAGCTGATGAGTGCAAGGCTGAGTTTTGTTTGGCTGAGAGGTGCTAGGCTGATATTTGCCAGGATGAGAGGTGCTAGGCTGACCTTTGCCAGGATGAGAGGTGCAAGGCTGCCTTTAGCCAAGCTGATGGGTGCAACACTGAGCTCTGCCAGAATGAGAGGTGCAAGGCTGCCATTTGCTAAGCTGATGGGTGTAAGGCTGACCTTCACCAAGCTGATGGGTGCAACGCTGACCTCTGCCAGGATGAGAGGTGTAAGGCTGCCTTTGGCCAAACTGATGGGTGCAATACTGACCTCTGCCAGGATGAGAGGTGCAAAGTTGCCCTTTGCTAAGCTTATGGGTGAAAGGCTGACCTTCGCCAAGCTGATGGGTGCAAGGCTGACATCTGCCAGGATGAGAGGTGCAAGGCTAATTTTGGCCAAGCTGATGGGTGCAATGCTGACCTCTGCCAGGATGAGAGGTGCAAGGCTGCCCTTTGCTAAGATTATGGGTGTAAGGCTGATCTTTGCCAAGCTGATGGGTGCAAGGCTGACCTTTACCAAGCTGATGGGTGCAAGACTCCCCTTCGCCAAGCTGATGGGTGCAAGGCTGACTTTCGCCAAGCTGATGGGTGCAAGGTTCCCCTTCGCCAAGTTGATGGGTGCAAGGCTGGTCTTCGCCTAGTTGATGGGTGCAAGACTGTTTTTGAGCCTGACAACCTCCTTGCTTCATGCTAGACTGATTTTGAGTCTGGCATCCATCTCGCTTCATGCTAGGCTGATTTTGAGCCTGACATGCAAAACGAGTTTTGAGTGCTCTGCGGCATGCCCTTCGATTCCGGTTGCGGATTTGGGTCCGTTTTTGTGCCGCGATAGGTTCTCTTTTGGCATCATATGCAGCAAGCTCACTGAACATTGGAAGAAGCACAGTTGGTTTTGACGAATCATAGTTCGGAGATCCAATGGGCTGTTGATGAATCAACGCCTCCTTGTCATCCAAAACCATGAAGTCCTCCTTTTGTTCAGAGTTAGTTTTTTCGTGCTTTCACCATGCAGATCTCTTATGGCATGGACTCGATGAGTCCGAAGATACGTAATCTTCATATTTCTGCTGGTCGACATCGATTACCAGCATCTCGACCGTCTCTCCAATTTTGTAGACATTAGATTGGACCACCATCTCCTCTTCAGTATAGGAGATCTCTCCCACTGTGGTCGCCAGTCTGTTTTCGGTAGAAACAGGGTTTGATCTTTCCATTGCCATTGACAGAGAAAAATTACAGATTATCAAAAATTTCTCTTTTTAATTACAATGAAAAGAAAATAATAAAACAAACAGAGAGGACTTATAGATCATCGCTCTCTTTTTACAGAAGATGTGGGATTTGAGACAGCTATGGGGATTGGTCATTTTCCCGTTGACGATCTGTCGTCGATGATTGGAGGCGAGCTCGTTCTCCTTCTCTGTTGATTCTTAGACGAAGCACGAACACTTGGATGAGAGAGATCTGGCCAAAAGTCTTCTCTTCTTTGGTTGCAAGACTTTGAGACTCTCGCACGTAGATCGATTTGCCAAAGGTCCTTTCTGAGTTCTCTTGGAGGGTATTTATAGGCCTCCGGTTGTTGAAGAGGTTTTTTATAGATAAGAACGAGATCCGGTTTCCTTGTAGATATAATCGAAATCTCTTTGTGATCTCTATGAGATATTCAAATATTTTCTTGATTGATTTTCTTCAGATTCATTGAATTGGGTCCTGTTTCTGCACCCAAAATCAATTAAACTCAAATTAGAATTTAATTAGAATTTGTATGATTATGAAACACTAATAAAATTAATTTAGAATTTATCATCAAAAAATTAATTTTAATTTAATTTAGAATTTTTTTTATTCAAAAATTAATTTGATTTTAACTTAGAATTTGGATTTGCAAAACAATTGGAGATTGGACCAAAATATATTGCGTGCATGAAATCGGGAGCTTGTTGTGCGAAATCGGACGACCGAACGGGACGAGTGAGCAACCGAACATGGATGGTGAAATAGAGAGATTAATTTTTTTTTTAATTTTACTAATTGAGCACCCCCTTCATTTTTGCTCATTACACAAACGGGGAGCCTCGCGCTCATGCAAGGCTGGGACGCAAGGCTCCCAGCCTTGCGTGAGCGCGAGCCTCCCTCTTCTTCCTTTTTTTTTGTTTTATTTTTTATTTTTATTTTTTTGTTTAATTTCTGTTTTGAACTGAGCCTCGCATCCACGCGAGGCTGCCTCGCGTGGGAGCGAGGCTCACCTCTTTTTTTTTTTTTTTACGTTGTTTAATTTGTAGGGCTCACATGAGCCTCGCTTCCATGCAAGGCTGAGCCTCACGTGGGTGCGAGGCTCGCCCCAAATTTTTTTTTATTTTTTTATTTTTTTTTGGATTTGGTTTTGGTTTTTATTTGTATTTGAAAACCTTCCTGAGCCTCGCTTCCACGCGAGGCTCATGCTAATAATTTTTTTTTGAAGAAATTTTGCATGGGAGCCTCGCGTTGGTGCGAGGCTCCCTTCTTGTATTTTTTTTTAATTTTTTAATTTTTTAATTTTTTCTTTTGGTTTATTTTTCCTCAGCCTCGCTTCCACGCGAGGCAACCTCGCGTGGGTGCGAGGCTAAATTTTTTTTTTAATTTTAATTATTTAATTATTTAATTAATTTATTATTATTTGAATTAGGATTCGTATTTGGACTCGGATTTTGGATCTGAACTCGAATTTGGACTCAGATTTTGGATCTGGACTCAGATTCGAACTCGGATTTTGGATTCGAATTCGGATTTTGGATCTGGACTCAGACTCGAACTTGAATTTTAGATCCGGATTATTTTTATTCTTCTACACCCACCCGCGGGAGCGCACTCGCGGGAGCGCCCCGCGGGTCCCACCAGCGGGAGCGCCCTGTGGGTCCCACCCGCGGGAGCGCACCTACGGGAGTGCCCCGCGGGTTCCACCCGCGGGATCGCTCCCGCGGAGCGCTCCATCCGTGGGTTGCATTCCGCTTCCGTTCCGCTTCTGTTGTGTTTTGCATGGTGATTCGGATTTTTGGGGATTTAATCGGATTCGAGGGAAGAATTTATATCGGATTGGAAGCGTTCCTCAATCTATAAAATTAGGACCGGAGTTAAGAAAAGAGAACTGGGAGAGTCCGGAGAAAAGAGGGGATTCTTTAGAGAGGCAATTTTCCAGAGACCGGAGTCCAAAAATCCAAAAAAGGAGAATTTCTAATTTTCATCCCGATTCAGATCGGATCGTCAACGGAGTGCAAAATCAAGACTCCACCGTTGCCAGAACCCACAAAAATAAAAGGGAATCGAAATCAATCGATCCCCATTCTTGTAATCTCGATTTTCTATCTGTAATTTTTCTTTTATTGCTGTAATTCCAAAGTAAATTGGCAATATAAAGGAAGATTCAATTTTTCGGGCATACAAGAATTGGCGACCACAGTGGGAGTTTGGGGCGGCGCAATCCCGATCTTCAAATTTTTTTGATTCGGAGCCTAGGTGTCATCGCCGGGTAATGATAAAGAAATGTGAGGCATCATCGCCCACCAAAATTGAAAAGACGTCATCGTCTGTCCAAAAAAAGTGAGGCGTCATCGCCTCCTAAAATTAACAAGACGTATCGCCTGTTAAAAAAAAATTATTATGAGGCGTCATCGCCCATAATAATAATAAAAAAAAACATCATCGTCTGTAAAAAAAAAAAGGGTGAGGCGTTATCGCCCATAAAAAAAAATTGAGGCGTTATCGCCCACAAAAAAAATTGACAAACTGGATACAACCCGCGGGACACAACTCTCAGATGGAATCGCAGGCGCAACCAGCAGATGGAATGGCGGAATGCAACCCGCTGGACCTGCGGGACGCAACCCGCAGATGCAATCAAGGGATGCAACCCGCGCGGGACTCGCAGGATGCAACCCGCAGGTGCAACTGTGGGATGCAACCCGCAACCTACAGATGCAATCGTGGGATACAACCTGTATATGGAATCGCGGGATACAATCCGCGGGACGCAACCCGCAGATGCAATCGCGGGATGCAACCCGCAGATGCAATCGCGGGATGCAACCCGCGGGATACCGAATCTGTAAGACAAAAAAAAAACAAATAATAATAAAAATAATAAAATAAGTAATAATAATAATAAAATAGTCATAAATAAAAATAAATAAAATAATAAATTGAAAAGGCCTCAACTACAATAAAAATGTTAATAAATAAAGAAAAACGCGAGGCGAGACCAAAAAAAAAAAGAAAGAGAAGTACTGTGCTCGGGTGGGGCCCACCTGGGCCACTCGCACTTTTCTCTCTCTCTCCGGCACGAAAAAAAATAAAAATAAAAATAAAGAATAAAAAAATAATTAAAAAAAGGCTAAAAAAAGGGTGTTATCAGCCACAACAAATTGACAAAGCTGTAAAAAAAAAAAATTAAAAAAAACATACGGTATGAGGGAGTTCTACCCACGAGTTGTATCCCACGGATGCACCCGCGGGTTGCATCCCGCGGGATGCACCCGCGGGTTGCAACCCGCCGATGCCGAACAAAAAATAAAAATTAAAAAATTAAAAAAATAATAGAAAAAATAAAAAAAATAAAAATAAACAAAAAAAATAAATAAAAATAAATTTACAAGGCCTCATCGCTTATCAAAATAAATAAATAAATAAAAATAAAAAACTAGGCTTCATCACCTAAAAAAAAATTAAAAAAAATTCAAAAGGCGTCATCGTTTATAAAAAAAAGTCAGACGTCAAAAAAAAAATATATTTATATAAAAATAATAATAAAAGGATCAAATCTCTAAAAAATAAAAGCCGTGCTATGCGTGGGATTCAACCGCGAGATGCAACCCGCAAGCGGTACACCCGCGGGATGCAACCCGCAAGAGGTATACTCGCGCGATGCTCCCGCGGGATGCAACCCGCAAGTGCTACCCATGGGTTGCCAAAAAAAAAAAATAATAAAAAAAAAACAAAAATATTAAAAAATAAAAATAAATAAAAAATTATAATAAAAAATTATAATAAAAATAATAAAAATATAAATTAAAAAGGGAAAAATAAATAAAATAAAAAATAATAAAAATAATAAATAAATAAAAACAAATATATGTACATATGTAATAAATAAATAAATAAATAAATAAATAAATAAATAAAATAAATAAATAAAAATATAAACATAATATAAATAAAAATTCAAAAGAGAAACAGGTCGCACCCGCAGATGCACTGCCCGCAGCCCCCTGCGCAAGGAGGCCAAAAAAAAAAATGAGAAATTGAAAAAAATAAAATTCCTTTGTTTATCTATTAACAAGGCAAATTAAAAATAATTATCTATTAACAAGGCAATTAAAAAATAAATTATCTCTTTTTCTCCTTGAAGATCAGATTTCGAGATCTATATGAAGGCAAAGGAGGGAGATGTGCTGTACTTTCCAAAGCATGCCATTGAGGCAGATTAGAATAGTTTTGGTTGTTTGTCTAAACTGTTGACTAAGCCCATCATTGTACAGAGGCTTTTGAGAGGAGAATTGAGAAGAAGAAATTATTCACCTTCCAAAAAAAAAGTGGTGTTCATGAGCTTAGAGTTTCACCAAATCCCCGTCTCAATCGCTTCGTCTTCTTCCTCTTCGAAGATAGCGGCGACGAACTGCAGCAGCCTCCGAGCAGGGGCGTTGGCGTCGCCTCCACTACCACCAATGACCCCTAAGGTCCCGTTCTTGTCGAAGTTTGTCTCCATCACTGCCATAGGGGGAGCAACAGATTGCCGACGGGTCCAAGATCCTCTCCATCATCCATAACATCCTCCACCTTTACACCTTTAATCCAACTCTGAGGCTGCAACAGCGAAGCCCGGGATCCCGATAAACTCCCAACTTAGGCCGTAGCGACATGGCCATCCCGGAGGGTGTCTCTGAGGAGGAGATCGCGTCTGTGCTATCATCAAGACCATCTCCGTCAAGTTAAACCAGCCCTGCCATTGACCTCAACGCCCTCAAGTCAGTGGTCTGCCCAAATGAATGCCATTGTCTCTTAGATGACCGCGATGCCCTCCTTGTCTCTTCTTAATAGATACTTCGCACAAAAGTAGCAATAGGGCTAGCGCACCCTCTTCAACGACCAAAGAGGAAAGTATAAGCCTTGGTGGATTTGATAGTCTAAGAGCTATGGATCAAGTGCTGTTCCTGCTCTTCAATTCAATCTGCACGATTTTGTCGAGATTTTATTTCGGAACACTGAGAACACCCTGCAGTTCGGGCCCTCTAGAAGCCGCCAGGTAGTTGGACTCTTACTAACACCACGCCATCCACATCTCCGACCTCGCCCTCAACATTGATATCCTCAACCTCAAGATGGTCGGGTCGGCAATAGTAGTAAAGGAGGGGCCGATCGGTCCGATCTCGATTAGAATACTGTGGTGGCTACAAAATTGTCCGATTGAAGTCAAAGAACTTGTACTGGAACTCCGGAAGCACTAGGTGAAATTGCTTTCCATATTGTTGTTGGCAGTGAAAAATTCTAAGTAAAATAGAGTTTTCCACAACAGAACACGGAGCTAACTCAGTAGCTCCGCGTTTGGCTATTTTAGCCTTGCGTTTGATCAAAGCGCGGAGCTAATCAATAGCTCCGCGTTCTGATTTCTTAGCTCCGCGTTTTGATGCGATTAGCCCCGCTTGAGCAGATAACCAGAATCCTGAATTGATTGAGATTAAGATTTGGGCTTATCCAAATACCCAAATTAAGTCCGATCAGAACTCTAAATCAAGAGATTTAAATCAAAACTAAGATATTTAGTTGAAATCGACCAGCAGAAGTACGAGGAGTATCTCTTCTCTGAATTAGGTAACCTGACCGAAACGCGACGCTATCGTCGCGTGCGCTCCAATACCCGAGGATCGGGTAATCGGGTATCTACCGATAAATGGGGACCCTTAGAGACTGCAGCCATAGAGCTGTTGTTTGGGCATGAAATCCTAACAGAGGGTGGCCTCTTTACTGTCGAAGAAAGCTCGGGAACTGGATTGACCAGAACCCAACTCCGAAATAGAAATCGGAGAGCTAGGCGAAAGGCCCTCAAAGCCCGCATTGACCGCGAGGCTAACTTCACAAAACGCGAGGCTATAGTCGCTTGCAAATTGGCTCGCGTTAATCGCAAGACCAGCCAAGATCGCGATAAATGCGAAGCTAAAACTTGCGATAAAAGCAAGATTTCCAACACTCGCGTTAATCGCGAGAATAACATTTCCTTAGAGCCAGCGTGTGATTCTCCACGCGAGGCTAATACTGAGCTTAGCGATAAACGCGAAACTAGTACAACTTGCGATAAATGCAAGATTTCTAACACTCGCATTAATCGCGAGGATAAAATCTCCTTAGAGCCAGCGTGTGATTCTCCACACGAGACTACTACTGAGCTTAGCGATAAACGCGAAGCCAGTACAACTTGCGATAAACGCAAGATTTTTATCACTCGCGTTAATCGCGAGAATAAAATTTCCTTAGAGCCAGCGTATGATTTTCCATGCGAGGCTAATACTGAGCTTAGCGATAAACGCGAAGCCAGTACAACTTGAGATAATCGCAAGACTCCTCAGCTCCGCGTAAATCGCGAAGATGATTGGCAAATTTGAGTTAATCGCAAAATCATGCTAAACGCGAAATTATGACTTGTTATAATCACAAGAGTAAGCCAGCGTGCAATAATTTTCTTCCACGCGGGGCTAAGATTCCAGAAGATAAACTTCTGCAAAGACGTCAAGCCAGCGTAAAACGCGAGGCTAGCGATCCAAACGCGAGGCTAGCGTATCTAAATGCGAGGCTATTTTTCACTCCCGCGTGTCCAAACGGGAGGCTATTTCTCAGCCCCGCGTGTCAAAGGGTGAAGCCATCTCTCAGCTCTGCGTAAATCAACCCGAATACAAAATTAGGGTTGATAATCACGCCAGTGGATCAGAACTGGACTCCAGTAATCTCAAGAAGCTTCAGTGGGTTTCTAGACCCTCTCAACAGCTGAATGGGCTCCACAACTCCATGTTTAAAATCACTGACCTCAGGGAGTATTTAACCAAGAAGAAAAGTTTAGAACAAGTTCAATCTGAACCTACTTGTTTTTGCCAGCAGCTTATGACAACAGTATCCGCTGTAGTGGATAATTGTTGCTGCAGCAAGAACAGGGTATCGGTGTTCGACCGATTAACTGAGTCGGACAAAAACCCTGCTAAGAAAACAAAAGCTACTCCCCGAGAAGAATGGAGAATTGTGACTTCTAATATGGTTGGTAAGGGTAAGAAAATCATAGAAAGAAATGATGATTCAGAATCAAGTGATGAAGAAGCTCATCACTTTACCCGACTTAAGTCAGGCGCTATCCCGGTCCGAAACTATAAGAAACTCATGAAAGGTTCTTACGATGACGATAATGATAATTCGGCCATAACCTCTCCTCGTTTTTCGACATCGTCTAAAGTGCAGAAGTCAGCATCACATATGATGGACAAATCTGATGACATCGACCAAAAATTTGAGGCCAAAGAGCAGATGATTCGGGAGCAACAAAGGACAATTGAGGATCTTAAAATGTTGCTCTCAAAAGTGGTCGAGAATACTCAGAAAATTATCGAGGATAACGCTAAAAAGGAAAAAGAAACTTCGTTCAACAAGCTGAACGAGGAAGATAAAGAAGAAAAAGCCCGCTCAACACATGAGGATGAGGATAAATATTCTTTTCATGACACACATGAAGAGAAAATCGAGAAGTTACAAAGCCAACTTGAAACACTAATGCACAAGAAGGAGCTGAAAGAATCAGGGGTCTCAAGACCATATCCGCCTGAATGGGATTTGGTACCATACCCTAAGAAATATAAACCGCTCAAATTGGAGCCATATGACGGGAAAGGGTCTCCCAGTTAACATATTTATTATTTTTTGTCCCAAACAGGGCATTTAATGGGCAATGACCATGTAATGACCAAGGTATTCGCAAGTACATTGCCAGGGCCTGCCTTCACTTGGTTTATGCAGTTGCCCCCAGGAACTATGAGCACCTGGTTTGATGTTGAGAAGCAATTTCTCGCACGTTTCTTTGAGGATGATACCAAAATTTCAGTTCATTCCCTCCTTGCAACTAAACAAGGAGAACATGAAACGGTCAAAGATTTCATAGAAATTAAGGTTCCGGAGAAAGTCCGTGCATTGCAAACACGGAATGGTCCAGGAAACTCTGGTAGAGACATGCCGGCATAATCTTAAGACCAATTTGCTCTTAAAAATGGGGGCCGTAGAGTCTAAGACTTGGAAGGATTTGCTTAAATAAGGAGAGCAAGCCAAAGACTTGATCCGCAAAATTAAAGAATCTCATGGACCAAGAAATACTGGAAATAATAGGCCGTATACACAAAACAATAATAAGAATAAAGGTAAAGCAGCAATGGCGTCGGATGCCGCTCCACAGAAGACAAATCCTCCAAGCCCAAAGCTCCAAAATCAAAAGGGCACGAGACAAAATAGGTCCCAGCAAGAAAGAACATACACCTTTAAAGCGGAACAGACGCCTACACTCTTCTACCTACTCCTTACGAAAGGAATGTTGAAACTTCTGAAAAATAGGAAACCTGAGGACGCTAGTAAAACTAACGACTCCAACTATTGTCTCTACCACCGAAATGTTGGACACCCTACCAGGGATTGTTAGCCTCTAAAGAACAGGATCCAAGCATTGATAGAAACTGGAGTCCTGACATTAAAAGAGGAGCAAAAGAAGGTCACTGTCAATATGGCAACTCTAGTGGTCGGAACCCATGAGTTCCCCGCGAGAGTAACCCCAATACCAGAGGGAAAGCTGGTCATGAAAAATCATGACCCACATAAAAAGGCCCAGAAAGGACTTATCCCCATAACAACTCAAAGAAGGGAAGTCATGTGGGTTCACCCTGATCTATTACAGGATGAACAGTGGACTACCTCAAATAACCAGAAGAAGAAGCGGACTATTAATACTATTTCCGCAAAAATAAAGGAAGAATACATAGTCTCGAGAGCCTTCACAGATTCTTAAGAAGAGTCCAAACCTATGGCCACTCATCAAGAAGGGGCGGGCCCTTCAGGCACTCGATATGGTAAACCGTATCTTAAGGTCTACACCAGAGTAGACCCGAAGAATATATACGGGGAACTTGCGAAGCCTACAAAACAAAAGGGGCTTCGTTTCCAGAAAAATTCGGTTAGAGATGAAGAGGCCAAGGAAGCTGCATTCAAATTTGATATAATTGCTCAGCTGGCAAATATTCCAGCACGAGTCACGCTTTATGAGTTGTTGCGATTATCAAAATCAACTCGCGAAGTGTTAAGAGAAGCCTTGGCAGACTCTGAGTCATTCTTAGCTCAGATTGTCAAGCCGGCTGACCAGGAACAGGACTCTTGTCAAGTGAGGAGGAGGGTCCCGCAGATTACTTTCTCTCCGGAGGATATGCAGGTAAGGAATATATAGCATAATAGGCCTTTATATTTCACCGGATATGTCGGATCTACAAAGGTGGACCATAATCAAATCGATCCGGGGTCTGCATTAAGCATTATTCCCATAAGGCAGATGCAGCTATTGGGGATTTCTCCCCATCGTCTGACGCCAACAAACACTACTATATACTGATTTAACGCTAATGATAGCTATCCTCTTGGCAAAATCCGACTTCGGTGTCAAATCGGAGATTTGAGGACAGAAGTTACATGCTATGTTATAGACGCAGATACGTCTTATAACATTTTACTGGGACGACCTTGGATCCACGCCTATATTATAGTCCCGTCGACTCGTCACCAGTGCATGAAATACTGCGATGATCAAGGAGAAGTCCGGACATTAGTTGCAGATAGGCAGCCATTCAAAGGATTAGAGAACTACTTCACGGATGCTATGCTCTACAAGCCAGCCCACGAAGTCTCTAATAATAACTGCAAAAAGCCTCAAGAACCCGACTACAGCGGCAATGAGGCAAACACGGTGTACAAATCTCCTGAAGAGGATGATGGGGGTGACTATAAGATAAACCCTCACATTGATTTTAAAGCAAATTTAGATAATAATATAGCTAATGTAGCAGAAGATGAGTGGATTATTAATGAAAATATAAAGTTAATTTACGAGCCTGCTGTAGCTACAAAGTCTGAGCCTTCTTGTACTTCCACCGAAGTGGATGGCCTATCCGAACTTGAAGTTCTGGCGGCATACCATTTTCCACTCAAGTCATCCCTCCTCTCTCAATCAAAAGTAACTAAGGGACAAGGTCACTTATTTGAAGTACCTCCTCGACAGGCGTCCCAAAAGCCGATTGTCTTCAGCAAAGTGATCACGTCGCCTAACCAAAGGCAAAGTAGTGAAAGTGATGAACAAACATCACCACAATTTCACTTATATGAACAGAAATTCCGACAAATGATGGAAAAGATGGGTTATAATTGTACCCAAAAACTGGGATTGAACTTTGAAAAAGGGCGACGAAATATCATACCCTCGTTTAGACCAAGAGGGAAGAGCCCGGACTATTATCAGAAAACTAGAAGGGGGCTGGGCTATGTATTTACTCCTCCCTCATCACCACATAAATACGAAGAAAGCTCTTCGGCCAATGAGAACTTACATCCACTCGACCATGATTCAGATCTAAGTACCAGCGCCTGGTTTCAATCTCTGACAGTAAACATGGTTTCAGCCGCACCGGAAAGCGACGAGGAACCAATTGATGTTCAAGATGATTCCTGGGCTAAACACATGGACACTCTTTGGGATGTCCGCTTTGAACAGCATGACCCGCCTACAGAGGATAAACTAGTACAAGTTAATATGGGGACGGAGGAGAATCCGAAGCCCATTTTTATAAGTGACATGCTAACTCCCTTGGAAAAAGAGGAACTTATATCCCTCATAAAGGAGTATATAGATGTGTTCACATGGAGCTATGAAGACATGCCCGGTCTTGATCCTCATATTGCCACACACCGGCTAAATATTAAAGAAGACGCCAAGCCAGTTAAACAACAGTAAAGACGTTTTCGACCGGAATTGATGGAGGCGATAGTAGCTGAGGTCAATAAGCTTATAAAATCAGGATTCATCTGTGAAGAGCAACATTCTGATTGGGTGGCTAATATAGTGCCGGTTCGTAAGAAGAACGGCAAGATCCGAATATGCATCGAATTTCGGGGTCTAAATGCGGTATGCCCCAAGGATGAGTTTTCACTCTTGATTACCAACGTAATGATTGATAACACTTGCGGTTACGAGAGGATGTCCTTTATTGATGGCTTCTCAGGCTATAACTAGATCAAAATGCACCCAGATGATGAAAAACACACGGCTTTCAGATCACCGCTGGGAGTGTACTGTTATACAGTAATGCCCTTTGGATTAAAGAATGCTGGTGCCACCTATCAACGTGCAATGAGCGTGATATTTAAAGAACATCTGCGCAAAACGGTAGAGTGTTACGTGAATGATTTGGCGGTCAAAAGCAAGAATAAAGAAGATCATCTTCATAACCCAAGAACAGTCTTCGATCTTATGCGAAAACACCACTTGAAGATGAACCCTGCCAAGTCTTTTATGGGGGTGTGCAGCGGGAAATTCCTTGGGTTTATAGTTACCTCAGAAGGAATTTTTCTTGATCATGAAAAAGTAAAAGCGATCAACGAGATGCCACCTCCCCGCAATCTTAAGGAATTGAGGGGGTTACAAGAAAAACTGGCCTATATTCGGCGCTTTATCTCCAACCTATCAGGGTGATGCCAGCCGTTTTCCAAACTCATGAAAAAGGGGGTTTCCTTTGTATGGGATGAGACATGTCAACAGGCGTTTGACGATCTCAAAGAATACCTTACCAAACCTCCTGTCCTTATGGCACCGGTCCCTGGGCAACCATTCCTCATATATGTAAGGGCCATGGATAATGCGTTAGGAGTGTTACTTGCTCAGTATAATGAGCACGGCCATGAACACGCCCTTTATTACTTAAGCAGAATAATGATCGGGGCCGAGCATCGGTATACCCCGTTTGAAAAAGAATGTTTAGCCCTAGTGTTCGCTGTTCAGAAAATACGACACTATCTTTCAGGGCAAATAATTCATGTTATATCACGGGTTAATCCGTTAAAAATCCTGATGACAAAACCAGGGTCCTTAAACGGCCGATTGGCGAAATGGACATTATTGCTATCGCCATATGATATACACTTCGTTCCTTAAAAAGCTATGAAGGGACAAGCGATCGCCGATTTCCTAGCAGACCACCAAATTTGGTCCAACTCTAAACAAAAGTTAGAGGTTAACACAACTAGTAAAGAACAATCATGGCAGATATTCTTCGATGGTGCTGCCAGACGGTCTGCTGCTGGAGTGGGGGTTGTGCTGATATCCCCACATAAACACATACTGTCCAACGGTTACTCATTAATAGAGCCGTGCACGAACAATGTAGCAGAATACAACGCACTCATTATTGGTTTAAAAATGGCCCTGCAACTGGGGGTGAACCATCTAGAAGCATATGGAGACTCTAAGCTCATCGTCAACCAAATGACGGGTGAGTACGAAGTCAGACATGAAGCCCTCATCCCCTATCATCAACTAGCCATCGAGCTGGCTGGGTATTTTGAACAATTTTACATCTATCACATATCGCGAAACGAGAACGTCTATGCAGATGCTCTCGCTGTACTAGCTACAACATTGGTGATCCAGCCAGGTGAGGCTAAAAGCATCACTATTGGTAGCAGAGAACTCCTCCATCCGGATACGGTATTCCAAACCAAAGAGGTGTGCCATATAGGTTTAACTCTGGAATTCCATGATTGGCGATTTCCGTTTGTGGATTATGCTTATATGGAATGCTGCCAGAAGATCCAAATGAAGCCGCCTCGATAAGGAGAAAGGCCCCGAGATTTTATTATGATCATACGCTTCAGACTCTATACAGAAAGTCAAGTAATGGTCTCCTGCTACGCTGCATATCAAAGTCAGAAGCAAATGAAGTGCTGAGAGAAACACATGATGGAATGTGTGGAGCTCACCAGCCTGGTCCAAAACTTGGAGACCGCATAAGAAGGCTAGGATACTACTGGCCGAAGATGATTACAGAGGCAATGACGTACGCAAAACGGTGCCATGAATATCAAATACATGCCAATTTTATTCATCAACCCCCAGAATAGTTGCACAATACCATTGCTAGTTGGCCATTTGAAGCATGGGGTATGGATATTGTGGGGCCAATAACTTTCCCATCATCCAGAGGACATCAGTTTATTCTCGCAATAACCGATTATTTTTCAAGGTGGGCCGAAGCCATGCCCATGAGAGAAGTAAAAACGACGGATGTAATTAAGTTCATTAAGCATCACGTCATTTACCATTTTGGCATCCCCCGAAGAATCATCCATGATAACGGACCGCAGTTCATCAGTCAAGGGTTCTCAAGATTCTGTGATAAGTTCAGAATTAAGGACATTGCTTCAACACTATACAATCCCGTGGCAAATGGATTAGCCGAGGCCTTTAATAAAACTATTATTAAACTCCTTCGGAAGTTCATCTCTTCCAACAAACGAGACTGGGATGAAAAGCTGGGAGAGTGTTTGTGGGCTTATCGCACCATTGTCCGCACTCCAACAAAATCTACCCCGTTCTCCTTGGTCTATAGAAGTGAGGTTGTCTTGCCTCTTGAAGTCCAGATACCATTATTAAGAGTGGATTTAGCCACAAAGATGACGACAGAAGAGTGCCATCAACAAAGATTGCGAGAACTAGAAGCGTTAGATGAAAAACGTCTCCAGGCTCAACAACAAATTGAGTTGTATCAAGCCCGAATCACGCAAGCGTTCAATAAGAACGTTAAACCAAGGACCTTTAAACAAGGAGATTTGGTCCTGGCTATTAAAAGGCCAATGATTCTAACCCACAAGACAGAGGGTAAATTTGAACCCAAGTGGGAAGGACCGTTTATTGTGGAGACGGTATACTCTAGCGGAGCTTATCGCCTAATGAACTAGAATGGCGATAGGATGATGATGTCGATCAACGGCAAATTTTTGAAGAAATACTATGCCTAAATAAACCAGAATGATGACAGAGTGACTGTCACATCTGGTTCATATCCCTAGAAGTATAACCATCTACTTGTTCAAGTTACGCATACGAGCACTTGAACTTCTTTACTAAACTAGGCATGTGCAATTAGGCGCCTCTGCCGAGATCTGATAATCATCACCTGATTATTCTGGCATGTGAAGTTCAAGTTACGCATAAGAGCCTTGAACTGCCTCCATCAAACTCTAGGCATGTGCAATTAGGCGCCTCTGTCTAAGTTTAATGATCCTTACCCGATCATCCTAGCTCTTTTCAAGGCTTTATCGTGGTTAGTAATTGTGACCCGGTCGGTATTAACAGTCTAAGTTACGCAGATGAGCCATGGATTGTTTTACCAAAACGATGAACTATTTTAGATGACAAGTTGTTTGTTGTGCAAGCAAAATTTTGAAGCCAACAGATAAAAGAGTCAAAAGAATTATGTTTATTCATAAATCAAAAGAATAAAGTTACAAAAAAAATGAAAGAATTCAAATAATTGTTGAGTTCTTTTACAAAGAATAATGCATAAATAAAAAGGAGTTATGCATCTCCCAAAAGCTTCAACTTATTCGTCGTCTCATCGATAACTCGACGGCGAGACTCCTCCACGGAGTGTTGAGCTTGCCGACGCAAATCATCGTCATTTATTGCGAGTTGCTGGGTCAACCACTGACGAGACTCTTCGATAGCGCGGCTCCTTATTATGCCCTCTTGCTCAAACTGTCCTTGTTGAAGGATCAACTCTTCCCGTTTCTTAACGGATTCCCCTAGCCGAGACTCGCTGGCTTCTAGAATAGCCCGAGCCTTAGCGATAGTCTCTCTGGCTCTAAGGATGGCGGCCTGGCTCCCCTCAATTTCAAAGTCCACCATCTATAGTCCCCTGAGAATGGACTCCTGGTTGGCCCGTAATTCTGCCAACTCCCGCGACCTTCCTTCTTCCTGTCGCCTCAACTCCTCTTGACGAGCTGTCAACTCTGCCCGTAGCCGCGCCAACTCGATCTCGGTGATCGCTTCCACATCCGCTTGGCGAACTGTGTTTAGCGTATTCACCTACTCTTCTAAAGCTTCAAGGCGGGCCCGGTAGGGAGCTGCTCGGTCACGTCCCCAATCCTTTCAATATTACCCAGATAGCTGGACAATATTGGACGTCCAAGATTAAAGAAATCTCTTCCGTTCAGGATCATCCCAATACATCTCCTTAATAGCCGCATAAAATCATTAACACTATGGTTGAAGAATTCCTCAAGAGGGTCCACAGTGTCTGTATTTAAAGCAGGCAGCGCCATGGAAGATGTCGCCGGGGGAGGAGTGGCATCCGTTGGAATCAAGGAAGAAGAAGCCCGTCCCTGTACCAGACTCATTACATGCGGGGCCAGTAAAGCCAATAAAGACTTAGCAGAACTGGGAACCCGAGGCGAATTATCATTAGTACAGATCAATTGAGCAGTGCCACCAGCATGAGTAGATGATAGAGTATCTTCACCCGAAGCTCCTCCTATGGCAGAAGCGGCTTCGAATGAGAACTCCAAATTCTCTTCATCCCCTATTGGCAGATGACTTGGAGTTGGAGGAGTCACCAGTGTCTCAACAGCCACAATGGTAGAGAGCGTTAATACCGCTGGCTGAGGAGCAGAAGGCGCACCAACAATCAATGGAAAAGTTTCCTCGGAGCAGGCCATTGGTGTTGGAGATGGCAGACTTGGGGATGGGGTAGCCTCTCTTGCTGCAGCCGCGACGACAACCTCTGTCCTATCGTCACTCCCAAGCTCATTGATTGAGGGAATTGAAGCAGGAACAAAGAGAGGAGCTGGCGTGAAATAATCCACGCCAAACTCCTCCGCCGAACTACCTAGACCATCCACTGAGCCGGTGGTGCCAGAGTAGTCGACTAGCTCTTCAGACTCCACCCTGATAGTTGAGTGCATGGGAGAATGGAGTTGACTACCTGCATCTCAGAAAACAAACAAAGAGTGTTACATATAATATAGAAAAAATAAACAGAAGATAGAGTATAAAAGCTGAGAGAACCATACCAGGGGATACAAGTCATGTGGTTGGACTTGATGGAGGAGCGTTGTCGTCTCTAGGAGCGCACCCGTTTCGCCACTTAAGAGCTGCGCCGTAGTGTGCTCACCAGATTCTTGGGTAGGCAGGCAAGACGGAGCATCAGGGGCACTGGGAGCTTCAGCAGGCCTACCCTCCTCTACTGAAGTTGATGGCAGTGTTGAGGCGAGCAAGTCTGAAGCAAACTTGACCGCCGCCTCTTGAAGGACTAATAGGGTACCCGGAGCCAACCTCTTCTTCTTCTTGGCTGGTCCTTCGCTTGGAACTCCGCGGCGTTTGACGGTTGGACTCCGGGAACAAGTGACCATGGGTTGGGGAGCTCCTCCAACATCAGTGTCATCATCATCACCATCATCGTCATCATCATCAGAGTCGCCAACATCTGATGGATCGACCGCTGTGCCAAGGAATTCGTCCATTCCTTTCACCCTTACTCTTTTAGCCCTCTTGCAGCTAGAGTAAAATAGTTCTATTTCTTTACAACAACTCTGGTTAATGGAGAAGTTGGGCACGTCAGCGTTGGCAACACTGTACCACGTGCAGAAGCTCAAAGTCATGGCCAGTTCTGGCGACTTCTGAGGCAGGACGAATTCTGCCCCGGTTCCACCAGCTACAAAGTGGAACCAGCCGCGGGCGCCCTCGTACAGATTTCCTTCATAGGCCAGCTTCTTGTTTGGGTTACCACATAAAGTTGGGAGTACCCAAACTGGTGAGCAAAGCGGCTCGGGGTGTACGGTTCGATATAACACATGGTGTCTTGACGATACACCAAGTGCCCGGGTCGGATATTAAGGAGCCACCAGAATGCTCCAGAGGATAAGACGGTAAAATTGTCTGCTCCCAAAATATCCTTGAATTTTGACCCGTATTCTCCACCGGGGAAGTCGGGGAAACACCGGAAGATCTCGTAATTTTGGTGATGGCGGAGTGTCTTCCGGATTTGGGACATATAGTGACTCTTCCATGAGAAGTGTTCGTATAGCTCCACAAGGAATGGCTTGTCAGCTGGGGGGCGTTTAGCCGCACTCGTCAAAGAGAGGCAGTGCATGATAAGCCACGCCATCAAGTAAGTATAGGGCATCTCCACCCTGGGGTTTGGAGTCTACACCTTGGCCGTCTCCTTCAACTTCCCTTTACCTTTCCCTTTCCCCTTATCGGCGGGAATAAAACCATTACAAAGTGCTCGTAGTCCACTCTGTAGGTTGCACACCATGGCGGGAAGGAGTCCAAAGGGTCGGCCGTATGCAAGAAGAACTACCGGATACACCACGTTCATTGCAATTGCCTCTTTCGGCAACGACGGCACAATGCACCTTTTTAACCATAGCATCAAGAACCCAGCAATAAGACCTCTATTGGATACTGGGAACTGAGTTTGGAAGTGGAAACTCTTGAAAATGGTGCCAGGACTGAATCCACCTTCGTTGGATTCAGCAGTATAAAATATAGTGCGTGTCTTGACGATGCCGCGATCGATCTCCTTGACGTCAACAGAAGCATAGCCATGAACCGTTGCTGAACTCTCTTTGGAATTCAAGTTGGCAAAAAGGTAATCGACCCACTTCTTGTGACCGATACCCTGGTTACGCACACCTGCCATGTCGGCGCAGATGCGGTAGTGACACATCATCTCCCAGTAGGTGGCGTAGATGTGCTCGTCCCTTACCATCAACATATTCAGCTCTTTGGTGGTAGGGATATACTCTTCGTACGGGACTTCACCCATTGACAACCCGGACACTTCAAACATCTCGTGGAGAGCAAGTCCCAGCTCACCCACTGGTGTAAAGAAAGTACCAGTCTCGGGGTTGTACATCTCCAGGAGACCGAAGAAGTGATAGGCACTATGAGGAATCCCAAACTGAACATTTCTGATGGCTTTGTATAAGCCAATCTCTCTCAGAACTGGTTCATGGAAATCTAGCATGTATTGGATGAGGCGGGCCCACCACATATTGCCAGAAGAGTAGACCCAGCCAGGCATCCTGAAATCATTGGCGGGGTATTGGCCTCCTTGCGCCATGAACTCACTTAGGAAAGTTCGTGCGCGAATTGGGACCTCTCCTACTGGGTGCTCCTTAGTGATTCTTCCCGGAAGCAACCCAGTGATACATCTTGTGGGACCATCTTGGTAAGCCCCGTGTGCACCCAACTTGCCCGTAGGGACGCAATCGTACTCCTGGCTCAGCCCCCACTCCAATTAACGGTGCATGGCGAGCCTCTGAAGATAGACTAGAGGATAGCTACGCTCCATGCTGGGCAGAAACATTAGCAAATCACCAGATTAGTAAAGCCACATGTACTCCTCTTCAAAGAGGATCTGGTCTGATTGCCCAATTGCATCTCCAAACAGAAACGCGGGCTTCTCCAAAACTTCCCGGTTGGTGGCCTCGAAAGCAGCATCAGTTATAATCTCCCTTGCAGTGGCAGGGTGATACCGGATCAACTTCTTCCTGCGCTCTCTCAAGCCTGGCTTGTTTGCAGCAAGGACGGTTGTGAAGCGGAATTGAGCCATCAGATCTGCACCCCCAGCGAATCCAAAGTAGTACCTATGGGGAAGAGCTTCCACCGAATACCCCACTACAAAAGAAGAATCAAGAGTTATAAAAAGTTTTTAAAAAAATTAGAAAAATCTTCTAAGTACAGAAACGCGGAGCTAAATGTAACTCCTCACGAAGCTAAATATAACTCCGCGTGAAGCTAAATATAACTCCGCGCGAGGCTAAAGATTAGACCGTGCGAAGCTAAATATAACTCTGCGCGAGGCTAAAGATTAGACCGCGCGAAGTTAAAAATAACTCCGCGCAAGGTTAATGAGATGCCTCGCGTCTATAAACGCGAAGCTAAAATTCATAGCCTCGCGTTGGAACGCGACCGCTAGTCAAAATAGCCCCGCATTTCCAACGCGAGGATAACGCGATAGCTTCGCGTAGAAGAAGGCCAGATGCCTTTCATCTTCTCCAAGCTATACGGCCGGAAAACGGGGATCTCGCCGGCAAAAGGAGTGATCGGCCGGTCAAAACCGAGCCAAATCACTCCAAAATTGTTCTAAAAAGACCAAAAGTTGAGATTTTTACCTCCAATAGGCGCGGCATGGACTGGCTCACCGCTGTGGCCGCTGCCTCGGCCGTTGCCGCTGCTGCTAGCGCCGGCCGCTGATGGTGAGGAGGCGCGCGATGTCGTGGTCTTCTTGGGTGCCATTGATCTTGGAGAAATCGACGGGAAATTGAGGGAAACTCGGTCGGAAAACGCTCGGGTCACCTGAACTCTGATCGCCTGAGCTCTGGTCTCTGGAAAACTCTTCGAATGAAGTAAAGAAGAAGAAGAGTTAAGACTCTATTTTAATGAGAAAACCCGCCTCTTGGTATTTGGTGCGAGAATCAGAGCAGTTACCCACTGAAACGCGAAGCTATTAGCTCCGCGCGAATATACAAAACGCGAAGATAACTTAGTATTCTAACTCTGCGTTTTCAATTCAAAGATCCAAAGTATTTCAAAATTTGCTAAATTTCAAGCCATTTTGAAAACTTTGGAGGGGTTCTGTTGGCAGTGAAAAATTCTAAGTAAAATAGAGTTTTCCACAACAGAATGCGGAGCTAACTCAGTAGCTCCGCGTTTGGCTATTTTAGCCTTGCATTTGATCAAAGCGCAGAGCTAATCAATAGCTCCGCGTTCTGGTTTCTTAGCTCCGCGTTTTGATATGATTAGCTCCGCATGAGCAGATAACCAGAATCCTGAATTGATTGAGATTAAGATTTGGGCTTATCCAAATACCCAAATTAAGTCCGATCAGAACTCTAAATCAAGAGATTTAAATCAAAACTAAGAATTTGATTGGAATCCTTGATGAGTACAAATTCTATTTAGATAGAAACTCTCATATTACCCTAAGGCTATAAATGCCCTTTGAGGAAGCCTTAAGGGATCTTTTGGAAGTTTTTGTGAAGTTCGAGTTACGCGTGAGAGCCTTGAACAAATCAAGATCAGAGAAGATCATCCAAAGTCGGCCGGCATCTTCTTCATCAAGAGCAAGAAGACCATCGTCGTCAGATCGTCAAAAGGAGCTACTTTGATAGATCCCATCGCCACATAGATCCCACAAATTATTGTAAAAGAGAGCGATATCATATAAATCCTCTCATTTATTCTTTCTTTTTCTTGTTCTCTTTCGTTGTAATCTAAGCTGAATTCAATGGAAGGAAAGCAAATTTCTGCTGCGAACAATTGTGAAAGCTTGACAGAAGATACAATAGACAAATGCTGGTAGCAGTTTCACCATGATGGGTCAGGGCTCAGCGACTATGTACTTAGCATTGGCGTCCAAGGCCATGTTGAGTCATTTCTATTGCTTGAGAAATGATATCATGAGACAGATTCAGCGTGTAAAAAAATAAAAAAAATGCCAAGCTAGAGAGGCTCCCTCTAGCATACCAAACTGTCCATCCAGGCTGCTTCAAGATCAGGGCATAAACTCCCTTGAACAAGATCCCATGCATCGGGCCTTCACAAGTTAGCATAAAGCTAGTTAGACGTAAGGCTATGCTCATGACTGGAACACGAGATTAAGTCTAGAACCAGAATATGAGGTTATGTGTTAGTCTTGCGCAAAAGAACCAAAATGCGAGGCTACGCCTGCATGCAACGCGAGGCCAAGTCAGTGTAAAGTTATTTTAGACGCAAAACTAATTCAAGACCAAGCCAACATAAAGTCATCTAGATGCGAGGCTAAGTCGAAACCAAACCAGTGTCAATTGATCCAGAATGCAAGTTTATGCTCATGCCTGAAAAGCAAAGCTAAGTTTCAGCCGTGTGCGAGCCAAATGGGATCCACACAGGGGGGTAAAACCCACATCCAGAGCGCAAAACTAAATCCCACATAAAACACGGGAGGGGTCTAACTAGCTTAAAGCCAGCAAGACGTGAGGCTATGTTTGAAAGTGAAGCGCGAGACTTATTCAGTGCGCGAGGCTAAACCAGTGCACGAGTCTACCTCGGTGTGCGAGGTTAAGCTAGCGCATAAGTCTAACCCGACATATGGGCAAGATTAAATCATAACCCAAAGTCGAGGCTAAACTCGTTAAAGTGATCCAAAATGCAAGGTACGCCCGCATCTGGAACGTGAGGCTAAGTGTCAGCCTTACATAGAAGAACAAGAAAGCAACGCCAAGTGTCAATCTTGCGCAGAATTGCCAAAATGCGAGGCTATGCCCGCATATAACGTTATGCCAAACCAGCGTAAATTCATCCAGATGCGAGGCTAAGCACGCATACAACAACTCACATGCAAGGATAAATCTGCCTAAAGTAATCCAAATGCAAGACGAACCTCGCTAAAGTAATCCAGATGCAAGAATATGCCAGCATAGATCGTAAGGCTATGCAAGTACAAAAATGAGGCTAATCCTAATACAGGAATGCGAAGTAAAATCAGTGTGAGGCTAAGCCAGCATGCGTGGATAAACCCAATGTGCGAGGTTAAGCCAACACACGACAAATACAGCACGCGAGGCAAATCCAGAGCACGAAGTTAATGCAAAGCGCAAAACAGTCCATAATGTGAGGCTAACTCCCAGCCCCTCATAAACTTCAAAAAAAAAAAAAAAATGGAAAGTTAAGACTTAAGTCAGACGTCAAGCCAATCAACAGTCTTGCATGAGAAGAAGGTGATCAATTGAATACCCATTGAAACCAGTTAAATGTGGCCCACGCAGGGGGTGGGACCCACATCCAACCAAACAGGGATACGTATGAAGCTAAGCTAGCATAAAGTTATTTAAACGCGAGGCTATGCGAGGCTATGCTAACAGCTAAAATTCGAAACTAACTCTCAGCCCCGCGTAAACTTCAAAGAATAAAAAGGTGGTCAATTGAATTACAACAACCATTCAAATGTGGCCCACCTAGAGGGGCCCACACCAATAAGCCTTGTATACTATGCAAAGCGAACTCTGCACACAATACAAGGCCAAGCCAACGTAAAGTCATCTAAACGCGAGGCTATATTCATGGCCAAAATGTAAAACTAACTCTCAGCCCCGTATAGACTTTAAGAAGTGAAAGGTCAAGGTCTGCGTCAGAAACTTAAGACGCCAAGCCAACCAGGAGCCTTGCGTAATATTCGATGAAAAAGAAGGTGGCCCGTCGACTTACAATGGGCTCGTAACCAGTCAAATATGGCCCACTTAGGGGGTGAGACCCACGTTCAGTAAACATTGCAAACAAAATTAAACTTTGTATATAGTGCGGCGCTAAGCCAGCGTAAAGTCATTTAAACTCAAGGCTATGTCCGCACGGAATGAAAAGTTATGCCTGCAATTAAAATACGAACAAAACTAAACTTCACATACAATGTGCGAGGCTAGGTCCGCCCGGAGTGCAAAGTTATGCCCGCAACTAAAAGCGAAACTAACTCTGTGTATAAGGCTAAACCTGCACACAAGTTCAACCCAGCGTATAACGCAAAGTTATGTTAGCCCAGTCGCGAGGCTCTGCCAGCTTAAAACACGAGGTTAAGCCCTCGAATATAGGGCTAAGGTTGCAACTTGAACGCGCAATAACAAATCGAGTTGTATCATGCGCAAACCTAGAGAGCACCTTCAACAAAAAAATACAAGAAAGAACTTTCAAAATGGACGACTTGGTTTTAGACATGATGCACAAGACTAAGGATAATTTCAGCCAAAGTGGGAGAGCCCATTTGTAGTAGAGACGGTCAATCCAAATGGAGTATACCGATTGATGAATCAACACAATAACCGGATGATGATACAGATCAACGGAAAATTTCTGAAGTAATATCATTCTTAAGGGAATGAAGTCATCCGATCTCTTTTTCAACATAGCAAATAAAGAAATGTTGGCCGCTGCTCAGGTGTAACTTCGCACCCCAACTTGGGTCATAAAATGAAAATGGATCCAACGTCTCTATGACTATGGATAGAGAAAATGTTTGGCCTGTAAGTCCAAAGAAAATCCTCACCAACCCATCAAGGTAACGGTAAGAGAACAAGTTTCTCACCAACGCCATCATGCTGGGGGTAAAAAGCATGAATTGCCCAACGCCATCAAGGTAACGGGAAGAGAATAAGTTTCTCGCCAACCCCATCATGCTGGGGGTAAAAAGTATGAATTGCCCAATGCCATCAAGGCAACGGGAAGAGAATAAATTTCTCGCCAACCCAGTCATACTGGGGGTAAAAAGCATGAATTTTCCAAACGCTATCAAGGAAACGGGAAGAGAATAAATTTCTCGCCAACCCCATCATACTGGAGGTAAAAGTATGAACTGCCCCATGCCGTCAAGGCAACGAAAAGAGAACAAGTTTCTCGCTAACCCATCATGCTGGGGTAAAAGCATGAGTTGCCCAATGCCATCAAGGTAATGGGAAGAGAATAAATTTCTCGCCAACCTATCATGCTAGGGTAAAAACATGAGCTGCCTAAAGCTGCTAAAGTAAAGGGAAGAGGAAAAGTTTGGCATTTAAGCTCAAACGAAATTCTCGACAATTCACCATGCCGAGGAGAATAGTATGGCTCGCTCAACTCAAATGGTAGTTGGTAAAGCCTAATCAAACCCGTTGATAACTGGGGGTTTACTAAAAATCTTATAACAAATCTGTCACAACAGTATCCTTATCCGAATATAAGGATACATCATTGCCCTAAGCTGCTAAGGCAAAAGAAAGAGGAAAAGTTTGGCATTTAAGCCCAAACAAAATTCTCGACAACTCCCAATGCTGAGAGGAATAGCATGGCTAGCCCAACTCAAACGGTAGTTGGTAAAGGCTAATCAAACCCATTGATAGCTGGGAGTTTGCTAAAAATCCTATGACAAATCTGTCACAATAGTATCCTTATCCGAATATAAGGAACATCACTGTCCTAAACTGCTAAGCCAAAGGGAAGAGGAAAAGTTTGACATTTAAGCCCAAACGAAATCTTCGACAACTCACCATGCTGAGGGGAATAGCATGGCTAGCCCAACTCAAACGGTAGTTGGTAAAGGCTAATCAAATTCGTTGATAGTTGGGGGTTTACTGAAAACCCTAATCAGATTGATCCCCTGTCAAGTTAAGATTTCACTTCTAACAGTAAAACTTTCCTCATTAATTTTCTATGGTACAAAATCGAATCATTTTTCTCCATGAGATTAAGTCCAATCAAATCTCATGTCATGTTAAGATTTCACCTCTGACAGCAAAATTTTTCTCGTCACTTTTCTCCAGCAGAACGGGTGACTCTACAAAATATTTGTCACGTTAAAATCATACCTCTGATATCAGAATACAAAATCGAGTCGATTTTCTCTGTGAGATCAAATCCAATCAAATCATTATCACGTTAAAATCATACCTCTGACACCCGAGTACAAAATCAAATCATTTTTCTCCATGAGATCAAGTCCAATGAAATCTTGTCACGTTAAGATTTCACCTCTAATAACAGAACTTTTCTCGTCATTTTCCTCCAGCAGAGCAAGTGACACTCCAAAATATTTGTTAAGTTAAAATCATACTTCTGACATTAGAATTCAAAATCAAATGAGATAAAATCGGATTAAATCACCTGTCATGTTAAGCTTTCACCTCTGACAAAAAAGGAAACTCACACTTCATCAAGTCCAATATTACAACCTCTGATGAACTTGTTTTTGATATCGTTAAGTTAAAAATTACCTCTGACGAAAATCATCTCCTTATCAAATTAACAGTTACCTATGATAGTCAAATTCCAAGGCTAAATACGTTAACCATCACCTCTGTTTAGTTAACTCATTCCTATCATGACCAGATTATCTGAATAGGTCGAGTTTTTAGACATGTTTAATGACATCTCTGTCTTTTCCTGATCCGTCATACTAAATGTCACTGAACGGTTAGGATCTAATGAACACGTTAGCATGATATCTCTGCTTGACCTTAAATAAGTACGTTAACATCACACCTCTGCTATCATCTAACGAGCATGTTAACATCATACCTCTACTTGTCACTTAATGAGTACGTTAATATCATACCTCTGCTTGTCATCTAATGAGCATGTTAAAATCATACATCTGCTTGTTATCGAATAAGCATGTTAACATCATACCTCTGCTCATATTCCAGGAGACACGTTAATAGTTACCTCTGTCTATCAAATCTATTACATGTCTGTCATGCACTTAGTCTCTGAACGAGACGTCAAAAATATTTTTGCATGCAGACAACAAATTCTCTGAAGCAAAGCTACAAGCAAAAGTTTGGCTCGGCCGCACAGGTACAAATGCCAGCATCAAGAAAACTTGCTAGAAACAATCTCTGATATATCGAAGAGGTTCAACAGTATATCTTATGCAACAAAACAGCTGGAAGATAGTGATTTCAGAATATGGCTCACAGTATACCATAAAAATCACGAAGAAAACTACAGAGCTAAAATCAAAGAGTCCAAAGTGTTTCGAAATTCGTTACAATTCAATACAGAATTTTGAAAACTTTGGAGGGGGTTATGTAGACATCCAAAAAAAATAAAAAATAAAAAAAATAAATAAATAAAATCGGAGTGCCCCGCGGATCCCACCCGCGGGAGCGCACCCGAGGATGCGCCCGCGGGAGCGCACCCACGGGAGCGCCCCGCGGGTCCCACCCGCGGGATCGCTCTCGCAGAGCGCTCCATCCGTGGGTTGCTTTCCGCTTCCGTTCCGCTTCTGTTCTGTTTTGCATGGTGATCCGGATTTTTGGGGATTTAATCGGATTCGAGGGAAGAATTTGAGCCGGATTGGAAGCGTTCCTCAATCTATAAAATTAGGACCGGAGTTAAGAAAAGAGAACTGGGAGAGTCTGGAGAAAAGAGGGGATTCTTTAGAGAGATAATTTTCCAGAGACCGGAGTCCAAAAATCTAAAAAATGAGAATTTCCAATTTTCATCCCGATTCAAATCGGATCGTCAACGGAGTGCAGAATCATGACTCCACCGCTGCCAGAACCCACAAAAATAAAAGGGAATCGAAATCAATCGATCCTCATTCTTGTAATCTTGATTTTCTATTTGTAATTTTTCTTTTATTGCTGTAATTCCAAAGTAAATTGGCAATATAAAGGAAGATTCAATTTTTCGGGCATACATTAGGGTATAATAGATTAGACTCAATCGTTATTCCTATGAATAATGTAAATTGACACAAATTTGAAATAAATCTTATATGAATTCAACGATGTATCCAGATTTTGACAAACATGGATATATGTATTCGCTACCTTTAAGATAATGTTGAACTATTTGATTATCTGAATTCATATCCTAATTGTACAGGAGTATGTACTAATATCCGAGTACATATCCGACAAATATAGATGAAGTCCATTTACTATTATATAATCCAACTCAAAGGACATTTAGTAAAGGAATGTATAATTAATTAGAAGCTGAACTCAGTTTACCTCCAAAATGTCGGTCACAGTTACGATATACTTTCAGTTTCTATGTTAGATCTGAGTACAAGTTTGTTTTATCAGATGTGGATAAAGAGTCCAGGATTTGGACAATCTCTATACTCATATCCATATTCATAGAAAATGCAAATACAATTACGGTAACGCTATCTCTCTTTGTCCCCTCCACTAAAGCATACAAGAAGATTTCCGCATAGATTTATAATCCCTCTTTCTTATCCAGTAGTTATTATAAAATGATACCTATAATCAATGGATATAAACTATAAAGCATGTAACCTTTTTGTTTAAGTAACGAAGTCTGATTCTAATTATGTGACAATATTGGCATTTGTACCCATGTTTGCAAGATGAAACAAGTACAAATACAGTGGTACTGAAATCTGCTGTTTGTTAAGGATAGGAGTGTTTCCACATGAATTCTAATCCTTTTATTTCTTATCCAATGATTATAAAAAAGCTATTTATAATAAATAGATTTAAAATATGTAACGTTATTGCTTAGCATGTCAATAGTAATTTTTTTTTGTGTAAGAAAAAGAGACCATGCAATTTATGTGAGAAAAAATATCTGCCTTTTGTTTTCCTTCCTTTAATGTGAATTGCGGGAAGATAGAATCGGGCAATACTTGGAATACCATCTAGATAATCACCATCATCATCATCATCTATGTATTTCCCGTGCATTGCCTATGGAGCTCAAGGCTCTTTTGCGGATTTCATAGAATCAAGGAGAATGGACACACTTATGGTGTGGTTGCATTAATTGGAGAGCAAGTAATGCGAGCATCAACTTTCCGTATCTGATAGATTCCTGTCAAAATTGTTTAATAAGAAAGATTTTCGAATATCTTGTGAAGTTTATCTTTTATGCAAATTGTCGTTCTATGTGTATGATATTGGATTAGGGAATACTATTTTGAATTACTTTCTAATTGTAGTTATAAAGGAAACAATATGCATCATATTTAAAGGATATTGTAGGGTTCCAAATTGGATTGTATACCCGATATATTTTATGCTTTTCCAGTATTATCTATAGTAAATGGAAACAAATAGTAATGTGCTTGACATGTTTAACAGACATTTTTTTTTTTACTAACGAGGTTCGTTTCTCTTTAAGCACCATCCTAATCTCTTGGGCATGTGATGTCTCCCTCCACCATCATACCTGTCAAGACATAGTTATCATATGTACGTACGTAGAAAATGTTGCATGAGATGTCAAGGGTTAACTACAATTAATTGTAAAATCTTATCCTTCAAGGGTCAACCATAATGAATTGTGGAATTCTATCCTTTAAAGATAAATCATAACTACTTGTAGAATCTCATTCTTCAAGGGTTAACCACAATTAACTGTAAAAACCCATCTTGGAAGGGTCAATCACATTTAGTTGTAATGGTTTCCAAAATTTTTTCTCTGTAACTATATATCATTGTACTTAGTTGAAAAGGAAAATATATAAAAAATAAAAACTTCTTTTTAACATGGCATCAGAGCATGGATTAAACTCTGCTCTACATACCCCAGACCATGAAACACTCCAGACTATGTGGAACCCATTGAAGATTCATCTGACATGTTATGCCACCTCAAACCTCTGGCCAAATCCGTTCTTAATGACATGACGAACACGATAATAAAAGTTCTGACTAGAGCCCAGACCTCACCTCACCCACCGCTTGCCGAATCTTTGACTGCTCCAATTGGTATTAAGTTGGATGGCTCCAATTATACCTTATGGTCCTATAAGTTGTCAAGATGTATACCTATGCCAAAGACAAGTGTTCTCCGTAAAATTCTTACTTTCTTCTATTGAATATTTTGATTACAACGAAAGAGGAACAATAGAAAAACAAATGAGAGAATTTATATTTTATCGCTCTCTTTTACAATAAAAGAGTGGGTTCTAATGTGGCGATGGACTCTATCTAGTAGAACCTGTTGACGATCCGATGTGAAGATCTCTTTTGAAGAAGATGATGGCCGACCATAGCTTCTCTTTCTCTGCTGATCTCTATGAATTCAAGGCTCTCACCTGTAACTTGAACTCCAAAACTGATAAAAAAAACGATCCAAAAGTCTCCTCCAAGAGGGTATTTATAGACTTTAGTTGGATATGAGAGTTTCTATAGGAATAGGAATAAAGATTTCCATAGGAATAGAACGTTTTTGTATTTATCAAGGATTCTAATCAAATATCTTAGTATTGATTTAAATCTCTTGATTATAATTGAACTCAATTCGGATATTGGATAAACTCAAATTTCAATCACAATCAATTTAGAATTCTAAGAATCTGCTCACGCGGAGTTAAGTACTCTTGAATGCGGAGCTATGGACTTAGCTCCGCATTTTACTCAACGCGAGGCTAGTCTTCTGACCAGACGCGGAGCTACGGACTTAGCTCCGCGTTCTGTGAGATATTTGCCTCTTTTTTTTAGTTGGAAATTTCTACTACCAACAGGATCCCCTCCAAAATTTTCAAAATAGACTTATGACTTAGCAAATTTTGAAATACTTTGGATCTCCAGTTTAGTGCATCTAAACACAAAGTTAGCCCACGCCTTATCTTTGCATTTATGCTTCAATATGCGAAGCTAACAGCTTCGCGTCGCACCATCATAACGGCTTCATAACGGCTTTGATTTCCGCGTTGAATACCATGGGGCGGACTTTTTCATTTAAATAGAGTCTCTTTTTCTTTTTTCTCACTCTTTCAAGAATTTCCAAGAATTTCAAGAACTCAGAGCTTCAGAACTCTTTGCAACCGATGAGATTTTTTCCCATTTTCATTCGTGATTTTGATATCAATGGCACCCAAGAAGAACGCTACTTCACATGCTTCATCTTCGTTGCAGGCCGGCATTAGTAGCAGCGGCAGTGACTGTGGCAACGGCGGCAGTGACCGTGGTAACGGCCGCAGCGGCGGCCCAGTCTATGCCGCGCCAATCGGAGGTGAGACTCGCTTTCTTGGACTCTTGAATGACGTTTTGGAGTGACTTGGCTTGGTTTTAACCAGCCAATCACCGTCTTCAACGGTGAAACCCTCGCCGTACTCCGTTCATGTGACTTGGAAGAAGAGACCTATGGTCTTCTTCTGCGCAAAGCTATTTTGTTAGCTTCACGTCAAACGCTTTATCACGCGAGGTTATTCCTGACTATTGCGTTTCCTGCGCGAAGTTGTGGATTTAGCTTCGCATTTTAGCTTCTGACGCAAAGATTTTTATTTGCTTTATTTTTCTTCCAAACACGGAGTTATTCATTTTAGCCTCACGTTTGCAAAAGAAAGAATCAAAGTTGGAAAAAAAAAATCAGAGGCTGTTGAAAAATGCTAAGTATGGAAACACGGAGCTAATGATAACTTCGTGCGAAGTTATCATTAGCTCTGCGTTTCCATACTTAGCTTTTTTGAACTGCCTCTGATTTTTTTTCCTAACTTTGATTCTTTTTTTTGCAGTTGGCATTCAGTGGATCCTCTCTCATGCAGGCATCACTTTAGACATGCTGGAAGCGCAGACCGGGCCACCCAATTTCGATCCACAACCAAAATCCCCGCATACAAGTAAGGTGTTCGGGAACGTCTGGAAAAGCTATTGAGATAAAGCCCCACCACCGCAAGGGAACTTTTCACCGATGCTCCCTTTGAAGCTATGAACCGAGTAGCTCTGGAGAAGCCAATTTGCCATTCGATGATGCGGTCAAGAATTTTGATGAAATTCTTTTCGAATAAGAAAGCAAGTGGCTCTACCAGACTGGAGACTTGCTATGTTTCTGCCTGATATGGAGTGAAACTACCCTCTAGTATAACTTCAGAGTTATCAGCCCGTCGTGAGTTAGAGTGGGAGCTAACCCGAGAGTACGACGGAATTGCCATGGGAAAATTTGGCGCACATGGGGCCTATCAAGATGGTCCCACTAAGTGTGTCACTGGACTCCTTTCAGGTAGAATTACCAAGGAGCATCCAATGGGAGAGGTCCCAACTCGCGCAAAGACCTTCCTTAGCGAGTTTGTGGCGAAGGATGGCCAATACCCAGTCACAACTTTAGGATGCCTGGCTGGATTCATTCCTCAGGAAATATGTGGTGGGCCCGCCTCGTCAAGTATATGGTGGAATCTCACGAGCAGATCCTGAAAGAGATTGGCCTCTATAAAGCCATCCGAAATGTCCAGTTCGGCTTACCCTAGAGGTCCTATTATCTCTTTAGCCTCCTGGAGATGTACAACCCTGAGACCGACACTTTCTTTACACTAGTGGGTGAGCTGAGACTCGTTCTCCACGAGATGTACAAAGTGTTAGGGTTATCAATGGGTGAGGTTCCTTATGAAGAATACATCACTACCACCGAGGAGTTGAATATGCTAAAGGCGAAGGATGAACGCGTCTACGAGACGTATTGGGAGATGATGTGCCACTATCATATCTGTACTGACTTGACAGGTATGCGTAATCAGGGGATCGACCAAAAGAAGTGGGTAGATTACCTCTTTTTGAATTTAAAGGAGAGCCTGCTTTTGGTCTGCGAACATAAGCCCGTTAATATTGAAGAAATTAACCAGCGTATTGCAGAGATGGAAGCCACATCATACACCACGGAATCAAATAAAGGAGGATTCAATCCTGGCACAGTTTTCCAAAACTTCCACTATCAGGCTTAGTTGCCCATATATGATAAAAGCTTAATTGCTGGGTTTCTGATGCTGTGGCTGAAGAGGTGTGTCGTCCCTTCGTTGCCCAAGTATGCCATCACAATAAACGTAGTTTATCCAGCGGTGCTATTGGCCTATGTACGGCCATCTGGACTCTTTCTTGCAATGGTGAGCAATTTTCAGAGTGGGCTTTGGGCACTCTGCAATGGCTTCATCCCCGCGGACAAAGGCAAGGCTGCAAAGGGGAAGGTTGCCAAAGGGAAAGCAGCGAAAGAACCTACTACGACGAATACACCGAATCTTAGGGTGGAGATACCCTATACATATTTGATGGCATGGCTTGTCATGCATTGTCCCACATTAATGAGTACTACAGATTACTGCCCAATTGACAAGCCATTCTTCGTAGAGTTGTACGAACACTCCACTTGGAAGAGCCAGTATATGTCAATAATTCGGAAGACGCTCCATCATCACCAAAATTATGAAATCTTCCGTTAGTTCTCAGATTTTTAGAAGGAGAGAACGGGTCAAAATTCAAGGATACTCTAAGTCTAGACAATTTCTCTGCTTTATCCTCGGAGGCGTTCTAGTGGTTGCTAAATATTCGTCCTAAGCACCTAGTATATCGGCAAGATACCATGTGCTACATTGAGCCATACACCCCCAGTTGCTTTGCTCGCCAGTTTGGCTATGCGCAATTGTACGTGGGGAACCCCAACAAGCAACTGGCGTATGAGGAAAATTTGTATGAAGGAGCTCGAGGCTAGTTCCACTTCGTTGCTGGGAAACTGGAGCCGAGTTTATGCTACCATAGAAATCTTTAGTCCTTAGTGTGGCACTCAGTTTCTATACATGGTACAGCATTGCCAATGCAGTGGTACCCAACTTCTCCATCAAACATAGTTGTTGCAAGGAGATAGAAACCTTTTTCTCTCGGCGAAAGGGAGCCAAGAGAGTTCGGGTCAAAGGGATGAACAAATTTCTAGATATGGAGGCCGAGCCTTTAGATGGCGGCGATTCCAATGATGATGACAATGACGACGATGATGATAAAGCTGGTGCTAGGGATGCTCCCCTGATCGCCAGAGATGATGACACTCATATCTGGAGTCCATTTATTAAACGTCGCCGAATGTCAAGGGGCGAGCCAGCTCAAAAAATGAAGAAGTCAGCTGAACAAGCCTTGCCAATGGTCATTCCTAAATAAGCGGCGGTCCAGTTTGCAGCTGATCTTCTGGCATCAATGCTATTAATGACACCTGCTGAAGAGGATGTTCTAGCTGAACCCTCGAGTGCTAGTGGTGTTCAAGATCTTCATGCTCCTGGATCTCCCAAATGCACTATGACACAAACCCTAGGTAGCAAGACGGGTGCTCTTTTGGAGACTTCAACAGCTCCTCTCTCCGGTCCAACTACAGGGCTCGTTTCTAGTGGTATAATTCTGATAATTTCTTTTTATTTCTTATCTTTCTCACATGTATATTTGATATCTTTGTTTGCTTTTGAGATCCAGGTAGTCATCTTCAATTTCCAATGCACTCGACTACCAGAGTAGAATAAGAGGAGTTGGTGGATTATTCTGGCACCACTGGCTCAGTGGGTAGACTGAGTAGCTCTACAGAGGAGTTCAATGCAGACTACTTCACACCAGTTCCCTGCTCTGCTCCTGCTTCAACTCCCCCGGCTAACGAGCTAGGGAGTGATAATATGGCAGAGGTTGCTACTCCTGAGGCCCGAGAAGCTCCCCCCTCTCCTGAGCCAAGCTTACCATCTCCAACACCGGCTGTTTATTCTGAAGATACTTTTTTGGTTGTTGTTGGCATGCCATCAGCCTCTCAACCTATTATATCAATGCCCTCTGTGATTATGACCGTTAATACTTCAACTGTTCCTTCACTTGCACCGGCCAGTTTACCCATTAGCAGAGAAGATTCTCTGAAATTCTCATTCGAGGCCACCTCTGTAGCTGGGAAGCTTCAGGTGGAGTTGTTCCTTCAGAATCTTCTCCTGTCAGGCCTGTTGCTCAGACGACTAGTGCTGGTAAGATCTCTTTTCGGGTTCCAAATTCAGCTGGTTCATTGCTGGCGCTACTGGCCCCACATATAATGAGCTTAATGCAAGGACGAGCTCCCTCTTCATCGACTCCTGTAGAAACTACACCCCCTCCAGTCACTTCTCCCTAGTACTGCCTACTTTCAACTTAGACACTGTCGATCCTTTTGAAAAAAATTTCAATCACAGTGTTACTGACTTATGCGGTTGCTGAGGAGATGTATCGGCATGATCTTAGACGGGAGGGACTTCCTCGAACTTGGACACCCAATGTTGGTCAATTATCTGGACAATATTGAGAGAATTGGAGGTTGCGAATGAGCAGCTCCTTATCGAGTCCACCTAAGAGCTCTAGAAGAACAAGTACAAACGCTAGACACTCTCCGGCAAGCGGATGTGGAAGCAATTGCTGAAATTGAGGTGCTGCGGTTTCGAGTGGATTTAATGGCTCGTCAGGAAGAACTAAGGCGCTAGGAGGAGAGCTAGTCTTGGGAATTAGCCGAACTTCGAGCCAACCAGAAGATCATTCTGAGAGGGTTTGAGAAGGCCAATTTCGAAATCGAAGGGAGCCAAGTAGAGATCCTTGGAGCTCGGGAGACTATTGCCAAAGCTCAGGCCATTTTAGAGACCGATGAGTCTAGGCTTGAGGAGTCGTCGAAAAGACGGGAGGAGTTGATCCTACAACAAGGATAACTCGAACAAGAAGGCGTGGTGAGGAGCCGGTCCATTGAAAAAGCCCGTCAATGGTTGACCCAGCAACTTGTTATCAACGACGATGATTTGCATCGTCGGTCTTTACATTCTGTAGAAGAAACCCGTCATCAAGTTATCGACCAAACGGAGAATAAGCTGAAACTTCTGGGAGAATTTTGACCTCCTTGTATCTTCTTTCTTTTCTGTTTTTTACTATAATAAATGAAGAGGTTCAATTTTATTTGAACTCATTTAGCTTTTTGCTACTTTTTCTTCATTCTTTCAATTTATGAATAAAGAAATTTTTTTGATTCTAGTATTCTTCAATTCCAATATTATTTTGAGCAACAAGTGATGATGCGCTCGGTATGGAATTTTGGCGAAGGTAGTTCGAGTGCTCTCTCGCGTAACTTAAACTGCACATGTCAAGATGATCGGGTCAGGATTATCGATTTCGGTAGAGGCGTCTAATTGCACATGCCTGTAGTTTGGCCGAGGTGCTTAATTACACACGCCAAGATGATCGGGTCAGGATCATCGTCTTTTGGTAGTGATGCCTAATTGCACATGCCTGTAGTTTGGCGGAGGTGCTTAATTGCACATGCTAAGATGATCGGGTTAGGATCGTTATCTTTTGGCAGTGACGCCTAGTTGCACATGCCTGTTAACTTAATGGAGACAGTTCAAGTGCTCTCACACGTATTTTGAACAGAAATGGTAATAATCCAAATCTTATTGTAAGAGCTTAACATGACAGGTTTTTTTACATATAGTACTTCTTTAGAAATTTGCCATTAATAGGCATCATCATCTTATCGCCATCTTGATTCATTAGGCAATAGGCTCCATTCGAATATACTGTTTCCACCACAAATGATCCTTTCCATTTAGGTTCGAACTTGCCCTTTTGTATGGATCATGATCATTGGCCTTCTGACGGCCAGAACTAAATCCCCTTATTTGAAGGTACTATGTTTTACTTTTTTGTTGAACGTCCGCGAGATTCGCGCTTGGTAGAGTTCAATTTGTTGTTGAGCTTGGAGATGTTTCTCATCTAGCGCTTCAAGTTCTTAAAGTCTTTGCCGGTGTATCTCCTCTGTTGTCATTCTTGTAGCTAAAGCTACTCTCAACGAAGGTATCTGGATTTCCAATGGCAAAACAGCCTCACTGCCATACACTAGCAAGAAAGGTGTAGTTTTAGTATGAGTGCGGATTGTGGTGTGATAAGCCCACAAACACTCTCTTAACTTCTCATCCCAGTCTCACTTATTAGAAGAGACAAACTTTCAAAGAAGCTTAATAATCGTTTTATTGAAAGTTTTGGCTAAACCATTAGCTGCGGGGTTGTATGGTGTTAACGCGATATCTTTGATCCTGAATTTATCACAGAATCGTGAAAACTCTTGGCTGATTAACTGTGGCCTGTTATCATGGACAATTCTTCGAGAGACGCCGAAGCGATAGATCACGCGATGTTTGATAAACTTGATCACGTCGGTTTTCACTTCTCTCATGGGTATAGTTTCAGCCCATTTTGAAAAATAATCGGTTATTGCAAGTATAAATCGATGTCCTCTGGATGATGGTGGAGTAATTGGCCCCACTATATGCATTCCCTATGCTTCAAAGGTCCAGCTAGCAACCGTAGCATGCAAGTATTCAGGGGGTTGATGTATGAAATTGGCATGCACCTGGCACTCATGGCAACGCTTTGCATATGCTACTGCCTCGGTAACCATGTTTGGCCAATAATACCCCAGCCTTCTTATGTGATCTCCGAGTTTTGGACCGGATTGGTGAGCTTCGCATGCCCCATTATGTGTTTCTTTAAGCATCTCACTGACCTCCTCTTTTGAAATGCATCGTAGCAAGAGACCATCACATGACTTTCTATACAGAGTTTGAAGTGCGGCATCATAATAGAATTTTTGAGCTTTCTTCTTGACCGATGCAGCTTCTTTATGATCTTCAGTAAGTATTCCATACAAAGCATAATCCATAAATGGAAATCGCCAATCTCGTGGTTCGAGAGTTGTACCTACTTGATATACTTCCGTGACTTGTAGGACCATAACAAGGTGAATAAGTTCCCTGCTTCTAAAAGTGACGCTTTTAGTGGAGCCCGTTAGAAGTGCCAGTGTTGCGGCTAAGGCTGCAAGGGCATCCGCATAGATGTTCTCATGTCGGGGTATATGGTCAATATAGAACTGCTCACAACAATTTGCCAATTCAATGGCTAATTGACGATAGGGGATAAGGGCTTCATGTCTGACTTCGTACTCTCCAGTCATTTGATTGACGACGTCTCCATATGCCTCCCTGTTCGCAGCAAAATTTTTGCCTCCTTCCAGTTTGTTCGCGGCAAAATTTTTGCCTCCTTCCATTGAAATAACTTAATTACAATGAAAGTGAACAAGAAAAAGAACAAACGAGAGGATTTATAAATTATCGCTCTCTTTTATAATAAAAACGTGGGATCTCGTAGCGATGGGATCTAACTAGTGGCTCCTTTTGACGATCTGACGATGATGATCTTCTCTCTTGAAGATGACGGCGACCGACTTGGATCTTTTCTGCTGATCTTCATGAATTCAAGGCTCTCACACGTAACTCGAATTCTCTAAGATGCTAAAAAAAGATCTCTAGGGCTTCCTCAAAGGGGTATTTATAGCCTTAGGATAATATGAGAGTTTCTATTTAAATAGAATTTGTATTCATCAAGGATTTTAATCAAATATCTTAGTTTTGATTTAAATCTCTTGATTTAGAGTTCTTATTGGACTTAATTTAGATATTTGGATAAGCCCAAATCTTAATCTCAATCAATTTATGATTCTAGTTATCTGCTCATGCGGAGCTAATCGCATCGAAACGCGGAGCTAAGAAACCAGAACGCGGAGCTATTGAATAGCTCCACGTTTTGCTCAAACGCGAGGCTAAAAATAGCCAAACACGGAGCTACTAAGTTAGCTCCGCGTTCTGTTGTGGAAAATTTCTTTTCACCTAGAAATTTTCACTGCCAAATAGAACCCCCTCCAAAGTTTTCGAAATAGCTTAGAATTTTAGCCAATTTTGAAATACTTTGGATTTTCAAACTGAAACGTAGAGTTTAAGACACCATGTTATTTTTGCGTTATGTATGACATGCGAAGCTAATAGCCTCGCATTTCAGTAAGTAACATCTCAGTAATTGCTCCGATTTTCGCACCGAATACCAAGGGACGGGTTTTCTCATTTAAATAGAGTCTTTAACTCTTCTTCTCCCTCACTTCATTTCGAAGAACTTCCCAGAGATCATAGCCCAGGTGAACAAAGTTCAGGCGACCGAGCAATTTTCGATAATTTTTTTAAAATTTCTCGTCGATTTTCACCATTAGAATGTCACCCAAGAAGAGCACGACCTCGCGCACCTCTTCACCATCGGCGGCCGGCGCTAGCAGCGGCGGCAGTAGCCGAGGAAGTGGCCACAGCGATGAGCCAGTCCATGCCGCATCCATTGGAGGTAAAAATTTCAATTTTTGGACTCTTTAGAGCAACTTTAGGGTGATTTGGCTTGGTTTTAACCGACCAATCGCTCATTTTACCGGCGAGATCGCCGTTTTCCGGTCGTATGGCCTGGAGAAGAAGAAAGGCCTCTGGTCTTCTTCCACGTGAAACTATCGCGTTATCCTCGCGTTTTGGAAACGCGGGGCTATTTTGGCTAGCTGTCATGCTTCAACACGAGGCTATGAACTTTTAGCTTCGCATTTGTAAACGCGAAGCTATTAGCTCCGCGTTTTACATATCACCGCGAAGTTACTTTTTTGCTTCGCATTTTGTAAATGCGAGGCTATCTCCTTAGCTTCGCGCGGAGTGATTTTTAGCTCCGCGTTTCTATACTTTAGAAGATTTTCTGAGTTTTGTAAAACTTTTTCTAACTCTTAATTCTTCTTTTGCAGTGGGGCATTCGGTGGACGCTCTCCCTCATAGACACTACTTCGGATATGCTGGGGGCGCGGATCTGACGGCCCAGTTTCGATTTACTACTGATCTCCCGGCCTACAAGCTAGGTTTGAGGGAACGCAGGGAGAAGTTGATCAGGAACCACCCCGCTACTGCAAGGGAAGTCATCACTGATGCTGCCTTCGAGGCCACCAACCAAGAAGTGTTGGAGAAGCCCGCATTTCTTTTTGGAGATATAATGGGGCACTCAAACCAGATCCTCTTTGAAAAGGAGTGCATGTGGCTCTACCAATTTGGCAATTTGCTGATGTTTCTACCCAGCATGGAGCGCAGCTATCTCCTAGTTTATCTTCAAAGGCTAGCCATGCACTGATCTTTCATCAGCAAAAGTAACTCTAAGGAAGTCAGAAGCATATGCAGAATAATGCTTTACAATATAGTTGCAGGTTTCAAGCTCTGGATCCACAAAGTAAACTTTTGAAGGAGTTACAAGAACCCTGTGGCAGCTCATTAAGTTTCTTAAGGACCATTTCTGTTAGATGACAATCTCTGTTGCTTCCCAAAGTGATAGAGATGAACATCAATGAAATATAAGGGCTACAATGGCTTGTTGCATGTCGAATTCAACTTGTGCATCTTCGTTAGGATTTTTTTAGCAGTATCTTCAGATAATCCACTAAGAACTTTAAACAGATCTTACTTGACATTTGCAAAGGAGATCTTTTGCATGTGAACCAGGGAATTGAGCTAAAAAAAGCATCTCGTATGGCACAGTACAATCAACAGGATAGTTCAAAATAGGAACGAGTTCTGATGACGAATACAACTGTTCTCCTTGCTTGAGGATTAGATTACCCAACTCCCAAAAAAAAGGCAGAGTCCTTAGAATTTTTGAACATGACAAGCCATTTGCAAGTTCCAAACAAAGGTAGCAAGACCTCCCAATATTGTCTAGTTATCTGGACAATAATGAAAAGATCGGAGGACATGACCGAGCAGCTCCTTATCGGGCCCGCTTAGAAGTCTTAGAAGAACAGATGCAGACGCTGAACACAGTTCGCCAAGCAGATGTGGAAGCGATTACCAAGATCGAACTAGCGCGGCTACGGGCAGAGCTAACAGCTCGTCGAGAGGAGCTGAGGCGACAGGAAGAAGGATGGTCACAGGAGTTCGCAGAACTACGGGCCAGTCAGGAGTCGATTGTCAGGGGGTTGGAGATGGTGGACTTCGAGATCGAGGGGAGCCAAGCAGCCATCCTGAGAGCCCAGGAGACTATTGCTAAGGCTCAGGCTATTTTAGAAGCCAGCGAGTCTCGGCTAGGAGAGTCCATCAGGAGACGGAAAGAGCTGGTCCTTCAACAAGGACAGTTCGAGCCGGAGGGCATAATAAGGAGCCACGCTATTGAAGAGTCTCGTCAGCAGTTGACCCAGCAACTTGCAATAAATGATGATGATTTGCACCGGCAAGCTCAACACTCCGTGGAGGAGACTCGTCGTCGAGTTATTGATGAGACGACAAATAAGTTGAAGCTTTTGGGAGAACCATAACTCCCTCTATGTATTTATTCTTTATTCTTTATAATAAGAAGAATTCAACAATTATTCGAATTCTTTTATTTATTTCATTATTTTTTTGTAACTTTATTCTCTTGATTCATGAATAAAGATCATTCTTTTGATTCTTTTTATCTGTTGGCTGCAAATTTTCCTTATACAACAAATAACTTGTCATAAAATTGCTCATCGTTTTGGTAAAAACAATCCAAGGCTCATCTGTGTAATTTAGACTGTTAATACCGACCGGGTTACAATTATTAACCTCGGTAAAGCCCTTTGAATAGAGCTAAATGATAGTTTAGTGAAAGCGTTTAACTACTTACACCAGGATGATCGGGTCAGGATCATTAACTTAGACAGAGACGCTTAATTGCACATGCCTTAGTTTGATAAAGAAGTTCAAGTGCTCATATGCGTAATTTGAACAAGTGGATGGTTATACTTCTAGGGATATGAATAAGATGTGATAGTAAATAATATCCTCACTTTTTTTTACACATAGTATTTTTTCAAAAATTTATCGTTGATTGGCATCATCATTCTATCGCCATTCCGGTTCATTAAGTGATAAGCTCCACTAGAGTATACCGTTTCCAAGATGAACGGTCCTTCCCACTTGGGTTCAAATTTACCTTTCGTCTTATGGGTTAGAATCATTGGCCTTTTGATAGCCAGAACCAAGTCTCTTTTCTTAAAGATCCTTGGTTTAACGCTCTTATTGAACGTTTGCGAGACTCGGGCTTGATACAACTCAATTTGTTGTTGAGCCCGTAGATGTTTTTCATCCAACGCTTCTAGTTCTCACAATCTTCGTTGATGGCGTTCTTCTGTCGTCATCTTAGTGGCTAGGGCCACTCTTAATGATGGTATCTGGACTTCAAGAGGCAGGACGACCTCACTTCCATAGGCCAAGGAGAACGGGGTAGTTTTTGTTGGGGTGCGAATGGTGGTGCGATAAGCCCACAAACACTCTCCCAGCTTTTCATTCCAGTCTCGTTTGTTGGCGGAGACGAACTTCCGAAGGACTTTGATAATAGTCTTATTAAAGGTTTCGGCCAATCCATTTGCCGTAGGGTTATATGGCGTTGAAGTAACATCTTTGATCCTGAACTTATCACAGAATCTTGAGAACCCCTAGCTGATGAACTGCGGTCCATTATCGTGAATGATTATTCGGGGGATGCCAAAACGGTAAATGACATGATACTTAATGAACTTAATCACGTCCGTCGTTTTTACCTCTTTCATGGGCACGGCTTCAGCCCATCTTGAAAAATAATTGGTTATTGCAAGGATAAACCGATGTCCCCTGGATGATGGGGGAGTTATTGGCCCCACAATATCCATTCCTCATGCTTCAAATGGCCAGCTAGCAACGATACTGTGCAAGTATTCTGGGGGGTTATGAATAAAATTAGCATGTACCTGACAAGCATGACATCGTTTAGCGTATGCCATTGCATCGGTAATCATTTTCTTCTAGCTCAAAATAGGCTTACCTTTTCTAACCCATCAAGATAAGTAGAATTACATCCACTCTTATATTTTTTAACTCAAAATATTTTATAGTTAACTTAGAACCTTGATTTGTTAAAACTTAGAAAAATAATGTCTTTATACAAGAATCTCTATAATTATGCTAAATATAAAATATGATTTGTTTTACACTTTACTTTATGTCTATGTATCAAATTTATCATTTTATTTATGATCTCTCATTCTTAAACTACAAGTTGTAAATTTAAACTATATGATTTATTTTTAAATTATAAAAATGCTACCTTTATGAATGTTCATTATATTGGATATAAATTTAAAGTTTTCTATATAAGTTTTTCATGTATAATACAATAATTTAAAATCATTTTTCACTTGCCATTAAAAAATATGTATGTATATATATATATATATATATATATATATATATATATATATATATATATTCATTATCATGTTTCAAAGAGAAGGTTTCATATAAGTTCTTACATTAAATTTACTAAAATATTTCTTTTATACAAGTTATTATGTTAGGTCATAATTCTTTTATACTAATTTATGTTTACTTGAAAAATATATACATTAGTAAGGTTTAATAAATTTACTACTTTTATACCATAAAATTATGCTAAAATTTGAAAAATTCACATTTTGTTAAAGTAATCGTTATAATAGTGTTGAGCCTATTTAATTCCCATTCTTACATCTTAGTACCCACTTATCTAATATGTGTTTATATGCAAAATTGTATATGTGTGGTTCACATATATGATCATCATAGGTATTTTTACATCCTAATACTCACTTACATACGTGTTTATATGCATACTTGTATATATGTGTGGTTTACATACATGTTATTTCCATAATACTCATTCTAACATTCTAGACTCCATCATACTTGCCTTGACATATACATACTAGTTACTTGTACAAGATACATAAAAATATACTGAATTTTCCTTATTAATATGTACACATGTCTTGATAATACCATGGATCCCGATTTGCTTGTTAGCTTGATTTTGATATAGACCATATCTTATTTGTTACTCGGATATTGATTAGATGATAGACATGTATATATATTAATCTTGACATAATTGGTTCATTATATTCCGGATTGATTTGTATGTAATATAACTTGAAAGATTGGATTATGTGGGAACTAAAGAGTGAAAAAATATTATATCGTGAAAGGTTTAGGATATGTTGCGCAATCGAAATAGAGGTCTATCCGCGGGGGCGTCTGGATGGTACTGAGTTATCATCTTTTGTTTAGTTCATATTGATGGGACGATTGATTACTTAGTATCGGTATCTGCTTGAGTGCTTACAGTACGGCTGGTTCAGTGCCAGCATCTTGGCCAGATCCCGGGTATGCTCGGGTATTTTCACGGTACGAGTCTATTTCTTTGCCATTTAGTTCAAAATATAAACTAAAATAAGATATTAATTTAGACTTGATATGCATGTATATCCCTGCTTGATATTATTACTTGATCGTTTTATGTTTTCCGCACATGCGTATACTTTCATATTCACACTCATATTTTACTTATTGTTTATATTACACACACCCTACTTTTTATTGTTTTACTTTCTAGGTTTGACCTTAAGTTCCCCACACACTTTAGTACTGAAGATATGAGAGAGGATCCGCCATTGCACAACTTATACTTTCTGGAGTAGGCCGAGCAATAGTAGATTCGTAGGCCTCCACTTTTTTGTATTTTTGGATTTAGTATGTATCACTCTTTTGAGAGCTTAGTTCCCAACTTCTGTATCAGTATTTAGTTATTACTTTCTGTTTTAGACATGTATATTTTTCTTTCTATATGGCAGTAGACTAATTTTTAAAATTCTGATAGATAAATTGTATTTTAACTTTATTCATTCCTACTTTTACATACTTATTGGCCTTGTGCACATCAATTTACATGTACCCGCCGGTGACACACTCCGTTCCGTGCTTAGTGAGGAGCGGGGCGTTACAGTAGCATATATCTATTCCTAGTTACCTTTATGAAGTTATAATTTATTATTTTCCTATGAAAATGAGTCATATTTAGTTCTATGTTTGAGTAAATGATTTTTTTGTATTTACATTCTATGCTAATTTATGATCTGTTATCATGACCACCTATTTTTTTCTCTTTGCCTATAAAGCATGAGAGAGAATAGATACATGGTTGATGGCAAGACTTATCTTTTGTAAAAGAATGAAGAGGCGAATCCATACATTGCTAGTACTTTCTTTTTGGATGTTTTAATATATTTATTATGTTAATAATAGACTCATTTTTTCATAAATATTTTTTCCCATGTTTATATCCGATGTATCTGAATCTGGTTCTTGTGTCCATATCCGTGCTTCCTAGAGGAGTGCTGCTCTCTTTACTTTAATACATTCAGATGTGTGGGGATCTTCCCTTGTTACTACTTCTAGTCATCATTAGTTGTGATTTTTATTGATGATTGCACTTGAATGACATGACTTTACTTGCTGAATCACAATGATGAAGTTTTTGGTATTTTCCAATTATTTTATATCACGTTTCAAAAATAATTTTCAACTAAGATCAAGATCATTTGTAACGCCCCCGTTTTTTTAGCTGCTTTCCAAAATGGAGTAAGCTGCTTAAAATTTATACTAGACAACTCAACAGTTACAGGATCTTTAAATAAGAGTAACTACTGTCACAATTAGAAAAATAAATAACACGTCTGAAACTGAAAAGATTTCATTTATATAAAGAGTTAGCTATATAAGATAGCACATTCCTCCGAATATAAACACAAAATATAAGAGAAGTGTTCAGAGAATAAAAAACATAAACAAATACATACAAAGAATGCACAGTTCACATCAAGAAGTATTTAACATGTATCAAGTGTGTTAGAGCGCCAAAAAGTTGCACGTGAAATATTATAAAATCAAGAGCATGTATCAGATGAATGCCATTAACTGAAAGACATTTGAGATGTGTTGCGCAACTATCCACGGATTGTTGTGATGGATTGTGTTTGACACGAGGAGGCAAAACCCAGTACATCGGAATGACTGCTGAACAATTACGTGCAATTTCGCATGCACGTTAAAGTTTTCCTTCCCAGACCCAAAAAGCTGAGATAAAAACAGAATACTAGTGGCGGATGCTGATGTGGCCTGTACTTGTGGTAATTAAATCTGAAGTTGGTTCATTTTAAAAATGAAATAAAATAATTGGATTTTTCTAAAAGAAATTGTCCTTAATGCTTGCATCCTGTTTAAGTTGTGGCCCCATTTAATAAAAATATCACACTATGCTATCAGCTACTTCCCGGAAAAGGGTAACTTGCTGTCCTCCCATCTTCCTAGATTGTGGCTGTTCTTTAACAAACCTATCACTTATAAATCCTTCATGACCAAGGATTGTACAAATGTCTTCTGTTGGAAAGTGTTTCACTTCAAGGAAGCTAACGTTTGTGTCAGTACAAGCATGCGCAGATCCATGGTGCCAAAACTGTTGAATTTGTAGACCTTGATATCTGGACCAATGTTTAAAATAAATAATATAACGTTTTGACTTCGTTAGATTATAGCAAATAACGTAAATTAACAAATAAGTTTATTTAATAAAAATAAATATAAACTTATATGAAATAATTTTTAAAAATTGAAAAATAAATTTAAAAATTTTGAAAGAAGAATATAAATTTTTTTTATAATACAAAATCAAGTCTAAATTTCGAACAAGTTTCATAATAGTTTTCACATTTATCTTCATAAATTATATTAGCATTGCACCCATACTTTCAGAAATAACGATAACGTTAACGTAGCGTTTTTTTTTTATTAGGTTATGTATCAAATAACATAACGCATAACGTAGGTTACATAATTTTCTATTTATTTAATTAAAATAAATATAAAACTGTATTTAATATTTTTTATAAATAGGTAAATAAATCATAAAAATCATATAAAATACTGTAAAATCAATTTAAAAGTATAGAAAAATTTTAAAACTTCATAGCAAATATCACAACAATTTTTTAAACTATGTTTAAGATTCATAGTTCACAACTTTATATCACAATGTACAAATTGATTACATGATTATGTCATACATAACAAATTACTGTTTTTCCTTATAAGATGAACATAAATCCGTATCATCATCTAATTTACAATAACAAGATCATCCTCCTCTAAAATGTAGTTTGCATCTTCCAGGTCAATATCATCCCCCATCTCATTAAAACTATCATCAATTGCTTTTCGTTTGTCAGAAGAAGATGCAACACAAGAGATATATAAATTAAGATGTTATTTGATACTCAAATCATGATAGTAGAGTATTTATTTAAGAATATTAAATTGTAAAAATTGGATAACTTATAATAAGTATCGACCCTTCGTTTCTTTATTTGGATTTCAGTTTCATCTTCTTTACCTCTCTTATCCATAATGGGTGGAAGGACATTTTGATTGCTATTAATTGTTGTGACTTTTAAAAAATCATTCATTCTTAGAGGCGAATCGTCATCAGTAGACTCATCTAGCAATCTAAGATGTTCTGGGAGACGAGACTTTTCACTCTCAACAAGCCATTCATCCTCTGGTGTCGCCTCATTTATCAAAACTGGATCCAAATTCATTTGATTCATTTGAATATTTCTCTCTCTAAGCTTAATATTGTACCTGACATACACGAGAGAATGTAAGCTTCTTGCTCTAAGCGACATCCTTTTTTAATGCACCTTTAACAAACTTGTGAATTGTTATATGAGGATGATGATAACTAAAGTACTTAAAAAATAATATATTAAGTTTTTTTATAAATTTATATTTGGTCAAAAGTGTTCCAATTGCGTTCATATCCAGAAACACTAGTCGTAAGAGAGGATTCGAATTGCAAAATTTTAGAGTATTAGAATATTCTCTCCAAATATTTTCCACCAGGCAGCTAAAATAGATAATTAATTTTGATGTTAAAAATGCAAAAAATAACTTAATGATATCTCTACAAGTAGAACCTTGAACATGAAAATAATGAATTAAGATATACTAGGACTTCAAACGTTCATAGCATTTGAGATAGCGGGGATCTAAATTCTCCAAGTTTCTATTTATACTGATCCAGCTCCACATCAGCTTATGCATGCTCATTGAAGTCGGGGATCATTCGTTGCATGCATTCATTAAGGTCTTTTCTAACTTTAGGAATACTAGAGAATGTATCACTGTAGAAGCATATAAAATTTAGAAAGTAAGCCGCTGCGTGGAGGAGCCTATGCAACATACCTGTCCACCTCTTATCAATCAAATTCCATTATGGCATGTACTTCATCTTACTGTCCCTACAGATATCGGCAATTCTCTCTTTGTAACTGTCTATCATCTCATATAGAAAAGGTATGGAAGGCATCACATCTGAATCCACCTCTCACAGTACATAGACCAGTGGAAATGTGGTACTAAAACAAAAGAGAACTCGACTCCAGAAATTTCTGCTAGATAGCACTGTCCTTTTGCCTTCAATGTATTTGGTTTATTCACCCAAGCACTCTTGGTGAAATTATCAGAGGCAAGTATCTTTCTCGTCTGCCTTAATTTATAGTCTTTGTCGAGTCAAGAATGACGTAGCGAATCGAGTGATGGTCGGCCTTAACAGTTCCTTTCTTTTCGTGTATGTCTGCATCAAACTCAAAACCTAGCGATGGTTATATATGAATTGTATGATTCTCTTTGCTGTTTCAAGACTCTCTTTATGGATTTTCATCTTGTCTATATCCTCAAGCATCAAAGCAATACAATGAGCTTCACAAGGAGTCCAATAAAGACGTTTTCATGAATCCATTAGTTTTGTGCCCGCATTGACGTAAGAAGCATGATTATCCGTAATCACTTGTATAACATTATTCTCTCCAATCTCCTCAACTATCTTATCAAGACACTTGCATAAGTAATCTCCTATCTTCAACTGAGCCAATGCATCAATCAACTTGTAAAAGAAAGTCTCGTTTGGTGAATTCACAAGAAAATTTATTAAACTTCTATTCTTCTTGTCAGTCCACCCATTTGATATCACTGTACAATCGTATTTCTCCAAGCCACCATGTGCTTCTCCTTAATATTGTCAATATCCTCAATCTCGGCCTTAAGAGCTCGCATCCTTATCTCATATGGAGATGGTTGTTTTATGTCAAATCCAAAATTTTTAACTGTTTCGATCATCTCTTTCCAATATGGACTATTTAAGATATTGAATGACAACCCGTTTGTATATATATATCTGCCTATTTTTCTAACACAGTCCTCTCTTACCTCCTTCTTTAAGGCTGTCTCCAATGTCAATTGGTGGGCTTCAAAATTAATAAATTTATTCATCGCTCCCAAAATTGGAGGCTGAGTGATACGATCAGCGGCGCTTTCAATCTCTTGGCTCGCCATTTCAGTGTCTGGTTCCCCCATTCTCCCAATTTTACAGCTTAGAGATATCTTTTTCGTCTTTTCTACTTCTGTTGACTTCAAAGCATCTTTACATGTTTTCTTTACATCTGGCAGGACTCGTTTATGCATTTTCACCCCATGTCTTGTACCAGCCAAATTATGTTTCAGCTGGGTGATTCTCGCAGTTATGTGGTGATTACAAAATTTACAGTAAAAATAATTTGGAGGTTCCTCTTCCTTGTGAATCTCCCATTATCTGGCTGGATCCATATTTTTTGACATGATTCAATCTACACAAATAATTCAATAATTCAATTATTAAAGAATCAACTATTAATTCAATTATGAAATATCAAATATTAGGTTATCAAACCTAAAACAATTACTTCAAGTTCATGTTATTTAGACAATTCAATTTTCTACTAAATCCATTTTCTTTAACTTCACATAATCGTGTTTTTTACATTAACTGATTTTTTGGAATTCTTTTTATAGTTTTACATTAATCCAATTTTGTTACTAATTAACATTAATTGTGCATTTAACGTCTTAATCATGCTGCTGCAACAGTGCACACTGCACATTGCAACAGCCGCACACTTCACTGCATTCACAAAATTCCACAGCAAGTATAATTCACATAATTCCACTCATACAACAATCCAATTCACATAATTCCATAATTCACATAATTCCACACATAATTCACATAGTTCTAACAGTGCAAAATTGCATGAATGCAAATAATCCAAGTTATCCAACAGAATAGATTTAACTCAATTAAGTATATTATTTAATAAATTTTAAGAAAAATTCGATGGAATGCTTACATCTGTTGAACCAATGAAAGAACAAAGAGAAATCAAAGCAATACAAGGAACGTTGAGGGAGATGGAGCCAGAGTTGAACTAGAGATTGAGCCGGAGTGCTGAGGGAGAGAGGGGGGAAGATGAATCGAAGATTCAGAGGATTCTGAGGAGCACTGAGGGAGATGGAGTCGGAGCCAAACCAGAGATCATCGATTGAAGAGTCTGAGCAAAATGAAAGGCTTAGGAGGTGGATCGGAGATTCTTGCCAGTGTTTTGGAGCCAGAACGGTGGAAAGAGGGTCAGGAGAGGGTCGGGAGAGAGAGAGAGGGGGGTTGGGAGAGAACTCACTGAGGGGGGAGAGCAATCGATTTAGGGTTAGGGTTTATTTTCACCCGATACTTTTACATGATTCGAAGTGGGAAAAAAACGCACGTTACATTACGTTACTTTGTAACATAACTTAACGGGCATTTTTGTAAAAACGCAACACTCTGAAATGGGGTGTTATTTTGCCCCGCTTCAGAGCGAATTGTTGGCGCTCCACTCCGTAACATGTTAAAATGTGTTATGGAGCGCGTTTTTTCTATACTGCTTTCAGTCATCATCTAAATAAGAAGATTTAAAACTTATTTTTAGTTATTATCAATGTTATAATTTATATTTTATAGCGTTCAAATTATTATTTTTATAATTGTTCATTTTTAGTTCAGTTGAGAATTTAATTGAATCAACAACAAGTAAGAAATTCTAATAACTGGAAATGAGTTATAACAAGCAAATATGAAAACAATCATAAATTAGCAAATTAGCTAAACAATCAAACAAATAATCAAGAAAACTATAGCAATTAGCGAACAATCAAAATAAATGATCAAACAACAATAAAAAATTGACTAACAAAATTATAGCAAATAACGTAGTATAAGATAATTTAATATAATATAGAATAAAATAATATAAAATAATATGAAAAAGGCACCGTTGCAGTGCATTGAGTTATTTTTAATTGATAGATAACATTGGATTTCTATTAGGTATCATAATATAATATAACGGGTTTCATAATGCGTTATTTCAACAATCACTTGAAGGACCATTATGTACATTAACATGATGCATGTGGACATTTTGTAAAAGAATCATGAATGAAAAGGCTGAGGCCTAGCTTTCCTTGTTAAACAGGAAATAGTGAGTGACATGAATGGATAATAGTACGCTTAGAAGCTGCTTGTGCAAATAGATGGTCATTCCCAATAATCGAATGCTTCCATGCTGATAGTGGCGTGCATCATTTGAAACCATAATAGGGTGATGATGGTAGTTGAGGTTATTTTTGAGGTATGATTTGATTTATAGAGTTTCCGGTCTTTCTAAAACCATCATTCATCCATCCTAATTCGGTAATGTATCTTTTAGTTCTTGTCTTCTCAACTAAACTTAAAACCACGTTGTTGCTTATCTTATGCCCTGGATAATTCACAACTTCAGCATCACAGTATTTTTGCTATGTTCTGGTGAGCAGTGCTATCATTAGTCTGCTTGTAACAGAGTTGCTTGAACTTTGTGTTGAAAGTAGGAAAATTAATTGGATTCCTCAAATAAACAATGAACGCAAATTGGTTGCCCAACCAAAAGAGCCAGAAGAACAAAGGATTTTAGAAATCTCTTCATCAATCAATCTGGAATCTGGATCTTCACAAATCATGCTGGGTCCTGCATATCTCTTCATGTCAAGTTAAAGATGTGATCAATTAATCATGATCTTAACAAATCAGACAAAAAATTAAGAGATTGTGAGAGGAGACAAAATAAGAATAGAATCCTTACATGTCTCTTCATGCTAGGTCAAGCATATAGTCAACCAATCAAGATATTGACAAATTGGGCTGAGATTTGATACATGAATTCTACCATTCGATTGGCTATAAAATGTCCAAAATTTCACGAAAGTAGGATTATTTTCCTGTGGGAGAAAAGGGTATCTTCCTCTAAGGCGAAGATTGAAGAGAAGATTAAAAAGGTTATCCTCTTCTTTGAAAAAATCATCTTACCTCCTTTAGGAAAAATTAAGAGGTCATACTCTAAATCTCTAAGGCAATAAGCTATCGACTATGAACGAGATCAACGGTTGTCCCCCAAGAGTAAACCGGCCATCATTAATTCAGAGAAGACAGTTCTTAATTCAGAGAAGACAGTTCTTATCATCTTCGTCCTCGAGATCAAGATCAAAAAAAGCATCAAACATTAAGTTCTTCTTTAGATGTTCTTCTTGTAGAACAACAAAGGGACTCCTTCCTCGACTCTACACCTTGCCGAATCATCAAAGGGGTGCAATACTCGCTGAGTAGATCCATATTGTCACACTCTCCCATATTTAAAAAGAGAAACTTGTAGTGTTGTTCTTATTACAAAGGAACGTCTCCTTAAAACAAGACATGTAATGAGAGCTATTGAAATTCCTTTTTTTAAATTCACTTTTGTAATTAAAAACACCAAAAAAAAAATAAATGGTGATTCTGTTGAGGGGTACCACTTCCATTACTGAAGAGGTGGTGCCACAATCCCACCGCTCTATTGAAGTAAATGGTAACTCTACCAGGAAACACTTCTTTCATAATTGAAGAGGTGTGTTGCCATCGACAGAATGGCGTTGTTGATGCATGGTTGAAACCTCTTCCATCACTAAAGAGGTGGTGCTGCAATTCATCAACCAACGCTCCATCACAATAAATGACAACTTTGTTAGGGAAGAGTCGTCAATGATCGAAGAGGTGGTGCTACAGTTGATAGCATGGCCATTAATGCCATGGTGGATATTTTGGTTATTGGATTCGGTCAAGGTAAATATGAGGAAGACCTTGAAATAGGCTCAGGCCTCAGTGCTCACGCTTTCGAACCAAGTTCCTTGCAAGGTCAAATATGTCTTTGGATCAACCTCTTAGGAAGTGAGTGCGCGTACTTCCTTTATGGAGGTTGCTGCTTTGATGAGTTGTGACTAAGCTAAAGTGTGCTATAGTAACACAACGGACGCAAAGATATGTAGATAGGACTCTTAAAAATTCTAGCTAGATCGGCTTCAGTCTGACCATCACCAAATAGTCAAAACTGCTAATTGGCAGCTAAAATATGGCATCTGGTTTTGAGTTTTGGTCTTCTTATTAAAAAACATTTGGACATTCATTTGATGAGGCTAGTGTGCAAGAAATCTCTTTCAGTAATAAAGATAGGAAAAAAGATTTCTTCAAGGCAACCGTGAAACGACAAGCCGTGAAGGAAAGCTACTGGTATGGTTAATGTGCGAGACACTAGCAGTGCTTCTATTGTCTCGGGCCTAGGAGTGCTCAAACCAAATGTGTGGTTCCAACAAAGCATGAGTTATTGAATTGTAACTGAAAAAGCCTTGAACTTTCAATAGTTTATTTGATGCGCAACAAGTTTTGAATTGGTAGTAACCATTCCTAAAAGGTCCCATTAGTAAAGAAGACGACTTGCTAGGAAGTTCTGGTTGTCCGCAAACTAGTCACCAACCCTGGTAAACTGAGGGTGGTTATAATATTTGATTATGGTACTCGATCATCAGGTCCTCATCAAGAGTTATTAGATGAAGATGCCTGTGTTACTACCAGGACAGCAAGCTCCACCCAACCATGACAAGTAACTGTATATATGGCTACTAATGTAGATATCATTAGATGACTTGAAGTCCATGATTAGGCATCCAAGCTTCAATATGCCACTCTGGAAAGCATACAAGCTCAGCTTGCAATGGAGAACCGACCAAACAGAGCTTGGGGGATGAACTCCAACAACAACCACGGTAACATTGGTAGCATCCCTCTGAATTTAAGAGCCGGAAACCAAAAGTCAATGCTAGGAACTCCAGTATTAACAACGAAGTCTTAGAGGAAATACAAGCTTATATGCCTTCATGTATAAAGATGGGCTACAAAAAGTGAGGGTGGTCTGACCATGCCCACTTGAATGGTGTGGTGCCTTACCCCTTAAAGTTTGAGCCGTCAATGCAGCGGGAAGTCCCAAACCAGCACCATCATTTTCGGTCTCAAGCCGACAAGGTAATAAATATGATGCGATCATTATTTTGGCACCCTCAAAGGAGTTGTCTTCAATGAAATAGAAAATTACCGATAGGATGTATCTGGAGGGATCTTGAGTAGTTTATCTTGCTTCCACGAGATGATACTGGGATGATAATTTCTAAACTCATTATAGAAGTACAAAAGGGTTGTCTCGTCATGAGTTGAGGTTTAAAAATCTCTATTAAAAGTTCAAATGACATGTCACTATCAATGCTATTACAACCATGTCGATACAACTTCCTACTGGAGCTGAAGACCTGATTGGAGATTGTCAAGGTCCCTTCTTGGAAGGAGCTCATAGAGCAAACATAACTCATCAAAAATTCAGTAGACTTTGAAGTCGTCAAACTATAAAGTAATGCAAGTATAACATTAGGAGACATTCGAAGATGATGGAGGCTGTTATGTGATGAACCTGAAGTTGTGAATCCTTTAAAGGAGTATTGGGATGAATCGGAATGAGACGATTCTCCTCTACCAAAGATTCGATAGAGAGATACTTGTTACGTTAATAATTACCTCTGACAAATTTAAAATCTAGGTTATACTTGCACGTTAATGATTATCTCTGGTAAGTTCAAAATTCAAATTATGCCCTGGATTGTTACATTAGGATTACCTTTGACATTCCTACTTACCATGTTAATTATTAACTTTGGTAGTTATAGTTGGTCTTTGTAATATCTTTTGCCATTGAACAACCTACCAGGCCCTTTGTTATGCAATATGACCCCTGAACACTGAAGGGTATTATTTGCCCTAACAATGTTAACATAAAACCACTAACTATTATTTGGCAACCTTGTTGTTGTTAAGGACAAAAATTGACAAAGCCTAACGAGTCCATTAGAAACTGCTAACCAGCGATATGGAAGTCGGATCTCCCCCAAATCTTTAGGGACTGTGAGTTTTCTCGCCTATGTTGTTTGCATTGATTTAAACAACATACAAAATCCATTGATAGTTGGGGTCAACTATTTACTCCAAGAAAATTAATGCCTTGCCATCAAGGGATAGAGGAAAACTTTGGCTTCTAAGTCCAAAACCAAAGTCCCATTTAAATTTCCAACGAAATTGTGTGTCATGTTTTTCTATATCCTCATCAGGAGTTAACAAAGTAATTGGAAGATTACATGGCTGACTGATACAATCTATTTACAAAAATCCCACCACATTTGGTTGTTATATCCGTGTTACTGGATAGTTTATTGATCCTTATTGTGATGTCAATTGGCCTCTGGACAGTAAGGACAGTTCTTTACTCCTGTTATGTTAATATTACACCTCTGACCATCAATAGATAATTTTATGCATGTTATCTTTACTATGGATATTCTCAGCAGGGTCATGCAAAATGACAAAATCCAATGCTTTGTGTCAATGGATGGAGGAAAACTTTGATTTTAAACTCGAAGGAAAAGAATGATAACTCATCATGTTGAAGGAAATAACATGACTAACCCAACTGTATTGTAATTGGTAAATACAAACCAGATCCATTGATAGCAAAGGGTTTGTTAAAAATCCTTTACTCCCCATGGCGTTGTTTCTCTTTCAACGAAATCTTTCTAGTAAGGTTAAGTCAATCCTTACTCAAAATTTCCAGTCATGATAAAACAAAATTGCTAAAGCTAGCGCCTTGACCGCTGCGGATAGAGGAAAACTTTAGTTTTTAAGACCATAAGAAATCCTCGATAAGTTATCATGCCAAGTAGAATAGTATGGATAGCCCAACTCAAATGGTAGTTGGTAAAGGCATACCAAATCAGTTGATAGCTGAGGGTTTGGTAAAAAAATTTAAAATTCCATGTGGATTTTTATGATAGACTTAAAAATTTAAAAAATTTAATAGTTGATAGACTTATTTGATAGTAAAATTCAAAATAGTACTTGCTCCCAAGCTAGAGTTGTGAATATTTTTGCCAACGAGAACCTCCAAAAAAAAAAAAAAATCAATTTGTGTTACATTAAATCCATACCTCTAACAGATGAACCTGACTCCCATCAAGCTAACTTCCCCTAATGGATTTAGTTTTTTTTTTCAGAATTATTATGTTAACACCATACCTCTAATGATTCCAAAATTTATCTTCACCATGGAGGTAAATCCTTCTATCTTGTATTATGGAATTTGATTCCTCGTCTACTCATTGTGATCTGTGATGCCGTTACGAGCAACTAGTATAATCTCTAACGGTCTAACATCTTTTGCTCATTATGTTCTCTGATAAGCCTTTTTTGTTTTGTCATGTATAATTGAGAAGCCTTTTTTGTTTTGTCATGTGTAACCAATACAACCTCTAGCTATCCAATTCCCTTGTATCATCACATCTAGTCCTGCAACCTCAGGTGGTCCAATTCTTATCGTCATATGCAATGAGTACAAGCTCTGACGGTCAGTCAATCCTGTTTATCAGGTTTAACAATGTATATTTGATAACAAATTACTTATCATGTTTAACATCACATTTCTAAAAAGTCTTGTTTGTTTCATCAAGTTTAATAGTACACTACTGATAATGAAATTCTTGACATTGTCATTTGCGAGGAGTACAATCTCTGATAATTAGTCAATCCTATTTATAATGTTTAACAATACACCTATGGTAAAATTCCTTTCTTAATCCTGTTTGTCTTGTTTGACAATAAACCTCTTTTCATATCATGTTTAACATCGCACTTCTGATAAGTCCCGTTTGGTTCAAGTTTAGTAGTATACATTTGATGATTAAATTCCTTTTGTTCATCATCTCTCTGATGGGTTTTTCGTTGCAATTTTCAATATTACATCTCCTGCAAACATTGCAATATTTAACGTTACACCATTTGGAGTTGACATGTTTGACAATAATAAATCTATTGAAAGTGAGTGAGCTTTTAATGGGTCAACTCCAAACGTGAAGTCGGATATCGTCATAGGTAAAATATTCAGTGATCGCATATTATGCTACCAAGGATAGGTGGTGCATAGCTCATGCTACCGGTGACAGTTTTGTGCTTAAAATCATGTTGCAAGGATAGTTTGATATATCAACTTGTAATCTGAGTGGAATCTTGGAGTTAGAGTAGTCTATGAACAGATGATATTTGGCTTTTCAAGGTTCAACAAAACACCCACAAAGGTCAAAATTAAGTTGAGTGCATGGATGCTTGAGGGGATTCAAAGTATTTTAAAATCAGTCCTTGCACAGTTCAGAGTTTCGAAAACTTTGAATGAGATCTTGTAAACAACAGAAACATTAATTGGATTCTCCAAAAAATAAAATGAGTGCAAATATGTGGCCCAACCTAGAAGAGTTAGAAGCCCACCAACAGAGGATTTGGGAAATCTCTTTGTTAATCAATCCATAATTTGAAAAATCTGGTAGGAGACTTAGGAAAAAATTAATTGTAAATCTTTTAATGTCAAGTCAAAGATGTGATTAATTAATAAGGTTCTTGACAAATCGGGTAGGAGATTAATAGATTTTGAAAGGAGACAATTAAAAAAAGAATCCTTGGTATCTCTTTATGGTAGGTCAAATATATAGTCAACCCATTAAGATTTTTGCCTCAATTCAGGCATATTATTAAGGAATTAGAAGAAAATCAAGTCACATCCAGATGTTATGGAAGCAATTTGAAAAATAAATTCAAATTTATCATTATGGTGATTTTCTAATAATTTAAAATTTGATAATCAAGGCCATTCGACTGACTATAAAAAGGCCAAAAATTCAAAAAAGAATTTCTTGCAGGAGAAAAGGGTCATCTTCCTCAAGGAGAAGATTAAAGAGGTTATCCTCTTTTTGGAAAAAAATCATTTTACTCTCTTCAGGAAAAATTAAGAGTTCATACTCTAAAGCAATTAAGTATTGACACCTAAGGAGATCAAGGATCATCCCGCAAGAACCAGTCAGCCATCATCAGATAACGCAGCCATAATCATCTTCTTTTTCAAGATCAAGATCAATGAGAGCATTAATCCCTAAACTCTTCTTTCTTTTGATTTTCTTGCTAGAAAATAACAAAGGGACTCCTTCCTCCACTTCTTTTTCAAGATCAAGATCAAAGAGAGCATTAATCACTAAACTCTTTTTTTTTTCTTTCTAGAGAATAACAAAGGGACTCCTTCCTCCTCAACTCTCCAGCTTAGCAGGATCTTTAGAAGGGATAGACTACCTGCTCTGAGTAGATCCTTGTCATCACAATCCTCCAGATTCAGTTTGTAATCTTGTTCCTGTGATAGGGAAAGTCCTCTTCCTTTGTAATGAAGACATGTAATAAACGATATTCAAGTTTTCTCTTATTTGTTTGGTTTCCATTTTTGTCATAAATATTTTTTGAGTGCAAGCAACCAAAAGGCTGCAAAACTGCATTGTTTCCAAATTGATTTATTACAGATTTGTATTCTTATAAAAAACTTATTAAGGTTTTATCAGATTATACACACACACACACACATGGGATTAGTGTAGACAAGTCACCAGCTTAGGAAATGTTATGTGAGATAGCGGCAAAAATATAGTGATCCAATAATTTTTTTTTAATTTTTTTTTCTAGAATTAGTATCTCTACATCATTAATTTCTTTCTGGTCAAATTTCATAAATTTTGGAGTTAATTTACCTTTTCATCAAGTGGATACGAAATGTTTTATTTATTGAAAATCGTTAATCAACTTGATGGAGGGCCAAATCAAAACTATAACCCAAGAAATTGGATATGAGTGAACCCTGGGAGGTCGAGATCATAATCCATGAGAAAATTTCTTTAAAAAATTATTGGAGATAGCGGAAATGAATTGTAGCTCAGGTAATTTACGTGAGTTATCGACTCATTTCCAATATTCTCATATGGGATTACTGTAGGTAAGTCGCCACCTCAGGAAAAGTTACGTGACCTAGTGGTAAAAATATAGTGATCTAATAAATTTTTTTATTTTTTTTCTAGAATTAGTATCACTACATCATTATCTGATCAAATTTCATAAATTTTGGAGTTCATTACTTTTCATCAAGTGGATACAAAATATTTTATTTATTAAAAATTGTTAATTTTGCGTCAACTTAATGGAGGGCCAATCAAAACTAAAACCCAAGAAATTGGGTATGAGGGAACCAGTGGGGGTCGAGATCATAATCCATGAGAAAATCTCTTTAAAAAAATTATTAGAGATAGCGGAAATGAACTGTAACTCATGTAACTTACGAGAGCTGGAAACTCATTTCCATTATTCTCATATGCGATTACTGTAGGTGAGTTGGCAGCTCAGGAAAAGTTACGTGAGTTAGCAACAAAAATATAGTGATCCAATAATTTTTTAATTTTTTTTCCATAATTAGTTTCTCTACATTATTAACTTCTTTCTGATCAAATTTCATAAATTTTGGAGTTCATTTACCTTTTCGTCAAGTGGATACAAAATATTTTATTTATTAAAAACTATTAATTTTATGTCAACTTGATGGAGGGCCAAATCAAAACTACAACCCAAGAAATTGGTTATGAGTGAACCCTAGGGGGTCGAGAGCTCAGGAAAAGTTAAGTGAGCTAGTGGTAAAAATATAGTGATCCAATAATTTTTTTTAGAATTAGTATCAATATGTCATTAGCTTCTTTCTAATCAAATTTCATAAATTTTGGAGTTTATTTATCTTTTCATCAAGTGGATACAAAATGTTTTATTTATTGAAAACCGTTAATTTTGTGTCAACTTGATGGAGGGCCAAATTAAAACTAAAATCTAAGAAATTGGATATGAGTGAACCCTAGGGGGTCGAAATCATAATCCATGAGAAAATATTTTCAAAAAATTATTAGAGATAGCGGAAATGAACTGTACCTCAGGTAACTTACATGAGCTATCAGCTCGTTTCCATTATTCTCATATATATATATATATATATATATATATATATATATATATATATATATATATATGAGAAAAATGGAAATGAGCTGACAATTCACGTAAGTTATCTGAGCTGCAGTTTATTTTCACTATCTCCAATAATATTTTTTAAAAAATTTCTTTTGGATTATTATCTCGACCCCCTAGAGTTCACTCATACCCAATTTCTTGGGTTTTAGTTTTGATTTTGTCATCTATCAAGTTAATTTAAAATTAACGGTTTTCAATGAATAAAACAATTTGTATGCACTTGATGAAAAGGTAAACGAACTCCAAAATTTATGAAATTTAATTCGAGAGAAATTAAGGAGGTAGAGATAGTAATTGTTAAAAAAAGTTGAAGAAAAATCATTGGATCATTATCGTTTTCCCACTAGCTCACGTAACTTTTCCTGAGCTGACGACTCACCTACAGTAATCCCTATATATATATATATATATAAAAGTGATTCTTTGATTTATCAGGTGGCCTAACACAACCTATCATCTGTTATCCGTTTTTATGGTTTTCAACTTCCGCGAGTTCAAACCACGGACCCAGTTGCAAGGTATTATGGGCTCAAGCGTAGACAGGTCATGAAGATCATAAGGCCCAGTGAGACAGCAGGAAGATATGTTACCTATCGCTATGTGGTCTAAAGTTCTTAACGAGTGTGGTTGCTCTCGATGTTTTTCCATAATTTTAATTGTTCATTGGCGTGCATGGCTGAGAACCCGAGCAGCAGCATGAAACCCTTGAAGAAGTGCAACTGTGTTATGTGCAACTTTAAGTTCATGTTCTCATAATAATTTAGTGCTATCATCTAAACTTATGTAACTTTATGGAATAAAACATAACAATAAGTAATAAAACTGTGGTTTCTGGTATCTAGTTATCCTGGGATGATGTTTCTCCTCAATATGTTTCTTCTTTGATTGTAAAGATATGGCTTTGAAAGTCTTTGGCAGGCTCGATAATTTTGTGATAAGGCTTATTTGAGATATGTCTCTGTTCTTCAATAGCATGTTATTATGTGAAATTATTCTGTAAATATTAAGTAGGAGATGCTCTGAGGCTTCTCTTCCGGTTGAGCTAAGATTGACATATAAGCATGTTGAGCAAAGTGCAGAACTTACTGGAGCAGATGTATTGACTAATATGTTTGTGGGGGTGACTGTCACAAAAGGTTTTCACAGTATCACTGCATTGTTGGCCTTCGTATAGCTGTCGTTCTTCTGATGCTAGTTAATTCCTATGGCTGCCTGTAACTATTTTCTGGGTACGAAGGAAACATGATCCAATTAATACTTTCTAAATGCTATGTATTTGAATTATCTGATGATGACATTCTTATGCGAAGTATGAGGATCGTACTCTCGAGAACAAAGTATTGAAACAGCTTCAATGAAAAATAATTCTGTGGAACTTTTGTTTCTTTACCTATATGTGATGCACTAAGACCGCCATATAATTCAAGCCAATTGCAAATTGCGAATCCCACAATGAGTATGCATTGGAACAGTAGAGATAAAGATTTTAAATAAGCTTTCCATTGCGAAGGATAACACTCCGGCCAGTACAAGTGAACGTACCAAGCATAAGTATATTTGTATAATGTGTATAATAGTATAAGATTTTACAAAAAGGAATACACAAGGTATAGTCTTTGCAAGAATGACCGTACTTGAAGCATGATCTCCGTCTCAGTGCTTCTTGCTCCCCTTTTTTTTTGAAATAAAATAGTGGGTGTGATCCCTTCGCGTTCCATTAAATAAATTTAATAGAACATTTTACAAAAGAAAGCTCTATACAAGCGCAATAAAGTACATCATAACTAGTACATGTCACTCCATATCGGAGATCAAAATACATCATAATTAAATTATATCAGATCTAAAACATATGGTGCCATAAGTTTCCTATCAGAACGATCAATAAGGTGATGTGATAAAGGCCGGATCAAGTGTCGTTCCTGTCTTCGTCCATCGGGGAGCTGTCGCACCGCTGGCGCCGGGTTGGGGTGTGTTCATCTTCCAGTGGTTCTCTTTTTTCCTCCAATCTGCCTCCCTCAGAAAGCAAACCTGCCCAGTCACTAATATCAGAGAATACACTAGCAATACATGCATCAATAGGATGCGCGGTATCTCTAAAAATTCTGTTATTGCGCGGTATCTCTAAAAATTCTGTTATTTTTTTCTTTCCATATGTTCGAACATGTCGAACTAAGTATTTGATGTGCTCTAACTCTCTTATATTTAGCTGTGAACATTTTGTCCCATATTCCAAATGTGTGTGGATGGAGTATATTGAGCCATAGCAATACAGCCAAATGGACTGAGAAAAGTGACAGTGTATCATAATATGATCAATAGTTTCCTCTTCAGAAGCACAAAGTACACAACGACTCGGGCCCTTCCAACCCCGACATTGTAGGTTGTCCCAATTAGTATTGCCTTCTTTGATAACAACCATAGGAATGCTTTCATTTTCAATGAGCAACATACGGACCAAATTTTCTTTGAGAGTCTCAGTCTGTCTGCCATCATTTATGATCTTGTAGGTCGACCTGATCGAGAAAGTGTTTGATTTCTCCCATCTCCACAGCAGATTCGTTGACTTGGGAGAGTTAGTTACCAAAGGTTTCTCTGTCCTCAAAGTGCCAATTACCGTTGGTACAGACCAAAGGTTTCTCTGCTTCTTGCTTCCCTTGGCAAGGCATTCCTGTTACCTGAAAGTGCTTCTTACTTCTCGCTTGGCCGGCTTGATTCAAATGCAGCGCCAGATTCACAAGTTCAGAATCTATGAATCAACTAATCTACAAAGCTGATAGCATTCACAAGTTCAGAAGCCAGGAATCAACTAAATCTAGTGTCGGTCATTAAGAATTTCAGTAAATTTAGTTCTGATTCAAGAAATATTCTCTACAATCTTAGCTAATCTCCAAAATCTCTCATCTTGATTCAAAAGATTTCCACCTCATTTTGCGATGAACCAAATTACAACTAAAAACCCAACACTCATGTCTCACATATCCAATTCAATTTCGAATAAGCAATCCTTGATTCAACCATAAACTATGTCTAGGAGGCCTTATGGGGGCCACCTTTGGACAACCATTCGTTGGCCATCCAATCCTGGATGACGAATGATAGCTTTCCACCTCCATTCAGCAGCACACCGAAAACACTCTAAATTCTCTACGCTTTAAAGTATTTCTAGAGTTTTTGGTGTAAAATCCAGTGACCAAATAACAAGCGTACAACATTTTCAGCAATAATTTTGGCATTCGAAGGCTCCAATTTTTATATTTTTTTTATCAGATCAATCTCAAATTTTGTCCACCTTCTCTCCAATCTAAAGAAACATCTCTAAACCTCTCATTCATATTTTCAGTGTTTTAATTTATTTAACTAAGATTTATTTCAGCTTTACTATCTAAATTTCATGTTTTACAAAATTTCCCTTAAAATAAGCTATTCTTCTCCAAATCATTTGGAATCTTTTACAAACATCATATAATTGATTTCTCAAAACAAAACCTCTATTTTAAAATTATTCTTTGTTAGATCTAAATTTCTACACTCTTATTCTAATCCCTTTTATTTTTGTTTGTTTTATGTCTTTTTTGCAAGATTTTATAGATCTAGCAATGAATTATAGCATGTATGTGAGGTTAATATGTGAGGTTAACTTTCTAATAATACTAACCCACACTTTTTTGAGCTCCGATACCTTACGATGACATCACGATAACTCTTCAAACTTGAAAGCATGAAGTTGGTGTGCATGTAGTTTCAATTTAGATGCAGGAAAGAGGTATACAAATGCAAAAGATCTAATAGAATGTTGATCGTGATGGGACTGACGCGTAGTAGATCGTGATCTCTCCACTCACCTTTTTTTATTGTGTTTTTTTTTGAAAATTTTATAATAGAAATTTATGTGTAATCCTAATTTTTTCAAGCACTGTAATTTAGAAGACTTTTCTTTATTATATTTATGGGTTTTTGGAAAGGGTTTGTAAGGGGATTAATGAATTTGGCACAGAATACGATAGTTAAACTGGAACTATGTTAACTTTGCTTCCATTTGTAGGGTAATTTAGGATTTTTATTGATGTGCATAAACTTATTTTCACAACAAAAACTATTTTTAAAAAAATCACATTTTTTGAGAAAACAAAAAAATATTATTGTATGTCCATTTTTCAAAATCTTACAATTACAAAATCAATCACACTTGCCGCACAATGAGATTGCACCTTGTCATCATTTCACACTTATATTTTTTGCTCAAGACACTCACCTTCACAAGGTGGTCGTACTTTATTCACCTTACCCTTTTGCAAACTAGAAATTCTGCAGGTAATTGGTGGGGCTACTAGGACTCTGAGATTTTTAGAGCACCCATAACATTGTCTCACTTGCCTCTTGGGCCTCTACGAAGGCTAGCTAGGATAAGTGCACTTACCAAGCCTGGAGTGTACCAATGAAGATCCACAGGATGACTCAAAAGCATGGAAACCTACCTACTGATTTAGGCCAGTCATACCCAATCCTTATTGAGCATGATGGTATTGCTAGCATTCACGCCACTTGTTCCAAAATAATTATAGATTCTACTTTTAAGATTGATTCAAGCTATTTCTCTCATGCTAAAAACATGTGACAATAATAAAAACGTATGAAGGATATTGCAAGTATCACTAGATTGTGAAGAGCACATTCCACCTAGGGACGGTAATCATCATACAAATGTATCATCATCTAGCAATAATAGAAATATCTTGAGTCCCAAACTCGAATCTCAAAATGATATCTTTCATTGCTTTGCACCATTCAACCCCGATCAATGTGAAGAGATAGGAGACATGGTTTGGTTAACCATTGTAAGAACTAAAATACCATAATAACCTCTGACCTTGATTTAAATTTCTTGACATCTCCATCAATAACAGGAAGTGAAATAACCCTAGCATACTTGCTTCGTCGAATATGGCAACACAAGTAAATCATGCCATTGTCAATATCGAATACAGATGTTCGCTTTGACTTGAACTAAGATCTAAGGCCTACTAACATGTATTATAAAGGTTCCCTTCCTCAATTGAGTTTTGCTAGTGCTATTATGTATCATCATCCCATCTATTTGCCTAGCACAACCATGATGAGCGCTCCCGTTCTATGGACTCCTCCACAATAACTAGATTTTGGTGCCCAATCCAAAATTGTAAGTTCCTCTTATTCCAATATATTGTTTAGAGGTGATCCACCAATTATTTCTATGTCAGCCCTAATGTAATGCACTATTGCATCTTATCCTCCACAAATTTATGAGTGTCGGTGGCCCCTCCCACTTCAGTTCCATTTTGGGGGCAACAAAGTCCCAATTCGATTTTTCTTTGTTGTTGGGTAAGCCCACTTCTATTTCATCTGCAGCTCCGCTGAATTCATCCTTTGCTCTTAACCCTTGGTGGCAAGATACTCCTTTACTCATTACAAGTCCTTTGAGTATCAATCTGCAAAACTCACTATTGCCCAAATTCCAAATGTTAGGGGCGATCAAGTCTTAATTTGATTTCTCTATGTTGCGGGGTAAGCACACTCCTATTTCATCTTCAGCTCCATTGAACTCATTCTTTGCTCCTAATCCTTGGGGATAAAGTACTTCTATTTCCGTTTCAAATCCTTTTATTGTTAATCCGTCCCAAAACTATGGGGGCAAGTTATGCAGCCCATTGTTGTCCAAATTCCACACCATGCTGCACCATAGTAATGACAACCTTTTCAACATACAATCATACATCATTCTTCATTTCCTATATAGCACAACCTTGAGGCCCATGTCAATCCAAAATTGTTACCTATGCACATAATGAATCTCATGACATATTTAATTCATCATCTAATTATTTAAATTCCAACATATTAATACATGCTACTTACAATGTTCTTTTGCAGGATAGGATAGACCCAATTAAGGAACATGCAGGAAGCAAAGTACACAGAAAAAGGCTTTTGTTGACTACTATAGAATGCCAAAGTTTACACAAGCACCAAGTTCAACTAACACAAGATGCCCATGTACTTGAGAGAGAAGATCCCAAAGATTGGTTATGCAGATTTTGTGAATGATGGTGCCGTACTCAAGATGTCCATGTACTTGAAAGAGAAGATCCCAAAGATTGGTTATGCAGATTTTGTGAATGATGGTGCCGTACTACTATGATCCAAGGGATATTGCTCCTTTATTTCAAGTCATTTGAGAAACTGGTCTAAAGTCTCTTTATTTATTCAACTATGGGAATGTTATTGATTTTTTTCAAACATGATTTAACCAAGTTGAATGTGTACTTGCATTATTTGATTAACAAGACGAATTAGTGAAACTTGTTGAAAAATTTATTGATCTCTTCTCCTGTTGGAGAGGCTTATATGCTAAATAAGGTTTAAACATTCCTAAAGAACAATGTATTAAGCAAATTGTTATGAACTCATATACTATGATCAAAGACTGAATAATAATTCAATGATGAAAAATGTTTTGATGAGATGAGCCATCATGGCCTTGAAATTCAAAAGTGGGTCCATGATGGCATTGCTTGAATTGGACAATTTTTATGCAAAGATTACATTTACAAGTACTGATAATCAGTTGCATAAAGATTTTCCATATGATGACACGGTTGATGTGGTAACTAGCACACCACAGCACGGTACAACTCATCCTCCATAGGATTACAAAAAAGGTCATTTGCCCTAATTTGCCTACACCATATGTAGAAACATTTAACTTTTTGATAAATAACAATGGAATAGAGTTAACCTATTAGAGAAAAATTACAAATCTGAATTTTAATCTCTCTAACGTTCTGTCATTCATCGGTCTCCGGGGCATAATATTGGTCATTAAATTTAATTTATGATCTTCACAAACAAGGCCAAATTGATCACGACATCAATCATATGGTCCACCCAAGCCTCTTATGTTGTAAGGGGCAACCTGTCCATCGAAGTCGTTTAAAAGTCAGTGCTTGAGCATCAAGATGGAGTCGATGCTATCCAATAATCTAGTTGGATTATGAAACTCCTTACTTCATCAAGATGACCACATGTTCTCAATGATATAAGGGGCAAGGAGAGCACTACAATCGACCTCTTCTACTGTCAGAACTCTAATGATATCATTTAGGCCTACGGTAAGATCATCTACTACATAAACTCCTCTTTTGAAGTACAAACTAGCATGAGGCCTCTATAAGGGAGAAATTGTCTTGCTTTCCACTTCGACATCTCAAGAATATTGTGGAGTGGCTCTGCGAGCAAATTATGAACTAGTTTTGAAGCCTTCGGTTGGAGGGGTAATTAGTTCTTCATTTACTTCAACATTCAAGAATATCATGTTGTGGTTTTGCCAATTTGTTGTCATGAACTATGTCAAAATCATCACTGAGAAGGGTTATGCAATCTTCCTCGTCGTCTCAACCACAAATATTGCTTACTATCCGATCAGTGTTATATCTGTAACCGTAAATAATGCTTACTATTCGACAGCTTCAGCTGATTGTCTTCATGCCGTAACAACAAGGGTCTCTAGTCAAGTAGCCACCTATAAAAGCAGAATTTCAGTCTAATAAAGGAAAAGAAATTGAACTTATTTCTATTCAAGTGCTTGAGCCTTCTGCACTATCTCCTCCCGAGGTATAAGAACTAAAGTGTGTGCGCGACGATTCTAAGTTAGGAGATTTACTAGAAGTAGACCAACATTTCTCAAGAGGAATGACAACGGATTAAAAATGAAGCTACCATTGATAAAGAAATCGAAAAACAATTAAACCGAAGCAACATAACTTTTGATGAAATTGAGCTTTTATTAATGAGTTCAAGATCGCTATTTCAACAAAATAGTTTGATGATGCAAGCAATAATAAGAAACTAAGATAGAATCATAGTCCCATCATCATTTACAATCAAGAGGTATGATCAAATAGATGTCAAAGAGTCTAATGTCTACAAAGCCAATGATGTTCCATAAGCAAAGCAACAAATTAATCCTGAATTTGACACAATATTGGAAACTACATTAAAAAAAATATTTCTCTTGTATATGATGTTCTTATAATGGTTGATGTAGAGTGACAGTTTTGACCTTAATGACCTTGACATCAACAATGAAGATCATAAATATCACTCCTTTATCCCACATGAGCAAGTCAACTACTACTACAATAACTAGTTTGAGGATTCTCAATTCTCCATCAATTGAGAAACATCAAAGATCCATATCGAGACATTCAAGTCCTATTTGGCTAATGCGCCACGTGGACATCTACTAGAGAGGCAATTTTTGAATTTTGAAAGTATGTAAATGGTATCTTTCTTTTATCAAGAAAAAAACTCAAAAAAGAAAGATAAAAAGGCCAAAAAATGAAAAAAAGGAAAAGAAAAAAAAAATGAAGAAATGAAAAAGAAAATTCAAAAATCCAAAAAAAATGAAGAAAACCTTTTTTAAGAAAAATATGTACTGTTATCCAATCAAAACCAATAAATAAATGATAAATTCAAATTGTATTATCTCTTAGTTCGTGATTTGACTCTTAAGATTATTCACTTGACTATAATTGGTTGATCTTGAAAAGTTAGTACTAAGAGATAATAGAAAACTAAAGTTATGTTTGGAACTGAATCTTTGGTTAAAACTAGAATGGTCTGATCTAGAGTTTAAGTGAACTCTCATAGTAAGTCTTTAGGTAATTGGACAACCATTCTTTCTCTTTTATTTATTTTCAAATTCTACTCTCCAAATCTGAAATTAACTGAGATTTTTGAATACTAAATGTTCCTTTAATATGCTTGAATTGCAATAAACGAGGATGCCCTTACAGTTCCTTGTGGTTGTCTCTCTTGGTCCTCTGACGAGAATTCTTGTCGTATAGGGATAGTCCGACTTAAATTCAAAATCATTTGAAAAATTGCTAGAGTCCTAAAAAGAAAAAAGAAAAAAGAAAGAAGAAATAAAAAATCAAGATCCCACGTAATCCAATAAACAAGTGGCCATTTCCACTAAACCTGTCAGGATGTTAATCTTGGTCTTCCACAACTCTTTCGACTACATATGTTTAGTGCATTATCTTTAAGAATCCAATCTGATACTATATCTTGAGCTATTATGGGTAAGGATTTGGGACCTCTTCCTACTTTTTTCCTCTTCCCCTTTTTTGATAGTTAAATTTTAATAAGATAAAACTGTGGTAAAACACTTAACTTAAATTTAAATTTTTCGAAGCCAACCAAAATAAGTGAAGGCTCCATTCAACAACCAACTTCTACTTTATCCTTAGTCAATCTAGGGCAAATGATTTTTGTCAATGTACCGAGTCTAATACAATTTTTCTCATGTCCCATTGTTAAAAAGTATTGATTGATAATATATGTTGCATCCAAAGATGTATGGCCCTTTAATAAGGTGTGATCTAGTTTTAGTGGCTAACTTAAAATGGATCCAGTGCCCTATTTGGTCTGAAAGCAAATTTGATATATGACTTGACGATAATAGATAGTTATGAAGCTCTAAATCTCTTAATGTAAATCATATATTAAAATTTAGCTCTTTTGTTTATGGTGAAGTGTTTGATTTTAAACCTGGTTAGAAGGATTGAACAATTTATGTATCAATTCCTTGAGGTGAAGGAGATAAATCCAATCCGATTTTAACTAATGACTGACAGTCTCACTGACTCCATCATAAGGCTGCTCCAGATTTGTCTCATATTTTGTCCTATCAGCTGAATACTAGAGCCCTCGAGATATCTAGAATGCTCTTCCAACAACAGTTTTTCTAGTCTCGACTAGATCCTACTTGAGAAAAAACTATAAAAAGTCCCATGTGGTCCCATACAAGAAACGAATGAATTGAAGCTATTGATATGTTAGTTTAACTATCCATGGAAATCTTAAGAAGTCCTAAACATACCATGGACATTTCGTCCAAGTAATACCAAATGAGGCTGTCGAAGATCCCATCCCACGCAATGGAGATTTTGTCACAAAGCAATAAATGAAAGATGAACTAAGAAGTCACATCACCAAAAAAAAAAAAAGAAATAATGAGACCCTCAAAGTTCCATTTCCAATAAAATACAATCTCATCATGGTAGCATTAATTTAAAGTTCCATTGTGAAAGAGAAGGAAGATCTTTTTTCGCACCATCTTAATTATTAGTCATACAACCCAATGCCTATAGAGAAGGTGAACATTGGCAACCTATTTTTAAAATTGCATCATGTTCGAAAAAGAGAAAAAACATTTCATCTTTTCAAAATTGAGTCTACACTTTTTAAAACCACGTCAAATTGGCCTTGCATTTGCATGCACATATTTCTTGATGATTTCTCTATGATTTTTCAGTTCCATTCTGTTTTAACGTGGTGAATTTCAAGTTTTTACATCTTAATCAGGTTGAGTCATTTTACAATATATCTTTGAACTTCAAAAATCTCTTTGAAATTGTCTCATCTCAATAGTTATCAAACGTAATTTTAAACTCAAGACTTTAATATATCTACTTTTATCTTCTATTATTCAAGTACCGTCTCTTTTCTTGACTCACAGGTAATCTAGCACCACATAGATACTGCCTTCAGACCCTAAAATCTCTGAACTATGACTAGATGACCAATCACTTAACCATTCTTTTATCTCAAAAGTGGCAATAAAGTGGCCAAGACTCCGTTTGAACATAAAAGAATTTGTTTACATTTTCCATTATAATCCAGCACCAAGCACTAACAAAGTCTTGATTTAATTTGAAATGTTAGTTTTCCTTCCTTGTGTAGGTCTATCTGATTACATCTTGTTCGAGATAGGAAATTCCATCTCACTCCATAAATTTCTCAGTGCTTGTCTTAGTTACTTATCTCAACTCATTTCTCCTTGTTTGATGAGAAAACTAAGGAGGAGCATTCTATTTCATTTGAGATCTATTCACCTTCCTTTTCCATCAACTTAATCATATAACAATGATTCATACCCCGTCGATGGTGAGCTCAAAGTTTTGCAAGTTTCTATGTCTGGACATGTATATTTTCGATACAAACTAAATTAATTCATTCAATTTCCACTATTAAATTTACTACTTTAGGTAGCCCCAAATTGATTGGCCATGTGTCTGATTCTAACTCCAAATGTAGAAGATATGATAAAAATAAGTTCGCTCTCGAAATGTTAATTGTTTATCAAGCTTGTTGGTGGTCAAATCCTTTAACTGAGTGACAAACATAATCAAAATTAGCCCAAACTTCTTTAAGAACCTCCAAAAAATTAGTCTAGGACCTGTCTGGGCTTACTAGAGTCTAGAACTTCTGAATGACCAACCATAAGCTGACCAAGATATTGATCTCAATCGAGGTCTTCAAAATTCCAAATTATGATCCATTTATTTCTTTGGTTTTGACTCATCGAGATATTCAATCTGGTATAATTTTTACATAATTTAAACTCTAAATGAGATAGTTATGCTCATTTCAAAGTTTCTATTCAAAATTGTAGGTCGTTATTGATCGGTTTTGGTCATCTTCATCAAGCGAGATCTGATCCAATTCTCTACAATCTTAGCAGATTTTCTAAATCTCTCATCTTGATTTGAATATTTCCTTCTTATTTTGTGATAATCAGATTATAACTGAAAGTCCGACACTCAAATCTCGAGCTTTCGATCTCATTTTGAATAGACATCCCATTATTTAGTTATAACTGTGTCCAGAGGACTCTTGGGGCCCATCTCCTAGTTGACCATTTGACATCCTAGAGGCATGGACAGGTGAATAACAGGCCGTCTAGTGCCCCTAGATGGCCAATCTAGGCTGTCAAAGGGATTTTTATTAGAATACAATGGTTTTTCATCCTATATGTAGCCTTCCATCCTCCCATTTAGTAGCACACCAAAAATTTTATAATTTTCTTCATTCTATAGTAACTGTAGTATTTTTGGTGTCAAATCCGCAATCAAACAGCAACTGCACAGTATTTTGAACAACATTTTTGGTGTTTCGAAAATCGATTTCAATGTTTTTTGATCTCATCGACCTTAATTTTTTTCACCTTCCTCTCCAGTTCTAAGTAGCATCTCTAAGACTCTCATTCATATTTTAACTATTTTAATAAATTTAGATTTAATTTAGCTTTACAATCTAAACCTTGGGTTTATAGTTTTTCTAATAAAATGAGTTTTTCTTCTCCAGGTCATCTCAAATCTTTTTCAAACATCATGTAGTTGATTTTTAAACTCAAAACTTCTGTTCTGAGTCTATTTTTGGGTTAGCACTTTGGCCCTCAAAGGGAATATCACCCATGGATAAGGGCTTCTGTACTAAAATTCTCATTTATATTTTGTTTATTCGATCTAAATTTCTACACTCCTATTCTAATACCTTTTATTTTTTTTTTGTTAATTTTGTTTCTTTTTTATAAAATTTTATGAAGGATCTTTTAAGGAATAAAAACAAGTACATGAAGTCAATCTTCCAACAACACCAACCCACAATTTCCCTAAGTTTTGAAGAGCTTGGGGGTGGCTATCGGGATAAATTCTTAAACTTAGAAGCACAAAGTTGGTGTGAATATGACTTTAATCTAGACGAATAAGATCATAGGTCACCATAGTTTTAGATCCAACATCATCAATTCGATTAGAGTAGTTTAGACTAATTGAGAAAACTTCTATCAACAATTGCAACTCTGAATAAATTGGTGTGCACCTTGCTTAATTGGGGCCAATAGAAGCCTTGCTGGAGAGCTTTTAGCATGATGTTTCGACTGCTTTGATTATTGTCGCACTCCCCTTCATGGATCTCCCAAGGAGTTGATTTGCTTATTGTAGTGCAAAACACTTAAGCTATGGGTTAAGTACATTGAGAAGGAGTTGCATTGGAGGAGAGCATCATAGTTGAGGGCTTATTGTAAGACCACCTATTTATTTTTCTGGCTTCCTTAGAATCTACAGGTAGTTCATCATCTTTGAGATACTTAATCAACAACGTCATCTAACTTGGAGATGGACCACTACTCAGGATTTTTCCATCCTTAATGTTTGGCTCGATTAAAAGGGCAGATAGATTGCCCTTCCAAGTTCTAGAGTTGCCAAGAAGGTGAGTTTGGAGAGCATGTCAGCCTGAGTATTGTCATCCCTGTAGATCAGGTGGACTTGAACTTTCCAAAAAAAAAAAACAAACCAAGTTCTTGACATAGGAGATATATTCGATCCATTCGGACTATTTTGCCTCATACTCCTTGTTGATCTAGCTTACTAGAAGTTTGGGATAACTGAGAATTACAACCTTAGTTGCCTTGACATGCTACTCAAGTTTGAATCCTGCTATTAGAGCTTTATACTCGACTTGATTATTTGAGGCCTAAAACTTAAAACACGGGCCGTTTTCCCATACTTCACCATTTTGGACCATTTAGGATGATCCTACCTCATTGCAAAGCTCACATGAAGATTCATCCATATAGATATCTAAGTGTCTCTGTTCTCGCATGGTTACAATGGATTTAGATCATCTAGAGGTCGGGTAATTTGATTTTACTTGGCTCACTCTCATCAATTGTACCCTCGAATAAGAAGTTGGCTCATCTTGGGCTTTTGTTGCTCTACATAGCAAGTATTGTATGTCAAATTTAGTAAGCTCCACTCCCTAGTTCTACATGTTGCTTGCCATGAAATTGATTTTTTATTGAAAACTTAAATAAAGATTAAAATAGGAACGGTTGCCCGTTTACAGAAGATGAGGAAAATGATTCCTCTTTGTTTTATGCTGGGGTTCTTTTATAATAGTGGAGAATGATCCTGCTCTTCGTTGACAATCCGAGCATGAACTCTTGAATTGACAAATTTTGCAAAGCTCTTGAATGAGAACTTTGGTTCTTTAGCACAAGTACTTAAAGTGGAGATAATCCAATCTCTTCTTTAGCCCGAATCTTGGTATTTATATTGGTTTTGAGCCTTATGAATTGGTGAACTATCCAATTAATGCCTCTTTAATTGAGGATTAATTTTTTCTTCTAATCCATTGGATTTGTAACTGTAATTTTTAATCTTGTGAATTTTGAAACTGAAACTGTCTAAAGGCATTAAGTCTTGAAGAAGAGGCTTTGATGGAAGACTTGAATCTTGGAAGAGCTCTTTCTCTTAGAGCTAAAACTTGAAACTTTGAATAAGATAAGAGAGAAGGTAGAGGAGAATGAAGAGGATAAGTTGGGAAAGTGAGTGAAGGAAGGGAATGAGTCTTATGTACACAAGGGGGTATAGAGGAGCATGGTGGTGTGCATGAAAGAAGTATGGAAGAATTTGTTCTACCAACTACTTTCTCTTGTAAATTATAAAAGTGTCTTTAGTCATCTTTTTACTCAAGTAATTTGATCTTGCCATGAGACAAAAATGAAATTAGAGGGAAAAACAAAATTAGGAGAAAACTATAAGAGGTGGGTTCAAATCGATAAGATCTTTATATTCTACCTACCTATAAAAAGAATTTCGTTCTCAAAATTCAAAGGAGGTGAATGATAGTAATGATCGCAACAATCAAGATTATATAGGCATGTATGGATCTCATTAAAGAATATTAACTTATGCATGAGGTCAAGAATGGCATGGGTGGATGGTCAAAGTGAAGATTAACTTATGCCATTCAATTTGAGTCCAAAAATATGTTATCAACTAAAAGATTAAATTCAATTATCTTTGTATCTGACCACTATTGGTTTTAGGGTCTTGAATCGACTCAGTTGACATAGAATAAAATGATAAAAGAGACTTAATGATGTAGATTATTACATCTACCCACTTTGCAAAATTTTTCTCCTCAAGATTTAATATGAAGATGAAGTAGAAGATGACAATTAAGAAAATTGATCTGGATCTGGAATGGCTACATGTTGTCGGTCTATCGTGTCACCCGTTATTCGAGACACTTAAGAAATTTCTAGCAGGATTTACTCGTAGAGGTTCTAATACCCAATGTAATAGTTATTATCAGTGATTACATCTCACTATTACCATGCCACGGGTCAAAACTCAAAATGATGGAAAATCCCAGATAGTCATTAAGGGTTGGAAAATTTATATTTAACAAAAGTTTTGGTTGAATATAGGAATAGGACAAAAGAAGTGATTCAACATATGATTATTATAGTTAACAAATGCAATTAACACGATTAAGAGGGAGCAAAGTTGGAAAAGATAGTTATAGAAAGATGGATCGGCACGAGTCAAGGTATATATTGTGTTAATCTAGTAACATCATTTGGTGACCTTACTGCAATATCATTGGTATGGCCTCTTTCATAATCTTGATGTTGGCTAACAGTTAGTTTGACGGGTTTCTATTGTGATTGCATTTCCTGTGCTTGTTATACTGATCCAATATCTCTGAAGGTGCCTGAGCAATTTTCCTACTGTCATCTTTTGCTATTGTATGGATATTTTGACTTTAGATGGTTTATACCACCACCACGAATTAAATACAATCCATGTGCCCTTTCTTCTTTAACATTTCCAGTCTTCTGGAAGTAACTACAAATCACTGGTGGTAGAGATTTAGGTAACCATATGATGCTTCTTTTGGTGCCATGCTATCTCAAACTCCTACTAACTTATTGATGTGACATCTTCGGGTCATAGGCTTCTTCATTTCGATAACCAACTCGTCATCTTGAGTCTCTCAAAAGTGCTCAAAATCTCTCCATAAAATTACTACGGCCATGCACTGTTAGACTGGGCTAACACGTCTTTGTCATTTCAGTTACTCATTTAGTCCAATAGGTCCATTGTGTTGCATCACTACTGAATTGCTCAACCCATCATTACTTCTCTTGCAAGAACATTCAAATATTTGGTGTTTATTTATCCCACATTGCAAACACAATCCAAGGGCCTTCCTACAAGCACTCGGAGTGTGTTCTGACACTTAACAAAAACTGCATATTACTATCTTGCGATTGGATTTTTGTACTAGCTTACCATGTTCCTATTCATATTGCTATTGTGCTTGAATTGGTTAAACAGGGCTCTATTGTTGTTGTACCATTGATGATATCGTTGTGCCGATATTGTACTGTTTGGTCTTTCATGGGTTCTTTTGCAGATAGAGTTTTCTAACTGATGGTTTATTGTTATGCAAGCCAAGCTCAATCCCAAAGCCTTCCTATATGTATTATGGGTATGTCCTAGTATCTAATAGAAGTTGCACATTGGTTAAGATTTCTGAATAGTTTTTTGACGTTTCTTTGATAGAGCCTTATTATCTGAGATGAAAAACTTGATGTGATAAACTGCAAGCGCACAGTGTCAGTTGTAGCACTTAACAGATCGTCCCACAGGGATTTAAGATGTTTTCGCATTCCTTACTCTTTCCTTAGTCTAACGGACGAACTATGAGTTTCTAGATTGAGAGAAGATAAGTTTTAAATTTTAGAGATTAGCCTAGGATTTTGAATCCATTAGAATAATAGCCTAACAATAAATTATCTCTTTCTTCCTATCTTTTTAATTATGCACGGTTAAGTAACATATTAAAAAGGTGACATTTTAATTTAATTTTAATCAAGTGCCCCTAAGTATGACCTATCAAGTGATGTGCAAGTATAGACCATCAAAGATAACACCTTTCTCAAAAACAAATCATATCAAGTAGAAAATCTTATAAACAAATGTAAAGAAATAAACTTCAAATCCTAATCTAAGCATAGGCTATCAAAAGACCGAACTTAAGTATAACCTATCAAAGAAATCAGATTTACAAGTTTATTCAATTCAATTTATTTATAGGAAAATCTTTATTGATAATTCTAAAAATAAACAAAGAATAAGAATTCCAAATTTCATCTAAGTATAGATTATCAAAATATTAATTAAGCATAATCTATCAAAGAATTATGATTTGTGAACTCTATCTTTTATTTATTTATAGAAAAATCATAACTTCATTTCTTTTTAGAAAGAAGATAAGATAAATTCATGTTAGATCTATTAAACTAACTTCATCTACATCATACGGCTAAGGAAAATTAGCTACTCATAATTCTAGTAAGCAAAATCCTATTTTTATTCATGAACACAATAAAATCTAATCTATAAAGCGAATAAATCTATACTAGAAAGTAATTAACTCTATCTAAAAAATGAATAAAGAATTAAAAGCAATGGCTTACCTCTAGAGCACGGTATTGTGGCCATCACCCCTTCAGCAAAATCCTAATTTTATTAATTTAAAACGAGTACAAAACTTTCTGGATTCTCCCTAGAATACAGGGATACAGCCAATATATAGGCTTCAAAAAACCAAACCCAACTCTAATACAATTATGAAACTACAAAATTACAATGAAGCCACGGGAGAAATCTCGTCTGGAACGGCCACCTTTGAGCCGCCAATTGGCGGTAAGTACAGCTAATTTGCAGCCAAATTATGTGAAAAAATCTTGAAATTTTTTTCACGTGAAACTCTTGTTTTACGTTTAAGATTCCTGACTGTATTCAACTTTAACTCTCTGTAGTATCGTAGTCTCGTAGTTTTGCTCATATTGAAAACTTTTCGGACTTTGATTTCCTACTCCAACTCTGATTTCATACTGTCTCCTTGTACGAATAAAATTCCTAAAAAACACACTAAAAATATCCGAGTAGCATTATTTATATACAAAAATAGGTAATATAAAGGCTATAAATATGCAATATATGGCACTCATCAGATACTTATATCATGGCTATTTAGAGCGTATCTGAGTAACAACCTCTTACTTCTTCTCATCATATACTTATTCTTACCTCCAAGTAACACTGTCATTTTCATCCTGCACAGTAAATGTGATTTGAGTGCCTAACCATCTATTAAAATGAATGGAGATGTAAATTAGACTTGAAATCAAAGGGTTGGATATGAATATGAGGAATTGGATATGAAGGTAAGAGTCATCAAGTGGATAATGCAGTAGTTATAACAATTTCATCTAGACTGAAAAATCAACCAACGCACAAATTAATCTAAATCACTTAGAATATTTTGCATAGATTGGGTTCTGATACTACTCTATTACACCCCGCAGTTATATTCCAAAAGCTTAAGCGATGCATCTAATTTGTGAATAAGACATTACTGACAATTACTTCAAAAGTGGGTATAAGGAACCTTTATATTAAAGATCCACGTAAACAGAGTGTATGGATAGGAGGAAATTACATTACTATAACCTATAAATATTACATTACATTATCTAAAATAATTCTGAAGAAAATTATATTGAGGATGATTACAAAGGACGGTGCCCATAATAGATTATTTTACAAAGAAGGACAAGTCACTAAATAATAGGATTACAAATTAAATCCAAATATAGCAGTTACAAAATAAGAGATAATTACAATGGGAAGAAAAGTCATCAATGATTTGTTGGGGACTCCAGAAAGGAAGGAGATCTTCAGTTGGTAGGTCCTCTTTATAATCTCTAACACTAGGTGTTCGGAGGTAACTCGGGAGTCAGACTGACATCGCACATCTGATATAAAACAGTCATAATAAAAAATATAAAAGATCATAAAATATGTGAAAAAGCTAAAGATTATTGAATCATATGAAAATATAGTAATTATATACGATAAGCAAAATTTTTGATTCTCGTAAATAATAGTGAGAATTTAATATCGGTTATCATAGCAAGTTTCACTAAGTAACACATAACCAAAAATATCATGTTTCATTCTTTTAGACAAGAACAAAATTAAAAAAGGGGAAAATAATATGGTTTTTAGGTTAACCACATGTATCTTGAAAAATTATTAGTTACACTCATAATGTAGAATTGACTGGTGAATGAAACTCACGTATTCTAGAAGTATACTATTCATACTCGATACTATAGCCAAGACGTTAGTCATTTTTGAACTAGCTGCACTGCTAAGTGTCAATTTTATCATGTGCATACTTGGGATCACAATCTTGACGTTGGTCTCCTTTGGACCAACTACACTGTAAAGTGCAAGCTTTTTCTTGTGTATGCTTGAGGTCACAGCCTTGACGTTCTCTTCCTTGGATCATGCATACTCAGGATTACCACTTTTACGTTGGTCTCCCTTGGTCTACCCGTACTTCTAAGTGTCAAGTTTATCTATGCATACCTAGGATCATAGCCTTGATGTTGGTCTCATTTGGACCAAATGAAGCACTAAGTGCTAATACACCTCCACTTAGTATTAAATTATAAACATCGACAATACGAAGCCGGAGTGACTATGGAACCAGACACCCACATTATATATTTCAATCCACCATTCAGTTTCTTCATTCCTTAGTTATTAAGTTAATTTATATGTTCTAAAATCATATTATGCTAGGTTATAGATGGTACCATGTATGGTCAGTATCATGGTAACATATCGCACAAGTCAAGTTATGTATGAAAATGGAATGTTACAGGTAAGTCAATATCTAGATACATATTCAGGCAAGCAAGGGCATGCCCGTGATACAATGTACATACATAACATAAGTAGAAGGGTAGTTATCATATAAGTATACAATTATTTTGAGTTCCATTGATTTCAAAAATAAATAATAATAAAATTTATGTAAAAGCCATGCAAATAAAGTTAAACCTGGATTTATAGCTAGTCCCTATGGTTAGGCAAAGTTTGCAAGGGAAAGCGAAGAGCCATGAGGAGTTTTAGCAACTCCGTCATTATTAAGTTGACTTGTAGTTGCTTACATTTTAAGTAATTTTTATATTTTCTTTTATGTATTAAATATAAGAAAAGATTTATAAATAGAATTGTAGAGTAATGATTCTCTTCAAACAAGTCTTGAATGGCCTTAATCAGTGTACAAAATCAAATAATATTAAGACTATATTGAATATAATATGGGAGTATTGCTGTTGTGCCTAATCTCCAATTTCAAACTACATTATGATGATGATACAGTAGGAATTATAGAAGGACTATTTAGGAGAAATTATAAATTTTTGAATTATCTTTTCAACGAGTCCAAGATCACTTCGATTACAGATTGAAATCAAAATTTATGATGATTTTAGTGAACTAATAATAAATGATGGAAATAAACGATAGTTCTGAATAATTTATGCAGATAGGGTCAGATCAAATCCGGATGACATAATCAGTGTTTTGCTATAGTCCAAAGGGACAATATGAATCATAGATCCATATTTCCGCCAATTGAAGTATCGATCATGGATCCACGTCTGGCACCAAAGTCGCGGATTGTGTCCAAACACAGATCTTCAGCGTTGATTCGCGTTATGCACAAGTATCACCTTTAAACAACTTTGGATGGGTTACAAGTAGAATTAGGAGAGTATATGAAAGTTGTAGAAAATTGAATTGTATCTAAAGAATAAAAATTAACTCATTTAGAGTTCTAAATCAAAAGTTATGACCGAAAATTAAAGGGGTGTCTAGATGATAGCAGATCCGCATTTTACAAAAGTATCAATTTTGATCCAATTTTTAAGAGGCTGAAGACGGAATTAGGAGGAATTAGTATATGTAAGTTATAGAAAATTAAATTATCTTAAAAAAAATAATGATTCAACTTAATTGGACTTGTCGTTCAAAAGATATGATCATTTTAGTAAGCGCTGGTATGTTGGACATTTATGTTACTTGCTAAAATAAATACAGGAGCATGTAAAATCTTGCTAGAAAGAGTTATATACATGATTTTTTATTAAAGAGGTTTAGATACGTGATTTCGAACCATGATCTACCTAAAAGGTGAGTTCTTAGAGATTAGAGAGATCAAAACCCTTATGGGTAAAGAGCAAATCTCTAATGAGATAGGTAACCATTTAATGACCAAAGGTCTTGTAGAAGGGCATTTGATGGAATACTTGAAGAAGATTATGCCTTGGAGGAGCAATTTCGCTTGGAGCTACAGTTTGAAACTTTGAATAATATGAGGAGAAGGTAGAAGAGGATGAAGAGGATAAGTGGAAAAATGAGGATGAGGAGGGGATTGAGACATATGCTCAAGTAAGGAGGAGTGAAGGGGGATGGTGATGCGCATGAAAGTTGTATGAGAGAATGCACTCTCCCAACTAAGGGTGAGCGTCGCTCGGTTTGGTTCAGTTTTGGGCAGAAAAATCCAACCGAAAATCGAACCGAAGTTACAAAACCGAAACCGAAACCGAACCCACCGAACAGAAGTGATAACTGAAAGTTACAAAACCAAAACCGAACCGACTAAATAGAGATAGAGAGCTCTCTTGCTCTCTGTAGAGAGCTTCCTGCAGAGAGCAAGGGAGCTCTGGACTAGTGCATGTGTGTAAACAAGATACAAACCCAAAATATAGATAAACCAAGATACAAACCTAAAATGCACATCATGCACAACATACATTTGTGTAAACAACAAAGTGAAAGGAATATATTCACAACATGCATGACATGGACATGCATAACATGCATGTGTATAACACAGAGGTCTAGATATATGATATTAATTAGATAAACCAAGATACAAACCCAAAAATGCACAACATGTACGGTGCATCATAGCTTGGTGATAACCGAATCCATAGACAATACATCCAAATATAGAAGGAAATAAAGCTAATTAGATTCATTGAATCAATAAATGTAATAAATATAATAATAGACTAATGAACTATTAGACAATTTCCTTGATCAAACTTCTGAACGTCACACAAATCTTCTTCAATGCTGACCATTGGAACTCTCAATTGTCTTCGAAACCAATTCTAAGTACAAATGAGAGTGAACTTCGAAATGCATCAAGAATTCTCCCACCTGTGCTGAACGCTGATTCCGAAACAACCGTGGATATTGGAATCGCCAACACGTCTCGAGCCATTTTCGATAATATTTAAAATCTTCCACTATTAACCTTTCAGAAGTCTAGAATAGGAAAAGATGACATGTTCTCTCTGATAATTGGCACCTCCTTGGTCTCATTCAAATACTTATCCAATGCACTTTGAGTTGGTGTGACATACAATGAAGATGAACTCTGCACATAGAACTTATCCAACATGTGATAGTTCTTTACTGCACCACTCTCCCGAGCCGTTAAAGATTGTGATGGTCTCACTTGTATATTATCTCTAATATCATTCTCCTTTTCATGTATAGCTTTGTACTCTTGAACAAAAGTTTAAGAGTTCTCTCCAATTTTGATGGTATTGCACGGTCCCTCTCACCTTGAGATTTGAACCTCTCTTATCACATACTGGGCAAAATCTAGCTTGAATCAAGGGTCGAGAATCAATGGTATAAACATCAACAAGTTCACCTTTTCACAATTTTCCTAATACTTATCATACTTCTCTTTCATCCTATGAGCCATCTCACAAGTAAGGATATCATCACCTATCATAGCCTCATGTAGCTCACCTTCAACATTCCTGATCTGATGAAGAAAAATATTAGAAGTTACATATAAATTACCTGATACACTCAGAGTCAAGTCATAAAAAACTTGTAAGAACTGGCATAATTGCCTAATACAATCCCAATCATTTTATCTAGCATGCCCTTCCCATCATCTCCCTCAACTTCTTGTCTAAATAAATGATCCTCTAACTCAAATTGATAGAAAGTGAACTAGCATTTTTTAGCCGCCTATAGCATCAAGTATGTTGAGTTCCACCGCGTATGTACATCCAAACACATTCCTGTCTCAACTGCTATTTTTTCTTTCTCAACAGAACTCTTCCATTTTGCCCACTATGAAGGTGATTGTTGCACATACTTTATAGCATTTCGAACCCTTGAAATGGGTTCAATATTTGCATGTAGACCATTCTGCACAACAAGATTCATAATGTGTGCAACACAATGTACGTGAAGAAATTCACCCTCCAAGAATGTACCATGCTTATATTCCAATTAACAATTTTTCTTTTCAAATATTGTATCATCTTATCATGAGAACTAGCATTATCAACAGTAATTGTCAACACTCTCTTAATTCCCCAATCATGTAGACACGCTTCTAGTGTGGTTCTAAGAACTTCACCTCTATGGCTTGTAAGAATCCTCTTATGGAGGTTCCAATAATTTCCAATTTAATGAACAGTAAGACACATGTAATTAATTTTTTGAATTGATGTTCATGTATCAGTGGTGAGGCAAACATAGTGGGATGTCTCTGAAAGATATTTTTTTAATACAATCTTCTCGTCTAGATATAGTTGATAGATGTCTCTTCCTATCGTCTAGCTAGACGGAATCGTGAATTTGGGACACACAATGACCATAAAGAGCCTAAACCCAATACCTTCCACAAACTTAAAGGGCAATTCATCTAAAATTATCATATTAGATAATACCACTCTAATTGCCTTCTCATCATATTTCTAAGTAGTCAGGGTTCCTACCCTACCATCTTCTCTTGTTAGTTGGAGACTTAGTTGTGCTTGGCGTGTATACTTACTATGAGGATTTTCTTTACAATTATAAGTATGATTCCTAAGAGAAGACGTGCCATTTTTCTTGGTATTGCAACTATAGACTTTTCTATAATACCTGCATCGGCATTCGTCCTCAACAAGGGGCTCATCTCCTTTTTTTCTCATGTCATCAGTTTCTTGATCCCACTTTATAAAATGGTCCCACACATCTAACTTTGAATATATTGCTTTCCTTTTTTTGGTTTCATAAGTGTTGGCAGTGAAAATTTCTAAGATAAAAGGATTTTCCACAACAGAATGCGGAGCCAATTCAGTAGCCCCGCGTTTGGTTATATTAACCTTGCGTTTGAACAAAACGCGGAGATGTTTAATAGCTCCGCGTTGATTCCGCAGTCTGGCTAGTATTAGCCTCGCGTTTGAGTGAAACGCGGAGATGATCAATAGCTCCGCGTTTTGGTTATTTAGCGCCGCGTTTTGATGCGATTAAAGCTCCGCATGAGCAGATAACCAGAATCTCAAATTGATTAAGATTATGATTTTGGGCTTATCCAAATACCCGAATCAAGTCTAATCAGAATTCCATCAAAACTAAGATATTTGATTGGAATCCTTGATGAATGCGAGTTCTATTTAGATAGAAACTCTTGCATTAACCTGGGGCTATAAATACCTTCCTGGTGAAACCCTAGGGATCGCTTTTTTGGCAATTGTCTTATTTTTGAATCCTTTGGCAATTCAAGTACGCGAGAGAGCCTTGAAGTCAGGGGTATTCTTCTTCTTCCTTTCGGTTCTTAGAGAATTCAAGTTACGCACAGAGCCTTGAGTTCGGGAAAGACCGGAGAAGATCGTCTACAATCGGCTGATATCTTCAAAAGAGAAGAGTTCGACGTTCGATCGTCCAAAGGAACTACTATAGATCCCATCGCCACTGATCCCACGATTATTTTGTAAAAGAGAGAGATTGACATATAAAATCCTCTCGTTTGTTCTTTTTTATCTTGTTCACTTTCATTGTAATTCAAGCTTATTCAATGGAAGGAAGCAAAGGAACTTTTGCGACGAACAAATTGGCGACCACAGTGGGAGCCATCTCTTTCACTGATGAAGAGATTGTGGCGCAATCGGACGTTGACTTGATCGGATCCGAAGTAGATACGCTGGTCATTGAAATCGACCAGTAGAAGTACGAGGAGTTCCTCTCCTCCGGATCAGGTGACTTGGATGAGACACGGCACTATCGTCGCATGTAATCCAATGCCCGAGTGACGGTAGAAAGGTATCCACCGAGAGACGGGGATCCTTGGAGACTGCGGCTATAGAGCCGGAGTTCACACAAGAAATCCTAGCCGAGGATGAGCTTCCAACTGCCGAAGAAGACCTGGGGACTGGACTGACCAGGACCCAACTCCGGAACAGGAACCGGAGAGCGAGGCGTAGAGCCCTCAAAGCCCGCCTTGGACGCGGAGCTAACACCAGAGGACGTGAGGCTATGGTCCCTCGCAAACTGGCTCGCGCTACCCGCGAGACCAATCTTTACCGCGTTAAACGCGAAGATACAACTTGCCTTAAAAGTAAGGAAAAACTAGCGTGTGATTTTCCACGCGAGGCTATTACTGAGCCTAGCGAGATACGCGAAGCCAGTAAGGGTTGCGCTAGTCGCAGAATACCCAACACTCGCGAGTTACGCGAGTATAAAAAATCTTCAAAACCAGCGTGTGATTTTCCACGCGAGGCTATTACTGAGCCTAGCGAGAGACGCGAAGCCAGTAAGGGTTGCGCTAGTCGCAGAATACCCGACACTCGCGAGTTACGCGAGTATAAAAATTCTTCAAAGCCAGCGTGTGATTCTCCACGCGAGACTATTGCTGAGCCTAGCGAGAGACGCGAAGCTAGCAAGATTTGCGCTAGTCGCAAAATACTTAACACTCGCGAGAGACGCGAGTATAAAAATTCTTTAAAGCCAGCGTGTGGTTCTCCACGCGAGGCTGATACTGAGCCAAGCGAGAGACGCGAGGTCAGTACTGATTGCGAGAAACGCAAGACTTATGACACTCGCGAGAGACGAGAGTATAAAAATTCTTTGAAGCAAGCGTGTGATATTCCATGCGAGGCTGATACTGAGCCAAGCGAGAAACGCGAGGCCAGTAATACTTACAATAAATGCAAGACTTCTGATACCCGCGAGGAACGCGAGGACGATTGGCAAATAGTTGTCAGTCGTAAAAATCGTGCTAGGCGCGAAGCTATGATCTGCGTTAATCGCAAAGATAAGCCAGCGTGCAAGAACTTCCCTTCACGCGGGGCTGCTATTCCAGAAGCTAAATTTCTGAAGACAAGCCAAGCCAGCGAGAAACGAGAGGCTAATGTGGCAAAACGCGGAGCTACTCTTCAGACTCGCGATATAAAACGCGAGGCTACTTCTAAGCCCCGCGAGGATCAATCCGACTGCATAACCAGAGCTGATCATTCAAAGAAGCTTCAGTGGGTCCCTAGACCCGTCCAAAAGTCAGACAGACTTCGTGATTCCATGGTTAAAGATGCTGATCTCAGGGATTATCTCTCCAAGAAGAGAAGCATAGATCAACTTCAAAATGAACCTGTTTGTCACTGTCAGCAGCTCATGACGGCAGTGTCCGCTGTAATGGACAACTGTGGCTGCATCAAGAGCAGGATATCTGTGTTTGATCGATTGACCGAGTCAGACAAGAACCCTACAAAGAAACCAAAGACTGCTTCCCTAAAGCATTGGAGAGTCGTAACCTCCAACATGGTGGGAAAAGGAAAGAAAATTAGAGAAACGGATGATGATTTGGAATCGAGCGATGAAGAACCTCCTCACGTCACTCGACTTAAATCAGGAGTCGTTCCGCCTCGAAACTACAAGAGGCTTGCGAAGGGTTCTTACGACGAGGACAGCGATAACTCCGCTATAGCCTCGCCTCCATCCTCTACATCGTCTCGGCTACAAAAGTCAGCATTGCATATGGCAGATAAGTCTGACGATATCAATCAGAGATTTGAAGCTCAAGAAAAGATGATTCGAGAGCAGCAAAAGATGATTGAAGATCTTAAGATGATGCTCTCAAAGTTTGTTGAGAGTAATGCTAGAAAGGGCAAAGAAACTCTGAATGAAGAAGAACAGGAAGAGAAAGCCCACTCAATGCATGAAGATGACGATAGATTTTCTTTCCATGACCCGCATGGGGAAAAGATAGAAAAGCTACAGAATCAACTCGAAGGTTTAATGCATAAGAAGGAGTTGAAAGATTCAGGGATCTCAAGACCGTATCCTCCTGAATGGGATACGATACCATACCCACATAAGTATAAGCCGCTCAAGTTAGAGCCATACGACGGGAAGGGATCGCCCAGTCAGCATATATATTACTTCCTGTCCCAAGCAGGACATTTAATGGGTAATGACCCCATCATGACCAAAGTGTTTGCAAGTACTTTGTGAGGGCCTGCCTTTACTTGGTTCATGCAGCTGCCCCCAGGTACTATTAATACCTGGTTAGATGTAGAGAAATTATTTCTCTCACATTTCTTTGAGGATGACACCGAGATTACGGTTCATTCCCTCCTTGCAACTAGACAAGGAGAACAAGAAACGGTTAAAAATTTCATAGAAAGGTTCTGGGAGAAGTCCATACATTGCAAACACGGAATGATCCAGGAAACTCTAGTCGAGACCTGTCGACACAATCTTAAGACCAATGTGCTCCTCAAAATGGGGGCCGTAGAGTCTAAGACGTGGAGGGACCTGCTCAAACAAGGAGAGCAAGCTGAAGACTTGATTCACCGAGTTGAAGAGTCCCGCGGGTCAAGAAGTGCTGGGGGTAGTAAGTCATATACCCAAAACAACAGCAACAAGAATAAAGGAAAAACAGTGATGTCGTCAGAAACTGCTCCTCAGAAAACCAGTCCTCCGCCAGAGCCGAAGCCTCAAAGTCAGCGAGGATCAAGGCAAATTAGACCGCAGCAAGAAAAGAATTATACTTTCAAGGCGGAACAGACGCTTGTCCTCTTTCACATGCTCCAAAAGAAGGGAATGCTGAAACTTTCAGAGAACAGGAAACCAGAAGACGCTGGCAAGACCAATGATCCTAATTACTGTCTTTATCACCGGAATGTTAGGCACCCAACTAGGGATTGTTACCCTCTTAAGAACAGAATCCAAGCACTAATAGAAACTGGAGTTCTGACGCTTAAGGAAGAGCAGAAGAAGGTCACTGCCAATATGGCAACCATAATAGTTGGAACCCATGAGTTCCCCGCAGGAGTGACCCAATCCCAAAAGGTAAGATGGTCACGAAGAACCTCGATCCCCACATGAAATCTCAAGAAGGATTTGTCCCCATAACAACCCAAAAGGGGGAAGTTATGTGGGTTCACCCTGATTTGCTGGAAGATGAACAATGGACTACTTCAAGAGGTCAAGAGAAGAAGCGGACTGTTAATGCCATTTCTGCATATATAAAGGAAGAATATATAGCTTCGGGAGCCTTCACAGATTCTGAAGAAGAACCCGAAACTATGGCCACTCACCAAGATGGAGCAGGCCCTTCCGGTACTCGATCCGGGAAGACATATCTTAAGGATTACACTAGAGTACATCCAAAAGACATCTATGCAGAACTCGCAAAGCCTGCAAAGCAGAAAGGATTTCGTTTCCAGAAGAATCCTATTCGAGAGGAAGAAGCCAGCGAGACTACCTTCAAGTTTGACATAATTGCTCAGTTGGCGAATATCCCAGCACGAGTAACGCTTTACGAATTGTTGAGATTATCAAAATCAACACGTGAAGCTCTAAGAGAGGCCTTGGCAGACTCTGAGTCATTCTTAGCTCAGATAGTCGAGCCGGCCGACGAAGAACAGGACTCTTGCCCCCTCTGTCACCAAGTGAGGAGGCATGTCCCATAAATCATCTTCTCTCCAGAAGACATGCAGGTGAGAAATATAAAGCATAACAGGCCTTTATATTTCACCGGATATGTCGGATCCACAAAAGTGGACCGAATTCAGATTGATCCGGGTTCTGCACTAAGTGTCGTACCCTGAAGGTTGATGCAGCTGTTAGGAATCTCCCTCCATCGCCTGACACCAACCAACACAATGATATACGGGTTCAACGCCAATAATAGCCGTCCCCTCGGGAAAATCCGACTCCGATGTCAAATCGGAGATTTGAGGACAGAAGTTACATGCTACATCATCGATGCAGACACCTCCTACAACATTCTGTTGGGGCGGCCGTGGATCCATGCTCACATGATAGTCCCGTCGACTCTCCACCAATGCATGAAATATTGCAATGAGGAAGGAGAGGTCCGGACGCTAATTGCCGACAAGCAACCATTCAAAGGATTGGAGAATCACTTCACGGATGCTGCACTCTATAAGCCAGCCCATGAAGGCTCCAATGACAATCTTAGCAAGTCTCCAAAGCCCGACGACAGTGGCAACGAAGCCGACACTGAGCACGAGCTTCCTGGAGAAGATGATGGGGGTGATTACGAAATCAACCCTCAACTAGATTTTAGTTTAAGTCTTGATAATATAGTGTATGCAATAGAAAGTGAATGGGTTATTAATGAAGACATAAAGTTAGTCTACGAGCATGCTGTAGCTACTGAATCTGAACTCTCTTGTACTTCCACTGAAGTGGATGACATATTCGAACTTGAAGTTCTGGTGGCATATCATTTGCCACTTAAGTCATCCCTCCTCTCTCAGTCTAAAATAGTTAGGGGAAAAGATCACTACTTCGAAGTACCTTCCCGACAAAAGTTTCAAAAGCCGATCATGTTTGGCAGGGTAATTACGTCACCTCGGCAAAGGCAAAACAGTGAAAGTGATGAACAAACATCATCTCAATTTCACTTGTATGAGCAAAGGTCCTGACAGATGATGGAGAAAATGGGATATAATTTTACCCAGAAGCCGGGATTAAACTTTGGAAAAGGGCGACGGAATCTCATACCTCGTTTAGACCGAGAGGAAAGAGCCCTGATTATTATCAAAAGACCCGCAGGGGGTTGGGTTATGTATCTACTCCACCCTCTTCACCATTGAAAGATGAAGAGAGTTCTTCGGCCAAAGAAGAAACATCTTCACCCGACCATGATTCGGATATAAGTACCGGTGCTTGATTTCAATCTTTGACAGCCAATATGGTTTCAGCCGCGCCAGAAAGCGACGAGGAACCAATTAACGTTCAAGATGATGCTTGGGCTAGACATATGGATACTCTCTGGGATGTCCGCTTTGAACAGCGTGACCCGCCCACAGAAGACAAATTAATACAAGTTAACATGGGAACGGAAGAAAATCCGAAACCCATCTTCATAAGCGACACACTAATTCCTTTAAAAAAGGAGGAACTTATATATCTTATCAAAGAGTATATAGATGTGTTCGCATGGAGTTATGAAGATATGCCTGGGCTTGACCCTCAAATTGCCACACACCAGTTAAATATTAAAGAAGACGCTAAGCCTGTCAAACAACAGCAAAGGCGTTTTCGACCAGAACTGATGGAGGCGATAGTTGCTGAAGTCAACAAGCTTATACAATCCGGATTCATCCGTGAGGAGCAACACCCAGATTGGGTGGCTAACATAGTGCCAGTTCGCAAAAAGAATGGCAAAATCTGGATATGCATCGATTTTCGAGATCTGAACACTGCATGTCCCAAGGATGAATTTCCACTCCCCATCACCGATGTGATGATTGATAATACTTGCGGTTATGAGAGGATATCATTTATGGATGGCTTCTCAAGTTATAACCAAATTAAAATGCACCCGGATGATGAAAAGCATACAGCTTTCAGAACGCCGCTGGGGGTATACTGCTATACGATGATGCCATTCGGATTAAAGAACGTAGGTGCCACCTACCAACGCGCAATGAGTGTCATATTCAAAGAACACCTGCGCAGAACAATGGAGTGCTATGTGGATGACTTAGCAGTCAAAAGCAAAAACAAAGAAGATCATCTTCATGATTTAAGAGTAGTCTTCGATCTTATGAGGAAACATCATCTGAAGATGAATCCTACTAAGTCGTTCATGGGGGTATCCAACGGGAAATTCCTTGGGTTCATAATCACCTCAAAAGGAATTTTTCTCGACCCTAAAAAGGTAAAAGCGATCAGCGAGATGTCACCTCCCCGCAATCTTAAAGAGTTGAGGGGGTTACAAGGAAAGCTCGCCTATATTCGACGCTTCATTTCCAACCTATCTGGACGATGCCAGCCATTCTCAAAACTTATGAAAAAGGGAGTGTCTTTCATATGGGATGAGGCATGTCAGCAGGCATTTGATGACCTCAAGGAGTACCTTACTAAGCCTCATGTACTAATGGCATCAGCCCCTGGACAGCCCTTCCTTATATATGTAAGGGCCATGGATAATGCTTTAGGAGCATTACTTGCTCAATATAATGAGCACGGCCATGAACATGCCCTCTACTATTTAAGTAGAACAATGATTGGGACTGAACAGCGGTACACCCCGATTGAAAATGAAGTTTAGCCCTAGTGTTTGCTGTTCAGAAAATGCGACACTACCTTTCGGGGCAAACAATTCATGTCATATCACGGGTTAACCCCTTGAAAATTCTGATGACCAAACTGGGATCCTTAAATGGCCGATTGGCAAAATGCCGCTCTTACTATCGCCCTATGACATACATTTTGTCCCTCAAAAGGCCATGAAGGGACAGGCAATCGCCGATTTTCTTGCAGACCATCCAATTTGGTCCAAATTAAAGCAGACATCAGAAGTCAACATAGTTATCGGAGAACAGCCTTGGCAAATGTTCTTTGATGGTACCGCGAGACGATCTGCTGCTGGAGTGGGGGTTGTGTTTATATCCCCACATAAACATATATTGCCTAACGGTTACTCATTAACAGAGCCGTGCACGAATAATGTAGCGGAATACAACGCGCTCATTATCGGCTTAAAAATAGCTCTGCAGCTGGGGGTGAACCATCTAGAGGCATATGGAGACTCTAAGCTCATCGTCAATCAGATGACAGGTGAGTATGAAGTCAGACATGAAGCCCTCATCCCCTATCATCAGCTAGCTATTGAGCTAGCAGGATATTTTGAACAATTTTACATATACCACATATCTCGAAATGAGAACGTTTATGCAGATGCTCTTGCCGCATTAGCCGCAACACTGGCAATCCCTCCAGGTGAAGCTAAAAGCATCACCATTAGTAGCAAAGAACTTCTCCACCCAGACGCGGTGTCTCAAGCCGAAGAGGTATCCCAGATAGGCTTAAAGTTAGAGCCCCGTGATTGGCGATTTCCGTTTGTGGATTATGCTTTACATGGGATGTTACCAGAAGATCCAAAGGAAGCCACCTCGATAAAGAGGAAGGCCCAGAGATTTTATTATGACTATAAACTTCAGACTTTGTATAGAAAGTCAAGAGACGGTCTACTGCTACGCTGCATATCAAAAGCAGAAGCAGAAGAAGTGCTGAGAGAAACGCATGATGGAGTATGTGGAGCTCATCAGTCCGGTCCAAAACTCGGAGACCGTATAAAAAGGCTAGGGACTACTGGCCGAATATGATCACGGAAGCAATGAAATATGCTAAACGATGCCATGCATGCCAGGTTCACGCCAATTTTATTCATCAACCCCAAGAATACTTGCACAATACCGTCGCAAGTTGGCCATTTGAGGCATGGGGGATGGATATTGTGGGTCCTATAACTCCCCCGTCATCCAAAGGACACCGGTTTATTCTTGTAATAACCGATTATTTTTCAAAGTGGGCTGAAGCCGTGCCCATGAAAGAGGTGAAAATGACGGATGTGATCAAGTTTATCAAGCATCATGTCATTTACCGATTTGGCGTCCCTCGACGGATCATTCATGATAATGGTCCGCAATTCATTAGTCAGGGATTCTCCAGATTCTGCAATAAGTTCAGAATCAAAGATATCGCTTCTACACCATATAACCCTGTGGCTAATGGGTTAGCGGAAGCTTTCAACAAGACGATCATCAAACTCCTTCGGTAGTTCGTCTCTTCCAATAAAAGAGATTGGGATGAAAAGTTGGGAGAATGTTTGTGGGCTTATCGCACCACCGTTCGCACCCCGACCAAAGCTACCCCGTTCTCTTTGGTTTATGGAAGCGAGGTTGTCTTGCCTCTTGAAATCCAGATACCATCATTAAGAGTGGCTTTAGCCACAAGGATGACAACAGAAGAGCGCCATCAGCAAAAATTGCAAGAACTAGAGGCGTTAGATGAAAAACGTCTCAGGGCTCAACAACAAATCGAGTTGTATCAAGCCCGAATATCTCAAACGTTCAATAAGAACGTCAAACCAAGGACCTTTAAGCAAGGGGACTTGGTTCTAGCTGTTAAAAGGCCAATGGTGCTAACCCACAAGACTAAAGGTAAGTTTGAACCCAAGTGGGAAGGACCGTTTATTGTGGAGACAGTATATTCCAGTGGAGCCTATCGCTTAATGAATCAAGATGGCGACAGGATGATGATGCCGATCAATGGCAAATTTCTGAAGAAATACTATTCTTAGTATCCCTAGAGATACGCGTCGTCTTTTCTTAGGCATGCGCAGTTTGGCGCCTCTGACCTAAACTTGGTGTGTTTGGTTCTCAAGTTTGAACCACCTCCAGTCTTTTCTTAGGCATGCGCAGTTTAGCGCCTCTGACCTAAACCTGGTGTGTTTGGTTCTCAAGTTTTAACCACCTCCAGTCTTTTCTTAGGCATGCGCAGTTTGGCGCCTCTGACCTAAACCTGGTGTGTTTGGTTCTCAAGTTTGAACCACCTCCAGTCTTTTCTTAGGCATGCGCAGTTTGGCGCCCCTGCCCTAAACCTAAGGTGTTTGGTTCTCAAGTTTGAACCACCTCCAGTCTTTTCCTAGGCATGCGCAGTTTGGCGCCTCTGACCTAAACCTGGTGTGTTTGGTTCTCAATTTTGAACCACCTCCAGTCTTTTCTTAGACATGCGCAGTTTGGCACCTCTGACCTAAACCTGGTGTGTTTGGTTCTCAAGTTTGAACCACCTCCAGTCTTTTCTTAGGCATGCGCAGTTTGGCGCCTCTGACCTAAACCTGGTGTATTTGGTTCTCAAGTTTGAACCATCTCCAGTCTTTTCTTAGACATGCGCAGTTTGGCGCCTCTGACCTAAAACCTGGTGTGCCAGTTCTCAAGTTTGAACAGCCGCCAATCTTTCTTTTAGGCATGCATGATTGAACGCCTCTGACCTAAACCTGGTGTGTTTGGTGTGCCCAGTTCAAGTTACGCGAGAGAGCCTTGAACCGCCTCCTGTTTGGTTCTCAAGTTTGAACCACCACCAGTCTTTTCTTAGGCATGTGCAGTTTGGCGCCTCTGACCTAAACCTGGTGTGCCAGTTCTCAAGTTTGAACAGCCGCCAATCTTTCTTTCAGGCATGCACAGTTTGGCGCCTCTGACCTAAACCTGGTGTGCCAGTTCTCAAGTTTGAACAGCCGCCAATCTTTCTGTTAGGCATGCGCAGTTTGGCGCCTCTGACCTAAACCTGGTGTGTTTGGTTCTCAAGTTTGAACCACCTCCAGTCTTTTCTTAGGCATGCGCAGTTTGGCGCCTCTGACCTAAACCTGGTGTGTTTGGTTCTCAAGTTTGAACCACCACCAGTCTTTTCTTAGGCATGCGCAGTTTGGCACCTCTGACCTAAACCTGGCGTGCCAGTTCTCAAGTTTGAACAGCCGCCAATCTTTTTCTTTTAGGCATGCGCAGTTTGGCGCCTCTGACCTAAACCTGGTGTGTTTGGTTCTCAAGTTTGAACCACCTCCAGTCTTTTCTTAGGCATGCGCAGTTTGGCGCCTCTGATCTAAACCTGGTGTGTTTGGTGTGCCCAGTTCAAGTTACGCGAGCGAGCCTTGAACCGCCTCCTGTTTGGTTCTCAAGTTTGAACCACCTCCAGTCTTTTCTTAGGCATGCGCAGTTTGGCGCCTCTGACCTAAACCTGGTGTGCCAGTTCTCAAGTTTGAACAGCCGCCAATCTTTCTTTTAGGCATGCGCAGTTTGGTGCCTCTGACCTAAACCTGGTGTGTTTGGTTCTCAAGTTTGAACCACCTCTAGTCTTTTCTTAGGCATGCGCAGTTTGGCGCCTCTGACCTAAACCTGGTGTGTTTGGTTCTCAAGTTTGAACCACCTCCAGTCTTTTCTTAGGCATGCGCAGTTTGGCGCCTCTGACCTAAAACCTGGTGTGCCAGTTCTCAAGTTTGAACAGCAGCCAATCTTTCTTTTAGGCATGCGCAGTTTGGCGCCTCTGACCTAAACCTGGTGTGCCAGTTCTCAAGTTTGAACAGCCGCCAGTCTTTCTTTTAGGCATGCGCAGTTTGGCGCCTCTGACCTAAACCTGGTGTGTTTGGTTCTCAAGTTTGAACCACCTCCAGTCTTTTCTTAGGTATGCGCAGTTTGGTGCCTCTGACCTAAACCTGGTGTGTTTGGTTCTCAAGTTTGAACCACCTCTAGTCTTTTCTTAAGCATGCGCAGTTTGGCGCCTCTGACCTAAAACCTGGTGTGCCAGTTCTCAAGTTTGAACAGCCGCCAATCTTTCTTATAGGCATGCGCAGTTTGGCGCCTCTGATTTAAACCTGGTGTGCCAGTTCTCAAGTTTGAACAACCGCCTCCTGTTTGGTTCTCAAGTTTGAACCACCACCAGTCTTTTCTTAGGCATGCGCAGTTTGGCGCGTCTGACCTAAAACCTGGTGTGTCAGTTCTCAAGTTTGAACAGCCGCCAATCTTTCTTTTAGGCATGCGCAGTTTAGCGCCTCTGACCTAAAAGGTATGAATTGCCCATTGCCGACTAGGCAATGGGAAGAGAACCAGTTTCTCGCCAACCCATCATACTGGGATAAAAGTATGAATTACCCAATGCCAACTAGGCAATGGGAAGAGAACTAGTTTCTCGCCAACCCATCATACTGGGGTAAAAGTATGAATTGCCCAACGCCGATTAGGCAATGGGAAGAGAACCAGTTTCTCGCCAACCCATCATACTGGGGTAAAAGTATGAACTGCCCAACGTCGACTAGGCAATGGGAGGAGGAAAAGTTTGGCATTTAAGCCCAAACGAAATCCTCGACAACTCACCATGTTGAGGGGAATAACATGGCTAGCCCAACTCAAACGGTAGTTGGTAAAGGCTAATCAAATCCGTTGATAGCTGGGAGTTTGCTAAAAATCCCATAAACCCTGTCATGTTAAATTCTTACCTCTGACAGTATGGTGCGGAAAATTGTGCATAAACAATACAGAGGGATAAATCATTTTGACAACAAGTTATTTGTTGGGCAAGCAAATCTGTTTTGAAGCCGACAAATAAAAGAGTCAAAAAAAATCATCTTTATTAAAAGGGTGAAGATACAAGAATTTCGAAGAACCATCAAAGGTTATCTCTCTCCCGTTTACGAAGTTCTTATTACAAGAAAAATGAAAGAATAGAATGAGGAAACTATGGGTCTCCCAGGAGTTTCAATTTATTTATCGTCTCGTCCAAATTTCGACGATGAGATGACTCCACAGTATGTTGAGCCTGTCTACGCAACTCACCATTATTTATTGCAAGTTGCTGCTGACGAGACTCTTCAATGGCACGATTCCTGGCCGTCTCCTCCTGCTTGACCTGTTCCTGTTGGAGAAGCAACATTTCCCGCTTCTTGACAGACTTCCCTAATCGGAGTTCATTATCTATCAAGATGGCCCGAGCTTTGGCGATCGTCTCCTGGGCTCTAGAGATGGCAGCATGAGTCTCCCCAATCTCAGAGTCCACCCTCCTCAGATCTCCGAGAATGGATTCCCAGCTGGCTTCGAGCTCTGTCAGCTCCTGAGACCATCTCTCTTCCTGCTGCCTTAAAGCATTTCTACGCGATGTTGATTCCGCCCGAAGCCGCGCCAGTTCTATCTCAGTGATCGCCTCCAGATTCGCCTGACGGAGCGTGTGTAGCGTGGTCACTTGCTCTTCTAAGACTGCAAGGCGGGCCCGATAAGGAGCTGCTCGATCTCGTCCCCCAACTTCTTCGATGTTTTCCAGATAGCGGAATAACATTGGACGTGCGAAGTTGAAGAAATCGTGGCCAGCAAGGACCATCTCGATACATCTCCTTAGTAAACGCATAAAATCAACGACACTGAAGTTGAAAAGTTCTTCAAGAGGATTTGAAGTGTCAACAGACAAAGCAGTTAATGCCAAGGGAGATGTCACGGGCAAGGGAGCAGTAGCTACCGGAGTCGAAGAAGAAACCCGTCCTTGTACCAGATTCATGATGTGGGGAACCAGTAAAGCCAATGCAGATCTGGTGGAATCAGGAACCTGAGAAGGAGGGTTGCTAATACAAGTCGCCCGGGCAGCGCCACCAACAGGAGAAGATGAAGGGGTATCTCCACCAGAAGCTCCTCCGATGGCAGAAGAAGCTTCAAATGAGAACTTCAAATTCTCCTCATCCCCGGCTGGAAGATTGGAAGCTGGAGGATTTACAGGTGTCTCAACAGCCATTATGGTAGAAGACGTTAGAATCGCCGGCTGAGGAGCAGAAGGCACACCAACGACTACGGGAAAAGTCGCGTCAGAACAGGTGTTTGGTGTCGGAGACGGCAAGCTGGGAGAAGGAGTAGCTTCTTTTGCTGCAGCCGCGACAATTAACTCTGTCCTATCATCGCTCCCAAGATCGTCAAGTGAGAGAACCGAAGAAGGAACAGAAGGAGGAGTTGTCGCAAAGTGGTATGCGTTTAGTTCATTTGCAGAACTACTTAGCACGCCCACTGAGCCAGTGGTGCCTGAGTAATCCACTCGCTCCTCAGGCCCCCCTTTGGTGGTCGAGTGCATCGGCGAGAGGGCGTGGCTAACTGTACCTCAGAAAAGCAAAACAAAGAAAGTTGCATACCAGTACAGAAAAGAAAATAGAAGACGGAGTATAAAAGCTGAAAAAGTTATACCAGGGGATACAAGTCCAGTTGTCGGACTTGAAGGCGGAGCCGCTGTCATCTCCAAAAGAATACCCGTCTCATTAACTAATGGTAGCGCTGCGGGTTGTTCAATAGTCTCTACCACTAGAGGAGCTGGAACTTCTCTGGCACTTGGAACCTCAGCAGGCCCAATCTCCCCTGCCGGCGTCGGGGGTAGAGCTGAGGCCAATAAGTCTGAAGCAAGTTTGACAGCCACTTCTTGGGGGGCTATTAAAGTTTCCTGGGCCAACTTCTGCTTCTTACCAGGCCTTTTCTTTAAGGCACCTCGGCGTTTGACAGTTGGACTACAGGGTTGAGTAAAGACAGGTTGGGGAGCACCTCCAGCCCCAGTGTTATCATCATTATTATCGTCATCATCGTCGGACTCGCTGGCGCCTGAAGGCTCAGCCGCGGCGCCAAGGAATTCTTCCATTCCTTTTATTCTCACTCTAGAAGCACCCTGGCGGCTAATATAGAAGGCCTCGATCTCCTTGCAACAACAGCGGTTGGAAGAGAAGCCGGGCACGTCAGCATTTGCAATGTTGAACCATGTGCAGAAGCTGAGGGTCATTGCCAGTTCTGGTGACTTCTGGGGTAAGGTGAATTCAGTTTCGGTTCCGCCCGTCGCAAAATGGAACCAGCCACGGGCACCTTCGTACAAGTTCCCCTCGTAAGCAAGATTCTTGTTTGGATTACCCATGAAGAGTTGAGAGTATCCGAACTGGCGAGCAAAGCGACTTGGGATGTACGGTTCAATTAGACATTTGATATCTTGACGATATACCAAGTGTCCGGGACGGATGTTGAGAAGCCACCAGAATGCTCCTGCAGATAAAGCAGTAAAATTATCTGTCCCCACAGCATCTTTCAGTCTCGACCCATATCCTCCGCCGGGAAAGTCAGGAAAACACTGGAAGATCTCATAGTTCTGAAAGCTACGAAGAGTCTTCCGAATTTGGGACATATAATTGTGCTTCCATGAAGAGCGTTCATACAGCTCCACAAAAAAGTACTTCTCACCCGAACGACGTTCAGCCACACTCATCAAGGAGCGGCAATGTAAAACGAGCCACGCCATCAGATAAGTATAAGGAAGCTCCACCCTAGGGTTGCTTCGGCTGGGCAGTCTCCTTCGATTTGCCCTTTCCTTTCCGCTTGACCTTATCAGCGGGGAGAAAATCATCACAGAGTGTCCGCAATCCATGTTGCAGATTGCACACCATAGCAGGAAGAAGTCCAAGGGGACGGCCATGTGCGAGAAGAACCACTGGATATACCACGGTCATTGCGATTGTTTCTTTGGGCAATGACGGCACGACGCATCTCTTCAACCACAGCATCAAAAACCCGGCGATGAGACCTCTGTTGGAGACCGAAAACTGGGCTTGATAATGGTAGCTCTTAAATGAAGTGCCAGGACCGTATCCATTCTCATTGGAGTCAGTGGTATAATATAATAAGTAACGACCCCGGGCTATACGTTGATCGATCTCTGAGATAGGGATAGGAGGATGGCCATGGATAGTTGTCGAGCTATCCTTAGAATTCAAGTTGGCAAAAAGGTATTCGGCCCATTTCTTGTGACCGATATCATGATTACGCGCACCTGCCAGGTCAGCACAAATACGATAATGGCACATCATCTCCCAGTATGTGGCATAGACACGTTCATCCTTAGCCATTAATATGTTTAACTCCTCGGTGGAAGGGATGTATTCTTCATAGGGGACTTCACCCATGGAAAGCCCGGAAACCTCAAACATCTCGTGGAGAGCAAACCCTAGCTCACCCACTGGTGTAAAGAGAGTGCAGGTCTCGGGGTTGTACATCTCCAAGAGGCAGAAGAAATGATAAGCACTCTGGGGGAACCCGAACTGGACGTTCCTGATGGCTTTATATAAGCCGATATCCTTTAAGATGGGCTCGTGGGAATCCAACATGTACTGAACAAGGCGGGCCCACCACATATTACTAGAGGAATAAACCCAGCCAGGCATCCTAAACTCGCTAGCCGGGTACTGACCATTCTTCGCCAGGAACTCACTTAAGAAAGTTCATGCGCGGGATGGGACTTCTCCTACTGGAAGCTCCTTGCCAAATCGGCCTAGAAGCAAGCCAGTAATGCATCTGGGAGGACCATCTTGATAAACCCCTTGTGCACCAAAGTTGCCCGTTGGGACGCCATCTTGCTCTTGAGTTAGTCCCCACTTTAATTCCCGAGGCATCGCCAGCCTCTGAAGATAGACCAGGGGATAGCTACGATCCATTCTAGGCAGAAATATCAGCATTTCGCCTGAGTTATATAACCAAACGCACTCCTCTTCAAAAAGGATCTCATCTAATTGATCCATCTGGTCTCCAAAGAGGAAGGCGGGTTTCTCCATCGCCTCTCTATTCAAAGTTTTGAAGGCTGCATCAGTTATAATTTCTCGCGCAGTAGTGGGGTGATACTTGATCAACTTCTCCTTGCGCTCCTTCGGGTCTGGCTTATATGAAGCCAAGATAGTGGTGAAGCGAAATTGGCCTGAAGGATCAGAACCCCCAGCAAAGCCGAAGTAGTTCTTGTGGGGAAGAGCCTCCATCGAATACCCTACTGCAAAAAGAAGCACCAGAGTTAGAGAAGTTTCTATAAGACAGAAAAATTCTCTAAACAGGGACACGCGAAGCTAAAAAATTAGAACGCGCGAAGCTAAGAATAGCGCCGCGCGAAGCTAAAGATTAGACCGCGCAGAAGTCAAAATAGCCTCGCGTTTCAGCGCGACTGCTACTTAAAATAGCCTCGCGTTTCAACGCGACTGCTACTCAAAATAGCCTCGCATTTCAACGCGACTGCTAAATCAAATAGCCCCGCGCTTCAATACGCGAGGATGACGCGATAACTTCGCGTAAGAAGAAAGTCAGAGACTTTTCTTCTTCTCCAAGCCTTACAGCAGGAGTACGGCAGTCTCGCCGGTAAAAGAGTTGATTGATCAGTGAAAATTAAGCCAAATCACTCTAGAAATGTTCTAAAGAGTCTCGATGGAGAGATTCTTACCCCCGATAGGTGAAATGTGGGCTGGCGCGTCGCTGCCATGGCCGCCGCCACCACTGCTTGCGCCAGTCGCCGATAATGGAGCCGCGCGAGAAGTAGCACGAGTTTTGGGTGCCATTGCTGAGGAGAATCGACGGGAAGTTGGGACAAAACTCGATCGGAAGAAGCTTGGGTCGCCTGAACTGTGATCGCCTGAATCTCTAAGTTTCTGGAAAATTCTCAAAATGAAGTGAGAAGGATAAGGAATAGAGATTTCATTTAAATGAAAGAAACCGCCTCTTGGAATTCGGCGCGAGTTTCGGAGAAAATGACTGGTCAGTTACTCTCCAAAACGCGAAGTTAATTAGCCTCGCGTGAGGATGGAAAGCGCGAAGTTATTAACTTCGCGCAACTGTTCAAAACGCGAGGATAATCCGATGTCTTAGCTTCGCGTTCTTATGAAAAACTTGGACTTTTGGTGAGTGCAATTAGGCGCTTCCATCTAAGTTAAAATGATCCTATCCGATCATTTGGGTATTAGTAGTCTAAATTACGCAGAAGTGTCTTAGACTATTTTACCAAAATTATTGACCATCTGTTTGTTGAGCAAACAAAATTATTGAAGCCAACAGATAGAGAGGAAAATAATTTGCCCTTTATTGATAAAAAAAAAGATTACAAAGAGGGAGTTATAGCTCTCCCAAAAGCTTTTACATGATCAACTCATCAATAACTGAACAGTAAGATTTCTCGACGGGGTGTTGAAGCTCAGTTCCCTGGTTCATATGCAAAAGATCTCCTCTGCAAATGCCAATTTGGATCTGTCATTTGAAATGAAGCACGAGAGGAAAGGGAAGTGCTGCATTGAAGCACAAGCTGAACTGCAAGTGCTGCAATTCCTTACTTGAGCTTACGGCTCCTTCAAGAGTTTATCTCTCGGAGCCAGAGCTTGAAACCTGCAACTATGTTGTAAAGCATATGCTTCTGGCTTCCTTAGAGTTACTTTTGCTGATGAAGATTGATGGACTGCATACACTCGTCTTCAGAAAGGATTAGACTTACTGCTAAAAGGAACAGAGTTTCTAAAAGTGTGAAAATGCGAAGCTAAACTAACTCCACGTGCAGTTGAAGAAATAGCCTCGCGCTTTAAACGCAGAGGATGAAGCGATAACTTCGCGTAAAGGAAGGATAGAGTTTCTCTCTGCTGTTTCCTTCTCTTTCATAGCCTCGCAATTCATCGCGACTGCTAATCAAAGATAGCCTCGCAATTCATCGCGACTGCTAATCAAAGATAGCCTCGCAGATTCATCGAGACTGCTAGTCAAATAAGCCCCGCGTTTCAAGCGCAGGGATGACGCGATAACTTCGCATAGAAAAAGAACAGAGTTCCTCTCTGCCTTCTCCTTCTTCTCCAAAGCCTTACGGTTCTTAGAGGACCAAGAGTTAAGATTTTTACCTTCGGAAGACGCTGCATAGACTGGTTCGCCGTCGCGTCTACTTCCACGGCCGCTGCCATTAACGCCGGCCAATGTGCGTCTAGCCAAACTCCTCTGAAATGACATCCTAATGATGAAAATCTATGGAGAGTTAAAGGGAGATCAATTGAAGATCGCTCGTTGACCTCGCTCACTCAGTTGCAGGAGTTGAGAACTCTTCAAAAATCTCCGGATGAAGAAGAAGATGAGCCGAGAGCTCTATTTAAACAGAATTTCCGTCGCTTGGCATTCGGCGTAGAAATTCAGAGTAATGAATGAAGCAATTACTCATTTCCCTGAAAAAAGTGAAGCTGATTAGCTCCGCGTAAGTGAGCAATAACGCGAGATAGACTTGGTATTCTAACTCCGCGTTTCAAGTTTAAGTAATCCAAAGTATTTCAAGATCTGCTAAGTTCTAAGCCATTTTGAAAACTTTGGAGGGGGTTCTGTTGGCAGTGAAAATTTCTAAGATAAAAGGATTTTCCACAACAGAACGCGGAGCCAATTCAGTAGCCCCGCGTTTGGTTATATTAACCTTGCATTTGAACAAAACGCGGAGATGTTTAATAGCTCCGCGTTGATTCCGAAGTCTGGTTAGTATTAGCATCGCGTTTGAGTGAAATGCGGAGATGATCAATAGCTCCGCGTTAGCTCCGCGTTTTGGTTATTTAGCGTCACGTTTTGATGCGATTAAAGCTCCGCGTGAGCAGATAACCAGAATCTCAAATTGATTGAGATTATGATTTTGGGCTTATTTAAATACCCGAATCAAGTCTAATCAGAATTCCATCAAAACTAAGATATTTGATTGGAATCCTTAATGAATGCGAATTCTATTTAGATAGAAACTCTTGCATTAACTTGGGGCTATAAATACCTTCCTGGTGAAACCCTAGGGATCGCTTTTTCGGCAATTGTCTTCTTTTTGAATACTTTGGCAATTCAAGTACGCGAGAGAGCCTTGAAGTCAGGGGTATTCTTCTTCTTCCTTTCGGTTCTTAGAGAATTCAAGTTACGCACAGAGCCTTGAGTTCGGAAAAGACCAGAGAAGATCGTCTACAATCGGCTGATATCTTCAAGAGAGAAGAGTTCGACGTTCGATCGTCCAAAAGAACTACTATAGATCGCATCGCCACTGATCCCACGATTATTTTGTAAAGGAGAGAGATTGACATATAAAATCCTCTCATTTGTTCTTTTTTATCTTGTTCACTTTCATTGTAATTCAAGCTTATTCAATGGAAGGAAGCAAAGGAACTTTTGCGATGAACAATAAGCTCTAGTTCTAACAGGCCCGCTAGTATTTGTTTGTGTTGGTGGAGTAGCAATGGTTGGATTTGTAGCATCTTCATTCATAATAACCCTTTCATTTGGGTTTGTCTCACCAACACGACTTTCAGTCATCTAAAAAAATAATAGTAAATAAAAATTAAAAATCTCTAAAATAGTAAAATTAAAAATCTCTATCCATCTAACCCTGAAAAATCATCCATTTAAAGTGATTTAATGTGGTTGTGTCTATTAATGAGCGATAACATAACACAGTGGTTAACTTCAATTTAAAGAGACAATGGCAACATAATCAAGGGATCTTTTCTATGAAAATATGTATACATCCCAAAATTTTCTAAACTCCTTATAGACCATACTAGTCTATGCTAGCATTCGTTCCTAATCCACATCCATTACTAAGCCTTCATCTGGATACGAAAAACCAAACTTTGTTGCTAATATTAATGGAAATTTAATACTAAAGATGAAAACAGAACAAGCAAATTTATAAACACAATTTATCGTTGCTAAAGTTTCAATCTTTATCCCTAATATTAATGGAAACAATAGAAAATTTCTCAATAAAGAACTCCAAAACCCTAACCCTCAAGAGCAGCAGAATCAAAGCTATTTACACTTGAAAATAAAGAGTAATGCACATGGATAGGGAAAATACCTCAAAAAAGTTCGTGTCTTCTTGCAGAATTTGCCAGCAACGGCGGCACCGATGGTGAGAGAGGCCGAGGAAACTTTGAGAACAAAGTTAACCGTCGGGGGAGGAGAGAGAGAGGATATAAGTTGCGCCAAGGAGCCCACTTACTTGGGCTTCTGAAGGTCGGCTAGGGTTTTGAGTGGAGGCCAGAGGTGGCGGAGGCTGAGAGCCTGAGACAAAGGCGGAGGAGTAGGCGGAGGGCAGAGGCAAAGTCAAGAGGGATATCACCGTCGAGAACTTCGACAGATAGGGTTTTCGGAGGAGAGGATTCATAGTCAAGGATATTCGGCTAGGATTTTGGAGTGAAGGCTGGAGGGGGTTAGCGCCTACCGGAGGCTGAGACAGATGCGGAGGAGGAGGGCTAGGGGGCGGACCAGCAAAGGGTGGAGAGCTCAAGCGACTCAGGCGAGCGATTGAGGTCCGAGGAGTAGAGGAGGAAGAATTTGGGAAAAAAAAGGAAATACGAGCCCTAGAATCGTGTGCGAGAAGAGAACGGAGATAAACCTAAAAATCGGGTTAATAGGTTAACGAGTCGGGTGGGGGTTCGTTCGGTTTTTCGGTCAGTTTCAGTTGGCGAATTTGCCACCGAAATCCGATCCAAAAACCGATTAAAATTTCAGTTTTATAACCGACCCAACCAATAACCGAAATAACTAAACCGATCAGTTCGGGTCGGGTCGGTTTATCGGTTATTTTCGGTTAAATTGGAAATTTGCTCACCCCTACTCCCAACAACTCCTCTTGCAAATTATAAGAGCGCCGTTATTCATTATTTGAGTCAACTCGTTTAGTCTTGCCATTTGGCAAAAATTAACTTAGAGAATAAAATAAAATAAGGGGAAAATTACAATTGCGGGTTTCAAAATGACAGGTCATTACAGGTTGAGGTTTCTCAAATATCTTAAAATTGGAGTGCTAATGCAAATGCTATAATCAAATATAGAATACACATTTACTATACAAGTCTTTGTTAACCCTGTTTTACTTGGTATCCCACTCTTTTGCAAGGTTAGCTAAAACTGACATAAAGAAAGAGATCAACTCGAGCTAGGAACCAAGACAATCTTTGGTGGCAATTGCAATGTCCAACAATTTTTTCATGGCCTGAAGTTGCACGAACCGATTCCTTCACACCAGAAACAGAATTGGCCAATCAATGGTGAGTACATACGCACTACTGGTGTATATGTGCCTGATTTATTTCGCGATAAAAAATAAAGTGGAAGCTGATGAGAATGAGAAGGTCTTACCCAAAACAAGGGCAAGATTTACATTACTCTACTGTTAATTTTTAGATAATAAGTTTCACTGCTTATGTTTCATTTTCTTCATCTAGCTAATGATTGATCCTCATATCAGGTTATCTAGGATCCTATTATGAGTCCCAGGAATCCGATGCTTCGCACAGCATTGATCCATTTAGCCAGGATTTGATGCTTCACAAAAAGTTAACTGAGAGGACCATAATTAGGAGCTTTTCCTAGATATATCATAATGTGGTTGATGCAAGACGAAAGAAGAATTAGAGTTGTATGGAGATTCGGGGAGAAAATTTGGAATTTGAAAATAAATTAGGAGTTAATAGGATTTGGATCCTATATCAAGATGAGTCACATACCAACTCTCACACAAATCACTTGAAGAAAAATTTGAAAGATTAAATCACATTCTCACAATTATTTCAAATTCATTTACTAATCAAAATTAGAGTTTTATAAAAAAATATATAAAAAATTTTATGGATAACAAAATTAATAAAAAATCTAAGCAAATCTGTTCATATCCTAACTTAAATATCTAATCAAAATTTAATCAAATCTAAGTAAATCTGGACCATTATTTTTTTCAATTAGTGGATTGCTTCAACACCAAGAATCCATAGTTTGTTTCCATCAGTGGGTCAAATTGCTTCAACACCAAGTATCAATAGTTACGTGATTATTCTCGAAATTTGTCAATTACATATACGCGTTGAAATAGTTTCCAATGAAAAGTCATTATTGATATCATTATTGCCTGAATCATGTGGTATGCTTGACTATTTTATCCCCACAGCTCCCTCGCATTCTCACCAAGAGAGTAGAAGTGAAAGTTAGGTGTGCTCCAAAAAATGGCTTCTTCAACTTATGGTGATGAAACTGCTGACAACAATCTCGACTTGGAGATGGCAAAAAAGCATGAGGAGTGGATGGCTAAGTATGGCTGTGTTTACCAGGACGAGGCTGAGAAAGCACGGAGGTTCGAGATATTCAAGAAGAACGTCAAGTATATTGAAGATTTCAACAACTCCGGAGAGCATAGGTACACTTTAGGTGTCAACCAGTTTGCTGATCTCACCAACGAAGAGTTTGCCGCCACTTATACTGGTGGACTCAAGATACCTGAGGAAGATTCTAATGATTCAGTATGTACTTCCTACCCTTCAAGGGCTCAGGGTGCATGCACCAACATCAAGCATCATGGGACAACATCTGGTAAGAAAATTTTATTTGGTTTTCTATGTTTTCATTTTATTTTTTCTGACAATTTTCCTATTTATCTAGCAAGAAATATAAAATGTTCATAAACTATATCATCTCTCATTACTCAGCAAATTATTAATCACTGATATCCCTTTCATGTTTTCCTATAAAAGTACAGTAATATTAATTTACTCTCTAATATGATATTTATGTTTTCCGAACAGAAGAAATTATCGAGACGGTACAGAAAAAAGACCTAGAGAATGTGAAAGGAGGAGAAAAGGAATGTCACAGTATAGCATCAAAAGTATAATAATGTATTCCGCTACTGTATAGTGCCACTTGTTTGATATTTGTATTTAGCTGTGAGAGGAGGAATGATATTTGTATTTGGCTGTTATAAAAAAAATTAAATAATATTGTTGTGATGGAATAGTCTATTAAAGTTGCATAATAACATTTTTCAATTTGTGTACAATAAAATTAAAAATAAGAACTCACAGGAAAAAGCAATATGTTGTGCACTAATTTCCTTGGAATGATAATATTATCTTACTAACACCAGCTCAATCTGGTTGGCATTTCCAACGTACGAAAGTAGAAGGATTGATTAAAACTGAAGGTGTCGTCTCTGAGTTGCTGCTAGAAGGACATGTGTATTTAAACTTAGGGATATTTACTGGTTTGTCCCTTAAATCTTTATATATTATGATTTAGTCCCCAAATCTTCATATTTAGAATTTAGTTCTCCAAATCTCCTAAGTTACTACAATTTAGTCTCCCTCTCTAATTTTTGACCTGATATTATTATTTTACCTTTCCTTATTTATTCTTTCTCTTTCTCTTCTCTTCTCCTCCTGTCTTCCTCCTTTCTTCTCATTTTCTTCATTATTCCTCCTCTCTTCTCCTTCTCTCTTCCTCCTCTCTTCTCCCAATGATGAAAAGAGGAGAAAGAGAGAAGGAAGAGAAAAGAGAAGATAGGAGGAATAATAAAGAAAAGAAGAAGAGATGAGGAAGAGAGGAGGAGAAAAGAGGAGAAAGAGAAATAATGAATAAGGAGGGGTCAAATGGTAATATCAGATCAAAAGTTAGGGAGAGTGACTAAATTGTAGTAACTTAGGAGATTTGGGAGACTAAATCCTAAATATGAAGATTTGGAGGACTAAATCATAATATATAAAGATTTGAGGGACAAACCAGTAAATACCCCTTAAACTTATCCAATGGGGAATGCATAAAATTGATTGCGACAAGAACTTGTCCATAAGGACATGCCAATCATTTTCATTCAATTTATTGCTGCAATGACATGACCATTATAATATTGGTGAAAATTTGTATGCTTAAAATTATGATACTCATAAAACAATCTTTATATACTTTTACATATTTCAATTATCAGAAACTTTCCTGTTTTTTTTAAGAGTTACACTATAAAACAATTAACTAAGGATTGGCAACGGCAATTATTTTGAAATAATTTAACTTAATTAATTATCAGAAATGAACAGCCGTCTCACGATAAGTTATTTGAGTTAGTAGCGAAAAAATACTGATCCCATTAAATGAAAGGAAGCTTTTCAAACTGTCAATTAGATAACTGACAATTTTCTTTAGATAATTAATTAATAATTAATCAATATTAGTTTAATAAATTCTAAATTTTAAATTCAATCCTTTTTCTTCCGTAATCTATATTAATAAGTGCCTAATGCAATAAATTGAAGAGTCTGAAGAGAATGATCTTGGGTTTATTATTCATATACTACTTGTCGATCTCTTGCACTTGAGAGTATACGATTTAGATCGCACTCAAGTTTTTAGTGTCGTTGCCAGGGGATCTATACTATTGTGTTATACTTTAATATATGTTACGGTTCCTACATCATTAATTTGTGCAATGTTGAATTTTCATGACTCGGAGAAGCTCTAACGATAGACTCTTTCGATCGTACTCAGATCCACAAACACTTCCAATCCACCAATCACTTCACAACATGAGCACTAACAACAATGACAACATGAATAATGGTAATAATATCGGATTCATGGGTCATAACACACAAGACAATCATAACCAACATGGAGGTAATAGGTGGTCCCTATGTGATTATCTACAAGCTGATCGGACAACCCAACCTTTACATATAATTTTTCATTTGAATAGGGACATACTGAAATTAAATATAGAGTAGTTTAACTCTTACCTAAATTCCATGGGATGGATGTAAAAAACCTATATTTTCACCTTCGAGAATTTGAAGAGATTTGCTCTATTGTTAATCTTCAAAATATTACTGCAGAACAACTAAATCTTAAGCTCTTTATTGAGGTGGTAAGTGGGTCGTACCCGACACATCCCAAAAATAGGACGTGTCGTGCCCATGGCACGGCATGTCCACCCAAGCGTAGGCTCGAGATCGGCCTGCCAGGCACGTGCCATACCCGAGTCGAGGTGTGCCAGCATGTTTTTTTTAATTTTTTAAAAAAATATTAAGTTAATTATTAAGTAAGTTTAGGAGAATAGTTAGCTTAATTTAATTAATTTTAATGAGAAGAAATAATAGTAAAAATAAAATTTTATTATATTAAATCTCATTACATTGACATAGTTGCTCTATAAATCTCTTTAGAAATCATACAAAGACCGAAAAGAGGGGAGAGAATCCTGGCCGTCACCCTCAACTTGCTCTTAGTATTTTTTTCAAGAGATTTTTTAGTTCAAAAATTACATGATTTTTTTCTTAAAAAATTACATTAAAAAATTTATAAATGTATAAATTATAATTCAAAAGGAAAAATAAAAGTCTATTTTCATTCATGTTCTGGTAAGGTCTCTACTTCTATTTCATTGAACGATTCTTATTCTCTTTCTTCTGTGTCGAGCAAGTTCTTTAAGCATACACACATCTCCAATATGTCTGCTGCTATTGAGCTTCTCCACTCTGTGAGCGCTCTACCACCTGCACTAAAAGTATACTCCAATGCTATAGTAGACACCAGAGGAGTTAGTCGATCACGGACCATGCTTGAATCTTGATGTTGAGGCTTGCTTGCTTGAGACTTCTTGATCACTTAATGCTTGCTTGAAACTTGATCGAATATGATAGAATTTATTTGGAAGAATTTTATTTTTAGAAATTTTTTGAGAGAGTTGAGGATTGAAAAGAGTTTCGAGAGAATGAATTTGTTTTTGTAAAGAATAGAAATGAATGAGATGATGGGTTATTTATAGGGGAAAGAAAGTTTTTTTTTTGCAAAGAAATTGCCAACCCCCCAACGACCATTTTGACCGTTGGGAGGAAAAATTTGCAAAACAAATTGTAAAAATCCCCTAGCAGCTATAAAAATACCCGTTGGAGGCTCTGTGCAAAACAAAATTTGCAAAAAACCCCACTAACAACTATAAATGGCTATTTTTTAAAAAATACAAAAAATTAAAAAATAGGCCGAGCTGTGCCTGGCACGGCTCCGCCTGCCCAGGCCACGTCGTGCCGATAGCTCGGGCTATCCTGGCTCGGGCACGACTTGAGCCTGCTAGCCGGGCCGTGCCGAGCACGACATTCTCGGGCACGTGCTGGGCTTGCTCAACGGGCCGCCCAGCCCATTTTCCATCCCTAGCTCTTTACGCTCTCTCTAAAGAGTAAAGCAAAAAAATTGCTACATTCATTACGTTCAAAATCAATAGGAATATGGGATGAGATGCAAAAAAAAAATTTTTAAAAAAAATATTTCTTTAACATCAAACTAACTATATGCACAAGCAAATTCTTAACTTTGGCCAAAAGGAAGATGAATCTATGTTTGAGTGTTGGGATAGATTTAAAGATTTGCTACTCTCATGCCCATATTATAGCTTCAAGATATGGAGAATAGTAAGCACTTTCTATCAAGGACTGAACATTGCAACTAGACAATTTATAATAACCATGTGCAATGGTGAGGTTTTGGGCAAGGATACTGATGAAGTATGTGAATATCTTGACTTATCAAAATTTCACAAGCCTAAGTGATAGAGAATATTTCGAAAAGAGACCAATTAGTAGAGAAGCCTCAAAATAGAGATAGACTTATTAAAGTGGGGAAAGCGAAGATATAGCTACACAATTGATCATTCTCATAAAGAAATTTGAAGATTTACTCACTAAGTAAATGGAAACCGTTATGGTAATACATGAAATTCTAGAAGTGTATGATATTTGTGAATTAAATGGATATGTAAATGGCAAATGTTCTACTCTTTCCGCTTTTAAAAAGGTACTTAGTGAACAAGCAAATGCCTTTAACACTATTTCTCAACCAGCAAATAATCCGTATTCATAAATTTATAATTTTGATTGGATGAATCATCTGAATCTTCAATGGAAGCATAATTCTCAACAATAGTTTAATGACTGCGATCTAAATAATCATACACTCCCAATTATAAAAGATCGACAAGTAGTACAAGGTCATTAATCCAAACTTGTTCTCTCGAATATCGTTTGATTATTGTGTGACACTGAATAGAATAAATTATGGAACTAAAGAAAATAAAAATTTGATTTTTATTAACTAAAACTAAGACTAAATTAAAGAGGATTTAAATATACTTGAAATAAAATTATTGGTCAAATATATTTAACTCCCCCATAGAATAATTTACTAGACATGTTTATACTTTTATACCTTAGTTGCATAAATCACGTGGTCTTACTGCAACTTGAAAGTAAATCATTGAAGCACAAAATCTAATAAATTTATAAACTTGATACTTTGAATAACTCTCTCAATTAATCCTATATGAGTTTTGAGTTTATCTAAGCATGCAATATGATTAAAAAAATAAACACTCAAAGTCTAACTATACACCATGCCTAAATAGTCCACAGTATTTCAAAAACTAAGCACCGAATATATCGTCAAACAATAAAATATCAAATACTCATAATCATATCTTAATCCTTTCAAATATAACAGGGAATCAAAAATATCAACTTTCCATAAATCAAGTAAAAATAATAAGCATAAAAAATCACATACCAGCAAATTACTAATGGTTTGTTATCCCATCTAAACCAACTCAAGAATTTAGCTACTGATGTGATAATTTAACTGCAAGCATACAGTATCGGTTGTAGCACTATACAGGTCGTCCCACAGAGATCTCAGGTGTTTTGGGATTCTTACTATTTCTTTAGTTCTAGTGGATTAACTAAGAGTTTCTAAATTGAGGAAATATTGGTTTTAAGTTCTAAAAATTAGCCTAGGATTTCGAATCCATTAGAATAATAGCCTAACAGTGAATTATCACTTTCTACCTAATTTTTAATTATGCACGGTCAAGTAACATATTAAAAAGGTGATCTTTTTAATTTGATTTTAATTAAGTGCCCCTAAGTATGACCTATCAAGTGATGTACAAGTATAGACCATTAAAAATAACACCTTTCTTAAAACTAAATTATATCAAGTAGAAATCTTATAAACAAAAGCAAAAAAATAAACTTTAAACCCTAATCTAAGCATAGGCTATTAAAAAACCGAGCTTAAGTATAACCTATCAAATAAATCATATTTACAAGTTTATTCAATTCAATTTATTTATAGAAAAATCTTGTTAATAATTCTAGAAATAAATAAAGAATATGAATTCCAAAATTCATCTAAGTATAGACTATCAAAATATTAATTAAGCATAATCTATCAAAGAATTATGATTTACGAACTCTATCTTTTATTTATTTATAGAAAAAATATAACTTTATTTCTTTTTAAGAAGAAAATGAGATAAATCCATATTAGATCTATTAAACTAACTTCATCTACATCCTAGGGCAAAAGAAAATTAGTTACATATAATTCTAGTAAGCAAAATCCTATTTTTATTCATGAACACAATTAAATCTAATCTAGAAAGCAAATAAATCTATACTAGAAAACAATAAACTCTAAAAAAAAAATAAAGATTAGAAAGCAATGGCGTATCTCTGAAGTACGGTATTGTGGCCGTTACCCCTTCAGCAAAATCCTAATTTTATTAATAAAAAATGAGTACAAAAATTATATGATCCTCTAGAATATAAGGATACGGCCAATATATAGATTTCGAAACTCAAACCCTAATTCTAACAGAACTGAAAAATTACAAAATTACATTGAAGACCTTGAAGAAAAATCATCATGTGGGGCCCACTTTGGGCCGCTATTTGGCTGCTAAAGCTGCCATTTGATGGCTAAAATATAGCCAATGGTTCTGATTTTTCTCCAGCACGAGTCTCTTGTATTGTACACTTGATTTTCCTCACTGTAGTTGATTTTGACTCTCTGCAGTATTTTAATCTTGTAACTTTACTCTCTTTGAACTCTTTTTTAGATTTCATTTCCTAATCCCACACTGATTTCATACCATCTCCTTATATGAATCAGATCACCTGAAAAAGACACTAAAAATACCCGAGTAGCATTTATTTATATAAAAAATAGATAAAGTATGGGAGGAAAAATACAATATATGATATTCATCACACCCCACCCCTATTTTTTGCTAGTTCTCGAATAAAACCTAAATCTAAAGAGAAAAAGAAAAATCCTAACTCACTTTCGCAGGAATCGTGATTGCACTTAGCATGTGCAACAAGCCTTTAAAACCCTAGGTTACCCTAGTGGATGAGTGTTGTCTCGTGAGGGTTTTTAATAAATATACCCACAAAATTCGTGAAGAAAATAGATTAAGGAATAAAGAAAAGAAAAATAAAGATAACCGAAAATCAAGAAAAAGAAAATTTTATACAAAAGAAAGAAAAAATCCCTTTTATTTAATGATATTTTCATCAATTAATCTCACTAATATACAAACTCAAGAACACATTTAGATTATTAATTTTTAAATCGAGTGTCTTATCAGATACACTTATCATTTTAATCAAAAGATTAAATCCTTTCTTTCAATACCACTAACAGATAATCTATTGGCTCCTATACATCTACTTGCACGTGTGATAGTCTGCTTCGGTCTTGAACTCCAACTCTAACTCATGATTCATCTCCTCTCTCATAACAAATTTTTTCTTTTTTTCTTTTTTTTTAAAGAATATTTCACCTTTCATGCGAATATTCACGCTTGCTTAGGCGCAAAGTATCCGATTACTCTGTTCATACTCTTTTCTTTTTTTTTTCTTTTTTTTAGAATATTTCACCTTTCATGCGAATATTCAAGGTTACTTAGGTGCAAAGTACCTGATTACTTGGATCATACTCTTTTTTCACTCTTGAGCCTATTGCCTTAATACCAGGTGCATCCTATTATTTTACCACTCTCGAGACTATTGCCTTAATATCAGGCTCACCCCATTATTTTATTCTCACCTTTTTTTTATTTAAAGAGAGAGGACTTAGTCAATCGTTATCATCTTTATCCTTAACTTAATAAACTATTGTGAAGTAAAAAACAAATGTATACTTGCCTCAAAAATACTGTTAGCAGTATTTATTTTTCATCTTTTTCATAAAATTCAAAGTGTTTCATCCAATTTACTCTCCTATCAAATTTTAAATCTAAATTTATTTCTTTATCTGTAATTAGATTGATCTATTGATAAAAATACATAAATTTATTGTTAAATTTTTTTTAAAATTTTTTTAAGTTAGTTACCCTAAAAACTACCCAAAGTGTAAAATAAAGAAACCCAAAAATCATCTAAAATAAAATAAAAACTATAAAAAAAACTAAAATTTTAGAAAAATACAAAGAAAATATCCTAACCCACTCCCCTATACCTAAACTCATGAATGCCCTCATACACAAACCAAGTCTGGTAAAATAAATATGAAAACTATTATACAAATACTATACAAATAGTGAGAGTCGTAAAAGAGTTACGATCTCAATATCATCACCCTATTAACGCATAGAAAGCGGTTACGACCTCTCGATTGCTTCCTACTTTCATAGTGTGTGCGTTTCAAACGTGAAGTGGGTGCATTATTATATCTCATCAACCTCCTACAAGTCACAAAATTACCTGTATGTAGCTTATGCCGCCCTTGCTTTTTCTTTGTTCACATGTAAGTATTAACAATTGGGTTAAAGAATTCTTTATTATAAACCTGCCAATCATCGTTAGTAACAAGCATACATGTAGAAATATCGTGAGATGAGAAGAGTTCTATATGATTAAGTGAATGTGATGGTGGCTCTTCTAACTCACGAAGTAAAGTGAGCTTCTCTGCAAACAAATCCTTAAAAGTTTGCTCATAAGTCAATTGTACACTTGCACAAGTATCATCATACATAGAATCAGTATGTGCTAAATCATCTAATATTATGAGCTCATCTTTGAATATTTGCTCAAATGAGGGTTCATCATCAGTGCAAGAGGTCAAATGAGTGTGCAAACTATGAATCATGTTGACCTCATTGAGGGAGCTTGTTGTCTGCTCATCCATATTGAATATATTTAATGCCACAGTTATATTCCTAAACGATAACTTCATAAGGCCACTCCTGTAATCAATTAATGCATTTGATATTGCAAGGAATAGTCTACCCAAGATAACAGGAATTTGATTTTGTAGATTGGAGATCGGCTCAGTTTATAAGACAATGAAGTCTATAGGAAAGATAAACTCGCCGACTTTAATGAGCACATCTTCAACCATACCAAGTGGTCTCTTGATTGAACGATCAGCTAACTGTAATATGACCTTGGTAGGTTGAAGTTTTTCTAACCCCAGTTGCTGATAAACAGTGTAAGAAAGCAAGTTGATAGTTACTCCTAAATCAAGTAACGCCCTATCAAATGTAGTGTTCCCAATAGTGCATGAGATTGTAGGGGAACCTGGATCTTTATACTTGATAGGCAAGGAGTTAGAGAGGATTTGCGATATATTCGCAGCAAGAAAAACTTTTTCAGGAACGTTTCTTGCCCGTTTCTTAGTACACAAATCCTTAAAGAACTTTGCATAAGTAGGAACCTGCTGTATAATATCAAGGAGTGAAATATTATCCTTTACCTGCTGAAATATTTCAAGAATCTTTTCTACTTGCGGTGAAGGTTTTCTAAACCGATTGGGATATGGTACTTTTGGCTCAGGAACAGGTTCTTCTAAATGATCATGTGATGGTGATGGAGGTGATGGAGAAGGTGCAGCCTGCGAAATAGTAGTTGTTGGATCATGAGGCATAGCTACATTATTGTCCACTTGCGTGCCAGATCTAAGCGTGTAAATGGCATTGCATTGGTGAACATGCGACTAATTGGAGTTTGAGGAACTAGCATTAGGGTTCGTTATACGTTGACTTGGAAAGGTACCCTGGGCAAGTTCACTCATCTGACTCGCTAATTAATAGATTGAGAGTTCACGAGTAATTGTTGACCCGTACTTCGAATAAAATCAGTTGACACTTTCATAAGATTTTACATGTGTGTGTCAAGGTTGGACATATGCATGTCAAATTTTGAATGAGGCTTGAGAAGATTTTCAACGTGCTTCTTAAGTAACTGAAGTCGCTTTTCTTATTTATTATTAGACCCTTGTTGTGGATGTAAGTAGTTTTGTGCAGGTGGTCTATTCTGGTTGTTCTCATAATTTGAAGCGTTTGAGTGTTGATAAGCACTCACATTTGGTCTTAAAAACTGATCAGTGGCTGGAGGTTGCATGTTAGGGTTAGGGGTCCCCTGATGTTGCCCTTGACCCATGATAGATTTGGATAGTTCCTCTAGTTAGGATTGTATGTAGGATCGTAAGGATTGTTCATGCTTGTTGATACAAGGCGTTAGCCTGTTCAAGTGTAGGACCCATGAAATTCGTTAATAATGGACACTCCTCTATAACATGATTTGGAGTACCACTATTAAAGCATGTGGGACTTTGAATTTGATTTACTTTATCTACCTGTGGAGCACGAGTTGTCTCCAATGGCTCAATTCTCCTCATAAGGGCTACAATTTTAGCTTCGACAGGTATAGAGCTGTCGACGTTATGGATCCTACCCTTATGCACAAAAGTTGATTCACTGGGCTTCTCAGTGTGACTCTCCCACAGCATAGTCTTCCACGATAGGTCCTTAAGAAAGAATCATGCTTCAGCCTCGTTTTTCCTCATAAACTCCCCCTGACACATGGACTCAAGAAGAGTTTTGGATGTGTAATCGAGTCCTTCGTACACGATTTGACGCAACCGTCACTTTTTTATCGCATGGTGAGGGCACTGAGCTAAAATATCCTTGAACCGTTCCAAGTATTTCGAACGGAATTGATTGATTTGATTTCTAATTGTTATCGTCTTATGCATGGAACAATACTTCTTGAGAAATACTGCAACGAATTCATCCCAAGTAGTGATTGAATCAGTAGGTATACTGTACAATCACTTCTTAGTATTATCCTTGAGTTTAAAGGGGATGAAGTGGAGCTTAATTGCATCCTCCAATAAGTGTTGCAGTTTTATCATCACGCATGCTTTCTGAAATTCATTGATAAAGAGATATGTATCCTCTAAATCAGAACCAGTGAATTTAGGAAGCATACTGATGTACTGCGGCTTCAACTCATAGTGATTACCCGCTGCATGTGGAAGTTTTATGCATGATGAAAGTGATGTGCGCAACGGGTAACATCGATACTGAAGGATCGGGATCAGCTGGTCCATCTTATCGTCCATGAACAAATTTAATCTCACAAGTCGACCAAATTGATCACGAGTCCAAAGTGGCATGAACTAACGACCATGAGTGTATGCGTGAACTTCCTAAACTAAAGCAAGAAGTGGGTGTGGTGGAGATAGAACGGTGGAATAGATATGATCAATTTAAAAGATGTGATTCCTACTGTTACTAATTTATTTATTTTTTTATATTTTTTTCACAAAACTAGGGAATCAAAACACAAAACTGGAGAAAATCGGGGCTCAGTGTGTACCTGGTAGGCCGCCAATTGGCAGGTTTAGCCACCAACTAAACTAGAGAGCTTGACTCTCTGATTTTTGTTGCTTAGTATAGAGGCTCTTCTGATCCCTTTTGGTCTTCCTGTATCTGCAATTTCTATTCCCTGCAACTCAACACACACTGTTAACCTGTAAAACTTTAGAAAAATTAAGAAAAACACAGTCGATCCCTGGCAACGGCGCCAAAAAACTTGATGGATAATTTAACTTCAAGTGTACAATGTCAGTTGTAGAGCTATACAGGCCGTCCCACAGAGATCTCAGGTGTTTTGTGATTTTTACTATTTCTTTAGTTCTAGTGGATTAACTAAGAGTTTCTAAATTGAGAAAAAATTGGTTCTAAGTTCTAAAGATTAGCCTAGCATTTCGAATCTATTAGAATAATAGCCTAACAGTGAATTATCTCTTTCTTCCTAACTTTTAATTATGCACAGTCAAGTAACATATTAAAAAGGTGATCTTTTTAATTTGATTTTAATTAAGTTCTCCGAAGTATGACCTATCAAGTGATGTACAAATATAGACTATCAAAAATAACACCTTTCATAAGAACACATTATATCAAGTAGAAAATCTTATAAACAAAAATAAAGAAATAAATTTTAAACCCTAATCTAAGTATAGGCTATCAAAAGACCGAACTTAAGTATAACCTATCAAAGAAATCAGATTTACAAGTTTATTCAATTCAATTTATTTATAGGAAAATATTGTTAATAATTCTAGAAATAAATAAAAAATATGAATTTCAAATTTCATCTAAGTATAAATTATCAAAATATTAATTAAGCATAATCTATCAAACAATTATGATTTACGAACTCTATCTTTTATTTATTTATAGAAAAAGCATAACTTTATTTTTTTTAGGAAGAAGATGAGATACATCCATATTAGATCTATTAAACTAACTTCATCTACATCCTATGGCTAAAGAAAATTAGTTACATATAATTCTAGTAAGTAAAATCCTATTTTTATTCATGAACATAATTAAATCTAATCTAGAAAGTGAATAAATTTATATAGAAAGCAATTAACTCTAAAAAAACAAATAAAGATTAGAAAGCAATGGCGTACCTCTGGAGCATGGTATTGTGGTTGTCACCCCTTCAGTAAAACCCTAATTTTATTAATGAAAAACGAGTACAAAAATTACATGATCCTCTAGAATACAAGGATACGGTCAATATATAGGTTTCGGAACTCAAACCCTAATTCTAATAGAACTGAAAAACTACAAAATTACATCGAAGAGTTCGAAGAAAAATCATCGTGTGGGACCACTTTGAGCAGCTATTTGGAGGCGAAAAGCGCCATTTAGCGGGTAAAATATAGTCAATAGTTCTGATGTTTCTCCTGCACGAGTCTCCTATCTTGTACACTTGATTTTCCTGACTGTATTTGATGTTGACTCTCTGACGTAATTTTAAACTTGTAGCTTTACTCTCTTTGAACTCTTTTCTGGATTTGATTTTCTAATGAGGCTCTGATTTCATGCAATCTCCTTGTATGAATCGTATTACTTGAAAAAAATACTAAAAATACCTTAGTAACATTTATTTATATACAAAAAATAGATAAACTATGGGAGAAAAAATACAATATATGATACTCATCAGCCACTTATACTCATTATAGTCATGAATAAAGAAAAGGGAATTCTTTTATTGATTTCTATGAAAGAGTATAAAACTAAATATTGAATCTCTAAAACTCTACAAAAACTATTCAAAAATATTCACTCTTCAAATAACTCTCTTTAATTCTGAATTACATTGGCTATTTATAACCTTATAAAATCCTAACAGATATTTTATTTATAAAGAAACTCTATATTTTCTCTAAAATTTTCAAAAGAACCAATTTGTAGCTCTCGCCTTCGATAGCCCATCGATGTGGCTAACAGGTTTGAATTATAGTCGATGACTATCGAAAGCCAATAAATAGTTGTGATAGTCAGACCTGTAAAATAATAGTTCTGAACTGATATTTGAAATATTTTTCGATTCTTTGATTTCTTTCCATATAAAACCCTGGAAAAATACTAGAAAACACCGCATCATAGTAAGGAATTTGATTAATAAAAATAATTTTCTATTTATTTCTTGCATTAATCAACAAAATTAGATTACACTGCATAAAATAAACTAAAATAACTACACTTTTCAAGCGTAATCACGCCCCCAACTTGAATTTGGCTAGTTCATGGTAAATTTATTAACTAAGAAAATAAACTAAAAACCTAACTAAAAAGAAAAATAAATACTAACTCACTTTCATAGAAATCACGATTACACTTAGCATGTAGAATAAAAGATTAAACCCCTGAGTTATCCTACTAAACGAGTGTTATCTTGTGAGAGTTTCCAGTGATGTTACCCATAAACATTAAGAAATGTTTAAGTTCAAGAAATAAATAAAATAAAAAATAGAGATAAGTGTAAAATAAAAAATATTAGTTTCCTATTATTAACTATCTATACTATTTTTGCTTTTCATTTCTCTTCCATATCAAGCTCAATTTGAGATACATAAACTGATATATATATATATATATATATATATATATATATATATATATATATATATATATATATATATATATATATATATATATATATATATATATATATATATATATATATATATATATATATATATTAAAAGTAAAAGTATATATATGGTACGGTTTAAATAATCGTGATAGATATAAAAATGTATTAGATTATAAATGATTTGTTAAGCTTGACATCTTTATATATATATATATATATATATATATATATATATATATATATATATATATATATAAAGATGTCAAGCTTAACAAATCATTTATAATCTAATACATTTTTATATCTATCACGATTATTTAAACCGTACCATATATATACTTTTACTTTTAATTATCCTCTACTATGCACTCTTGTGATCATGTATATAAGTCTTATTATGTTTCAAACTTCAATCAAACTTATAAGAACCCTATATATATATATATATATATATATATATATATATATATATATATATATATATATATATATATATATATATATATATATATATATATATATATATATGTATATATATATATATATATATGTATATATATATATATATATGTATATATATATATATATATATATATATATATGTATATATATATATATATATATGTATATATATATATATATATGTATATATATATATATGTATATATATATATATATATGTATATATAGATATATATATATATATATATATATATATGTATATATATATAGATATATATATATACATATATATATATATATATATATATATATATATATATATATATATATATATATATATATATATATATATATATATATGTATATATATATCTATATATATATCTATATATATATATATATATATATATATATATATATATATGTATATATATGTATATATATATATATATATATATATATATGTATATATATATATATATATATATATATATATATATATATATATATATATATATATATTCATAAACACTTGTGAATATTCATGTTTACCGAGGCACAAATACCCAGTTACTTAGCTCATGTCTATAATAAAAATCCATAAGTATCGTTTGTGTAAATACGCACGCTTACCAAGGTGCATAAACCTAACTACTTAACACTTGCTTCCTCTTATTTAATATATATACTATATATTTGACTTTCCCCACACAATATATTGCCTAATACCAGGCTCACTCTCTTCATATATATATATATATATATATATATATATATATATATATATATATATATATATATATATATATATATATATATATATATATATATATATATATATATATATATATATATATATATATATAACATATACCTTCCTTTTAAGTTTTCTCTTCGTTATCAACTTTTCATGACTCATTGTGTAAGTGTTCAGAGTGCATACTTGATTCAAATCTTAAGTATCCATATATTTTATTGTTGGATTTAAAATCTCAATTAAAATTACAAAAAAATTGTTATCATATAATTATCAATATTAAGATATCAATCTCATATATATGCAATATAAAATATTTCTAATCTTACTTTTTACTTCAAAGAAATGAAAATTTTGAAATTTTTAAAAATATGTTAGCGAGTTATGATACAGTAAATTACAGTATATCTATCCTAAATTACAGTATATCTATCCTATCTCCCAACTTAAATTATTTAGTAGACTCAATGCATCAAGAATATAACTTGCAAACAATACACTAAGAAATAATATAAGAGGTTAAGGTTATAAAACACCTGGTTTTGTCAGTTCTTCAAAAAATTTCACTCCCTCTAGTTGTCGATATCAATGATGCCTCTGATGAAAACTTTCTTGTCACATACATCCTTGACACTGGCGAAACCATGTATTCCCCTAGCTCGTCTCGTCATCTTCATTGGGAGAAATGGTGGTATCCTCATGATGAGTACCATATATTGCATATTTATAGCCTCCATAATATCTATTTTTATATATAAATAATGCTACTAGGGTATTTTTAGTGTGCTTTTTAGATAATCATATTCCTACAAGGAGATAGTATAAAATGAGAGCCGGATTAGGAAATCAAATCTAAAAAAGAGTTAAAAGAGAGCAAAGCTACAAGATTATGATGCTTCAGTGAGTCAAAATCCAATACAATCATCAAAATCAATAGAATAAGACAAGAGACTCATGCAGGAGAAAAACTAGAAGAATTGCTTAGAGTTTTGCCGCTATTTGGCGGCATTAACGACCAATTGGCGGCAAAGTGGGCCCAACTCTGGGTGAAAATTCTGCGGGAGTTTCGATATAATTTTGTAGTTTTTCACCTGTATTAAAATTAGGGTTTGACTTTCTGAACCCTATATATTGGTCGTATCCTTGTAATCTAGGGTTATCATAGAGAAAATATGATATAGTTTTGTACTCGAATTCTTAATTAATAAAATTAGGGTTTGCCGAAGCGGTAATGGCCACCATACTGACTCCAGAGATATTCCTTACTGTTCTTCAATTTTTCTTAACTAATTTTCTTTTAATTGCTTTCTAGTTTAAATTTGTATTGCTTTCTAGATTAGATTTCTTTGCTTTTATGAATAAAAAAAAGATTTTGCTAACTAGAATTATGAGTAACTAATTTGCCTTAGCCCTAGAATGTAGATGAAGTTAGTTTAATAGATCTAACATGGATTTATCTCATCTTCTTTCTAAAAAGAAATAAAGTCATGATTTTTCTATAAAAAATAAAAGATTTCGTAAATCATTATTCTTTTATAGATTATGCTTAATTCATATTTTTATAATCTATACTTAGATGTGATTTGGAATTCTTATTCTTTATTTTTATTTTCAGAATTATTAACAAGATTTTCCTATAAATAAATTGAATAGAATAAACTTGTAAATCTAATTTTTTTGATAGGTTATATAAGTTTGGTCTTTTGATAGCCTATGCATAGATTAGAGTTTGAAGTTTATTTCTTTGCTTTTGTTTATAAGATTATTTACTAGATATAATTTGTTTTTAAGAAAAGATGTTATCTTTGATGATTTATACGTACACGCCACTTGATAGGTCATATTTAGGGGCACTTAATTAAAATCAAATTAAAAAGATCACTTTTTAAATGTGTTACTTGATCGTGCATAATTAAAAAGTTAGGAAGAAAGAGATAATTCATTATTAGGCTATTATTCTAATGGATTTGAAATCCCAGGCTAATTTTTAGAACTTAAAACAAACCCTCTTAATTTAGAAACTCATAGTTAATTCGATAGAAGTAAAGAATTAGTGAGAACAACAAAACACCTTAGATCTCTGTGGGAACGACCTGTACAACACTATACCGATACTGTGCGCTTGCAGTAGATTTTACACATCAAGTTTTTGGCGCCATTGCTGGGGATCAACGGTGTTTTCTATCTTTTTTAATGTTTTACGGGTTAACAGTGTGTGTTGAGTGTACGGGACCAGAAAGTGTAGATATAGGAAAACAAAAGAGATCAGAAGAGCTTCAAGATTGCGTAGCAGAAACTAGAGAGAAAAACTCTCTGGTTCTGCCACTATTTGGCGACAGAATAGGTACTTCCTAATCTCTATATCTCTCTAGTTCGGTGTTTTGGTTCTCTGGTTTTGTAAAAAAAATTTATATATATATATATATATATATATATATATATATATATATATATTAATGAACAATAGAAATCACATTTTTTTATTTGATCATATCTCTTCCACCATTTTATCTCCACCACACCCCACTTCTTGCATTAGATTAGAAAACTCACTCATCCACTCATGGTCACTAGTTCATGCCACATTGGACCCGTGATCAATTTGGTTGACTAGAGGGATCAGATTCGTTCATGGGAGACAAAATGGACCAGCCAATCCAGTCCTTTAGGATCGATTTTATCCATTGCGCACATCACTACTATCATACATAAAACTTCTACAAACAGCGGGTAATCACTATGAGTTGAAGCCACAGTACATTAGTATGCTTCCTAAATTCACTGGTTCTGATTCTGAGGATGCATATCTCTTTATCAGTGAATTTCAGGAAGTGTGCATGATGATTAAACTGCAGCACTTATCGGAGGACGCAATTAAACTCCGCTTCATCCCATTCGTTCTCAAGGATAATGCCAAGAAATGGTTGTACAGTATGCCTACTGATTCAATCACTATTTGAGATGAATTCGTCATGGTATTTCTTAAGAAGTATTATACCACACATAAGACGGCAAGAATTCAAAATCAAATCAATCAATTCCGTCAAGTGCTAGGAGAGTCCTTCTGGAAATACTTAGAATGGTTCAAGAATCTATTAGCTCAGTGCCCCCACCATGTGATAGAAAAGTGGCAGTTGTATCAAATCGTGTATGAAGGACTCGATTACGCATCCAAAACTCTTCTTGAGTCCATGTGTTAGGGGGAGTTCATGAGAAATAACGAGGATGAAGCATGGGACTTTCTTGAGGACCTATTGTGGAAAATTATTCCATGGGAGAGTCCCGTTGAGAAACCCAATGTATCAATTTCAGCGCATAAGGGTGGGATCCATACCGTTGATAGCTTTCTCACTGCCAAAGCTAAGATTGTAGCCCTTATGAGGAGAATTGAGGCATTGGAGACTCCTAGTCCTCCACCAGTGGGTCAAGTGAACCAAATCCAAAGTTCCACATGCTTTAATTGTGGAACTCCAAATCACGTTATGGAGGAGTGTTCACTATTAGGGAATCCTCTTGGTCCCACACTTGAGTAGGCTAACGCCTTGTATCAAAAACCCATGAATAGTCCGTATGCTCCTACATACAATCCTGCCTGGAGGAACATCCAAATCTCTCATGGGGTCAAGGGCAATATCAAGGAGCCTCGAACCCTAACATGCAACCTTCAGCCAATGGTCAGTTGCTAAGACCAAATGTGGGTACTTATCAATACCCAAACGCTTCAAATCATAGGAACAACTAGAATAGACCACCTGTACGAAACCACTCACATCCATAACTTGGGTCTAATAGTGATCAAGAAAAGCGACTTCAGTAACTTGAGAAGAATGTTGAAAATCTTCTCAAGTCTCAATCCAACCTTGACACGCATATGTCCAACCTTGACATGCACATGCAAAATTTTATGAAAGTGTCAACTGATTTTATTCAAAGAAAAGATCAGCACCTGCTCGTGAACTCTCAATCTATTAAGAACTGAGAGCAGCAGGTTGGACAATTAGTGAGTCATATGAGTGAACGTGGTAAGGGTACTTTTCCAAGTCAACCCATAACGAATCATAATGCCAGTTTCTCAAACTCCAATCAGTCGCATATCAACCAAGTTAATGCCATTCATACACTTTGATCTGGCAAGCTGGTTGACAATCATGTAGCCATGCCACCTGATTCTACTCCTAATGCACGGCAGGCTACACTCCCTGATTCTATGATTCCATTATTACCTCATGTATCATCATCATCATCTCAGGATCTACCCACTAGCACGACAGAGGAGTCTAACCCCTCTAATTCTGATCCTCCTATCGACCATACTTATAAACTAAAGGCTTTCCATCCAAATCGATTAAAGAAAAATTCTCCTTAGGTTGAGCATATCCTTGAGTTATTCAAGTAAGTTAAGGTCAATGTTTCTCTTCTTAATGAAATCCATCAAGTAGCTACTTATACAAAATTTTTAAAGGTTTTATGCACAAAGAAGAGAACAACAAATATTCCGAAGAAAGTCTTCCTAGTTGCTAACATCTCTAGTATTCTCTCTCAGTCAGTACCTGTAAAGTACAAAGACCCTGGAAATCCTAATGTCTCCTGCACCATAGGGACCACAGTGATTGAAAGGGCTCTACTAGATTTAGGAGCAAGTGTCAACTTACTTCCTTATTCAGTGTACCAGTAATTAGGATTAGGAGAGTTGAGACCTATAAGAATTGTGATACAACTAACAGATAGATCTGTGAAGATGCCTATGGGAGGATTGAGGACGTCTTGATTAAGATTGGGGAGTTTATTTTCCCAGTAGATTTCATAGTTCTCAAAACACAACTTGTGGTGGATCCACAGCATTGTATTCCAGTTATTGTGGGACGTCCATTCTTGGCCACTTTTAACGTTGTTATTAATTGCCAGAGTGGATCGATGAGACTTTTCTTTAGAAACATAACACTTGACTTGAATATATTCAATCTAGGGCGCCAACCAAGTGATCCACATGATGAGCCCCTAGAAGTGAATATGATCCAAGGATTGTCCAGTGAGCACCATGAGGAGGAATTCTTTGATGAGCTGGATGGTTTAGTTAATGAGAGCTTATTCTTAGATACGCTCGATGAGTCATCTAATTATGTGTCTTCCACTCGATGGGAACTTCCACCTGAGCCATTGATGTTTGAACCACGAGTTTAGTTACGACCATCTATTGAGTGTCCACCTGAGATTGAGCTGAAGACCCTTCCGATTCATCTCAAGTACGCTTTCTTGGGTGAACACAACACACTACCAGTCATTATCTCTGAAGATTTGACTGAAGCTCAGGAGGAAGCACTCATATCAGTATTGAAAGCATATAGGGAAGCCATAGGCTGGAGTATGGCTGATATAAAGGGGATAAGTCCATCTATAGCGCAGTATAGAATTCATGTACTAGATAATGCACGACCTACAAGAGACCCTCAGCATAAGTTGAATTTAGTGATGAAAGAAGCTATGAGAAAGGATATTCTTAAGTGCCTTGACAATGGGATCATCTATCCTATCTCTGATAGTGCATAGGTGAGCCCAGTTCAAGTAGTGCCTAAAAAGTCCGGAATCACTATAGTCAAGAACGATGCAAATGAGATTATCTTGATGCGTTTGCAGACGGAATGGCGAGTTTGTATTGACTATAGAAAGTTGAATACTGCAACTAGGAAGGACCACTTTCCCTTACCTTTTATCGATCAAATGTTGGAACGGTTGGCCGAACATGAGTTATATTGTTTCTTAGATGGATACTCTGGCTGCAACCAAATTCCCATTGCCCCGGAGGATCAGGAAAAGACCATGTTCACATGTCCATTTGGCACATTTGCATACAGACGCATGCCCTTTGGGTTATGCAATGCACCTGCCACATTCCAAAGGTGCATGGTGAGTATTTTCTCTGACATGGTTGAGAAATTTCTTGAAATCTTCATGGATGATTTCTCTATCTTTGGAGATTCATTACAAGAGTGTCTGCATCATTTAGAATTAGTTCTCACGCATTGTCATGAGAAACATTTGACACTCAATTGGAAAAAAAGTCATTTCATGGTAAAAAATGGCAAAGTGCTAGGGCATGTCATCTCGAAGGATGGTATCGAGGTCGACAAAGCCAAGGTGGAGCTCACCATTAATCTTCCACCTCTGCGATCAGTGAAACATAAACACTCCTTCGTTGGTCATACTGGGTTCTATAGAAGATTTATCAAAGACTTTAGTAAAATTGTTAGGCCTTTGACACATCTACTGGTCAAGGACGTGCCATTCAATTTTACACCTAATTGTCTAAGAGTATTTGAGCAGTTCAAGAAGGCGCTTACCACCACTCTTATCATTCATGTGCCAGATTGAAGTCTGCCCTTTGAACTTATGTGTGACGCATCTGATTATGCTATCAATGTCGTCCTTGGACAGCGTATTAATAAGCAGCGACATGTGATTTACTATGCAAGTAGGACACTCAATGACACCTACTTGAACTACTCTACCACAAAGAAAGAGTTTCTAGCAGTCGTCTTTGCACTTGAAAAGTTTCGCTCCTACTTCATTGGATCACGGATTATAGTTTATACTAATCATGATGCTTTAAAATATTTGTTGACCAAGAAAGACCCAAAATCAAGGCTCGTTCGATGGATCCTCTTGTTACAAGAGTTTGATCTCTAGATATTAGACAAAAAAGGTGCGGATAATTTAGTAGCTGATCACTTATCTCGCCTACCCAACGCTCCAACTAATTCTTGCCCTATAAATGAATTATTTTCTGACGAGCATTTGTTTGCATTGATGCGTGAACCATGGTTTGCTCACATTGTGAACTATCTTTTGGCCAAAAGAATTCCATCTCATTGGTCCAAACAAGATCGATATAGATTCTTATCCCAAGTAAAATTCTTTTACTGGGATGAACCATATATGTTCAAATGTTGTTCAGATCAGATCATATGTCGATGCATACCTGACGATGAGATACAAAGTGTCCTTTCTTTTTGTCATGATTTTGCTTGTAGAGGATACTTTGGTCCCAGGAAAAAGGCTGAAAAGGTGTTGCAGAGTGGTTTTTATTGGCTAACTCTTTTCAAAGATGCTATGGAATATTGCTAAACATGCACACGATGCAAATTCATAGGCAAAATTTCACAGTGCAATATGATACCTCTGCAACCTATCCTTGAGGTCAAAATATTCGATGTATGGGGTATAGATTTTATGGGACTGTTACCCAACTCATTTGGAAATCAATACATATTGGCCGCTATTGATTATGTTTCTAAATGGATAGAGGCAATTGCCGGAAAATCCAATGACAACAAAGTTGTTGTCAAGTTCTTGAAAGAGAATATCTTTTCTCGATTTGGCATTCCTCGAGCTATCATTAGTGATAATGGTACCCATTTTACTAACCGGTCATTTGAAGCATTCATGCTGAAATATTTCATTACCCGCAAGTTAGCAACACCGTATAATCTGCAAACCAGTGGGCAAGTGAAAGTTTCCAATCTCCAAATCAAACTGATTTTGGAAAAGACTGTGAATCATAACAGAAAAGATTGGTCATGTAAACTAGTGGATGCATTATAGGCCTACTGTACCACCTACAAGACCAATCTAGGCATGTCTCCATTCGGTTGATAGTTAGAAAAGCGGGTCATTTACCAGTGGAGTTTGAGCGTAAGGCTTTATGGACCATCAAATTTCTAAATTTTGAACTCGAAAAAGCAGGCGAGCAGCAGAGGCTGCAACTTAATAAGCTTGATGAGATTATACGGGATGCGTATGATAGTGCTAAGATTTATAAAGAGAAACTAAAGTGTTTCATGACAAAGTGATCATTCGCAAGTCATTTACACTAGGATAAAAAGTTCTCTCATATAATTCGAGACAATATTTATTCCTGAAAAGTTTGAGGACACGATGGAGTGGACCGTATATAGTACGAGAAGCGTACCATCACGGTGCAATTGATCTCGAGAATCCTAGAAAGGGTAATTTATTCAAAGTAAACGGTCAAAAATTAAAACCATTTTTAGAGACTTGAGCAAGCAATAATGCGGAGGTCGTGACACTTCACGACCCAATCTATGTATATAGGCATGTATTTATTTGTATAATAGAATGTATATTATGTATATTGTTGTTCGCCGCAAAAGTTTCTTTGCTTCCTCCCATTGAATTAACTTAAATTACAATGAAAGTGAACAAGAGATAAAGAGAACAAACGAGAGGATTTTATATTTATCGCTCTCTTTTACAATATTTCGTGGGATCAGTGGCGATGGGATCTGTCGAGCAGCTCCTTTGGACGATCGGTACGTTGAAATCTTCTCTCTTGAAGATATCGGCCGACTATAGACGATCTTCTCTGGTTTTGATTTGTTAAAGGCTCTCTCGCGTAACTCGAACTTCTCAAGAACTCCAGAAAGAAGATGGTGATTTTCTCTGATCTTCACGAACTCAAGGCTCTGTGCGTAACTCGAATTCTCCAAGATTTCAGAAAAATATCTCAATTGCCGAAAAGAAGATCCCTAGGGTTTCACCAGGAAGGTATTTATAGATCCAGGTTAATATAAGAGATTCTATCTAAATAGAACTCGTCGTTATCCGGGATTCCAATCAAATATCTTAGTTTTGATGGAATTCTGATTAGACTTGATTTGGGTATTTGGATAGGCCCAGAATCATAATCTCAATCAATTTGAGATTTTGGTTATCTGCTTACGCGGAGCTTTAATCGCATCAAAACGCGGCGCTAAATAACCAAAACGCGGAGCTAACGCGGAGCTATTGATCATCTCCGCGTTTTACTCAAACGCGAGGCTAATACAAGCCAGACTGCGGAATCAACGCGGAGCTATTAAACATCTCCGCGTTTTATTCAAACGCAGGGTTAATATTGCCAAACGCAGGGCTACTCAATTGGCTCCGCGTTCTATTGTGGAAAATCCTTTTAACTTAGAAATTTTTACTGCCAACAGAACCCCCTCCAAAGTTTTCAAAATGGCTTAGACTTCAGCAGATTTTGAAATACTTTGGATATCTAAACTGAAACGCGGAGTTAGAATACCAAGTCTATCTCGCGTTATACTCACTTACGCGGAGCTAATCAGCTTCACTTCGTCTTCAGTGAAATGAGTAATTATGTCATTAATTACTCTGAATTTCTACGCCGAATACCAAGCGACGGAAATTCTGTTTAAATAGAGCTCTCGGCTCATCTTCTTCTTCATCTTATCTGAAGAATCTTAGGGCTTCAGAGCAGGCGACTCAGGCTTCTTATTTTGAAAGAATGATCTCCAACCGAACTTCTTTTTCCTTTCCATAGATCTTCATCACTAGGATGCCATCTAGGAAGAGTGCGACATCGCGCAAGTTGGCCGGCGTTAATGGCAACAGCCGTGAAGGTAGACGCGACGGCGAACCAGTCTATGCAGCATCTTCCGAAGGTAAAAACCTTAACTCTTGGGCTTCTAAGAACCATTCTTGAGATGTTTCGGCTTGGTTTAATCCAGCCAACTGTTTATTTTACTGGCGAGATCACTGTTCTCCGCGAAGTTATTGCGTCATCCCCTGCGTTTGAAACGCGAGGCTATTTCTGATTAGCAGTCGTGATGAATTGCGAGGCTATCTTTGATTAGCAGTCGCGATGAATTGCCAGGCTATCTTTGATTAGCAGTCGCGATGAATTGCGAGGCTATCTTTGATTAGCAGTCACGATGAATTTGAAAGAGAAGGAAAGAGCAGAAAGAAATCTTGTCCCCCTTTACGCGAAGTTATCGCATCATCCTCTGCGTTTAAAGCGCGAGGCTATTTCTTCAACTGTGCGCGGAGTTAGCTTAGCTCCGCGTTTTCACTCTTTTGGAAACTCTGTTCCTTTTGCTGTAAGTCCAATCCTTTCTGAAGAGGAATGTATGCGGGTCCATCGATCTTCATCAGCAAAAGTAACTATAAGGAAGTCAGAAGCATATGCTTTACAACATAGTTGCAGGTTTCAAGCTCTGGCTCCTGGAGATGGACTATTGAAGGAGCTTCAAGCTTAAGTGAGGGCCTGCAGCGCTTGCAGTTCAGAATTGCAGCACTTGCAGTTCAGCTTGTGCTTCGATGCAACACTTCCCTTTCCTCTCGTGCTTCATTTCAGATGACAGGTCCAAAATGACATTTGCAGAGGAGATCTTTTGCATGTGAATCAGGGAACTGAGCTTCAACACCCCATAGAGAGAAATCTCACCGTTAAGTTATTGATGAGTCGATGTATTGATGAGTTGATGATCATGTAAAAGCTTTTGGGAGAGCTATAACTCCTTCTTTGTAATTTCTTCGTCTCATTAATAAAGACAAATTATTTTCCTCGCTATCTGTTGGCTTCAATGATTTTGCTTGCACAACAAACAGATGGTCAATAATTTTGGCAAAATAATCTAAGGCTCTTTTGTGTAACTTAGATCATTAATACCGATTTGATCGGATATTGATCCTCTTAACTTGACCAAAAATCCAAGTTCTTCATGAGAACGCGAGGTTAAAATACCAAGTTATCCTTGCGTTTCGCGGAGTTAAATAACTTCGCGCTCTGAGTGGTTGCACAGAATTGCGCGAAGTTAAGTGACTTCGCATTTTCAATATCACCACGTAGGATTATCTGCTCCGCATTTTAGGGAGTAACTGATCAGTCATTTTCTCCGAAATCCGTGCCGAACTCCAAGAAGCGGTTTCCCTCTTTTAAAAAAAATCTCTATTCCTTTTTTTCTCACTTTACTTGAGAATTTTCCAGAAACTTAGAGATTCAGGTGATCACAGTTCAGGCGACCCGAGCTTCTTCCGACCGAGTTTCCTCCCGATTTTCAGTCGATTTTCCTCAGCAATGGCACCCAAAACGCGTGCTACCTCTCGCGCGGCTCCATCATCGGCAACTGGCGCAAGCAGTGGTGGCGGTGACCATGGCAGCGACGCGCCAGCCCACATCTCGCCTATTGGAGGTAAGAATCTCTCCATCGAGACTTTTTAGAACATCTCTAGAGTGATTTGGCTTGATCTTAACTGACCAATCAACTCTTTTACTGGCGAGATCGCCGTACTCCTGCTGTAAGGCTTGGAAAAGAAGAAAAGTCTTTGACTTTCTTCTTACGCGAAGTTATCGCGTCATCCTCGTGTTTTGAAGCGCGGGGCTATTTTAAGTAGTAGTCTCGCTGAAACGCGAGGCTATTTTAAGTAGCAGTCGCGCTGAAACGCGAGGCTATTTTAAGTAGCAGTCGCGCTGAAATGCGAGGCTATTTTAAGTAGCAGTCGCGCTGAAACACGAGGCTATTTTGAGTAGCAGTCGCGCTGAAACGCGAGGCTATTTTGAGTAGCAGTCGCGCTGAAACACGAGGCTATTTTAAGTAGCAGTCGCGCTGAAACGCGAGGCTATTTTGACTTCTACGCGGTCTAATTTTTAGCTTCGCGAAGCGCTATTATTAGCTTCGCGCGTTTTAATTTTTAGCTTCGCGCGTCCATACTTAGAGAATTTTTCTGTCTTATAGAAACTTCTCTAACTCTGGTGCTTCTTTTTACAGTAGGGTATTCAGTGGAAGCTCTTCCTCACAAGAATTACTTCGGTTTTGCTGGGGGTTCTGATCCCTCAGGCCAATTTTGCTTCACCACTATCTTGGCTTCATATAAGCCAGACCTGAAGGAGCGCAAGGAAAAGTTGATCAAGTATCACCCCACTACTGCGTGAAAAATCATAACTGATGCAGCCTTCGAAACTTTAAATAGAGAGGCGATGGAGAAACCCGCTTTCCTCTTTGGAGACCAGATGGATCAATCAGATGAGATCCTTTCTGAAGAGGAGTGCATTTGGTTATATAACTCAGGCGAAATGCTGATGTTTCTGCCTAGAATGGCTCGTAGCTATCCTCTGGTCTATTTTCAGAGGCTGGCGATGCCTCGGGAATTAAAGTGGGGACTGACTCAAGAGCAAGATGGCGTCCCAACAGGCAAATTTGGTGCAAAAGGGGTTTATCAAGATGGTCCCCCCAGATGCATTACTGGTTTGCTTCCAGGCCGATTTGGCAAGGAGCTTCCAGTAGGAGAAGTCCCATCTCGTGCCCGAACTTTCTTAAGTGAGTTCCTGACAAAGGATGGTCAGTACCCGGCTAGCAACTTCAGGATGCCTGGCTTGGTTCATTCTTCTAACAATATGTGGTGGGCCCGCCTCGTTCAGTACATGCTGGATTCCCACGAGCCCATTTTAAAGGATATTGGCTTGTATAAAGCTATCAGGAATGTCCAATTCGGATTTTCCTAGAGTGCTTATCATTTTTACTGCCTCTTGGAGATGTATAACCCTGAGACTTGTACTCTTTTTACACCAGTGGGTGAGTTAGGATTCGCTCTTCACGAGATGTTCAAGGTTTTTGGGCTTTCCAGGGGTGAAATCCCCTATGAAGAGTATATCCCCACCACCGATGAGTTGAACATGCTACTGGCGAGGGATGAGCACATCTATACCACATACTGGGAGATGATGTGCCACTATCATATTTGCGCTGACTTAACGGGTGCGCGTAACCACGGTATCGGTCATAAGAAATGGGCCGAATACCTTTTTGCCAACTTGAATTCTAAGGATAGTTCAACGACTATCCATGGCCATCCACCCGTCTATGGCTCAGAGATTGATCACTGCATTGCTAAGGGCTGCCACCTATTATATTATACCACTGAGTCCAATGAGAATGGATACGGTCCTGGCACTTCATTCAAGAGCTATCACTATCAAGCCCAGTTTCCGGTTTCCAACAGAGGTCTCATTGCCGGGTTTTTGATGCTGTGGCTTAAGAGATGCGTCGTGCCGTCGTTGCCAAGGAAGCAATTGCAATGACCGTTGTATATCCGGCGGTTCTTCTTGCATATGGCCGACCCCTTGGACTTCTTCCCGCCATGGTGTGTAATTTACAGTATGGACTGCGGGGGCTTTGTCGTGATTTCCTTCCCACTGTTAAGATCAAGGGGAAAGGAAAGGGCAAGTCAAAAGAGACTGCCCAGCAGAAGACTCCAAACCCTAGGGTGGAGATGCCCTACACCTATTTGATGGCGTGGCTCGTCTTGCACTATCCTTCTTTAATGAGTGCACCAGAGCGTCGTTCGGGCGAAAAGTGCTTCTTTGTAGAGCTGTATGCACGCTCTTCATGGAAGCAGAATTATATGTCTCAAATTCGGAAGACTCTTCGTGGCTTTCAGAATTATGAGATCTTCAGGTGTTTCCCCGATTTTCCCGGCAGAGGATATGGAATGAGGCTGAAGGACGCCGTGGGAGCAGATAAGTCACTACTTTATCTGCAGGAGCGTTCTGGTGGCTTCTCAACATCCGTTCCGGACACTTGATGTATCGTCAAGATCTCGGGTATCGGATCAAGCCATACACTCCGAATCGCTTTGCTCGCCAGTTTGGATACTCCCAACTTTATGTGGGCAATCCAAATAAAGATCTCGCTCACGAGGGAATTTATACGAAGGCGCTCGCGGCTGGTTCCATTTTGCAGCAAGCGGAACCGAGGCTGAATTCTCCTTGCCCCAGAAGGCGCCAGAATTGGCCATGACCCTCAGCTTCTGCAACTGGTTCAGTATTGCGAGTGCTGACGTGCCCGGCTTCTCTCTCAATCGCAGTTGTTGCAAAGAGATTGAAGCCCTCTACATTAGCCGCCAGGGTGCTTCTAGAGTGAGAATAAAAGGAATGGAAGAATTCCTTGGCGCCGCAGCTGAGCCTTCAGACGCCAGCGAGTCCGACGATGATGCCGGTGATGACGATGACAATACTGGTGCTGGTGGAGCTCCCCAGCCTGTTGTCAGTCGTCCCTTGAGTCCAGCTCTCAAATGCCGGCTGATTATTCCACACCGGCTGATTATTCCACACCGGCTCCTACCTCTGTTCCCTCTTCAATTCCCCCAATTGACGAACTGGGAAGTGATGAGAGAACCGAGATCATTATCGCAGCTGCTGCTAGGGAGGCTACGCCTTCTCCTAGCATGCCATCTCCAATGCCAGTCTGTTCCACTGAGACATTTCCCACGGTCGTTGGCGTACCTTTTGTTTCTCAGTCAGCGATTCTAACGCCTTCTACTATAATGGCTGTTGAGACACCTGTAATTCCTCCAGCTTCTAATCTTCCAGTCGGGGATGAGGAGAACTTAAAGTTCTCATTTGAAGTTTCTTCTGCCATCGGAGGAACTTCTGGTGGAGATACCCCCTCATCTTCTCCTGTTGGTGGCGCTCCCCGGGCGATTTGTATTAGCAGCCCTCCTTCTCAGGTTCCTGATTCCACTAGATCTGCATTGGCTTTACTGGCCCCGCATGTCATGAACCTGGTACAAGGACGGGCTTCTTCTTCGACACTAGTAGCCACTACTCCCCTGCCTGTGACATCTTCCTTAGCATTACTTGCTTTGTCTGTTGGCACTGCAAATCCTCTTGAAGAACTTTTCAACTTCAGTGTCACCGATTTTATGCGTTTGCTAAGGAGATGTATCGAGATGGTCCTTGCTGGCCACGATTTCTTCAACTTCGCACGTCCACTGTTATTCCGCTATCTGGAAAACATCGAAGAAATTGGGGGACGAGATCGAGCAGCTCCTTACCAGGCCCGTTTTGGAATTTTGGAAGAGCAAATGAACATACTCAACACAGTTCGCCAAGCGGATGTTGAGTCGATTACTGGGATCGAATGGGCTCGTCTTCGGGCGGAGTTGGTTGCTCGTCGAAAGGAATTGAGGCACCAAGAAGAAGAGTGGTCTCGAGCGTTAGCAGGGTTCCAGGCTAGTCGGGAGTCCATTCATAGAGGTTTGGATTTGGTGAACTCTGAAATTGAGGGGAGCCAGGCTGCTATTCTCAGCGCCCAGGAGGCTATTGCTAATGCTCGGGTGATCTTAGTAGAGAGCGAGCTTCAATTAGGGGAAGCCGTTAAGAAGCGGGAAGTTCTGATCCTTCAACGGGAGCAAGTTGATCAGGAGGAGACAATAAGAAGCCGTACTATGGAAGAGTCTCGCCAGCATCTCATCAGCAAGTTGGAATGAATGATGATGATCTACTCCGGCAGGCTCAACACTCTATAGAGGCAACTCGTCGTCGAGTGGTTGACGAAGCGATGAGTAAGTTAAAGCATCTCGGAGATCCATAGTTTTCTTTTATTCTTCATTCTTTTTTTGTAATGAGAACTTGTACTAAAAGAAAGAACTTTATTGGTTCTCAGACTTCTTTTGTAACTCTATTCTTTTTTAAATGATGACTAAGGATAACTACTTTTTGATTCTTTTATTAGTTGGCTAGGAAATCTTCTTGCACAACAAATAACTTGCCATCAAAAGGTAGTTTTCTCTGCGAAGCGTTCCAAGTCGTACTGTCAGAGGTAAGAATTTAACATGACAGGTTTTATGGAATTTTTAGCAAATCCCCAGCTATCAACGGGTTTGATTGGCCTTTACCAACTACCGTTTGAGTTGGACTAGCCATGTTATTCCCCTCAACATGGTGAGTTATCGAGGAATTAATCTCCTCTCCCCTTTTGCCTTTAATCAGCATGGGGTAGTTAATCTCATACTCTTACCCCCGTATGATAGGGTTGGCGAGAAATTTGTTCTCTTCCTATTGCCTAGCCAGCGTTGGGCAATTCATACTTTTTTCTCCAATATGATGGGTTGGCGAGAAATTTGTTCTCTTCCCATTGCCTAGTCAGCGTTGGGCAATTCATACTTTTACCCCAGTATAATGGGTTGCCGAGAAATTTGTTCTCTTCCCATTGCCTAGTCGGCGTTGGGCAATTCATACTTTTACCCCAGTATGATGGGTTGGAGAGAAATTTAATCTCTTCCCATTGCCTAGTCGGCATTGGGAAATTCATACTTTTTTCCCCAGTATGATGGGTTGGCGAGAAATTTATTCTCTTCCCATTGCCTAGTCGGCGTTGGGCAATTCATACTTTTATCCCAGTATGATGGGTTGGCGAGAAATTTAATCTCTTCCCATTGCCTAGTCGGCGTTGGGCAATTCATACTTTTACCCCAGTATGATGGGTTGGCGAGAAATTTAATCTCTTCCCATTGCCTAGTCGGCGTTGGGCAATTCATATCTTTTAGGTCAGAGACGCTTAATTATACATGCCTAAAAGAAAGATTGGGGGCTGTTCAAACTTGAGAACTAAGCACACCAGGTTTGAGTCAGAGGCGCCAAACTGCGCATGCCCAAGAAAAGACTGGAGGTGCTTCAAACTTGAGAACCAAACACACCAGGGTTTTAGGTCAGAGGCGCCAAACTGCGTATGCCTAAGAAAAGACTGATGGTGGTTCAAACTTGAGAACCAAACTGGAGGCGGTTCAAGGCTCTCTCGCGTAACTTGAACTGGGCACTCCAAACACACCAGGTTTAGGTCAGAGGCGCCAAACTGCGCATGCCTAAGAAAAGACTGGAGGTGGTTCAAACTTGAGAACCAAACACACCAGGGTTTAGGTCAGAGGCGCCAAACTGCGCATGCCTAAGAAAAGACTGGAGGTGGTTCAAACTTGAGAACCAAACACACCAGGGTTTAGGTCAGAGGCGCCAAACTGCGCATGCCTAAGAAAAGACTGGAGGTGGTTCAAACTTGAGAACCAAACACACCAGGGTTTAGGTCAGAGGCGTCAAACTGCGCATGCCTAAGAAAAGACTGGAGGTGGTTCAAACTTGAGAACCAAACACACCAGGGTTTAGGTCAGAGGCGCCAAACTGCGCATGCCTAAGAAAAAGAAGACGCGTTTCTCCAGGGGTACTAAGAATAGTATTTCTTCAGAAATTTGCCATTGATCGGCATCATCATCCTGTCGCTATCTTGATTCATTAAGCGATAGGCTCCGTTGGAGTATACTGTCTCCACAATAAACGGTCCTTCCCACTTGGGTTCAAACTTACCCTTAGTCTTGTGGGTTAGCACCATTGGCCTTTTAACAGCCAGAACCAAGTCTCCTTCCTTAAAGGCCCTTGTTTGACGTTCTTATTTAACGTTTGAGATATTCGGGCTTGATACAACTCAATTTGTTGTTGAGCCCTGAAACGTTTTTCATCTAACGCCTATAGTTCTTGCAATCTTTGCTGATGGCGCTCTTCTGTCGTCATCCTTGTGACTAAAGCCACTCTTAATGATGGTATTCTCCCACAGGCGATATGCCCACAGGCATTCTCCTAACTTCTCATCCCAATCTCGTTTATTAGAAGAGACGAACTTCCGAATGAGTTTAATAATCGTCTTGTTGATGGCTTCGGCCAACCCATTAGCTGTAGGGTTATATGGCGTTGAAGCAATGTCTTTGATTCTGAACTTATTGCAGAATCTGGAGAATCCCTGACTAATGAATTACGGACCATTGTCATGAATAATCCGTCGGGGTACACCGAAGCGGTAAATGACATGATGCTTGATAAACTTGATCACATCTATCGTTTTCACCTCTTTCATGGGCACGGCTTCGGCCTATTTTGAAAAATAATCGGTTATTGCAAGAATAAACCGATGTCCTCTGGATGACGGGGGAGTTATTGGCCCCACAATGTCCATTCCCCAGGCCTCAAACGGCCAACTAGCGACGGTATTGTGCAAGTATTCTGGAGGTTGGTGAATAAAATTAGCATGAACTTGGCATGCATGGCATCGTTTAGCGTATGCTATTGCTTCTGTGATCATATTTGGCCAGTAGTATCCTAGCCTTTTTATACGGTCTCCGAGTTTTGGACCAGGCTGATGAGCTCCATATACTCCATCATGTGTTTCTTTTAGCACTTGTTCTGCTTCTGCTTTCGATACGCAGCGTAGCAGTAGACCATCTCTTGACTTTCTATACAAAGTCTGAAGTTTATGGTCATAATAAAATCTCTGGGCCTTCCTCTTTATTGAGGTGGCTTCCTTTGGATCTTCTCTTCGGCTTGAGACACCGCGTCTGGGTGGAGGAGTTCTCTGCTACCAATGGTGATACTTTTAACTTCACCTGGCGGGATTGCCAGTGTTGCGGCTAATGCGGCAAGAGTATCTGCATAAGCGTTCTCATTTCGAGATACATGATATATGTAGAATTGTTCAAAATATCCTGCTAGCTCAATAGCTAACTGATGATAGGGGATGAGGGCCTCATGTCTGACTTCATACTCACCTGTCATCTGATTAACGATGAGCTTAGAGTCTCCATATGCCTCTAGATGGTTCACCCCCAGTTGCAGAGCTATTTTTAAGCCGATAATGAGCGCGTTGTACTCCGCTACATTATTCGTGCACGGTTCTGTTAATGTTGCTGTAGAAAGAAAGATAAGGTTTAGTTGTGGAGAAAAAGAAAATTAAAAATCCATTTATAAGTGGGGCTCTATGTTGACGGCTGTTGACAGCCGTTTCGACAACGGCTTCAATAGCCACTCTTAGATAGAGCAATTTTTGCTCTGCAGTAGCTAGCTATCAACAGCGACTTTGATAACCGCCCTATGCTGAGAATTACGTTAAATCAAAATTTTTATTTTTATTTTTTTCTACTTGTTAGTTCCTAGACTAATATTTTTCCTAAAATCTAATTGTTAATTCCTAAATCTAAAATTAATTCTAAATTAAAAGTTAGTTCCTAATTCTAAAGTTAGCAACAGAAAATAAAATTTAATTCTAATTCTAAAACAATAATTTTTTAGAACAAAATCATTGAAAACATCATGGGTGTCACAGCACAGTTATTTTTATAAGTAATCCCCCGACTTAAAATGCACATTATTCTCAATGAATTGATATTTTTATTTACTTAATCAAGAACAAATAAAATTTAAGAGAAAATGCTTAGAAATTACCTTGGTATGGTACTCATGATGTATCAACTACAAAACAAAATTGTTAATAAATAATATACAATATTTTGAGATATCGGATCAAGGAGACGTCGGAGGATCCACTAGATTGTGAGATTCTTCTGTGTGCTTTGAAAATTCCATGTAATACTTTAATTGTTTTTTGTTACTTTAAATGTATGACCATTTTTAGGATTTTTGATATCAATTGCTCCATAAGGATATACAGTTTTAACTATAAATGGTCTAGTCCATTGTGAACGCAATTTTTCCGGAAATAGATGAAGGCATGAATCATATAGGAGCACTTTATCGGAAGGATGAAAAACATGACATGTGATATAGTGATCATGCCATATTCTCTTTTTTTCATGGAAATGCATGAATTGTCATATGCATCACATCTTATCTCTTCCAATTCATTTACTTGTAATTTTCGTATGGACAAGCTGAATTAAGATCTAAATTAACTGATTTAATTGCCCAATACGCTTTGTGTTCTATCTCTACAGGCAAATAACAAGCTTTTCATAGATTATTCTGTATGGAGACATGCCTAAGCGTGTTTTATATATAGTACGGTAAGCCCATAAAACGTTGATAGTCTAAACGACCAATCTTTGCGATATGGATTAAATATTTTCTCTAGAGTTTGCTTGATTTTCCTATCAGCCAGTTTGACCTGTCCATTTCACTATGGGTGATAAGGTGTATAAATCTTCTGCGTAATGTGATACTTCTTCATCAAATTTTCAAAGGCTTTGTTGCAAAAATGAGAACCCCATCGCTTATTATAGCTTTAGGAACTTCAAATCAGGACAATATATGTTCCTTTAAAAATTTGATAATAATTTGTTGATCATTGTTTCTACATGCTGCAGGTTCTACCCATTTAGAGATATAATCGACCCCTACGAGGATATAAAATATTCATTAGAAATACGAAACGGTCCCATAAAGTTAATGCCCCAACAATCGAATATCTCAATTGTAAGTATGGGTGTTATAGGTATATCACTCTTATTGGTTAATGCTCCCAATTTCTGACATGACTCTCATCGTTTACATAATTCATATGTGTATTTAAACATATTAGACCAATGTAATCCACATTGGAGTATTTTGGCTACCATCTTTTTAGACAAAAAGTGACCGCCCATGCGCTTATGTATGACAGAAGGCACTTATGCTTTGAATCTCATCATCAAGCACACAATACCTAATGTTTTGATCTAAGTAATATTTAAATAAGTAAGGATCGTCGAAAAATAAATGACGTACGTCGTATAAGAATTGTTGTTTGTCTTGCGCACTCCATTGATTCGGCTTTTCACGTGCAACAATAAAATTAATAATATCAGCATACTAGAGAGTTGTTCTAATTGAAAATAGTTGCTCATCAGGGAACGAACTAATTGGTAGCTTATTATTATCAAAAGTTAGTCGAGAGAGGTGTTAGTAACCAGACTCTCTACTCCCATTTTGTCTTTAATTTCAATATCAAACTCTTGGAGCAACAATATTAATCATATTAGTCATGGCTTTGCATCTTTTTTGACGAAAGGCACTTGAGTGCCGAATGATCTATAAAAATAACTATATGCGAGTCCAAAATATGTAAATGAAATTTGTCAAAGCAATAACTACATCTAGAAGCTCCTTCTCTATTGTCATATAATTCGTCTGAGCGCCATTGAAAGTCTTGCTAGCATAGTAGACCACGTAGCGTTTTTATTTTTTCATTGTCCTAGTACTGCTCCAATTGCATAGTTTCTTGCATCTCACATAATCTTGAATAGAAGTGACCAATATGGAGGTTGGACTATTAGCGTTGTGATGAGCATCTCCTTAAGGATTTTGAAAGATATTTGATATGCCTGCATCCATTCAAACTGTACATATTGCATAAGAAGTTGAGAAAGGGGTCTAGCAGTAGTACTAAAATTCTTTATGAAGCTTCTATAAAAGCCTGCATGTTTTAAGAACGAAGGTATGTCTTTTACGATTTTGGGTATTGGTGTTTTGGAAAATAGACTCAACCTTAAACTTATCTACTTCCACCCATTTCAATGAAACTATATGGCCTAACATAATACCTTATGTAATCTTGAAATGACATTTCTTCCAATTTAGAAATAGATTTTTCTATTGACATTTTTCAAACACAAATCCTAAATTAGTTAGACAAGATTCGAAATATTTCCAAATATGGAAAAATTATCCATGAATACCTCTAGAGAATCTTCAACAATGTCGCTAAAAATACTTATCATACACCTTTGAATTGTGGCGGGCACATTGTATAATCCAAATGACATTCTTTTAAAAGCAAAAGTACCAAAAGAACATGTAAAAGTTATCTTTTCCTTGTCCTCTTAAGCAATTTTCAATCTAGTTAAAAATAATAAAATTCATGTCCAACAACCCTTTCAAGTACTTGGTCAAGAAATAGTAACAAAAAGTGATTCTTGTGTGTTACTTGATTTAATTTATGATAATCAATACATATATGCCAACTCGTAGTAATATGAGTGGGTATTATCTCTCAATCCTCATTTTTAATTACTGTTACCCCACTCTTTTTCGGAACAATTTGAGTTGGACTTACTCACTTACTATCAGCAATTGGATAGATGATGCCAGTATCAAGAAGTTTCAATACTTCAGCATTAACTACTTTCTTTATGGCAGAGTTAAGCCTTCATTACATTGCCTAATAGACTTGTCTCCATCCTCCACAGTGATGTAATGTGTTCAAATGAGGAGTCCATACCTTTGATATCTGTCACATTCCATTCAAGAGCTTCTTTATACTTTGCAATATCGATAGTGGTTACTTTTCCTGATTCTCATCAGGATGTGCTGAGATGATCATCAGGAAAGTTTTTTTAGGTCCCAAAAATGCATACTTGAGATCATGGGTTGTAGTTTTAGCTCAAGTATCAGTGTCTGGATATCAGATGGTGTTAATTTCTTTGTAATTTGAGGTAGCTCTTCATACACTTCCATTTTTAGGGTTCACTCGTGATATTCAAACATTAAGTATCAGTTAAATATTTTATAATTTAAATGATATGTTCGAATTTGAGATAGTCAAGGAAGTCATCGTTCATTGTTAATGCAAGCTCCAAATGATTTGACATGCACAATAATACAATATCTCCTTCATCACGAATTAATTCAATATAATTAATATCTTGCAATCATCATTATCAATATTCAGTTGTTTGCAAACACTGAAAATATTAAGTTCAAGGGTCATGTTTCCAAATAAGAACTTCACCACATCATTCCTGCAATTTATAACTGCATTAGCTGTAGCTAAAAATGGACCCCGAAGCTAACTGGAATATGAAGATGTGAATTTTTTACTAGTGTAGTGTTAATAACTATAAAATCCACTAGAATTAAAAGTATTTGATCTGCACTAAAACATCATCCGCAACACCCTAAGGATACCTTTCTGATCTATCGGCTAACTATAGTATAATCGGTGTAGATTTAAGTTCTCCTACTCCTAGGTGCTTCTAAACTGAATATTACAAGAGATTTACACTGGCCCCCAAATCTAGTATAACTTTTCTATATTATGTTGACCTATCACATAAGAAAAGTAGGATATCCAAAATCCTTATATTTAAGAGGCATTTCAGAACGGAATAATGCATTTACTTGTTCTATGAGAAATACTTTCTTTTGTACGTTGTGACGTTTTTTGATAGTACACAAGTGCTTCAAGAATTTGGCATATGAGGGGACTTGTTTGATTGCTTCCAACAGAAGTATATTGATATGTACTTGTTTGAAAATTTCTAAAATATCAGCATATGATGCATTAATACCTTTGCCTTTTAATCTGTGAGGAAACGATATAGGTGGTTTATAATTTGTAGAAGTAGGTTCTTTAGAATTATTTTCTTTAGATTGTTGCATTGAATCATTGGCATGTATCTTTTTAGTATTTTCTTTTGAAATGCGCTCGTCAAGTACTTTACCACTTTGTATACTTATTATAGTTATATCAGTATATCATTATTAATAGAAGAATTAATATCATTTATACATTCGACTTTATCTAAAGTGCTAGCCTCCAATTGAGATGGTAGCTTACCTTTTCCTTTGTTTGTAACACAGAGTGGAGGTGGCTTATCAATGATCATATATGACTATTAATTATTTGCTGTGACTGAATAAACTGCTCTTGTGCTTAGATCAATTGATCCATTCTCTACTATATTTGCAAGAAATCATCCTCAATTTCTCTTTGGTGGTGATTGGTACATCGAAGATTGATTAGAAGGTTGGATGTATTGTGAGATGAATTGTGGGTGGCTTATTGATGATTAAATTGTTGTTGAGAATTCTGCTTCCATTGATGGTTTGGATGGTTCCTCCAACTAGGGTTATATACTTATGAAAATAGGTTGTTCGCTGATTGAGGAACGGTGTTAAAGGCATTACCTTTCTCGTTCAATACTTCGTTAAAAGTAGGAAGTGTTGGGCATTCGCGAGTCACATGTCCTTGTAATACGCAAATATCACAGACTTTCATAATGCTTTCTATTACCTTAACTGTTTTAGTTTTTTTTTTTTTTTGTAAGGAAATTTCAAAATTCTTTGTGATAGAAATTAATTTTTTTTATCTTGCCCAAGCCGAAACCCACTGAATTATTTTTTTTATCCGGCTCAAGCTCAAGCCCACTGAATTATATTTTTTTTCTTTTTTTTATCCGGCCTAAGCCCATTACATTAAACTTGCAGCCCACTAAAGATATTCTAAGGAAAAGAATAATTAACAATTTAAGACTTGCAGCCCATTACATTAAAACCTGCAGCCCAGCCCACTAAACTGAAAAATAATAATTAACAATTTAGTAATAAATTGAAACCAATCTATGGTAAAGAAATTCTAATAATAATCTGAAAGAAAAAATTGAAATAATCATGAGTGCATATAAAATCAGAAAAATTAAAATATGTGTTAACTAGTCTGATTGCCCGTAGACGAGAGGGAGATGATGTTCTTTGGTTAAGAGTGAAGAAGAGAATGAGAAAGAGAAAAGAAGGAAAAGGAGAAAAAAAATTTCCTCCGGTTGGTCCTGGCATGAGAAAGGGTGAGAAGAGAGTGAGAGGAATAGTGGGATTTTGGTTTTCTTCTCTCCCTCTTTTTTTTTCTTTTCTTTTGTTCTGTAAATGATAGAACAGACAGAGGGAGAGGGATTTCATTCTAATCCCCCAATCACTCTCCTTGTGACACCTATTCACTAAGAAGGCCACACCCACCCCTCTTTCGCCAACTCATCTGCAGCCATGCACTGACTCAAAATAATTTATTTAGTTATTTATTTATTTAATAATTTAATAATTTCGGTTCCGTGTAACGTTGAACGAATGCTACAAAATACATGCATGGCATAGTGCTCAAATAAATGCATGGCATAGTGCTCAACGAGTGGAACGCTACAAAATTATCCGTTTATCATTTCGATGTCCGGAATAAATGTACCAGAATTTTGAAGTAATTAAACTGATAATTTAATATTGTTAAATTAGCAATTTTGGGAGTATTTTTTGGGCTTGTAAGGAAAATTTATAAAAAACATAAATATTATAAAACTAATAACCGCAAAGACCGAATGTCATTTAGAGTTACGGATTTAAAATTATGTCTATCGAAACTTATTTCGGTGTCCAAAATTAACTTTGTTTGGACTTATTCGGCACGACTGGAGGATACAGTAGCTCAAATTTTGGGATATTACATCCAACCCACATAACATAAGAATTTTATCCTCGAAATTCTAAATTGAAAGACATGCCACTATATATGGATATTACTGATAAAATAAATTTAATTGGCGTATTTTATCATGAGAAAACGTATGGGTATTTTATCCTAATGTCTTTCTCAAATTCTCATGTGGAATTTCTAGGTGATTGTGCATCCCATGAAATAAGGACCAACGATATCACTTTGTTTTTTAGGACTTTCTCCCATCGGCCGATAATTGTTATGAGCTGCTTCTCATACTTTACGGCTGATTTCAAATCCACCTCAGATAGATCTGCTGCTTTGTATTCTTCGCCCAAGCATTTCCTCAACTGTGATATATGAAATATATAATGAATAATTTCCATCTCTAGTGGTAATAATAATCTATAAGTAAGATTTCCAATCCTTTCCGTAATCTCAAATGGCCCGATATACATTGGACTAAGCTTCCGTTCTTACCGAATCTGATCACACCCTTTATTGGGGATATTTTAATAAATATCTTATCTCCTACTTCAAATTTGCATTGATCTGTCCATTTCTTTTGTCTCTCTTGGGCCGTCTTTATGTATTCTCTAATAATCTTCACTTGTTTTGTTGCCTGAGTAATCAGTTCCGGTCCCAAAATACTTCATTCTCCAACTCAACCCAACACAATGGAGATCTGCATTTTCATCCATACAAAACTTCAAATGGTATAATTTTGATGCTCTCCTGATAACTATTATTATAAGAAAACTCTAGTATATATAAATAGTCTTCCCAAGATCCACCAAAATCCAACACACATCTACTACTACAACTAAGCCTTTTATCCCAAGTATTTGGGGGTAGGCTACATGAACCAAAAAAAGAATCATGCTGGATCGATCACTTTGATATTCCTTCTCCATTCATTTCTATCAAGTAATATCTCCTTATTTAAACACAAAAATCCAACACACATGTCCTAAATATGTTTTTAAGTATTTGGATAGTCCGTTCTGATTGACAATCTGTTTATGGATAATAAGTTGAAGATAGATCCAAATGTGTTCCTAGACTATACATCAATCTCTCCCAATAATGTGATCTGAATCTTGTATCTGTATCTGATACAATTCGAACTGGAACTCCATGTAATCTCACCACCATCTGCATAAATCTTCTAGCTAATATTTCTGTTGACTAACCAATTCTAAATAGAATGAATGAGCCGACTTGGTCAGTTGATCCACAACTACCCAAATTGAATTATTGCCTATGGTGCCCTTAGGTAAGCCTATAACAAAATCTATCAATATTTGTTCCCAATTCCACTCTGGTATTGCTAGTGGTTGGAGCAATCCAGCCATCCTCTAATTTTCTGTCTTTACTTACTAGCAAGTGAAATATCTAGATACATATTTGGCAATCTCCTTCTTCTTGCCTAACCACCAGAAATGCTTTTTTATATCCTTATATATCTTATTGCTTCCGGGATGATAAAATATGTTGATTTATGGGCTTCATCTAAAATATTATCTCTTACTTCCCCCTTAGATACCCATAATACTTCCTTGATCCTAATAGCCCCATCAGAGTACATCATCATTTCTAGTCTCCTGCCTACTTCCATTTTGTTCTTTAGTCTCTGAAAATTTTCATCCCCAAGTTAAGCTTGTTTAATCTGCTCTATCATTGTTGACTGTAACAGTATCTCCATAAGTTGTGCTTTTACTCTTAGTAAAATTACTTCCAGTTCCATCTTTTGTATCTCCATTAAAAGTTCCTTTTGCTAGTTAATCTCTACACTACAGGCCTCCTACTCAGTGCATCTGACACTATATTAATCCTCCCTGGGTGATACTTAATTTCCAAGTCATAATCAGCTACTAATTCCAACCATCGTCTTTGTCTCATATTAAGTTTTTTTGAGTGAAAATATACTTCAAATTTTTATAATCAGTGTATACTTCTACCCTCTATCATAGTAAGTAATGTATCCAGATCTTCAAAGCATGAATCACCGCTGCTAACTCCAGGTCAAGAGTTGGATAATTTCTCTCATTAGGTCTCAACTGCCTTGAAGCAAACTCAATCATCTTTCCATTCTGTGTCAACACACATCCCAATCCCTGTTTTGAAGCATCACTATATACTTTTATTCCTTCAAAATTGTCTGGAATTGCCAACATTGGTGCTATTATTAGTCTCCATTTTAACTCTTCAAATGCCTTATTACATTCCTCTGTCCATACATATTCCACTCTTTTCCTAGTTAACTTACTTAGATGGGATGCAATTTTTGCAAAGTCTTGTACAAAATGTCTAAAATATCCAGCCATCCCCAGAAAACTCCAAATCTCCGACACTGATTTCGGTACAGATCAATCCATTACAGTTTCTATTTTCTTAGGATCGAATGATACACCATCTCCAGAAACTATATGTTCCAAGAAAACAACCAAAATTCATATTTACTCAGTTTTTCATATAACTTTTTCTCTTTTAGAGTCTGCAAAACTGCCCTTAAATACTCAGAATGTTCTTCTCTATTCTAAAAATAGATTAATATATCATAAATAAACACCACCACAAATTTATTTGTATACTGAGTAAAAACATGGTTCATCAAATTCATAAATACTGCTAGAGCATTAGTCACTCTAAACAGCTTCACTAAATATTCATAATGATCATGTCTAGTTCTAAATACAGTTTTTGGAATATCTTCTGTTTGGACCCTAACTTGATAGAATCCAAAACGAAGATTTATCCTCGTAAATACCCTTGCACCTCCAAATTGATCAAATAAATAAATTATTCTCGGTAATGGATATTTATTTTTTATTGTTACTGCATTCAAACCCCTATAATCCACACACAATTTTGACTCCCATCCTTCTTTCCTGCTAATAATACTAGAACTCCCCATGATGAAACACTAGGTCTCATAAAAACCAACTTCAATTGCTCATCTACTTGTCTCTTAACTTGTTCTAGTTCTACAACCCACATTCGATAAGGTGGCCTATAAACTGGTTCAGCTCCAGGGATAATATCAATAGTAAATTCTACGACCCTTATTTGTGGTAGTTCAGGTATCTCTTCAGTAAATATGTCTAAGAATTCAGATACTACTGGAATCATTCCTTCTCCCACTTCCATGACCTCCAAAACTCCTTGTGACCCCCATTTTTCAGCTGCTTCCCAAAACGTATGACGCTACTTAAATTTTATACTATACAACCCAACTGTCACAGGATTTTAGATTAACCGTAACTCTGCGACAATCAAAAAAATAAATAATACGTCTGAAACTGAAAAGATTCCATTTAGACAAAGAGTTAATTACACAAGATTGCACACTAATCTAATATGAACACAAAAGAATCAAAAGAAAAAAGTAGTGTCTAGAAAAAAGGAAATATAAATAAAATTTATAAAAGTTCTTCGAAAAGTATTTCATTGTTTTTTGCCGCTCGGTCTGATCGATGAAATACAGGTAATCAATCGAGAGTCGTTCTTCTTCTTCGTCTTCTAAATCTGGGTTCAAAACTTAGGGGATTAAACCCAGTAAGTAACACAAAGAAAAAAATATGTGCACTACCACAGTACTAGGAATAAAAATAAACAAATAAGTTGTGATAGTGTTCAAGTCAAACCCCGTACTGTGTAACAGTAACGGATATCACTTTTATGATGATTCATGTATCAAACTATGACTCAGTACCACATAATATTGCTGTAGTAAAAGTCCTCAGCACCTCAATCAAGAAGTTGGCCAACAAAATCTTTATACAATACAGTTCTTATTGATCTTGTAGTTTTTCCAATCCTTATATCAATAATATATGATACACATGAACCAATAGAAATACATGGCTTGTCAAGTCTGCGTACATATCTTTTCTATAAGAAACATGGTTTCAGTAATAAGATTTAGGATTATGTACACACGTATCAGAGGATACTGTAACGCCCCACTTCCAGTAGTATAGGAAGTTGGAACGTTCGGCGTCGAATGATAACTCGACGAGCCTCAAACAAAATATTACAGTCACCATTTGCAATTTAATATGAATAACATGCAGAAACTAAATGAATTTTTTTTTTCTTTATCAAAACAAAGCAATAATAAATTCCCTCAAAATAAAATTAACAAAAGTCACCACAGATAAATTCTTTCTGAAAAGAAAGAGACTGTCTCAAATGAAAACTAAATATAGTGCCGTGTGGACTTATTACATTTCTCTAAATAGAAAGCAGCTAATAAAAGGAAGTGATCAATCCTGCAGATCTGCTTGTTCCTGGAAGTACAACATATCCTGTCCTGCCACTGGTGGATCTACCTCTTGATAGAGGTCTGCATCTGGTCATGCATAACCAGGATCGTCAGCAAAGCGATCCAATATTAAATAATAAAGAACAACAAAAAAATAATGAATAATAATATCTCAATGTCAGGAACAATCATGCAAATGAAGGACAGAAGGTTTTACGTATTTATGCTTATCATTACTATTATTTTAATCGATATCTTTTAAATTTTTACAGTTAATGTCTTTTAGTTATGGTATTTGAAAATTCAGGAAATATGAATATAGCTGGTCTGAACGCATCCCCGTCTACCCCCGGGAAAACGGAACAGTAAGTTGATCGGAGCCTATCCCGATCCTCCCAAAAATGGGAAACAGTGGCGCAGTAAGTTGATCGGAGCCTATCCCGATCCTCCCAACAATGGGAAACAGTGGCACAGTACAGTTACGTTCAGCCATCTAATTCATACAAACCTAAATTTTCCCCCAAGTCCCCAGTGTATATCAAGTTCGGTGTTAATTATCAATTTCAATATAATTTATGATTTCAGTAAATTTCAGTTCAGTATGTAGATTGGTGATAATAATTAGAGTTCAGTGAACAGTAACAATATCAATGACAATATAACGTTGCGGTAATTTAATTATCTATCACCAATCTTATACAATAACAATTGCATTTATACGGTGTCTTTTCGGGCTTTATTTCCAATATGATGTATAACAAAGTGATTTATAATGTAGGAAAAATGGGGCTCACTACTAAATATGTGTGCATTTAGAATTTCCTAAAGTTGACTTATCATTGTAAGGAGAAAGAGAAGCAGCAGTAGCCGAAACAGGCAAAAAAAGAAGAAAAAGTAGAATTACTAAATGCGCACCCCATTCTATATAGTAGAGTAAATTACAGTATAGAGAAAGTAGTGTTCACTAGTAAAATATGTGTGCATTTAGAATTCCCTAAAGTTTTCCTGCAATATTGAGGTAGTTCTAGATGCGCACCCAATACTATATAATTAAGGGGAATTACAACATAGGGAAATGATGCTCACTAGCAGAGATGTGCGCGTTTAGAACTCCCAAGAGTTTCCTGCACTACAACCAGGTAGTTCTACCTGCACACCACAACCCATTTAATAAAGTAATTTACAACATAGGGAAAATGGTGCTTACTAGTGAAATAGGTGCTCACTTAGAATTTCCTAAAAGTTGCTGCAATTACTGAAGGTAGACTAAATGCGCACCACATACTAAATAATAAAGTGGTTTACAACATAGGGGAAATGGTGCTCACTAGTGAAATAGGTGCTCACTTAGAATTCCCTAAAAGTTGTTGCAGGTAGTCTAAATGCGCACCACATACTAAATAATAAAGTGGTTTACAACATAGGGGAAATGGTGCTCACTAGTGAAATAGGTGCTCACTTAGAATTCCCTAAAAGTTGTTGCAGGTAGTCTAAATGCGCACCACATACTAAATAATAAAGTGGTTTACAACATAGGGGAAATGGTGCTCACTAGTGAAATATGTGCGTTTTAGAATCCCTCCCAAAAACCCATTTCCCCTTTTTGAGAATTTCCCAAAAAAAATTCTCCCTTGCCCCTGCAACCCAACGAACAGAGGAGAAGGAAAGTGAAGAAACAGCCGAAGCACTAGCAGAAGCGGGAGAAGAAGAAGAAGCACAAGCGCGAGTGGGAAACCGGAGCGGACGGTGAAGTCCGACGAGGCGGTGGCAGGGATCAATGGAGTCGACATCGGCGACCACTATCGTTGACTTCGGTCGGATCGCCTCGCCTAGCCGCGACCGACGGGGGCAGCAGCAGCACCGATGGAGTCGCGATCGTCGACTGCCGCCGGCGCATGGTCTCGGCCGAGCTCCTTGCCCATCCGCAACCGAACACAGAAAGGGGAAAGAGAAGATGAAGAAGAAGAAGATGCAGACGCGGGAGCCGAAGAAGCGCAAGAAGGTGCGGAAACGGAGCCGAAGAAGGAGTACGAGGAGATGCGGCAGCAGGTGCAGAAGCGGAGGAAGAAGGTGAAGAAGACACAAGCAGGTGCGGAAGCTTTTGCGGAAGAAGCACTTGCGGAAGCTTTTGCGGAAGAAGCACATGCGGAAGCTTTTGCGGAAGAAGCACACGAAGATGCGGGAGCGGAAAAGAAGAAGGGGGAGAAGGAAATGAAACAGCAGTAGACGCGGAAGTAGAAGGAGAAGAAGAAGGAGAAGAAGGAGCATAAACAAATGAAGCCAATAATTTGTTATCATTTATGAATTATTAATCAAATTATAATTTGATTAAACAGCTAACTAAGTAATTAAGTCAACATAGCAGCATAGAAATATTAGAGGACTAGTAAACATTAGTTTACAGCATAGTAAACATAGCAGCATAGTAAATAGTAAACATAGCAGCAAGGTAATTATAACTTCTTCCTTTTTTTTTTTTCACAAAATTCATAAACAATTTTTTTACAAATATTAGAGGACTATTTTCGATTTAATATTTATGCATCTAAATAAAAATAGGAAGCATAGCATGTTAAGTGAGTTTAAAAACTCACCTTTAATTGAGTCGCCTCCCCCTTCCCTTTTCTTTTCTGACCTGCGTTCCTCTTCCTCTTCCCGTACGTCCTGAGATTTCCAGCGTTCCAGAATAGAAGAGAGGTGAGAACGGATTTTAGATCCTTATTTATTTTTAGGTTAGGATATAACCTATTTGGTTGAGATCCAACAAACGAATCTTTTTCGGATAAGATTGATATCCTTCTAACTGTTTAGATTTCCCTCCAACAACCCCATTATATATATATTTTTATATTTAAATTATTATTTATTTATTTATTTTTTTCAGATTTCTAAATTTTAATTCAGTTTAATAATTTTTTTTTTTTTTTTTTTTTTGAAGTGAAATGAACACAATGAAAAGTGGCCGTTACATTCTATCCTCCTTAAGAAAAATTTCGTCCTCGAAATTTCTTTAAACCTAAATGATGTAGAGAGGTTATACCTTTATTCAAATAGGTGTGGAAAACGCTCCCGAATGTCTTCCTCTCGCTCCCATGTCGCCTCCCGATCAGAATGTCGATTCCAAGAAATCAACACCAGTGGGATTACTTTATTCTTCAAAGTCTTCTCCATTCGATCAAGTATGGAGACTGGTTCCTCTGGATAGGAGAGATCTGGTCCAACCTCAAATTCTGAATAGTCCACGATATGCTTTTCATCATGAACATATCGTTTTAATTGCGAGACGTGGAAAACGTTATGTACTTGTTCCAGTGCAGACGGTAGTGCCAGGCGATAGGAGACTTTGCCTATCCGTTCCAAGACTTGGAAGGGTCCGATAAACCTTGGGCTTAACTTCCCACGATTGCCAAAGCGAATGACTCCACGTGTGGGCGACACCTTCAAGAAAACTGAGTCCCCAACTTGAAATTCCAGAAACCGCCGTCGTTGGTCTGCCCAGTTCTTCTGTCGATCTTGGGCTGCTCTCAGATGTTGCCGTATTAAGTTAATTTTATCTACTGCCTGGGTGATTATTTCTGGTCCAAGCAGTTTTCTTTCTCCAATATCGTCCCAGTATAACGGAGATCTACATTTCCTTCCATACAGAGCCTCAAATGGTGCAATCTTGATACTTGCTTGGTAGCTATTATTGTAGGCGAATTCCACTAGGTGCAGGTAATCCTCCCATGAGCCCCCGAAGTCAAGCATACAGGCTCTCAACATATCCTCCAATGTCTGGATAGTCCTTTCTGATTGGCCATCTGTTTCTGGATGATATGCTGTGCTGAACTCTAATTTTGACCCCAGACTATCTTGCAATTTCTTCCAAAAGTGAGAAGTGAACCGAGCATCTCGATCCGACACAATACTGACTGGCACACCATGTAATTTTACCACTTCACGCATATACTTTTCCGCCAATTTTTCGGTAGACTGTCCTATACGAAATGGTATGAAATGCGCTACTTTAGTAAGGCGGTCCACAATCACCCAGATTGCATTATTACCCTTGGGACTACGTGGCAATGCGGTAACAAAATCCATAGTAACTCTCTCTCATTTCCATTCAGGTATGGGTAGAGGTTGAAGGAGTCCCGGCATTCTTTGATGCTCTGCTTTAACTTGTTGACAAGTCAAGCATTTGGATACAAACTTGGCGATCTCACGCTTCATTCCATGCCACCAAAAATATTGCTTCATGTCTTGATACATCTTTGTTCCTCCGGGATGGATTGAATAGACTGAACTATGAGCCTCTGATAATACTTCCTGCCGAATTTCTCCTTTGGGCACACACAACCTGTTGCCAAATCGAAGAGACCCATCTGCGTGAATACATAAATCTGTTCGCCGTCCTTCTTCTACTTGTCTTCGAAATCTTTGCAACTTAGGATCATCTTTCTGAGCTTCTTTAATTTTCTCTACCAATGAAGGTTGAAGTTGCAAAACCAACATTTGAGCCTTAGCACCGGGTAAGAAAATTTCTAATTCTAACTTTATAATCTCTTCAAGTAGCTCTTTTTGCTGAGTTAGAACCATTGCCATTGGCTTCCTGCTTAAAGCATCTGGTACCACATTGACCTTACCCGGATGGTACTGCAAGTTGATGTCGTAATCAGCCATCAATTCAAGCCACCTTCTCTGTCTCATATTAAGTTCTTTCTGTGTGAAGATATACTTAAGACTCTTATGGTCTGTATAAATCTCTACTCTACTTCCCAATAAGTAGTGTCTCCAAATTTTCAATGCAAAAATCACAGCTGCAAGCTCCAAATCATGGGTGGGATAGTTTTTCTCATGTGGCCTCAATTGTCTAGAAGCATAAGCTATGACCCGGCCCTGTTGCATCAACACACAACCTAGCCCTTTGCCGGACGCATCACTGTACACAACCATTCCTTCGGTCCCTTCCGGAACGGCTAATACTGGTGTTGTTGTGAGCCTCCTTTTCAACTCATTGAAAGCTGCATCACATTCCACTGTCCAATCGTACTTCTCTCCTTTCCTCAGGAGTTTGGTCAGAGGCCCTGCAATCTTAGAAAAGTCCTGAACGAACTTTCGATAATAACCTGCCAATCCCAGAAAGCTCCTCACTTCTGAAATATTTTTCGGAATCGGCCAATCCTTCACTGCTGAAACCTTGCCAGGATCAACAGAGATTCCTTCTTGAGAAATAATGTGTCCCAAAAATGAAACACTCTTCAGCCAAAATTCACATTTGCTGAGCTTCCCATACAATTTCTCTTTCCTTAGCGTCTCCAAGACTACTCTTAAATGCTTAGTGTGATCCTCTTGGGTCTTAGAATATACCAATATGTCATCTATGAACACCACAACGAATTTATCCAAATATGGAAGGAAAATTCGATTCATTAAGTTCATAAAAATTGCAGGTGCATTTGTTACTCCGAATGGCATCACTAAGAATTCAAAATGCCCATATCGAGTCCGGAATGCTGTTTTAGGAATGTCTGACTCCTTCACTTTCACTTGGTGATATCCAGACTTAAGGTCCAACTTGGAAAATACCTTAGCACCGCCAAGTTGATCAAACAAATCATCAATTCTCGGTAGTGGATACCGATTCTTGATAGTGACCCTATTCAATCCTCTATAATCAATGCATAATCTTTTGCCTCCATCCTTCTTCCCAGTCAAAAGTACTGGTGCACCCCAAGGAGAAACACTTGGTCTGATAAAACCTTTAGCTTCCAACTCGTCTAATTGTATCTTAACTTCCTTTAGCTCTGCTGGACCCATTCGATATGGTGCTTGAGAGATTGGTGTGGTGCCAGGAAGAAGCTCGATGGCGAACTCCACTGTCCTGTCTGGTGGTAGTCCTGAGAAATCCTCGAAGATATCTAAGAACTCCGACACCACTAGGATGTCCGCCGGTATGACATCCATTTGGATTATTACTCCTTCCCTAGGTTGAGCTCTAAATTCTGCTGCCTCCTTGGTACTGCTGCCCCCGATGAATTCGAACTCCAGGTGATTCGGTATCTTGAAGACAACGCTCCTCTTCCGACAATCAATAATTGCATGGAAGGTACTCAACCAATCCATTCCTAGTATCACATCAAATCCTTGGGTATCGATAACCAGGAAATTAGCATAAAATTCCCTTTTACAAATCACTACGGGGCACATTCTACACATTTGAGTAGAATCAATACCCCCATTACCCGTACTAATTCTCCATCTAATGTTTAGGTTTTCATAAGGTATGGCATGTCGTGTCACAAATGCAGAAGAAATAAAGCAGTGTGATGCTCCCGAGTCAAATAAAACGGATGCAGGTACATGATATACTAGAATCATACCTGTCACCACATCATCTGACTTCTCCGCTTGCTCCGCAGTTAGATTATATGCTTGTCCACGTCCTTTATCCACTGTCATATTCTTCTTGGCCTGCTCATAAACTTTATTTTGAGGTGGAAGTGGTCGCCTATTCTGACTGCTGATTTGATCCTTGGGTGGTTGTTGTTGTTGGGATGCTGGAAGACGAGGCATTGGCCCCCTGTTGTTCCTTCGTGGGCAATCTCCGATCCTGTGTTCACTTGATCCACATGCTAGACATAAGTTGTTTGCATACCGACACTCCTTGATAGTGTGTCCTTGCTTCTGGCAATGTGTGCAAGTGACCTTCTGTTGCGAAGACGTAACCAGCCGTTTCTCCGCATTCCTAGCTGAAGTTCCACCTAACATTTGACTGGCCGACCTCTTGGGCGCAGAAGATTGAATCCTCCTCTCCTTATTTATTACTTGCTCTATATCCTGAGCTGCATCAATAACCTCCGCATAGGTCTCTATTCTGGAGGTTACTAAATATTTCTGGATGTCTATCCTCAATCCCTGTTGGAAGCGATGAGCACGATCTGCCTCATTTGATACCATGTACGGCGCAAATCGACTCAGACGGACAAACTCTGATGCATATTCCTCTACCGTCATCCCGGCCTGCCTCAAGTTAATGAATTGGTGCTCCATTTCCCTCCTGGCTGTTCTCGGAAAGAACCTTGCAAGGAAGCTTGTCGTGAAAGTTTCCCACGAGATCGGTTGGGATAGCCTGCTCTCCTCTGTTTGCCACCAAGCCCTTGCAATATTCGTTAATTGGATTTTGACGACATTCACCTTGTCGGCTTCAGGAATTCGAGCGGCCCTTAATAAGTCTTCCATCTGCATGAGCCACTGTTCAGCCTCCAAGGCTCCTACTGTTCCTGAGAAAGTAGCTGGATGAAGACGTCTGAAATCCGATATCCCTCCTGGACGCTGGTCCCTTGGTTCCGCCACACGATCTAGGGTTGCCATCACTCCCGCTCGAAAGGCTTCGGCCTGCTGTTGTTGCGCGTCGACCATCTTGCTAAGCAGTCCCAACATTTCATTAGCATCAACGGAGTTTGAGGTCGAACCGGAATTTCCCCCATTCCTATTAGTCTGACGGGCCATCCCTCTGAGGAACAATATAACGTAAGTATCACTTAAATAAACATAATAAAAGTAAATAGATATACGTAGAAAATCATATTTATGCATATATGTGTATAGTCGTATCAAACCTTAAATAGTTTAGTAAATTTAAACTATTATACTTATTTATTTATTTGCCGACTGTAATGATATTCAAGTTTGTTCAAATCACTTGAACAGACTTAAAGAAGCCTGGGCTCTGATACCACCTGTAACGCCCCACTTCCAGTAGTATGGGAAGTTGGAACGTTCGGCGTCGAATGATAACTCGACGAGCCTCAAACAAAATATTACAGTCACCATTTGCAATTTAATATGAATAACATGCAGAAACTAAATGAATTTTTTTTTTCTTTATCAAAACAAAGCAATAATAAATTCCCTCAAAATAAAATTAACAAAAGTCACCACAGATAAATTCTTTCTGAAAAGAAAGAGACTGTCTCAAATGAAAACTAAATATAGTGCCGTGTGGACTTATTACATTTCTCTAAATAGAAAGCAGCTAATAAAAGGAAGTGATCAATCCTGCAGATCTGCTTGTTCCTGGAAGTACAACATATCCTGTCCTGCCACTGGTGGATCTACCTCTTGATAGAGGTCTGCATCTGGTCATGCATAACCAGGATCGTCAGCAAAGCGATCCAATATTAAATAATAAAGAACAACAAAAAAATAATGAATAATAATATCTCAATGTCAGGAACAATCATGCAAATGAAGGACAGAAGGTTTTACGTATTTATGCTTATCATTACTATTATTTTAATCGATATCTTTTAAATTTTTACAGTTAATGTCTTTTAGTTATGGTATTTGAAAATTCAGGAAATATGAATATAGCTGGTCTGAACGCATCCCCGTCTACCCCCGGGAAAACGGAACAGTAAGTTGATCGGAGCCTATCCCGATCCTCCCAAAAATGGGAAACAGTGGCGCAGTAAGTTGATCGGAGCCTATCCCGATCCTCCCAACAATGGGAAACAGTGGCACAGTACAGTTACGTTCAGCCATCTAATTCATACAAACCTAAATTTTCCCCCAAGTCCCCAGTGTATATCAAGTTCGGTGTTAATTATCAATTTCAATATAATTTATGATTTCAGTAAATTTCAGTTCAGTATGTAGATTGGTGATAATAATTAGAGTTCAGTGAACAGTAACAATATCAGTGACAATATAACGTTGCGGTAATTTAATTATCTATCACCAATCTTATACAATAACAATTGCATTTATACGGTGTCTTTTCGGGCTTTATTTCCAATATGATGTATAACAAAGTGATTTATAATGTAGGAAAAATGGGGCTCACTACTAAATATGTGTGCATTTAGAATTTCCTAAAGTTGACTTATCATTGTAAGGAGAAAGAGAAGCAGCAGTAGCCGAAACAGGCAAAAAAAGAAGAAAAAGTAGAATTACTAAATGCGCACCCCATTCTATATAGTAGAGTAAATTACAGTATAGAGAAAGTAGTGTTCACTAGTAAAATATGTGTGCATTTAGAATTCCCTAAAGTTTTCCTGCAATATTGAGGTAGTTCTAGATGCGCACCCAATACTATATAATTAAGGGGAATTACAACATAGGGAAATGATGCTCACTAGCAGAGATGTGCGCGTTTAGAACTCCCAAGAGTTTCCTGCACTACAACCAGGTAGTTCTACCTGCACACCACAACCCATTTAATAAAGTAATTTACAACATAGGGAAAATGGTGCTTACTAGTGAAATAGGTGCTCACTTAGAATTTCCTAAAAGTTGCTGCAATTACTGCAGGTAGACTAAATGCGCACCACATACTAAATAATAAAGTGGTTTACAACATAGGGGAAATGGTGCTCACTAGTGAAATAGGTGCTCACTTAGAATTCCCTAAAAGTTGTTGCAGGTAGTCTAAATGCGCACCACATACTAAATAATAAAGTGGTTTACAACATAGGGGAAATGGTGCTCACTAGTGAAATAGGTGCTCACTTAGAATTCCCTAAAAGTTGTTGCAGGTAGTCTAAATGCGCACCACATACTAAATAATAAAGTGGTTTACAACATAGGGGAAATGGTGCTCACTAGTGAAATAGGTGCGTTTTAGAATCCCTCCCAAAAACCCATTTCCCCTTTTTGAGAATTTCCCAAAAAAAAATTCTCCCTTGCCCCTGCAACCCAACGAACAGAGGAGAAGGAAAGTGAAGAAACAGCCGAAGCACTAGCAGAAGCGGGAGAAGAAGAAGAAGCACAAGCGCGAGTGGGAAACCGGAGCGGACGGTGAAGTCCGACGAGGCGGTGGCAGGGATCAATGGAGTCGACATCGGCGACCACTATCGTTGACTTCGGTCGGATCGCCTCGCCTAGCCGCGACCGACGGGGGCAGCAGCAGCACCGATGGAGTCGCGATCGTCGACTGCCGCCGGCGCATGGTCTCGGCCGAGCTCCTTGCCCATCCGCAACCGAACACAGAAAGGGGAAAGAGAAGATGAAGAAGAAGAAGATGCAGACGCGGGAGCCGAAGAAGCGCAAGAAGGTGCGGAAACGGAGCCGAAGAAGGAGTACGAGGAGATGCGGCAGCAGGTGCAGAAGCGGAGGAAGAAGGTGAAGAAGACACAAGCAGGTGCGGAAGCTTTTGCGGAAGAAGCACTTGCGGAAGCTTTTGCGGAAGAAGCACATGCGGAAGCTTTTGCGGAAGAAGCACACGAAGATGCGGGAGCGGAAAAGAAGAAGGGGGAGAAGGAAATGAAACAGCAGTAGACGCGGAAGTAGAAGGAGAAGAAGAAGGAGAAGAAGGAGCATAAACAAATGAAGCCAATAATTTGTTATCATTTATGAATTATTAATCAAATTATAATTTGATTAAACAGCTAACTAAGTAATTAAGTCAACATAGCAGCATAGAAATATTAGAGGACTAGTAAACATTAGTTTACAGCATAGTAAACATAGCAGCATAGTAAATAGTAAACATAGCAGCAAGGTAATTATAACTTCTTCCTTCTTTTTTTTTTCACAAAATTCATAAACAATTTTTTTACAAATATTAGAGGACTATTTTCGATTTAATATTTATGCATCTAAATAAAAATAGGAAGCATAGCATGTTAAGTGAGTTTAAAAACTCACCTTTAATTGAGTCGCCTCCCCCTTCCCTTTTCTTTTCTGACCTGCGTTCCTCTTCCTCTTCCCGTACGTCCTGAGATTTCCAGCGTTCCAGAATAGAAGAGAGGTGAGAACGGATTTTAGATCCTTATTTATTTTTAGGTTAGGATATAACCTATTTGGTTGAGATCCAACAAACGAATCTTTTTCGGATAAGATTGATATCCTTCTAACTGTTTAGATTTCCCTCCAACAACCCCATTATATATATATTTTTATATTTAAATTATTATTTATTTATTTATTTTTTTCAGATTTCTAAATTTTAATTCAGTTTAATAATTTTTTTTTTTTTTTTTTTTTTTTTTGAAGTGAAATGAACACAATGAAAAGTGGCCGTTACAGATACTTCCTTTCACATAAACAAGATATAATGAATTTTTTATCATGCACCCATGAATAATCATGTCATCGTGTATCTAGTATATCAAAATTATGTTCATTATTTATAATATTAATAAATATAAATGCCACAATTTATAATATTAACGAATGATTATGCTATTTGTATTAATAAAATACTATTACAATTTATAAAGCCTATGCAAAAATGTATTTATATATGCTGCAGTCAAGCCCATACATGATTTTTGATATTATTTTTTTATATTACAAGTGCCAAAGATAAATGCACCCATAACACATTACAAAATTATTTAGTTACAAATATACTGATCACATGCACAAAATTATTACATCCTGCATGGGCTTGCCCAGCTTTGATAATAATTTTGCATGGACAGTCAAAATCCATGAAAAATTATTTTTATTATTTTTTTGTATTTTTCATTCTTTTATTTCTTTTACTCTTCCTCTCTCTCTCTGGTGCATGCAAACCATATTATTTTTGCCTACATAAAATTTTCTTTTTTATAAAATTAAAAATAAGTAAATATCACAATATTTATATATATCAGACCCACTAATTTGATTCAGTTCTCAATATTAATTAATAGTCCAAAATATTAACCAAACGTATTCATAAAATAATTTACTTACACAAATATGTTCTAAATATCAATCAATAGTTTAAATTGTGAATCAATTATTTTTACAAAATAAATTACATATACAAATACAAATTAAATAAATAAATGAACGAAACATAACAGTGTTACTTGTCTCTTCTTGATCTCGAATCTCCAGTTCGATTTATTTTTCTCCTCCTTTTTTTCCTTTTTCTTTCTCTGTGGCTCTGGTTCGGCACATGAGAGAATGAGAAAAGGGTGAGAAGGAGAGAGGGAGAGTGACGTGGCTTGTTAATTTAATTTCTTCCCACGAACTTCTCCTGTCACTCTAGCACTCCAACATGTCAATTCTCCTTTGCCATTAGTCACGACAGCACAACACAAAAGTGAACCGCCTCCTTTATTTTATTTTTTTGTTAATTTATTTATTTATTAATAATTTAATAATTTTGGTCTGTGTAATGTTCTCCAAATGCTACAAAATTAATGCAGGGCATAGCACTCAAGGAGAGAAACACTAGTAAATTATCTGTTTGTCATTTCGATATCTGAAATAAATGAGCTAAAATTTTGAACTAATTAAAAAGATAATTTTTAATATTATCAAATTAGTAATTTTGGGAGTATTTTTCGGACTCGCAAGGAAAATTTTTATAAATCCTAACTTTTAGAAAACTAATAGCTGCGTAGACCGAATATCATTGGGAGTTGCGGATTTAAAGTTATATCCGCCGAAAGTTATTTCGGTGTCCAAAATTAATTTCAGTGGACTTATTCGGCACAACTGGACTCAAAAGAGAGATACAGATAGTTCGAACTTTGGGATATTACATCCTACCCACCTAACAAAAGAATTTCATCCATGAAATTCCAAATTGAAAGACATGCAATATACACGAGTACCTACTGATATAAAAATAAATGTAATTAACATATCTGATTATGAGAAAATGTATGGGTACTTTGTCCTGATGACTTTCTCAAACTCCCAAGTTGTATCTCTTGGTTATTGTGTATTAATGAAACAAAAACCAATGGTATCACTTTGTTCTTTAGGACTTTCTCCCGTCAGTCGATAATTACTACAGGTTGTTTCTCATATTTTAGGCTGATTTCAAATTCACTTCGAATAGATCTACTACTTTGTATTCTTCATACAAACATTTCCTCAACTGTGATACATGGAACACATCATAAACAGTTTCAGTCTCTGGTGGTAATGATAATCTATAGGTTAGATTTTCAATTCTTTCATTGATCTCAAATAGCCAGATGTATTTTGGACTGAGCTTTCCTTTCCTACCGAATTTGATTACACGCTTCATCGGGGATATTTTAATAAATATTTTATCTCCTATTTCAAACTCCAATGGTTTTTGGTATTGATCTGTCTATTTCTTTTGTCTGTTTTGAGCCGCCTTCATATGTTCTCCAATAGCCTTCACTTGTTCTATTATTTGAGTATCAACTCTGGCCCCAAAATAGTTCATTCTCCAAGCTTGTCCCAACACAATGGAGATCTGCATTTTTGTCCATACAAAGCTTCGAATGGTGCCATTTTGATGCTCTCCTGATAACTATTATTGTAAGAAAATTCCACCATATACAAATAGTCCTCCCAAGATCCATCAAAATCCAACACATATGCCCTAAGCATATCTTCAAGTAATTTGATAGTCCGCTCTGATTGACCATCTGTTTGAAAATGGTAAGTTGAAAATAAATCCAAATGTGTTTCCAAACTATCCACAATCTCTTCCAATAGTGTGATCTGAATCTATACAATTCGAACTGGAACTCCATGTAATCTCACCACTTACTGCATGAATCTTCTGGCTAATATTTCTATTGACTGTCCAACTCTAAATGGAATGAAATAAACCAACTTGGTCAATCGGTTCAAAACTACTCAAATTGCATTGTTTTCTCTAGTGCCCCTGGACAAGCCTGTAATAAAATCCATCGATATTTGTTCCCACTTCCACTCTGGTGTTGCTAGTGGTTGGAGAAATCTAGTTGTTCTCTGATATTCAGTTTTCACTTGCTGACAAGTGGAACATCTGGATACATATCTGGCAATCTCTCTCTTTATGTCTGGCCACCAGAAATACTTTTTCATATCCTTATATATCTGATTGCTTCCGGGATAAATGGAATATGTTGATTTATAAGCTTACTCAAAAACTCTATCTCTTACCTTCCCCTTAGGCACCAATAATCTTTTCTTAAATCTAATAGCCACATCTGAGTATAACTTCATTTCTGGTCTCTTACCTGCTTCCATTTTGTTTTTTAGTTTCTGGAAATTCTCATCTCGAACTTGAACTTGCTTAATCTGCTCTACCAATGGTGACTATAATTGTATCGCTATAAGTTGTGCTATCAATCCTGCTAAAATTACTTCCAGTTCCATTTTTGCATCTCCATTAAAAGTTTTTTTGCTGAGTTAATCCTCTATTGTAGGCCTCCTACTCAGTGCATCTGGAACTATATTAATCATGCCTGGGTGATACTTAATATCTAAGTTATAATCTGCTACTAACTCCAACCATCGTCTCTGTCTCATATTCAGTTCCTTTTGAGTGAAAATATACTTTAAATTTTTATGATCAGTGATACTTCTGCCCTCTATCCTAGTAAGTAATGTCTCCAAAACATCAAAGTATGAATCACCACTACTAACTCCAAGTCATGAGTCGAATAATTCCTCTCATGCGGTCTCAATTGTCTTGATACAAACTCAATCACTCTTCCAATTTATGTCAACACACATCCCAATACATGTTTTAAAGCATCACTATAAACTTCATTCCTCCCGAATTGTCTGAAATTGCCAACACTAGTGCTGTTGTTAGTCTTCACTTTAATTCTTCAAATGTCTTAATATATTCCTCTGTCCAGATATATTCCACTCCTTTTCTAGTCAATTTACTTAGAGGGGATGCGATTTTGCATAGTCTTGTACAAACCGCCTATAATATCTAGCTATCTCTAAGAAACTCCAAATCTCCGATACTAATTTTAGTTCAGGCCAATTCGTTATAGCTTCTATCTTCATAGGATCGGTTGATACATTATCTCCAGAAACTATATGTTCCAAGAAAGCAACTTTATACAATTAGAATTCATATTTACTCAGTTTTCCATATAACTTTTGCTCTTTCAGAGTCAGCAAAACTGTCTTCAAATGTTCAGCATGCTCTTCTCTATTGTTAAAGTAGATTAATATATCATTAATAAATATCACCTCAAATTTATCTAGATACTGAGTAAACATATGGTTCATCAAATTCTTAAACACTACTTGAGTATTAGTCACTCCCAATGGCATCAACAAAATTCATTATAACAATATCTAGTTCTAAATACAGTTTTTGAAATATCTTCTGTTTGGACCCTAACTTGATAAAATCCAGAACAAAGATCTATCTTCGAGAATACTCTTGCTCTTTCCAGTTGATCAAATAGATCAGTTATCCTCATAAATAGATATTTATTTTTAATTGTGACTGCATTCAAACCCCTATAGTTCACACACAATTTTTGACTCCCATCTTTCTTTCTTGCTAATAATACTAGAGCTCCCCATGATAAAACACTAGTTCTCACAAAATCCAACTTTAGTAGCTCATATACTTGTCTCTTAACTTCTTTTAGTTTTGCAACTTCCATTTGATAAGGTGGCCAACAAACTTGTTCAGTTTCAGTAATAATATCAATAGTAAATTCTACATCCTTACTGGCGGTCGTTTAGATATCTCTTCAGGAAATATATCTAAAAATTCAGATACTACTGTAATCATTCCTTATCTCACTTTCATAGCTTCCAAAACTCCTCCTTTTAGGGACACCTTAGATTCAGCTGATTCTAGAAATTGACTTCTACCAACAAATTCAAACTCTAAACAACTAGGTATCTGAAATATTACTCTTTTTCTCCTACAATCTATCACCGTATAGAAGTTATTCAACCAATCCATGCCTAAGATAATATCATATCCTCCTCCATTGATAACTAATAACTTGGCATAAAACTCCCTACCATTAATCACCAAGAGACATAGTCTACACTCCGTATTAGTCATGATACTATTGTTCCCAGTGTTAATGTCCCACCCCGCGGTAAGATAGTAAAATCAATAGAATTACGAGAAATAAACATGATGAAGATAAAGCAATATAAAACTCTAGAATCGAATAAAATGATTGTTGGTGTATTGCCAACTAAAATCATACCTGCTATGACTCCTCCAGTAGCATGAACTTTTTCAGTATTCATCAGTCTAACATGTCCCTGCCTCCGTCATGCTCTTTTTTGGGCTTTGGTATAGGCTTGTTGTTGGGTCTCCAAAGGTCTTCTCTGGTCCAGTCCTGAAACTCCCTAGCTTGATGTTGCTGCTGGCCTGGCTATTGGCTGTGATGGAACCTCGAGTACTGCTGGTTGTTGAATCTTCGGATAATCACTTATTCGATGACAGTTGATCCACATGCCAGACACAACCCTTGGGCTCTTCTACACTCTTTCAGGGTATGTCCTGGTTTTTGGCAATATTTACATATTACCAAATTTCAATTTGGCATCGCTTGCTCCTTGCTGGCGGACCATCAAACTTCTAGCGATGGGCTTGCTATTTGTTCAAATGACCTTTTAAATTCCAACGGTCTACTTTCCTTGAATACTTGTTCCAAATGACATGTCGCTTCAAATACTTCTGTTTAAGTCTTATAGTTATGTCCTGCTAGATGTTCTTTCAGATGAGACCTCAGTCCATGTTGGAACAAGTGTGTCTTTTCCTCCTCATCAGCTACCAGGGTTAGAGCGAAATGACTGAGCCTCACAAATTCTGTAGCATAGGCATCTATGATCTGATCTCCTTGCTACAGTGCTAGAAATTTCTTCATCATTTCTTGTCTTTCTGAGGCATGGAAAATCTGGTGAGAAATGCCTCTTCAAACTTCTCCCAAGTTAAGATTTCCTGATGCTTTATTTCCTCGGCAAGCCACCACGTTCTGGCTACATCAGTCAACTGTATACATGCTACCTCTACTCAATTTTCTTTTGGAATTCTTGCTGCCCTTAGAAGATTCTTCATATCTGCAATCCACTGTTCAGGCTTTAGTGGTCCTTCTATCCCAGAAAATACTGATAGCTGCAGTTTATGGAAATCTGACACCATCTGGTTCTTTCCGGCTCTTTAGACTGCAACATTCTTTCTAATATCATCGTGGTGGTCTCTTGCTTTTGTACTACCCTTTGCGCTAGGTTCCTAAGATAAACGGTCTCATCTATCGGACTTGCACTCGTACTCGCAGAAGATTGGATCGATATTATTCTGCAACGGACCAGGTAGGAATCAATAAAATGAATTCAAGATAGATATGTCAAACAATTAGGAAATAATAAGATATGCACGATACTAGATCAGATAGATATAAAAAAATAAGGAATAATTATCAAGATTGAGTCACAAACATGTTCTTATGTGGCAATAGTCATATGGTTTTCCATCTAAATGTCGACTTTGATACCACCCTGTAACGCTCCCGTTTTTCAGTTGCTTTCCAAAATGGAGGAAGCTACTTAAATTTTATACTAGACAATACGACAGTTACAGGATCTTTAAATAACCGTAACTATTGCCACAATCAGAAAAATAAATAACACATCTAAATCTGAAAGGATTTCATTCATACAAAGAGTTAATTATACAAGATGGAATACTGCTCTAATATGAACACAAAAGAATTAAAAGAGAAAAGCAGTGTCCAGACAAAAGAAAATATAAACAAAATATACAAAGCTTCTCTGAAAAGTACTTCACTGCTTATTGTCATTCGGTCTGATCAATAAAGCACGAGTCCTCCGTTGAAGTTGGTTCTCCTTCTTTATCTTCTAAACCTGGGTTCAAAACCCATTGGATTAAACCAAGTAAACACAAGAAAAAAGATATGTGTACTATCACAGTACTAGAGATAAAAGTAAACAAATAAGTTGTGATAGTGTTAAACATATTATGTGAATAATGAAAAATAGAAAAAGAAAGACTGTGCATGTCATTTGTAAATAGCAGGTAAATGTCTTGTAAAAATGTTGAGTTTAGGTCAAAACCTCGTTAGCATTTAAAACCAAATGTTGGATAAGATGACACACAGTTTTTCGTATTGTACAAGTACCCGTGCATATCTGGGACCCGGTCTCAAACCCATAGCGCTGAACCATGACAAACCGCTAGGTGTTCAAGTAAAACCTCATACTATGGAACAATAACGGACATCACCCTTATGGTGACTCATGTATCAAACTGTGGTTCAGTACCACACAGTGTTGTTGCAGTAAAAGTCCTCCACATCTCAATCAAGAAGTTAGCCAACAAGATTCTTGTACAATGCAATTCTTATCTATCATATAATTTTTCTAATTCCCATATCAATAATACACGATACACATAAACTAATTGAAATACATAACTTGTCAAGTCAGACTGTGTACATATCCTTTTAACAAGAAACATGAATTCAGGAATAAGATTTAGGATCATGTATACACGTATTACGAGGATACTTCATTATACGTAAACAACATATAATGAACTTTTCACCATGCACCCATGAATAATCATGCCATCGTGTATCTAGTATATCAAAGTTATGTTTATTATTTATAATATTAATAAATACAAATATCACAATTTATAATATTAACGAATGATCATGTCATTGTGCATATTTGTATTAATAAAATACTATGTCACAATTTATAAAGCCCATGCAAAAATGTGCTTATGCATACTGCAGTTAAATTTATACATGATGTTTGCTATTATTTTTTTTATATTATAAGTGCCAAAGACTAATGCACCCATAATACATTACAAAATTATTTAGTTACAAATATACTGATCACATGCACACAATTATTACATCTTGCATGGGCTTGCTCGGCTTTGATAATAATTTTGCATGGGCAGTCAAAGCTCATGCAAAATTAATTTTTTAATTTTTTATTACTTTTTCCTTTCTTTTATTTCTTTTACTTTTCTTCTCTCTTTCTTGCATACAAGCCATATTATTTTTGCATACGTAAATTTTTCTTATTTTTATAAAATAAAAAATAAGAAAATATCACAATATTTACAAATATCAAATTTGACCCACTAATCTGTTTCAGTTCTCAATATCAATTAATGATCCGAAATATAAACTAGGCATATTCAAAAAATAAATTACGTACATAAATATGTTCTCAATATGTTCAAAATATGAACCAAGAATTTTTACAAAATAAATTATCGTATATAAATATAAATTAAATAAAAAACGAATAAAAAATAGCAGTGTCACTTGTCTCTTCTTGACCTCGAATACTAGGTTCGATTTATTTTTCTCCTCCTTTTTATCCTTCCTTTTTCTTTCTTTGTTGCTCTGGTTCGGCACAGAAGAGAATGAGAAAAGGGTGAGAAGGAGAGAGGGAGAGTGACAAGGCGTGTTAATTTATTTATTTTTTTCAACTAACTTTTCCTCTCACTCTAACACTCCAACACGTCAATTCTCCTTTGCCACCCACTTCTTAGTAACAACAGCACAGCACAAATTGAACCGCCTCTTTTATTTTATTTTTTTTGTTTATTTATTTATTTATTAATAATTTAATAATTTCGGCTCCGTATAACATTCTCCAAATATTATCAAATTAATGCAGAACGTAGTGCTCAACGAGAGATGCTACAAAATGATTCGTTTGTCATTTCGATGTCCGAAATAAATGAACCAAAATTCTGAAGTGATTAGAAGGATAATTTTTAATATTATTAAATTAGCAATTTTGGGAGTATTTTTTAGGCTCGCAAGGAAAATTTTTAAAAATCCTAAATATTAGAAAACTAATAGCCACGAAAATCGAATGTCATTTGGAGTTGCAGATTTAAAATTATATCCGCTGAAAGTTATTTCGGTATCCAAAATTAACTTCGTTGGATTTATTCGGCATGACTAGACTCTAAAGAGAGATATAAATAGCTCAAATTTTGAGATATTACACTCCTTTTGGGGACACCTTAGGCTTAGCTGGTTCTAGAGATTGAGTTCCACCAACAAATTCAAACTCCGGACAACTAGGAATCTAAAATATTACACTTTTTTTCCTACAATATATCACCGCATGGAAGGTACTCAACCAATTCATACCTAAAATAACATCATATCCACCTCTATTGATAACCAACAAGTTGACATAAAATTCCATATCATTAATCACCAAGAGACATAATCTACGCTCTTTATTAGTCATGATACTACTGTTTCCAGTCTTAATGTCTCACCCCACAGGTAAGATTGCAAAATCAATAGAATTATGGAAATCAAACATGACAAAGATAAAATAGTGTGAAGCTTTAGAATCGAATAGAACAATTGTTGGCGTATTGCCAACTAAAATCGTACCTACTATGACCCCTCCAGTGGTCTAAACTTTCTTAGTATTATCAGTCTAACCTGCCTCTGCCTCTGTCCTGGTCACCCTTGAGCTCTGGTATAGGCTTGTTGTTATGTCTCCAAAATCTTTTCTGGTTTGGTTCTTCAGTTCTCCGATCTGGTGGTTCCACTGCAACCGGTCCTGATGTTTGCTGATAAGGAGCTCCAGCTGTTGGTTGTTGCTTTGATTGCACCCTCGGACAATTAGTTACCCAATGATCTGTTGACTCGCATATCAGACATAATCTCAGAGCTCTTCTGCACTGCTTATGAACATGCCCTGTCATATTGCAGAAACTGCACACTAAAGCACCTCCTTTATTAGCAACTACTTATCGCGTCGCCAGAGGGCCTCCAAACCTCTGGGAAGAACCTACCCCTCAATTAAATGGCCTTTTGAATGTCGCTGATCTCCCTTCCTTAGTTACTTGCTCTAGGCAACATGCTGCTTCGAACATCTCCGAGTAAATCTTGTAGTTATGACCTGCTAGATGCTCCCTTAGATGAAACCTCAATCCTTATTGGAACGTATGTGCTCGCTCCTCTTCATTAGCTACTAAGGTTGGGTGGGGCAAAACGACTAAGGCTCATAAATTCTGCAGCATAGGCGTCTATACTCTGATCTCTTTGCTACAGTGCCAGAAATTTGTTCCTGATTTTCTATCATGCTGATGCATGAAAAAATCTGGTGAGAAATGCTTCTACAAATTTCTCCCAGGTTAGGGGTTCCTTGTGGTTTACTTCTTCAGCAAACCACCACGTTCTGGCTACATCAGTCAACTGAATACATACTACCTCTACTATATTTTTTTTTGGAATTCTTACCGCCCTTAGAAAATTCTCCATATTAACAATCCACTATTCAGCCTTCAATGGTCCTTCTGTCCTAGAAAATACTGGTGGCTGCAGTTTTCGAAAACCGACACCATCCCGGTTCTTTCCAGCTCTTTAGATTGCAACATTCTTTATAATATCATCATCGTGGTTTCTTGCGTCTATGCTACTCTTTGCACTAGGTTCCTAAGATCAGAAGTCTTATCTATCGGACATGTACTCATACTCACAGAAGATTGGATCGACACTACTCTGCGACGGACCAGATAGGAATCAATAAAAGAAATTCAAGATAGATATCTCAAACAAATAAAAAATAATAGGACAAGCACAATACTAGATCAGATAGACATCAAAGAATAAGGAATAATTATAAAGAATGAGTCACATACATGTACTTATGTAGCATTAATCATATGGTCTTTCACCTAAACCTAACCTTTGATATCACCCTGTAATGCCCCCGTTTTTCAGCTGCTTCCCAAAACAGCGAACATTACGTAAAATTATACTAGACAATCTAACAATCACAAGATCTTTGAATAACTATAATAACTGTCATAATCAGATGAATAAATAATATACCTGAAACTGAAGGATTTCATTCATATGAGAGTTAATTACACAAGATTGCGCACTGTTTTAAATATAAACACAAAAGAATTAAAAGAGAAAAGCAGTACACAAGCAAAAGGAAATATAAACAAAATATACAAAGGTTTTCCAAGGTACTTCATACTTACTGTCACTTTGTCTGATCAATGAAGTAGGTGTTTTCAGTTAGGCTTGGTTCTCTTTTTTTGCCTTCTAAATCTGAGTTTAAAACCTAGGGGATTAAACCCAGCAAGTAATACTTTAAAAAGGAAAAATGTGTACTATCATAGTATAGAAGTATCAGTGTACGTGAGTAGATTATGTTAGTGTTGTTCGTGAACATATGAATTAAACATGTAAACAAGTATAAATAAATAATGCATAAATAAGTAAATGAACATGACGATAATTACTCTATTTATTTTAATTAATTATTCTATTGGCCTTAGTCATCGTCCAAGTTAATTGTAAAAACTGTATAGATGGATATGATACCGCTATTCTCCATTGTCGTATAAATGCCCGTGCATGCTTAGGTCCCGGCCTCAATCGTATGGTACTGAACCATACCATACCGCTAGGTATTCAATTCAATTTCCATATTGTATTACAATAACAGACATATTACACCAGGTATCAATTATCAATTGGTGATCCAATATCACCCAGGCCGCCGTAGTTAAAGATTTTCGACCTTAACATTACAATCATTTCTTATACAACACAACTCTTATCCATCATATAGTTTCTCATATCCCCGAGTTCGTAATACATCATGCACATGAGATTTTTTTTTATATTTGTTTGTTTATTTTTCTATTCCTTTCTTTAATTATTTTTCAATTCACGTTAACATTCTTACATCTCCACGACTGCACATGACTTATAGTATAATAGCACATGATTTGTAACATCATAGCAAGATCAATTAGATATCTATGTCATCTTAGTAATATTAGTGCACAATTATATCATAATATATATTATCAAATTTATTCAATAGTCTGGTTCAGTTCTCAATACTAATCAATAATCTAATTTGTGAATCAAGTACATCATGTAATAATATTGCATTATTTCTAAGCCCAAACTTATGCACTTATTCCATTTCTAGGCCCAATCATATATATTTTTATATATATTTTTCTTTGATAAATTTTCAACTAAAATCCAAGCCCAATTCATCAATTATTTATTTATTTTATTATTATTTCCTTTTATTTTCAATCCATCAATTATTTCCAATTAAAATCCAAGTCCATGTTCAAGTCCAATTTAGCAATCCATTAATTCATCAAGCCCACTGCACATTCTGTTTTTTTTTTCTTTTTTTTTCCAGACCAAGCCTAAGCCTAAGCCTACTAAATTATTTTTTTCTATTCGGCCCAAGTCTAAGCCTAAGCCCACTGAATTATTATTTTTTTATCCGGCACAAGCCCAAGCCCAAGCCCACTGAATTATATTTTTTTCTTTCTTTTTTTCTTTTTTAATCTGGCCAAAGCCCATTACATTAAACTTGCAGCCCACTAAAGAAATTCTAAGGCAAAGAACAATTAACAATTTAAAACTTACAGGCCATTACATTAAAACCTGCAGCCCAGCCCACCAAATTGTCTTCCAGCCCACTAAACTGGAAAATAACAATTAACAATTTAGTAAATTAAAATAAATTGAAATAAATTGAAACCAATGTAAGGTAAAGAAATTCTAATGATAATCTGAAAGTAAAAATTGAAATAATCATGAATGCACATAAAATTGGAAAAATTAAAATATGTGTTAACTTGCTTGATTGCGTGGACGAGAGGGAGATGATGTTCTATGGTTAAGAAGTGAAGAAGAGAATGAGAAAGAGAATAGAAAGAGAAAGAGGAAATTCCTCGGGTTGGTCCTGCCGTGAGAATGGGTAAGAAGAGAGTGAGAGGAATGATGGGTTTTTGTTTTTCTTCTCTCTCTCTCTTTTCTTTTCTTTTGTTCAGTGAATGATAGAACAGAGAGAGAGAGGGATTTCATTATAATCCCCCAATCACTCTCCCTATGACACCTATTCACTAAGGCCACACCCACCCCCTTTAGCCAACTCATCTGCAGCCATGCACCGCCTCAAAATATTTTATTTAGTTATTTATTTATTTAATAATTTAATAACTTTGGTTCCGTATAATATTCTCCGAATACTACTAAATTAATACAGGGCGTAGTGAACACTACAAAATTATATATTTGTCATTTTAATATACGGAATAAATAAACCAAAATTCCAAAGTAATTAGAAGGATATATTAATATTATTAAATTAGAAGTTTTGGGAGTATTTTTTGGGCTCGTAGGAAAAATTTGTAAAAATCATAAATATTATAAAACTAATAACCGCGAAGACCGAATGTCATTTGGAGTTACAGATTTAAAATTATGTCCACCAAAAGTTATTTCGGTGTCCAAAATTAATTTCGGTAGACTTATTTGGCATGACTAAACTCAAAAGAGAGATACAGATAGCTCGAATTTTGGGATATTACAATGAAAAAAAATTTATTATACCAAAAATCTTATGTTTTCTACATATGAATGGGGATATGGTTTTAAAGAATAATTTTATTGGAAAATATCTACCAATAATGGATAATTTATGGAGAATTTTATTGGAGAATAATCTTAAGTTTGATGGATAATTTATCCAAAGAAAAGAGATATTAATAAATTTAACAAAGAGATCTAAGGTATTTAATAAGTTTGACTGTAAGTATAGATTTTGGCATAAGATGATAGAGGAGTCAAAACCACTAACGGCTTTTAGTACACTACGTGGTCATTATCATTAGAATGTTATGTCATTCGGATTAAACACTGTACCACAAATATTTTAAAGATGGATGGACTAAATTTTTAATGATTTAAAGGATTTTTGTGTTGTATATACTGATAACATCTTGATTTTCTCCAAAACAAAAGAGGATCATAAGGGATATCTAAAAATCATTAGTAATGTTTTTAAAAAATACGGAATAATACTCTCGCCAAAAAGATTGAAATTGAAAAGGAATCCATAGAATTTCTTAGAATTGTTGTAGACAAGGATGGTATCCAACTACACATATGTATCATTTAAAAAAACAAAGAATTTTTTGAAGAGATAAACGATAAGAGGCAACTGCAGAGTTTACTAGGATTGCTGAATTATAAAAGAAATTTTCTAGGAGAATTGACTAAGTAAGAAATATCTCTACTGAAAAAACTGAATAAAGATCAGAAATTCGTCTGGACAGATAAAAATAAAAACTCTAAACCAAATAAATCAACTCTTTGAAAATGCATAAGAAGTTTACCTACCTAAACCAGAAGATAAATTAATTCTACACACAAATGCATCTAATAAATGTTGGGGTGTGCATTAAAAACAATCGCAAAAGAAATTTGGGATAAAGAGAACCCACCCTTATTCCAGAATGGGATTGGGCTCAAAAAAAAGTGTACCACAGAAAATACTAAAACATGAGAAACTTTATGGATACAAATCTGGAAAATTCAAACCAAACAAACTAAAATGGGTTACATTTGAGAAGGAATTATATAATTTAAGACTAGCCTTGCCAAAATTTCAAAAATTTCTTTCACCTGAGTTTTTTATTATCATAACAGATAATAAAACTGTAAAAGATTTTTGGTAAACACCAAAAAGGCCTCTAGCAAACGAATGCAGTGGTATAATAAAATTGGTCAATATTTTTTTGAGATAGAACATATCAAAGGAAAAGACAACTTTATTGCAGATTACTTAAGCTGACCTACTATATAAAAATAATAATAGTAATAATAATAATTACTTGACAAGGAAAGTATTAGTAATTTATGGATAAGGGGAAGGCTAGAACAAATAGTGTCCATATTCCAACAGCATTTATTATATTCGTTGGATATTAGCTAGGTATCTACACAGCAGGAGAAAAATATTATGACCAAGTGTTCGATTTTAATGGGTCATGCTACTGACATTACTATTCTCTTGAGGATGGTATCTTGGCATGAGAAATATCATGCTAGAATCCATACATAGCAGAAGAAATTTGTGACCTCATCTATCAGATGATCGAACAAAAATAACGAGTTTTCCGAACCTAGAAATCTCGTTACTATTTTACTCCGAGCTAAATAGAGCCTAGAGGGCACACCAAAAAATAAATCTTGGAATTATAAATTTTCGTGCTTTTCAGAAACATATGGGGGACTTAGTAGAACTTATAATGAAGAAAGATTCAAAATTTAAATCATTAAGTGAGGTTTGCTTAAATTTTATAACAACCCTTGATGAAGACATGATTAAGGTAATATCCCCTAAATAATATGATCTTTTAAAAATCATAGGTGAACTTCTAGAGAAGAAGCTGCCCATCTTTGCTTAATCAAGCAAGGCAAGGAAGAATGACCAACGTATTGCAGTTCGGGACCATAAGACTAGAAGATTTGCAGGCGTGCAATATCTCCACGCAGCAAACCAAGGAAGAAATGGACACAGAAGTTGAAGCAGAAGTGGAAGTCGACATAGACGAGATAGCCAACAGCAGAGAAACCTCTGTACAGAGACTACTGAAGTAATTATACGATGAAGGCAATCTGACAGTTGGCCTACTTAGGGAGGAGTCTGAAAAGTTTGATTATTATTTCTCTATGAGACACCAAAGATGAAAAAAAATGGTTCCAAAGTAAAGACTTGACTAAAAGTAACCACCAGAAGCAAAGATTGTGCCGATAGGATGGGGCAATCCTCATCTCTAGCTTCGGCAAAAACTTCAGTCTCTGATAATTTTCACAATTTCCTATAAAGTCTGCTTATGTATATATCTCTAAAAAAAATGGTGCCTCTTTTGACATTCACTGTTCAAGATTACCAACAACAATAGTAAGATTGCAATCGGCAATAGTAAGATTCCTGATATTAACAATAAATTGTCCTACATAATTGCGCCAACAGTAAAATTTTTTGCATGATAAAGTAAAAGAGTACTACACTAAGATTTCCTATATGATTAAAGTAGAAGAGTTCTATAGTAAGATTCTTACAGCTGGCAAGGCTTCCCCAAGAAGAAATTTAAAGTTTCAGCTAGAAAGAACCTCGTCTATAAATAGGGACTCCCGGGGACTCGAATTGGCATCAGCAGACCATCAGCTACTCTATGTGCTCCACTCTAGCATCCTCTCCTTCATTCTTATCCTCTCCTTAGCATTTTTCTAGTTTTGTGTCAGCCGATCAAAAACCACTCCACTTGTAAAAAACCACACTCTACTTATATGTATAATTAGTGTACTTGAGTGTACTTACTTTTCGCATCAGCATGATTGTAATAGTAACCCTCTAGTATCAGAGTGTGATTGTAGTAGTAACCGTTTGGTATCAGCGTGATTGTAGTAGTAGTAATCCTCTTAAGTTGTTAACCCCTCTGGTATCATAGCCAAGGAGGGGTTTGCATCTGTATCAGCGTCTTCTAACCCAATGAATTTTTTTCGAGTTGTAGTAGTAAACCCTCTGTAGTAGTTAACCCTCATCCCCTCCTTACATACCGGATTTTTCTCCCCAGACGCTGATACAGACTGCAAATTCCTCCTACCCAACAAGGAACGGCTGGGCTCTGATACCCTCTGGTATCAGAGCCTGATCGGGTATCAGAGCCCGGCCGTTCCTTGTTGGGAAGGAGGGATTTGCAGCCTGTATCAACATTTTCAGTGTGATATCTACAGTTCCAATATGTATTATATGGTTTGAATTATTTTAAAATAGATTGTATTAGGTTTAATGTGTTAGATAAGCTTTTTGTTGAATTATTATAAAGTAAAATGTTGAACCATGCAGTCTGGTTTACCAAAATGGATTGGAAATTACCTATCAGGGCTTGATGGTAGTTTGTGAATCGGTTATCCATGACAAGTATTAATATGGGCAAATCTATGCCTGCTTTAAGCAGTGCATTGATTTTAATTTGGATTAAATCAATATGGATATATCAAATTTCTAGGTACTTCTTTTCCATCTTCGCACCTTTTCTCAGTTGAAGATGGGGATATCTATCCACTCTTCAGCTGATAGATTAGTAGTCTCTATCTTTTTATTTGTTGATGTTTCTTCATCTTTTTGATATTTTCTGGGCTAAAGACTGCTTCTCTCCCGACCACATCTCCTAACGTTATATTGTCCAATTCTGATGTTGGGTGTGTGATAGGACCTGACTCGTCATTCATCATAAAAATCATTTCAGAATCTGAATCACACTCAACATCAAACTCCTATAGCACTACATCCGAAGGGAAAACTTTTTCTCCAATATAGACTTCTAAATCTTACTCTTTCATATATTTTATAATTTTATGAGCATTTTTTTCTCTTCTAAGACAGTCTCTGGTGAAATGTCCTTCGTCACACGCAAAACACATGCACCCCTTCTTATCCTTTTGGGTAGAGGACTCATCACGCTTCCTAATATATTTATTATTTTTAATAAATCCTCTATTCTTCCTCCATGGCCTCCATCGGAAAATTTTTCTAAACACTACCTTTGGTTTCTTTTCTTGTATTTCGTTTCCTATCTTCCAGCTTTCACCAATTATTTTTTCACAATATATTCTTCCTTTAGGGGAATTGCTGATTGAGTTTTTTATTTTTTTTTTATAAGATTTTATATTAAGACAGTCATCATGTATTAATTTAAGTGCTTAAAGGACACAGTGCCCTAAATTGTCCTTTTCCTCAATTTGTTTTAGATAATCTGGTACCCGTTACGTATTTTAGTATCCCTTGGGCTTGGGTGCTTGTGAAAAATAGATCAAGCCAATTTTGCATTTTATCGTATTCAAATTTGTAAAAGTATTTTGAAAATGTTTTGAATTATTATTCAAACTCACATATTTCACGTAACTTAATTTTGGACAGTGCGTAAAGCATTTCTTCCTCTTGGGTTTTGTCATCTATGAATCCACATAAAAAAATTTATATTTTTTATGATCTCAGTAAGGATATCATCAATTCCAGTGAATTTGGCATCTTCAACTCACTCCCTTCGTTTACTTTTTCCCTCTTCTGAATTTATCTATTGTATCATCCATTGCAATACATCTCCTTGTAAAGTTTCCGTAATGTCATTAACGAATATTTTTTTATCCCATATTCTTTCATGATTCGTGATTACGATTGATAGAGACTATACCCAGTCATCTATGGTTTTTTGCTTATCCTTAAAGTGTAAATTAGATAGATCAAGATAAGTTCCTCCTTGAGATATACTCCTTTTTATTAAATCATCAATTCTCAGGTTTTTTCCATTTATAAATTATTTAAGTCTAATGAAGTTTTTCTATCTTAACCGACATGTATTAACTCATTATCATATTCGATGTTTCCTTCAAATTCAGTCTTGTATTCATCATGTATAGTCATTCCAAAATCCTCATCCTCCGACTTCGTGATACTCTCAACCTCAAAATACTCATCCTCACTTTCTAAGTTATATGTTTCAGGATCAAATTTAAAATGGTGTAACAAATCTTCATTCTGAAGATACGTCTCTTGTATTATATTCACTAAATGGTCTCTCTCCTGAATAGTACTGTTTGAATCCTTATATAGGTCTTTCCAGCAATTAAATAGTTCAATTATCGAGTCATGCTCTTGTCTAGAGTATGTTCTTTCGAGTTGCATAATATTAATCTGATAACTTTGTTTCTTCTATGTTGAGCTAGTTTCTAAACCATCGATGCGATTTAACCTTCCTATTATCTCCCTTATCTCTCCATCGAATCGCCCGATGGAAGCATTCCATTTTTCGAACTTAGAAAATATTTTAATCAATTGTTTGCTTTATTCCATGGATTGTTTTACTTGGACAACTAATTTGTCAAATCCAAAAACTATAAGATTAACAAGAGTGTTAAGAAATATTGTGATGTTTGTTAAATTCTTATCTATAGCTCCTAAAAATGTTCTAAATAACTATAGTCTCATCTAAAATTCTCAAATATGCATGGTATATTAGTTGCCATCTAAGATGTCGAAGGGCAACTAACTCTGAGTAATCTACGGTACTTAAAACCACCTTTCGAGGGACCCTACAAATGCCTATCCGCAGCAATAAGGAGCACACACAGGAATTTAGATTTTAAGGTTACTCAAATCTACCAAGAAACACTTATAATAAAACAAAAATAATCCTCATACAGATTATAAGAGAGAAAAAATCGACTTTACAGTCAATTGACACTATATATAGACTAAAAGGGTTTTTTGAACTATTCCCAAGCTTCTCCATTTTTTTACTGATTTTTCCTATTTTTTCTGATTTTTTTCGAATGTTCTAACAACTTTTCTAATTTTTTTATAATTTTTAATGATTTTATCAAATTTACTACAGTGATGTTAAAGTGACTTTTCCAATTTCGAGGATTTTTCCAAATTTTTTTGAATTTTTATGATTTTTGGTGATTTTTTTGGAATAAATTAACATAAAATAAAATGAACAAAAAGCTAATTTTACACACCAAACCAATTATAATCTACTTTAAAATAATTCAAATCATACAGTACATACGGAACAGTAGACATCACATTGAAGACACTGATACAGACTGTAAATCCCTCCTGTCCAATAAGGAATTGCCATATGTATGTGATGAGTGTCATATATTACATATTTATAGTCTCCATATTATATATTTTTGTATTTAAATAATGCTACTTGGGTATTTTTAGTGTACTTCTTAGATAATCATATTTCTACAAGGAGATAACATAAAATCAGAACCGGATTAGGAAATCAAGTTTAAAAAGGAGTTAAAAGTCAGAAAACCTACAAGACTATGATACTGCAGAGAGTAAAAGTCCAATACAGTCATCAAAATCAAAAGAATAAGACAAGAGACTCATACAGGAGAAAAACCAAAAGAAGATCTTAGGGTTTTGCCGCTATTTGGTGGCATTAGTCGCCAATTGGCTGCAAAGTGGGCCCAACTCTGGATGATTTTTCTACGGGGGCTTCAATGTAATTTTTTAGTTTTTCACCTATACTCAAATTAGGGTTTGATTTTCCGAAGCCTATATATTGGTCGTAACCTTATAATCTAGGGTTATCATAGAGAAAATAGGATATAGTTTTGTACTCGTATTTAATTAATAAAATTAGGGTTTGCTGAAGAAGTGACGGCCACAATACCATGCTTCAGAGGTACGCCATTGTTTTCAAGTTCTTTATTTGCTTTTTAGATAGAGTTAATTACTTTCTAGTATAGATTTATTTACTTTATAGTATAGATTTATCTTGCTTTCTAGGAAAATAGAATTTTTCATGGCTTTCATAAATAAAAATAGGATTTTGCTTACTAGAATTATGAGCAACTAATTTACTTTAGCCCTAGCATGTAGATGAAGTTAGTTTAATAAATCTAACATGGATTTATCTCATCTTCTTCCTAAAAAGAAATAAAGTCATGATTTTTCTATAAATAAATAAAAGATAGATTTCGTAATCACAATTCTTTGATAGATTATGATTAATTCATATTTTGATAATCTATACTTAGATAAGATTTGGAATTAATATTTTTTGTCTTTATTTCTAGAATTATTAACAAGGTTTTCCTATAAATCAATTGAAGATAATAAACTTGTAAATCTAATTTTTTTGATAGGTTATACTTAAGTTTGGTCTCTTAATAGCTTATACTTAGATTAGGATTTGAAGTTTATTTCTTTGTTTTTGTTTACAAGATTATCTACTAGATATAATTTGGTTTTTAGAAATATGTTATATTTGATGGTCTATACTTGCACATCACTTGATAGGTCATACTTAGGGACACTTAATTAAAATCAAATTTAAAATATAACAATTTTAATATATTACTTGATCGTGCATAATAAAAAAGTTAGAAAGAAATAGATAATTCATTATTAGGCTTCTATTCTAATGGATTCAAAATCCTAAGCTAAATTTTAGGACTTAAAACTAATCCTCTCAATTTAGAATCTCATAATTAGCTTGATAGAACTAAAGAATTTGTGAGAATAGCAAAATACCTTAGATTTCTGTGGAACGACCTGTATAGTGCTACACCGATACTGTGCACTTGCAGTAGATATTTCAAATCAAGTTTTTGGTACCATTGCCGGGGATCGATGGTGTTTTTTTTGATTTTTCTAACATTTTATAGGTTAACAGTGTGTGTTGAGTATGCAGAGACCAGAAAGTGCTGATACAAAAAAACAAAAGGGATAAAAAGAGCTTAAGGATTGTGTAACAGAAACCAGAGAGAAAAACTCTCTGGTTCTGCCACTGTTTGGCGGCAAGAACCACTAATTGGCGGTAGTTCAAGTAATTCCTGACCCCAATTTTTCTCAAGTTCTATATTTTGGTTCTTTGTTTTTGTAAAAAAAATTAAAAATTTTTTAAAAAAAGTAGGAACAGTAAGAATCATATCTTTTATTTGATCATATCTCTTCCATCGTTTTATCTCCACCACACCCCACTTCTTGCGTTAGTTTAGGAAATTCACGCATCCATTCACGGTCACTAGTTCATGCCATATTGAGCCCGTGATTAATTTGGTCGACTCGTGAGATCAGATTTGTTCATGGGAGATAAGATGGACCAACCGATCCCGATCCTTCAGGATCGATGTTACCCATTGCGCACATCACTACTATCATACATAAAACTTCCACAAGCAGTGGGTAATCACTTTGAATTGAAGTCGCAGTACATAAGTATACTTCCTAAATTCACTGGTTCTGATTATGAGGATGCATATCTCTTTATCAGTGAATTTCAGGAAGTGTGTATGATGATAAAACTGCAGCACTTATCGGAGGATGCAATTAAACTCTGCTTCATCCCATTCTCTCTTAACGATAATGCTAAGAAGTAGTTGTACAGTATGCCTACTGATTCAATCACTACTTGGGATGAATTTGTTGCAGTGTTTCTTAAGAAGTATTATCCCATGCACAAGACGGCCAAAATTCGAAATCAAATTAATCAATTCCGTCAAGTGTTGGGAGAGCCCTTCTAGAAATACTTAGAATGGTTCAAGAATTTATTAGCTTAGTGCCCTCACCATATGATAGAAAAGTAGCGGTTGTGTCAAATCGTGTACGAAGAACTTGATTACACATCCAAAACTCTTTTTGAGTCTATATGTCAGGGGGAGTTCATAAGAAAGAATGAGGATGTAGTATGGGACTTCCTTGAGTACCTATTGTGAAAAACTATGCAGTGGAAGAGTCTCGCTGAGAAATCCAATACATCAATTTCTGCGCCTAAGGGTGGGATTCGTAACGTCGATAGCTCTATAGCTGCCGAAGCTAAGATTGTAGCCTTTATGAGGAGAATTGAGGCGTTGGAGACACCTAGTGCTCTACCAGTGGGTCAAGTGAATCAAATCCAAAGTCCCACATGCTTTAATTACAGAACTCCAAATCACGTTATGGAGAAGTGTCCATTGTTAGTGTGCGTCCCACACTTGAACAGGCTAACGCCTTTTATCAAAGACCCATGAGTAATCCATACACTCCTATATACAATCCTGGCTGGAGGAACCATCCAAATCTCTCATGCGGTCAAGAGCAATATTAGGGAGTCCCGAACCCTAATATTCAACCTCCAGTCAATGGTCAGTTCCCAAGACCAAATGTGGGTGCTTATCAACACCCAAACGCTTCAAATCATGAGAAAAACTAGAATAGACCACCTGCACAAAACAAATTACACCCACAATAGGAGTCTAATAATGATCGAGTAAAGCGACTCCAGTCACTTGAGAAGAACGTTGAAAATCTTCTCAAATCTCAATCCAACCTTAACACGCATATGTCCAATCTTGACACGCACATGCAAAATCTTATGAAAGTGTTAACTGATTTTATTCAAAGAACATATCAGCACCTGCTCGTGAACTCTCAATCTATTAAGAACTTAGAGCAGCAGGTTGGACAATTAGCGAGTCAAATGAGTGAACGTGACAAGGATACTTTTCCAAGTCAACCCTTAACAAATCCTAATGCTAATTCCTCAAACTCCAATCAGTCGCATGTCAACCAAGTTAATACCATTCACACACTTTGATCTGGCAAGCTGATTGTGACAATCATGTAGCCATGCCACCTGATTCCACTCCTAGTACACGGCAGACTACAGTCCTTGATTTCATGATTCCATCACCACCTCTTGATCCATCATCATCCCACGATCCACCCACTAGCACGACAGAGGAGTTTGACCCCTCTAATTCTGATCCTCATATCGACCATACTTATAAGCTGAAGGCTCCCTATCCAAATCAATTAAAGAAAAATTCTCCTCAGGTTGAGCACATCCTTGAGTTATTCAAGCAAGTTAAGTTCAATGTTCCTCTTCTTGATGCAATCCAACAAGTACCTGTTTATGCAAAATTCTTAAAGGATTTATGCACAAAAAAGAGAACAACAAATGTTCCAAAGAAAGTCTTCCTAGCTTCTAATATCTTTAGCATTCTCTCTCAATCAGTACCTGTGAAGTACAAAGACCCTAAAAGTCCTACTGTCTCCTGCACCATAGGGACTACAGTGATTAAAAGGGTTCTACTAAATTTAAGAGCGAATGCCAACTTACTTCCTTATTCAGTATACCAGCAGTGAGTACTGGGAGAGTTGAGACATACAAGAATTACATTACAACTAGCCGATAGATCTGTGAAGACGCCTATGGGAGAGATTGGACCATCTTGATTAAAATTGGGGAGTTTATCTTCCAAGTCGATTTTATAGTTCTCAAGACTCAATCTGTGGTGGATCCAAAGCATTGTATCCCAATTATTTTGGGACGTCCATTCCTGGCCACATCTAATACAGTTATTAATTGCCGGAGTGAATCGATAAGACTTTCCTTTGGAAACATGATACTTGACTTGAATATCTCAATTAGGGCGCTAACCAAGTGATCCACATGACGAGCCCCTAGAAGTGAATATGATCCAAGGTTTGTCCAGTGAGCACCAAGAGTAGGAATTATTTGATGAGCTGGATGGTTTAGTTGATGAGTGCTTATTCTTGGATACGCTCGATGAGTCATCTAATTATGCGTCTTCCACTCGATGGGAACTTCTACCTGAACTATTGATGACTAAACCATGAATTCAGTTACGACCATCTATTGAGTGTCCACCTAAGCTTGAAATGAAGACTCTTCCGAGTCATCTCAAGTACACTTTCTTGGGTGAACACAACATATTACCAATCATTATCTCTGCAGATTTGACTGAAACTTCAGAGGAAGCACTCATATCAGTATTGAAAGTACATAGAGAAGCCATAGGCTAGAGTATGACTGATATAAAGGGGATAAGCCCATCTACAGTGCAGTATAGAATCCATTTACTAGGTAATGCATGACCTACAAGAGACCCTCAACGTAGGTTGAATCCGGTAATGAAAGAAGATATGAGGAAGGATATTCTTAAGTACCTTGACAATGGGATCATCTATCATATCTCTGATAGTGCATGGGTGAGCCAGTTCAAGTAGTGTCTAAGAAGTCCGGAATCACTGTAGTCAAGAAAGATACAAATGAGCTTATCTCGATGCATTTGCAGACGGAATGGTGAGTTTGTATTGACTATAGAAAGTTGAATCTGCAACTAGGAAGGACCACTTTCCCTTACCTTTTATCGATCAGATGTTGGAACGGTTGGTCGGACATGAGTTCTATTATTTCTTAGATGGATACTCTGGCTACAACCAAATTCCCATCACTTCAGAGGATCAAGAAAAGACCATGTTCATATGTCCATTTGGCACCTTTGCATACAGACGCATGCCCTTTGGGTTATGCAATGCACCTGCCACGTTCCAAATATGCATGGTGAGTATTTTCTCTGACATGGTTAAACAGTTTCTTGAAATCTTCATGGATGATTTCTCTATCTTCAGAGATTCATTCCAAGAGTGTCTACATCATTTAGAGTTGGTTCTCACATGTTGTCATGAGAAACATTGACACTCAATTGGAAAAAATGTCATTTCATGGTCAAAAATGGTATAGTGCTAGGGCATGTCATCTCGAAGGATGGTATCGAGGTTGACAAAGCCAAGGTGGACCTCATCATTAATCTTCCACCTCCACGATCAATGAGAAATATACGCTCCATCCTTGGTCATGCTGGGTTCTATAGAAGATTTATCAAATAGTTTAGCAAAATTGCTAGGTCTTTGACACATCTACTATCTAAGAATGTGTCAATCAATTTTACACATGATTGTCTTAGAGTATTTGAGTAGCTCAAGAAGGCGCTTACCATCACTCCTATCATTTATGCGCCAGATTGGAGTCTGCCCTTTGAGCTTATGTGTGACGCATCTGATTATTCTATCGGTGTCGTCCTTTGACAACGTATTAATAAGCAGCCACATGTCATTTACTATGTAAGTAGGACACTCAATGACACCTAATTGAACTACTCTACCATAGAGAAAGAGCTTCTAGTAGTCGTCTTTGCACATGAAAAGTTTCGCTTCTACTTAATTGGATCACGGATTATAGTTTATACTGATCATGCTGCTTTGAAATATTGTTGACCAAGAAAGACGCAAAAGTAAGGCTCGTTCGATGGATCCTCTTGTTACAAAAGTTTAATCTTGAGATATTAGATAAGAAAGGTACGGATAATTTAGTAGCTAATAACTTGTCTCGCTTGCCTAACTCTCCAACTAACTCTTGCCCCATAAATGAATCATTTCCTGATGAGCAATTGTTTGCATTAACACGAGAACCATGGTTTGTTGACATTGTGAACTATCTTGTAACAAAAAAGATTCCATCCCATTGGTCCAAGCAAGATCGATATAAGTTCTTGTCCCAAGTAAAATTCTTTTACTGCGATGAACCATATCTGTTCAAATATTGTCGAAACCAGATCATACGTTCGATGCATACCTGACAATGAGATACAAAGTGTCATCTTTTTTGTCATGATTTTGCTTGTGGAGGACACTTTGGTCCCAGTTAAACCGCTGAAAAGGTATTGCAGAGTGGCTTTTATTGGAAACTCTTTTCAAAAATGATGTGGAATATTGCAAAACATCCACACGATGCCAATTCGTAGGAAAAAATTTCACAGCACAATATGATGCCTCTGCAACCTATCCTTGAGGTAAAAATATTCGATTTATGAGGTGTAGATTTTATGGGACTGTTACCCAACTCATTTGGAAACCAATACATATTGGTCATTGTCGATTATGTTTCCAAATGGGTAAAGGCAATAGCCGCAAAATCGAATAACAATAAAGTCATTGTCAAGTTCTTGAAGGAGAATATCTTTTCTCGATTAGGTATTCCTCGAGCTATCATTAGTGATAACGGTACCCATTTTACTAACCTGTCATTTGAGTCGCTCATACGGAAATACTCCATTACCCACAAGTTGGCCACACCGTATCATCCGCAAACCAATGGGCAAGTGGAAGTGTCCAATCGCCAAATCAAATTGATTTTGGAAAAGACAGTGAATTACAATATAAAAGATTGGTCATGTAAATTAGCGGATGCATTTTGGGCCTACCGTACCGCCTACAAGACCAATTTAGGCATATCTTCATATCGGTTGATATTTGGAAAAGCGTGTCATTTACCGGTGGAGTTTGAGTATAAGGCTTTATGGGCCATCAAATTTTTAAATTTTGAGTGAGAAAAAGCCAACGAGCAGCAGAGGCTACAACTTCAGTGAAGGTGAGCTTACTGGACCCTCTATTTAATGTTTAATTAGAATAATTTTTGGTGGTCTCTAATAAAATCTGATGGCATGATTTGTTTATGAAAAATTCTTTGGTGATATTTTTGTTGCATTTAGTGTATATTTCTTATCCACTATCGAAACTCTGGGATGAAATTATCTGATATACACACCCAATTCATTCTACATTCCAGAGCTAGTAGAGAAGTTTTATACAAGTTTTGTGAGATCCGATATTTCAGAAAATCGCAAAACCATAAAACTCTACTGGCATGGAGAAATACATGACGTTTAAGCAGTGGCCATATCTGCATTCACCGGTATCCTCCATCACCCTGGGAATCAAACCCCAAATGCGATTGAGGACTATCTTACATAGATGGGCCCAAATTACAGAATGACATGAGATAGAGGGATCAGCAGCAAGACACTTTACCGCAATAAACACGCGACTTGCCGCTGGATCAACACTAATGTGATGGGGATTACACACATGTCATCTTTTACACACCCACACTACATATTGTTGATCGCATAATGCATCAAGACAATCATTTTTGTGTGTGTGCACAATTAGTCAACACTATTATCGATGTTAAGATGCCGTCGAGGACTAGTGATGAGTGCCATATATTGCATATTTATAGCCTTCATATTACCTATTTTTGTATATAAATAATGCTACTCGGGTAATTTTAGTATGTTTTTTAGGAATTTTATTCGTACAAGGAGATGACATGAAATCAGAGTTGAAGTAGGAAATCAAAGTCCGAAAAGTTTCTAAAATGGGAGAGACTACGAGACCACGATGTTGTAGAAAGTCAAAGTCAAATATAGTCAGGAAAATCAAACATAGAAGACAAGAGACTCGTGTGAAAAAAGTTTCAACCAATTTTCACAATATTTAGCAGCCAAATGGCTGTAATTTAAGCCAAATAGCAGCCTAAAAGTGGGCCCACACGTTGAGATTTCGTCGGTGACTTCGTTATAATTTTCTAGTGTTTTAGTTATGTTAGAATTAGGGTTTGATTTCTGAGGCCTATATATTGATCATATCCTTGTATTCAAAAAGAGTCCAGTAAGTTTTGTACTCATTTTTAATTTAATAAAATTAGAGTTTTGTTAAATGGGTGACGGCCACAATACCGTGCTCCAGAGATAAGCCATTGCTTTTAATTCTTTATTCACTTTTTAGATAGAGTTAATTGCTTTCTAGTATAGATTTATTGATTTCTAGATTAGATTTATTTGCTTTCATGAATAAAAAAAGGATTTTGCTTTATAGAATTATGAGTAGCTAATTTTCTTTAGCCTTAGGATGTAGATGAAGTTAGTTTAATAAATCTAATATGGATTTATCTCATCTTCTTTCTAAAAAAAATAAAGTTATGATTTTTCTATAAATAAATAAAAGATAGAGTTCACAAATCATAATTTTTTGATAGATTATGCTTAATTAATATTTTAATAATCTATGCTTAGATGAAGTTTAGAATTCTTATTCTTTGTTTATTTTTTGATTTATCAATAAAGATTTTCGTATAAATAAATTGAATTGGATAAACTTGTAAATCTAATTTTTTTGATAGGTTATACTTAAGTTCGGTCTTTTGATAGCCTATGCTTAGATTAGAGTTTGAAGTTTATTTTTTTTCTTTTGTTTATGAGATTTTCTCTTGATATGATTTGTCTTTAAGAAAGGTGTTATCTTTGATGGTCTATACTTACACATCACTTGATAGGTCATACTTAGGGGCACTTGATTAAAATCAAATTAAAAAGATCATATTTTTAATATGTTACTTAACCGAGCATAATTAAAAAGTTAGGAAGAAAGAGATAATTCACTGTTAGGCTATTATTCTAATGGATTCGAAATCCTAGGCTAATCTCTAGAACATAGAACCAATCTTCCCTCAATTTAGAAACTCTTAGTTAATCCACTAGAACTAAAGAAATAGTAAGAATCCTAAAACACCTGAGATCTCTGTGGGATGACCTGTATAGCGCTACAACCGATATTGTGCGCTTGCAGTAAATATCACATCAAGTTTTTGGCACCGTTGCTGGGGATCGATGGTGTTTTTCTTACTTTTTCTAACATTTTACGGGTTAACAATGTGTGTTGAGTGTGCAGGGACCAGAAACTGCAGATACAGGAAGATAAAAAGGATCAAAGAAGCCTCAGATCTGCGCAGCAGAAACTAGAGAGCCAAACTCTCTGGTTTGGCCGCTATTCAGCATCCAAAACCGCTATTTAGTGGCCAAATTGGTAACTTTTGAGCCCTAATTTTCTCCAGTTCTGTATTTTGGTTCCCTGGTTCTGTAAAAAAAGTATAAAAAAATAAAAAAATTAGGAACAGTAGAAATCATATTTTTATTTGATCATATCTATTCCACCATTTTATTTCTCCACCATACCCCACTTCTTGCATTGTTTAGGAAATTCACGCATACACTAACGGTCACTGGTTCATGCTTTATTGGACCCGTGATCAATTTGGTCGACTTGTGAGATCAGATTTGTTCATGGAAGACAAGATGGACCAGCCGATCCCGATCCTTTAGGATCGATGTTACCCGTTGCACACATCACTTTCATCATGCATAAAACTTTCATACACAGTGGGTAATCACTATGAATTGAAACCACAGTACATTAATATGCTTCCTAAATTCACTGGTTCTGATTCAGAAGATACATATCTCTTTATCAGTGAATTTTAGGAAGTATGCATAATGATTAAACTGCAGCACTTATCGGAGGATGCAATTAAGCTCCGCTTCATCCCCTTTGAACTTAAGGATAATGCTAAGAAGTGGTTGTATAGTATGCCTACTGATTCAATCACTACTTGGAATGAATTCGTTACGGTATTTCTTATTAAGTATTATCCCACGCATAAGACGGTAAGGATACGAAATCAAATTAATCAATTCCGTCAAATGCCGGGAGAACCCTTCTGGAAATACTTGGAACGGTTCAAGGACTTATTAGCTCAGTGCCCCCACCATGCGATAGAAAAGTGGCGGTTGTGTCAAATCGTGTAAGGACTCGATTACACATCCAAAACTCTTCTTGAGTCCATGTGTCAGGGGGAGTTCATGAGAAAGAATAAGGATGAAGCATGGGACTTTCTTGAGGACCTATCGTGGAAGACTATGCAGTGGGAGAGTCCCACTGAGAAGCCCAGTGCATCAATTTCGACACATAAGGGTGAGATCCATAGCGTCGACAGCTCTATAGCTGCCAAATCTACGATTGCAGCTCTTATGAGGAGAATTGAGGCATTGGAGACCACTCGTGCTCCACAGGTAGGTCAAGTAAATCAAATTTAAATTCCCACATGCTTTAATGCGGAACTCCGAATCATTTTATGGAGTAGTGTCCATTATTAATGAATCCCATGGGTCCCACACATGAGCAGGCTAATGCCTTATATTAACAACCCATGAGCAATCTTTACGCTCCTTCATACAATCCTGGCTAGAGGAATCATCCAAATCTATTATGGGGACAAGGGCAATATCAGGGGGCCACCAATCCTAACATGCAATCTTCAGCCAATGGTTAGTTTCCAAGACCAAATGTGAATGCTTATCAACACCGAAACGCTTCAAATTATGGGAACACTAGAATAGGCCACATGCACAAAACCACTCACATCCACAACAGGGGACTAATAATGAAAACGAAAAGCCACTTCAGTCACTTGAGAAGCATGTTGAAAATCTTCTCAAGTCTTATTCCAACCTTGACACACATGCAAAATCTTATGAAAGTATCAACTGACTTTATTCAAAGTACAGGTCAGCAAATGCTCGTGAACTCTCAATATATAAAGAATATAGAACAGCAGGTTGGACAATTAGCGAGTCAGATGAATGAACGTGGCCAGAGTACCTTTCCAAGTCAATCCATAACGAACCCTAATGTCAGTTTCTCAAACTCTAATCAGTCGCAAGTCCACAATGCAATGCCATTCATATGCTTAGATCTGGCAAGCAAGTGGATAATAATGTAGCCATGCCCTCTGATCCCACTCCTACAATCTCGCAGGCTACATCATCTCTTCCACCCCTTTCTCCACGACCATCTCCATCACCTCCATCATCATCACATGATCATTTGAAAGAACCTATTCCTAAGCCGAAAGCACCATATCCTAATCGGCTTAGGAAGCCTTCACCGCAAGTAGAAAAGATTCTTGAGATATTTCAGCAAGTGAAGATTAATATTCCACTCCTTAATATTATACAACAGGTTTCTACTTATGCTAAGTTCCTCAAGGATTTGTATACTAAGAAACGAGCAAGAAACGTTCCTGAGAAAATTTTTCTTGCTACAAATATATCGCAAATCCTCTCTAACTCCTTGCCTATCAAGTACAAAGATCCAAGTTTTCCTACAATCTCATGCACCATTGGGAACACTACATTTAATAGGGCGTTGCTTGATTTAGGGGCCAGTGTCAACTTGCTTCCTTACACTGTTTATCAGCAACTGGGATTAGGAAACTTCAACCTACTAAGGTCACATTGCAGCTAGCTGATCATTCGATGAAGAAACTACTTGGTATGGTCGAAAATGTGCTCATTAAGGTTGGCAAGTTTATCTTTCCTATAGACTTCATTGTCTTAGAAACTGAGCCGATCTCCAATCCACGAAATCAAATTCTCGTTATCTTGGGTAGACCATTCCTTGCAACATCAAATGCATTAATTGATTGTAGGAGTAGCCTCATAAAGTTATCGTTTGGGAATATGACTGTGGCATTGAACATATTTAATATGGATGAGAACGCAATAAGCTCCCTCATTGAGGTCAACATGGTTCATAATTTGCACTCTCATTCGATCTCTTGCACTGATGATGAACCCCCATTTAAGCAAATGTTCAAAGATGAGCTCATATTATTAGATGAATTAGCACATACTGATTCTTTGTATGATGATACTTGTGCAAGTGTGCCATTGATTTATGAGCAAACTTTTGAGGATTTGTTTGCAGAAGAGCTTGTACTACTTCGTGAGTTAGAAGATCCACCACTACATTCACTTCATCCTATAGCACTCTTCTCACCTCACGATATTTCTACATGTATGCTTGTTACTAACGATGATTGGCAGGTTTATAATAAAGAATTCTTTAACCCAATTGTTAATGCTTACATGTGGACAAAGAAAAAGCGAGGACGGCATAAGCTATAGACAGGTAATTTCGTGACTTGTAGGAGGTTGATGCATAAGCTAATTGTTAATGCACCCACTTCACGTTTAAAATGCACACACTATGAAAGTGGGAAGCGATCAAGAGGTCATAACCGCTTTCCGTGCGTTAATAGGGTGATGATATTGAGATCGTAATTTTTACGACTCTCATTATTTGTTTAGTATTTGTATAATAGTTTTCATATTTATTTTACCACACTTTATTAGTGTATGAGGGCATACACAAGTTTAGGTGTGGGAGAGTGGATTAGGAGATTTTTATTTTTTAGGATTTTAAAGATTTTATTTTTATTTTTAGGATTTTATTATTTTTAGATTTTTGGGTTTGTTTATTTTACACTTTGGGTAGTTTTTAGGGTAACTAACTAAAATTTTTTTTTAAAAAAAACTGAAAAAAAAAATAAAAAAATAAATTTAATAACAAATTTATGTATTTTTACCAATAGATCAACCTAACTACAGATAAAGGAACAAGTTTAGATTTGAAATTGGATAGGAGAGTAGATTGGACGATACACTTTGAATTTTATGAAAAAGATTAAAATCCGAAAAATAAATATCGCTAACAATAGTTTTGAGGCAAGTATACATCTATTTTTTACTTTACAATAGTTTATTAGGTTAAGGACAAAGATAATAATGATTAAGTAAGTCTTCTCTCTCTAAACAAAGAAAAAAGTGAGAATAAAATAATTTGGTGAGCATGGTATTAAGGCAATAGGTTCGAGAGTGATAAAATAATGGGGTGCGCCTGGTATTAAGGCAATAGCCTCAAGAGTTAAAAAAGAGTATGATTTAAATAATCGGGTACTTTGTGCCTAAGTAAGCATGAATATTCGCATGAAAAGTGAAATATTCTAAAAAAAAAGAAAAAGAAAAGAGTATGAACCGAGTAATCGGGTACATTGCGCCTAAGCAAGCATGAATATTCGCATGAAAGGTGAAATATTCTTAAAAAAAAAGAAAAAAATTTGTTATGAGAGAGGAGATGAATCATGAGTTAGAGTTGGAGTCCAAGGCCAAAAAAATTATCACACGTGCACGTAGTTGTATAGGAGCCAATAAATTATCTGTTAGTGGGTATTGAAAAATAGGATTTAAATTTTTTATTAAAAAGATAAATGTATCTGATATGACGCTCGATTTGAAAATTGATAATCTAAATGCGTTCTTAAGTTTGTATATTAGTAAGATTAATTGATGAAAATATTATAAAAAAAAGATTTTTCTTTCTTTTGTACAAATTTTTATTTTTCTTGATTTTCAGTTATCCTTATTTTTCTTTTCTTTATTCTTTAATCTATTTTCTTCATGAATTTTGTGGGTATATTCACTGCAAACCCTCACGAGACAACACTCGTCCACTAGGGTAACCTAGGGTTTAAAGGCTTGTTGCACATGCTAAGTGTAATCGCGATTCCTGCAAAAGTGAGTTATAATTTTTATTTTTCTTTTTAGGTTTAGGTTTTGCTCGAAAACTAGCAAAAGATAGGTGTGGGGGTATGATGAGTGCCATATATTGCATATTTATAGCCTTCATATTACCTATTTTTGTATATAAATAATTCTACTCGGATATTTTTAGTGTGTTTTTCAGGAATTTTATTCGTACAAGGAGATGGCATGAAATCAGAGTTGGAGTAGAAAATTAAAGTCTGAAAAGTTTCTAAAATTGGCGAGACTACGAGACAACAATGTTGTAGAAAGTCAAAGTCAAATACAGTCAGGGAAATCAAACGTGAGACTCGTGTGGAAGAAATTTCAACCGATTTTCACAAAATTTAGCCGCCAAATGGCAGTAATTTCAGCCAAATAGCGGCCTAAAAGTGGGCCCACACGCTAAGATTTCGTCGGTGACTTCATTATAATTTTCTAGTGTTTCAATTTTGTTAGAATTAGGGTTTGATTTCTGAGATCTATATATTGGTCGTATCCTTATATTCAAAAAGAATCTAGTAAGTTTTGTACTCGTTTTTAATTTAATAAAATTAGGATTTTGCTGAAGGGATGACGGCTACAATACAGTGCTCCAGAGATAAGCCATTGCTTTTAATTCTTTATTCGCTTTTTAGATAGAGTTAATTGCTTTCTAGTATAGATTTATTTCTTTCTAGATTAGATTTATTTGCTTTCATGAATAAAAATAGGATTTTGATTTCTAGAATTACGAGTAGCTAATTTTCTTTAGCCTTAAGATGTAGATGAAATTAGTTTAATAGATCTAATATGGATTTATATCATCTCCTTCCTAAAAAGAAATAAAGTTATGATTTTTCTATAAATAAATAAAAGATAGAGTTCATAAATCATAATTCTTTGATAGATTATACTTAATTAATATTTTGATAATCTATAACTTAGATGAAGTTTGGAATTCTTATTCTTTGTTTATTTTTTTATTTATCAATAAAGATTTTCCTATAAATAATTTGAATTGGATAAACTTGTAAATCTAATTACTTGGATAGGTTATACTTAAGTTCAGTCTTTTGATAGCCTATGCTTAGATTAGGGTTTGAAGTTTATTTCTTTTCTTTTATTTATGAGATTTTCTACTTAATATGATTTGTTTTTAAGAAAGGTGTTTTCTTTTATGGTCTATGATGTGAATCCCGTCAAGAATAACGAGGCCCGTAGAACAAAAAGAGAATCTAAGAACGTCCTCGATCAGATTTGGATGAGAGACCTCGACCCGTTGCTTCAACAAAAAATAAGAACCTCGGTATAATTGACCTCAACCCGTTGTTTAATGCGAAGCAAGAACCTTGGTATAAGGAGGACGCCACAAACGGTAATGGGAAGCCATTTGATAAGTCGATGATGAACGCCACGAAAGAATTCCTATAAGTTCGAATAATTCTTCAAAGAACCAAAGAGAATAAACTCACAAATTATCTGTAAACTGTCTCCCTTCTATTCCATTAGATGCCTATTTATAGGCTAAAAAAATACAAGGAAAGTTCATATAAGGAAAGTTTAAGAAATAGAAACAAAACAAAAGGAAACAATCAGCCCCTTAATTTAGCTGATCAATACAAGGAAAGTTTTAGAAATAGAAACAAAAGAAAAGGAAACAATTAGCCCCTTAATTTGGCTTATCAATACAAGGAAAGTTCTAGAAATAGAAACAAAATTAAAAGAAACAATCAGTTTTGACCGGATTCTTCTAATAGTTGAATCAGTTAGGAAACAATTAGTTAGTATTTAAAGATGCCTCTTTATACAAAAGTATAATCATCGACTGATTTGAAAACATTGCTCGCTTAATCTCACTTACTTTTGCATAGAAATTCTTTTGTTTTCTCTCTGATTTTCTCTCAATGGCTGAATTTTGATTTCCTTTTTCTCTCTCATTTTGCTTGGCCACTCTCTGATTTTCACTCTTTTCCTTTTACTCACTCTCTTTCTTTTGATCACTCTCTTTTTGCAACCTCACTTGATCTTCATAAACCTATTTCGGTGTCATTGGCACAAGAGTGATGGGTTTTTGGTTGAGCACGACTGAGTATTTGTTGGTGAAGCCATCATGTTTAACTTTCCGATCGAATTGTCACAGTCGGCCTAATAGCAAATGTCCAGCTTGTATCAGAAATACATCACACAAAACTTCATCTTCATATTTTTCGATGCGGAATAAAACCAAAACCTGCTTAATCACCTTTACCTCGCCACTATCATTCAGCCATTGTAACTTGTACGGCCTAGAATATTTCAGTGTGGGCATTCCTACTTTCTCCACCAAGATTGTGCTTGCAACATTAGTACAACTTTCTCCATCAACAATCATACTACATACCATGTTTTTGACGTAGCACCTAGTATGAAAGATATTCTCCCACTACACTTCTTCAATTTCTTTTGCTTGCATGCTTAGAAGTCTTCTTGACACCAATAATTCACCTTGAACCGCATATTATTATTCACCACGTCCTCCAATAGTGGAATAGAGTCGGTATCGGACTCGTCGTCGGTTTCGATCTCTCCATTACCCCTTATCACCATGACTCTTTTGTTCGGGCATTAACTTGCTATGTGACCCCTGTCTTGACATTTAAAACACTTAATGTCACGATTTCGAGAAGTGAAAGGGTCAAATTTACCTTGAGTGCCTTACTTGGTTGTCTCTTATTTTGGCTCGAATTTAGGTTTTGAAGCTGGTTTCTCCTCTTTCTTCGTATAATTCGATTTTCATGGGGAAAAACCCGAATTATGGGATGCACGTGTACCACCCTCCTCTTGAGTTGTTGCTCCATCTTGATGGCCATGTGCACCATATCCTCTAATTCCACATAATGCTGCATTTCAACCCTATCATGAACTTCTTGATTTAAGCCAGTCAAGAATCTAGCCATCGTAGCCTCTCAATCTTCTTCGATATTAGCCCGGATCATAGCAATCTCCATCTCTTGATGATAATCCTCTACACTCCGGTTACCTTGTTGGAGCATTTGTGATTTATTGTACAACTCCCGGTGGTAATGGTTGGACACAAACCGCTTCCTCATCACTATTTTTATCTCTTTCCACATCTCTACCGGTCGTTCCCTATTTCACTGCCTGTTCAACACTAACTGATCCCACCACACAATAGCATAGTCAGAAAACTCACTGGCAGCAAGTTTTACCTTCTTCATCTCAGAGTAGTTGTGGCAACCGAACACTAACTCCACCTTTTTCTCCCACTCAAGATAAGCCTCGGGGTCGTTTCTTCCTTGAAATGCTAGAATCTTCAACTTAATACTACCCAAGTTGTTATCTTCCCGATTCCTATCTTCTCTAAACCGCCCTCCATATCTCCTATTACAAACAACTGAGCCCCGATCTTCTTCTTCATCAAAACTAGCCCCATAATACTCTCCATCTTCATCTCTCCGATGTCAAACTCTTTCCCTCCTACACATATTATGAGTGTTTTGTGGCTGCCACAGATGTGTATTCTCCATCCGATCAATCCGCTCATGTATCTGCTCCAATTTTAACCTCATCACACGTCTCATCTCACTCATCATAGCCTCCATGAGCAACTTTGGGTCAGCCATCCCTGTAGCACCTTCGACGTTGCTCTTTTTACTGTTGTGAGACATGATTGCTACAAATTAAAGTTAGAAAAAAAAAAAAAAGACCTCACACATTCCCTCACGTGTTTTCACTCAAAGAATGATTCACTCTATTTCACTCGTGTTTCACTCGGTATAATCGGATTTTACCCTCTAATATGCTCACCACTCTTGCCTTTTTCCACTCGATAATCCTCTTTCAGTTCTTTTGAAACGATTCGAACAATATTCAAAATTTCAGCAACAATTCACCAAGAACTCACTAAGGGAATTCAGGTTCAAAAGGTAAGAAAACAAGAGATATGGATGATTAGATTTTCAAACCACAATTCAGTAAAATTTCCAAAAAAAAATTTTGGTCTTTGGGGTGAGGTGATTTTCGGGCTTATTGGAAACAAACGAAAAAAAGAGAATCATTTTACTCTTTTTTTTTTTTGGACCCTTTTTTTTTCAGACCCCTTTTTTCTTTTTTTTTTTTGGAATTTTTTCGGATTTTTTTTCGGACCCCTTTTTTTTCGGATTCTTTCTTTCGTTAATGTTGGCAGTGAAAATTTCTAAGTAAATAGGATTTTCCACAACAGAACGCGGAGCTAACTCTGTAGCTCCGCGTTTTGGCTATATTAGCCTCGCGTTTGAACGAAACGCGGAGCTATTCAATAGCTCCGCGTTAGTTCCGCGTTCTGGTTCTTTAGCTCCGCATTTTGATGAGATTATCTCCGCGTGAGCAGATAACCACAATCTCAAATTGATTGAGATTAAGATTTGGGCTTATCCAAATACCCAAATTAAGTCCGATCAGAACTCTAAATCAAGAGATTTAAATCAAAATTAAGATATTTGATTGGAATCCTTGATGAGAGCAAATTCTATTTAGATAGAAACTCTCATATGATCCTAAGGCTATAAATACCCTCTTGGAGAAGCCCTAGGGTCTTCTTTTCTTCTTTTTCGACATCTTGGAGAATTCAAGTTACGCATAGAGCCATGAGTTCGTGAAAGACCAGAGAAGATCGTCTACAGTCGGCTGCCATCTTCAAGAGAGAAGATTTCGACGTCAGATCGTCCAAAGGAGCTGCTTGACAGATCCCATCGCCACAGATCCCACAAATCATTGTAAAAGAGAGCGATTGAGATATAAAATCTTCTCGTTTGTTCTTTCTTTTTCTATTGTTCTCTCTCATTGTAATTTAAGCTAATTCAATGGAAGGAAAGTGAAGAAATTCCGCTGCGAACAAACTGGCGACCACAGTGGGAGTCGTTTCTTTCACTGATGAAGAGATTGTGGCGCAATCGGACGTCGATATGATCAGATCCGACACAGACATGCTGGTCGTTGAAATAGACCAGCAGAAGTACGAGGAGTACCTCTCCTCTGAATCATCAGGTAACATGAACGATACACGACACTATCGTCGCGTGCGCTCCAATACCCGAGTAACGGGTAAAAAGGAATCCACCGAGGAACGGGGATCCGCGGAGACCGCGGCCATAGAGCCGGTGTTCGGGCAGGAAATCCTAGCAGAGGATGACCTCCCTACTGCCAAAGAAGACCTGGAAACTGGACTGACCAGAACCCAACTCCGAAATAGAAATCGGAGAGCGAGGCGAAAAGCCCTCAAAGCCATCCTTGGACGCGAGGCTAAAGAACACGAGGCTATGGTCCCTCGCAAACTGACTCGCGCTAATTGCGAGACTAGTCATTATCGCGTTAAAAGCGAAGCAACAACTTGCATTAATCGCAAGGAAAAGCCAGCATGTGAGGCTATTACTGAGCCTAGCGAGAAACGCGAAACCAGTAAGATTTGCGCTAGTCACAAAATTTCTGACACTCGCGAGAAACGCGAGTATAAAATCTCCTTAAAGCCAGCATGTGATTTTCCATGCGAGGCTACTACTGGGCTTAGCGATAAATGCGGAGCCAGTACGACTTGCGAGAAACGCAAGATCTTTAATACTCGCGAGGAACGCGAGGATAAAACTTTCTTACAGCCAGCATGTGATTCTCCACGTGAGGCTAATACTGAGCTTAGCGAGAAACGCGAAGCCAGTAGTATTTGCGTGAAACGCAAGATACCTCACCTCCGCGTAACTCGCGAAGATGATTGGCAGATAATCGTCAATCGTAAAAATCGCGCTAGATGCGAAATTGTGACTTGTGTTAATCACAATAGTAAGCCAGCGTGTAGGAATTTTCTTCCACGCGGGGCTAAGATTCCAGAAGATAAACTTCTGAAGAAACGCCAAGCCAGCGTAAAACACGAGGCTAGCGTAGCAAATCGCGAAGCTAACTTCAGGCCAGCATGTGATGGATTGTCTCCACGCGAGATTACTGAATTTAGTTATGAAACTGGTCAAAGTGCCAAAACTCGCGTAAAACGCGAGCATAAGCCAGCATGCAGTAAAAACTCCCCATGCGATGCTGTTGAACTTGAACAAAAACTTGAGCCAAGCGTTAAACGTGAAGCCAAGGATTCTCGCGCTAATCACAAAATAATGCCAGCATGTAAGGATACTCCTTTATGCGAGGCTAAACAAACAGAAGTTAAACTTATGCAAAAGCGCCCAGTCAGCGTAAAACGCGAGGCTAGCGTAAAACGCGAAGCTATGTCCCAGCCCCGAGTGAATCAGCCATTATACAGAATAAAGGCTGATAAGTATAGCACATGTAACACCACCAGTCATGGGAGGTTATAGCAGGCTCATGGACTCCTCCATCAGCCAAGTGGGCCCCATGTCCAAAATATAACTGAAAATTCTCTATTTTCTAAAATACTTGATCTCAGAGATTATTTGACGAGTAAAAAGAAAACGAATCAAACTTAGTCACATTCGACATACTATTGCGAGCAAATAATATCAGCTGTACTGAATAGTTGCTGCTGTGGTAAGAAAAGAATTTCTTTATTTCATAGAATAACTGAGTCTCATAATCGAAAAGGATGAAGAATAATCTGAGATATCAAATCAGGGAAAAAGAGGTAAAGGCGGTGACTTCAAATATGGTCGGCAAGGGCAAAAAGATTATGGAAAAAGAATATGAGTCAGATGTAGACGATGAAGAACCTAATCATTTTATCCAGCTTAAGTCCGGCGCTATCCCGGCCCGAAATTATAAGAAACTCGTGAAAGCTTCTTATGATGATGATAGTGATAATTCAGCTATAGCTTCACCTCATTCCTCTGTATCATCACGGCTACAAAGGTCAGCGTCACATATGGCGGATAAGTCTGACGATATCGATCAAAGATTTGAAGCCCAAGAGCAGATGATTCGAGGTCAGCAAAAGGCCATTAATGACCTCAAACTAATGCTTCTAAAAGTGGTCGAAAATACCCAGAAGATAGCCGATGATAAGGCTAAAACTTCTTCGGAACCGCCACCTAAGACAAATGAAGAAACTAAAGAAGAAAAGGCTTATTCGACATATGAGGACGATGACAAATACTCTTTCCATGATCCTCATGGAGAAAAAAATCAAGAAATTGCAAAGCCAGCTTGATGCCTTGATGCACAAGAAGGAACTGAAGGAATCGGGGGTTTCAAGGCCATATCCGCTTGAGTGGGACTTTGCTCCTTATCCAGAAAAATATAAACCCCTCAAATTAGAGTCATATGACGGGAAAGGATCTCCCAGCCAGCACATCTATTACTTCTTATCGCAGGCAGGTCATCTAATGGGAAATGATCCCATAATGACCAAAGTATTTGCGAGCACCCTGCGAGAGCCTGCTTTTACATGGTTTATGCAGTTGCCCCCGGGAACCATAAATACTTGGTATGATGTCGAGAAACAGTTCTTGACACGTTTCTTTGAGGATGATACCGAAATATCGGTTCATTCCCTCCTTGCGACGAAACAAGGGGAAGAAGAAACGGTTAAAAGTTTTATTGAACGCTTCAGGAAAAAATCCGTGTATTGTCGACACGGTATGACTCAGGAAACCCTGGTGGAAACCTGTAAGCATAATTTCAGGACTTGCATACTGATAAGAATGGGAGCTGTAGAGTCCAAAACTTGGAAAGATCTGTTAAGGCAGGGAGAGCAGGCGGAAGATATAATTCGCCGGATTGAGGAATCTCGTAGCACGAGAAACTCTATGAATAACAGGCCATATCCACAGAATCCTAAAAATAAAGGAAGGCTGTGATGACATCAGTTGCAGATCCAAAGCCTAAGACCTCAGAATCCGAGAGGTACAGGTCAAAATAGGCCCCGACAAGATAGAACTTATACGTTCAAGACAGAGCAGACAGGTACTCTGTTCCATCTTCTCCTCAGGAAGGGTATGTTAAAGCTTCCGGAATATGAAAAACCGGAAGACGCTGCTAAAACCAACGACCCCAACATTGCCTGTGCCATCGGAATGTCGGGCACCCAACAAAGGATTGCTATCCTCTTAAGAACCGAATTCAGGCATTGATAGAAGCCGGGATTCTCACATTGAAAGAGGAACAGAAGAAAGTTTCTGCAAATATGGCAACTTTGGTAGTTGGAACCAATAAGTTCCCTGCTAGAGAAACCCCTGTACCAGTAGGGAGCCAGTATCGACACCAAGCACGAGCAGCCCGCACTTGCAAGCTGGCCCCTTGGATATGCTGGGGGTGCCGAAAATATTGACGATGATAAACATCATGCTTCTGCTATTCTCAATAGCCATTGGAATGGCTAATTGGGTGCTATAAATATTTTTTTCCAATGCTATCAAAGCGGCGGGAAGAGGAGATCAAGTTCCTCGCCAACCCTATCATATTGGGGGTAAAAGTATGAGATTTATTGCCCAAGGCTATTAAAGTAGAGGGAAGAGGAGATCAAGTTCCTTGCCAACCCTATCATACTGAGGGTAAAAGTATGAAATCAATTGCCCAATGCTGTTATAGCAGAGAGAAGAGGAGATCAAGTTCCTCGCCAACCCTATCATACTGGGGGTAAAAATATGAAATTAACTACCCAATGCTGATTAAATGCAAATGGGAGAGGAAATCAATTCCTCGACAACTCACCATGCTGAGGGGAATAGCATGGCTAGCCCAACACAAACGGTGATTGGTAAAGACTAACCAAATCTGTTTATAGCTGGGGGTTTACTAGAAATTCCGTAGACCTGTCATGTTAAACTCTTACCTCTGACAGTATGATTTGAATTATTCTCCACTTGTTCAAGTTACGCAGATGAGCACTTGAACCTCTTTCTTACCAGGCATGCACGATTAGGCGCCTTTGCCAAAATTTGATGAATCTTGATCCGATCATCTTGGTGTGCCGAGTTCAAGTTACGCATGAGAGTCTTGAACCGCCTCCACTTGTTAAAGTTACGCAGATGAGCACTTGAACTTCTTTCTTACCAGGCATGCGTGATTAGGCGCCTCTGTCAAAATTTGATGAATCCTGACCCGATCATCTTGGTGTGCCCAGTTCAAGTTACGCATGAGAGCCTTGAACCGCCTCTACTTGTTCAAGTTACGCAGATGAGCACTTGAACCTCTTTCTTACTAGACATGCGCAATTAGACGGCTCTACCAAAAATTTGATGAATCCTGACCCGATCATCTTGGTGTGCCTAGTTCAAGTTACGCATGAGAGCCTTGAACTGCCTCCACTTGTTCAAGTTACGTAGATGAGCACTTGAACTTCTTTCTTACCAGGCATGGACTGGTTCACCGCTGCCACGACCGCTGCCGCCGCTGCTTGTGCCGGCTACCGACGGCGAGGATGCGCGAGAGGAAGCGTGAGTCTTGGGTGCCATTGATCTTGAAGAAAACGGAGAGAAATGGACAAAAAACTTGGAGAAATCGATCGGGTCGCCTGGTCGCCTGAATCGCCTAATCTCTAGTCGCCTGAGTTCTTGAAATCTCTTCGAATGGAGTAAAGAAGAAAGAGTTTAAAACTCCGTTTAAATGAATAAAACCGCCTCTTGGTATTTGGCGCGAAAATCGGAGCGACTATCAGATCAGTTACTTTCTAAAACGGGAAGCTATTTAGCTTCGCGGGGTCACCCAAAGCGCGAAGTTGATAACTCCACGCAAATATGCAAAACGCGAAGCTAACTTGGTATTTTAGCTACGCGTTTCTATGAAGCTCGGACTTGGCATGTGCAGTTCAAGTTACGCAGATGAGCACTTGAACTGCCTCCATCAAACTAAGGTATGTGCAATTAAGCGCCTCTGTCTAAGTTAAAAGATCCTTATCTGATCATTTCAGGTACTAACAAATCTAAGTTACACAAGTGGACCTTAGATTGTTTTACCAGAATAATGAGTCATTTATTTGTTGAGCAAGCAAAATTCTTGATGCCAACAGATAAAGAGAAAAAGAATTATCTTTATTCATGAAGCAAAAGATTACAAGAGGGAGTTATAGCTCTCCCAAAAGCTTCAGTAACCCGACAACAAGCCTCCATGGAGTGTTGAAATTCCCTGGTTCACATGCAGAAGATCTCCTCTGAAAATGTCAACTATGATCTGTTTAAACTTCTTAGTGGATCATCTGAAGATACTGCTACAAGAATCCTAATGAAGATGCACAAGTTGGATTCGACATGCTATAAGCCCTTAGATGATCATCTCTATCACTTTGGAAAGTAACAGAGATTGTTATCTAACATAAATGGTCCTCAAGAAAACTTAATAAGTTGCCGTAGAGTTCTTGTAATTCCTTCAAAAGTTCATCTTTTAGAGCCAGAGCTTGAAACCTGCAACTATGTTGTAAAGCATATGCTTCTGGCTTCCTTAGAGTTACTTTTGCTGATGAAGATCGGAAGAGCCACATGCACTCCACTTCAAAAAGGATCTGGTTCAAGTACTTCACTGCAAAAGAAGAATCAAGAGTTAGAAAAAGTTTTACAAAACTCAAAAAATCTTCTAAAAACGCGGAGCTAAGGATAAATTCCGTGCGCAGCTGAGGAAATAGCCTCGCGAATGAAACGCGACTGCTAGTCAAAATAGCCTCGCGAATGAAACGCGACTGCTAGTCAAAATAGCCTCGCGATTGAAATGCGATTGCTAGTCAAAATAGCCTCGCGAATGAAACGCGACTGCTAGTCAAAATAGCCTCGCGAATGAAATGCGACTGCTAGTCAAAATAGCCTCGCGAATAAAACGCGACTAGTAGTCAAAATAGCCTCCCGAATGAAACGCGACTGCTAGTCAAAATAGCCTCGCGATTGAAGAGCGACTGCTAGACAAAATAGCCTCACGATTGAAGTGCGACTGCTAGTCAAAATAGCCTCGCGTTAAAACGCGACTGCTAATAGCCTCGTGTTTCAAACGCAAGGATGACGCAATAACTTCGCGTAGAAAGAAGACCAGAGTTTTTCTCCGTCTTCTCCTTTCTTCCCAAGCCTTACGGCCGGAAAACAGTGATCTCGTCGGTTCAAAAATGGCTGGTCGGTTAAAAAACCGAGCCAAAACACTCCAAAATTGATCTAAGGAGTCTAAAAGTAGGGAATTTCTACCTCCAATTGGTGCAGCATGGATTGGCTCGCCATTGTGGCCACTGCCTCGGCCGCTGCCGCCGCTGCTAGCGCTGGCCGCCGATGGTGAGAAGGCGCGCGACACCGTACTCTACTTAGATGACATCCTAGTAATGAAAATCTATAGAAAATCGAACGAAATTCGATCAATGACCGATCATTTGCATGGGTCGCCCGATTGCCGGAGCTCCAGACTCTTGGGTTCTTTGAATGAAATGAAGAAGAAGAAGAGCTAAAGGCTCTATTTAAAATGATCCGCCTCTTGGTATTCGGCACGAAAGACAAAGCAGAAGTAATTACTGAGCTATTAACTGAGAAATTACTGAGCAATTAATGAGCAATTACTCACTGAAAAGCGATGCTCTTTAGCTCCGCGCAAGTGAACAAAACGCGAGATAAACTTGGTATTTTAACTCTGCGTTTAAAGATCCAAAGTATTTCAAAATTTGCTAAATTCTAAGCCATTTTGAAAACTTTGGAGGGGGTTCTGTTGGCAGTGAAAACTTTTAAGTAAATAGGATTTTCCACAACAGAACGCGGAGCTAACTCTGTAGCTCCGCGTTTTGGCTATATTAGCCTCGCGTTTGAACGAAACGCGGAGCTATTCAATAGCTCCGCATTCTGGTTCTTTAGCTCCGCATTTTGATGAGATTATCTCCGCGTGAGTAGATAACTAGAATCTCAAATTGATTGAGATTAAGATTTGGGCTTATCCAAATACCCAAATTAAGTCCGATCAGAACTCTAAATCAAGAGATTTAAATCAAAACTAAGATATTTGATTGGAATCCTTGATGAGAGCAAATTCTATTTAGATAAAAACTCTCATATGATCCTAAGGCTATAAATACCCTCTTGGGGAAGCCCTAGGGTCTTCTTTTCTTCTTTTTCGGCATCTTGGAGAATTCAAGTTACGCATAGAGCCTTGAGTTCGTGAAAGACCAGAGAAGACCGTCTACAGTCGGCTGCCATCTTCAAGAGAGAAGATTTCGACGTCAGATCGTCCAAAAGAGCTGCTTGACAGATCCCATCGCCACAGATCCCACAAATCATTGTAAAAGAGAGCGATTGAGATATAAAATCCTCTCGTTTGTTCTTTCTTTTTCTATTATTCTCTTTCGTTGTAATTTAAGTTAATCAATGGAAGGAAAGCAAAGAAATTCCGCTGCGAACAGTTAATAACAGAACAAGATTTCGAATGGGATAAAAGAAAGAAATTCGGCTAGATAAGGAAAAGAAACTAAATTTAAATGGGATAGACAAACCTCAGACGAGAAATTCTTTGCTCTGATACCAAATGATGTGAATCCCGTCAAGAATAACGAGGCCCGTAGAACAAAAGGAGAATCCAAGAATATCCTCGATCAGGTTTGGATAGGAGACCTCGACCCGTTGTTTCAACGAAAAATAAGAACCTCGGTATAATTGACCTCAACTTGTTGTTTAATGCGAAGCAAGAACCTTGGTATAAGGAAAACGTCACAAACGGTAGTGGGAAGCCGTTTGATAAGTCGATGATGAACGCCACGGAAGAATTCCTATAAGTGCGAATAATTCTTCAAAGAACCAAAGAGAATAAACTCACCAATTATCTGTAAACTGTCTCCCTTCTATTCCATTAGACGCCTATTTATAGGCTAAAAAAATACAAGAAAAGTTCCTACAAGGAAAGTTTAAGAAATAGAAACAAAATAAAAAGAAACAATCAGCCCCTTAATTTGGCTGATCAATACAAGGAAAGTTCTAGAAATAGAAATAAAATAAAAGGAAACAATCAGCCCCTTAGTTTGGCTGATCAATACAAGGAAAGTTCTAGAAACAGAAACAAAACAAAAGGAAATAATCAGCTTTGACCGGATTTTTCTAGTATTTGAATCATATTTATGCATCTTTGTTGAACATGTGAACCATCCTCAATGGGTCTCCACGAATTTGCTTGAGCCCAAACCTCTTGAATCAGCCCATTAAGTGTATCTTTGAACTTCTTTTCTCGTGCTCTTGTAACCGGCCCAGTTGGAACTTGAACTGACTCTTTTGTAGTCATGCCATTATTTGCATCAAACTATACTTGCACATCACTTGAAAGGTCATACTTAGGGGCACTTGATTAAAATTAAATTAAAAAGATCACCTTTTTAATATGTTACTTAACCGTGCATAATTAAAAAGTTAGAAAGAAAGAGATAGTTCACTGTTAGGCTATTATTCTAATGGATTCGAAATCCTATGCTAATCTCTAGAACTTAGAACCAATCTTCCCTCAATTTAGAAACTCTTAATTAATCCACTAGAACTAAAGAAATAGTAAGAATCGCAAAACACCTGAGATCTCTGTGGGACAACCTGTATAGCGCTACAACCGACACTGTGCGCTTGCAGTAAATATCACATCAATTAGTTTGCCTCTGCTGTGTCTAATTAAACAATTGTGTCGCGGGTTTATGTCTAGTGTTGAGTTTGATGCATATGCACCCTCACGTGTGTTTATAGCTACAGAACACATTTCAGTGATATATCACGCTGTTGTTCTAGAGGATTGGAAAAGAAACACGGATAATGAAAATATATATGCCACAGAATTAACACAAGAGGAGGAGGATGATACCTTTTTGACCAAGATTTCTTGGGGTTTCTTTATTTTTCACTTTGGGTAGTTTTTAGGATAACAATCTAAAAAAATTAAAGTTAAAAAATAAATAAATAATTATATTTTCATCAATAGATCAATCGAATTAGAAATAAAAGAATAAATTTAGATTTGAAATTTGATAGAAGAGAAGATTGGATGATACACTCAGAATTTTATGAAAAAGATTAAAATCCGAAATAAATACCTCTAAAAGAAATTTTGAGTTAAGTATACATCTATTTTTTCACTTCACAATAGTTTATTAGGTTAAGAATAAAGATATAACGATTGAGTAGTTTTCTATCTCTAAACAAAAAAAAATAAAAAAAAGTGAGACAGAAAAAAAAAGAGTGCACCTGGTATTAAGGCAATAGTCTCGAGAGTGATAAAAAAAAGGGTGTGCCTGGTATTAAGGTAATAGCCTTTAGAGTAAAAAAAAAAGAGTATGATTCGAGTAATCGGGTACTTTGCGCCTAATCAAGCGTAAATATTCGCATGAAACGTGAAATATTCTTTAAAAAAATTTATTATGAGAGAGGAGATAAATCATGAGTTAGAGTTAGAGTCTAAGCCCGAAGTAGACTATCACACGTGCACGTAGATGTATAGGAGCCAATTGATTATCTAATAGTGGGTATTGAAAGATAGGATTTAAATTTTTAATTAAAATAATAAGTGTATCTGATATGACGCTCGATTTGAAAATTGATAATTTAAATGCGTTCTTGAGTTTGTATATTAGTGAGATTAATTGAAGAAAATATAATTAAAAAAGATTTTTTTCTTTCTTTTGTATAAATTTTTTTTTATTTTTCTTGATTTTCGGTTATCCTTATTATCCTTTTCTTTGCTCTTAATATATTTCTTCATGAATTTTGTGGGTATATTCACGGCAAACCCTCACGAGACACAACTCATCCACTAGGATAACCTAGGGGAGGCTTGTTGCACGTGCTAAGTGCAATGTGATTCCTGCGAAAGTGAGTTAGGAATTTTCTTTTCTTTTTAGGTTTAGATTTTGCTTGAGAACTAGTAAAAGATAGGTGTGGGGGTGTGATGAGTGCCATATATTGCATATTTATAACTTTTATATTATCATTTAAATAATGCTACTCGGGTATTTTTAGTATGCTTTTTAGATAATCCTATTCGTACAAGGAGATGGCAAAAAATCATAGCCGAATTAGGAAACCAAGTCTAGAAAAGAGTTAAAGTGAGCAAAACTACAAGACTATGATGCTGCAAAGAATTAAAATCCAATACAGTCATCAAAATAAAAAAGAACAAGATAAGGGACTCATGCAGGAGAAAAACCAGAAGATCTTAGAGTTTTGCTGCTATTTGGCGGCAAGGTGGGCCCACCTCTGGGTGATTTTTCTGCGGGGACTTTGGTGTAATTTTGTAGTTTTGACCTGTACTCAAATTAGGGTTTGATTTTCTGAAACCTATATATTGGTCTTATCCTTATAATCTAGGGTTATCATAGAGAAAATATGATATAGTTTTGTACTTGTATTTAATTAATAAAATTAGGGTTTGCTGAAGGGGTGACGATCCCAATACCGTGCTCCAGAGGTATGCCATTGTTATCAAGTTCTTTATTTGCTTTTTAGATAAAGTTAATTACTTTCTAGTATAGATTTATTTGCTTTGTAGTATGGATTTATCTTACTTTCTAGGAAAATAGAATTTTTATTGCTTTCATAAATAAAAATCGGATTTTGCTTATTAGATTATGAGTAACTAATTTGTTTTAGCCTTAGGATGTAGATGAAGTTAGTTTAATTGATCTAATATAGATTTATCTCATTTTCTTCCTAAAAAGAAATAAAGTCATGATTTTTCTATAAATAAATAAAAAATAGATTTCGTAAATCATAATTTTTTGATAGATTATACTTAATTCATATTTTGATAATCTATGCTTAGATGAGATTTGGAATTCATATTCTTTGTTTTTATTTCTAGAATTATTAACAAGATTTTCCTATAATCAATTGAAGAAAATAAACTTGTAAATCTAATTTGTTTGATAGGTTATACTTAAGTTCGGTTTTTTTGATAGTCTATACTTAGATTAGGGTTTAAAGTTTATTTCTTTGCTTTTGTTTATAAGATTATCTACTAGATATAATTTATTTTTAAGAAAGATGTTATCTTTGATGGTCCATACTTGCACATCACTTGATAGGTCATACTTAGGGGCACTTAATTAAAATTAAATTAAAAAGATCGCCTTTTTAATATGTTACTTGATCGTACATAATTACAAAGTTAGGAAGAAAGAGATAATTCATTGCTAGGCTATTATTCTAATGGATACGAAATTCTAGGCTAAACTTTAGGACTTAAAACTCATCCTCTCAATTTAGAATCTCATAGTTAGCTTGATAGAAATAAAAAATTAGTGAGAATATCAAAACATCTTAGATATTTATGGAACGACCTGTATAGTGTTACACCGATACTGTGCGCTTACAGTAGATATTTTACATAAGTATACATATTTATATTAGAGTGTATATTATGCATATTATATATTTCAAACAAGATGTAGAATAGAATGAGAAGTTGAGGGCTGCAAAGAAAAATTGAAGAAAGTAGAGGGGTTGGTCAAAATTTGCATTCCCTATAAATTCACCCAAACCGATCCATCATCCCTCATCGTCCCCAAAACTCCCATTTTCCTCTTTCCTTACCCTCTCAGATCTATTGCAGTTCTTGGATCCAAGTTCACTCCAAGAGTGTCCAAAAGAATCTACTCCCCAACTTCCTTCTCTAAGCAGCATGCCCCAGATATTCCATTTTTTGTCACCAATCAACGACATTAACTACCAATGAGCGGCAAAAGGAAGTCTTCACCCCCTGAGACTTCACGTGATGTACTGTTCTGGATCTCATATTTACTGATTAATTTAAAAAAATATTTTGTGGCCTCTACAATAGTCAAATGGCACGGTTTAGTTGTGAGAAATATTTTGGTGAGATTTTTGTTGCTTTTTCAGTGTATTTCATGTCCACCATAGGTACTTTGGGTTGGAATTATTTGTTGTACAAGCCCACATCATTTTACATCCTAGAGTTAATTAAAGAATTTTATGTGAGTTTTGCAAAATCCGATATTTTAGAAAATCGCAAAACATTTAAACTTCACTGGCATGGAGAAATTCATGATATGCACATAGAGATCATATCTGCATCCACTAGTATCATCCTTCACTTTGGGAATCAAATTCCGTATGCGATGAAGGAATATCTTACACGAATGGGTCCCAATTGCACATTAACACGTGATAAAGGGATCAGCAATTGCAATAAGAACTTTATCGTAACGTACATGTACTTGCTGCTGGATCAACACCAATGTAATGGGGATTACGCACATGTCTTCATTTTACATACCCACGTTACATGTTGTTGATTGTATCATATACCAAGATACTCGTTTTTATATGTACACATAGTTAGTTGACACAATTATAGATACCATGATGCGGTCTAGCTTGCCTCTACCATGTCTAATTACACAGTTGTGTCGTAGACTAATAACTAATACAGAATTTTACACATATGCATCTTCAAGTGTGTCCATAGCCATAAAGCACATATCGGTGACATATCACGCTGCTATTCCAAAGGATTGGAACAGAAACACGATAGAAGAAGATATATATGCCACCAGTTTAACACAAGAGGATGAGGATGACGCCTTCTTTGACCAAGCTTGCAAGCGAATCCCACTGAGTAGATAAAAACTGTCTAGCGTGGTCTTGAAAAAATACTGCATCGATTGAAACAAATTAACTGTGGAGGGAGTTCCATTGCATGTGTACGTCATGCTCCCAGTTAATCGAGTAAGAGGCGGAAAGAACGACACCAATGATTTGTGTATGAGTGCATACATAGGTTTAGATATGGGAGAGTGGGTTAGAAGATTTTTGTATTTTTCTAGGATTTTTAATTTTTTAGGATTTCTATTCTATTTTTAGATTTTTTTTTTGTTTCTTTATTTTACACTTTTGGTAGTTTTTAGGTTATTAAAAAAATAAAAAAGGAAAAATCGAAGAAAAAAGTTTAAACAACTAAAAATAAAAAGTAAAAAATATATATGTTCTTCAATAAATAAACCTAATTACAAATAAAAAAATAAATTTAGATTTGAAAATTGATAGGAGAGTGCATTGGATAATACACTTAGAATTGTTTGAAAAAGATTAAAATCTAAAAAATAAATACAACTAATAATAATTTTGAGGTAAGTGTACATCTATTTTTCACTTCACAATAGTTTATTAGGTTAAAAATAAAAATGATAACAATTGAGTAGTCTTCTCTCTAAACAAAAAAAAAAAGAAAAAAATGAGGATAAAGAGTTGAGTCTGGTATTTAAGGCAATGATACTTAAAAAAGAATAAAGTGGTGAGGCTGATATTTAAGGCAATGATCATTTAGAAACGAAAAAAAATTCAGAGTATGATCCGAGTAATTTGGTATTTGTGCCTAAACATGCATGAATCTTCGCATGAAAAGTGAAATATTCACAAAAAATGAAAAAAATAAAAAAAAGAAAAAAATATTAAGAGAAAAGAGATGAATCATGAGTCAGAGTTTGAGTCTAAAACATAAGTAGAATATCACATATGCACGTAGGTATACAGGAGCCAATGAATTATTTATTAGTGGGTATTGAAATAAAGGATTTCAATTTTTTAATTAAAATGATAGGAGTATTTAATATGATGCTTGACTTGAAAACTGATAATCTAAATGCATTTTTTAATTTGTATATTAGTGAGATTAATTGTAGAAAATATCAAAAAAAATTATTTTGTACAAATTTTTTATTTTTCTTGATTTTTGGTTCTCTTTATTTTTTTTCTTTATTTCTTAATCTATCTTCTTCACAATGTTTGTAGGTAATATCGCTGGAAGCCCTCACGAGACACAACTCGTCCACTAGCATAACCTAGGAGTTTAATGGCTTGTTGCATGTGCTAAGTGTAACCGCGATTCCTGCGAAAATGAGTTAGGATTTTTTTTTTCTTTTTAGATCTAGGTTTTGCTCAAGGACTGGAAAAAGATAGGTGTGGGGGGTATGATGAGTGTCATATATTGCATATTTGTAGCGTCCATATTATCTATTTTTGTATATAAATAATGTTAGTCGGGTATTTTTATTGTGTTTTTCTGGTGAAACCTATTCCTACAAGGAGATGGTATAAACTCGGAGATGAATTAGGAAACCAAATTCAGAAAAGAGTTAAAAGTGAACAAACCTACAAGAACATAAAGCTGTAGAAAATTAATGTCAGTTATAGTCATGTAGATCAAAGGGAAAAGGCCAGATGCTCATGCAGAAGAAACCAGAAACCAAATGTTCACTATTTTGCCACCAAATGGAGGCAACTTTATGGGGTTTTCGATGTAATTTTGTAACTATTGAGTTATACTCAGATTACGATTTAATACTCCAAGACCTATATATTGGCCGTGTCCTTGTAAGTTAGGTTTTTTATATAATTTTGTACTCATGGTGATCAATAATGATTTGGGAGTCGAAGGAGTGACGACGGCCATACCGCGCTCTAGAAGTTACTCCATTATGTTCAAGTACTTTCTAGTCAATATAGGTATTTTTCTTAACCTTTTAAATAGATTTAATCGCTTTTTAGTGTAGATCTTTTAATTGCTTTCTAGGAAAAATATGTTTTTTAGTTGCTTTTATGAATAAACATAGGATCTTGTTAATTAAGAGTATGAGTAACTAATCCACTTAGTCCTAGTGTGTAGATAAAACTAGGGATCAACCAATTATTATTCTAATTGTGTTCTATCTAAAATAAAAATAAATAAAGACATAATTTTTTTATGAAACAATAAAAATATAAGAACTTGTAGATTAGAACTTTGAAAAATTATACTTAATTTAAGTATTTTGATAGCCTATGCTTAGTTTTGGGTTTGGAGTTGCTGGTTTTTATTTATTTTGTTGAATTTATCTAATGATTTAGTTTATTTCTATTAAAAAGTAATTTCTTTGATAGATTATACTTGCACGTCACTTGATAATCCATACTTAGGATACTTTAAATAGGAATTAAACTAAAAGATCAAATTTTTATTGAAGAAAAAAATAAAATAGTAATATTTGGTTGTGAACTAATGGATTTTATATCCTAAACTAATTAGAATTGCAAATCATAAACTTAGAATCATAATTAGCTTGTTAGAATAATGGGATTAGCAAGATAGGAAAACAACTCTAGATCCTTGCAGGAACGACCTGTAAAGCACTACAACCAACACTATATGCTTACAGTAAATTTATTACATCATGACACAATCTTTGCTTTTGGTAGTTCCTTTTGGCCAAGTCTTGACTTTGGGGCCAATTTTTTCCTCTTTGGTATCCCATAGAGAACATAATAGTCAAAACTTTCTAGACTCCTTCCCAAGTAGGCCAACAGTCGGATTGCCTTCTTCGTATAATTGCTTCAGTAGTCTCTGTACAGAGATTCTTCTGTTGTTGGCTTCCTCGGCTATATCGACTTCTATTTCTGCCTCAACTTCTGTGTTCATTTCTTCCCTGGTCTACTGCGTGGAGATGTTATATATCTGCAAATCTTCTGGTGTTAGGATCCCAAGCTGCAATGCTAGATTCTGTTCATTCTCCCTTGTCTTGCTTGATTCAGTGAAGATGGATAACTTCTTTTCTAGAAGTTCACCCATATTTTTTAATAGATCATATTGTTTAGGGGATATTATCTTAATAATGTCTTCATCAAGGGTTGTTATAAAATATAAGCAAACCTTAATGATTTGAATTTTGAATCTTACTCCATTATAAGGTCTGCTAAGTTCCCCATATGTTTCCGAAAAGCACGATGATTTTCAACTCCAAGATTTATTTTTTGGTGCACCCTCCAGGCTCCATTTAACTCGGAGTAAAATCATAGCGTGATTTCTAGATTAGGAAAACCTGTTATTTTTTGTTCGATCATCTAATGAGCGAGGTCGCAAATTTCTTCTACTATGTATCGATTCTGGTGCGATATTTTCCATGCCAAAATAACATCCTCAAGAGAGTAGTAATGTCCACAGCATGACACATTAAAATTGAATATCTGGTCATAATATTTTTTCCATATTGTGTAGATACCTGGCTAATATCCCACGAATACAAAAAAATGCTATTAGAATAGGGACACTATTTGCTATAGTCTTCCCCTTATCTTCCATATTTCTCATCTGTAGAAATTGATTAGTAAATTACTAACTCTTTCCTTGTCTAGGAATTTTTATTATTACTATTATTATTTTTATTTGGTAGGTCAAATTACGTAATCTGTAATAAAGTTACCTTTTCATTTGACATATTCTATCTCAAAAGAATATTGAGCAATTTCATTACACCACTAAATTTGTTTTTCAGAGGCCTTTTTGGTGTTTACAAAAAAATCTCTTACAGCTTTATTATCTGTTTTGATGATAAAAAACTCGGGTTCAAGAAATTTTTGAATTTGCAAGGCTAGCTTTATAGTGTATAATTCCTTCTTAAATATAATCCATTTTAATTTATTTTGTTTGAATCTTCTAGAGTTGTATCCACAAAGTTACTCATATTTTAGTATTTTTTGTGTATATTTCTTTTTGAGTCTAATCCTATTCTCGGATAAGGGTGGTTCCTCTTTGTCCCAAATTTCTTTACGGATTATTGGGATTACTTTTAATGCACACCCCCAACATTCATCAGATGCATCAGTGTCTAGAATTAATTTATCTCTTGGTTTAGATAAGTAAACTTCTTGTGCATTTTCAGTAAGTTGTTTTATTTGGTTTATAGTTTTTTTATCTTTATCTGTCCATACGAATTCCTGATCTTTATTCAGTTTTTTCAGTAGGAGTATTTCTTGCTTAATCAATTCTTGTAAAAAATTTCTTTCATAATTTAGAAATCCTCCTAAACTCTACAGCTGTCTCTTATCCTTTATCTCTTCGTGAAATTTCTTAATTTCTGAAATGATATGTTTTTGTAGTTGGATACCATTCTTGTCTAGAATAATTCTATAAAATTCTATAGATTCCTTTTCAATTTTAATCTTTGTTGGGGAGAGAATTATCCCGTGTTTTTTACAAATATTACTAATAATTTTTAGATGTCTCTTATGATCCTCTATTATTTTGGAAAAAACCAAGATATCATCAATATATACAACACAACAATCTTTCGGGTCATTAAAAATTGAGTTCATCCATCTTTGAAATATTTGTAGCGCAGTGTTTAATCCGAACGGCATAACATTCCAATGATAATGACCACATGGTATACTAAAAGTTGTTGTTGGTTTTGACTCTTCCATCATCTTAAGCTGCCAAAATCCAGATTTACAGTCAAACTTACTAAATACTTTAGATCCCTTTGTTCAATTTATTATACCTCTTTTCTTGGGATAAAATATTCATCAAACTTAAATTTTGATTTAATCTTTTTAATTGATTACCATTCGAGGTTTTTTTGTTTTTATTTCATTAAAATTTCTGACTATAAATGTTGGGCTAGAGTGACAACTAGTAGTTTTCTCTATTAGGCCTACACTTAGGAGTTCATTTATTTGATTGTCGAAATCATGTATATCCTGTCTGGTATAGAGCATGGGCTTTACTCTAATAATTATGTTGTCATCCTATAGTTGAATCTTACAAAATCTCGGACTTCGATCCCATAAGTTTAACGAGCTTTACTAAAATTCTTATTGAGAGTCTTGTAAAGCCAGTGGGTTTAACTTAATTCAAAAACTTCTTCATATTTCTTTAATGGGTATCCATTCTTTGAACTATTTTTTGGGGGAGAAAAATCCTATGGACACTTATATCTAGGTCCATCTAAAAGGAGCATATCAATTCTATGGATCTTACCACCTTCTTGTTACTGTAGGGAGACCATCTGTTTTTCTACAATTATTGGTATGTATTCTCAAATAAAATTATTCCCTAAAATCATATCCATATTCATATGTGGAAAACATAAGAGTTTTTGTATAAAAATTTTCTTTCATTAAGCCAAATCTCCACATTTTTGGCCTTATTTTGAATAGTTGTTTTACGTAAGCTACTCCCTGTTATTTTAATTGGATATTTAATTGGTTATCATTTTTCTAATGGTATAACATTTTCTCAGCAAAAATAAATTGTGGCACCAATATCTAATAATGCATATAGTGAATACAGTCTATATCCCTCAAATTTGAATGTTTCTTTAATATAATTAAATCTTCTTTCTTGTTTTGGAGGAAAAATTATTTCATCTTATCGTATCGAATACTCTTCCTCTTGTTCTTTGTTAGAAAGTTCTTCGAAATTCAAGATAATTTCCTCATTTGTTGTCACTGCCTCACATTTATTCTTTTGATCATTGTTTTTATTGAATTTTTAGTTTGTAAAGGACTACATTTGGATTGTAAAAGGTTATTATTATCCTCTTCATTTGCTTTTTCATTCTCCTTAATTCTATTGTTTGTTGCATTTGATTTGACATCTTCCAAACTCAATTCATATCCAAAATGACGTAGCAAATTTTTAAATTTTTTGTAATTTTTCTCAAGTTGGCAAATTTTATTATTTCTATCTTCTATAGTTATATTAGGATTTTTACATTGTTCCTTCAATTTCTCCATTTGAAGAGCCACTTCGTCAAATCTCTTTTTGGAATAACTCGGGGTGTACACTATGTCATATAAGTCATAATACGTGATATCATATAAACTACAATCCGTTCTACATATCTCACAATCGTAAAGGTTATTAGTAGCCATCTAAGATGTTGACGGACAGCTAGCTCTGAGTAGTCTATGGTGCTTAAAATCACCTTCTAAGGGACTCTACGAATGCCCATTTGTGATAACAAATGACACACACAGGAATCTGGATTTTAACATTACTCAAATCTAGTAAGGACCACTTAGAATAAAACTAAGTAATTCTCATGCAGATTATAAGAGAGCAAAAATTGATCTTATAGTTAATTTGATAACATATACTGGTTAAAAGGACTTTTCCGAGTTATTCCAAAGCTTCACCAATTTTTTCCTAATTTTCCCCTATTTTTTCAAAATTTTCTAGTGACTTTTCTGAATTTTCACTAATTTTTAATGATTGTTTGAATTTGCTACAGTAATGTTACAGTGATTTTTTCCCAATTTCTTAGGATTTTTCCCAAACATTTTGGGAATTTTTATGATTTTAGTGATTTTTTATAATTTTTTGAGAGTAAAATTAAATAAAATAAAATAAACAGAAAGTTTATCTAACACACCAAACTAAATATAATCTACTTTATAATAATTCAAACCATACAATACATATCAGAACAGTAGACATCACACTGAAGACGCTGATACAGACTACAAATTTTTCCTGTCCATCAAGAAACGGTCGAGCTCTAATACTAAAGGGAACCAAAAGGAACTACCAGAAGGTTACATGGTGAGAAGGATGTTGGGAAGTACAGAGAGCATGAGGAGGAGAGTGTAGAACTGTTGATGCCCCCGGTTCTGACCTTGGGACTCTTATTTATATATAGGTTCATTCTAGCTAAAATATCATAGGTTCCTTCTAGATGAAGCATCGTTGATTCCTTTCGAATGAAGCCTTATCATAGTTGCGCTGATATCAGTTGTAAAAACTTATGATATTCTTGCTGCTGATGAGTTTTAATTGTGCTGTCGAGAATCTTACTATTGTTGATATTGACAAATATCAAGAAAATCTTACTGGTGGAATTTTATTGTAGATCTATAGTAGTAGGCAGTATTCATCAAGTTATTTACTTGATAGTTTCAAGGGGTAAACTCTATAGGAATTTATTAGGTTGTGCAAGTCAACATAGTCTATAGATTTTACTAATCTAGAGATGCAGGATAATTCCTATCTTGCTAGTCCGATTTTCATTTCTAGTGGTTTTTTTGGGACAAGACTTATCTTCGGGCAAATTTTTTAACTTTTAGTATCCATAGAGGATGTAATAGTCCAAATTTTTGGACTCTTTTCCAAATAGGCCGACTGCTATATTACATTCTTCATATAATTGTTTTAGCAATTTTTGTACAGACATACCTCTATTATTAGCCTCCTCCGTGATATTAACTTCCACCACCACTTCAATCTCAGCGTCCATTCCTACCTCAGTCAATTATTCGGCTTTTTTTAATATAGAAATATAAAAGTCAGTGTTTTCTTTGCCAATGTTACATGCCTGCAAGATTTCAGGTGTAATGGTCCCAAACTGCAACTTGTGACTCTGCCCATTCTCCTTCGCCTTGCTTATTTCAGCAATAACGAGCAGTTTCTTTTCTAGAAGTTCACCCATGCCTTTAAAAACATATTGTTCACGGGATATTATCTTAATGATGTTTTCGTTAAGGGTTGTCATGAAATTTGAGTAAACCTCATTTAATAATTTGAGTATTGAGATCTACTAAGTCCCCCATATGTTTACAGTAAATACAGCGATTTTTGATTCCCAGGTTAATCTTTTGAAGCGTCCTCCATACTCTATTTAGCTCAGAATAGAATAGTAACAAGATTCATGGGTTAGGAAAACTCGTTCTTTTTGGCTCGATAGATTGTTAGATGAAGCCGCGAATTTCTTCTGGTATATATGGGCTCTAACACAATATTTCTCATGCTAAGATTACATCTTTGAGAGAATAGCAAGGTCTGCAGTATGCTCCATTAAAGCTGAATATCTACTCGTAATATTTTTTCATGTTGTACTGATACCTGGCTGATATCCCACGAATACGATATATGCTGCTGATACTATTTACTATAGTCTTTTCCTTTCTCTGCCATATTTCTCATCTGTAAGAATAATTATTAAATTACTTGACTACTAATGTAACATTTTCCTTATCTAGGAAATTTTTTTTCTAATCATTCTCGATAGCTTCTTATCAAGCAGTTGAACCGGGCATGGGTGGTATATTAACTTTTTATTCATTTTCCTTTTTCTTAGGGCTATGATCTTTTCCAAATAGTCGCAATAGGACTGGTTAGTTTATTATCCTATGCTTTCTAAAGCTTGCTCTGCCTTCACTATTGTTTCTTTTTAATAGTGGTTGCTTTGAATAATTTTTGATATATCGACTATTTATGGAACTTTGTATTTCGATTTTCAAAAGTTCTTTGGTTCTTTAGACTATGTTAAATCCTCCGGGTACCATTGTCATGGTATTGTGAGATCCTTAATATTCATTAGCTTTGGTTTTATTTCTTTTTCAAACTGTTTAGGCTCGAAAATCTTGATCATCTCTTTTCGATTCGATATTGTTCTAGTCTCTGTGGTTTGAGTTAATTTGTTTTTTGTTGTATATTCTATAGCCAAATCATATGAATTAGACTTCATATTTATGCCTTAAGTTTTAATTTTTTTTTGTCATATTGTGCTTATTATGTTCGGATCTATTATAGAAATAAATTTTTGAGTCAAATGTTAAACCATACAGCCTGATTCACCAAATAAGATTGAAAACCACCTATTAGGGCTTGATGGCAGCTTGTAAACCGATTATCATAACTAGTGTTGCTATAAGGATATATGTGCGAGTTCTAAATAATGCATTGATTTTAATTTGGATTAGGCCAACAAGAATGTATCGAATGTCTGGATATTTCTTATTCCATCTTTGTACATTTTCTCGGCTGAAGATGGGAATGTCTACCTATCCTCCAGATTATAGATTGGCAGTTGTATTTCCAGTGAAATTTTTAATTATTCTTCTGGAGAATAAATTGAAACATGAGACTTTATATATTTCTATCTTTATAATTTGATTTTGATTTTTCTCGATATCTTATAGGTTAAAAACTTTCTCTTTTCCAAATACAACTCCAGATGGTATTAGACAATTCTGAAATTAGCAGTGTGGCAGGTGATGTGATAATTTAACTGCAAGCATACAGTGTCGGTTGTAGGGCTTTATAGATCGTCCCACAGAGATCTCAGGTGTTTTGTGATTCTTGTATTCCTATTATTCTAACGGACTAACCAAAGATTCTAAGTTGAAGTTGATATTATTTAATTTGATATTATTTAATTAGTCTAGGATCTAGAATCCACTAGTTTCCAATCATGTATTTACTGCTATTATCTTCTTCTATCATAAAAATTTGATTTTTTAGTTTTAATCTTTATTCAAAGTGCTCTAAGTATGAGCTATCAAGTAGTGTGCAAGTATAACTTATCAAATAAACTACTTTTCATGAAAACAAACTAAATTATTAGATAATTCAATAAAGAAGATGAAAATCAACAACTCCAAAGCATAACTAAGCATAGGCTATTAAGAAACTTAACTCAAGTATAACCTATCAAAGTATTAATGTACGAGTTTTTGTATTTTAATCATTTCATAGAAAAATCATGTCTTTAATATTTTAATTAGGAAGAAAATATTAGAGAGCAACTACATGGTGGATTCTAGTTTCATCTATATCCTAGAGCTAAGATAAATTAGCTACTCATAATTCTAGTAAGCAAAATCCTATTTTTATTCATGAAAGCAATTAAATCTAATATAAAAAGTAAATAAATCTAAAGTAGAAAGCAATTAGAAGAGAATTAGCTAAGAAAAATTGAAGAACAACAAAACTTGCCTCTGGAGTCGGTATTATGGCTGTCACCTCTTCAGCAAACTCTAATCCTAATTTTATTAAATAAAATACTAGTACAAAATTACAGGATTAAACCCTAAATTACAAGGATACGGCCAATATATAGCCTTCGGAAATCAAACTGTAATTTTAATACAGATGAAAAACTACAAAATTATGTTGAAGCCCCCCGTAGAAAAATTACCCTGTGGGCCCCTCTTTGTGCCGCCAATTGGAGGCAAAATGCCGCTAAATAGCGGCATTATAATGGTGATTTCTTTTGTTTTTTCTTCTGCATGAGTTTCGTGTCTTGTACTTTTGATTTTTCTGATTTTATTAGATTTTGACTCTCTGTAGTATCACTGTCTCGTAACTTGCTCACTTTGAAATTTATTTCTAGACTTGATTTCCTAATCTGGCTCTGATTTTATACCATGTCCATGTAAGAATCGGTTTATCTGAAAAACAAACTAAAAATACCCAAGTAGCATTTATTTATATACAAAAAATAGATAAGTTATCGGAGGAAAAATACAATATATGATACTAATCACACCCCCATACCTATCTTTTGCTAGTCCTCGAGCAAAACTTATCCCTAAAAAGAAAAAAAAATTTAACTCACTTTCGCAGGAATCGCGATTGTACTTAGTATGTGCAACAAACCTTTAAACCCCTAGGTTACCCTAGTGGGCGAGTTGTGTCTCGTGAGGGTTTGCAGTGAATATACCCACAAATTTATAAAGAAAATAGATTAAGGAATAAAGAAAAGAAAAATAAAGATAAACGAAAATAAAAAATTTTATACAAAAGAAAGAAAAATCTTTTTTTAATTATATTTTCTTCAATCAATCTCACTAATATATAAACTCAAGAACGCATTTAGATTATCAATTTTCAAATCGACCGTCATATCAGATACACTTATCATTTTAATCAAAAACTCAAATCCTATCTTTCAATACCCACTAATAAATAATCCATTGACTCCTATACATCTGCGTGCACGTGTGATAGTCTACTTTGGCGTTCGACTCTAACTCTAACTCATGATTCATCTCCTCTCTCATAACAATTTTTATCTTTTTTTCTTTTTTTCTTTCTTTTATTAAGAATATTTTATCTTTCATGCGAATATTCACGCTTGTTTAGGTGCAAAGTACCCGATTATTTAAATCATACACTTTTTTTTTTACTCTCGAGGCTATTGCCTTAATATCAGGCACACCTCCTTTTTTTTATCACTCTCGAGGCTATTGCCTTAATACCAGGCGCACCCCATTTTTTTATTCTCACTTTTTTTATTTTTTTTCTTGTTTAGAGATGGAAGATTTACTCAATTATTATCATATTTGTTTAACCTAATAAACTATTGTGAAGTGAAAAATAGATGTATACTTACCTCAAAATTACAGTTAGCGGTATTTATTTTTCGGATTTTAATCTTTTTTATAAAATTCTGAGTGTATCGTCCAATCTACTTTTCTATTAAATTTTAAATCTAAATTTGTTCCTTTATTTGTAACTAGGTTGATCTATTGATGAAAATATATTAAAAATTTTAATTTTTTTTTCAGTTTTTCTACTTTTTTTTAGTTAGTTACCATAAAAACTACCCAAAGTATAAAATAAAGAAACTCCAAAAAATTAAAATCCTAAAAATAAAATAAAATCCTTAAAATCTTAGAAAAATATGAAGATAAATCTCCTAATCCACTCCCCCACACCTAAACTTGTGTATGCTCCCATATAAAAATAAAGGGTCGTAAAATAAATATAAATATTATACACTTATTAGAAAATTAAAACCGGTTACGACCTCTTGATCGCTTTCCACTCTCATAATGTATATTTTCATGTTTTGATATGGATGAACTTAGTCTTTTTATCAATTTTGCATTTAATATCTCCATCTTGTTTTTAATTTTTCTTAATTTATTCCTACCCTTCTTTCTTTTATTCAACAGTAAAATTTTAAAGTTGAAAATCATACCTTTATCATCATTGATATTCCATCCACGAGTATCTTTCATATCAGTAAGTATTTTGTTCTTATCAACATATAAAATAACATACTCACTTTGGTGTTGTGAAATTATGAGCTCGATTTTGGATCGGTCTTTCAAATTATTAGCTACCATAACATCTTTCTTTTGTGGTTCCTTCCATTCTTCTAGTGTTTTGACCTTGTCATACAAATTTTCTTCAGACCTATCATCAAAATTCTCAATAGAAAATGCCACGCTAGTGGACTTATCATTAGTCAAATCATTATAAAGGAATAAAAAATTTTCTTCACAAATTTCTTCACAATTTTCATCAAAAGAATCAAAAGATATGTCACTAGCAAGTTCATCATGAGGCAAATCACCATGCAAATTTTTTTTATTATCATCAGTTTCTTCATAGTTATCTTCACAATAGTCTAAAATAGGTTGATCACAATGTTGAAGTATAGACTCATCATGCACAAAATTATTTAACTCATTTTGAATCATATCTACTTTAAAAAATGACTGAAGTAGTTGCTCGTTAGAATAAGATATGTTCAAACAATTATATGGTTAATCTCTAAAAAATTTAGTATGAGAAATCATTTTGAGAGGATCTTCCATACAAGATGCATGGTGCTTTTGAAATAATGATTTTTTTTCTCATTAAGCCAAATTTCCACGTTCTTGGCTTTGTTTTGGATAGTTGTTTTATGCGCACTGATCCCTTTTATTTTAATTGGATATTTTATTGACTCCCATTTCTCTAGTGGCATGGCATTTTCTCGACAAGAACAAACTATAGCCCCTGTATCTAGTAGCGTGTGTAATGAGTATTGTTTATAATCTTTAAATCTGAATGTTCCTTTAACATAATTAAACATTCTTCCTTGTTTTGGGGTAAAGATTATCTCATCATATCGTATCGTATATTCCTCTTCTCTGTTAGGGGTTCTTCAGAATTTAAGATAATATCTTCATTTGTTCTCCCTACCTCATAAATATTTCCTTGGTAATTATTTTCTATTGGTTTAGTTTGCAAAAGATTTTTGATGTTGTTCTCCTTCATTATTTCTTCATTTTTTGCCTTTGTTGTTTCTTCTTCACAATTTTCTGGGATATTACTATAATTTTCTTTATTCGCCTTTTCGTCATCTTTGGTTTCGTTTATGATATTAGATTCAACATTTTCCTGATTAGGCTTATATCCAAAATGATTTAGTAAACCCTTAAATTTTTTATAGACCTTTTCGAGTTGTTGAATTAGATTTTCTTTGGCTTCTAAAGATATGTTGGGATTTTTACCCTGTTCTTTTAATTTTTCTATTTGAAGAACTACCTCATCAAATTTTTTTATAGAATATCTTGGAGTGTTCATCATATCATCTATATCATTATACATGATGTCGTATGGACTACAATCCACTCTATATAGCTCACAATTGCACGGTATACCAGTAAACCATCTAAGATGTTAGTGGGTAACTAGCTCTGAGTAGCCTACGGTGTCTAAAACCGTCTCCTGAGGATCACCCTACAAATGCCTACCGCGGCAACAAAGGTTACGCTTAAGAATCTGGGTTTTACGGTTACTAAATTCTAGTAGGGGACACTTAGAGTGTAACTAGGACAGTAATGATACATGTTGTGTGAGAATATAGGTCAGAGTTATAGTCAATTTATCACCACGTAAATGTTATAAATGCTATAAATCCTTCCCCAAACTTTTCTAATTTTTCTGATTTTTACTTGATTTTTTCGGATTTTGCTATAGTGATATTTTCTAATTTTCGAGGGATTTTTTGCTACAATGTCGACTTTGCTACAGTGACTTTTGTTTGGACTTTTTGGAATTTTTATGATTTTTTTGGCAATTTTTTATGAATTTTTTGAAAATAAATTCATACAAAGTAAAACAAATATAGAGATTTATCTAACACACCAAAACAAATACAGATTACTTTATAAAAATTCAGAACATACAGTACATACCGGAGCAGTAGCCATCACATCGAAGACTTTTTGTACAGACTGCAGACCCCTACCGCCCAAAAAAGAACGCCCGGGCTCTGATACCAGAGGTAACTAGGACATTAATTATGCAAGTTTTATGCCTCTGGTATCAGAGGTAAACACAGACATGACATCTCTGATACCAGAGGTAAACACACTATTACTACTACTACTACTGTCACACACTAATACAGAACAGAAAGCTAATACACTCAGGCACACTTAATATATATATAGGTGGTGGAGAACTACAAGTGGTTGGTGGTTTGATCGGCAGGCATATAACTGGTAAAACGGATGGGGGAGAATGAGAGGGTAAGAGAGGATGGTGATGTAGAAAAGGAGGCACTGGGGAGTTTAAAGTATTGTGGAAGCTTGCTTATATTGGTGTGGATTGCTGATGAATTGTCGATCCTTTGGAAGTCCCTTTTATAGATGACCTTCCTTGCATGAGAAGCCTTTTGAGAATCTTGCTGTAGAAGCCTTGTCATGAATCTTCACTGTTAATATCTTGTCGTTGTCAGGAATCATACTGTAGAAGTCTTGTCGCTAATTTGCACTGTTGATATCTTGTCGCGAATCTACAATGTTGATGTCATGTCTTTGTCAGGAATCTTCACTGTTGATGTCGCTGTTAGGAATCTCTTCTGCTGGTGTCTTTTTACTTTACTGTTGATGTCGGGAGAGAGTTTTTTTTTAGCACACTTATATTTACATTCTTATAGGAAGTTAATGAAATTATCGGATACTCAAGTTTCTATCGATCCTGGAGATGCAAGATCTATCCATTATTTGTGGATGGGACAGGGTCGTCCCATCCTGTTGGCATGATTGTCATTTCTAGTGTTTTCTGTTGATTGAGTTTTGATTTTGGGACTAATTTTTTCACTTTTGGTTTCCCATATATAACATAGTATTCGAACCTTCCAGACTCTTCTCCGAGTAGCCCAACTACTGGGTTGCCTTCTTCATGTAGTTGTTTTAGTAGCCTCTGTACAGAGACTCCCCTGCTAAGGGCTTCCTCAGTTATGTCGATTTCTACTTCAGCCTCGACCTCCGTGTCCCTTTCTTCTTCGGCCTGATGTATAGAGTCGTTGCATGCTTGGGATCCTTCTGGAGCTATAATCTGTAGTGTCTCATTTGATCTGTTTGATACAATGAGGCTGGGTAATTCTTTTCTAAAAGTCTATCCATACTTTCTAAAAGATCAATTTGTTTAGGAGTTGCTTCTCTAGTGATTCCCTCGTTGAGGGTTGTTATATAATCTTAGCAAACCTTTCTCAATGATTTGAGTTCTAATTCTTGTTTCATTACAAGATTTGCTAGGTTCCCCATGTGCCTTCGAAAGACACGACTTGTTCCAATTCCCATATTTGCCTTCTGGTGAGCTTGCCAGGCTCCATTTATTTCAGAGTAAAACGATGGTGGGATCTCCAACTTGGGAAAACTTGTTATTTTTGTCTCGAGCATGTGATGGGCGAGATCACGAAGTTCCTCCGCTATGTATGGGTTCTGTAATGATACCTCCCAGGCTAAGATGGCATCTTCTTTCGAGTAGTAATGTCTGCAACAGGATCCATTAAAATCGAATATCTGGTCGTAGCATTTTTTCCAGTTTGTGTAGATACCCGGCTAATATCCCACGAATATGACGGATGCTGCTGGAATAGGAACACTACTTGCTATAGCCTTCCCCTTATCGTTCTTTTGCAAAATAAATTTATTAGTAGATTACTAATACCTTACTCGTAATTACTTATTTTTTACTTGTTAGGTTGGCTTAGGTAATCTGCAATAAAATTATCTTTTCCTTTGACATGTTCGATCTTAAAGGAGTCTGGGGCTATTTCATTATACCAAAACTCTTATGTTTTCCACATATGAATGGGGACATGGTCTTAGAAAACAATTTTATTGGAGAATATTTACCAACGATTGTAGAGAAACAAATAGTTTCATTACACCAACGAGAACGTAACCAACCCTAAAGGGTCGACATGCCACTCTTAGAAGGACCTAGGTATAAGTGTACAGAAGATTTTTCTCCCCCAAAAAGTATCCCAGATAATGAAAACCCATCAAAAAGCTGTGAAGCAATTTATGAGCTAGATCAAACCCACTAGCTTTATAAAACACTTAGCAAAAATGTTAGTGAAGATCCATTAAAACTATGGGATCGAAGCCCAAGATTTTGTAAAATTCAGTTAAAAGACGACAACTTAATCATCCGGGTAAAATCCATGCTCTATACTAGGCAAGATATAGATGAATTCGATAATCAAATAAACTTTTAAGTACAGGCCTAATAGAGAAAACCACTAGCGCTCACTCTAGTCCAGCATTTATGGTTAGAAATCTTAATGAATTAAAAAGAAAAAAACTACGAATGGTAATTAATTACAAAAGATTAAACCAAAATCTAAAATTCGATGGGTATTTATCCCTAGAAAGGAAGTCCTGATAAATTTAACGAAAGGGTCTAGAGTATTCAGTAAGTTCGACTGTAAGTCTGGTTTCTGGCAACTAAAAATGACGGAGGAATCGAAACCACTAACAGTATTTAGTACGCAACGATGTCACTTTCACTGGAATGTCATGCCATTTGGGTTAAATACCGCACCACAGATTTTTCAAAGATGGATGGACTCAATCTTTAATAACTTAAAGGATTTCTGTGTTGTGTACATTGATGACATTTTGGTTTTTTCAAAAACAAAAGAAAATCATAAGAGACACCTAAGGATCATTAGCGATATTTTTAAAAGACACGGGATAATACTCTCTCCAAAAAAGATTGAAATAAAAAAAGAGTCAATAGAATTTCTTAAAATTATCCTAGACAAAGATGGCATTCAACTACAAAAATATATCATTTCAAAAATTAAGGAATTTCCCAAAGAAATAAAAGATAAAAAACAACTACAAAGTTTACTAGGGCTATTGAATTTTGGAAGAAATTTTCTACGAGAACTTACGAAGGAAGAAATACCTCTACTGAAAAAGCTAAATAAAAATTAAGATTTTATCTGGACAGATAAAGATAAAAAGGTTCTAAAACAAATTAAGCAGCTCGTTGAAAAGGCACCATAAGTCTACCTACCAAAAACAGAAGATAAACTGATTTTAGACACCGATGCATCGGATGAATATTGGAGATGTGCACTAAAAGCAATTCCAAAAGAAAATTGGGACGAAGAGGATCCACCCCTATCCCAGAATGGAATCAGGCTCAGAAAAAGAAGCATACCACAAAATATATCAAAATATGAGAAACTTTGTGGGTACAATTCTGAAAAATTCAAACCAAACGAATTAAAATAAATAATATTCGAGAAGGAACTATACACTATAAAATTAGCCCTGCAGAAATTTCAAATATTTCTTGCACCCGAATATTTTATTATTAGAACAGATAACAAAGCCGTTAGAGATTTTCTAGTAAATACGCAAAAGACCTCTGGAAAACGCATGCAATGGTATAATGAAATAGCCCAATACTTCTTTGAGATCGAACATGTTAAAGGAAAATATAATTTTATTGCAGATTACCTAAGCCAACCTAACAAATAAAAAAATAAGTAATTACGAGTAAGGTATTAGTAATCTACTAATAAATTTATTTTGCAGAAGAATAATAAGGGGAAGGCTATAGCAAGTAGTGTTTCTATTCCAGCAGCATTCATCGTATTAATGGGATATCAGCCGGGTATCTATACAAACTGGAAAAAATGCTACGACCAGGTATTCGATTATAATGGATCCTGCTGCAAGCATTACTACTCGAAAGAAGATGTCATCTTAGCCTGGGAGGTATCACGACATAACCCATACGTAGTGGAAGAACTTCGTGATCTCGCCCACCACATGCTCGAGCCAAAAATAGCAAGTTTTTCCAAGTTGGAGATCCCACCACCGTTTTACTCTAAAATAAATGGAGCCTGGGGAGCTCACCAGAAGGCAAATCTGGGAATTGGAACTAGTCGTGTCTTCCGAAGGTAAATAGGGAACCTAGCAAATCTTGTAATGAAACAAGAATCAGAACTCAAGTCCTTGAGAAAGGTTTGCTCAGATTATATAATAACCCTCAATGAGAGAATCATTAGGGAAGCAACCCCTAAACAAATTGATCTCAAAGAAAGTATTGATAGACTTTTAGAAAAGAATTATCCAGCCTCGTTGCATCAAACAGATCAAAGGAGACACTACAGATTATAGCGCCAGAAGGATCGCAAGCATGCAACGACTCTATACAACAGGTCGAAAAAAAAATGGACACGGAGGTCGAGCCTGAAGTAGAAATCGATATAACCGAGGAAGCCCTCAGCAGGGGAGTCTCTGTACAGAGGCTACTAAAACAACTACATGAATAAGGCAACTCAGTAGTTGGCTACTCGGAGAAGCATCTGGAAGGTTCGAATACTATGTTCTTTATGGGAAACCAAAAGTGAAAAAATTAGTCCCAAAATCAAAACTCAACCAACAAAAAATACCAGAAATGACAATCATGCCAACATGATGGGACGACCCTATCCCATCCACAAATGAATGGATAAATCTTGCATCTCCAGGATCGATAGAAACTTCCGTATCCGATAATTTCATTAACTTCCTATAAGAATGTAAATATAAGTGTGCTAAAAAAAAAACTCTCTCCTGACGTCAACAGTAATGCAACAAGACACCAGCAGAAGAGATTCCTGACGGCAACATCAACAGTGAAGATTCCGGACAATGACATGACATCAACAGTGTAGATTCGCGACAAGACTTCTACAGTATGATTCCTGACAACGACAAGATATTAACAGTGAAGATTCATGACAAGGCTTTTACAGCAAGATTCTTAAAAGGCTTCTCATGCAAGTAAGGTCATATATAAAAGGGGCTTCCGAAGGTTCGACAATTCATCGACAATTCACACCAACATAAGCAAGCTTACACAATACCTTAAACTCCTCAACGCCTCCTTTTCTACATCACCATCCTCTCTCACCCTCTCATCCTCTCCCATCCGTTTTACCAGTTTTATGCCTGCCGATCAAGCCCCCAACCACTTGTAGTTCTCCATCACCTATATGTATAATTAAGTATGCCTGAGTGTATTTAAAAGTAGTTGATGTCTGAATCAAGAAATGGGAGTATGAGGTAAACACACTACTACTACTACTGTCACACACTAATGCAGAACGGAAAGCTAATACACTCAGGTACACTTAATTATATATATAGATGGTGGAGAACTACAAGTGGTTGGTGGTTTGATCGGCAGGCATAAAACTGGTAAAAACGGATGGGAGAGGATGAGAGGATGAGAGAAGATGGTGACGTAGAAAAGGAGGCATTGAGAAGTTTAAAGTATTGTGGAAACTTGCTTATGTTGGTGTGGATTGCCGATGAATTGTCGATCCTTCAGAAGCCCCTTTTATAGATGGCCTTCCTTGCATGAGAACCTTTTGAGAATCTTGCTGTAGAAGTCTTGTCACGAATCTTCACTGTTAATATCTTGTCGTTGTCAGGAATCATACTGTAGAAGTCTTGTCTCGAATCTGCACTGTTGATGTCTTATCTTTGTCAGGAATCTGTAGAAATCTTGTCACGAATCTGCACTGTTAATATCTTGTCGCGAATTTGCACTATTGATGTCATGTCTTTGTCAGGAATCTTCACTGTTGATGTCGCCATCAGGAATCTCTTCTGTTGGTGTCTTGTTGCTTTATTGTTGATGTCAGGAGAGAGTTTTTTTTTTAGCATGCTTATATTTACATCCTTATAGGAAGTTAATGAAATTATCAAATACTGAAGTTTCTATCGATCCTAGAGATGCAAGATCTATCCATTCATTTATGGATGGGACAAGGTCGTCCCATCCTGTTTGCATGATTGTCATTTCTGGTGTTTTCTGTTGGTTGAGTTTTGATTTTGGGACTAATTTTTTCACTTTTGGTTTTCCATAAAGAACATAGTATTCGAAGCTTCCAAACTCTTCTCCGAGTAGCCCAACTGCTGAGTTGCCTTCTTCATATAGTTGTTTTAGTAGCCTCTGTACAAAAACTCCCTTGCTAAGGGCTTCCTCGGTTATGTCGACTTCTACTTCAGCCTCGACCTCTGTGTCCATTTCTTCTTTGGCCTGCTGTATAAAGTCATTGCATGCTTGCGATCCTTCTGGCGCTATAATCTGTAGTGTCTCCTTTGATCTGTTTGATGCAACAAGGCTGGATAATTCTTTTTCTAAAAGTCTACCCATACTTTCTATGAGATCAATTTGTTTAGGGGTTGCTTCCCTAATGATTCCCTCATTAAGAGTTGTTACATAATCTGAACAAACCTTTCTCAAGGACTTGAGTTCTGATTCTTGTTTCATTACATGATTTGCTAGGTTCCCCATGTGCCTTCGGAAGACACAACGAGTTCTGATTCCCAGATTTGCCTTCGGGTGAGCTCGCCAGGCTCCATTTATTTTAGTGTAAAACGGTGGTGGGATCTCCAACATGGGAAAACTTGCTATTTTTGGCTCGAGCATGTGGAGGGCGAGATCACGAAGTTCTTCCGCTACGTATGGGTTCTGTCGTGATACCTCCCAGGCAAAGATGGCATCTTCTTTCGAGTAGTAATGCCTGCAATAGGATCCATTAAAATCGAATACTTGGTCGTGATATTTTTTCCAGTTTGTATAGATACCCGGCTAATATCCCATGAATACGACAAATGCTGCTGGAATAGGAACACTACTTACTATAGCCTTCCCCTTATCGTTCTTCTGCAAAATAAATTTATTAGTAGATTACTAATACCTTACTCGTAATTACTTCTTTTTTACTTGTTAGGTCGGCTTAGGTAATCTGTAATAAAATTATCTTTTACTTTAACATGTTCAATCTCAAAGGAGTATTGGGCTATTTCATTATACCATTGCATGCATTTTGCAGAGATTTTTCTTGTATTTACTAGAAAATCTCTAACGGCTTTGTTATCTGTTCTAGTAATAAAATATTCGGGTGCAACAAATATTTGAAATTTCTGCAGGGCTAATTTTATAGTGTATAGTTCCTTCTCGAATATTATCCATTTTAATTCGTTTGGTTTGAATTTTTCAGAGTTGTACTACAAAGTTTCACATATTTTGATATCTTTTGTGGTATGCTTCTTTTTCTGAGCCTGATTCCATTATGGGATAGGGGTGGATCCTCTTCGTCCCAATTTTTTTTGGAATTGCTTTTATTGCACATCCCCAATATTCATCTGATGCATCGGTGTCTAAAATAAGTTTATCTCCTATTTTTGGTAGGTAGACTTCTGGTACCTTTTCAGCGAGCTGCTTAATTTGTTTTAGAACCTTTTTATCTTTGTCTGTCCAGATAAAATCTTGATTTTTATTTTGCTTTTTCAGTAGAGGTATTTCTTCCTTTGTAAGTTCTTCTAGGAAATTTCTTTTATAATTCAATAGCCCTAGTAAACTTTGTAGCAGTTTTTTATCTTTTGTTTCTTCAGGAAATTCCTTAATTTTTGAAATGATATGTTTTTGTTGTTGAATGTTATCTTTGTCTAGGATAATTCCAAGAAATTCCATTAACTCTTTTTTGATTTTGATCTTTTTTGGAGAGAGTATTATCTCGTCACAGAAATCCTTTAAGTTATTAAAGAATGAGTCCATCCATCTTTGAAATATCTGTGGTGCGGTGTTTAACCCAAATGGCATGACATTCCAGTGAAAGTGACGTCGCGGCGTACTAAATGTTGTTAGTGGTTTCGATTCCTCCGTCATTTTTAGTTGCCAGAAATCAGACTTACAGTCGAACTTACTGAATACTCTAGACCCTTTCGTTAAATTTATCAGGACTCCTTTCTAGGGATAAAATACCCATCGAATTTTAGATTTTGGTTTAATCTTTTGTAATTAATTACCATTCATGGTTTTTTTTCTTTTTAATTCACTAAGATTTCTAACCATGAATGCTGGACTAGAGTGAGGGTTAGTGTTTTTCTCTATTAGGCATGTACTTAAAAGTTCACTTATTTGATTATCAAATTCATCTATATCTTGCCTAGTATAGAACATGGATTTTACCTTGATGATTACGTTGTCATCTCTTAACTGAATTTTACAAAATCTTGGGTTTCGATCCCATAGTTTTAATGGATCTTCACTAAAATTTTCGCTAAGTGTTTTATAAAGCCAGGGGGTGTGATCTAGCTCATAAATTGCTTCGAACTTTTTGATGGGTTTTCATTGTCTGGGATACTTTTTGGGGAATAAAAATCTTCTGTTCACTTACACCTAGGTCCTTCTAAGAGTGGCATGTCGACCATTTGGGTTGGTTACCTTCTCGTTGGTGTAATAACACCATTTGTTTCTCTACAATCATTGGTAAATATTCTCCAATGAAATTATTTTCTAAGAGCATGTCCCCATTCATATGTGGAAAAGATAAGAGTTTTGGTATAATGATTTTTTTTCTCATTAGGCCAAATTTCCACGTTCTTGGCTTTGTTTTGAATAGTTATTTTATGCGCACTGATCCTATTATTTTAATTGGATATTTCATTGGTTCCTATTTCTCTAGTGGTATGGCATTTTCTCAAAAAGAACAAACTATAGCCCCCGAATCTAGTACCGCGTGTAATGAGTATTGTTTATAACATTTAAATCTGAATGTTTGTTTGACATAATTAAATCTTCTTCCTTATTTTGGGGCAAAGATTATCTTATCATATCGTATCATATATTCCTCTTCTCTGTTAGGGGGTTCTTCGGAATTTAAGATAAGCTCTTCATTTGTTCTCTCTACCTCATAAATATTTCCTTGGTAATTATTTTCTATTGGTTTAGTTTGCAAAAGATTTTTGATGTTGTTCTCCTTCATTATTTCTTCATTCTTTGCATTTGTTGTTTCTTCTTCACAATCTTCTGGGATATTACTATCATTTTCTTTTTTTGCCTTTTCGTCGTCTTTGGTTTCATTTATGATATTAGGTTCAACTTTTTCCTGATTAGCCTTATATCCAAAATGACTTAGTGGACCCTTAAATTTTTTATAGACCTTTTTGAGTTTTTGAGTTAGATTTTATTTGGCTTCTAAAGGTATGTTGGGACTTTACCCTGTTCTTTTAATTTTTCTATTTGAAAAACTAGCTCATCAAATTTTTTTCTGGAATATCTTGGAGTGTTCATCATATCATATATATCATTATACATGATGTCGTATGGACTACAATCCGCTCTACATAGCTCGCAATTGCACGGTATGCCGGTTGCCATCTAAAATGTCAATGGGTAAATAGCTCTGAGTAGTCTACGGTGCCTAAAACCGTCTCCTGAGGATCACCTTACAAACGCTTACCGCGGCAACAAAGGTTACGCTTAGGAATCTAAGCTTTAAAGTTACTCAATTCTAGCAGGAGACACTTAGAGTGTAACTAGGACAGTAATGATACAGGTTGTGAGAGAATATAGGTCAGAATTATAGTCAATTTATAACCACGTAAATGCTATAAATACTATAAATCTTTCCCCAAACTTTCCTAATTTTTCGGATTTTTACTTGATTTTTTCGGATTTTGCTACAGTGACATTTTCTAATTTCGATATTTTTTGCTACATTGTCGACTTTGCTACAGTGACTTTTTTATTTTTTCAGACTTTTTTGGAATTTTTATGATTTTTTTGGCGATTGTTTACGAATTTTTTGAAATTAAATTCATACAAGGTAAAACAAACATAGAGATTTATCTAATACACCAAAACAAATACAGATTACTTTATAAAAATTCAGAACATACAGTACATACCGGAATAGTAGCCATCACACCGGAGACTTTTTGTACAGACTGCAGACCCCTACTGCCCAAAAAAGAATGCCCGGGCTCTTATACCAGAGGTAAACACTCAGGCACACTGTCCTAGTTACCCAGAATAGAAAGTATGGGTAGACTTTTAGAAAGAGAATTATCCAGCCTCGTTGCATCAAACAGATCAAAGGAGACACTACAGATTATAGTGCCAAAAGAATCACAAGTATGCAACGACTCTATACAGCAGGCCGAAAAAGAAATGGATACGGAGGTCGAGGCTGAAGTAGAAATCGACATAACCGAGGAAGCCCTCAGCAGGGGAGTCTCTGTACAGAGGCTACTAAAACAACTACATGAAGAAGGCAACTCAACAGTGGGGCTACTCGGAGAAGAGTCTGGATGGTTCGAATACTATGTTCTTTATGGGAAACCAAAAGTGAAAAAATTAGTCCCAAAATCAAAACTCAACCAACAGAAAACACCAGAAACGACAATCATGCCAACAGGATGGGACGACCCTGTCCCATCCACAAATGAATGGATAGATCTTGCATCTCCAAGATCGATAGAAATTTCAGTATCCGATAATTTCATTAACTTCCTATAAGAATGTAAATATAAGTGTGCTAAAAAAAAAACTCTCTCTTGACATCAACAATAAAGCAACAAGACGCCAGCAGAAGAGATTCCTGACCGCGACATCAATAGTGAAGATTCCTGTCAAAGACATGACATCAACAGTGCAGATTTGCGACAAGACATCAATAGTGCAGATTCGCGATAAGACTTTTACAGTATGATTCCTGACAATGACAAGATATCAACAATGAAGACTCATGACAAGACTTCTACAGAAAGATTCTCAAAAGGCTTCTCATGCAAGGAAGGTCATGTATAAAAGAGGCTTCCGAAGGATCGACAATTCATCGGCAATCCAAACCAACATGAGCATGCTCTTTTTCGATTTCAATATTTTTGGAGAGAGTATTATCCCGTGTCTTTTAAAAATATCACTAATGATCCTTAGGTGTCTCTTATGATCTTCTTTTGTTTTTCTTATTAAGCCAAATTTTCACGTTCTTGGTTTTGTTTTGGATAGTTGTTTTATGCGCACCAATCCCTGTTATTTTAATTGGATATTTCATTGGCTCCTATTTCTCTAGTGGTATGGCATTTTCTCGATAAGAACAAACTATAACCCTTGTATCTAGTAGCGCGTGTAATGAGTATTGTTTATAACCTTTAAATCTGAATGTTCTTTTAACATAATTAAACCTTCTTCCTTATTTTGGGGCAAAGATTATCTCATCATATCGTATTGTATATTCCTCTTCTCTGTTATGTGGTTCTTCGGAATTAAAGATAACCTCTTCATTTGTTCTCTCCACCACATAAATATTTTCTTGGTAATTATTTTCTATTGGTTTAGTTTGCAAAAGATTTTTGATATTGTTCTCCTTCATTATTTCTTCATTCTTTGCATTTGTTATTTCTTCTTCACAATCTTCTGGGATATTACTATCATTTTTTTATTCGCCTTTTCGAATTTGAGAGGATGATTTTATTTGAGAGGATGATTTTAACAAACCTTCTATACCTTCCTCTATTGTACGTGCTCGCCTCTCAGTCTCACGATTATAATTTTCCTTATTTTCCTCAAATGATTGTATCTCGAGATCATGAGTGAAATTTGATGGTGGATATGATAGATCTGTGTACATATTTGATGAAAGATATGAAGGGATTGTAGGTAAATTCTCATGACATGCATATCTCGCTTCTAATCTTTTTAATTTTTCATCTAATATGTTCAATTGAATATCTTGTTCATGATTCAATATAGAATATGAAGATGAATAGCCTATAAAGAAAGGATTAGATGGAGGACTCTCTCGATATGGCTCTTGATTGTATGTAAAAATAGAATGATTCATTCATTCATAATTGTAATTTTGTGTATAAGAAGTGCTCGTAGGTTCATTATATGTGATGTGAATTTGATTATGACCTAGTCCTGACGAATTTCCTATTCATGGACACTGATGATAATTATGATATGGATCACGACAATGATAGCAACCAGTTTGATTATGTAACATATTTTTTTTTTTTTGGAAAAAAGTGGAGAGGCAAAGAGATGGAAAAGAAAAAAATAAAAAATATTGAAATTTTTTTGTATTTTTTTTGTAGAACCAGAGACCCAAAATACATAATACCAGAGAAAAAAGTGGGAGAAAATCACCAAAATTGCCGCTAAATAGCGGCAATTGCACTATTTAGTGGCAAAACTAGGGAGTTTGGCTCCCTGGTTTTTGCAATGCACTTTCGAGACTCTTTTCTTCCCTTTTTGCTTCTTGTATCTAAGGTTCCAGATCCCTTCACATTCAACTCACATTGTTAACCCATAAAACGTTAGAAAAAGTAAGAAAAACACCGTCGATTCCCGGCAATGGTACCAAAAACTTGATATGTTAATTTAACTGCAAGCGTACAGTGTCAGTTGTAGTGCTTTACAGGTTGTCCCATAGAGATCTCAGGTGTTTTGCGATTCTTTTTATTCCTATTATTCTAACGGACTAACGAAAGATTCTAAGTTGAAATTGATATTATCTAATTAGCCAAGGATCGAGAATCCACTAGTTTTCAATCTGTATTTACTTCTATTATCTTCTTCTATCATAAAAATTCGATCTTTTAGTTTTAATCTTTATTTAAAGTGCTCTAAGCATGAGTTATCAAGTAGTGTGTAAGTATAACTTATTAAAAAAACTACTTTTCATGAAAGCAAACTAAATCATTAGATAATTCGATAAAGAAAATAAAAATCAACAACCACAAACACTAACTCAAGTATAACCTATCAAAGTATTAATCTACAAGTTCTTGTATTTTATTCTTTTTATAGAAAAATCATGCCTTTATTATTTTACTTCGGAATAAAATATTAGAAAGCAACTACATGGTACATTCTAGTTTCATCTATATCCTAGAGCTAAAATAAATTAGCTACTCATAACTCTAGTAAGCAAAATCATATTTTTACTCATGAAAGCAACTAAATCTAATCTAGAAAGTAAATAAATCTAAACTAGAAAGCAATTAGAAGAGAATTAGCTAAGAAAAATTAAAGAACAGCAAAGATTACCTCTAGAGTCAGTATTGTGGTCGTCACTCCTTCAGCAAATCCTAGTCCTAAATTTATTAAATAAAATACGAGTACAAAATTATATGATTAAACCCTAGATTATAAGGATACGGCCAATATATAGCCTTCAAAAATCAAACCCTAATTTTGATATAACTAAAAGCCTAAAAAATTACGTCAAAGCCCCATAGAAAAATCACCCTATGGGCCCCTCTTTGTGCCAATAATTGGCAGCAAAATGCCGCTAAATAGCAGCATTATAATGGTGATTTGTTTTGTTTTTTTGAGTCTCTTGTCTTGTACTTTTGATTTTTCTGATTGTATTAGTTTTTGAATCTCTGTAGATCACTGTCCTGTAGTTTGCTCACTTTTAAATCTATTTTTCTGGACTTGATTTCCTAATCCAGCTCTGATTTTATACCATGTCCATGTAGGAATCGGATTATTTGAAAAATAAACTAAAAATATTCGAGTAGCATTTATTTATATACAACAAATAGATAAAATATGGGAGGAAAATACAATATATGATACTAATCAGTAGGACATGGCTCGTCATTCACCATAAGGACCAATTCAGTGTCCAAGTCGCTCTCAATATCGAGTTCATATAGTACCATATCTGAAGAGGAGAGTTCTTCTTCAATACGGACTTATAAATCTTGTTCTTCCATATATTTATTATTTTCTTCGTATCTTTTCCCTTTTTAGGACACTGTTCCTCGGCCATGCCTTCAATCGGAAAATTTTTCTAGATGTAAACTTTTGTTTCTTTTCTTGTATTTCATTACCTATCTTCCAATTTTTGCCAATTATTTTTTCACAACACCTTTTTTCCTTAAGAGAGTCACTGGTGAAGTTTTATATTTGCTTATAAGATTTTATATTAAGACAGTTGTCCAATATAATTTCCAGTGCATAATAGATTCAATGCTCTAGATTATCTTTTTTTGGGGGTAGTCTGGTTACCCGTTTCATGTTTTAGCATCCCATATGTTTGGAAGTTTGTGAAAAATGGATCGAGCAAATTTTGCGCCTTATCGTACTCTAGCTTATATAATTATTTTGAAAATGTCTTGTAGTGTCTTCAAATTCACATATTTCGCATAGTGCAATTTTGGACGAAGTGTAAAGGATTTCTTTCTCTTGGACTTTTTCATTTGTAACCCATAACTCAATGAAATCGGTAAGTATATAGTCAAATTCTGTAAATTTGTCATCCTCAAGCCATTCTCTTAGTTTATTTTTTTCCTTCTTCTAAATCTATCCATTGTTTTATCCATTACAACATGTCTCCTTGCAAAGTGACAGTAATGTAGTTAACAATCTCTATTTATCTCATGTTCCTTCATAATTCGTAATTACAATTGCTAAGGATTGTGCATAGTCATTTATACTTTTTTTTGCTTATTTTTGAAGTGCACATTAGATAAATCCAAATAAGTTCCTTGAGATATGCTACGTTGTATTAAATTATCAATCCTTAGATTATTTCCCATTTGCAAGTTATTTAAATCTAATGAAGTTTTGCTATCTTCACCAACCTATATGAACTCACATTGGATTCAACACTCTTTTCGGCTTCAGTCTCGTATTCATCATGTATAATCATCCTTACTTTCTGATTTCGTGGTACTCTTAGTCTTGAAACAGTTAATTTTGTTTTCTAAGACATTATTTATTTTTATCATAGATGTTGGGAGTTCAGATTGTGAAGGATTATGTTTGAATTATAAAAGGCTATTATAATCATCCTCTTTAGTTTTATCATGCTCTTATAGTCATCTTCCTTAGTTATATTGTTCATTTCATTTGATTTGACCTTTTTTATATTTAATTCATATTTGAAATGGTATAGTAGCTTATTAGACTTTGCGTAATTTTTTTAAGTTAGCAAATTAAATTTTCTATCTTCTGGAGTTTTATTAGATTTTTTTACATTATTCTTTTCATTTTTCAATTTGAGACACTACTTTATCAAATCTCTTTTTCGAATAAATTGAGGTATAAGTTATATTATACAAATCATAGTATAAGATATCGTACAAACAATAATTTGTTCTACATATCTCACAATCATAAGGATTATCAGTATTCATCTAAGATGTCAATGGGCCAACTAGCTCTGTCTACCTACGGTATCTAAAACCACCTCTTTTTTATGCTAACAAATGTCTATCCGTAGTAACAAAAGACAAACAAAGGAATCTAGGCTTGGCTTAAATGCTACTCAAATCTAGCATGAGACACTTAGTATGAAACTAAGATAATATCCTTATTAATTACAAGAGAGCAAAAAATTCAAATTTATAGTCAATTTGATAACAAAAATGAATTAAAAGAGGCAAAAAAGTGCTTCTCCAAATTATTCTTAATTTTCACCAATTTTTCATTTATTTTTCAGATTTTTTCCTTATTTTTCTTATTTTTCCTGATTTTTCCTAAATTTTTAGTGACTTTTCTTTATTTTCCTTAAAATTTTAATAATTTTTTTGAATTTGCTATAGTAATGAACAGTGACTTTGTAATTTTTGTGAATGTTCTTTCCAGAATTTTTTTGTGAATTTTTTTTGATTATTGGTGATTTTTTATGAATTTTTCGGAATTAAAACACATAAAATAAAATACACAGAACAACTTCTCTAACACATGAAATCAAATATAATCATTTTCATACTAATTCAAACTATAAAGTATAACCAAAGTAGTAGATATGAAATTGGAAATGTACAGATGGCGAATCCCTCCTGACCAACAAGGAATGCTTGGTTCTAATACTAGATGGGCTTCTACAAGTACACTTATGCAGAAAGAGGGTGGCTTTTACAAGTGGAGTGGGTTGATCGGGTAGGTAAGGTTGGAAGAAAATTATGGTGATGATGAGAATGATAATGGGGAGTATGTAGAGCATGAGGATGAAAATGTGAAACTCTTATTTATAGATGGATTCCTTCTAGCTAAAACATCGTACGTTCCTTCCAAATGAAGCATTATTGGTTTCTACCAGATGAAGCCTCATCATAGTTGTGCTGATACTAGCTATAAAAGTTTCTGAGAATCTTATTGTTGATGAGCTTTAATTATACGGTCGGGAATCTTATTGTTGATGTTGATAAATCTCAAGAGAGAATCTTACTGATGGAATTTTTTTGTACATCTATAGCAGTAAATGGCGGTACTTATCATGCTGTTTACTTGATTTCAAAGGGTAGGCTCTATAGGAAGTTTATTAGGCTGTGGAAGTAAACAAAATCTATAGATTTTACTAAGTCTGAAGATGTAAAATCATTCTTTGTTGGCATAATTTTTATTTCTGGTGGTTCTTTTGGGACAAGCCTTGTCTTCGGGACTAATTTTTTTCACTCTAGTGTCCCATAAAGAATGTAATTGTCAAATTTTCTGGACTCTTTCCAAGTAGACTAACTGCTAGTTGCCCTCTTCAATAATTGTTTTAGTAGTTTCTGTATAGAGATACCTATGTTATTGACCTCATCAATGATATCAACTTCAACCTCTACTTCAATCTTAGCATCCGTTTCTACTTCAGTCGACTGTTTGGCTTCTTTTCGTGTAGAAATATGAATGTCAATATTTCTTTGCCAATGCTGCATACCTGCAAGATTTCACATGATCTAGTTATAGAATATACAACGATATATGAATAACTCAAACTATAGGTGCTAGAACAGTCTCGAACAAAAAAGAAATAATCCAGATATTCGAATCAAAACCTTTTGAAGAAGAAATAAAAACCAAGGCTAATGAATATTAAGGATCTCATGATACCAAGACAATAGTATCTTGAGGAATTAACACAGTCTGAAGAGCCAAAGAAATTTAGGGGAATCGAATATAGAGTTCTAGAAAGTTTATATATCCAAAATAATTCAAAGCAATCCTTATTAAAAAAGAAACAATAGTTAAGACAGGCAAGATTTATGACAAAAGAACCAACCTTATACCGTCTCATAGGAAAAGATCATAGCCCTAAGAAAAAGGAAAATGGACAAAAACTTAATACACCACTCATACTTGGGTCAACTGCTTGACAAGAAGCCGTTGAGAATTATTAAAAAAATCCTAGATAAGGAAAATATTATATTACTAGTCAAGTAATTTAATATTTATTTTTTACAGATAATAAGTATGGCAGATAAGGGAAAGGCTATATCAAATAATACCCCTATTCCAGTAGATTATGTCGTATTCGTGAGATATCAGCCAGATATCTACATAAATGGGAAAAATATTACGAGCAGATATTCAACTTTAATGGATCATGCTACAGACATTATAATTCCCTCGAAGATACAATCTTAGCATGGGAAATGCCGTGTCAGAGTCCATATATAATAGAAAAAATTCACAGCTTCGTCCAACAAGCTATCGAGCCAAAAATAACGAGTTTTACCAACCCAGAAATCTCGTTACCATCTATTATGGGCTAAACGGAGCATGGAGGTAGCATCAAAAAATGAAAATTGCTGCATTTTTCAAAAGTATATGGGGACTTAGCAGATCTCATCATGGAGCGAACTTCAAAACTCAAATCATTAAATGAGATTTGATCAAATTTCGTAATAACCCTTAATTAAGACATCATTAAAGTAGTATTCCCTGAACAATATGATTTCTTAAAAGGCATAGATGAACATCTAGAATAGATTTGCCCATTTTTACTTAATCAGGCACCAGAGACACGAGTTGTAGTTGGGACCACAACACCCAAAATCTTGCAAGCATGTAGCATTGACAAAGAAAACATTGGCGTTCACATTTCTACACCAAAAGAAGCCAAACCATTGACTGAGATAGAAATGGACACTGAGATTGAAGTAGAGTGGAAGTTGATATCACCAAAGAGGCCAATAGCAAAGGTATCTCTGTACAAAACTACTAAAATAATTATATGAAGAAAGTAGTCTAGTAGTTGGCCTATTTGGAGAAGAGACCGAAAAATTTGACTATTACATCCTCTATGAGACACCAAAAATGAAAAGATTAATCACGAAGACAAGTCTTGTCCCAAAAGAACCACTAGAAATGAAAATCATGTCAATAGGGTGGGATGATTATGCATCTCCAATATATCCTTTTGACTTCCACAACCTAATCAACTTCCTATACAGTCTACTCCTTGAAGCCATCAAGTAGACAGCTTGATGAGTATTGCCGCTTGCTATTATAAATCTACAGTAAAATTCCATTAGTAAGATTCCCTCGAGATTTGTCAACAACAACAGTAAGATTTCTGACAACATGATTAAATCGCATCAACAGTAAGACTCTCAGAAGATTTTACAGCTAGTATCAGCACAACTATAATGAGGCTTCATCTGGAAAGAACTAATGATGCCTTATCTGGAAGGAACCCCCAATGTTTCAGTTAGAAAGAACCCATCTATTGATAAGAGTCCTAGGGACAAAACTGGGGGCATTGGCCATTCCATACTCTCCTCCTCATATTATGCATACTCCCCACCATCCTTCTCACTATCACCATAATCTTCTTCTAATCTAGCCTAGCCGATCAACCCACTTTACATGTAAAAATAACATTCTACTTATATGTATAATTAGTATGCTTACTTTCTACATCAGTGTGCTTATAGAAACCCATCTGGTATCAGAGCCAAGCATTTTTTGTTGGCCAAGAGCATTTATACTTTTCGAGTTTCGTGTCTATTGTTCCGGTATGAAGCTGATTGCGTTTTTCGTCTGTATGATTTGAATTAGTTTGAAGTTGATTGTCTTTGATTATGTGTGTCATATAAGTTGTTCTGTGTATTTTATTTTATGAGTTTTTAATTCTAAAAAATTAATAAAAAATTGCAAAATATTGTAAAATTCTTGAAAAAAATCTTAAAAATTACAAAAGTTAATATTTATTACTATAGTAGTTTTGAAAAAATATTTAAAAATTAAGGAAAAAGTTAATATTTATTACCTTTTATTGTTGTGGATAGGCATTTGTTTTTTGATACAGAATGTGGTTTTAGACACCGTAGGCTACACGGAGTTAGCTGGTCCATTGACATGTTAGATGGCAATTGATATACCCTACATATTTGAGAGCTCAAGAAGAGACTATAGTCATATGAAGCATTTTTCATGTGCAATGGAAAAAAATCTAACGAATATTATAAGTTTCCTTAATACTCTTATTGATATTATAGTCTATAGATTCTACAAAATATAATATCACGTAAAATATATTATGGAACAGAACAAAGAAATGTTTATATTGCTTTCTGAGTCTGAAAGAAGACATGTAGTCTCGAAATAGTCGATGGAAAGATAAATCAACTAAAACTAATAAGAGAGGTAATTGAGAGGCTAGATCGCATTGATAGATTAGGAACTAGCGCGAAACAAAAGAAACCAAGTCATCAAACTAATATGATGCAAGCTGCAAAATTAGCCAAAAAAACCTACTCTAGACAAGAGTATGATTCAATAATCGAACTATTCAACTACTAGACAGAGCTATATAAGGATCCAAAAGTTCTATACAAAAAAGAGACCATTTAATAAAAAGAATTTAAGAAATATACCTTTATTCTAAAGGTTTGTTACACCATTTTAAATTCGATGAAGGACGAGAAAAATGAAAATGACTATTTCGAGACCGAGAGTAACATGAATTCGGAAAGTGAGGACTATGGGATGACTATTCATGACGAATATGATACTGAAACCAAAGAGAAGTTGAATCCGATAGTGAGTTGACATGGTTGGTGAAGATAGCAAAACTTCATTATATTTAAATAACTTATAAATGGGAAATAATTTAAAGATTGATGATCGAATGAAACATATCGTATCTCAGGGAGGAACTTATCTGTATTTATCTAGCTTGCATTTTAAAGATAAGCTAAAAACTATAGATGACTAGGTGCAATACTTAGCAATTGTAATTACAAATCATGAAGGAATGTGGGATAAAGAGAGATTTGTTAACTACATTACTGGCACTTTGCAAGGAGAGGTGTGCAATGGATGAAACAATGGGTAAATTTGGAAGAAGGAAAAATTAAGCAAAGAGAATAGCTTGAGGATGACAAATTCACAGGATTTGATGATATGCTTGCTGATTGCATTAAAATTATAAAAGAGAACTTGTGGGGTTCACAAACGGCAAGCCCAAGAGGAAGAAATCCTTTACGCTTTGTCCAAAATTGAGCTATGTGAAATATGTAAATTCAAAGAATACTTCAAGATACTTTCAAAATACTTTTATAAGCTAGTGTACTATAAGGCGAAATGGGTATCCAAACTGCCCAAAACGAATTAAGAAAAAGGCAATCTAGGGCACCGAATCTATTATGCACTAAAAATAATACAGGATGACTGTCTTAATATAAAATCTTATAAGAAAGTGAAAAACTCTATGAATAACTCTCTTAAGGAAAAAAGGTGTTGTGAAAAAATAAGTAGCAAAAACAAATAGATAGGAAATGAAACACAAGAAAAGAAACAAAAGCCTATATCTAGAAAAAAAAATTGATGGAAGCCATGGCGGATGAACAAAGAATTTGTCAGGAATAATAAGTATGTTAGAAAACATAATGAGTCTTCCCTTCTAAAATATAGAATGGGTATAGGTACTTTGTGTGTGATGAGAAAGAGCATTTTGCCAAAGATTGTCATAGAAAGGAAAAGATGCTCAGAAAATAAAATATATATATATAGAAGAATAAGATGTAGACGTTTGTCTTGGAGAAGAAATCTCTTCTTCGAATGTAGTACTGTATGAACTCGATATTGGGACACCAAATTGGTCATTATGATGAATGATGAGCCATGCCCTACTACACCGTCAATTTTAGAATTGGATAATATAACATTAGGAGATGTTGTTGGAAAAAAAAAAAATTCAGCCTAGAAGACATCGAAAATCAAATAGCAATAACAAATAAAAAGACAGAAATATATAAAATCTCACATTTCAATTTATTGTCTATAAGAATAATTAAAAATTTCATCGAAAATACAACAGTCAATCTATCAGCTAGAGGATGGTTAGACATTCACATCTTCAATCGAGAAAAGGTATCGAGATGGAAGAAGAAATATCCAAATATTCGATATATCTATGTTGGCCTAATCCAAATTAAAATCAATGCATTATTTAAAACTGACATAGATATCTTTAAAATAACACTTGTCATTGGATAATTAGTTTACAAACTGCCATCAAGCCCTGATAGATGGTTTTCAATTTAATTTGATGAATCAGATTGTATGGTTCAACATTCGACCAAATCATTTTATTTCTATAACAGATCCGAACATAATAGACATAGTATGACTAAAAATTAAAACTCAAGGCATAAATATAAAATCTAAATCACATGATCTGGTTATAGAATATACAACGACACATGAATTAATTCAAACCATAGAAGCTAGAACAGTCTCAAAGCAAAGAAAGATAATTGAGATACTCGAACATAAACCATTTGAAGTAGAAATAAAACCAAGGCTAACAAATATTAAGAATCTCATGATACCAAGACAATAGTATCTTGAGGATTTAATATAGTCTGAAGAACCAAAGAACTTTGGGAGAGTCAAAATACATAGTTTTAAAAATAGTATATATATATAAAATAATTCAAAGCAACCACTATTAATAAGAAACAATAGTGAAGGCAGAGCAAGTTTCAGAGAGCATAAGATAATAAAAAAGAACCAATCCTATCTAGCTATTAGGAGAAGATCATAACCCTAAGAAAAATAAAAATGAACAAAAACTTAATATACCACTCATGCATGTGCCAACTACTCAACAAGAAGCTATCGAGAATGATTAAAAAAATCCTAGACAAGAAAAATGTTTTATTACTAGCCAAGTAAATTGATAATTAATCTTGTAGATGAGAAGTATGGCAGATAAGGGAAAGGCTATATCAAATAATATTCTTATTCCAACAGTATATGTCGTATTCATGGGACATCAGTCAGGTATCTACACAACATGGGAAATAATTACAAGAAGATACTAAGCTGTAATGGAGCATGCTGCAAACATTACTATTCCTTCGAAAATGTAATCATATCATAGGAAATGTCGTGTCAGAGCCCATATACAGCAGAAGAAATTTGCGGGTTTGTCCAACAAGCTATCGAGCCAAAAATAATAAGTTTTCCTAACCCAGAATCTTGTTACGATTCTATTCTGAGCTAAACAAAGCATGGAAGGCATATCAAAAGATTAATCTGGAAATTGAAAATTTTCATATTTTCCGAAGCATATTGGGACTTAGCAGATCTCATCATGGAGCAAGCTTCAAAACTCAAATTATTAAGTGAGATTTGCTCAAATTTTACAATAATCCTTGGTGGAGATATCATTAAGGCAATATCCTCTGAACAATATGATTTCTTAAAAGGCATGGACGAACCTCTAGAGAAGAAACTGTCTATTTTTACTGAATCAAGCAAGACGAAGGAGAATGACCAGAGTTGCGAGTTGTAGTTTGGAACCATAACACCCAAAATCTTACAAGCATGCAGCAGCATTGGCAAAACAAAACTGGCATTCATATTTCTACACCAAAATTAGCTAAACAATCGAGTGAAGTACAAATGGACACTGAGATTGAAGCAGAGGTGAAAGTTGATTAACCGAGGATGCCAATAGTATAGGTATAACTGTACATAGATTGCTAAAGTAATTATATGAAGAAGTTAATCTAACAGTCAGCCTACTTGGAGAAGAGTCTAGTCAATTTGACTATTATGTTTTTTATAAGACACCAAAAGTGAAAAAATTAATCCAACGATAAGTCTTGTCCCTAAAGAACTGCCAGAAATAAAAATTGTGCTAATATGGTGGGATGATCTTACATTTCCAGACTCAGTAAAATCTATAGAATCCGTTGACTTCCATAGCCTAATAAACTTTCCATAGAATCTACTAGTTTAAGCCATCAGCTTGATAAGTACTGCCACCCACTACTATAGATCTATAGCAAAATTCACTAGCAATATTCTCTCGAGATTTGTTAACATCAACAACAGTATGATGTCTAACTGCATGATTAAATTGCATCAACAGTAAGATTCTCATAAGCTTTTATAGCTGGAATCAGCACAATTATGATAAAGATTCTTCTGGAAGGAACAATACTTCATTTGGAAGGAACCTGCGATGCTTTAGATAGAAGGAATCCATCCATAAATAAGAGTCCCACGGCCAAAACCGGGGGTATCGACAGTTCCACTCTCTCCTTCTTAGACTTTGCATACTCCCTACCATCCTTCTCATCTTCACCATAATCTTCTTCCAACTTAACCTAACTGAGCAACCCACTCTACCTGTAAAAACCACCCCTCACTTATATGTATAATTATTATACTTTGCTTTCTACATTAGTGTGCCTATGAAACCCCTCTCTTGCCTCTACTCAATGAAAAGTGTTCCTTGTCTAATAGCTACTCCGAACTCTGGTGTCAGAGCCAAGTTTTCCTTATTGGTCAGTAGGGATTCGCCATCTTTACTTTTCCAATTTTGTATCTACTGTTCTGCTATGTACTGTATGGTTTGAATTGATATGAAGTTGATTGCGTTTAATTTTATGTGTTAGATAAGTTATTTTGTGTATTTTATTTCATGTGTTTTAATTCAAAAAATTCATAAATATCGCCAAAAAATCTTAAAAAATTTTCAAAAATTACGAAAAGTCATGTTCATTACCATAGTAATTTCAAAAAAAATATTAAAAATAAAGGAAAGTTTAGAAAAATCACTATAAAGTTTAGGAAAAATTAAGATAATAAGGAAACATCAATGAAAAATCTGGTAAAATCTAAAATTAAAAGGGGGGAAATTAAGAATAATTCAAAAAGGCACTTTTTCGCCCCTTTTAATTCATATTTGATGTCAAATTGACCATAAACTTGATTTCTACTCTCTTGTAATTGACAAGGGTATTATCTTAGTTTCATTGTAAGTGTCTTATACTAGATTTGAGTAGGCTTTAAGCTTAGATTCTTGTGTGTGCTTTTTGTTGTCATAGATAGGCATTTGTTGGCTGATACTGGAGGTGGTTTTAGACACCGTAGGTTATTTGGAGTTATCTGGCCAATTGATACTTTAGATGGCTACTAATATATCCTGCATATTTGAGAACTTAAGGAGAGACTATAGTTATTTGGAGCATTTTTTTATGTGTAATGAAAAAGAATCTAATGAATATTACTAGTTTTCTAATACTTTTGTTGATATTATAGTCTATAAGTTTGTCAAAATATAACATCGCATAAAATGCATTATGGAACAGAATAAAAAAAAAGTTTATATTGCCTTTTAAGATAGAAAGAGGACATGTAGATCACAAACAAGTTGATGGAAAGATAAATCAACTAAAACTAATAAGGGGGGTAATCAAGAGACTAGACTTGGGACTAGAAACAAAAAAAAAAAAAACCAAATTATCAAATTAATATGATGCAAGCCACAAAACTAGCCAAAAAAGCCTACCCTAAACAGGAGTATGATTCGATAGTCAAACTATTCAACTACTGGAAAGAGCTATATAAGGATTCAAAACGTTCTATACAAGAAAGTGATCATTTAATAAAAAGAATTCAAGAAATGTACCTTCAGAATGAAGGTTTGTTACACCATTTTAAATTCGATTCTGAAATATACAGCCTGGAGGAGGAGGAAGATGACTGTTTCGAGATTGAGAGTAACATGAATTCGGAAAGTGAGGACTGTGCGATGAGCATACATGATGAATACGAGACTGAAACCGAAGAGAGTGTTGAATTCGATAGTGAGTTGACAGGGGTTGGTAAAGATAACAAAACTTCATTAGATTTAAATAACTTGCAATGGGAAAGATCGAAGAATTGATGATGTAATAAAACGTAGCATATCTCAGATAGGAACTTATCTAGATTTATCTAACATGTACTTTAAAAATAACCTAAAAACTATAGATGACTGGTCACAATGCTTAGCAATTTTAATTACGAATCACAAAGGAACGTGGGATAAAGAATTATTTGTTAACTACATTACTGGTACTTTACAAGGAGAGGTGCTACAATGAATGAAATAATGGGTAAATACCGAAGAAGGAAAAATAAGCAGAGAGAATGGCTTGAGGATAACAAATTCACAGGATTTGACAATATGCTTACGGATTTTATTAAGATTGTAAAAGAGAACTGTTAGGGTTTACATATGACAAAGCACAAGAGGAAGACATCCTTTATGTTTTGTCCAAAATTGAGCTATGCAAAATACAGGAATTAGAAGAATACTACTAGACATTTTCAAAGTTTATAAGCTAGGGTAAGATAAGGCACAAAATTGGCTCGATTCATTTTTTTCACAAGCTTCCAAGCTTATATAATGCTAAAACATGAAACGGGTATCCAGACTTCCTAAAACTAATTGAGAAAAATAGCAATTTAGGGCGCCAAATCCATTATGCACTGAAAATAATAAAAAATAACTCTCAAATATAAAATCTTATAAGAAAATGAAAAACTCTATCAGTAATTCTCTTAAGGGAAAAAGTTGTTATATAAAAATTGGCGAAAACTAAAAGATAGAAAGTAAAACACAAGAAAAAAAATAAAAGCTTGCATCTAGAAAAATTTTCAGTCTAATACCCTAGGAAAGCCTCTTCATATGCAACCTTCATTTGATCAGGTAGTGCTACTCTTTATTTTTTTTTCCTTGGCATGATCTCGTAAAGATAGGAAGGTTCATGAATGACCAATCCATGGAAAAGAAACTATATCACTGCTTTTGTCTCATCGCACTAGGACACTGATAGTCTCACTATTGACTATGTGAATCTTTGTATCTATAAGGAAATCCATGCATTCAAATAGCATGTTGGATCATCAGTAAACACAAGAACGGGTGCTCAATCAATGGATATTTGCTGTAAGCACATCATCATTGGACATCTTGCTGAAAATCTCTATTCCAAAGTTGATGTGAGCTCTTTACTTTTCACTCTTCCTATCACAAAATTTTCAAGCTTTTTATGATTTTCCTATGTAGGATTATTGACAAATCAATCATATAAACCTTCGATGAAACAAAAGAAGGAAACTTCAACCATGTATAAGAGAAAAGAAAGAATGTCATCTATATTGACTTTCGAAAATGAAATCACCCATGTCCAAATATGTAAGAGTTCTAAGCGCTAAATGACGGCTCGCATCCATGATACATATATGCATGACTTTGCTTGACACAATCAGATTCGGTTTAGTAAGAATAGCTCTAATATGAGAGCATCAAGCTACGAGTTAAAAGTAATATGAGTAGGGACTTCTTCTTTTCTTTAACCACAATCTCACGAACATTTGCTGGGAGCGCAGAAAACAAAGAAGAAGCAGGAGCTGAGTAGTCCACTGGTTCAGCTATCAATCATTTACTTAACTTGCCTGCTTCTAGGGAGGAACGGAGGGAAAAGAAGACTTTCTCTTAGCATACAAGACAAAGTTCCCTTAGCCGTGTAGTGAGTGGTAGTCCATCAACAAAGTCAACAAGTCAGTCATAGGTAGCAAGATAGAAAGTAGGATTACCAGTTCCCCATTGCTTTTTTCATAGGTGGGGGTTTTCACCATTGCAAATTGTTCCATTCTTGCATTCATTTGACATTTAACATTACTAGTACTCCATCCATAGTGCTTTCTATTGTCCTTACCCGGATTCGGGTGGGTCTCTATCTCCCTGACGGCTTAGTCACACGCGCCCTTCTCTCTTTTTTATAGCTTATAGCAGAAGTCTGGAGTGTGCAAGTCTACTTGTCATGAGGAAGGACCTCGTGTTTCAATATAAGAAGCATTATCGAGTGCAATCCATGCTTCTTTTAGGGTAGATTCTTTAGTACTCGTGCTTTCATTATGGATGGAATAGCACGAGTAGCGGCTTCAATATCTGGTACGAGGTACCTCATGTTCCCTCTTTCATTTCATCTTCAGGTTGATAAAGGAGGATTTTATTGTTTGATCATTCTAATCATGTGTTACCCACTCTTTTCGCTCGTTTAACCAAATAGATTCTATTTCTCAGTGAAAATCTGAGCTCACTAGGTGCTTTTGGGCTTTAATCTTCCTTCTAAACTTTTTTATCCCAGTTAGGTAAATCAAAGTGTGCTTTTTCCATTCTTGCTCAGCTTGGGTATGTGTTAGAGGGTTGGCTCTCCTTAGTACCAAATACTGAAGGTGGATAGTCCTTGCCAGCGATGGTCTGAGGTAGTCAATGTCTTTTTCTTTCCTTCCGATGAGTCATCGTCTTTTGCCATAACATCCCAAAATTTGGAAATGTTGTCGATGGTGAACACAAAAAGTAAGAAGTAATAGGAGGCAACAAAATGAGAGTAGACATGACGAGACAAGAATTGGATAGTGGTGGTTCTATCACGTCTGTAATTTACTGTCGGCAGAAACTCATCCTTAGTGCAAGAGTTAGTAAGACTATTTCCTCTTGTGGCTCATAGTCTGCGATATCTAAAGATGCAAAAGATGAGATTCGTCATGCTCATCATCTAATTTAAAAGGAATTAAATCTTTTGCTCGTGCTCCATCTTTGAGATTTTTCATGACTCGTATTACTATAGTAACATTTAGTAATAATATGAGATTAGCCCAATCATAAATCACCTGACATTGGAGCCGATAGTACTGAGAGTTCGTCATATCCTCTGTTGTGCTCTATTGGAGCCTGAAAAATTGAAAAGGGATTGAAAAAAATACCCTTTTGTTGAAGAGCATACTGAGAGGTCGTACTCCCAACTTTCTTCATGTGGTTACTATTCTCCGATCACAAGCCGACATGTCATCTATCACTTTTGCGATGATGATTGTTGTATATGATGCTCTTATTATTGGTCTCAATGTGGCAATCTGGAGGGGCATTCAGTTCTTGTGACGTTGGAGAGATTCCCAGGTAGTTAATTGGCAGCTCACTAGAGAATGTGGATATAGGTCACAAGTGTGAACTTAGCCTCATATTGTGACAAAATAAACCAATTGCTTGAAGCTTTTAGAATAGTAAGGATCATACATTCCTCGATGATGGGAGAACAAGAAAGCAAATGCTATGGTGCAAATCGCCTCAGGAGTGATGGTTCCTGGCAGGGATCGTCACTCACCAAGTCAACAACTAGAAAAGAAACTTTTCTTCTCCTTCCCATGTGCCTCCTCTTTGGCTTGCTCTACCACTAAGGCAATCACAGCTTAGTCATTGACCAGCAAACTCAAATGGACAGCTATTGTGAGGAAAGTGATGATGAGTCGCGATGAGCCGAGAATTCCCTTAATGTTGGATCCATATGTCAATACTCTGCCACTAGGACTCAACCAGAAGAATCTATTGTAGCCATATCTACTCCCTGGGGTGGCTTCCTACCATCATTTTAAAAGTGATGTGCGTAGACATCCGAGTTAGAGGTTGGAGATCTAGTTGGATTAGTGTACTGCTGGTATAGACAATTGAGCATGTGAGATGACAAGAATCAATAGGGTTGCCCTCCATGACCAGCTTGCATCTTGCCTTCCACAAAACCTAGTACATTGAACTACAGAATGTCAAAAACAAAACGGGAGGGGGTCATCGAGCCACAATTTTACAATTTCTGAATAGCTGACTGATGAGCATATATTGCATATTTATTTCCCTCATCTAATATATTTCTGTATATAAAAAATATTACTCGGGTATATTTAGTTATCTATTTTAGATAAAGCCTATTGTAACAGGGATTAATATGAAATTAGTAGAAGACCAGAAAAATCAAGTACAAAAGAAGTACAAGGGATAAAATCTATTGAATCAAGAAGTTCAGAGCTATAAAGTCCTACTCAGTCATGAAAATAGGAAAATTAGAGCCTAAAGAAATAGTGCCAGAAAGATGGAATCCAGAGTGAATTTTGCCGCCATTTAGTGACAATTATCGCCATTTAGCTGCAAAATTGTGGAATTTTCACTTCAGCTTTTCAGGCAACTTCATATACGGAGTTGCACTCTTCTGAGAACAATTAACCATAGTTGATTAACCATAGTTGATTAGCAGTCAACACCGCTATTTGACGACGAAAGTAATGAGTCCGTACCAAATATTTTTCAGAGGGGTTTCATATAATTTTGTGATTCTATATACATGAATATATTATGGTTTTGAAATCCAGAGGTCTATATATTGGTCGTATCCTTATATATTAGGGATTCTTATGCTTTTTTAAAGAAAAATAAAATTAGAGATTAACCCTAAGGAGCGACGACTGCCATTCTAGAGCTTTAAAGGTGTTTTGTTATTGTTCATTATTGTTCTTCATAAGTAAAATTATTTATGCACTTAAGTAGTTAATTTTTTTCACTTTCTAGTTAGGATCTTATAGGTTTTGTAATAAAATTTAGATTTTTAATGATTTTCATGAATAAAAATGTCATCATGATTAACAAAAACATGAGAGTTAGTTCTAATATGTAGATGAAGCTAGGGGATCTATAATACCCCAAAATTCGAGCTACTTGTATTGCTTTTTTGAGACCAGTCGTACTGAATAAGTCCACCGAATTCAATTGGACACCGAAATAACTTTCGGTGAACGTAGTTTTAAATCTACAAACCCAAATGACATTCAGTCTTCGTGATTATTAGTTTTGTAATATTTAGAATTTTTGGAGATTTTTCTTACAAGGCCGAGAAATAATCATAAAATTTCTAATTTAATAATATTAAAATTATATTTCTAATTACTTCCGAATTTTGGTTCATTTATTTCGGATATCGAAATCACAAACGGATAATTTTCTAGTGCTCCTCCCGTTGAGTACTATATTTTGTATTAATTTAGTAACAATAGTAAAATGTTACATGGAACCGAAATTATTAAAAAAATTTAAAATTAAATTGATAAAAATAAAAATAATTATTATTATTTAAAATTTAATTAATTATTTCAAAGCTTCTCAACCAAGCCGCAATGGTTTGTTTCAGTGCCACCGCCATACAAGGAGGTTGCCGTTTAGAGAACCAATCAGAGGAGAAATGGGTGGATAGTTAGGAGTATATACATGGTTTTACTCTTTGCACTTTTGTCTTCACCCACTATAAAAATAAAAAAAAAAAAAAAAACAAAGGCCACCACGCTGTAAAGTGAGGCTCAGGTGAGGATTTCTTTCTTCAATTAATTTTAAAAAATTTGTAAGTAACATCCTTCTCCTTAAACCCATCTCTGTTTAATCATTTTGATTATGATCATTTGATGAAATTTGATTTTGCCACGACTTGACAGTTCATTTCTGCTTGCTCACTCATTGTATTCAAATTGATTAGGCATACTTGAGGGTTTATCAAATAATAAAACAAAATAAATCGTGTATCTTAATGAGTTTAATCCATGCTTTAGAAGTAGTAGAAGGGTCTCGGCAATATAGCAAGGAAATAGTGACATAATAGTTACTAATTAGCCTTCAAATTTGATCAAGGTGGGTTAGCAGAAGTATTTTTTTAGTTCGGATGCCATTAAATTGCAATTATTGCTGCGGCTATTAAGGTGATCAAGATGAAGGGGGTGCTATATCCAATATGATGCATTCGAGTTCGTAATTGATTAACGGTTCACATTTTGGAACCATTGATTGATATTGACAACTGAACCAGATTAGTGGGTAAATTTTGATATATATAATTATTGTGACATCATATTTTATTAACACAAATACACACGATGACACGATCATTCGTTAATATTGTAAATGGTGACATTTGTATTCATGAGCAAAAATTTGACATACTAGATGCACAATGAGATGATCATCCATGGGAACATAATAACAAGTTTATTATATCGTGTTTATATGGAAATAAAGTATTCTCATGATATGTGTGCACATAATCTTGAATCTTAATTCATGAATTCTTATTTCTCGTGGTAAGGACATTTACACAGTTTGACTTGACAAGCCACTTGTTTTCATTAATTCATGTATATTATTCATTATTGACATTGGGATTGAAAAAACTACATGATGAATAAGAACTGTATTGTATAAGGATTTTGTTGGCCAACTTCTTGATTGAGATATTGAGGACTTTTACTGTAGCAGCACTGGGTGGTAATGGGCCACCATCTGATATATGAGTCACCATAAGGGTGATGTCCGTTATTGTTTCACAGTATGGGGTTTGACTTGAATACCTAGCGGTGTGTCATGGTTCAGCGCCATGGGTTTGAGGCTGGATCCCGGGTATGCACGGGTACTTGTATAATCCGAAAAACTGCGCGCTATTATATCCATCATTTGGTTTCAAATGCTAATAAGGACTTGACCTAAAATCCTGTATCTTTTGAGTTGTCTAGTGAAATTTTAAGTAGCGTCCCCCTGTTTGGAAAAACAGCTAAAAAATGGGGGTGTTACAGGGTGGTATCAGAGTTTAGGTTATGTGGAAGACCATATGATTACTGCTACATAAGAACATGTCTGATATCCTTTCTTGATAATTGTTGTTTATTTTTTTATATATATCTGATCTATTATCGTGCATGTCCTATTATTTCCTATTTGTTTGAAATATCTATCTTGAATTCCTTTTATTGATTCATATCTGGTCCGTTGCAGAATAATGTTGACCCGATCTTCTACGAGTACGAGTGCAAGTCCAATAGATGATACGTCTAATCTTAGGAGCCTAGTGCCAAGAGTAGCACCGACACAGGAGACCACGACAATGATATTAGAAAGAATGTTGCAGTCTAAAGAGGCAGAAAGAACCAGAATGGTGTCAGACTTTTGAAGACTGCAGCCATCAGTATTTTCTGGGACAGAAGGACCACTGAGGGTTGAACAGTAGATTGTAGATATGGAGAATCTTCTAAGGGCTGCAAGATTTCCAAAGGAAAATCGAGTAGAGGTAGTATGTATACAATTTACTGATGTAGCCAGAACGTGGTGGCTTGCTGAAGAAGTAAAATAGCAGTAACCCCTAACTTGGGAGAAGTTTGTAGAGGCATTTCTTGCCAGTTTTTCCACGCATCAACCAGACAGGAAATGAGGAAGAAATTTCTGGCACTGCAATAAGGAGATCAGACCCTCAATCCGTATTCTGCAGAGTTCGTGAGGCTCAGTCGTTTCGCTTCCACCTTGGTAGCTGACGAGGAGGAAAGGGCGCACTTGTTCTAGCAGAGATTGAGGCCTCCTTTGAGAGAACACCTAGCAGGTCATAATTATAAGACTTACTCAAAAGTATTTAAAGTAGCATGTCGTTTGGAACAAGTATTCAAATAAAGCAGACCAGTGGCATTTAAAAGAATGTTTGAGCAAAGGGCAAGCCCAGCAGCTAGAAGGTTTGAGGGTCCACCAGCAAAGAAGCAAAGGATACCAAATCGAGATTCGATAATCTGTAAATTCTGCCAAAAACCACGATATATCCTGAAAGAATGTAGAAGAGCCCAAGGGTTGTGTTGGGCATGTAGATCCACTAATCATCAACTGAGTGATTGTCCAAGGGTTCCCCAACCAGCAATACCCAAGGTTCCATTCCAACCAATAGCTAGGCCAGCAACAACATCAAGCCAGGGAGTTTCAGGACCGGACCAGAGAAGACCTTGGGAGACCCAACAACAAGTCTATGCCAGAGCCCAAGGAGGAGCAAGACAGAGACAGGGACAGGTCAAACTAATGAATGCTGAAGAAGTTCAGACCACTGGAGAAGTCGTAGCAGGTACAATTTTAGTTGGCAATACACCAGCAACTGTTCTATTCGATTCTGGAGCATCACATTATTTTTTTTCCAATTCTATTGCTTTTACAATTTTAACTGCAGGGTGGGACATTAAGACTAGGAACAGTAGTATCATGACTAATAAGGAATGTAGACTATGTCTCTTAGTGATTAATGGAAAAGAATTTTATGCCAACTTGTTAATTATCAATGGAGGAGGATATGATGTTATTTTAGGTATGGATTGGTTGAATACCTTCGATGCGGTGATCTATTATAGGAGAAGAAGAGTAATATTTCAAATTCCTGATAGTTCAGAATTTGAATTTATTGGTGAAGTCAATCTCTAGAACTAGCTAAATTTACGGTGTCCCCAAAGGGAGGAGTTTTGGAAGGTATGGAAGTAGGAGAAGGAATGATCCCAGTAGTATCAGAATTCTTAAATATATTTTCGGAAGAGATACCTGGACTACCATCAGTAAGGACAGTAGAATTTACTATTGATATTATCCCTATAGCTGAACCAGTTTGTAGGCCACCTTATCGAATAGGAGTTGCAGAAATAGAAGAAATTAAGAGACAAGTAGATGAGCTGTTGAAGTTGGATTTTGTGAGACTCAGTGTTTCACCTTGGGGAGCTCCAGTGTTATTACTTGGAAAGAAGGATGGGAGTCAACATTGTGTGTAGATTATAGAGATTTGAATGCAGTAACAATTAAGAATAAATATCCATTATCAAGAATAACTGATATGTTTGATCAACTGGAAAGAGAAAGAGTACTCTCGAGAATAGATTTTCATTCTGGATTCCATCAAATTAGGGTCCGAATAGAAGATATTTCAAAAACTACATTTAGAACCGACATGGTCATTATGAATATTTGGTGATGCCATTTAGAGTGACTAATATTCTAGCAGTATTTATAAATTTGATGAACCATGTTAGTCCTTAGTATCTAGATAAATTTGTGGTAGTGTTTATTGATGATATATTAATCTACTTCAAGAATAAAGAAGAGCATGCTGAGTATTTGAGAACAGTTTTGCAAACTCTGAAAGAGCGAAAGTTAAATGGAAAACTGAGCAAATAAGAGTTTTGGAGATGGTGTATCAGCAGATCCTAAAAAGATAAAAGCTGTAATGGATTGGCCTGTACTAAAATCAGTGTCGGAGATTCGGAGTTTTTTGGGGATGACTAGATATTATCGGCAATTTGTATAAGACTTTGCAAAAAATGCATCCCCTCTAACTAAGTTGACTAGAAAAGGAGTGGAATATGTCTGGATAGAGGAATGTATAAGACATTTGAAGAATTAAAAAGGAGATTAACAACAGCACCAGTGTTGACAATTCTAAACAATTCTGGAGAAATAAAAGTCTATAGTGATGCTTCAAAACAGGGATTGGGATGTGTATTGACACAAAATGGAAGAGTAATTGAGTTTGCATCAAGACAGTTGAGACCCTATGAGAGAAATTATCTAACTCATGACTTGGAATTAACAGCGGTGATTCATACTTTGAAGATTTGGAGACATTACTTGCTAAGACAGAAGGTAGAGTTATATACTGCTCATAAAAATTTGAAGTATATTTTGACTCAAAAGGAACTGAATATGAGACAGAGACGATGGTTGGAGTTAGTAGCAGATTATGACTTGGAAATTAAATATTATCCAGGGAAGATTAATATAGTGTTAGACGCACTGAGTAGGAGACCTACAGTGGAGAGATTAACTCAGTAAAAGAAATTTTTATTGGAGATGTAAAGAATTAAATTGGAGGCAATTTTACCAAGAGTGACAGCACAATTTATGGAGATACAGTTACAGTCACCATTGATAGAGCAGATTAAGCGAACTCAAGTTGGAGATGAAAATTTTCAGAAACAAAATAACAAAATGGAAGCAAATAAGAAACCAAAAATGAAAATGTACTCAGATGGAGCTATTAGATTCAAAGAAAGATTATGGGTGCCTAAGAAGAAAGTGTGAGATAGAGTTTTGGAGGAAGCTCATAAATCAACATATTCCACTCATCCCGGAAGTAATAAGATGTATAAAGATATAAAAAAGTATTTCTGGTGGCCAGGCATGAAGAAAAAAATTGCCAGATATCTAAATGCTCCACTTGCCAGCAAGTGAAGACTGAATATCAAAGGATAGTTGGATTGCTCCAACCATTAGCAATACCAAAGTGGAAGTGGGAACAAATATCGATGGATTTAGTTACAGGTTTGCCTAGGAGCACCAGAGGTAATAATGCAATTTGGGTAATTGTGGACCGACTAATTAAATCAGCTCATTTTATTCCATTTAGAGTTGGTTAGTCAACAAAATATTAGCTAGAAGATTTATGCAAGATATAGTGAGATTGCATGGAATTCCAACCAGGATTATATCAGATCGAGATACAAGGTTTAGATCATACTCTTGGTAGAAATTAATTGATAGTCTGGGAACACATTTAGATTTATCTTCAGCTTGCCATCCACAAACAGATGGTCAATCAGAATGGACTATCCAAATACTTGAAGATATACTTAGGGCATATGTATTAGATTTTGGTGGCTTTTGAGAAGACAATTTGTATATGATGGAATTTTCATATAATAACAATTATCAGGAGAGCATCAAAATGGCACTATTTAAAGCTTTGCATGGGCGAAAATGCAGATCTCCATTATATTGGGATGAGGTTGTAGAACGAAGTATTTTGGGCCAGAGTTGACTACTCAAGTAACAGAGCAAGTAAAGGTTATCAGAGAACACATGAAGGCGGCTCAAGACAGACAAAAAAAATGAGCAGATCAATGCAGAAAACCACTGGAGTTCGAAGTAGGAGGTAAGGTATTTATTAAAATATCCCCGATAAAGGGTGTGATTAGATTTGGTAAGAAAGGGAAGCTCAGTTCAAGATACATCGGGCTATTTGAGATCATAGAAAAGATTGGAAAGAAGGATGGGAGTCAAGATTGTGTGTAGATTATAGAGGTTTGAATGCAGTCACAATTAAGAATAAATATCCATTATCAAGAATAACTGATCTGTTTGATCAACTGGAAGGAGAAAGAGTACTCTCGAGAATAGATCTTCATTCTGGATTCCATCAAATTAGGGTCCGAATAGAAGATATTTCAAAAACTACATTTAGAACCGGCATGGTCATTATGAATATTTGGTGATGTCATTTGGAGTGACTAATATTCTAGCAGTATTTATAAATTTGATGAACCATATTTTTCCTTAGTATCTAGATAAATTTGTGGTAGTGTTTATTGATGATATATTAATCTACTCCAAGAATAAAGAAGAGCATGTTGAGCATTTGAGAACAGTTTTGCAAACTCTGAAAGAGCGAAAGTTAAATGGAAAACTGAGCAAATAAGAGTTTGTGGATAAGTTTGCTTTCTTGGGTCACATAGTTTCAGGAGATGGTGTATCAGCAGATCCTAAAAAGATAGAAGCTGTAATGGATTGGCCTGTACTAAAATCAGTGTCGGAGATTCGGAGTTTTCTGGGGATGACTAGATATTTTCGGCAGTTTGTATAAGACTTTGCAAAAAATGCATCCCCTCTAACTAAGTTGACTAGAAAAGGAGTGGAATATGTCTGGACAGAGGAATATATAAGACATTTGAAGAATTAAAAAGGAGATTAACAACAGCACCAGTGTTGACAATTCTAAACAATTCTGGAGAAATGAAAGTCTATAGTGATGCTTCAAAATAGGGATTGGGATGTGTATTGACACAAAATAGAAGAGTAATTGAGTTTGCATCAAGACAGTTGAGACCTATGAGAGAAATTATCTAACTCATGATTTGGAATTAACAGCGGTGATTTATACTTTGAAGATTTGGAGACATTACTTGCTAAGACAGAAGGTAGAGGTATATACTGATCATAAAAGTTTGAAGTATATTTTGACTCAAAAGGAACTGAATATGAGACAGAGACGATAGTTGGAGTTAGTAGCAGATTATGACTTGGAAATTAAATATTATCCAGGGAGGATTAATATAGTGTTAGACGCACTGAGTAGGAGACCTACAGTGGAGAGATTAACTCAGTAAAAGAAATTTTTATTGGAAGATGTAGAGAATGAAATTGGAGGCAATTTTACCAAGAGTGACAGCATAATTTATGGAGATACAGTTACAGTCACCATTGATAGAGCAGATTAAGCGAACTCAAGTTGGAGATGAAAATTTTCAGAAACTAAATAACAAAATGGAAGCAAATAAGAAACCAAAAATAAAAATGTACTCAGATGGAGCTATTAGATTCAAAAAAAGATTATGGGTGCCTAAAGGGAAAGTGTGAGATAGAGTTTTGGAGGAAGCTCATAAATCAACATATTCCACTCATCCCGGAAGTAGTAAGATGTATAAAGATATGAAAAGTATTTCTGGTGGCCAGGCATGAAGAAAGAAATTGCCAGATATGTATCTAAATGTTCCTCTTGCCAGCAAGTGAAGGCTGAATATCAAAGGATAGCTGGATTGCTCCAACCATTAGCAATACCAAAGTGGAAGTGGGAACAAATATCGATGGATTTAGTTACAGGTTTGCCTAGGAGCACCAGAGGTAATAATGCAATTTGGGTAATTGTGGACCGACTAATTAAATCAGCTCATTTTATTCCATTTAGAGTTGGTTAGTCAACAAAAATATTAGCTAGAAGATTTATGCAGGATATAGTGAGATTGCATGGAGTTCCAACCAGGATTGTATCAAATCGAGATACAAGGTTTAGATCATACTATTGGGAGAAATTAATTGATAGTCTGGGAACACATTTAGATTTATCTTCAGCTTGCCATCCACAAACAGATGGTCAATCAGAATGGACTATCCAAGTACTTGAAGATATACTTAGGGCATATGTATTAGATTTTGGTAGATTTTGAGAAGACAATTTGTATATGATGGAATTTTCATATAATAACAATTATCAGGAGAGCATCAAAATGGCACTATTTTAAGCTTTGCATGAGCGAAAATGCAGATCTCCATTATATTGGGATGAGATTGTAGAACGAAGTATTTTGGGCCAGAGTTGACTACTCAAGTAACAGAGCAAGTAAACGTTATCTGAGAACACATGAAGGCAGCTCAAGACAGACAAAAGAAATGGGTAGATCAATGCAGAAAATCACTGGAGTTTGAAGTAGGAGGTAAGGTATTTATTAAAATATCCCAGATAAAGGGTGTGATTAGATTTGGCAAGAAAGGGAAGCTCAGTTCAAGATACATCGGGCTATTTGAGATCATGGAAAAGATTGGAAATCTTGCCTACAGATTATCATTACCACTAAAAATGAAAACTATTCATAATGTGTTCCATGTATCACAACTGAGGAAATGTTTGGGTGAAGAGCACCAAGTAGTAGATCTGTCTGAGGTAGATATGAAATCAGACCTAAAGTATGAGAAGCAGTCGGTAGCAATTATCGGCCAACGGGAGAAGGTCCTTAAGAACAAAGTGATACCGTTGATTCTTGTTTCCTGAGATACACAATCACCAAGAGACTCAATTTGGGAGCTTGAAAAGGACATCAAGACAAAGTACTCATATATTTTTTCATGATCAGGTATGTCAATTGAATTTTTTTTTATATATCAGTAGGTACCCGTGAATACAAGCACGTCTTTCAATTTGGAATTTCGATGATGAAATTCTTTTGTTAGGTGGGTAGGATGTAATACTCCAAAATTCAAGCTACATGTATTGCTCTTTTGAGACTAATCATACCGAATAAATCCACCAAAGTCAATTTTGAGCACCGAAATAACCTTCAGTGAACGTAGTTTTAAATCCACAAACCCAAATAACATTCAGTTTTCGTGACTATTAGTTTTGTAAAATGTAGAATTTTTGGAGATTTTTCTTATGAGGCCGAAAAATACTCCAAAATTTTTAATTTAATAATATTAAAATTATCTTTCTAATTACATCGGAATTTCGCTTCATTTATTCCAGACATTGAAATAACAAACGGATAATTTTCTAGCATTTCTCCCATTGAGTACTATATTTTTTTATTAGTTTAGTAATAATAGTAGAATGTTACATGGAACCGAAATTATTAAAAAATTAAAATTAAATTAATAAAAATAAAAATAATTATTATTATTTAAAATTTAATTAATTATTTCAAAGCTTCTCAACCAAGCCGCAAGGGTTTGTTTCACTGCCACCGCCAAACAAGGCGGTTGCCGTTTGGAGAACCAATTAGAGGGGAAATGGGTGGATAGTTTGGAGTATATACATGGTTTTACTCTTTGCACTTTCGTCTTCATCCACTATAAAAAAAAAATGAAGGCCACCACTCTCTGCTAAATTGAGGCTTAGCTGAGGATTTCCTTACTTCAATTAATTTTAAAAAATTTTGTAAGTAAAATCCTTCTCCTTAAACCCTTCTCTGTCTAATCATTTTGATTATGATCATTTGATGAAATTTGATTTTGCTGCACAGCGACTTGACAGTTCATTTTTGCTTGCTCACTCATTGTATTCAAATTGATTAGGCATCCTTGAGGGTTTATCAAATAATAAAACAAAACAAATCGTGTATCTTAAAGAGTTTAACCCATGCTTTAGAGGTAGTAGAAGGGTCTCGACAATATAGCAAGGAAATAGTGACATAACGGTTACTAATTAGCCTATAAATTTGATCAAGGTGGGTTAGCAGAAGTATTTTTTTAGTTGGGATGCCATTAAATTGCAATTATTGCTGCCGCTATTAAGGAGATCAAGATGAAGGGGGTGCTATATCCAATATGATGCATTCAAGTTCATACTGAGAATTGATTAATGGTTCACATTTTGGGACCATTGATTGATATTGACAACTGAACCAGATTAGTGGGTAAATTTTGATATATATAATTATTGTGATATCATATTTTATTAATACAAATATACACGATGGCACGATTATTCGTTAATATTTTAAATGGTAACATTTGTATTCATGAGCAAAAATTTGACATACTAGATGCACAATGAGATGATCATCCATGGGAGCATAATAACAAGTTTATTATATCTTGTTTATATGAAAATAAAGTATTCTCATGATACGTATGCACATAATCTTGAATCTGAATTCCTGAATTTTTATTTCTCGTGGTAAGGACATGTACATAATTTGACTTGACAAGCCACGTGTTTCCATTAATTCATGTATATCATGCATTATTGACATGGGGATTGGAAAAACTACATGATGGATAAGAACTGTATTGTACAAAAATTTTGTTGGCCAACTTATTGATTGAGGTGTTGTGGACTTTTGCTACAGTAGCACTGGGTGGTACTGGGCCACCGTCTGATACATGAGTCACCTTAAGGATGATGTCCATTACTGTTTCACAGTATAGGATTTGACTCGAACACCTAGCGGTATGTCATGGTTCAGTGCCATTGGTTTGAGGCTGGATCCGGGTATGCATGGGTACTTGCACAATACGAAAAACTGCGCACTATCATATCTATCATTTGGTTTCAAATGCTAATACGAACTTGACATAGACTTGGCATCTTCACGAGATATTTACCTGCTATTTGCATTTGACATGACAGTTTTGCTTGTTCTATTTTTCACTTCTCATATGACAAGTTAACACTATCGCAATTTAATTGTATACTTTATTTCTAGTACTGTGATAGTACATGTATCTTTTTCTTGTGTTACTTACTGGGTTTAATCCCGTGGATTTTGAACCCAGGTTTATAGGACCAAGAAAGAGAACTAGCCCCAACTGAGGATCCGTACTTCATCGATAGGACTGAACAATATTAAAAAGTGAAGTACTTTCTGGAGAATCTTGTATATATTATTCATATTTCTTTTTGTCTGGACACTGTTTTTCTCATTTGCTTTTTTTTTTGTTCATATTTAGAGCAGTGTGACATCGTATGTAATGAACTCTTTATATAATGTAATTCTTTCAGTTTCAGACATATTATTTACTCTCTAAGAGACAGTAGTTACTAATTGAGACAGTAGTTACGGTTATTCCAAAACCTTATGACTGTTGAGTTGTCTAGTAAAATTTTAAGAAGCGTCCCCCGTTTGGGGAAGCAGCTAAAAAACAGAGGCATTACAAGATCAACTGTAGCATAATTCTTATTTATCTTCTTTCTAAAAAGAATAAAAGGACACAATGTTTCTGTTATAAGATTATAATATAATAATTTGTGAACTAAAACTTTTATAGGTTATACTTGAGCTTGCTTTTGATAGCATATGTTTAGTTAGGACTTGAAATTGTTTCTTTTGATTTTATTTGTAGAAATATCTATTGATATACTTTGATTTTATGAAGTCACAAATTTTGATGAATTATACTTGCACGACACTTTATAATTCATATTTTGGGTGATCGAATAAAAGTGAAGTTAAGAAAATTTACTTTTTGATATAATACATAATTGTTTATGTTAGAAAGACAGAAGGAAGATAATAAAAAGAGTGCTCGGCTATGAAATAATAGATTCGATGTCTTATGCTAACTCTAGAATAACTAAAAGAACCCATCTAGATCATATTAGTTAACTTAATAGAATAATAAAAAAAGTGAGATTGCAAAATACTTTAGATCCCTATAGAAACAACTTGTTTGTGCTATAACTAACTTGTGCACTTACAGTAGATTTATCACTTTAAGTTTTTGACACCGTTGCTAGGGATCGACAGTGTTTCCTTCTTTTTCTTGCATTTTACGAGTTAACAGTATGTTGAGTATATAGGGATCTTAATGTACAGGTACAATGAGCAAAAATGGACCAGAGAAGAAATAAAGAGAAATTGCAAAAACCAAAGAGCCAAGCCTCTGGTTTTGCAACCAAACAATGATCAGAGTCGCTATTGAGTGGCATGCCCAAATTTTTTCTTGTTCTATATTTTGGATTCCTAGTGCTAACAAAATAATAGTAAACTGTAGGTGCATCATATTTTATTTGACCGTATTTCTCTCACTTTCATCTCACCTCATAACATCAACACTTCTTGCATTAGTTTTAGGAAACTCATGCATTCATCTACATATGTTGATTTATACCACACTGGACTCATGATCAATTTGGTCAACTCGTGAGATTAGATTTCATCATGGGTGATAAGATAGACCAACCAATTCTGATTCTCCAAGATTGTTGTTACCAATTGCGCACATCACTATAGTTATGCATCAAACTTCTACAAGTTGCAGGTAATAACTATGAACTGAAACTGTAATACATTAGCATGCTTTTTAAGTTCAATGGATCTGATTATGAGAATGCATATCATTTATTAGTGAACTTTAGGAAGTGCATATAATGATTAGACAGCAGTACTTATTGGATGACGTAATAAAGTTCCACTTCATCCCATTTGCTTTAAAAGATAATGCTAAGAAGTGACTATATAGTATGCTTATTGATTCAATCACCAGTTGCAATGAATTTGTGACAGTATTTCTTAGTAAGTCTATCCCACGCACAAAATGGATAAGATAAGAAATGTCATTAATCAGTTATGTCAAGTGTAAAGAGAACTCTTCTGAAAGTATCTGGAGTGATTCAAGGATTTATTAGCATAGTGTCCCCATCATACGATAGAAAAGTGGAGGTTGTATCAAATCATATATGAAGGACTCGATTATACTTCCAAAACACTTTTTGAGTCATGTGTCTAGGGGAGTTTATAAGGAAAATGAGGATGAAGCATAGGATATTTTAGAAGACTTAGCGTAGAAAACTATCCGTCCCGATCCTACTGAGAAGCCCAGTACATCGACTTCTATGGAGAAGGGCGGGATCCATAGCATCAACAGCTCTATAGCTATAAAACCTAAGATTACTGCTCTTATGAGGATAATCGAGGCATTAGAAATTCCTAGTGTTTCAGAAATAAGTTAAGTGAATCAATTACAAACTCCCACATACTTTAATTGCGGAACTCTAAATCACGTTATAGAGGAGTGTCCACTTCATGGATGGAGAAAATTGTGCACACTTACTCCTCTATAACATGATTTATGGATGAATCACGTCAAATGTCTAAGCAAACTAATGCTTTATGGATGGAGAAAACACCTAAACATTCCATGGAGTCAAGGATAGTACCAGAGACCACCTAACTCTAACATACAACCTCCACCCATTGATCATTTTCCAAGATCTAATGTGGGTGTCTACCAACACCTAAATTAACTCTTATCCACAACAGGGGTCTAACAATAATCATGATAAACGGCTAACGTCACTTGAGAGGATTGTGGAGAATCTTCTCAAGACAGCATCCAACTTAAAGACACACATGCAAAGTCTAATGAAAGTGTATTGTCATTATACAACAGACCGACCAACAACTTCTTGCAAATTCTCAGTCAACCAAGAGTCTAGAGCAGTTGATTGAACAGTTAGCTACATAGAAAGAAACTGAAGCTAGATATCTTTCCAAGCCAACTAATATGAATCCCAACTCCAACTCATCTCAGTTTGTTAAATCTCATGTTCACCAATGCATGCCATTCACATGCTCAAATCGTGCAAGTAAATGGACAATAATGTAATTATGCCCCTTGATCTTACTCCTACTATTCCGTAGGCTACACCATCTTTTCCCTATCTTTCTCTACAACCATCTTTATCACATCCTTTGTCATCACATGCTCATTCTTATGAACATATTCCTAAGTCAAAAGTGTCATATCCTAATTGGCTTAAGAAGCCTTCACTGCAAGTAGAGAAAAATCTCAAAATATTTTAGTAAGTAAAGATTAACATTCCACTTCTTGATATCATACAATAGGTTCTCACTTATGCCAAGTTTCTTAAGGATTTGTGCACTAAGAAATGAGTTAGAAAGATTTCTGAAAAAGACTTTCTTGCTGCAAATATATTTCAGATCCTCTCTAATTCCATGCTTGTCAAGTACAAAGGTCCAAGTTCCTCTACAATTTCATGCACCCTTGGGAACACTACATTTGACAGGGCGTGGCTTAAGTTAGGTGCAAGTGCTAATTTGCTTCCTTACATTGTTTATCAACAACTGGAGTTAGAAAAATTTCAACCTCCCAAGGTCATATTATAGCTTGCTAATCATTTGACCAAGAGGCCACTTGATATGGTTGAAGATATACTCATTAAGATCGGCAAATTCATTTTTCCTGTAGACTTTATTGTCTTAGAAATCAAGCCAAGCTCTAATTTATGAAATCAAATTTTCGTTATCTTAAACAGACCATTCCTTACAACTTTAAATATATTAATTGATTGCAGGAGTGGCTTTATGAAACTATCATTTGGGAATATGACTGTGGCTTGAATATATTCAATATGTATGAGCATACAACAAGCTCTCTCATTGAGATAAATATGATTCACAGCAACACACTCATTCCACTTTTTGTGCTGATATTGAACCACATTTGAACAAATTTTCAAAGATGATCTTTTGTTATTAGATGAGTTGGAATACACGGATTTTATGTATAATAATGACAATTTTGCAAGTATGTTATTTGCTAGTGAACAAAAATTTGAGGACTTGATTGCAGAGTGCTTGAGTTATTTCGTAAGTTAGAAGGGTCACCATATTTCACAATCCTTGACACAATTGATTATAGTGCACTCTTCATGTCTTATGATATTCCCATATGCATTCTTGATACTACTGATAATTGGAATATTTACATTGAACATTTATTTAAACCAATGAATACTTACATGCAGAAAAAGAAAAAGAGAGAACGACATAAGAAACACGAAGTAATCTTATGACTTGTTGCGGGTTGATGAGACACATTAATGCACTTAAAATTTAAAATGCATACATTATGAAAGTGAAAAGCGGTCAAGAGGTTGCAACCGATTTTCGTGTGTTAATAGAGTGGCCTTATTGAAATCTTGATCTTCTATGATTCTCATTATCTGAATATTATTTGTATAATACTTTTGTGATGCTCTAAATCACTCACACTGGTAGGCCCAAGTGTGCCCCAATAATGGATGGAGTGTCACCAGGCACTCTAAATACCAAGCGCACGAGGCCACTTTTTTCATACAATAACAAAAAAAGGTATGGAAGCATGCAAATAGGATATATATATATATATATATATATATATATATATATATATATATATATATATATATATATATATATGTATATCTATATATATATATATATCATAGATCTGACTCTATCTGTCATAACATCATATGTATACAAATAACAATATATATATATAAACAATAAATAATATGTCTATCAAAAGGTTGCTCATATGGAGCCAAGTTCAGTATTATAACATAGCAACATAAGTACAGAAAATATGCAAGAGTGTCCAGATACTACGGACAGACGTAGGAAATATGATATATATGCACATACAAGTCAAGATGAAAAATATATAAAAGAGATGAAGATCCTACAAGAAGTTGGTTACTGGCGGTCGGCTTACTCCTGAAAATATGGATCCTTGAGAGTTTGGTCCTCCAGCTCCTACCGCTATCTCGGTTAGTAGACCTGGGGCGTGATAATCCCACAGAACCTAAACAAGAATATAAATCCAACCTCGTGCAATTCTATAGGAATCATATAAGAATGTATATGAGGCACACTAGTAGGAGATAATATAAAAGATTTATGCATATAAATCTTAAAGTATGCAAAATATAACATGAATCATGAATATGAATATTAAAGTATGCTAAATATAACATGAATCATGACGTACATAATATATATAGTATAACATGATCAAGTAAAAAGATATGCCAAATATAATAAGAATCATGTGGTACATGATATGTATAATATAATATGAATCATGAAGTAAATAGTATATATAATATAACATGATAATGCATATGGGTTATAAAATACAAGGTATGCGTAATAAGACATAAATCATGAAGTACATGATATATGTAGCATAATATAATCAAGTAAAATAGGTGCAAATTTTATTCTATTAGTTTGAAACTAAATGGCAAAAGTATGTAGACATCTAAAAAAAAGAATATTAAAAAAAAAAAAATTTACTGCGGGCCCCGAGGGAGGGTCCCGCGGGTGCAACCCGTGGGAGAACCCCGCGGTTGCACCCGCGGGAGACTCCCGCGGTTTTTCTCCCGCGGTTGCAACCCGCGGGAGGCTCCCGCGGGTGCAACCGCGGGAGCTCTCCCGCGGGTGCACCCGCAGGAATTCTCCAGCGGGTGCACCCGCGGGAGAGCTCCCACGGGTTGCACCCGCGGGGGCTCCCGCGGGTGCATCCGCGGGAGAATCCCGCGGGTTGACACCCACGGGAGCGATCCCGCAGTGTCAACCCGCGGGTTGTTTTTCATTTATTTATTTCCTATTTATTTAGCTGAAATCCCGTAATCCGATTTTTCAGGGAGGATTCGAGCCGGATTTCAAGTTTCCTCGGTCTATAAAAGACGGGAGCTGACTCGAGAGAAGAGACTTTTGGGACGATTTTGGGCGAGCTCGTGAGATCAAGGAGCGGAGCAGAGCCATCCACTTCCCGATCAGACGGTCAACGGAGTGCACCAGCGAGGCTCCATCGCCACCCGAACCCACATAAAAAAAAAGGAATAAATTAATATTCCCGTTCTTGTAATTCCTAAGATTTTTTGTAAATCTCAATATTTTCGTTGTAATCAAACAATTTTACAATGGAAGAAGAAATCCAAATTTTGAGCAAACAAGAACTGGCGACCACAGTGGGAGCCCTTCTGTTTACCACAGAGAATCTGGTGGCGCAGTCTGACCGGGTGCCGATTGGCTCAATGGTTGAGACGATGGTCATAGAAGTTGACCAGCAAAAATATGAGGAATTTCTTTCTTCCTCTGATTCGGAGCCTAGGCGTCATCGCCGGGTGACGATGAAAAAAAGGTGAGGCGTCATCGCCCACTGGAAATCAAAAGGCATCATCGCCTATGAAAACTTATGAGGCGTCATCACCCGTTGAAACTGACAAGACGTCATCGTCTGTCAAGTATACGGCGTTATTGCCCGTTCCAAAGTCAAGCCAAAAGTCAAACCAGTCTCTGACCCGCTCCCAAAAGAGAAATTTAAGGCGTAAAACTCAACGAGCACGCCTCAATCATACAAGAAAAGTTATAGAAAACTCCGAGTCAGAAAACTCCGGGACGGTAAAAAACCTCGGAAGCAACCCCACGGGTGCAAACCCGCAGCTTGCAACTGCGGGTGGCATCCCGCGGTTGCCAACCGCGGATGCCAACCCGCGGTTGCCAACCGTGGGTGGCATCCCGCGGCTTGCAACCGCGGGTTGCACCCCGCAGGAGCGAACCCACGGGTACAAACCCACAGTTGCAACTGCGGGTTGCATCCCGCAGATGTAATTGACGGGTTACGTTCAATGAACACAACCCTCATGTCTCTTCGAGCACACCTATGGTGAGCGCGCAACATATACCAAGAATTTTAATCTCTCTATCAAAGGCGTGCGGGAGCCACACAACTACTCAGACTAGTGTGCACTCCAGAAGAATTCGCAGAAGGGTTGGAGAATAATCTGATGCTGGAAAAGAGCTCAACCCTGAAATATTGCAAACTCTCCAGTATTATGAACCAAATTTGCGACGCAAGAGGCGTCAATATGTAAATAGAGAGGAGAAGATACCTCAAGATTTGAGAGAGTATCTCAATTGGAAGAAGAACTCACAAAATATTCCTCACTGCCAATGCGAACAGCTGATCTCAACTGTTCTATCAAACTGCCAATGCAACTCAAAATGGTCCGTTTTTGAGCGGATCACCGAGCCCAAAAGAATACGGACGGTGAAAAAGGTGTGCTCAGAAATCGATCTCCCTGCTGCCTCATCACATATGGTTAATAAAGGCAAAAAGGTTGTTGGAAACAACCCTTCAGATAAGAAAATCACTCTAGGGTCAAAAAGAGTTTCTATTGAGCCAGAGGGCTTGCTTTTAGAAGAAGTCTCTGGAAGGCTTGAGAGATAAGAAAAACATCTCGAACAGCAAGAAGAGACTATAGAAGAAATGAAACAACTTTTAATTGAGTTGTTAGCTCAAACTAGAAAGAGCCAATCCTCGTCGTCTATTTCTGATCAACAGGAAAGAAAACGGCCTGTCCAAATAAATGAGGACAGCGAGGATGAGAATGAAGAAATTCCTCCTCATTCAAGAGAGGAAGAGAAAGTGAAGGTTATCATCAACCCTCACGCAGAGAAAACAGAGAAGATGGAGAACCAACTACAAGCTCTTCTTCATCGCAAAAAGCTACAAGAGGTGGGGGTAGTACGTCCTTATCCCATAGAATGGGAAACCGTACATTATCCTGCAAAATATAAACCGTTGAATCTTCAGTCTTTCGACGGTAAAGGTTCGCCGCAATAGCACATCTTCTACTTCCTCTCGCAGACAGGACATCTCATGGGGAATGATCCGACTATGACTAAGATATTTGCGAGCACTTTACGAGGGCCCACATTTACCTGGTTTATGCAGTTACCCCAGGGAACAATTAAATCATGGGCCGATGCAGAACGTGAGTTTTTAGCTTGATTCTTTGAAGATGATACAGAAGTCTCTATACTATCTTTACTAGCAGCGAAGCAAGAAGATGGCAAAACGGTCAAAACTTATGCCGAGCGGTTCCGAGAACTTTCTGTTCGATGCCCACATGGCATGACGCAGGACACACTTGTGGAAACCTGCAGACACAACTTGTTGACCGATATCCTAGACAAGATGGGCTCGGTCGAATCCAAATCATGAAAAGATCTGCTTAAGCAGGGTGAACAGGCCGAAGAAATACTTCAACGCCTCGAAAAGCAGCAGTCCGCAATCGGAGGCAGTACAAATGAACATCCATTCCAGTTTTTCCATTCCAAAGGGAAAGATATAATGGCAATGGCGGTAGAAAGCACACCGAAGCAGAAACCATGGCCAACTATAAGCAACACAGCAAAGTCGCCCAGACTTCAAAAACAGTATTCATTCAAGGATGAACATACTGCTACTATGTTCAATTTGCTCAGCAAGCGCAAGATACTTAAGTTGCCGGAGAGCAAGAGGCCTGAAGAGATAGGGAAGACTAACGATCCAAATTACTGCCTGTACCATCGGATTGTAGGTCACCCTACAAAGAATTGTTTTATCTTAAAAGATAAAATTCAAGCGTTGATTGACGCTGGAGCAGTTCAGCTCAAAGCTGAACAAAAAAGGAGTTAGAGCTAATACCGACACATTTAAATGTGTGTGGTCTAAAGGTACCACTTGGGCTCACAACAATTCCCAAGACGAGCTCAGGGCGGTTAATTTAAACCCTCGTAAAAAAAATATTAAAAAAAATAATAAAAAAAAAATATTAAGAAAAATGATGATAAAAAAAGAAAAGAAAAAGAAAAATTATGGAATTACCCAACGCCGACAAGGCTACGGGGAGAGAATAAATTTCTCGCCAACTCCATCATACTGGGGGTAAAAATTATGGAATTACCCAACGCCGACAAGGCTACGGGGAGAGAATAAATTTCTCGCCAACCCCATCATACTGGGGGTAAAAAGTATGAATTACCTAACGCCGACAAGGCTACGGGAAGAGAATAAATTTCTCGCCAATCCCAACATGCTGGGGGTAAAAAGCATGAATCACCCAACGCCGTCAGGGCTACGGGAAGAGAATAAATTTCTCGCCAACCCCACCATACTGGGGGTAAAAAGCATGAATCACCCAACGCCGTCAGGGCTACGGGAAGAGAATAAATTTCTCACCAACCCCACCATACTGGGGATAAAAAGTATGAATCACCCAACGCCGTCAGGGCAGAGGAAAGAGAACCAGTTTCTCGTCAACCCCACCATACTGGGGGTAAAAAGTATGAATCACCCAGCGCCGTTAAGGCAGAGGAAAGAGAACCAGTTTCTCGCCAATCCCATCATGCTGGGGGTAAAAGCATGAATTGCCCAAAGCTGCTAAGGCAAAGGGAAGAGGAAAAGTTTGGCATTTAAGCCCAAACAAAATTCTTGACAACTCTCCAGGCTGAGGGGAAGAGCATGGCTAGCCCAACTCAAACGGTAGTTGGTAAAGGCTAATCAAACCCGTTGATAGCTGGGGGTTTGCTAAAAATCCCATGACAAATCTGTCATAATAGCATCCTTATCCGAATATAAGGATACATCACTGCTCTAAGCTACTAAGGCAAAGTGAAGAGGAAAAGTTTGGCATTTAAGCCCAAACAAAATTCTCGACAACTCTCCAGGCTGAGGGGAAGAGCATGGCTAGCCCAACTCAAACGGTAGTTGGTAAAGACTAATCAAACCCGTTGATAACTGGGGGTTTGCTAAAAATCCCATGACAAATCTGTCATAATAGCATCCTTATCCGAATATAAGGATACATCACTGCCCTAAGCTACTAAGGCAAAAGGAAGAGGAAAAGTTTGGCATTTAAGCCCAAACGAAATTCTCGACAACTCACCATACTGAGGGGAATAGCATGGCTAGCCCAACTCAAACGGTAGTTGGTAAAGGCTAATCAAATCCGTTGATAGCTGGAGGTTTGCTAAAAACCCTAATCAGATAAATCTCTTGTCACGTTAAGATTTCACCTCTGACAGCAAAACTTTCCTCGTCATTTTTTTCTCCAGCAGAGTAAATGACACTCCAAAATATTTGTCAAGTTAAAATCATACCTCTGACATCATAATTCGAAATCAAATGAAATAAAATCTGATTAAATCTTTGTTAAGTTAAAATTTCACCTCTGACAGAAAAGAAAACTCACACTTCATCAAGTCAAATATTACAGATTCTGATAAATTTGTTTTTGATATCGTTAAGTTTAAGATTATCTCTGATGAAAATCATCCCCCTATCAAGTTAACAGTTACCTCTGATAGTCCGATTCCAAAGCTAAATACGTTAACCGTCACCTCTATTTAGTCAGCTTATTCCTATCACGACCAGATCCTCTGAATAGGTTGAGCTTCAAGACACGTTTAATATTACCTCTGTCTTTACCCTGATCCGTCATACTAGATGTCACTGAACGGTTAGGATTCTAATGAGCACGTTAACATGATACCTCTGCTTGACCTAAAATGAGCACGTTAACATGATACCTCTGCTTGTCACCAAATGAGTACGTTAACATCATACCTCTACTTGTTATCTAATGAGCACGTTAAAAACATACCTCTGTTTGTTATTGAATAAGCATATTAACGCCATATCTCCTCCTATATCTTACGAAATACGTCAACAATTATTTCTGTCTACCAAATTCTTCACACATCTGATAGCCAAAATCAAATAATCCAAAGTATTTCGAAATTCAGTACAGCTAAATACAGAACTTCGAAAACTTTGGAGGGGGTTATGTAGACATCTAAAAAAAAGAATATTAAAAATAATAATAATAATTTTTTACTGCGGGCCCCATGGGAGGCTCCCGCGGGTGCAACCAGCGGGAGAACCCCGCGGTTACAACCCGCGGGAGGCTCCCGGGGGTGCAACCGCGGGAGAATTACCGCGGTTGCACCTGCGGGAGAGCTCCCGCGGGTGCAACCCGCTGGGGCCTCCCGCGGGTTGCACCCGCGGGAGCCTCCCGCGGGTGCATCCATGGGAGAATCTCGCGGTTTGACACCCGCGGGAGCGATCCCGCAGTGCCAACCCGCGGGTTGTTTTCCGTTGTTTTCCGTTTATTTATTTCCTATTTATTTAGCTGAAATCCCGTGATCCGATTTTTCAGGGAGGATTCGAGCCGGATTTCAAGTTTCCTCGGTCTATAAAAAACGGGAGCTGACTCAAGAGAAGGGACTTTTGGGACGATTTTGGGCGAGCTCGTGAGATCAAGGAGCGGAGCAGAGTCATCCACTTCCCGGTCAGACGGTCAACGGAGTGCACCAGCGAGGCTCCATCGCCACCCGAACTCACATAAAAAAAAGGGAATAAATTAATATTCCCGTTCTTGTAATTTCTCAGATTTGTTGTAAATCTCAATATTTTCGTTGTAATAAAATAATTTTACAATAGGAAAAATCCAAATTTTGAGCAAACAGAGTAATCATGTGTTCCAAGAGTAAACCATATATATCTAATACTACAACCACAAACACTAGTCCTAACACGGACTAGTCCGCCGCTAAGCAAACAAATACTAAAATTCCAAATCTCGTGCGTATTAGGGATCACAGCCTCAAACACCTATCTTTACACAAGCCAGTCCGTTGCTAGGTAAACTTAGAAACTAATAGTGCCAGTTCATATATCGGTGGATGCATCCCAAAAAAGACAAGAGAATCCCACAATACGTATTTTATTTCACCATTTTTTTCTCCTATACCCACAATATAGTAAATGCTAAGTATCAAATATCAAGATGTCATATATAATAAGGGTACATGTATCAATGCCAGGTGAAGATGAAACGATATGCACGTTAATACTGACAAGTATAAGAGTGATATTAGTAGGTATAAGAGTTATAAAATATGTTTACGTGTGTGAGTATTTCCAAGCAAGAATAATATATATAAGTAATAGCATGTATAAATGAATATGTGTGCATGCATATCATATCTTAAATAAAATGGTACATGCATGAACATGGCATGAATACTTAGATATGAGCTATGAAAGGTCTGGACTCACCATGTACAAGTAATAATAAGAGTGATTATATATGTGCACGTATATATCATATCATAAGTCAAACATTATATGCATGAACATAACATATATGCCTATGCTACTATAATTTGGCAGACAGTCAGATTTTCAGGTCTTGTTTGGTTACAATAAAGATGAAATTAGTGACTAAGATTTTGTATAAATGTAAAAAAAATCAATTATTTTTCAAACGAGTCTTAAATGAGCTTAATTGGTGTTCTACAGAAAACTTATGGTTATTTTACTATGAATATACTACTGCTACTATGGACTTGGTACAGTTGAGATTTCCAAATTATTTTTTAACCCGATATGGTTCGACTTAGACTCTAATATTATTATCAATTCTAGATAATTTAATTATTTTTCCAATGAATTTTGAATGAGCTCAATTAAACTTTTAGAGCAAAAGTTATACCCATTTTACCATGAATGTGTTTTGCTGAGCTGTCGACTAATATAACAGCCATGATGCAATTTTTAGATTATTTTTGGTTAGGTAAATAGCTAAATTAGGATCAGTTGCAATTGGAAGAAATTTAATTTAATGATTGAATAATATTTTTAATGGCACTGGAATAAATTCAATCAGAATTAAGATGGAAAACTTATAACAGTTCTAAGATGAGTTGTTGTGTATGTATAAACAACGATTGATATATGCACATATGACATGCACGGTGTGATACATGAAATAAAACTTAAGATAAATGCAAATAAGAGCATAAAAAATCTTGACATTGGATTAATACTATTTTTGATGTCATATTTGGGGAGATTTAATTAAAATATTATAAGTTTAAAGGATTTGAGAGTGTATTCTATCTCTTGTTGAATCCGAATCGGAAAAGAACCAATATGAATGTGATCGCTCTTCACAAGTAAAAAAAAAAACTAAGAATTATATGAGAGAATAAAGATAGGTTCTAGAGAGAGATTTTCCATATTGATAGACAAGTTTAGAACTGATTTGAAGAAGGAAAACTCGAAAACAAGCTCATGTAGCCATTTTGGTAACTTTAACACGCTCTCAGGCTAAATATTCATCAATTTGTTTAAAGAAGTTTGAGATGGATTTAGCATTGAAAGTCTGAAGAGAATATAGAGGAACACGAGAGGAAGAAGTTTGATTTTTTCCAAATTTTTTGAATTTATTTGTATGGCTAAATAGCTGTTGAAAAGTAAGTATGATACCATATTAAAAACCTTTAAATATCATCTTAATTACAATTTTATCATTGAGTCAACTTCTATCTAAAATTGGTCAATGAAGATGCTGAGCTACTGGACATAGATATGAGATTGGAAAAAGGATAAAATAGAAATTTTAGATTTAATATGATTATTTTAATCCAGTATTTTCCTGAAAATCGACAGATCCGGAATAGTTTAAAAAAATAAAAAATTAAAAATAATAAGATAAAATATCCCCGCTCTGTAGAATTCGAAAGTGAAGGTTATATTAAAAGATATAACTCTATTTACTTAGTATCCGTCCGTATCTGTATTTGGGCTCCCAAGTTGATATAAATGATACGGAATAATCTGATACAAGGGCTTAAAGACTAGGGTCGTTACAAGTTTTCATATTTATTTTACTACCCTTTGTTCGTGTATGAGGGCATACATAAATTTAGGTATGGGGGAGGCATTAGGAGCTTTTGTATTTTCTTTCAAGGATTTTAATTCTCTTTTTATTTTATTTTTAGTTTTTAGGATTTTTGGGCTCTTTATTTTTCACTTGGGGTACTTTTTAGGTTATTTTAAAAAAACAAATCCTTTAAAAAAGAGTGAAAATTTTAAAAAATATTTTATACAAGAAATTGAGCTAATTACAAATAAAAGAATAAACTTAGATTATATATTTGATAAGAAAGTAGATGAGATAATGACTTAGAATTTTATAAAAAATAAAATTCAAAAAATAAATACCACTAATGATAATTTTGAGGTAATTATATATTTATTTTTCCGCTTTACAATGATTTATTAGGTTAAGACTAAGAAAATAATAATTGAGTCATCTTCTCTATCTAAAGAAAGAGAAGAAAAAAATATAATAAAATATAAAAAGAGAAAAATAGAAATGAGCTGACAGCTCATGTAAGTTATCTGAGCCGCAGTTCATTCCCACTATCTTCGATAGTCTTTTTTTAAAAATTTCTTTTGGATTATGATCTAGACCCCTTAGGGTTCACTCGTACCCAATTTCTTGGGTTTTAGTTTTGATTTTATCCTCCATTAAGTTAATACAAAATTAATGGTTTTCAATGAATAAAACATTTTGTACGCACTTAATAAAAGGGTAAATGAACTCCAAAATTTATGAAATTTAATCCGAAAGAAGTTAAGAAGATAGAGATAATAATTGTAAAAAAATGAAGAAAATTCATTGGATCATTATAGTTTTGCTGCTAGCTCACGTAAGATTTCTCGAGCTGCCGGCTCACTTACAGTAATCCCATATAAAAAGAATAAAGAGATGAGCCTGGCATTAAGGCAATGATTTTTTATAAATAAATAAATTTCTTAAAAATTACTAACTAATTGAATAATTACACCTAAGTAAGTGTAAATATTCACATGAATGGTATTTTTTAAAAATAGGTATTTATGCCAAGCAAGCGTGAATATTCGCACGAAAGATGAAATATTCACAAAATAAAAAGTAGAAAAAGAAGAAAAAAAATTATTAAGAGAAAAGATGAATCAAGAGTTAGAGTTTGAGTCTAAAACTGAAATAAAGCATCACATATGCATGTAAATGTATATGAGCCAAAGAATTATTTCTTAGTGGGTTTTGATAGATAGGATTTATATTTTTATTAAAATGTTCAGTATATTTGACATGATCTTGATTTAGTTCGTGAATCTATAAATTAGTAATATTAATTGCGTAAAATAAAAAAACTTTCTTTTGTATATAAAATTTTTTTTCTCTTGATTTTTAGTTATCCTTATTTTATTTTCTTTATTCCTTAATCTCTTTTTTTTATAATGTTTGTGTAATATCACTGGAAATACTCACGAGACACGATAATCCACTATAGTAACATTGGGGTTTAACGATTTGTTGCACGTGCTAAATGCAACCGCGACTCCAGTGAAAGTGAGTAACGATTTTTTTTTTTTCATTTTAGATTTATCTTCTGCTCGAGAACTAGTAAAAGATAGGTGTTGGGAGTGATAAATATCATACATTGCATATTTATATCCTTCATCTTATTTATTTTTGTATATAAGTAATGTTAATCGAGTATGTTTAGTTATCTTTTTCAGATAAAGCATATTGCAATAAAGATTGGCTTGAACTCAGTAGAACATTAGGAAAACCGAGTTTAGAAGGAGCGAAAAAGATAAAATCTATTAAAATAAGAAGTTCAGAGCCATAAAGTCCAAACCCAGTTATGAAAATAGGAAAATAGAGCCTAAATAGTAAGTGCCAGAAAGACAAAATCCAGATAAGCTAATTTTGCTACTATTTAGCGGCAATTGTCGCCATTTGGTGGCGAAATTGTGGGTTTTCCACGGCAGCTTTTTCAGGCAAATCCATATGCAGTATAGCACTCTTTTGAGAAAAATTGATCACCACAAATTAGCGGTCAACACCGTTATTTGGCAGTAAAAGTAATGAGTCTATGCCTAATACTTTTCAGAGGTGTTTCACATAATTTCGTGATTATGTATACATGATTGAATTAGGATTTTGAAATACAATGGTCTATATATTGGCCATATCCTTATAAATTAGGAATTCCTATGCTTTTTTGTGAGACAAATAAAATTAGAGATTAATTGAGCAGCATCTGCCATACTAGAACTCTAAAGGTGTTTTTTTGCTATTCATCGCTATTCTTTGTAGGTAAAATTATTTATTCGCTTTAATAGTTATTTTTTTAATAGTTAGGATTTTATAAGCTTTGTAGTAAAAATTAGATTTTTTTTAATAGTTATCATGATTAAAAATATCATCTTGATTAATTAAAACATAAATATCTAATCTTTCTTAGTTCTAGGATGTTTAAGTTTTGGGATCAACCGTAGCATAATTTTTATTTTTCTTCCTAAAAGAAATAAAAAGACATGATATTTTTATGGTAAGATTAAAAGATAATAATTTGGGATCTAATACTTTGATAGCTTATACTTAAGCTTGCTTTCGATAGCCTATGACTAATTAGGATTTGGAATTGTTTCTTTGAATTTTATTTGTAGAATCTCTATTGATATAGTTTGCTTTTATAAAAGTCATGATTTTTGATGAGTTATGCTTGTATGGCACTTGATAATTTATGCTTAGAGTGATTGAATGAAAGTTAAATTAAAAAGATCATCTTTTTGATATAATCATAATTGTTTTTGTTAGAAAGATATGAGGAAGATAATATAAGAGTGCTCGACTGTGAACTAGTGGATTCGATGTCCTAAGTTAACTCTAGAATAACTTAAAAGCCCCATATAGATCATATTAGTTAACTTACTAGGATAATAGAAAAAGTGAGATTGCAAAGCACTTTACATTTCTATGGAAACGAGCTGTTTGCGCTACAACTATACTGTGCACTTGTAGTAGATTGATCACGTCACTAATAATTCGATCCACGTGGTCGATGTGAGCCAAACCAAGCAACCCTGGCCATGTTGCACCTGACGGAAGAGACAGTCATCTTTCGATCTTCATGACATATAGGACATGAGTCATCAATGCTAGAGATATGTCTCAATCTTCTAACATTGGTAGGGATTGCTTTAGAAAGGCACATCCACTTGAAGAAAATAACTCATGGAAAACCCGAAAAGGTGGAGATTCCAAAGCATCAACGAAAATTTGAATGTTTTCCTCGGATGATGTAGTGAAGGTTGCATTCTCTTGTGAATGAATTGCTAGATTGGATGATGTTGGAGGTAAGCAATCCTCATTTTGAGTGAAGGCAGACTGACAAAGTCCTTACTCCGTGGGTTATAGGCCTCCATTGCGGTCTTAAGGATGCATAAAGTGAGTGATGTGATAATTCTACTGCAAACGCATACTGTCAGTTATAGCACTAACAGGTCATTCCCACAGGGATCTAGAGTGTTTTGCAATCTTACTAATCCTATTATTCTAACGAGTTAACTATGAGACTAGCTTGATGATTTGCAATTCTAATTAGCCTAGGATATGGAATTCACTAGTTCACAACCAAATATTATCTATTTCGTCTTCTTTCTTCCATAAAAATATGATCTTTTAGTTTAGTTTCTACTTAAAATATCCTAAACATGGACTATCAAGTGGTTTGCAAGTATAATCTATCAAAGAAATTACTTTTTATAGAGATAAACTAAATTATTTGATAAATTCAATAAATAAAATCCAACAACTTCAAATCCTAACTAAGCATAGGCTATCAAAATATTTAAATTAAGTATAACCTATCAAAGTGTTGATCCACGAGTTCTTTAATTTTTATTGTTTCATGGAAAAAAATTATATCTTTATTATTTTTATTTTAAAAAGAACACAAATAGATTAATATTGATCCCTAATTTCATCTACATTTTAAGACTAAACTAATTAGCTGCTCATACTCCTAATTGGCAAGATCATATTTTTATTTATGAAAGTGATTAAAAATCCTATTTTTCCTAGAAAGCAAATAAATATTTACACTAGAAAGCAAGATAAATCTATCTAAAAAGCAAATAAAATAATTAAAATTACAAGAACGAACTTCTGAATAATGGTGCACCTCTGGAGCATTGTTTGCGGCCATCACCTCTTCGGCAAACCCTAATTTTATTAAATAATTTTTTAGTACAAAATAGCATGATCCAAAATCCTTGATTATAAGGATATGGTCAATATATAGGCATCGGAGAACCAAACCCTAATCTGAATATACGTGAGTAACTACAAAATTATATCGAAAACCCCGTAAAAAGTTCATCAGTTGTGGGCCCTATTGGAACGCCAATTAGCGGTAAATGCCGCTAAATAGCGACAAAAGTTGATCTTCTGGGCATCAACTTTCTTTTGCTTGTGTATCTTCTCTTGTTCCTTTAATTTTGATGATTGTAATCAATTTTGACCCTCTGCAGTATCATAGTCTTGTAACTTTGCTCACTTTTAACACCTCTCAGGGCTCGGTTTCTCTGAGTTTATACCAACTCCTTGTAGAAATAAGTTTACCTGAAAACACACTAAAAATACTCAAATAGCATTATTTAAATACAAAATAGATAATATGGAGGTTATAAATATGTAATATATGACACTCATCAGTACAAGTCAAGAAAAAGCCATCGTCATTAAAAAAAAAAAGAAAATGAAGAGGAGGCTGAAGAGGAACAGGCACCTCTAGGCCCATCCACAACAAACCAAAGTATTTCTTTAGTGAATCCCTTACCGTAGACAGGGCACTCTGTTGGAAACTATGGTAATAGATAATGAGAATACTTCATGTGGACCCGTACCGAAGGTCTGAAGGACAGAATATACCTCCCAGTCTTGTTCGCCGAAAGACGGCAAGAAGGGACCTCAAAAACAAAGGGAAGCCCAAAGGGATCGTCAACGGGCAATAAAAAGAAAGTTTGCGCAACGCACCAAAATAGCCCACAATAACCATTTGTTGGACTCCAAAAGAGAAGAATTTAACACGTTGGAAAATGGTGAGTGACAGCAGAAAAATAATGGCACAATGGTCCTCGAAATAGATTCAGACACCTCTCGTCGCTTGGTCAGTTGAAAGAAACTGAATCTCGGCAAATGCGAGCGATGGGCGAGATTGGAAAGAAAAGTACAATGTACGAAGGTGAGCAATATTGGTTGTCATATATGACAATCCTAGGGCCAAATAGAACCTAGTGATGACCAGTCTTCCAATAAGCCCGAAGGTGTTGGTTGGCACGTATCATCTCATCATGACGTTTCAAGAAGAGAACATGTCTTCGTAACTAATGAAGACGAAATATCCCCTATAGAAGCCATAGCCAAACTCAACAAAAAGGTGAAAGGCTAGATAATGATGGAGATTATATAAGGTGAGCTCTTATTTGATCAAAAGACAAGGCAGAAGAATGAAGGAGATCCCCCGATGGTCAAAAAAGATTGGTGAAACCAATAATCTAAAAAAGAACATGGCCAGGAAGCAGTCCTCACGATGCTAGGAGATATGCCAATCTTCAGATGAAAAGGGGGATGATAGAGGGATCTTCAATGGATTCTCCCTTCTGAGTGAAAAATGACAAATGAAGCAAAAGGGATTGTCGCATCAACCCCTACATACATGGAAATGATCTCTGTTCCTCCCAAGTGATAACAACCCAACCTGCAGTCTTTTGATGCGGGAAGTGTTGCTAATGGAGCCATATTGCCGCAGTGGGTTTCGGTCCACCGAAACGGGTCCAAAACCAGCCCAAACCCGTTATGATATAATATACATATATGGAGTGTGTTAGGGTTTTGGATGAGCTGAAATCAGAAAAAAAAAAAAAAAAAAGAAGAAAGGGGCGGCTGCAAATTGGAGAAGGCCTGAAGTTTTTGTTTGCTGTTCTTTTTTTTTGTTTTTGGGCCAAACAAAAGAAATAAAGGGCGGATTTCTTTTGTTGGGGGGTGGCTGAAATCAAATAAGGGAGGAGTGGCTGTCACAAATAATTTTTGTTGATGTTGCTTAGGTTGTTGTTGCGGTCGAAGGGTTTCTTTTTCGGCGGGCTGAAGCAAACAGAAAAAAAAAGGCAGTAGCCAAATCACAAGTAAGATCATCGTATTCCTTTTGCGAGGTGAGGGTTTAATTTTGCATCTTGTGTGATTTCTTTGTCAATTCTCTTGTGGTTGAGAACTAGAAAGTTGTAATCCTCTTTTGATATAGTGGAAGTTTTCGATCGTGTCCCCGTGGACGTAGGCATATTGCCGAACCACGTTAAATCTGTCTATTCTCTGTCTCTGCTATTTTTTCTCTTCGGTTAACTATTTGATTCCGCTGGTTATTGCATTAGTATTATTCTGCTATTTTTGCTAACAATTGGTATCAGAACCCTGATTCGGGTCAGATTTTGCTCAGATCGGTATTAATTTTAAGTGGGAGTTATGGCAGAATATAGGAAGGGAAAAATTTAAAAATTTGAGGGGACAAATTTCCAATGGTGGAATTTGCAGATGGAAGATTATTTATATCAAAAGAATTTATATCAACCACTGTTTGGAGAAAATCCAAAAAAGATGACAGATGAGGAGTGGGAATTGTTAGACAGGAGAGCTTTGGCACAGATTCGATTGTATCTGATAAAGCAGGTTGTGTTCAACGTCTCTAAGGAGAAGACCACTTCAGATTTGATGTCAGCATTGGCTAAATTTTATGAGAAGCCGTCTGCTTCAAATAGATTTTTTCTAATTAAAAAGTTGTTCAACTTGAGAATGCCTTCTGATAGTTCAGTTGTTAATCATTTGAACGAATTTAACACATTATGGGCATAACTTGAATCCTTAGATTTTGTCTTTGCTGATGACATTAAAGTTTTGATGTTTATGTGTTCGTTACCGGATAGTTGGAGTAATGTTGATGATGTTATGAGTACAATCATGAATGATGAATTGATGAAAAAGAGCATGGGTGAGAGCACAGTTTCTATAAGTACTGCTCTGTCTGTTGATAATGACAGAAGGAAGGAAAGAGATAGAAGTTTAAGTAGGGAGTCAAAGTAAAGAGGAAAATCAAAATCTAAGGAGAAGTTCAGAAAAAGTTAATGTAACGGAAATGTAAGACAAAGAGTCATATAAAAAAATATTATCTAAACAAAGATAAGGAAGGAGCGAATATGGTGAATCCAGTAAAGAGTATGATGACTTATACTTGTCTGCTCATACAGAATCAAGGTCAGATATGTGGTTTGTGGATTCATGGGCTTCGTTCCATTGCACTGCTCGCAGAGAATTGTTTGAGAATTATGTCCAAGGTGATTTTGGATATGTGACTGTTGGTAATAGGAAGGAATGCAAAATTGTCGGTAAGGGGACAATTCAGTTAAAGTTGCACAATGGTGGAAAGTTGTTTTTATAAGAGGTCAGGCACATATCAGATTTGAAGAAGAATTTGATATCTGTTAGCAAGATGGATGGCGAAAGCTATCAAATATCATTTGAGAGAAAACAGTGGAAGATCAGAAAAGGAGCAATGGTTGTGGTTAAGGGTGAGAGAGTGGGAACTCTATATTTACTCTCAAGCTTGATGGATCACGTTGTTTCTTTGGCGACCGTAAAAAATGAGAAGGTTACCTTATAGCATCAGAGGTTTGGTCACTTGAGCGAGAGCGACATGAGCTTGTTGCAATTTAGAGGTATGTTAACAGATATGAAAGATGTTAACTTTGATTTATGTGAGAACTGTGTGTTTGGAAAGTAGAAAAGAGTTAGTTTTATGAAGGATGGCAAGGAGAAGAAAACTGAGAGATTGGAGTTGGTATATACAAATGTATGGGGGCTTTTTTCGGCGAAATCTCTTGGAGGTAATTCTTATTTTGTTACTTTCATAGATGATGCATGTAGGAAAACATGGGTGTTTGCAATTAAGTAGAAATCTGATGTCTTCAAGATATGGAAAGCTCTTATTGAGAATGAAACAGATGTGTGCATTCAATAGATACGGTGGCGACGAATATAGTTATCGCTTTGTGGGATTATGAGCATAACAAGGTGATTCATAGCAGAGACACAGTATTCAATGAGGGTTGTATGTATAAAGACCGAATAGAGAATAAGAATGAGAAAACAGTTGAGAAAGAGCACTTGGAGCTGGATGAGCCATAGGATGGGATGGATCCCATGAATAAAAGAAAAGAAGAAATGCCTACATCTGAAGGGGAAAAAATGGCAACACCTGAAAATACACAAGTTTCAGATGAGACCGAATAGGAAAGAGAGCCACTGACTGAAGTAGATGGTTCCAGTACTTCATCAGAGGGTGTTCTCACTATGAGGAGCAGCACGAGGATAAGAAAGCCAACCCAAAAACGTTGTCTTCCTTTATATCTTATTTTGTATACCGATGCAGGTGAACCAGAGAGTTACCAAGAGGCTATGCAGGATAAATTTCGTCTTAAGTGGGAGCAAACCATGCGTGATGAGACATCTTCTTTGGAGGAGAATCACACATGAAAATTGGTAAAGCGACCAGAAAAGATGAAAATATTGCATAACAAGTGGGTATACAAGGTGAAACATGAAGTGGAGAGACACAAAGATTCAAGGTTAGACTTGTGGTGAAGAGATACAATCAGAGAAAAGGTATTGACTTCAATGAAATATTTGCACATGTTGTCAAGATGACTTTTATCAGAACAATACTAAGTATTGTGGTTGTGAAAGGATTGTATTTAGAACAGCTCGATGTGAAGACTGCTTTCCTTCATAGTGATTTGGAGGAGGAAATATACATGGAACAGCCAGAGGAATATAAAATTAAAGGAAAGGAAAATTGGGTATGTCGACTGAAAAGGAGCTTGTATGGGTTGAAACAAGCGCTGAGGCAATGGTACTTGAAGTTCGACAAGTTTATGTTGGATTCGGATTTTTCAATATGCAATTCAGATCATTGTGTATATCTACAAAAGTTTAAGGATAGTAACTTTATTATACTTTGTATGTAGATGATATGCTTGTGGCAGATACATGCATGAAGAAAATCAATGATCTGAAAAGAAAGTTGGCAGGGAGATTCTTTATGAAGGACATAGGTGAGGCTAAACAACTTCTTGGAATGCAAATTATCCGAGATAAAAAAAAAGAAATTGTGGTTATCTCATGAGGGATACATCAAGAAGGTGTTGGAGAGATTCAACATGGAGAATACAAAACCAGTAACTACAGCTCTCGGTGGTCCGTTCAAATTGTCAAAGGAGCAAGGTGCTAAGACAGATGAGGAGATGAGACACATGGAGAATGTGCCTTATTTATCGGCCGTTGCGAGTCTCATGTATGCAATGGTGAATATAAAACCAGATAATGACATGCAGTGGGAGTAGTGGGCAGATTCATGAAGAACCCTGGAAAGGAACACTGGCAAGCGGTGAAGTAGATTTTCGGGTATTCGAAAGGTACTTCAAAGTATTGTTTGTGTTTGGGGGGTGATAACATTGATGTGCAAGGTTTTGTGGATTCGGACCATGCGGGTGATAGAGATAATGACAGAAGTACCACAGGTTATGTCTTTACTGTAGGAGGGACAGCGGTATGCTGGATTTCAAGATTACAATCAATTGTTGCTTTATCTTCGATAAAAGCTGAGTATGTTGCAGCTGCAGTAGCAAGTAAGGAGTTTATTTGGTTGCAGTGATTGATGAGTGAGTTGGGTTTTGATGGAGTGGATTACCGGTTGTTCAGTGATAGTCAGGGTGCAATTCATCTTACTAAGAACTCAGCGTATCATTCACGGACTAAACATATTCACTTGAGATATCACTTTATTAGATCCTTGTTAAAGGATGACCAATTAAAGTTGGAGAAGATTGAGCGTAGTAAGAATCCTGCAGATATATTGACAAAGTCGGTTGAAGAGAAAAACTTGAGCTATTGCTCAACTTTAGTGCATTTGTATTGAATGCTGAAATTGGAACTTTAAACGATCGAGGTAAAAGTTTTGGACACTAAGATTATCATGTATAGAGATTACAATTTTTGCAATAGGTTTCCAAGTGGGAGATTGTTGCTAATGGAGCCCTATTGCCGCAGCGGATTTCGTCTACCGAAACGGGTCCAAAATCGGCCCAAACCCGTTATGATATATATATATATATATATATATATATATATATATATATATATATATATATATATATATATATATATATATATATGGGATGTGTTAGGGTTTTGGATGAGCTAAAAATCAGAAAAAAAGAAAGGGGCGGCTGCAAATTGAAGAAGGCCTGAAGTTTTTGTGTGCTATTCTTTTTGTTTTCTTTTTTGGCCAAACAAAAGAAATAAAGGGCGGATTTCTTTTGTTGGGGGTGGCTGAAATCAAATAAAGGATGAGTGGCTGTCACAAATAATTTTTGCTACTATTGCTTAGGTTGTTGTTGCGGCCGAAGGGTTTCTTTCTCGGCGGGCTGAAGCAAACAAAAAAAAAGGCAGCAGCCGAATCACTAGTAAGATCATCGTATTCCTTTTGTGATGTGAGGGTTTAATCTTGTATCTTGTGTGATTTGTTTGCCAATTCCCTTGTGGTTGAGAACTAGAAAGTTGTAATTCTTTTTTGATATAGTGGAAGTTTTCGATTGTATTCCCGTGATGTAGGCATATTGCCGAACCACGTTAAATCTGCGTGTTCTCTATTTCTGCTATTTTTTCTCTTCAGTTAACTATTTAATTCCGCTGGTTGTTACATTAGGATTATTCTGCTATTTTTGATAACAAGGAGGACCCCTAGGCAGAGCAACATATTTTTCATTTTGACGGCATCAACTGAATGTAGACTTTTTTGAAAGCACCCTCCACGAGACTGCATTCGATTGATATGTCAGGTTAGCCGCTGGAACCATAATCTCATGGGGCAAATGAGGTTCCTTATGTATTTTCTCTTTTTGATGAGGACGAGAAATCCATCACTATCGGGAAGTGTGCCAGTGATGCAAGCACACAATGAATCAAATCAACTCCTTTTCCAAACATGGAGAGCGTTGACAATAAAATGTCCAGAGCCACACTCCCACGAGAGTCAGAATGAATTCAAATGAATTTGAACTCTGACACTATGTATGAAACTGGTAGGTATAGAAACTTAAAACAGTATGAAAATTGTCTTATATCGAACGTTCCTTCATGAATTTCCCCTCGGCAGATGGCAAAAAACACTAGTTTTGCTACTGTGTGAGATACAAAAGTTTCGATCTCTGATCCCTCTCCCTAAGGAAAATGAGTTTTAGTAATTTCGCATATAGATGAGGTAACACGTCGATCGATTCCAATAGTCCAGCTAGTAAGGGACACGCAAATACACTATGCATGTGTAATAGGAAAACAAAATTAATGAATAGTTTATTCACTTAAACATGATATGTAAGAACATGTATTAATAAAAACAACACTCTACTCTTCTTCATGTTAGGGATGAATCATGTCAAAGTAAACAGAAATAATATATAAAAGATACATGTTATGATAACAATCACAAGTGCATCATTATAAATTAACTTAAAACTATTAAGAAGAAAATGTTACATATTTTTAGAGGGTCTCATACATGTTCGTACCCTGATCGCACATTCCTAATCCTAAGACTTACAGCTAGGCATTTAATCTCGAATGTACATGAGCATAAACTTCGGATCCAAACCCTATAGACACATGACAATCCAGTAATCACCCAAAACCTATATGATTAGATCCCTAAATTTTGGTTGCACAACTTAAAAAGTGCATCTCTTAAAATATATGTACAACATCAACATCCATTGGACAAATAAGGGGATTGGAAAACCAAGCTCCACTTTCTCAACTCTCAATCCTAATTATTTAAATAAGTTATATAAATTTTCTCCTTAAAGAATAAATATATTAAATATGCATTACAATCCTATCTTTTCCTAACAAAAAAAATATAATTATAATACATATGATACACACATGTGTATATATATATATATATATATATATATATATATATATATATATATATATATATATATATATAATATATATATATATATATATATATATATATGTATGTACAAGCATATTGTAATGACCCTAATTTTAAACCCTTGTTTTAGTTTTTTTGTATCGACTGTATCAGCTTGGGAGACCAGATACTGATATGTGCGGATATTGAGTAAATTGAGTTATATTTTTCAATCTAGTCTTCAAATTATAAATTTTGCAGAACGAGTATCTCTTATCTTATTATTTTGAATTTTCTTCATATTTTTCTTGAATTAATCCGGATTGACCGATTTTCAGACAAATACTCAATTAAAATAATCAAATTAAATCAAGAGTTCCAATTTTAACCTTCTTCCAGCTTCAGAATTATCTCCATTAGCTCAGCAACCATTCTTGAGTAAATTTGGAATGAAATGACCTAATAGTAAATTTGAAATTAAGATGAAACTTAAGGAGTATTTAACATAGCAGTATACTTACTTTCCACCAGTTGTTTGACCCCGAAATAATTTAAGAAAAACTTGATAAAAATCAAAAATCTTCCTCTCATGTTTCTATTTATTTTCTCTTCAAATCTCCAATCCTAATTTAATCTTTATTTTTCTCAAATAAATTGCCAAATATTCAGCTTAAAAGTGGGCTTAAAAATCCACAAAATAGCCATATGAGTTTGTTTTAGAGTTTTTCTTTGTCCATCAATGTGGGAAAGCCCTCTCAATCACTTTCTTTATTCTCTAGTGTGATTCTTGGGAAAAAAATCTTTACTTTTGAAGGGTATTTGCGTTAATATTAGTACATTTCCAATTTAGACTCAACAAGAGGCAAGAATATACTCTCAAATCTTCTAAATTTATGATTTCTTAATGTAATGACCTCATATATTATATCATAGGCATTATTAAACATTTTTCAAAGTTATATATGCTCAAATTAGCATTTATATTGAGTTTTATTGTAAGTATCACACCAGGCATGTTATACATGAACAAAACATATCACTATCCATGCATACACAACAATCCATCTTAAAAATACTATAATTTTTACATTTTAAATCCGACTGACCTTATTCCAATACCATTAGGAAGATAATTTATTAATCTATAATTTATCCAACTACAGTGGATTCTAATTTATCCATTTGTCTAACCATAAATAGTCTGGAAGATCATTACATATACTTTCCAGATTAGCAGCATAGCAGTAGCAAGTCGTAGTAAAATAACCATAGGTTTTGTTCTTGAACTCCAATTGAGCTTATTCAAGTTTCATTAGGAAACTAATTTAATTGTCTACAACAATTTTAAATTTTAGACTCCAATTTAGTTTTATCCAGGTCAAATCAAATCTAGAAATTCCCCCTTACTGTTGTACCAGATCGGTGCAGTAGGACCTTGGTAAAATAATAATAACTTATATTCTAGAACTCCAACTAAACACATTTAAAATTCATTAAAAAAATAAATTTTTATAACTATATAAAATCTTAACCTCTAATTCCATTTTGCCCTAATCAAACAAGGCCTGAAAGCCTGACTTGTCCACTGAGTTGCAGCAACATAAGTAGATATATCATATCCGTTCATACACTGCTTGATTAATGATATGATACACATGTATATATATTTAATCACTCTTATTATTACCTGTACATGTTGATTTCTGACATGTCATAGCTCATGCTAGGCTACATGTCATATTCGTGCATATACCACTTGATTCAAAATATGATGCACGTGCACACGAGTTTATTTACATATATTATTACTTGTACATGTTATTCTTACTTGGAAATAGTACCTCACATATGTAAACTTATTTTATAACTCATGTACCTGCTAGTAACACTCTTATACTTGTTAGTAATATCATGCATGTTATTTCATATTCACATACTATTGGTATCTGCAAAATATTATATATGACACATTTACTACATTGTGGGAGTTCTTGTATTGTTTAGATGCATTTGCAATCTGTATATTAGCACCATCGATTTTCTTACTCTTGCGTCCTTAGCGGGATGTCATCCGGTTTGAGTGAAGACCAGTACTTGAGATAATGGTTCTGAATATGCACAGGATATTCAGTGTGCCTAACGGTATGGAATCCGGTTCGTATATAATCGGTCTTAGGACCATGGTACCGGGTGTGCATGGTACATTCTTAAAACATGTGGATACTCTCACCATTAATTTCCAAATGAATAAGATATAATGTGCATCATATATTCCATTATTCAGATTATATTTTACATATATTGTAATTCATGATTCATATGTATGACAATGCTATATCATACTCATTATATACTGCATGATTCATGTTATATTATATTTACCATGTACTTTATGAGCCATGTGCATATATCTTTTACATTGTCTCCTACTAGCATTTTATGCACTACCATTTTATATGGTTTTCATACTATTGCACGAGTTTGAGTTTGTATTCTTGTTTGAGTTCTGATCCTTGGGATTATCACACTTCAGATCTACCAGTCATGTCCATGGTGCCTGATGAGGAGGACCCGACTCTCGAGAATCCTTACTTCCAGAAGCAGGCCGAGCACTAATAACTTGGCTCTCGTAGGGTCTTTTATCTCTTTTATGTGTGCGTGTATTTTTGGTTTGTATGTATATATGTATCCTATATTCTAGTTCTGTCTGTGGTATCTGGCCACTCTTATATATTTTTAGTATTTATATTGCTCTGTTATGATACTGTACTTAACTCCACATGATCAACCTTTTGATATACATATTACTTATTACTTTCATATATATGTTTATGGATATTGCTATATTAATATCTGTGATGTTGTGACAGATAGATTCAGACTTGTGGTATATATATTATATTTATACATCTTCATATCTTTTACCTGGATTATATGATATAATGGCTTTGTGAACTCCAGTATTAAGAGTGCCCGCCGTCGGATCTACCAATGTGATTTGGAGTGTCACACACGTACATCTTTATAAAATTTGTAACAAAAAATATGTTGTTAAGGTTTTGTCTAGCAATTTCACCCATTAAAATGTTACTAACCACTATAGCAAAACTATATAAGTAGAAATTTAAGAATTGGTTATTTAAATAAATTTTATCTATTTTTCAAAGACCCTCCTGCTCTATTTGTAAAAACTTTTTTTTTTTCATTTAGAATACTTATCTTTATTAAAAAAACTTGATAATCAATAAATTAACTACTTCTACAATCTCAATAAGCATAAATAAGGTTTTAACAAGATCGCTGAGAGGAATTTCTAACCTATTTCCTTGAATAATGAGCCAACAGATCGGCCTAGATCTCTATATAATGGACATAATACAAGTAGCTCAAAACTCACTCCTTCCACTTTGATCTAAAGAAGTAGATCTACAATAACCAACTAAAAGAGTTTCTTAAGGTTAAAAAACATATGTTTTCTTCTTGTCCAAAGAGATCTATTCTCATTAATAGTTGGTTATGAGAAGTTGTACCTGGAGTAGGATTCCTAGTCTCCTCGTCCAATGATAAATTTTTCTCGTACTTTCCAACTCCGTCGTCTAGAGATAACTTTCCTTATAATGGGATTTTTTTTTTTTTCCAATGAAGAATTGATTCATTGCAATTGGATAGATATGAAAAGCTCCAGTTTGATTATAGTTCTTATGGAGGAATTATGTGGCAATCATATGACTTTTAAAGCCTTTTGTCGAGTTGCTTCAAAGTGTATGACTTAGTGTTTTGAAATCTTTACTGCTAGGTGTTCTCTTTTTGGGCTTAAAGCAACATTTTGGGGCTCATCGTACTGTCTATTTTGTAGGTTTGCACAACTGACCTGGGCTAGCCATTTTTCACACCCACAACACTTAATTAATCAAAAGATATCTGTAGTTTGGTAGGCATTAATTTAACTTAAATTTCATGAATGGGTACTTACAAAAAAACTTTTAGAAGATCAACTTTGTCATGTATGTTATTTTTCATATCTCTTTATCATACTTCATCTCAGTTAGTTACTAATTAATTTAGACTTTTGAATATGCTCACTTGGCGAGTAAATTATTGTTTTTGAAAAATCATATAATTTGATGATATATAAAAAATCATGTGATTTAAATATTTCTTCATTATGTGAGAGTAAAATCAATCCTTGTTCATATATGGGTTTTTCTGGTACGAAATGAGCCACTTCAAATAGGTTCATTGCTCCGACCCAGAATACGATTAATCCGGGTCGAATGTCGAATCGATCGTCGACGCCTTTAATCAAGATATCTTATTTGTTTTATTATTGAAAAATTATTTATTTTGTACCTATTTAATATACGATAAAAAAAATATAAAAATATATAATTTTTTTGCATTATTATTTTTGGATGTGGAGATTATTACTAGCGATTCAAATTATCTACATAAACCCAGACCATATATATTGAAATTTAGGAACGTCTCCATAAACAAATTTCTATAAATATATAATTTATAAATAACTCTATAAATAACTCCATTTGGATTTCCATAAACAGCTCCATAAACACTTTTTCCTTATATATAATATATAGTTTTGGTTGCACCTTAAATTTGCAGGCTTATTTTTCTCGAACGATTCATGGCGCCGAGAAAAACTAGTATTAATAGAACATAATAGTTTTTATTTTTTCCGAACCATCTAACCTGCCTCAAATTTAGTGCTCGAAATTCAATTTATCAAATTGATTATGGAGCATTCACAGTTACTTAAATTATCCATGGAGTATTATTATGTAGGTATAGAATTTTAAAGCAACCAACCACTCTCAATCAAACGACATTTAAAATATTGTATTCCCAAATAATTTTTGTGTAAAAAGCATCCAATTTTTACTTCATTTTAAAAGCAAAAATCGTAACTCGTTGTTGATTTTATTGTTATTGGGCCTGATTCCTTTGCTTTAATAAGCCATATGTCCTGTCCTTCCGATGCTTGGTTACGAAGGCAAAGCGACTTGTATGGGTTTAGTCCCTTGACCAATTCCTTTGATGCTTTGCAACTTTATTTTGGATAGATATTTGTTGGGAAGTTCTGATGCGCGCCATAATTGACTTAGTGAGCACCATTTTCCCCTATGTTGTATATCACTTTACCATAGGATGTGGTGCTCGCAATGTAAGATGTGGTACGCATTTAGAACTTCCCTTATTTATCCCGTCATCACATTTAATAAAACAGGAAGAAGTTATCCGTCATTTATCAAAAATTTCTTGGTGCCTAAGAAACCCACTCTTCTAAGGAAAAGGGGGAGCCCTGAAGTCATTTCACCCTGTGGCTTACGAAGACGCACCGGTTCCTTCTCACTCCGTTTCTTCATCGCTTCCTCTCTGTCTCTCTCTCGATCCGCTCGAGTTGTGTTAGTGTTTTGATTCTAGGGTTAGGATTTCGTCTCCCCTCTCTCCCCCGCGGCTCACCGGAACGCTGGCTCGCCCGATCCTTCCCTCCTTCTTTGCGAACGCCAACGAGATGGAGCGGCAACTTGACCAGTGGGATCTAGTCATTAAGGTCCGATTTCTTTTCAAATTATCTGATAGATGAGCGATCTAATGTTGATTGCGATATTTGTTTAATTGAGTTCCTATCGCCATGTGAGATGATTCGCAGCTAAATATGCACGTGCTTGTTGTGGATGTTGATTATTTTATTTGCTTGCTGATTTATGTGGATTGAGTACTTATTTTGTTTTGTATAAGAATCATTAATGGGTAATTATTAAGTATTGAAATAAGTTTATTGGATGTTCTTGGTCGCTAAATGTGTCTTTTGATAATAATCCTTGTGAAGTTACAGCTATTGTTGCCATGGTTTTTTTTTTTTTTTTAATTTCATATAAAAAGTAAATTGATATCTAGATAATTTATTTCTAGCTCAATTATATTTTATTATTGGTTTTTTATTTTAATTTATAAACTTAATTCAGCTCTCCATTTCTTCAAATGGTCTTATTTATACAAGCGTGCCTCCGTAATTCTATAATTAGCATCGGCTTAAATTTGGGGGCTGACCATTTGTGATTAATCAGTTCAGTTCATTTTTATTTGGGTGAAAGTGCTGGAAATGTATCAATTTATGGGTGAAAATGCTAAGTTGTTTAAAATAGCAGCCATTGATCTCAAGTTCTGTACTTGATTCAGTTTCAATTTGGTATTGAGTTGATGGATTGAATTATAAGTTGAAAATCACCATATTTTTGTGTTTAAAATATTAGAACCATCTTCATGATCCACTTGATTTTGCTTCTAAACTAGCTGGGATATCAGCTAAACTAGCTGGGATATCAGCACACTATGCTGTAGGATTTTCAGTATACTTGGGATTTCTAAATAAACAAGAAAGTGGATATATTTATATATGTATATATATATATATATATGTATGTATAACACACACACATATGTATGTATATATGCGCATGCGCATGCATGCAACAATTTTTATTAATTGGTAGCTTTGGTTCTTACCTATAAATTAAGGTATAAATTAAGGAGATTTGCTTGTATCTGGTATTTGGGTACTCGAATATTTGATGGATATTTGCAGTCTCAACATGTGTTCAAAAGTTAATAATATGTTCCTAGCATATCAAAGACATAAAAAAAATGTATTTGTCACTAATTTTTTAAGTAAGACTCGCACTTTCATTTTGACCTGAAAACGTACTATATACAAAGTTGACTTGGTTATCTGCAATATCCAGGACAAGGATGCACTATAACCCAAAACATAAGGTTTGACCTTCTAAATTGAAAATCCATAAAGATAGATATGATGTAACTACCTAGAAACAAAAGTGCAAATGGTTTCGGTATAATTACCCTATGCATAAGATCCGGAGAATTTATGCTTTTATTGTTTTGATAAAAACAGTTAATTCTTCACCTCTTGATACATGAGTCATCTATTGATGAACAACAAATAAATTGAGCTCTTCTTTTGTCATCTCGTGCTAGATGCAACAAAAGATTAGTCCTTTTTCTTTCTTGCGAATCATAGAAGCGCCTAGTACCTAGAAGAGCAAAGTTCATTTTCCTTCTAGGGTAAAGCCGCACATCAAAAAGGGCTTGAAATCTTGATCTTTTTCTTGGTAGATAGCTATGTTGCACATATATGAGTATGGATATCCGATACGATATAGATATGCAAATATGCATATTTTCAGAAAAACCACATATACAACTAAAATTAAATAAATATATATTTAGGATAATACTACTTTCTTACATTTCTTAATTCTTCACCTCATGATGCATGAGCCACTTCGAAGTGATGACCTTTTTGTTGCTAGATAGCCATGTTGCACATATATGAATACGACTACCAGATATGATACAACATGGATATGTGGATATTCAAATTTCTAAAAATTTAACATATACATGTACATAAAGTAATTAAATAATAATGCTTGTATATATTTAAGATGATACTACTTGAACATTTCTTTAATAGAAATTTAAGTTTGTATTAAAAAAGGAAGAAGCATATGGTGGGGTGCTTAATTGATTTAATTTAGCCCTAGGATGTCCCTAAATCATTAGAACATTTAGTTTTTTTTTAACATATATGTTGGATCCAACCTAAGAATTGTGTCTTAGTATTTGTGTTGGTTCGGGTTTAATCCCTCATATCAGGTTGGGTTTAACCGAGGAATTGCACCTGCTCGTCTTGGGTTGCAATTGACTGGGTTTGCCCCCATTCATACGGGACGAAATGACATGGCAAACTCGGATCCGATGCTTACTAGATTTCAAGTTCATGACCTGATTTAGCGAATTGGTGCATAATAGCTGGATAGTATGTGTAGTACATTTACTTTGAATTTGGATGGTTGATCCTTAAATTTTCAGTGATAGTATATGTGATTTTAATACTAGCCAATAGTATCTAAAATAATACCTCATATTCACATATATTTAGAAAGATAGATTTAACACTTTATTCACTGCACATTCAATGGTGATCCTCCATTACTTTGTTGCCTATCTAGTGTCCACTGTTTGAAATTTTGAAAGCGATATCTTCATGAGAATAAGGGATCAAAGATCGAACAATCTCTATCGTAAGCACTGATATGTTTTGCCTAACTACTGTTGAAGGGCATCACACATAAAAAATTGGACGAAACACTCTTTTCATGTTGATTTACATGTATAGTTATATAAATAGAAAGTCACCTATTTTTGACTTGTTGTCCATGCATCATGTGTTGGAAGAAGTACTAGTTATCTGACAACTAAAGAGATTTTATGTAGTATGAGTTTGGTTGTTGCAATGGACGATCTGCTCCATTCATCATAAGCTACATGACTTAGAAATCTAACATAAAGAATATTGTATTTAAAGGACTTCTAGCTCATGAATGATTGGATTCTTTTAGTTATAATGTACAAAAACTATTGTTACATTAACCTTGATGTATGGTAAATGGTAAAAAATGCATGACCTTTGTTTCTATTATTATTAATATAGTATAGAACTCCAATAACATGATGATCAACCTGAATGGAGCAGATTGTCTGATTTTGTTGCACATCGTGCATTTTGATAGGTGGGCATGACTAGCTACTTATCCTTGGGAGTATTAAAGTTATAAATATTTCATTAAGAGTCAAGTAGCCACATATTCCTTTCGGGGTGGTTTCCAATTTCCAGTTGAAAGAAAAATGGTCTGCCCTTAAATGAGTGAATCTTTTGTTGGTAAACCGATACATAAATTTCTAGTTTGGTTTATTTTTACTTTTAAACTGGTGTTCTTTGTTGGTAAACCCATACACTTGGTTTTCTTTGAAACTGAAAAGAAAACCAGTTTTTTGATATGTTTGCATTGTAAGTTGAAGTCTTTGCACTAGAACTAAGAGTCTTGGCGTATGTTTACCTTTAAACATGGGAAACTTATTAGTCTAAATTATTATTACTGGTATTATTATTAATACGAAGTCATACTATTTAACGTGCCTATGTAATAATCTTAATTTTCATTAGACATAAATAAATAAATAAACACAAAAATAAATATAACCTTTCACTTTCTATAACATCCAAACCTTTAATCTTCTATAACTCTTAAACTTTTTATCTTCTCCAATTTCCAAACTCTTCATTATTCTCCATTATTTCAACAATGAAACTCTTATCTTTAATTTTCAAAATTAAACTCCCTAATTAAACTAAAACCTTTCATATTCTAAAACCTCCAATTTGAAACCTATATAAACCCCTAAACCAAAATACATCTAATCCACTCTAAATATAGAATTCAACTTCTAAAATTATTCCCTCTCTCTCTCATCTTGTTGGAGCCGCCGCCAGGGCCACTTTCGAAACTGTAGGAATACCATAGGAGCAACCATCGGAGCTGCCACCAATTTGCCAGAGAAGAGTACATTCTTCCTTTTTTCTCACATTTTTGGCTCACGTCTTTTATCAATGAGGTAAGAGATTATTTTTCTTTTTCTTATTGGGTTAAATTATTTTATTAGATTATAGGACTACTTTATCCACATCTAATAACCTTAATACGTAGAAATAATATACATCATCTTATAAATCCAATAAGATGAATCCAAATCCAAAATCAATTTTGGGTACCTTATAAATATTAGAAAATTCCTAAAAATTATTTAAAATCATATTAATCTATTTTTAACATTGATATAATATATTTATGAGTAGATTGTCTCGTTGTGATCGGTAACGTGAAATGAATCGATGTGAGTTCTTTTTGGACTCACTAAACATGTTAGTTTTTTATGGAAATATTATTTCAATTAAATTGTTTAATTGTAGAAAATAAATTTGCTATTATAAGTATTATTTCTTTATGCTGTTAGAAATTAATTTATAGAAACTAAATTTGTTATTACAAGTGCAATAATTGACATTTCTATTATTTCTTTCTATTGTTAGAAATTAAATGAATACTTGTTAAATTACATAATATAGTTATATTTTAATATTTAATAATCACGAAAAAGCTATAATCGTGAAAAAATACTGTTTGTGATATCATTTTGTATCGTTGTTTAGAAAAGTGGTTTTGTATGCTGGTTCTCTAATTAAGGAATATGCGTTGCACGAAAAACCTCCCAACATTTATACACTTGCCTGGTCGATATCTCTATGATGTCTCAAATCAGTAAATTTTTAATATAACCAATTGTGATTTATTTAATTAAGTATGAATCGAACATCTTTGAATCATGTTGTTAAAAAAACTAATGCACCTGAATTGAAATATTGTAGCTGATATGATCCATGTACAAGTTGTGAAAACCTGAATTTAGACCTACATGAACTATATTGAATGACACTAGGTTGGGAGGAAACTGAATGATGAAAATATACTCTGTTTTGGTTGTAATATGTTAAGTTGTACAACTAAATAATTCGTACATCATGGGAGCGTGATGATTTGCTGGATCATACCTTATTATTATTCCATTTGTCTGATGGCAGGTCAGACTCAGCACCGGATAATGCATTGGACTATTTCCAGGGTCTGTACAGGAGATGATGGACACAGTGATATTCCATTAGTTGGTTTTTCCAATTGCATGATATCCTAAGTAAAGATAACCGTTATAAAATTGACTTCACTATATAGCATTAGGTTTAATCGATAATAATTAATTTTATTGTTATAGATTAAGATAATGTTTTTACATTCATTCAATTATTTTTATATATACTCTGTTTTAGTCGCAATCTGACAACCTGCATCGGTAATCGAAGAATGATGAAGGATCTGGTATAATTTGAAGAGCATGTTGAAGTTAAAGAGTTACCTTATTTTCTCTTATTTAATTTATTATATTATGTTATTATTTAATTTGTATCAAACTTCGTTCCCATCAATAAAACATCAAACTTTTGTTAAACTTTTTTATTTATTGAGTATTATTGTGGCAAATTCTATTGAATATTTTACCATATTCAAACCGAATATATTGTCGGTACCTGTTATATGTGCTTGTATACTGTATATCGGGAGCGGAGTGTGACAGCCTAGCTAATCTGTGTTAACAGTGTAAATGGAAATTATTATTTCTTTTTCTTAGAATATCAACTGACCTATGAGTCTAAGTCACCATGTTTGAATATATCATTAAACAAAACATTTTTGTTCTACCATTGATAGTTGAGAGAATTTCATAATATTAAGTGGGATATTCATATAAGTGGTTTTAGATTTAAATAGAAGTAGTTCAAGATGTGGGATTAAAACCTAGGGTTGGGATTGTGATGGCTCATTTTAATTAGATATCAACTTATAAAGATGATTTGTTTGAGCAATGCAGATGGGAGTAAACATTGGAAGGTATAAATGCATAATAAATGTAGTCTAGATTAATTGGGTAAAGTAATCATGATATAATTACAAGTAAACTACCTTTACATCTTTTTTTGGGTTAAAGTTGTCTATGTAATTACACTGTAGCAAAAGATAAAATGAAAAAAAAAAAATTGTACATAGTCGAACAATTTGTTATATATAGCTACTTGAAATAATTTACACTTTTTTTAATATTTGAATTACTTTAAAGTTATTTTCCCTTGTCTAACATATTTTGAATATTTTAATTATTATTCTAAATATCCTCGATAAGGCCGATATATTCCCCTGAGATATCGTCTTTCAGGGTCAACTGAGGCGATATACGAAAAAAGGGATCACATCACGTTTGTTGACTTGCAATATCACCCGTTGTGTTGGCCGACATGGTTTATTTTTTCATTTTTTTTGAAACTTAGAAATAGGTTTGGTGTTCAACCCGATATGATTCTTATGTGTAAGGAAAAATCCAAAATTTTTCACTTCTGCTTAAATCATTCTCATTTTCAGATTGCTTCCATAAAAACTTTAGAGACAGAATCTCCATAACATGGTTAGAGTTAAAAATACTAGAGATCTATATTGGGGAGCTTATTTTAATATTAACAAGTCAAAACCTTCTTTAAAATTTTTTTCCATCTTCCAGTTTTCTCTTTTTAAGTCCATTGCTTGCTCAACTACTTTATTGTCATTGTTGTTATTCTTGCCATTGCTATTATCATAGTCAATCTGGTTCAACTACTATCCTTGCCACACTTGAATTTTAATTATTTCTATATTTATATTTTAACTTTAGTAGAACCGGTTTTATGGTTTTTTTTTATTGTGTTATGCTTATATATATCAATATGTTCTTAAATACCTTTATATATATATGTGTATATATATATATATATATATATATTATGTCATTGCTAGTTAGATGATGAGACTAAACCACTTCTATGATATCAAATTTACTTTTCGACATATATATTTAATATTTGATATGAACACCCGATATGACCTCGTATCCCTAATATTATCATTCGGTTTCCGCTATATGATATGAAAAGAATGCATCAAATATGATCTCGATATTTGATAGTTAGAACTATGATTTTAACCACTGTTATACGGGTAAAAGATTCAGAATAATACCATTCCCTTGTTCTCACTTGATTAAGTAAACAATATAAAGTGTATATCTATTATCTTACCCTAAAATTTGGGTGACAATGCAAAGGTAAATTGGTGTGTTAGACGAAATACCATTCCCTTGTTCTCACTTTCCCAGTGATAGCCCTGAGAGTTCATTCAAAATGGAGGCTAACTAGAATTTTCTGAGGGAGAGACTTGTCATTTTCGCTTAAATCAAAAGTTAAACAACTATAACTGAATCCATATGCATATTTCTTGTGAAGTATGGACATCATATTTGGTTCATTGTATGCGTCAAACACGTATTGAATACGATTTATGCATGACACATGCTGAACGCTTATCGGTTCGTATTTAATGTGTCTGATTTGTGATCATTATGAAATGCTTGTATAGTTCACAGTCTATACGAAACATGGTCAACACAAAATGCTCGCATCTGGCTCACGGTTGATACAAAATGTCCGTGTCCAACTCGAAGTCAAAGTGGAATACGTGTGGTAGGGTCAGTCTACATTATATTATTTTATATTTCTTATTATTTCATATGATATCTCTTGGTTTTAGTTTACTTATTTGATAGATATATTTAGTAGTTGTATGACCTTGACTTAGGTACTTGTTTGAGTAAAATATGAGTTCTTAGTAATGAATGTCAATAAGCCGAAGTTTTCCAGGTTCTGTTTTTAAGTGAGATATTTGTGATTTGGAATTAGCCGTAATTGATGGTGATTAGATAATTGTTTCTAGATATAAATTCACAATTTCTGTCTGTAATTTACATTGAGCTCTTTCTGTATGGTTATATGAAGTTCAAGGGTATAGGAAATTTAAAGACTAATTAAACAATTTGTAAATTGAAATTTTTTTAGTCAATATTCTTGAAACGTTTTTATTATGCAGGCGGTCCGAGAGTGCATAATGTTCAAATTGATTACATAGTGATTAAATGGATAATGTAGAATTACGCAAAAATATTAATATTTTAATATATATTAATACAATAATACTTAAATATACATATATTTAGTGCCATAAAATCTTAAAATATTAGGAAAAAGCATAAAAATATATTAATCATTAACTTTCAAGCATAAAAAATCACAATTAAATGGACATCACTATGAGAAATTAAAAGAGAAATAAGAGAATGTTTCTCTGTGCTCTTCATATGATGGATTAAATGGTGAATCACCAAACCAATCAAAGATTAAATACTTGCATTTACAAAAAGAAGAGAATCAATTAATTAACCTATCAAAGTTCCAATATCCAAAATTACCCCAAGTTTCAAAGGGTTCGAGGTGAAACTCTGAAATACATTGAATATACACATAGAATTAGTAATATTGGTCCTACATTAGAAACAAAATCACCAAATTTAAAAAAAAACATAATACATAAGGCAATTAATATTGTCTTGACATAAAAAATAAAATTTCAGTTCTTTTAAGTAATATTTCAATAATCTTCCAAGAAATTCCTCCTAAATCTAAGATCAGTATTAAAAAAGAAATTAGTTTTTAGTTTTCAGGCTAAGAGATGCAAATTTATTAGACATCACATTTATGAACAAATTAACTAATTGATCATCGAAAATTGTTTTTTTTTTCCTTAGATGAAAGGGAATCAGTCATAGATTAAAATCAAAATCAAACTAAACAACAACAACCGAGCCTTTTATCCCAGGTACTTGGGGTAGGTTTATGAACCAAAAGAGAATCACCCGGATCAATCACATTGATAATTTTTCTCCATTCATTCCTATCCAGTAATATACTCTCATTTAAACCTTTAGAATCCAAATCTTTTCGTAGCTCTTCCATCCATGTTCTTTTTGATTTTGATTTCTTTCCTCTCTTTTTCTCTTTTTTTTCCTCTCTTTTTTTTCCTGAATATTAATGAAATGGGTTGAGTACTTCTATGAGGTTAATTCAGTCATCAAGGTCTTTGCCTGGCCAGCTGGGGAGGAATTCTAAACGCGCACACAACTTGACTTAGCGATCACTCTTAGTGCGCAACATCATTTTTGCTATAGGGTCAAGGTTCAATTGGTCTTCACCTATTTGTACATTTGATTTTATTTTCGTTCATTTTTCTCTTGTTAGTTGATAGGTTTTCCTTATTGAACTGGTGCATTTGTAGGTCTACATTGCACATTATCAAACCATCATAAGCGATTTCCTCGCATCTTCTCTTTGATGGGGCTACGCCTAGCTTAGCATGAATATTTTCATTTGGCACTTTATATCTTCTAGTACTACTGCACATCCAACGAAGCATACTTATCTCTGCAATACTTATATTCTGTGAAAAACGTTTCTTTATAGTCTAATATTCCATGCCATAATAATAAAACTAGCCTAATAGCATTCTATAAAGTTTTCCCTTCAGCCTTAATAGAATGTTACGGAAATATAAAACTCACATTGCTCTCATTTTCAACTAGCCAGTTTGGATCGTATGATTGATATAACTATTGATTTCTTTACCACTATGAATAATAGAGTCCAAATACCTAAACTAATTGCTTATTTGTATCTCTTGCCCATCCATTATCACAACGCTATAGTCTAAAGTTTGTCGTTTACTAAATTTACACTCCATATACTCTGGTTTAGTTCTACTCAATTTAAAACCTCTATATTCTATTTTTTGTCTTCATAATTCTAAGTTGATATTCACCCCGGCTCTCGTCTCATCGACTAAGATGATATCATCAACGAATAGTATACATTAAGATATCTCATCCTAAATAGTTTTTGTAGGCTCATCCATCATTATGGAAAATAAGATCCGACTTTATGCAAATCCTTGATGCAGTCCAATTGTGATGAAAAAATCACTATTAGGCTATCACAAGTTCTGATATTTGCCACTATTCCATCATACATGTTCTTAATTATGTCAAAATGCTTGATGGGATTCTCTTCATCAATGTCTACCAAAGCACCTCTTATGGTTCTTTATCATAAGCGTTTTCTAAATCAATAAAAACCATAAACAAATTTCTATCTCTCTCGGAATCTCACTGTAAGTTGACGAAATAAATGAATAATTTCTTGCGTCAATCGTCTCGACATGGATCCAAACTGGTTATTTAATATTTTAACAGTCTGTCTTAATTTATATTCAATTACTTTTTTCCCAAGTTTCATAGTGTGGCATATGAGTTTTATTCCATAGTAATTAGAACAACTTAAAATATTACCCTTGTTCTTATATAAAAGTATTAGGGAACTCTTCCATTCATTTGGCATCTTTTTAATTTACAAAATCTTGTTAAAAAGATCTATCAGCCACCTCATATTCATCCCTCTTCAGTATCTCCATATTTCAATAGGAATCTCATGTGGACTAATAGTTTTCTTGATTTTATCCTCATCAAGTCTTCTTTTACTTCAGATTAATTCTGCATATAAAAATACGATTCATATCATCACACTGAATAATAAAGATCTCAAATCTTAAGTAAAACTATCATTGTACAATCTAATTTTTTCATCTCGAACTAGAACCTTCTAGTTCTCTTGTTTAATACACTTTACAGTACATAAATTTTTAGACTTTCTCTCTTTTATTCGAGTAATTATATATATATATATATATATATATATATATATATATATATATCCTTTTTTGCCTCTTTATTAGCCAACTTTTCATATACTTTTTTATATAATTTAGTTTCTGTATCCTGAACAGCTCTGTTAATCCTCTCCTTGGCTAGCTTATACCTTTCAAAGCTTGTTCCATCATTGATCTTCTTCAAATCTCTGTAAAGATCCTGCTTGATTTTTAATAATATTTTTTATCTCTTCATTTCACTATGATATGTCCTTACATGGTGGAGCACCGCATCTTAGCTCACCAAATATATCCTTACTTGCCCTTTTAATGCAGCTAGTTATTTTGTTTCATGTTACATTGGGATCATCTAAGTCCTTCCAATCTGTTTCGTATACCACTATTTATAAAAACTTTTTGATTACTTTCTAATCACCATTATTTAATTTTAGTATCTAACTTATGCTTAAATTTTCTAAATCTCTTTCTAATTCGAATATCTAAAACTAAGAGCCTATGCTGGGGTACTACACTTTCACTTGGTACTATCTTACAATCGACGCAATTATCTCTATCTACTATCTTAGTTAAAAAGAAATCTATTTAGGTCGTATTCGATCCACTTCTAAAAGTAATTGAGAAACTTTTCTCTTAGGCCAAATATTTGCTAAAATCAAATAATAAAATAAAGTAAAATCTAGAATTAAGTTATTTTCTTCATTTCTTTCTCTAAAACTAAATCCTCCATACACATTATCAAACCCATTATGAGTAGTTCTTATATGTCCATTGAAGTCACTACCAATAAAAAGTTTTTCTTTGGCAGTTATTCTCTGGACTATCTTATCTAGATTCTCCTAAAATTGACGTTTATTAGATTCATCGAGTCTTATTTATAGTACATAGGCACTAATAATATTAAGAATCTCCGTATCTAAAATAAGTTTAACTAAAAAATTTTTTTACTCTTTCTCCTAACCTCCGCTGCATGCTCAAGTAATCGTTTCTCTACGATCACACTTATCCATTACGATTTCTATCTCTATCCGTATACCAAAGTTTATAATCCCAAGGTTTTATAACTTTAACTTTCTCACCTATTTACTTAGTCTCCTGCATATACGAAATATTAACCTCCTTCTAATAATAGCATCAACTAACTTTATTAATCTATATACAAAGGAAGGAACCTACATTCCACGTGACATTTTTTGGAGATGCAGGGGATCGAATCCTTACCTTAATCAAACTAAACCTCAATCTAAAATCAAAATCAAACTAAACCTCAATCTAAATATCTTAACTCAATCTAAAATCAAAATCCAACAAAAATCCTTTAAAAAAAAATCTAATTTTTATAAGTAATCAAGTTTAAATACCTGATTGAAGCTTGTGCGAGGAAATAATTAGGGAGAATTGGTGACAAAAAGAGATATAGGGAGAGAAGTTGATTAGTTGAGATTTGACAGTTTGATAGAGAGAGAGAGGAGTTAATCAATTGATTCTAGAGCAAGAGGAGAATAGATGCGAGAGGAGAAGTGATGCTGAGGAGTCAATGATAGAGAGTGGAATCAACAAGAGTCTGTGAGAGAGGATAGGGAGGTAGAGACTTGATCCAAAAGTGCACAACAAAGTCTGTGAGAGGAGAGAGAACAGAGAGATTCGATGCGAGCGTCTACAAAAGAGGTGAAAGGCTATGAGAGGAGAATGTCGAGAAAGGAGTCAGCGAGAGCGAGAGAGAATTTAGATTGATCGGTGACCACATTTTGAACCTAAAAGCTAAAATATGGGGCTATTGGGCTGGGTGTTGGGTTTTTTTAGGATTAAGACCTGTTGGATATTTGGCCAAGAATTGGGAAGAATATTTTGATTCAAGTCTCTATTTTTTTTGTTCTTTTTTTTTTTTTTTCATTTTGGAACTTACAAGAGATATTAATACTTATGAGTACATCATTCTAGATTCATTGGAATACATGAGATCATTCTAGACTTAGTCACTTGCCAACTAACTCATTAATTTGACTTTCCAACTTCTTGATTAATTTGGCACATTACTCAACATATTCCCCCCATAATGTGCTGTTCTTGAACTCCAAGCCTTTTTCGAAAACAGTTGAATTTATCCTTTGGAAGTGGCTTAGTAAAGATGTCTGCAACTTGGTCTTCACTCTTGCAAAAGTTTAGCTCAACTTCACCATCATCAATTGCATCTCGAATGAAATGGTGTTTGATAGCAATGTGGCGAGTTCTGCTATGATATACTGGATTTTTGGCAATGTCAATTGCTGATTTGTTGTCACAAAACATCACCGTAGCTTCCTTTTGCTTCTCTCCAATATCTTCAAGAATTCTTCTAAGCCAAATGACTTGTGATGTCGCCAAACTTGCAGATACATATTCAGCTTCAGCGGATGATTGTGCCACACTTTGTTGCTTTTTTGATGCCCAAGAAAATACTCCAGAACCAAGTGAAAAACAATAGCCTGAGGTGCTCTTCATATCATCAATACATCCACCCTAATCACTATCACAATAACCATGCAATTTTGTAGTAACTCCTTTGTTGAATTTGATGCCATAGTTGAGTGTCCCCTTGATATATGTTAACACTCTCTTGGCTGTTCCAAGATGTACTTGACTAGAATTGTTCATAAATCTGGACAATAAACTTGAAGCAAACATGATATCCGGCCTTGTGGCTGTGAGATAAAGCAAATTTCCCACCAAGCTTCTATACAAAGTAGAATCAACTTTCTTTTCACCATCTTCTTTAACAAGTTTATCACTTACCACAAGTGGTGTGGCCATGGGCTTGCAATCAGCCATGCCAAACTTCGCAAGAATATTTTCAGCATATTTCTTTTGACAAATAAAGACTCCATCATTATATTGATAAATCTCCATGCCAAGAAAATGATGTAGAAGTCCCATGTCATTCATTTCATATCTTTTCATCATGTCTTTCTCAAAATCAGCAATCAACTTCTCATTGTTACCGGTGTAAAGCAAATCATCAACATATAAAGCAACAATGAGAATGTTTGAGTTACCTTGAGTCTTCACGTACAAGGTTGGCTCACTTTTACTCTTCTTGAATCCTTGCTCCACGAAATAAGAATCAATTTTGCTATACCAAGCCCTTGGAGCTTGTTTCAACCCATACAATGCTTTCCTCAACTTGTACACTTTGTCTTCTTCTCCTTCTTTGACAAAGCCTTGAGGTTGTTGAACATACACCTCTTCCTTCAATTCTCCATTCAAAAATGCAGATTTGACATCAAGTTGGTAGAGATTCCAACCTTTTTGGGCTGCCATGGCAATGAGAGCTCTAATTGTATCAAATCTTGCAACAGGTGCAAAGGTTTCATTGTAGTCAATACCGGGCTGTTGTGAATAACCCTTAGCAACAAGTCTTGCCTTCTTCTTTTGGATTAAGCCATCCGGATTCAGTTTGACTTTGTAAATCCACTTGACACCAATGATCTTGTCTTGAGGCTTCTCAACTAGTTTCCAAGTATTGTTCTTCTCAATTGCACGAATCTCCTCTTCCATTACCTTCCTCCAATCTTTTTCTCCATATGCTTCAAAATTTTCTGGTTCAAGAATGCAAAAGTTACATCTTGCATACACATCACTCAAACTCCTCATTTTCTTTGGAGTTGAGTTTGGAGAACTTGAGCTTGAACTTGGAGATGAAGGTGGACTACTTGTTGGAATTGAATCATCAGTCCTTCGTTCTTCATTTGCTGAAATTTCTTCTTCTTCATGATGCCAAACACCTTGATTTATAATCTTTTTCTCATCCCAATTCCAAGCAGCATTTTCATCAAACAAAACATCTCGACTAATGATAATTTTGTTTAAACAATCTATAACCTTTAGACTTAGAGCTATAACCAACAAAAATACATTTTTCACTTACTTCATCAAGCTTATACCTCTTTTCTTTTGGAATTTGAGCATAGCAAATGCTTCCAAAAATTTTCAAGTGTTTCACCGAGGGTTTCCTTCCACTCCATGCTTCAATTGGAGTTTGATTCCATACGGCCCTTGTAGGAAGTCTATTGAGCAAATATACAGCTGTATAAACAGTTTCAGCCCAAAATTCTTTTGGCAAACCTTTGTCATGTAGCATAGATTTCGCCATCTCCATCACGATTTGATTCTTTCTTTCTGAGACTCCATTTTGTTGTGGTGTGTAGCAACGGTTAGCTGCCTTTCCAAGCCTTCATCTTCAAAAAATTCTTGAAATGCATTTGAGGTATACTCCTTGCCACGATCACTCCTCAACGTCTTGATGTAATGGCCACTTTGTTTTTTAACAAGGCTTTTAAACTTTTTAAAAATTGAAAACACTTCGGATTTTTCTTTCATGAAATAAACCCAAGTCATTCTTGAAAAATCATTAATGAAAAGGATGAAATATTTGTTACCTCCATGAGAAATTGTTCTCATAGGACCACAAACATCCGTATGAACTAGCTCCAAAATTTTCTTGGCTCGCCATGCAACTCCTTTAGGAAATGGTTGCCGGTGTTATTTTCCAAGTGCACATCCTTCACAAACTTCATGTTTTTCAACAATCCTTGGTAAACCATACGCCATCCCCTTTTGTTGAAGCACTTTGAGGCTATGAAAATTCAAATGGCCAAGCCTCTTGTGCCACAACCATGAATCTTCATTAACATGTGCTTTCAAGGCATGATTTCCACTATAGTTGAAGTTGATTGGAAAACTTCGGTTGGCTTGCATTTGGATTTTCATAATGAGCTGTCTACTACCCTTTTTGTCATAGATGCAACACTCGTAATCATCAAAATTAAGTGCATATTTATGCTCAAGAAGCTGTCCAAGACTCAATAAATTTTGGTCCAAATCAGGAACAAATAAAACATCACGAATGAACTTCGTACCTTGCTTGGTTTGGACTCCAATGGTTCCCAATCCTTGTGCTTGAGCTATGACTCCATTTCCCATCTTTACTTCAGTCTTTACAGATTCATCCAAGTAAACAAAAATGAATTTATCTCTTGTCATATGATTGCTACAGCCACTGTCAAGATACCACACATCATTCTTAATTTCGGTGGCCATGTGACAAGCATAGAATAAATTTCCTTTACCTTGCCTCTCTTCTGAAAATTGTGCTTGTTGATTGGTCTTGAATCTACAATCCTTCTCAATATGACCAAATCTCTTGCAATAGTAGCACTTTGGTTTATCTTTGTGCCAACAATCTTTCTCAAGATGATTGTTCTTGCCACAATAGCTGCAAGGCTGTGAATTTTCAGCATTGAAGGCTCTTTGAAAGTTGTTTCTTCCTCTTCCTCTTGAATTTCTGCCTCTACCTCTTCCACGGCTGTATCTACTTCTTTGTGAGTCTCCTCCTCTTTGGTGGCTACAAGACGGCTCTCCTTCACTGGTCTTGGGGCTGAAATTCAACTTTGATTGGAAAGTACTTTCAACGGGATTTTCAGCATGTCTAGCCATCCTTCTCTCATGAGCCTTCAAGGATCCCATCAACTCTTGAACACTCATTGAGGAAATATCTTTTGTCTCCTCAATTATGGATACCATTGGATCAAATTTTGGAGGCAAACTGGCAAGAATCTTTTCAACAATTCTGCCATCACTAATTTCTTCGCCAAAGGTCTTCATTTCATTTACAATTTTGGTGATCTTTGTGTAGTAATTTTGAATACTTTCAGCATCACTCATCTTTAAATCTTCAAGATCTCTTCTAAAAGTTTGGAGAGTAATATTCTTTACCTTGAGATTTCCTTGGAACTCCTTTTGTAGAATCTCCCATGCTTCCTTGGCTTGATCAGCTCCCATGATTCTTGAAAAGATATCCGGACTTACACCTTGCTGGATATACGAAAGAGCTTTTGCATCCTTCTTCCTATGCTCCTTGAGTGCCTTTAGCTCTTGGTTGGTGAGACCTTCTTCACTTTCCGGTTCTCTGTAGCCATTCTCTACATACTCCCACAACTCTTGTGATCTGAAAATTGTTCTCATTTTCACGTACCAATGGTCTAGTGCTCACCGGAAAATATGGGAATTGGAGGACCATCACTAGTATGATTGGCCATCTTGTGTAGTTGAAAAAAAATACTCAATTTTGATTTTAGGGGATGAACTAAGGCAGTGAAACCTGGCTCTGATACCAATTTGTTGGATATTTGGCCAAGAATTGGGAAGAATATTTTGATTCAAGTCTATTTTTTTTGTTCCTTTTTTTTTTTTTTCATTTTGGAACTTACAAGAGATATTAATACTTATGAGTACATCATTCTAGATTCATTGGAATACATGAGATCATTCTAGACTTAATCACTTGCCAACTAACTCATTAATTTGACTTTCCAACTTCTTGATTAATTTGGCACATTACTCAACAAGACCCAAAAACAACTTTATTGTTAAACAAATTTAAGCCGGTTATGTAGGTGCATAAGCCTCATTCTCGCACAAACAGTGATAATTGCCCTGTGCGCATAAATATGGTGGATTTTGAGTTTCCAAGGTGACTGAGGCTGTATACACCTATGAAATCGCTTATTCAGCCACATCAGCCTTTTTTAGCACTGATTCTACTAATGAAATATTCTTACTTTTACTTAATCAAGTAACATTATCATATAACTGATTAATGAATATGTTTGCATTTATTATAAATAAATATCTTTATGGTATCGGTTTGTTGGTTGATGTTATTTTCTTATTAATTCATTTATCCATATATAATGAAAATTTGGTTGATGTTATTTTCTTATTAATTCTTTTATCCATATATAATGAAAAATATATCTTGTCGTATTCCTATATCTTACTTTTGAGGATTTCCCTGTGTTCCATGTTGTGAAGCATATTTTCAAAGAGCCTGGACTAGAATAACAAAAATTAGTACTCTTGATGTCAAATACAAAATTAGCAAATGGATAGGTATATTTTTATAAGTTCCATTTTATGGTATAATAAGATGTGTTGCCTAGATGCATCTATATTTGTTTATTGCCTAGATGCATCTATATTTGTTTATTAGTTTTAGTTATTTTTCTGTCTTTTGGGGTGCATTTTCGTATACACTACTCAATTTGCACATTATGTTTATCTCTGTCTATAAGATTGAGGTTTCCTTTTTAATTTTTTTGGCTACGTTTTGGTTTCCTAAACAAATCATTTTTTAATTTACCAAAGATCTTTGTTCTTGGCTATGCATGAAATTGCTACAGGACTGGACGGTTGAAGGTAACAAGTTGGTTAGCTTATGTGGTTTTGAAGAATTTTGAATTATGTGGTTTTGAAGAATTTTTTAAGTAACGACGATGAACTTTGACACCTGATCTTTTATTTGGTTTTTATTATTTTAAGAAACATTTAGTGTTATGACTATAGTGTTGTGATAGTGGACAAGCGGACCCAAGAGTATTAATTTGTGACGATGGATGAGCGAAAGATACAAATTAGCAATCATTTTAGGTAATTGGATTATATTATTCAAAACAATAGAGATACAAAATGTTAATCGTAAGATACAAGCTGCCTGGTTGAAATAGAGCGCAATGTGAGTATTATGCAATCTTTAACATTTCGTTAATGTTGAAAGAAATTTTTTGTAGGTTTGCTTGGGCTATAAAAAAAACGTCATTCACTGAAGATAAGTATAATAGAGATGCGCATGCTCCGCTAGATATGTCGTAACACTATGAGAGATAAAGTGAGAAATGAAGATATTCGTGCTAAGCTAAGTGTAGCTCCCATCGATGACAAGATGCGAGAAAATCGTTTACGATGGTTTGGTCATGTGCAACGTAGGCCTACAAATGTACCAGTTCAACGAGGGAAATTTATCAATGTAGGATACGTTAAAAGAACGAAGAGAATATCGAAGAAAACATGGATAGAGGTGATATGAAAAGATATGGATTCTAGAGGTTTAAATGAGGAGATATTACTTGATAGAAATGAAAGGAGGACTATCAAAGTGATCGATCCGGCGTGATTCTCTTTTCGGTTTGTGTAGTCTACCCCAAATACTTGGGATAAAAGGCTTAGTTGTTGTTGTTTGCTATTAGGCAAGCTTGTTTATATGATATGGAATGCTGGGCTATAAAGCGACGCCATTTGAAAAATAAGTGTAGTAGAAATGCGCATGCTTCATCGGATGTGTGGCAACACTAAGAAAGATAAAGTGAAAAATGAAAATATTCTTGATAAGGTAGGCATAACCCCATCGAAGAGAAAATGCGTGAAAGTTACCTACAATGGTTTTATCATGTGCGACATTGACCTACAAATGTACAAGTTCGAAGATTAGTACTTAATAATGTAGGCCAAGTTTAAAGAGTGAAGTGATGATAGAAAAAAAAAACATAAAGGTGATATGAAAAGATGTGGATACTGAAGGCTTAAATGAAGACATATTGCTCGATAGGAATGAGTGGAGAAGGATCATCCGTGTGATCAATCCGGCGTGATTTTCTTTTGGTTCATGTAGCCTACCCCAAGTACTTCAAAGTTGTTGCTTTAAGAGACATCTTAAGCTGTTGAACAGCCAAATAACTTCAACATTTTCAGTGATTTGTGTGGCTGTTTGTTGTGTAGGTAAGAATTCTTCAATTCATAACACTTTAGGCACACTAAATTATATAGTCGAGAATAACATAGTTGAGTTGCAGTTTGAATGGCCCAAAATTTGCTTAAGTTTACCTTTTTGCATGTACTTGCTTGAGTGTGGAAATGTATTTTTGTTTAGATATGTGTTTGCAGACTTGCGAACAGAGTAGATTTTGTGGATTCATTTGTAAGCTATTTGATTTTTGTTTTATACACCAGGATTGTTGGTTAAGATTTGTATGATGTTTTTGAAGCCATCGAGATGTAGTTCCCACTAAAATCCACTAATAGGTTCTTTTAATTATCAATTATAATAACAACAACAACTAAGCCTTTTATCCCAAGTACTTTGGATAGGCTACATGAACCAAAAGAGAATCACACCGGATCGATCACATTGATAATTCTTCTCTATTCATTACTATCAAGTAATATCCCCTCATTTAAATCTATAGAATCTATTCTTTTCGTATAACCCCCATCCATGTTTTTTTCGGTCTTCCCTTCGCTCTTTTAATTTGTCTTACATTGATAAGTTTTCTTCATCGAATTGGTGCATTTGTAGGTCAACGTTGGACATGATCAAACCATTGTAAGAGATTTTCTCATATCTTCTCATCAATAGGGCTACTGCTACTTAAGCACGAATATCTTTATTTCTCACTTTCTCTTTTAGTGTTGCTGCATATCCAACGAAATATGCACATTTCTGTTATACTTATCTACTGTGAATGACGTTTCTTTATAGCCCAACACTCTGTGCCATATAATTAAGTTTGCCTAATAGCAGTCCTATAAAATTCTCTCTTTAGCCTGAACAGAATGTTATGGTCGCACAAAACTCCTGTTGCATTCCTTCATAACTAGCCAATTTGTATTTTATGGTTGATATCATTATCGATTTCTCCATCATTCTGAATAATAGAACCCAAATATCTAAACTGACTGCTCATTTGTATCTTTTGTCCGTCCAGGATTAATTTCTTTGTTACATAGTGTTATTTAGTATGTGGTTTCACGTCAATTGTCTAGTTGACTACATAATAATACTATTTAGTTTTTGTATAAGTATTTTTTTGGGCTTCTTGTTACTGTATGAGGATAAGTTCTAACATGTTTCATAAATTTTTTCGTGTCATGGAATTTTCAGGTGAAATATGGTGATACTTTAAGGCGAATTGGTGCGTACGTCCATGGGCAGTTCATGGATCACAACATGAGCAAACTCAGAGCCAAGATAATTAGCCTTTTCAAGTTCAGGGATGGTGCTGACCTCATCCTAACATATACTGATGAAGATGGTGACATAGTAACACTTGATGATGATGATGAGCTTCGTGATGCTGTTATTGGTCAGCGCTTGAACCCTCTAAGAATAAAAGTTCAGTTGAAATCTGCTGATAGTTCCGGTGCGAGAATGGAGACATCCTTACCTGCCAACTTCGCACAATCTGAAATTGTTCCTACTGCTGGTGAACCACCAAAATCTGCTCCAGAGCCATTAGCAGGCACGCTCTCAGATCTTGTTGGCATTGTACAGAAAGCTGTACCATGTTCTTCAGCAATTACTAAAACACTTGATGAAGTAATGAAATCTGAGCCATTCAGGAGTGCAATGGCAAATATCTCTAAGGATGTGCAGAATGCTGCGTCCTTGCCAGCATTTGCACAAGTTGTGGAGCAGGTATCTAATTTGGGATTGGGATTGTCTGATGCTAGCAAAACTTGTGGTCCCAATAGTGAGTCATCAGGTGTATCTCTTGGAGCTTCAACTCATCAAGTAGATCTTAATGTTGCCGATAAGCCTAAAACTTCGAAGGCTCCAGTTCCAGAAAACATTGAATTGCAGACCAACAATGCAGATTCTGTCAATCCAGTTCCGAAACAGAATAGCTTTTGTGAGATGGTGCAGGATGCAGGAGAGACAACGCCTTTTGTTGATCTCAATGCGGATGCCCCTAGAGAAGCCACTGGATCGCTCTATCCTTTTGATGACTTAATGGCCTCAATTTGGATGCCTAATAAATATTCAGAGCATAAGAAAGAAGCTAGTAATCGTGAAGGAAACTCTGTCACGGGTACTGCTCCAATCTTTCTACCTGCCAGTCAGACTCCTCATCATTCAGAGAATTTTGGGAGCTCTATGCAACTGCAACCATGTCCATCCTATATTGACAGCTCTGCAGATAACATGAGTGGTGGTTACGGTAGTAAACAGTCTCCAGTGTTGGCTCATGCTTCCTCCTTCCCACGAAGTGGCTTGAATTCACACTCTGAAGTTCCAATCAGAGAGCAAGTTGGGGCACCTCAGTCTCATCTTCACTCCATGCCAAGTCAAGTGATGATGGCACATCCTTATCTGGGGTCTCATATCTATAATGAGACCATGCCACGGACTTTCCACAGGGGTGTTCAATGTGATGGCTGTGGAATGCATCCTATTGTAGGGCCCAGATTCAAGTCCAATTTGTACGAATTTGCAGAGGACATAACTCTTCATTTATTATGGTGTTCGATTTTATTTTGCAGCAGCCACATTCATTTTTTGGTGGTAACTTTGTATTGCTTCTTGCAGGAAGGACGATTATGATTTATGCAACATTTGTTTCATTCAGATGGGCAATGAAACTGATTATACCAGAATAGATCGTTTTCATCACCGTGCACCTGGACCGTTCAAGGAGTACCATATTCCTGTATAGTGCCCATACTATCCAGTCATTCTGTTATGATTATCACTTGTTTTCCATTTTAGAAATTACTTGTTTCCTTTCTTTATATCAGCATTTTAGGCGTCGTGCAAATATGCTTCATGGTTGTGCCATGCGGCAACGTAGAGGTAAGCTTGAAAGTCGTTTTATCCAAGATGTGACCGTCTTGGATGGAACAGTGATGGCTCCATCAACTCATTTTACTAAGATATGGCGGCTGCATAACAATGGGACGGTTCCCTGGCCTTTTGGCACTCAGCTTGTGTGGGTTGGTGGAGATAAATTTGGCGACCAAATGTCAGCTGATGTAGAGGTGGCGAACTAGTATTCTCTTTTGTGCGATGCTTATTTTTCACAATTTATATCATACTGATCATATCTGACATTCTGCAGATTCCAGCAAATGGCTTTCCTGTTGATGAGGAGCTTGACATTGCTGTTGATTTTACTGCACCTTCTAGGCTAGGCCGCTATGTCTCATACTGGAGAATGGCATCACCTTCTGGTCAGAAGTTTGGGCAACGGGTTTGGGTCCTTATCCAGGTTTGGGAATTTCTAAAACCTCATCATATTGCTATATTTCTTATGTTCTGGTTATAAGATTTCATCGCCCTCTCGCTCCACATTACGAATCTAGGTGGATTTCTCTCGACCCAGTTCTGCAGCTGGTGGTAGTTTCCATCGTGATCTCAACTTGAACCTGCCTCCAGAAAGCAGCGCTCAGAATGGATCAGGGATCATTCATGTCAATGCTGAGCCTCATAATGGTGGTGTTGCAGAGACAAAAGTCACTGGCATTACTGAGGAATTGGTTATGCCATTGGTGGAGAACGTTCCAAGTGGGCTTGTTGAGCACCCTGCTAAAGTGATTGGTGATTTGCTCGATGCCAGCAATGTTGAGCTTTCACAATCCCCACCTACAGCTGTTGTTCCCTCTGCTTCATTTCCTTTGATTGATTTGCGAGCAACACCATTAATGGTTGATGCAGCTTCAGTTGCAGCAGCTACTGCTGATAGCAACCCTGTGGAGCAGACCTTGCTGAAGGAGCTGGAAGAGATGGGCTTTAAGCAGATTGACTTGAACAAGGAGGTTCTCAGGCTTAATGAATATAATCTGGAGCAGTCTATCGATGACCTCTGTGGCATTGCTGAATGGGATCCACTTCTCTCTGAGCTGCACGAAATGGTAAGCGCTTTAATTTTATTTTAGGTCTGTTTTATAATAAATAGCATCATAGTTGAAAATATACACATTGATTATGAAAGGCTGTGGCAGGGATTCCATGACAAGGAGCTGAACAAAAAAGTGCTGATAAAGAATGGGGGAAGCATCAAACGAGCTGTGTTGGATCTTATTTCTGGAAAAATGTCCGAGTAGTGCCTCTTGTGTATGCAAGTTATGTAGATATCTATGCTGGTATCGTGGCATACGTCTTGATTATAAATTCTAGCGTGCACTGTGTTGAAGACGGTGTGGGTGCTGAGTTATGGATATGGGCTTGACTAGCTGCATCCTTAGTAAATTTCTGCAGCGGTTCATGGCCTCAGTTGTTGAAATAAAAACATGTTATGCCTAAACTTGATTGGTATCTATATATGACATGGTATTGTTGTTTAGTATTTCTTTTGATTTGATTTGAGACCTAACAATAATGTTTGTTTACCTTACGTACTATGCTTGGGCTTTCTCAGTCTTTCTGGGTGGGGGCTTCCAATGGGCACCGCACACACCAAAAAAAAAAAAAAAAAAAAAATTATATTTCGCTAAGTGCACTCCATAAAATTCCCAACTTCCCTTGAGAGCCCATCTCCGTCCGTCGTTCCTTTCCTAGCTCTTCTAATTCTCTCGTGTGGCGTGCCCTCACTAGCATTGTCCTAGGTTTTTAATCGTCTTAAATTTCCTAGGCAGCAATATCTGGAGGACCAGCAGATTCATGAGTCCTGAAAAGCTTTAGGACACATATTGACTTCGATATATGAAAGAGTTACGTTCATTATGTTGGTGCATAATTAATTGTTATGTCACTCAGCTCATTAGTTTTGAATTTTTGAAATTGAATTTTTATGTTTAATAAAAAAAAAAATTTACAAGAAAATATTTAAATAAAAAGAGGAAGTTTAATTAACTAAAATAAATAGTGGAATCAAAATTTAAACACATTTTCAAAATTTAAACACATTTTCCAATAGAATTTTAACCCATATGTAAAACAACTAAGCTAGTCATTTAATTGTGATTAATAAAATAAGTAAGCCTAATTAAATTATACTGACCCTAAATGTAATTGGATTTTACTTCCATATCTATTAGGATTCTATTTTTAATTTATATATGAAAATTAATTAGAAACCTAATTCCTATGAATAAAGAGAACCTCAGCCCCAACTTGTTATGCAATATATATATATATATATATATATATATATATATATATATATATATATATATATATATATATATATATATTTCTTATTATATAGTATCGGTCTATTTGAAAACCGATACTATATAATTCTTGTTAAATTCGCCTAGCAGTATGCCATTCGGTTCATGTGGAAACCAATATCATATGATTCTTATTAAATTCGCCTAGCAATGTGCCATCTGGTTCGTGTGCAAACCGTTGCAATATAATTCTTATTATATTTGGCATACCTTGTTTAATAATATTATGTCATATTATATCATGTGTACCATGTATCATATGATTCTTATTATATTTGGCATACCTTATTACTTGATCATGTTATATCATGCACACCATGTACCATTTGATTCTTATAATGTTTGGCGTACCTTTTTGCTTGATCACATTATATCATGTATACCATATACCATATGATTTTTGTTATACTATATATGTCATGTACATATTGATTTATGTTATATTTAACATACTTTAATATTCATACATATACATATTTTATATTATTTTTTATTAGCATGCCCCATGCACATTCATGATCCCTATAAAATTGTACAAGACTGCATTTATATTATTGTTTGGGTTGTGACCCCCGGGACTATCACACCCCAGTTCTATTAGCCGAGATAGTGAAAGCACAAAGGAGGACCCACTTATCGAGAATCCACATTTCCAGGAGTAAGCCAAGATAGTGAAAGCACAAAGGAGGACCCACTTATCGAGAATCCACATTTCCAGGAGTAAGCCAAGTTCCAGTAGCTAGCTCCTTGTAGAATTTTTATTCTTTTTGTGTATTTATTATTTTGGTTTATATGTGCATATGTATTCTACTTCATATTTCTGTTCGTGGTATCTAGACACTCTTGTACATATTCAGTACTTATGTTGTTCTGTTCAAATACAATACTTAACTCTACGTGAGCAATGCTTGGTGTACATATTACTTGTTATTTTTCATATATCTATTTTTTGATATTGCTATATTTATACATGTGATGTTGTAGAAGATAAGTTTAGACCTATGGTTTATATCATGTATTCACGCTTCTATTTCTCTTGGCTGTTATTGTTTGAAAAGAGAAAAATAGACTCGTGCACTCCGGTATTAAGATTGCCCGCTGATGACATCCTACCTATTATTAGGATATAGACTTGGGCCTATCACTGTGATTTGGGGCATCATAGAGTGGTATCAGAGTTGTCATTATTTTTATCATTTGATCCGATACTTTAGGAATCTGCCACATACATACAAACAATATCTATTAACATTTCTTTGTTTCTGTATCTTATTCTATATCATATCCTGCGTTTCCGATCTTGATTCTATCCACGTCTTCTATGAGAAACATATAATTTTATTGTTAGGAATTATCGCCGATTATTAGATTTGCCCAAATACTAATAATATTCTTATCAAATAATTATATATAAGAACTCCAAAATGACAAAATTTGGGATTACTAGGTAGATACTCCCATAATAAGAAAATTTAAACATTAATATTGTACCACATGGGAATTGAATAATTTACAGGGATGATATTGCCATATTATACTCAACGGAGATTTTCTCTGTTTATCCGAATATTCAAGAGACATGTGAACCACCTTAAGATTTGAACTCATTATTAAATTATCAAAGTTTCACTATCTAATTTATTGTTATCTTTCGTTCTTAATTTAAATTTCGAGAATGAAATTTTTTTAGGTGGATAGAATGTAACAACTCTAATCCTTAAGCTCTTGTATTGGTTTATCATCCATATTAATTTGAGAGTCCGGATACTAATACGGACAGATATTGAGTAAATTGAGCTATATCTTTCAATATAGTTTTCAATTTCAAATTCTGCAGAGTAGGATCCTCTTATCTTATTACTTTGTATTTTTTATATTTTTTTTGAATTATTCTGAATCGGTTGATTTTTGGCAAATATCCAATTAAAATAACCAAATTAAATTATGAATTCTAATTTTAACCTTTTACCAACTTCAGATTTATCTCTAGAAGCCTAGCAGTCATCCTTGTCCAAATTTAAATAGGAACTGATCCAATGGAAAATTTGTAATTAAAATGAAGTTTAAAAGTTTTTAATAAGATATATTAAGTATTTTTCACCAGTTGTTTGACCCCCAAAATAAATTTAAAAAATCTAAAAATAAAACAAGCTTCTTCCTCTCATTTTTCTCTTCATTTTCTCTTTAGACCTTGAACCATAATTCCCTCTCTATTTTTCTCAATTAAATCGCAAACATTCAGCCTGAGAGTGGACAGAAAATCCATAAAATAACCACATGAGTTTGTTCTTGCGCTTAGCCTCATCAAATCAATACTAAACTTCTCCAACAATGTGGAGAAACATTCTCCAACACTTGACCTTATTTTCTAGTGTGATTTTTGAAAAATTTCTCCATTTTTGAGGAGCAATCACAGCAATATCGATTTATTTCCAATGCGGGTTCAACAATAGGCAAGAATACTCTCTTAAATTTTTTAAATTTGTCATTTCTTGATACAATAACCTCATATATGATATTGGAGGCATTTTCAAACATTTTTAAAAATTATAAATGCTCAAATTTGTCTTTATTTTGAGTTTTATTGTATGTATCACACTGTGCATGTTACATACGCACAAAACGTATTGCCTCCCTAACATATGCAGCAATCCATCTAAGAACTGTCATAATTTTTACATTTTAACTCCGATTGATTTTCTTTTAATATTATTAGAAAGACAATTCATTAAATTACAATCCTTCCAACTATAGTGGATCCTAATTTACATTTCTTTAGCCAAAAATAACCTGGATGTTGTGTCATCACGTTGTCCTAGATCGGCAGCATAGTAGTATCAAGTCATGGTAAAATGACCATAACTTTTATTTTAGAATTATAATTGAGCTGATTCAAATTTCATTGGAAAGCTAAATAAGTTATCTAAACCTAATCAAGATCTTAAGTTCTAAAAGAAATCTTATCAGGATAAAAAATAATATAGAACTCTCAGCTATACCAGGTATATAGCAGCAGTAGCATGTTCATAGTAAAACAATCATAACTTTTGTTTTAAAACTCTAATTAAATTCATTAGAAAAAAATGATTGAATTGTCTACATCTTTACAAAATATTAACATCTAATTTTATTTTATGCTAGTCAAGCAAGACTTGAAAGTTTGACATATCCATTGAGTTGCAACATCGCAGGCACATGTTCTCTGTACATGCATATATCTCTTGATTTATGATATGATACCCATGTGCACATATTGAATCTCTCTTGTTATTACCTGTACAAGGTGAGTCAGACCTGTAATAGCTCATATCTAGGCATACATGCTAAGTTTGTGTACGTACCACTTGATTTACGATATAATATACATGAACATATATTTTCTTATGCATGTTATTACTTGTGCATGTTACTTTCTTAGAAATGATAGCTAATGTCCGTGAACATGTTCTACAAGTCTTGTACTTATCCGTATCATTCTTATACTCGCAAATATTGTTATGCGTATCATTTTATATTCACATGCTCTATATATATTTATCCTATCAAATATGACACCATGATACATTGATACTTAATATATATTACATTGTGGTGTTTATAGTCATATCTAAATTCGCCTAGAGGCATGCTATCCTGCTCATGTGGAAACTGGTGCCATATAATTCTTGTTAAATTTTCCTAGCGACGTACCATTCGATTCGTGTGGAAATCGGTACCATATGATTCTTATTAAATTCACCTAGCGGCATGTCATCCGATTCTTGTGGAAACTGGTACTATATGATTCTTATTAAATTCGACTAGTGGCGTGCCATCTGGTTTGTGTGGAAATAGGTACCATATAATTCTTGTTAAATTCACCTCGCAGCATGCCATCTGGCTTGTGTAGAAATCGGTACATGATTCTTGTTAAATTCGCCTAGCAGCATGCAATCTCATTTGTGTGGGAAGCAGTACCTTATGATTCTTGTTAAATTCGCCTACCAACATGCCATCCGGTTCGTGCAGAAACTAGTACTAAATGATTCTTGTTAAATTCGCATAGCAGTGTACCATCTAGTTTGTATGAAAACCGATACTATAATTCTTTTTAAATTCATTTAGCGGCATGCCATCCAGTTCGTGTGGAACCCGGTACCATATAATTCTTATTATATTTTGCATACTTTGTTACTTAATCACGTTATATCATGCACACCATGTACCATATCATTCTTGTTATATTTAGCATACTTGGTTCTTGATCATGTTATATCATGCACACCATGTACTATTTGATACTTGTTATATTTGGCATATCTTGTTACTTGATTATGTTATATCATGCATGCCATGTGCCATGTAATTCTTTTTATACTATATATACCATGTAAAAAAATCTCGATTCATGTTATATTTAATATATTTCAGCATTCATACGTATACATCTTTTATATTGTCTCCTACTAGTATACCCCATACACATTCTTTTATGGTTCCTATAGAATTGTATGAGCTTGGATTTGTATTCCTCTTTGGGTTCTTACCCCTAGAATTATCATACTCCAAGTCTACCAATCGCAGTGAAAGCACAAGAGGAGGACCTACTCATCGAGAATCCATATTTTCAGGAGTAGACCGAGCTCCAGTAGCTAGCTCCTTATAGGATTTTTATTTTTTTTTATGTATTTATCATTTTGTCTTATATGTGCATATGTATCCTACTTTCTCTTTCTGTCCATGGCATCCAGACGCTCTTATATATATTTAGTATTTATGTTGCTCTATTTAAATACATATTTGATTCTACGTGAGTAACCTTTGGTGTATATATTACTTATCAAGTTCATATATTTATTTTTGGATATTGCAAAATTTATGCATGTGATATTGTGGCAGATACATTCAGACCTATGGTTTAATCCTATATTCACGCTTCCATATCTCTTGCTTGTTATTGTTTGAAAAGCGAAAAAATGGCCTTGTGCACTCTAGTATTGAGTTTACACTGGTGACACCTTACCTATTATTAGGCACATATATTTGGGTCTACCAGTGTGATTTGGGGCATCACAATATCATCTTGATGAACTGCTTGGTAGTAGTATCATGGCCTTAATAAAATATGCTAATTGATCTTCATTTCTCAAAGCCATGATGTGTTTACGAGAGTAATAAATCATCTTTGCAATAAAAAAAATGTCTCGGTATCTATCTTGTTGAAGGCAATGATTTGCTTTTGTAGAAAATTCGTTTGATGTGAAGGGAAAAACATCTTTTGAAATTCTTTTTTGCATCTTGTCCCTTCTCCCTACCGAGTACGGCCTCAAGGAGTGAAGCCACATATTCGCTTTGTCTTTCAAGAAGAATAGGAAGAGCTTTAACTTTAATTGTTCTGTTCTAATATTATGCAAGTTAATAGTGGGATAGACTTTTTCAAATTCTCTAAGATGAAAAGTAAGGGCTCTCCTTGTCCATACCATGAAATCTTGAAAGTAGCTTTACGACTGCTGATTTGATCTTGAAATGCTCGATATTGAGATGGAATATGATGCAGGAGGGTTGGGTTGTCCAATCTGACCTGGCTATGGTCATCATTAGTATTGTGTGCTTCATACCCGTTGTTGCCATTCGGTTCTATATTCTTATTATTATTTTTAGTGATTATGTTGATGATTAGTGGATATGCTAAAAGGTGAAGTGGATTTGAGCGTGATCGAATGAGTCTACCATTGGACACTCTGCCAACTGGTCATACAAAATCAAACCATCCAAATAAGTGGTGCTTAACCATAACCTATACCAAAATGTAAAACATAATAGTATATAGATATACCCAGTTATGACACCAAAAACTTGATGCAACCTAATTTATATACTCCCAAGTGTAGGAAATTGACAAGTAATACTCAAGAGTCAAGGCAATATCATTTCCTCAAGAACACTATTCTTAAAGCAAAAACACTTCAAGAAAGAGTTAGAGTTAAGTAGTTTAAAAACTATAAAGAGAAGTATCAGCACATATGAGAGAACTCCCTCAAAATCTTTTTATTGGTTGGTTAACTGGTTATCTTATCTCATCTAAATAGATCATGTGGTCTAATTCAATGATCATGTGGTCTAATTCAATCAGAAAATAATTTCTGTAAGTGCATAATTCAAAAAAATAATCTTGCTATGAGTTTAATCCAGTTTGAACCTATATGAATACTTAGAATTAAATCAAGAATACTCTATAGATGACAAGAAAGAGTTATTCACATAAGCATTCGTCATGCCATGAATCTCTTTGGCATGCCAAAAGCTAAACAATAACTATACAATTAAAAGATAGAATATTAAAGAGCTAAGATCATATTTTAACCACACAATATAAATAAGAAAACTCTAACAAGATTATATAACAATGAAAATTATAAAAAGCATGTTAAATTAAACTAGATTAAAGATCAAGCGTTTGTCTCCACATACAATGCTGAAAAGAGATTAATTGCCCATTGCTATAATGATCACCAAATAAAAGAAATATTTTATTATTAAACTCATAAGGGAAGAAAAAGGAACAATCTCCAATCTTTCAATACAAAGAAGAAGAAGAACTTCAAATAAAATCTAATCTAATCTCTATCGTGATATCTCTCAAATACATGATACAAGGGGCATATATAGCTTCCCTAGACTGGGTTAACATTCTATAGTGTTTTGAGTATAAAGAAACTCTATTATGTCAATTTGGAGTTGTATATGTATATCTGTCCACAACATTATCGACAATCACTTCAACAGTGGATTGGATTGTTGAGCTCAGTTTGGCTCAGTTTAAATACACTGTCAACAACCATTTGTCTGGTGCATGCTTCCAGAGCCACATGCCTCTTATCTCCGTGTCTTGATAGAAAATATAAAAAACATATCAAAATACTTGTTAAGGTAGGGTGAATATTCAAATTGAGGATTTAACACAAATGCATAAGATGTCATTAATAACACATTGTTAAAGCACAAAAGTGGATTACAAGTGTATAAATTATATATGAAGCACCTTTCCCCATAATCACTCCCACTGTAGGAAAAATATTTCTAATATATGTACAGGCAATGGATCACGCGTTAGGCATCCTGTTGAGATAGAACAATAAACATGGCCATGAGCGTGTCATTGGGAAAGAACACATGACATCCCAGTGGAAAAGGAATGTCTGGCCACAGTATTCGCAGTACAAAAAATGAGATACTACTTGGTGACCCATACAGTGCAAATTATCTATAGAGTAATCCATTGAGATTACTCATGACAAAACTAGAGTTGCTCAACTGCAATTAGTAAACTTGTTGATGCTTCTGTCACATTATGACATGTGGTTCATACCACAAAAAGTGATTAAAGGCCAAACTAAAGCATACTTCCAAGTGGAACATCCCCTGTTCTTTCAAGACTTATGAAGATATTGCATGAAATAACAAAGATCAATATGACTTTAAAGAACTGAATTGGCGGCTGTTCTTCAGAAAAACTACTAGAAGAACTGTAGATAGAGTGGGGATTATAGTCACACACAATCACATACTCTTCAGGGGATACTCAATCACTAATCCATATTCTAACAATGTGACATCACAGAATGCATTACTGATGTGACTTTAGATTGCCCAACAACTAGGGATACGACATCTTGAAGCCTATGATGAATAAAAACTCATCATCATCCAAGTAAAAGGTGAACATGAAGTCAGATATGAAGACATTATACCATTTTACCAAGCTATGATCAATCTGGTTAATGCATTTGATGAATGTTACATCAATTATGTGCCATAACATAAAAACATGGATGCTAATGCCCTTGCTTCATTTGCGGCCATATTAACACCAATAGTTCAATCGAGCAAGCATGCCACCATAGAAAGCCACGAACTTCTCTATCCCAAAACAGAGTTGGAGGCAAATGAAGTACATGCGTCGGCAATAAACTTTGAGCCTAGAGATAGACGCATTGTCTTCCTTGACCTTGTCTTTTATGGGATACTCCCAGATGATCCCAAGGAAGCAACAAAACTGAGAAAGAGGCAGAGAAGTTCCACTACAGCTCTGAGATATTTACTTTATATTGTAAAGTGACCAGTGGAGTCTTACTTCGTTGTCTTTCACAATGGGAGCTGCAAAAAGTTTTTAAAGAAGCACATGACGGGATTTGTGATGTTCACTAACTGGGAGCGAAACTTGGTGACCAGAAAGAAGGATTGGCTTCTACTTACCAACAATGATGGTAAATGCAATGGCAGATACAAAGCATTACCACGCGTGTCAAGTGCTCGCCAATTTCATACACAATATTCCATAGTATCTCCATCTGATTGCTATCACTAGGAGTATAGACGTCTGGACCTATCACTCCACCATCCTCCAAAGGACATTCGTTTATACTTGTTATAATCGATTAATTCTCAAAATGGGCAGAAGCTACTCCCTTAAGAGAGTTAAAAATAACAAACGTGGTTAAATTTATTCAAACACTATATAATTTATCATTTCAATATTTCTAACCGCAGCATTCATGACAATAGGCCCAAGTTTGCTAATCGATCATACTTTAAATTTTGTGATAAATTTAGAATATAGAATGTAACTTCATTGCCATGTAATCCAGCTGCTAACGGTCAAGCAGAGGAGTTTAACAAGTCCATCGTGAAATTTCTTCGCAATTTTGTGACTACGAGTCAGTATGACTGGGATGAGAAATTAACGGCATGTCTATGGGTCTGCCGAATATGGTGAGAACCCTAATAAAAACTATGCCATTCTCTCTAGTGTATGAATGTTACATATTTATTCAAATATATAATTATAGGGCTTGGATTTATTTATCACCTACACTTGAGAAATTAGTTATATGCTAATGCCAAGGTGATCTTAATCAATAGGAATAACTAATTTGTAGCCACTCACTATAATGATTCATTTAATATATGTATCCATAATTGTAAGTTTATAACTATATAAGTCTTGATACCTAATTCTAAATTTTTAGTAGCAATCTTAATTCCACACACCTCTACCACCTTCATTGAAGAGATTCAAAGATCAAGACTAACAAAAAGAGGCAAGCTGAATTCATCACTTCTTAATTTTCCTCTCTTCACTCGCTTTTAAATAATGAAAAAAAATAAACAAAAATTGTTACCCTTTTTTACTTATTATTACTATTACTATTACTATTACTATTACTATTATTATTATTATTATTTGCTTCTTTCAGGTTTGGATTCAAATAGAAGAAGAGGAGTTAAGCATACATGAGACCATTCTCTATCTACACAAAACCCATATTTTAGGAGTCAACACCTATAAAAGTTATCCTAATCATTTCAATTAGTATTTTTACGCATGAAACTAATATATTTTTCTTAATTTTTAAGGACACGTACTAGTTAGTGGATGGAATAATATGCTACTGAGGTAATTTTATTCGTTTATATGAACTCTCTCTTTCTGAAAATTTTAATTTTTGTTTATACCAGACCTTAATATTTTTTTTTTTACAGCAAGAAATTAAAAATTTATTTGTGAAATAAGTATTTTTTTTGTGGCTTATAACTAAATCTTACCAAGTTTGTATGATATATTGTATACTTGAAAAATGTCGTAACTTTGAATTTCATTAAAAGGAGAAAGAATATATATATATATATATATATATATATATATATATATATATATATATATATATATATATATATATATATATATATATATATATATATATATATATATATATATATATATATATATATATATATATATATATATGACTTTTGGTGGGATTTTGAATTTAGACTTCTAAGCACATTAAGAGTCGTAATAGAAAAGAATAATAACTTTCTACTATGGAAAATTTGCTATTCTTAAAAGAAAATTTTCTTCTAGTTTTAGAATATATTTGAGAGCAAGATTTTTTTCTTTTGTTCTCTTTCTTAATTTGCTAAAATAATATTTTAACTTCAATTATGTAGATATTGAATAGAGCATAGAGGATTTAGCTTGGTAAGTGGTGTAATTTATTTATAACAAAAATAATGGTGTAACGTATCTCATATATTTCTAAGCCTGTGCTTGGATGTCAAAAACAAAGTATTTTGGGGTATTTTTTAAGTGTGTATTTAGAAGTGTTTTGATGGTATATGTTTAGGAGTGTTCTGATCATGGGTTTTGGATTATTCGAACTTGTACTTGGAAGTTTAGTTTTTCATAGTTTTTTTAATTTCTAAATAGGTAAAATACAAATATATCTAATTAGGAAAAAGGAAAGTACGCGGAAGAGAGTTAGAGCAAGGAAAATCAAGAGAATTTTTGGATAAATAATTCAGAACACTCCAAAACACTCGGATTTGGAGTGTTCTAAAAGCACTCCTAAATACTTATCAAAAAATTCATAACTAAGTATTCTTATGAACACTTCATAACACATACCTCCAAAATACTTCAAAACCATTCAAAACTAATCTCCCAAGCATAGCCTAAGCCAAACATTTTAAAAAATTTAAGAAAACAAAAACAGGAAAAATGATAATTCCGAATTCTAGGTTCTAAAAGATTGTCATAACTAGAAAGATAAGTAACAAATTCAGTAACTTTAGAGAGTAGGGTTTTTGTACTTATTCTTAGGGTTGCTGTACTTAGGGTTGCATGAGTCATATTTATTCATTGGGTTTTTTACATATCGATCCCTTAATTCTTTAAAAATTGAATATTGAACCCTCAAAACTTAATATTTTTATTGTATTCTCCCAAATTATTTAAGTAACACCGTTTTAGTGCCTTTGAATCATTTCTATTAGTCAACTATTTGGCCCTTTATACCCGTTATACCTCTAGAAAGGAAGGAAAAAGTCAGTTATTTCTCACTCTTCTCTTTCCCTCCTCCCTTTATATCCATTATACCTCTAGAAAGAGAGGAAAAAATCAGTTATTTCTCATCCTTCTCTCTTTCCCTCCTCTTTCTCTCATCCTCTCTTCTTGGTTGGGTTTCTCTCTCCATCCTCCTCTCTTTCTCTCTTATTGGTTGGGTTCCACTATCCATTCTCCCCCTCTCTCCCCTAATGTTCTTTTTAATTAGTGACTAACTTTTATCTACTCATAACCTCTCCTATTTAGAACACTAATTTCTCTATCTTCCCTCGTTCTTGTTTTTCTCTGAATTCTCCCCACCAAATCCAAACCCTAACTCCCTCATCTTGTGAAATATGACTTCTTCCACTAGCAAGTTCACTGTATATCCAAGCCATATTGAGGCATCATTCTAGAGATTCTGGATACTTCTCTACTGTCTCTAAGCCTAATGCTTTCAAAATGAGATCAGTGACAGGGTACACTCTAACCTACAAGTCTCTACTATAAATTTAATTAAATATCCCATCCATTATTAGATAATGTTGTTTGGCATATTATTTATGCTAAAGATTTGAATTCTACAGTAAGAACCTAGAAGGAATAGGAATATATGAGCTCTACAGAATTGCCTTCAGTTTCGAAAGTAAAATACTTGCAATAAAAAGCAACAAGAGATTTAATTCCATTTAAAGTTTTTTTTTCCCACTCTAATTTAGTTTTTTATTTCTTTCATGGTTAAGAATCAATGAATAAGGAAAGATTTGTAAAGAAACTCTCATTGCTTCAATGAAGAACTATGACCATCTCAAGCATCTCTGTCCTGGCCTGCAGCTTGAAGGATTGCCTCGACGGAGGAACTGTGACTGGATGAAAAGTTGGCCTCGTCCATGAGGGCGTCGATATCGAGGTCGGATCTAGTGGGTGAGAGGGAGGAGACGCCCAGATCACGTAAGAGTGATCCAAACTCAAAAATAAACCCCATCTAATCTTTCTAAAAAAGTCAAGGACATTTCAGATATTTTACTAATATATAAAAATTTAAAAAGAAACGAAGTTTATTTTGATGGAATATGTAACGGATGATCTAAAATGGTGTAGCTTACATGCTTTGGAGACTAAAATCAAAATATGAAGTTTTGAGGGACCGATATTCAATTTTTAAAGAATTAAGGGATTGATTTGTAAAATCCCCTTAATCATTTTAAAAACTAAAACAAAATATTAACAAATTACCACTCCCCATGTTTGCTCCAACAAAAGTTTCAAAATAAAAAAATATTGAATCATATAATTTTGCTCATCTTCAACAACCAACCTATAATTTATAGACAAAAAGTTGTCTAGGTCGAATGAAAATTTTCAATTTGTTTTACCTTTACATATGTTTGATTAATTTCTATAACATATTATCCTATATACATCTTTGGAAATAATAAACAGGTTAAATTCATTTTGCTGATTTTCACTTATATATAACGAATAAATACTTTCTCAACTTTTTTCTAATAAATATAAATAAACTTCAAATATTCAATGTATATATATATATATATATATATATATATATATATATATATATATATATATATATATATATATATATATATATATATATATATATATATATATATATATATTTTTTTTTTTTAATTTACACTTATTTTTAATTTTCTTTTGTCTTTTACAAATTTCCATCTAAACAATGCTCTAGTTATCATAAATACGAGCAAACAAAATTATGATATTTGGATAGAAAGAGTGATAAGTGATATAAGATTTTAAAGGCAAACTGACTCAAATAATTAAACAACAACACATGTTATATATAACTCTATTTTCCACCAACTAAACAACCTCTAAAAGAAGCATTCATAATTAAGTTATTTTTTAATTTCCCATCATCTTCTACAATTTTCAACTAAACTGTTTTTTATGTTACCACAAATACAAGCAAACAAAATTCTAAGCAATCAAAAAAAAAAAAAAAATCTTTGAAATTACTTAAAATTTTCAACCTACTTATTATTTATGTGGTTGTGAAATAATTACTCTAATAATTTATATATTCTAAAATAATTTTATCTCTTTATTTTACTACTGTCTTCATATACATCGATAATTTAAGAAAAAAATGTAGAATAACAAAGTGATATGGACAATATGGTATTCTTTATTTTTGAGATTTGGAATAAAATAATACAAATGTAAAGAGAAAAATTCAATGTATATTGCTTTCCAATGAAAAATTGGAACCACCAAAATTATTTGGCTGGTATGCACTGAGCTTTTAATAGTATTTACTTGATTAAATTTTTTTAATAATTGATATTATATATTTTTTTTACTTTTAAAAGAATTTTTTTTAACTAAAATAGGCACTGTTAATCCCGTGATAGGGTTGGGTTTTTAAAATGAAAATGTATAGTTCTTAGCATTGTATTTTTATTCAATATCTAAATTATAGACCAACCTTCATAAATATGTTTATTGTTATCTTAATTTATATATCTAATTTCTTTTAAATATAATATATTTTATTATATTAAATTATTTATTATGTTCCTATACTAATAACAAGTTTCATATCACATAGTGGTAATAAAGTTAGAACTAAGTTGTCATAGTAATGGATGGATTAAACTAAAGAGTAAATTAACTAAAGTAATTAAGTTGCAAAAAATATTGCTTGCAACTCCATTTCCTACCAATCAAACAACCCTTAAAAAACGATAAACATTCAAAATTAAATTAAATTTAGTAACTTTTAATTTTCTTTCTTATTTTCTATAAATTCAAAATTAAGTTGTCCTCCCCATCCTCACAAATACAAATAATTAAAATTTTCCATCTTTGGATCAAAAACTTCCCATTTAAAAATTTGAATTTAAATAATTATTCAAAACTTTCAACTAGTTCCTTCTTTTCCTATGTGGTACCAAAACATTTTCTTAAAATGCAAGTTATTTTAGATTATTTATTTATTTATCTAAGTGACATCTTAATATTTTCCAATATGTTTAGGAAAACAAAGAAAATAACTAGTTTAAAATAAGAAATTTGACTAGGGCGTTACTAAGTTTAAATAGTTTATTTAGCTTTTAACTTATTTTTCATATTTAGGTTGAGATAATTATCATAATTCTAATTTTTAATAGTAAAAACAAGTACATTAAGAAAAAGAATAATCTCCTAACATATTCCTTTTCATGCTTTTTCTAACTGCTAAATAGGTTAAATCTAACAAAATATTAACTTCCAATTTATTATTATAGTCTTCTATCACTGTTAACACAATTCCTATTGTTATTTTTAAAATATTAGCAAATAAGAACTCAAGGGCATGTGTTCAACTCTTCTTGTTTTTATATTTTAAGTTTTAGGTTTTCTTTAACCATAAGATTCTCTTTTATCTTTTAAACTTTCTATTTTACTTCTCATTAAGTGTTAATGAAAAAAGTTGAAAATAATTAGTCTTAATTTTTAAATAATTGAAAGAAAAATGAGAAACATGGGGTGAGAAATTTTCATGCTCCAAAATATGCTACATTTATTAAAATTTATAAATCTATTTTTCTGATAAGTAATTATCAATCCTCCAATTATTGCAATTTTTTAATCTACATTGCGATAACTACAATTATTTCTGTTATAGCAGTTTTGATATTTTACTAAGAAAAAGGGATAAAGCAATACTGGAAGAATATTAATTGTTCGCAAAGCACATATATTATTCATTTCTTATAAGAAAAGTTTAATAAAAATAATGTTAGTTTTTACTTACTAAAGTTCTATTTTCAGTTATCAAAATAAAAATGTGATAAATGATGGAAAAAAAATCTTAATCCCAGTATGTAGGTATTAAAATCTCAATTACATATTAATAGTGAATGGATTCTATAGGAAACATTGGTCCATTACGGGAGAGGAGAGAGTAAATTTTTATTTAATATAGTTCAACATGGATAAGTATTCTAATCTATATATTATGCAAACATTCTCTATATATAATAGACTATATGCTCAATAGGTAATAAAGATTTTTCTATGTTCAAAAATAATAAATTAGCCTTACACTTTTAAACGCATTTAATTATTTTTAAAACTTATTAGAGTAATTAAATAGGTAAAAATTAGTCAAACTATTTACTATCGCAAAAATGATTTGTTGCTCAAAATGCTTAGTTAATCTATTTGTAATCATTTCATGCCTGTCTATAAGATGTTGAAACTGAGTAGATATTTTGTTTCTTTAATATTATAAAAGGGATATTAGATGGATTTCTCACTTGATGCGTCAAGTTAAAAAAAGAATATAATTATTTTATAAAATTTTCTAAGTGTCGATTTTAAATTATTAAGCCTTTTATGTAATGTTCACACAAGTTTTTAAAGAAAGCTTCACATAAATTGGCAGAGCACTTTGGAAAATATGATTTTTAAAATATTATTTTGTAGCCAGTTTAGTAATTATGCATTTCTATTTTTTTAAAAGGGTATTTACAGGTTTGGCCCTTAAATCTTTATAAAATTATGATTTAGTCCCCCAAATCCTCTAAGTTACTACAATTTAGTCTCTCCGTTAGTATTTCCGTCCAAAATTTAATTTTTACTTTTTTAAATAATAAAATGACTTAAATACCCCTATGAAGAAAAAGTTGGAAGAATAGAGAAATAGAAGAGAATAAGAAGAGAGAAGTCATTGAACCCAATGAAGAAAAGGAGAAGAGAGGAGGAAGAGAGAAGGAGAAGAAAGGAGGAAGAGGGAAGGAGAAGAGAGGAGGAAGAATAAATAAAAGGAAAAGAGAAGAGGAAGAGGGAGGGAAAATAGAGAAGGAAGAGGGAAGAAGGAATTAAGAAGGAATAAAATGAAAAAATCAAGTCAAAAAATAAACTGGGCTAACGGAAGTTAGGGAGGGGACTAAATTATAGTAACGTAGAAGATTTGGTGGACTAAATCCTAAGTATGAAGATTTGGGGGACTAAATTATAATTTATAAATATTTAAGGGACTCTGTAAATACCTTTTTTTAAAATGATTTTTTTGGACACCTTACCCTTGTACTTAAAGAAGAGAGAGCATATACTCTTAAGAATATAAACTCAAAAAGGCAGAGATAATCGAATACATCTCTCCAAAGTTTTGTTAATTTATGAGTTTCTAATTTTCAATTAAAATTACTTTTAATAATAAGAAATTTTTTTTACTTAAAAATAGGATGCCAATATAGGAATTTGGTAGTTTCAAACTTGATGTCAACATATGAAGTTTAAAAAATTCACATTAAAAGGTAAAAGAATTTGGAGAAGTTATCTTTGCTAAAAGTTTCTGTATCTTTTTGTATTTTAGAAATTAATGTATCTCATTAGTTCAAAAGGATTTCAAAAACAGTAAATTGACGGAATACCTTTGCGTGTTAAATTTATCTTGCATGCATTATTAAAACATTCCCACGGTTTTAACTTTCCAAGAATAACTGGACCTGTAATGCATTTTTTATTAAAAGTATTCCTTATAGACAATTTTTATATCAATTTACACTTTATTCAAATAATTTTATAGCTAAATTTATCATTTATTAATAACACTTTAATTGGTATTTATTTCTTGTTCTTATTTCAAGCTTTCTTTTCATACCTCTCTAGAAAAGGCATCTCTACAAGATGAGATATCTGCAATATTTAATGAAAAATTGAAAAAATGGCACGTCTTTCATGTTAAAAAGATATGATTAATTTATATTTGTTTTCAATTACAAATTTTATGAGAAAATAATATTGAAATCTTTCCAAGCGACTATTGTTATTTTTCATGGTTTTTGTGATCTATATATGTGCTTTCTTGAGAGTACAGTGTAGGTGATATAGTCATAGTGTTACAATATAAGAAAATGATTTAATGATAATAAAAGATTCTAAGTTTAAAATTGCACTGAAAGCATCAACTTTTAAATTGCTGTAATTCCTCGGCCTTTAATTAGAAATAAACCTTAATATTTTATTTTTGCCTTTTTATTCAAAAAACATAAAGAAAATATATTTAGGTCAACTTATCATGTAGAAAATTTTACTCTTATCATTCCCAAAATAAACGCATCAAAATATTCTAAGCAATTGTGTGGTTTTCCCAGTTATTCAATCTAAGCATAAATCATAAAAAAAAAAATCTCAACTAATTAAAATTAAAAAAATTTCATAAATTAATTATCAAATAAATTAAGTCATCAATTCAAAATCCAACTTGTAAGTTATAAGATTATCTTAATTCCTTAATTATTAGAATATCCTGTCAAAGTGTTTAGATCTCTAAACCAATTAATTTAATTCAATCTAAATAATGATTCCTTAAAAGTACATGTCTAAGAAATAATACTTTCATATAAGTCAATCAACATAATCTAACTTCATCTGCACCTTGGAAATCTAAAGAAACTTAGCTAGACATGGATAAAATAAGATAAATGATAGATATGAAAACAATGAAAAGAAATTAAAAATATCAAACTTTTTTTTAAAGAAACCTGAAAAATATAGCAGTAAGAAAGAAGATCTCCAAAATCTAGCACCAATTCCAATAAAAAAAGTATATCTTATAAGGTTGGATACTTAGATATTTATAATCCAACTACAATCCTAATTCAACTCAATCTTTTCTAGAAAATATATAAATCCTAATCCAACGTAATTTTATCTCAAATATATTATTTTAATCCAATCCATAATTAATAAAAACCAATGATTGATATTATATGACTTAAAATATTATTTTTTAGGTACAAAATCTAAAAATAATTTCAGCCAACCTGTTTCGTCGTGGGCTGCTCGTCTGCTTTAGCGCTCTGTCAGTCTATCCGTACATGCAGCTGTACCTTCTCTGGATCTGCTTCTATTGTCTACCCTAGCCTCGTATCTTTCTCTATGCTACTATACAGACCGTCGTTGCTTTCGGCAATTGTTGACCAGTGCTATTTTCATAGAACGATGTTGACCAGTGCTATTTTCATAGAACGATTTCCCTCTTCCTCGTCACCCCTTCTATTGCGTATCACACATGCTTCAGGAATGTGCAGCTGCCTCACCCGATGCAGATTCAGCCTCGCATGTCGGAGATCTTACGAACTCAAATAAAAGCAGCCATCGTCTTCGTTTGCGTCTGCTAAATTTTCTATTCTATAATATTTACATAAAGCGCCCATGACTTTTGCACATTAATATCGATTGAGCAGAACTTGATGTTGTTTCGAAGATAATTCGTAGCGCTACAACTTTCTTCTGGAGAAAATTTTCTACTCCAAGATTTATTTTTGTCAAATATGCTTTTGAATTTGATATTGTTGCACATGTGTTTCCATCTTGTATTTGACTATCTTTACTCATATACTTCACAAATTTACTTTCTTTTCTTCTCTTCATTGTAAATCCTTTATTACCTATACAAACACACTAAATATCTCCAAGAATTAATTGTTTATATAAAAATAGATAAAATAAAGGCAGAAATATGCAATTTATACCATCATATCTATCTTTTGCTAATTCTCGAGCAAAACCTAAATCTAAAATAATACAAATTCTAATTCACTTTTGCAGGAACTACAATTGTAATTAGCATGTGCAACAAACTGTTAAACTCCTATATTACTCTAATGGACGAGTGACGTTTCATGAGGATTTATAGTGAATGTACCTACAAACTTTGTGAAGAATAAGAAGGATTAGGAAATAAATGAAAAGAAAATAAAGATAATTGAAAAACAAGGAAAAAGAAAAATCCTGAAAAGCTAAGAAAATGAAAAAGATAACAAAAAATTGAATGCAAAAATCACTTTGGTTTTTCTATCATAATCACACTCGCAGCAAATTCAAAGGTGCCTCTAAATCATCAATCTTGAATTTCAGTCTCCTATAAAAAACTTATTATTTTAATCAAACATTTCAATCTTATCTTTCAACACCCAATAGTTCATAGCGTTCGACATCTGTACATCTCTTTTCGATAGTCTATTTTATTTTTGGACTCAAACCCAAACTTTTGATTCATCTTTTTCTCTAAAAGTTATTTTTGCTTTTTTTTATATTTATGTTTATTTTACTTTTCATGCAAATACTCACACCTACCAAAACACACTGATTATATTTATTTTCTTAACATAACATTTGTGTGAATATATACACTATATGAGGCAGTCATACCAAACTACAAAATATTTTAAGATTTTTTTAATGCATACAAAGGATCATTGTCTTAATATCATACTCACCTCTTTTATTCTCCTCCTTTTTTTTTTTTTTTTTCCTTTTGTGTATTTTTAGAGAAAAAATGACTTACTCAATTATTATCATTATTATCCTTAGCCAAATAAACCACTATGACAATTAAGAATAAATATATAATTGTGTCAACTAAGATTAAGGTATCTATTTTTCAGATTTTCTATGTTTTTCATAAACCTCCAAGCACATTTTCAATGTAATCTAAATCTAAACTTTTCTTATCGCTTGTAACTAGATCGATCTTTCATAGAAAAATTTGAAATTTCTATACCTTTTTTGGAAAAGAAAATAAAGAAAACAACAAAAAAAAAACCCCAAAAACTATCTAAAGTAAAAAATAAAGAAACTAAACTGTTTTTTGAAAGAAAGAAAGAAAAAAAATAAAAAGAGAGAAAATCCTATTGAAAAGAAAAATCCTAAAAGAAATCAAAATAGCTAGATTCCTAAACTCGCCCCAAACTTGAGCTCATCCAGACTCTCATGACTTGAATCAGGATGACAATCCTATTATTGCCTACCCCCCCCTCAGATTGTATTCAGCGAAACCAAGAACTAAATGCCTCAAAATTGCACTTCTTTAGGCATTTTCAAATTTTATCCAATCGTGTTCAAATCTGATCTAAGTGATGCAGGTATCCGTGGATGGTTCTTGTGCAAATAATACATCGTCTTCTTCTTCCTATGGGGGATTAGAGGTGTGCACATCCTCATCTGTAGTTATCGGTGTCCAATTCTCTTTGATAGTGCACTGCTCAAAACCTCTGTGGACACGTGCACTCTGGTAGCTTGCAAAGTCAATGTCCAACATCAAGATACAGTAGATCTGTGTAACTAGGTATAGTAAGGACAACGTAGATCTGCTCCGTAACTTCGTGACAATAATGATGCTAAATAACTGTCTACATATGTAGAAAGAGTCATCGTTGGTCATTAAGCATAATATGAAGGGATGTATAGTAAAATAAGAAAGTGTGTAAAACTCCCTTTACGTTGTGGTGTAACGAACATCATGTACATAGCATAAACGTTACGGTAAACTATAGTACTGCTAATTCGCCATCACGAGGAATCTTGCAATTAGGCTCCATCACAGTGACTACAACCACGGAGTTTTGATTTACGTGTCTAAGCTCAATGTAAGTTATCTTCAAGATGGTGCCCACGTGATAACATAGTTTTGTCCTCTCTAATTAAGATTTAATATATTTGCAGCCACATTTATGTTTTTTCTAGAGAACCTAGAATAGAATCCATGCACCAATGGAGGGATATAAGATGAATCGAGGATATACACGAATGCCTCCTAAGCCATAGAAGCAATCGTGGCAACGAAGTATACAGAAAATTTGTCAAGAATATCACTTAAGCAATTTTCTGCAAAGACAGTCTACATGGTTGCAATTTCAAGAAATTTGATCCAAGTTGGAAGGAAGAAGGTGAGACAGTCTATCTACATGGTTGCAATTTCAAGAAATTTAATTCGACTGAGAAGGAAGAAGGTGAGGAGACCGTACTTCTCCTTAATTTACAAGGGTTAATTCTTACTTTGACTGCTAGATGGCCGGAATAGTCTCTAGCTAGCAGTGAAAATGAGGGATCTGGCCATCAGCTTGCTGAGGTTGGAGTGCTAGAGGCTAGGAGATGGGGCTCTGAGGTAGCTGGATCTCAGAAGAGGGAGATTTCGGCGGAAAGTAGGTAAGGTTTAGCGAATGAAGATCGAAAAGGTTTAACTAGCGGTGGAAAATTATTAAAAACCCCCTGATCAGAGCTGAACTGATCTACAGCCCCTCTATAACCCTAAAGAGCCCAAATATTGCAGAAAGTCCCCAAAATGTGGGAAAACCATTTGAAACTGAAAAAATAAGATACTGCAAATGTTTATATTATACGGTAGATGATGAGTTCCAAATTTTGCATATTTAAGTTCTTTATCTTATCTATTTTTATATATAAATAATGTTACTCGGATATCTTTAGTTGTCTTTTACTGATTAGATAGTATTGAAGTAAAAATTACATGAAATTAATTGAAGACCCACAAAAACCCAGTTTAGATGGAGCTTAAAAGATAAAATCCATGGAATCAAGAAGCTCACAGTCACAAAATCCAAATCTAGTCATGAAAATATAAAAATCAGACTGTTAGAAAAATGGAAGCCAGAAGTGTTACATTTGTCGCCATTTGGTAGAAAAATTGTGGAATTTTCATGTCATCATTTTTAGGTTGATTCATATGTGGAGTAGGACTTTTTTGTGGAAAATTGACTAATGCTAATTAATAGTCAATGCCGCTATTTAGCAATAAAATTAACGAGTCTATTTTTCAGAGGAGTTTCATGTAATTTTGTGATTTTGTATACATTACTAAATTAAGGTTTTGAAAACCTGAGATCTATATATTGGCTGTAGTCCTTATAAAAAAAACTTTTTGTATTTTTTAATAATTAATAAAATTAGGGTTTAAGACTGTATAAGAACAACGGTCATACCAGACCTCGTGAAATATTGTAGGTAAATTTTATTTGCTTTATTTAATAATTTTATTTGCTTTCTTAAGTAGGATTTTAATTGCCTTTTAGGAATTTTGAATTTTTCTATATATTGCATAAATAAAAATATGATTTTTATAACTAGAAGCATGTATAACTAAATTTCATAGTTTTAGAATGTAGATGAAATTAGTTTAATAGTTTTAACATAGATTTTTTTTCATCTTCATTCTAAAAAGAAATAAAGTCATGATTTTTCTATAAATAAAATAAAGATATCGTAAATCATAATTCTTTGGTAGATTATGTTTAATCCATATTTTGATAATTTATGCTTAGATGAGATTTGGATTTTGTATTCCTTGCTTTTATTTATAGAATTATAAACTCAATATAATTTGATTTTAAGAATGATGCTATATTTGATAATCTATTCTTGAACACCACTTAATAGATTACACTTAGGGGCTCTTAATTAAAACCAAATTAAAAAGATCAAATTTTTAATGTGTTACTTGAACATGCATGTTAAAAAGTTAGGAAGAAAGAAAGAACTCATTGTTAAGATATTATTCTAATGGATTCGAAATCCTAAGCTAACTTTAGGAAACAAAAACTCATTTTTTAAAAGAACTAGAATATCATAGTTAACTAGTTAAAATTAGAACACTAGTAAGATAACAAAACACCCTAGGTCTCTATGAGAACGATCTGTTTGCAGTACAATAGACATTGTGCGCTTGCAATAGTAGATACACATCAAGTTTTTAGTGTTTTTCCAGGGGTTAATGGTGTTTTCTTATTTTTTCTTGAATTTTATGATTTAACAGTGTGTGCTGAGTGTGTAGAGATTTTGAAGTACATGTACAAGGAGCTAAAAATAACTAGCAATAGAGCTGTCGCAAAAATTTGGGAGCCAAGCCCGCTAGTTTTCGGCTAAGCGGTAGGTGAGTTTCTAGCTAGTCCAATTTTTTCTTGGGTTCCTGATCTTTTCTTAAATAATAAAAAATAATGACAAACTGTAGATTTATCATATTTTCTTTGACCACTTTTCTTCCACTTTTTATCTCACCACACCATATCCGATACTTCCTGCATTCATTTTAGGTCACTCATGCATTCATCCATCTACATTGGTTTATAGCACATTGGACCGTGATCAATTTGGTCAACTCGCAAGATCAGATTCCATTATAGATGAAAAGACAAACAAATAGATTCCGATCCTTAGAATGTTGTTACTTGTTGCACATATCACTACCATCATGCATGAAACTTCCACAATCCGCAAGTAATAATTATGAGCTAAAACCACAGTACGTTTGCATACTTGCTAAGTTCATTGGATTTGATTATGAGAGTGCATATCTATTTCTCATTGAATTTTAGGAAGTATGCATGATTATCAAACTGTAATACTTGTTGGAGGATACAATCAAGCTCCACTTCATTTTATTTGCTCTAAAAGATACTACTAAGAAGTAACTATATAGGATGCTAACTGATTCTATCACTTTAGGAATTTGTGATAGTATTTCTTAAGAAGTACTCCCATGTATAAGACAACAAAGATATGAAATGCCATTGATCAATTATGTCAAGTGCAGGGAGAATCCTTGTGGAAATATTTAGAACGATTCAAATAACTATTAGTGCAGTACCCCCACCATGTGATAGAAAAGTGGCGCTTATGTCAAAGCGTATGAAGAACTCCATTATACTTCCAAAACTCTTCCTAAGTGCATGTGTCAGGAGGAGTTCATGATAAAGAATGAAGAAGAAGCATGAGATTTCTTAGACACAAAGATTTTTTAATGTGAAAAATCTTAAGTAAAATACTAAAAAAGAACTGCACTATGATCAAAAGTCTATTTTAATAATTTGACTACAACCACTAGATAACCATGATTAAATCAATAACATTATATCTAACTTCTACTAGACAACCGCAAATAGAGCATTATACTTGTTTATCTCAAGCCTAGTAATGACTTTACTCTCACAAGATCTATAAGTACAGAATATTGTGAAAATACAAAGGAGTAAATATTACTATTTATGCATCATAGGTCTTATCAGTAGGGTGGATATGTGGATGGATGTAGATCTCCAATCCTTAAACAATAAAAAACATTACTTGTTCCTTAAACAATTAAAAACATTACTTTTTCCTTCTTGAGAAGTCTTCTTTTTCTCGATCAACCTTTTGTTGAAGATAACGAAATATAAGTATGATTTCCACTCTCCAAATGAACCTTAAAATTCTTCTTAAATCATATTCACTTATCATTAATCCAGTAGACTACTAGAATTGGTTACTAAATAAACTCCTCCCATTTCCAATTCAAGAACAACTTAAAAACATCCCTTCTACACATATAAGCCATCCCGTGATCGATGGCATTATGAATCATGGTAGGAATCGTGCTCCTTAGCCAAAACTGTGATTTCTATTGCAATGACAGCGCTGCTCTATCCAGCCTAATAATGCTTTAATAAAATAATTGTAACTTTGGACCATAAATCCGATTAAGATGATTCATGCGCTATTGAAAAGAGAACTAAAAAATTATAATATTCCTCTATTAAAATTATTTAGGTTGAAGTTGATATTGATGCATGACACAACTTTCCAACTTTGAGCGATTATAACTCCTCTGAACTCCATTTTAATTGATTTTGGTGTTGTTACGAAGTTATTCCAAGCTCTTCACTTTTATAGTTGACACTATCATAAGATTCATATTGTAACTTCATCAAATCAGCATATCAATTGTATTTATTGTATTAGTTTTTATTAATTTTAATTCACAAATCATTGCAATAACTTGAATTAGTTCTTCATGAGTTTTAACACGATTTGACACACATATAGGATCGAAAATCCTTACAGAAACAACTTTTACAGCATAATTACATACAATTTTTTAAAAGGTATTATTTTAGAAGAGTAGAGTGAGTGTGGAAACTCAAAGAAAATAAGAAAATTGAAAAACTGTGTACATTGTATTTTACATCTGTTCAAAATTTGAAAGGTAGTACACAAAATAAAAACTAGTGTATAAATAAAATGGCATTAATTTACATATATTGAGGACTATGAAAGGCCACAACCTCGATATTTTTACTTGGTTGAGTTTCTAGGAGTAGTTGCAATGTTTACTGTTCAAGTTTAAAAAAAAAAAAAAAAAAATTCTACTTCTATGGTTCTTAGCATCAATTACAACAAGGGGGGTGCACAATATAAGAGAGAACTTTTGGACCCGGTGTGAAACGACTTCCAAAGAATTGATTAATTGTGGAACACACACGGTCCAATCCACTCTAAACTCAAGTTCTTGGGAACAAATGTAATTGCAAATTATAAGAGAGAACTTTTGGGTCCGGTGTGAAACGACTTCCAAAGAATTGATTAATTGTGGAACACCATTGTTTTTTCTCTATAAATATTGGCATTATCATTATCATCTCTCCAGATCTCACTTAATTTATTGAGTTGAAGTCTCCACTTCTTACCATATTTGTCCATTACAAGTTAAGAAATTTGATGGCCCACAAAGACTTATGCTCAAGCTTCAATGGTAGGTGGCACACATTGCTAAAAGTTTAACAATATGGGGACAAGCCCAAATTGGTTTTTTTTAATCAGTATGTAAGCCCGTTATGCATCCACTAATTTACTCAATCAATCTTTACGATTGTGTTCCACTGTTTTCTTCAAGATCTATTTGATTCAGTGACTAAGACGTCCACCTACCCACTAGTTAAGGTGGCCAACTTTTGGGTAATGGATAATTTCTTTGTAAGTGCATCAAATGATTGATTGCAGAAGTAGGTTATGTTATTATTATGATTGTGCGAGAGATGCCAAATCATGAAAAGATGTTCTCTTTTAAGAACTTGATGACACTTTTATTGTCATTGAATTTTGTGGTAACCATCTTAACTCCTTTGAAAGTATAATCCACAGGGACAAGTACATATTGGTTCCCAAACAAGTTGGGTAATGGACAAAGGAAATTATTAACGCACATATCGAATATCTCAATTTCAAGGAAAGTTGCACTGGCATCTTGTTTCGCCTTGTGATTATGCCAAGTTGTTGATATCATGTACAAGTCTTGTAAAAATCGACAACATCTTTGAAAAGACTAGTCCAACAAAACTTACATTGCAGCACATTTAAGCTATTTCCCTTGGGCCAAAGTGGCCTCCACATGCCTATTCGTAATAAAAATACAGGACACTTTGAGCCTCACTCTAAGGTGCATCGCCTCATGATTTGGTCGGAGTAATATTTGAACAAATATTGTTCATCCCATAGAAAAACTTCACTATGGAAAAGGAACCAAAACCTATCTTGTTTTGACTAGTGAAAGGAAATCTCTTTAGTTATATGATAGTTCACAATGTCTGCAAGGAAGAAGTGCAAGTAATTACTTGTCAAGTAAATACTTATTAATAGGATGGTCAATAGTTGTAGACTTGGGTACGCGAGACAGCTGATCAACTACTAAATTGTCAGCATCTTTCTTATCTCTAATCACCAAATCAAACTTATGAAGTAAGAGGATCCATTGAATAAGCCCAACTTTTGTGTTTCTTTTAGTCAAAAAGTATTTTGAAGCAGCATGATCAGTGCATACATTGATTCGCGACCCAACCAAGTAAGAATAAAATTTTTAAGCATAAAAACAAATGCAAGAAACATTTTCTCTATAGTAGAGTAGTATAAATAGGCATTAATAAGTGTTCCTCTTGAATAACTAGTCACACAGTGCTATTTCTTGATAGTTGACCCAAAATTATGCTAAATGCAAAATCAAATGCATCACGCACAAACTCAAACTACTCAGGCACGTGAATAATAGGATTGTGATTAGTTCCCTTTTGAGTAACGTAAAGGATTTGAGATGGTTGGCTGTGAACACATATGGCACATACTAGGCCAACAAATGAGTCAAGTGCCTAGCAATCTTACTAAAGGCCTTGATGAAACTCCTATAAAAACCAGCATTAAAAACTATCATGGCCATGGAAAGATCTAACATTACTCACTGATCATCAAGCTTGTAGATTAGTGACAATGTCCACTTTGGCCTTGTCAACCTCGATACCCTTCTTCGGGATGTCATGCCCTAACATGGTGCCGTTCTTCACCATGAAGCGGCTTTCTCCCAGTTGAGTCCAAATTTACTCACAATAACATGTGAAAACTAATTTGAGATGATGTAGACACTCATCGAATGAAACTCTAAAGATGGAGTAGTCATCCATAAAAATATCATAAAAATATTCTATCATGTCAAAGAATATACGAACCATACACCTTTAAAACATGACTTGCCATTGCAAAGCCCGAAGGGCATGCAATGATATGCAAATGTTCCAAAGGGACATATGTACATAGTCCTCTCCTAATTTTCAGTAATAATTAGAATCTGATTATAGTCGGAATATCCATTTAGAATGTAATAATACTCATGTTTGGCTAATTGCTCAAGCATCCAGTTAATGAATGGCTAGAGAAAGTGACCCTTCCTTATTGTGACATTAAACTTTAAGTAGTCAATGCAAACTGGCCATCCAATTTGTATTCATGTTGGGATGAGCCCATTTGCATCATTTTTTACCATTGTGATTTCAGACTTCTTTGGTACCACCTGAACCGGACTCACTATTACACTATCGTAGATAGGATAGGTTATGCCATTATCATGGCACTTTAGAATGTCCTTCTTCACGGCTTCCTTCAACAATAAGTTCAACATATACTAGGGATCTATAATAGGTCATGCATCATCAAATAAATGAATGCTATGCTGAACAATAGATGGACATATTTCCCTTTTATAGGTCATGGTCGAGCCCATGGTCTCCCTATGAGCTCTCAACACTACTAGGAGTGTACTCTTTAGCCTCACTCAGATGACAACGATAATGAATGATAAAGTATTGTATTCATCTAAGAAAGCATACTTGAGATCATCTCAAGCTCGGGCAGAAACTCAATGAGCTCTAGGCTTACTAGACAATGGCTCTAGAGGAAGATCTCAATGTGCAAAAGACACATAATTAGATGACTCTTCGAGCTCATTGGAAAACATTTTCTTATCAACTGGACTATCCATCACAAGAAAAACTCAACCTCAGGGTGTTCACTAGATATACCTTGAATAACATTGATATCTAGGAGCTCATCAAATAGAACACTAAGTTGGAGCCTAGACTTAATATCTTTAAGCAAAATATCTTATTTCCAAAGCATAGTCTCTTGTCATCCACTATGGTAATTGATATCTGCATTAGAAGTAATTAGGAATGGTCAACTTACGATGACTGCATATGATGTTGAAGGTTCATCATTATTAAAACATAGTTAGTGGGATGATAAGCTTCCTGATCATAATTAAAACATCCTTAATGCACATAGGCTTCTTCATAGGCTACATGCACCTAAATCTAGTAAGGCCTTATCAATCACCATGGTGCCTATGGTGCAAGATATAGTGGGACTTTCAGGGTCTTTGTGATGCCCCAAATAATACTGGTGGGTCCAGGTGTGTGCCCCAATATAGGATAGTCAAGTGTACGAGGCCTTTTTTTTTAGTACAAAAATGTGCAAGAGATATGGAAATGTGAATGCATGATATAAATCACAGGTCTGAATCTATCTTCCACACTATTACATGATAAAATATAACAATATCTAAAAACTGACAAATGGAATTAATACGCAATATGTACATCGAAAGGCTGTTCATATAGAGTCAAGTACAATATCAAAATAGACCAATATAGGTACTGAATATATACAAAAATATATGAATACAATGGATAGAACTAGGAAGTATGATATATATTCACATACAAGTCAAAATGATAAATATAAATAAGATGAAGGTTCTACAAGAAGTCAACTACTAGCGCTTGACCTACTCCTAGAAATGTGAATTCTCGAGGTGTGGTTCCTCCTCCTCTACTATCACTGTCTCTACTAGTAAACCTAGAATATGATAATCTCCCGGGTCAGAATCCAAATAAGAATATAAATCCAAACTCATATAACTCTATGGGAACCATATAAGGATGTGTATGAGCATACTAATAAGAAACAATATAAATATATAAGTATTGAATCTTAAAATATGCTAAATATAACATGAATCATGTAATATATGGTATTTATAGTATAACATGATCAAGCAATTAGAATCATGTGGTATATGGTATGCATAAAAAAACTTGAATCATGAAGCAATTGGTATATATAGCATAATATGATCACATAAATGGATGCAAATTCTATCTTATTAGTTTGGAGCTAAATTGTGAGAGTATTCATGTATTTTAGAAATGTACTGTGCATACCTGGTACCACGGCTACAAACCCGGTCATCACACGAACCGAGTACCGCTAGGTGAACAAATACTTGTGTGCATACCTGGGATCATGGTCTCAAACACTAGTCACTAAAAGAGTCGGTCTGTCGCTAAGCAAATTTAGAACCGATAGTGCCAGTATATAGATTAGGGGATGCATCCCAGGCAGAAGGGTAGAATAGACAGAACTAAAACTCCTACCATACATATTTCATTTCATCATTTATTTTTCTCATATCCACAATGTAGTAAATACTAAATATCAATGTATCAAAATATCATATGTAATAAGAGTGCATATATCAATAACCAGTTAAATATGAAATGACATGCACGATAATACTGGTAAGTACAAGAATGATTCAAGCAGGTACAAGAGTTACAAGACATATTTATGTATGTGAGGTATCACCTCCAAGCAAGTACAATATGTACAAGTAATATCATGCATCAAGAAACATGCGTGTATGTATATCATATCTTGTATTAAGTGGTATATGCACAAATATGGTATATATGCTTAAACATGAGTTATGACAGGTTTGAATCATCATGTACATGAAATAATAAGAGTGATTGAATATATGCAAGTGTGTAGCATATCATAATCAAGCAGTAAATACAGACATAATATATATGCTTATGTTACTGCAACTAAGTGTACATATCAGATTCCGGGTCATGTTTGATTAGCGCAAAATGGAATCAGTAGATAAGATTTTGTACAATTATATAAAATTTAATTATCTTCAATGGAGCTTAAATACGCTTAAATAGAGTTCTATAACAAAATTTATGGTTATTTTACTATGAAAATGCTACTATTATGAATGTGGTATAACTGAGACTTCCAAATTAATTTTGACCAAGATAACATTAAAATTAGATTTTGTGATTTTAATCAGTTCTAAATAATTCAATTAGTTTTCTAATGAAACTTGAATAGCTCAATTGGAGTTTAAGAGCAAAATTTTTGGACGATTTTACCATGGTTTGCTACTGTAGAGTTGCTAATCTAGGACAACAGTAAGTAATAATCTTTCATGCTATTTTTGGATAGGGAAATGACTAAATTAAGCTCCACTATAGTTGGATAATTTATACTTTATGAACATATTTCTAATCACACTAGAATAAAATCAAGCAGAGTTAAGAGACAAAAGTTATGATAGTTCTAAAATGGAGTATTGTATATGTATGGATAGTGGTATGTTTTGTGCACGTATTACATGCACTGTGGTACATGCAATGAAATTCAAGATAAATCCAAATTTGAGCATATATAATCTTTAAAAATATTGATAATGCCTCTAATATCATATATGAGATTATTGCGTCATGAAATAGCAATTTTGAAGGATTTGAAAATATATTCTTGCCTATTATTGAACCCAAATTGAAAAAAATTCGACATTAATGCGATTGCTCCTCAAAATTAAAGAAATTACACAAGCAATCACTCTAAGAAATATGGACAGATGTTGAACAAGGTTTTTCCATGTTGGTAGAGAAGTTTAGAGTTGATTTGAAGATGTTAAACTCAAGAATAGAGTTCTTATAAAAATAGAGTGGATTTTAAGTCCCCTCTCAAGCTGAGTATTTAGCGATTTATTTCAAGAAAATGGTGAGAAAATTAGCATTTGACTAAAGAGAAAATGAAGAGGAGAATGAGAGGAAGAAGTTTACTTTTTTGTAAATTTTTTCTAAATTTACTTCGGATCAAACAACTAGTGGAATGTGAGTATACTGCTATGTTAAAAATATTTAAACTTTATTTTAATTACAAGTTTGTCATTGAGTCAATTCCAATTTAAATTTGGTCAAGTATGGTTGCTGGGCTTCTAGAGATAAATTTGGAGTTGGTAAGAGGTTAAAATTAGAATTCATGATTTAATTTGCTTATTTTAATTGAGTCTTTGCTTGAAAATTGGCCGTCCAAAATAATTCAACAAAAATATGAAAAAAAACCAAACTAATAAGATAAGAAGTCCCACTCTATGAAATTTGAAATTGAAAACTAGATTGAAAGATATAGTTCAATTTACTCAGTACCGCTTGTATCTGTATCTAGACTCTCGTGCTGATATAGATATTATAGAATAAACCAATATGCGAGCTTAAGAATTAGGAGCATTACATTCTATCCACCTAAAAAAAATTCGTTCTTGAAATTTAAATCAAGAATGGAAGACAATAATAAGGTATATTGTAAAATCTTGATAGTTTAATGTTAAGTTCAAATTCTAGAGTTGTCCACATGCCTCTTGAATACTCAGGTAAATAGAGGAAGTCCTTGTTAAATATAACATGATAATATCATCTCCACAGAGTATTCAATCCCCATGTAGTACAATGTTAACATTAAAATTTGCTTATTATTGGTGTATCCACCCAGTGATCTCAAATATTGTCATTTTAGAATTTTTATATGTAATTATTTGATAAGAGTAAAATAAATATTTGGGAAAATATGATAATCTATGACAACTTCCTAAGAATGAAAGAATAAACATATGTTGCTTATGGAGGACAAAGATAGAATTAGGATCGGAAATATAGAATATGACAAAGAATAGGATAAGAATGTAAGGAAATGTTAATGGATATTGCCTACATGCATATGACAGAATTCTAAGGTCATCGATCAAATGATAAAAATAATTGGCTTCTCTAATGCCACTCTGTAATGCCTCAAATCACTCTGTAATGCCTACATGCATATGACAGAATTCTAAGGTCATGGGTCAAATAGTAAAAATAATTGGCTGCTCTAATGCCACTCTGTAATGCCTCAAATCACACTAGTGAGCTGAATGTGTGTCCCAATAATGGGTAGGGTATCACCGGTATACACTCTCAATACCAGAGTGCACAAGGTTAGTCTTTTATTTATAATACAAATACAAGAAAGAGATATGGAAGTATGAATACAAGATATAAATCATAGATCTTAATTTACTTGCTACAATATCACATGCATAAATATAGCAATATTCAAAAATTGACATATAGAATTGATAAGTAATATGTACATCGAAAGGCTGCTATATAAAGTTAAGTATAATATTAGAACAGAGCATCATAGATACTGAATATATGCATGAGTATTCAAATACAACGGATAGAACTAGGAAGTAGGATGCATATGCACATACAAACCAAAATGATAAATATAAAAAAATGAAGATTCTATAAGAAGCCGACTATTAGCGCTCGGCCTACTCCTATAAATATAGATCCCCAAGGTGTGATTCTTTCTCCTCTGCTACTGTTGTCTCTACTGTTAAACCTGGAATGTGATAATCTCAGAAGTCAAAACCCAGATAAGAATACAAATCTAAGTTTTTGATACTCTATGGGAACTTGATAAGGATGTGTATGGGGCATACTAATAAGAAACAATATAAAGTGTTTGAATCTTAAAGTATACTAAATATAACATGATTCGTGACATACATGGTATTTATAGTATAACGTGATCAAGTTATAAGGTATGCCAAATATAATAAGAATCATGTGGTATATAGTATATATAAGAAAACTTGAATCATGAAGCAGTTAATGTGTATAACATAATATGATCATGCAAATGAATGCAAACTCTATCTATTACTTTTAAATTGAATGGTAGGAGTATTCATGTGTTTTAGAAGAGTACCGTGCATATACGGTACCATGCTACAAGTTCAGTCGTCGCACGAACTGACCACCGTTAGGCGAACAAATACTAGAATCCAAAATCATGTGCATACCTAAGATCACAATATCAAACGTCGGTCTACATGAGCTAATCTACCGCTAAGCAAATTTAGAACTGATATGTTAGTACACAGATTGGCTGATGCATCTCAGACAAAACAAGCAGAACAAACAGAACATATAGAATAGATAGAATTAAAACTCCCACAATACGTGTTCCATTCCACCATTTATTTCTCACATACCCACAATATAATAAATACTAAATATTAATATATCAAGATATCATATATAATGAGGGAGTATGTATCAATAGCCAAGTAAAGATGAAACGACACACGCGACAATACTGGAAAATACAAGAGTGATTTTGACAAGTACAAAAGTTACAAGTCATGTGCGTGAAGTATCACTACCAAGAAAGTATAATATGTACAAATAATATCATGAAGTAAACAAACATGCATGAATATATATCATATCTTGTATCAAGTAGTATATGCACAAATATGATATATAAGCCTACACATCAACTATGACAGGTCTGAAATCATTATGTACAGGTAATAACAAGAGTGACTAAATATGTGTATGTGTGTATCATATTATAATCAAGTAGTATATGCACAAACATGATATATGTTCTTATATTGCTGCAACTTAGTAGACATTAGATTTTTGGGATATGTTTGACCATTACAATTTGGAATTAGATGCCAAGATTTAGTGTAATTATAGAAAGTTTAATTATCTTTCCAATGAATCTTAAATGAACTTAAATAGAGTTCTAGAATAAAAGTTATGGTTATTTTACTATAAACATGTTGTTACTGCTAGGGACCTGCTATAACTGAGACTTCCATATTATTTTTGACCAAGATAATATTAAAATTTGTTCATAATATTTTAACTAGTTCTAGATAATTCAATTAGATTTGTAATAAACTTGAATGGCCTCAATTGGAATTCCGGAGCAAAAATTATGGTCATTTAATCATGGCTTACCATTGTAGAGTTGCTGATCTAGGATAACAGTAAGTAATAATATTCCATGCTATTTTTGGTAGGAAAAAATGACTAAATTAAGCTCCATTGTTTGGATAATTTGTACATTAGTGAATTATTTTTCTAATAATATTGGAATAAGATCAATCAGAGTTAAAATACAAAACTTATGACAGTTCTAATATGAACTGTTGTGTATATATGGACAGGATACGTTTTGTGTATGTATAATATGCAAAGTATGATACATATAATGAAACTAAAAATAAATGCGAATTTGAGAATGTATAATTTTTAAAAATATTTAATAATATCTTGATATCATATATAAGGTTATTGCATTAAGAAATCATAAATTTAAAGGATTTGAGAGTGTATTCTTGTTTTTTGTTGAACCCAAATCGGAAACGACTCAAAAGAGGAGAAATTCTCCAAGAATCACTTTAAAGAGCAACGACAAGCGCTAGAAAAGGTTTTCCATATTTGTGGAGAAATTTAGAGTTTATTCGAAGATGTTAAACTAAAAAACAAAGCTCTTATAACTATAGAGTGGATTTTTAGCTCACTCGCAGGATGAATATTTGGTGATTTATTTTAGAAAAATTGAGAGGGAATTAGGTTTGAGATCTGAAGATAAAATGAATAGAAGAACGAAAGGTAAACACATGATTTGTTTTAGATTTTTCTAAATTTATTCTTGGGGTCAATTAACTGGTGGAAGCTGAGTATGTTGTTATGTTAAAAATATTTAAACTTTATTTTAATTACACGTTTACTATTGGATCAATTCCTATTCAAATTTGATCAAGGATGGTTGTTGGACTTCTGAAGATAAATTTGAAGTTAGTATGATGTTAAAATTGGAATTCATGATTTAATTTGATTACTGTAATTGGGTCTTTACCCAAAAATCGACTGATTTTGAATAATTCAAGAAAAATATAAAAAATCCAAAATAATAAGATAAGAGGTCCTACTCTACATAATTTAAAATTGAAGACTAGATTGAAAGATATAGTTCAATTTACTTAATATCCATCCGTATCAGTATCTAGACTCCTGAGCTAATACGGATAATAAGAAATAAACCGATACATGAGTTTAAAGATTAGGGTGTTACAGTCTTTGTACTTTACAGGTACAAAGTTTGAGAGTATGCTAGATACGTTAGCAGCTAAAGCCCCCTTCTATATATAGGACATTGGTTGATCCTCGTGCATAGATCATTTAAGAACTTTGCATAAGTAGGAAATTGTTAGCTAAAATATAAAAGAAGTACATTGTGCTTAAACAACTCAAGAGTGTGCTCTAATTGAAAGAGTATTTATTCAAGGAAATTGGATAGGGAGCCTTGGGACTGGATGTAAGGACAACGAAAGAATCAGATGTTGAGGAGTCAGGCTTCTCAGATGTGCTAGAAAATGGGGGATTAGAAGATTAAGTATGAGATAATGAAGTGAATGAAGTGGTATCAAGGGATGTACCCTATAGTAAAATATGAGTGGAGTTAGTTAGTATAGCTATATGATTGTCAACCTACTTGCTATATCGAAGTTTGTGTGTAGCATTGCATTGCTTGTATTGTAACTGCATAGATTGAGATGAACTGGCAGTAGGGTTAGTCAAAGGTTGGTTTTGGAATGTGCCTTCCAACGTTCACTCATTAGCTAGCTGTCCAGGCTGCTGCTCTAGTCTCTTGACATGCTTAGAATTAACAATGAGTTGCTGGTTAGTCCATTACATAAAGTTGCAAAACCTCTTTTCTCTCTAAGTGAGATTTTTCATGCGTGTGTCTAGGTTGAAACAAGCCTTGAGAATATTCTCAATATTCTTCTCAAGTGAGGACATGCGTTATAATCATTGTTAGACCCTTAATGTGGATAGGAAGTACTGAATGAAGGGGCTCTAACTTGATTGTTTCAATATTATTAGAATTTGGTTATTGGTATACACCCATGTTTGTTCGTTAAAATTGATTGTTGGCTAAAGGTTGTATGCTAGAATTTGGGACTTCCTAATAAAGTCCCTGGTTCCATGAGAGATTGGAATGGTTCCTCCTACTAGGATTATATTTTGGAGCTTATGTATTTTCATATGTCATAGATATAAAGCATTGATTTGTTTAGGTGCAGGACCCATGTGATTCACTAACAATGGAAACTCCTCCATAACATGATTGGTAAAATTGCAATTAAAGAAATTAAGAGTCTGCAATTGATTAACCTGACCAACTTGGGAGTACTAGGGACTTTTATATCTCTATTCTCCTCATAGGGGCAACAATTTTAGTCTTGAAACATATGGGACTGTTTAGACTATGGTGACCATCCCTACTCGTCAAAGTTGAAGTGCTCGACTCTTTAGCGGCATTCTTCCACTACATAGTCATCCAAGATAAATTGTCGAGAAACTCCCACACATCTTGCTCATTCATCCTTATATATTCTTCCTATCTTTTTGATGTGTAATCAAACCTCCATACATGATCTGATACAACTGCAAGTTTATCACATAGTGGGGGTGCTGAGCTAAGAGGTCCTTAAACCATTCCAAGTACTTTCAAAAATATTCTTCTATCATTTAATGGAAAGATTGATGGCATTTTGAATCTTAGCCATCTTATGAGTAGGATAGTACTTTTCAAGAAATATCATAGCAAATTTGTCCCAAGAAGTGATAGAGCCAGTGGGCATTGCTATACAACTACTTCTTGACATTATTTTTGAGGGCAAGAGAATAAAGCATATCTTAATTGCATCTTCAAATAAGTGTTACACTTTGATTATGACACAATTCCTAATACTTAATGATAAAAAGATATGCATCTTCAGGATTAGATCTAATGAATTTTGAAAGCATGCTAATATACTGCAGTTTGTATTTGCAAAAGTTACCCACAAAAGCTGGTATCTTAATATAAGATGGAAATGAAGTGCTTATTGGGTTAACGACGATACTGAAAACTTAATATCGATGGATCAATTTTCTTACCACCCAACAAGAAAAATAATTTGATGTCATAACTGGATTTATTATGGGAACATACTGGCATTAACCAATGGAGATAATAAAAGGATGATGATGAGATGATGTGACGCAGACTAGGGATCTAAATGGAGGAATAATCAGACGTGGAGATATGAGAAACAAACATGGAAGAATTAATGATCAATAAAAAGACCGACTCTATATAAATTCAAACTTCCTAGTCACTAATGTTGAAAATACCTAGACCTTGTTTGTAGAAAGTCCTTAGGGATCAATGCCTATTTGTGTTTAAGCTGGATTATATTGAATGAGGTGTATGATTTTTGAGCCAAAAAAGAGTAATGAAATCTCTATCTTATACTTGTTAGGTTCTAGATAGCTTTTAAAAGAATTACAAGTAATAATGCAATCAAATGCAGCAACCCAACAATGTAAATAATAGATGCCTTTCTCCAGTAATCACCAACAAAGAGAAATAAAATATGATGTAAAACTTTACTTGACTCTACCAAAACAATGACTCTAGATCCCTTTAGTTATTTTTAAAAAAATCAGGAAGCTGAGATAAAGAAAAAGGAAAAAGATCAAAGACAGAAGCTATACCTAAACCATTCCCTATCTATATTAGCCATTAGGTGCCAATCAAAGCTTAGAGTTTGACTCTTGGGTTTAGGAAAGTTACTTTTGCTACACCCATATATCTCCTCTAGAACTCTCGAATATCTGATTCAATCTATCTACAAATTGATCACGTAATTAATTTGTAGAACGCAAGAAAAAAGAGAAGATCATTGTCAATCTCCAGCAATGATGCCAAAATTTAATTTATTAATGCAAGTGTACAATATTAATTTCAGTGCTTTACAGGTCAATCCCACATGGAAAAATTGATATTATAGTCTAAAATTTAGCCAACGAATCAACTAAAGAAGAGGAAAGTGGTTTTCTAGAAAAGCTTTACTTAACTATTTGAAATTGGTGAAATATCAAATGTACTAAATTTAAGATATTGCTAAAATTAACAATTCTTTCTTATCTTTTTAACATACAAAGTCACATTGCACAATAAAAAGATCTTTATTTTAAATTAATCAACTTTAATCCCTGAGCATAAAATACCAAAAAAATCAATCTCAGTATAAATCATCAAAGAAATCCCAACTAATTAAAATAGAATAAAACACTAATTAAAGATTAGACAAAATAAATCATTAATTCCAAATCCAACTTAACAAGCATAAGCTATCAAATTATATCAATTTCTTGATTTTTAAGAATTATTTATAGCCCACTACAATCCTAATTCAACCCAACTGATTCTACAAAATATATAAATCCTAAGCCAACATAATCTTATCTCTAAATGTATGATATTAATCCAATCTACAATTATTAGAAACCAATGTTCGGGATTAGATAGCTTAAAATATTATTTTTAGGTTCAAAACACAAAAGTAATTTCAGCCAACCCATAATTCTATGGACTGGATTTTCCATTATGCAACACTTCTCTAAAACAGTTATAAGTTTTGCATATGAACTCCAATGGAGCTGTCTTAGTACCATTTCGAAGATAATTAAGAGCTTTGCAACTTTCTCCCACAAAAACTCCAATTCAAGCTTTATTTTTGTTAAATATGCTTTTGTACTTGATACAACTCACATAAGTTTCCACTTTTGATCATAACTAACTTCCTTTGCTCATATACTTTACATATTGGTTCCTTTTCTTCTTCATTGCAAATCTTTTATTAATTGTATTAAAACACTTTATATACTCAAATAAAAATTATTTATATACAATAATAGAAAAATGAAGGAGCAAATATGCAATTTTCGGTACTCATACACTGGCTTCTGTTGCTGCGTGATGATTGGACTCTTCTCCACAATCTTGGAAATATCTCCTCCTATAACTTTGTTGATATTCCTCTTGGGTTTTGAAGCTTGCACCCTTCTCTCCTTATTGATCATTTGCTCAATATTCTGATCTAACGCCTCAAACTATACCCCAAAAATTTTAGCGATGTATCCCATTTATGGGTAAGATATTGCCAGTAGGTACCCAAAAAAGGGTATACTAGGCCTTCAATAATAAAGCACGATGCAATCAGAGTGCACAAATGGAAGAAATTATATTGCTACAATAAAAAATATTATATTGTATCATCCAAAATGGTTCTGAATAAGATTATATATAGATGATTATATGGAATGTTGCCCATAATAGATTTTTATTGCAACAAACGATAGGCAACTCATTGAACAAAAGAATACAAGTTAAAACTAATTAAGTATGTTACAAAATCTGAGATAATTACATCAGAAAAAATGTCTTCAACTATCGAACGAAGATTTGCTTTTCTCCTAAAAGTGTGAACCTTTAGTTGGCTGGCCCTTTTTGAATTTTCTAACACCTGGGTGTGTAAAGATAACCCAGGGGTTAGACCTAACAAGAAATAAACTTGCACAAGTGACATAAATTAATATTAACAGGAATTATATAATAAGAAAGCATAGAATTTGTGTAAACTGACAGTACTTGCAGGGTATGACAGAATGGTCTCAAAAGCATGTCATAGTAAATAAATTCATAATACCCATACAAAGCAAGATGAAGATGTAATGTATAATGAGATATCTAATATTATATAACTAAATTAATGCTTGTAATGCTAAGTCTTAGGATGGTCCATACATCTCTGGAACGCTCAAGCAATCAAAAAAGTTCCCGTTAAGTATAATGTAGCAATATCATTCTCGTGGAGTATTCATTCCCCATGTGGTACTAAGGTAATTGATGTGATAATTCTACTGCAAGCATATAGTGTCAGTTGTAGCGCTAATAGGTCGTTCCCATAAGAATCTAGAGTGTTTTGCAATCTTGCTAATCCTATTATTTTAACGAGTTAACTATGAGTCTAGATTGATAATTTGCAATTCTAATTAGCCTAGGATATGAAATCCACTAATTCACAAACAAATATTATCTGAATTTTTAATTTAATTCATACTTAAAGTATTCTAAGTATGGACTATCAAGTGGTGTGCAAGTATAATCAATCAAAGAAATTACTTTTTATAGAGATAAACTAAATCGTTAGATAAATTCAACAAAACAAATAAAATCCAATAACTCCAAATCCTAACTAAGCATATGCTATCAAAATATTTAAATTAAGCTTAAGCTATCAAAGTTTTAATCTACGAGTTCTTATATTTTTATTTTTTCATAGAAAAAATCCAATATTATTTATTTTTATTTTAGAAAGAAAACAAATAGATTAATGTAAGCTTGATCCCAAGTTTCATCTACATCCTAGGACTAAGCTAATTAGCTACTCATACTCCTAATTAACAAGATCCTACTTTTATTTATGAAAACGATTAAAAATCCTATTTTTCCTGTAAAATAATTAAAGATTGGCACTATAAAGTAAGATAAATCTATCTAAAAAGTAAATAAAATAATTAAACTTACAAAAATGAACTTTTGAATAATGACGCACCTCTGGAGCACGGTATTGCAGCCGTCATTTTTTCGGCAAACCCTAATTTTATTAAATAATTTTCGAGTACAAAATAGCATGATAAAAAAACTAGTTACAAGTACACAACCAATATATATGTTTTGGAGAGCCAAACCCTAATCTGAGTAAAAGTGAGTAACTATAAAATTACATCGAAAATCCCGTAGAAAATTCACCTAGATTGGGCCCCATGGAGTTGCCAATTAGCGACAAATGATGCTAAATAGCCACAAAAGTTGATCTTCTGAGCCTCAACTTTGTTCTGCTTGAGTATCTTCTCTTGTTCCTTTAATTTTGATGACTGTAATCAACTTTAACCTTCTGCAGCATCATAGTCCTGTAGCTTTGCTCACTTTTAACTCCTCTCTGGGCTTGATTTCCTAATCCGGCTCTGAGTTTATACCATCTCCTTGTAGGAATGGTGAACCTGAAAAACACACCACAAATACCCAAGTAGAATTATTTATATCCAAAAATAGATAATATGGAGGTTATAAATATGCAATATACAGCACTCATCACACCCCTATACCTATCTTTTGCTAGTACTCAAGCAAAATCTAGACCTAAAAAGAAAAAGAAAAATCCTAACTCACTTTCGAAGGAATCGCGATTGCACTTATCATGTGCAACAAGCCATTACACTCCTAGGTTAGCCTAGTGGACGAGTGATGTCTCATGAGCGTTTGCAGTGAATATACTCACAAAATTTGTGATGAAGTTAGATTAAGGAAACAAGAAAAGGAAAATAAGGATAACCAAAAATCAAGAAAAATGAAAGAAATTTTTACAAAAGAAAGGATTTTTTTTGATATTTTCTTCAATTAATCTCACTAATATACAAACTCAAGAACGCATTTAGATTATTAGTTTTCAAGTTAAGTATCATATCAAATCTACCTATCATTTTATTCAAAAATTCAAATCCTATCTTTCAATACCCATAATTAGATAATTCATTGGCTCATATACATCTATGTGCACGTATGATAGTCTACTTTGGTTTTAGTCTCCAGCTCTAACTCAGGATTCATTTCCTCTCTCTAAGCAAAGATTTTTTTCTCTTTTTTTTAACGAATATTTCACCTTTCATGCGAATATTCACGCTTACTTATTTGCAAAGTACCTGATTACTCGGATTATACTCTTTTTTTTTTCATTTATGAAGTTATTGTCTTAATACCAGGCTCAGCCCCTTTTTTTATTTTTTTTTTCTTGTTTTTCATTTCTAAGGCTATTGCCTTAAATACCAGATTCACATTCTTTTATTTCTTTTTTTTAGAATTATTGCCTTAAATACTAGGCTCATCCCTTTTTTTATTCTTTTATTCTTTTTTTTCTTATTTAGAGAGAAGACTACTAAATCGTTATCATCTTTGTGCTTAACCTAATAAACTATTGTAAAATGGAAATTAGATGTATACTTACCTCAAAATTACTATTAGCTGTATTTATTTTTCAGATTTTAATATTTTTCATAAAATTTTTAGTGTTTCATCTAATCTACTCTCCTATCAAATTCTAAATCTAAATTTATTCTTTTATTTGTAATTATGTTGATTTATTGAAGGAAAAATATATAATAATTTTTTTTACTTCTGTTTATTTTTCAATTTTTTTTCTTTTTAGTTAATTACCCTAAAAACTACCCAAAGTATAAAATAAAGAAAAAAAATCTAAAAATAAAATAAAATAATCCTAGAATAAAAACTAAAAATCCTAAAAAACACAAAAAAAAAATCTCTCAATCCACTCCCTCACACCTAAACTTGTGTATGCCTTCATACACAAATCATTGGTGTCATCCCCTTTGCCTCCTACTCGATTCTCCAGGTACACGATGTGCATGTGCAGTAGAACTCCTTCCACGATCAACTTGTTTCAATCGATACCAAATTTTTTCAAGACCACGCTAGACAATATTGATTTGCTCAGTGGGATCTGCTAGCAAGTCTTGGTCAAAGAAGGCGTCATCCTCCTCCTCTTGTGTTAACTTAGTGACATATATATTTTCATCAACCGTGTTTTCGTTCCAATTCTCTTGAACAACAGCGTGATATGTCACTGATATGTGCTCTATGGTTATGAACACATGTGAGGGTGCATATGCATCAAACTCTATTGACACAATTGTGTAATCAGACACGACAGAGGCAAACTAGTCCTCGACTACATCTTAGCATCTATAATCGTGTCAACTAATTTTGTGCACATACAAAAATGAGTGTCCTGACGCATGATGCAATCAATAATGCGTAATGTGGGAGTGTAAAATGATGACATGTGTGTAATTCCTATTACATTAGTGTTGATCTAGTGGCAAGTCGCGTGTACATTGCGATAAAGTATTTTGCTGTTGATCCCTCTATCACGTGTCACTCTGTAATTAGAACCCATCCGTATAAGATATTTGTCAATCATGTCTAGGGTTTGATTCCCACTGTGAAGGAGGATACCAGTGGATGCAGAGATGGCCGCTGCATGCACTTCGTAGATTTCTCCACGCCAGTAGAGTTTAATGGTTTTATGATTCTTTGAAATATTGAATTTTGCAAAACTAGAATAAAACTTTTCTATTAACTCTGGAATGTAAAATAAATTAGGCGTGTATACTAAGTAATTCCATCCCAAAATTTCTACGGTGGATAAAAAATATACCAAAATGCAACAAAAGTTTCACCAAAATATTTTTCACACACAAACGATGTCATTGGACTACACCAAAGATTACTTAAAAATATTCTAATTTAAAAATAAATAGAAGATCTAAGAATCTCACCTCCCTTGAAATTTCACAGGAAATGCCCAAAAAATGCTGCTGTTTGGCGGTGTTTGCCACTGTTTGGCGGCAGAGATAGCGTCTGGCTCAACTTCGTGGAGGAGGAAGATGAGGTGGAAATCTAGCTACTGGTGGCCTCTGGATTGAGCTCAAAGTGAAGAATCTCGGATGTTCTACAATGAATAAACAAATAGGGCAAAGGGGGGCTTTGGGAAGGATTAGGGCTGCTAGGATTAGGTTGGGGCTGGTGTGGAAAATTTATAGTGATGGCAAATTTCGATCAACCCCTCACTTTTTTGCAGTTTTGCTTTGCAACCCTCACTTCTATTGTGTCTTGTATCATGTTAGTAATACACAATATACAAAAAATACATTCTAATATACAAATGAATACATACCCCTACGCATAGATTGGGTTGTGAAGTATCACGACCTCTGCATTATCGCTCGCTCGAGTCTCTAAAAACAGTTTTAATATCTAACCATTCACATTAAATAAATCACCTTTTATAGGGTTATCAATATCGATTGTACCGTGATGGTGCACCGCCCGTACTATGTATGGTCTATTCCATCTTGACCTCAATTTTCCAGGAAATAAATATAGCCTCGAATTATATAAGAGAACTTTTTGCCATGGTGTAAATGACTTGCGAATAATCAAATTGTAATAAAACACTTTAGTCTTCTCTTTATAAATCTTAGCATTCTCATATGCATTCCTTCTAATCTCATCAAGCTCATTAAGTTGTAGCCTCCACTACTCGCCGGCGTTTTCAAGTTCAAAGTTGAGGAACTTAATGGCCCATAAAGCCCTATACTCAAACTCTACCACTAAATGACACACTTTTCCAAATATCAACTGATAGATAGACATGCCTAGATTGGTCTTGTAAGCAGTACAGTAAGCCCATAATACACCCGCTAGTTTACATGACCAATTTTTTCTATTGTGTTACACTATTTTCTCCAAAATCAGTTTGATTTGGCAATTGGAAATTTCTACTTGCCCATTGGTTTGTGAATGTATGGTGTAGCTAACTTGTGGGAAATCGAATATTTCCGCATGAGCACCTCAAATGACCGGTTAGTAAAATGGGTACCGTTATCACTAATAATAACTTGAGGAATGCCAAATCGAGAAAAGATATTCTCTTTTAAAAACTTGGCAACAACTTTGTTGTCATTTAATTTTGCGGCAATTGTCTCTACCCACCTATTTGGAAACATAATTGACATTAACCAATATGTATTGGTTTCCAAATGAGTTGGATAACGGTCCCATAAAATCTATACCCCATACATCGAATATTTCAACCTCAAGGATGGATTGCAGAGGCATCATATTGCGCCATAAAATTTTGCCTATGAATTGACATTGTGTGCATGTTTTGCATTATTCTACAGCATCTTTAAAAATAGTTGGCCAACATAAGCCACTCTGCAACACCTTTTCAGCCATTTTTCTTGGACCAAAGTGTCCTCCATAACAAAGATCATGACAAAAGGAGAAGACACTTTGTATCTAATTGTCAGGTATGCATCAATATATGATCCAATTTGGACAACATTTGAACAGATATGGTTCATCCCAATAAAATTTTTTTACTTGGGACAAGAGTCTATATCGGTCTTGCTTGGACCTATGGGATGGAATCTCCTAGGTCACAAGATAGTTCACATTGTCAGCAAACCATGCTTCACGCATTAATGCAAGCAATTGCATTATGGGCAATTGCTTGGAGCATTAGTTGGAGCGTTGGGCAGGCGAGACAAGTGATCAACTACTAAATTATTAGCACATTTCTTGTCTAATATCTCAATATCAAACTCTTGTAACAGGAGGATCCATTGAATGAGCCTTACTTTTGCATCTTTCTTAGTCAACAAATATTTCAAATTAGCATGATTATGTACACTATAATCTGTGATCCAATCAAGTAGGAACGAAACTTTTTAAGTGCAAAAACGACTATCAAAAACTCTTTCTCCGTGGTAGAGTAGTTCAACTGGGCATTATTGAGTCCCATACTTGTATAGTAAATCACATGTGGCTACTTATTAATACATTGTCTAAGGACAACACCAATGGCATTGTCAGATACATCACACATAAGCTCAAAGGGCAGACTCCAGTCTGGCGCATGAATGATAGGAGTGATGGTGAGCACCTTCTTGAGCTGCTCAAAGGCTCTAAGACAATTAGGTGTGAAATCAAATGGCACGTCCTTGGCCAGTGATATGTCAAAGACCTAGCAATTTTGCTAAAGTTTTTGATAAATCTTCTATAAAACCCAGCATGACCAAGAAAGGAGGGTATATTTTTCACTGATCACGGAGGTGAAAGATTCACGATGAGGTCTATCGTAGCTTTGTCAACCTCGATACCATTCTTCGAGATGATATACCCTAGACTATGCCATGTTTGACCATGAAATGACTTTTTTCTCAATTCAATGTTAAGTGTTTCTGTAACGCCCCATTTTCCGGAGGGATAAGAAAACGGAGTGCGTTACCGGCGGGCACGTGTAAGTCGACGTGCACGAGGCCTATAAGTATGTAAAAGAAAAAATGAATTGAGCTGAATACTAGTTATCAACCAGGATCTTAGAAATTAGTCTACTGCCATATAAAAGAGAAGATATACATGTCTAAAACAGAAAGCAATAATTAGGTACTGATACAGAAGTTGGGAACTCCAACTAAGCCTTCAAAAGAGGTATACATACCAAACCCAAAAATACAAAAAGTGGAGGCCTAAGAATCTACTGCTGCTCGGCCTGCTCCAGAAAGTACGGGTCGTGCGATGGCGGATCCTCGTTCACATGCTCAGTACCTGAGCGTGTGGAAAAACTCAGGGTCAAACCCGGCAAGTAAAACAATAAAAGCTAGGGAGTGTATAATATAAACAAATAAGTAAGATATGAGTATGGATATGAAAGTATGCACATGTGTGAAAAATATTAAACGATCAAGTAACAATATCAAGCAGAGATATACATGCATATCAAGTCTAAGTTAACATCTTATTTTAATTTATATTTGAACTAACTGGTGAAAAAATAAACTTGTATGTCATCAATATCAAGTATGGAGACTAATGCATATCAAGTTTAAATTAATATCTTATTTTAGTAAATGTTTTGAACTGAATGGTGAAGAAATGACTCGTATCGTGAAAGTACCCGTGCATACTCAGGACCCGGCCAAGATGCTGGCGCTGAACCAGCCGTGCCGCTAGGCACTCAAGCAGATACCGATTACTGAGTAATCGGTCGTCCCATCAACATGAACTAAACAAGAGATGATGGCTCAGTACCACCCGGGCGCCCTCGCGGATGGGCCCCTATTTCGGTTGCGCAACCTATCCTAAATCTTTCACGATACAATATTTGTCCACCCTTTAGTTCTTCCATAACCCAAGATTTCAAGTTATATTACATGCAAATCAATCCGGAAATATGATAAACTAATCATGTCAAGATTAATACATATACATGTCTAGAACAAGCAAGATGTGGTCCATGTCAAAATCAAGTTAACAGGCAAGTTAGGATCCATGGCACCATCAAGACATGTGTATATACTAACAAGGAAAATTCGAAATATTTTCATGTATCTTGTACAAGTAATTAGTATGTATATGTCAAAGTAAATATGATGGAATATCAAAATCAAGTTAACAAGCAAATCCGGATCCATGACATTATCAAGACGTGTATGTACTAATAAGGAAATCCGATAAAATTTCGTATATATTGTACAATTAACTAGTATGTATGTGTCAGTGCAAGTATGATGGAGTATAGAATGTTAGAATGAATGTTATGAAAATGATTATGTATGTAAACTACACATAAATATAAGTATACATATAAATACGTATGTGAGTATTAAGATGTAAAGATACCTAGAATGATCATATATGTGAATCATGCATATACAATTATGCATATAAACACATATATAATTTCATGTATGTTGTACAAGTTACTAGTATGTATATGTTAAGGCAAGCATGATAGTTATAGAATACTAGAATGTGTTATGCAAATAATGATCATGTATGTAAACCACGCAATACAATTATGCATATAAACACATTAGGCAAGTGGGTACTAAATTGTAAGGATAGGAATTAAATAGGCTTAACACTTTTATAACAATTAGTTTAACAACATATTGATTTTCTAAATTCTAGTATGATTTCATAGTATGGAAAGTAGCAAATTTGTTAAATCTTAGATATGTATATATATATATATGTATATATTTAAACATGGATTAGCATAGAAAGAATTATGACCTAACATAATATCTCGTATGAAAGAAATATTTTAACAATTTAATGTAGAAACTTATTTATTTGAAGTCTTCTTTTTAAAACATGATTATGAATACATACACACACACACACACACATACATATATATATATATATATATATATATATATATACCTATGTTCTAATGGCAAGTGGAAAATGATTTAAAAATCATTGCATTATATATAAAGAACTTATATGGAAAATTCAAAATGTATATCCAAACATGATGAATATTCATAAAGGTAGTATTTTTATAATTTAAAAATAAAGCATATAATTTAACTTTACAACTTGTAGTTTAAGAATGAGAGATTATATATAAAATGATAAATTCGATATATAAACATAGGGTAAAGTATAAAAAAAATCATATTTTTATTTTTCTAGAATAATCATAGAGATTTTTGTATAGAGATATTATGTTTTTAAGTTTTAACAAATCAAGATTCTAAGTTAACCATAAACAATTAGAATTAGAAATAAAACATGAGAGGGAATGTGATTTTACTTGCCTTGATTGGTTAGAGAAGGTAAGCCTATCTTGAGGCTAGGGAACTTCTTCTTCTTTTCTTATTCTTCTTCTCTTTTTCTTCTCTTTTCTTATTCTTCTTCTCTTTTCTTCTTCTCTTGAGTTGGAGTAAAAAAATAAAAAGGAAGTGAATGAAAAATGAAGGGGAGAAAACAAATGAAAGGGAAGAAAAAAATATAATAAATGGGGAATATGGGGGATTAGATGATGGTTGTCATGCTTGTCCAAAGGACAAGCATGGTAAAGTAAGATATGGGTGTGAATAAAACAAAATAGGTATAGGACAAATGAATACTAATATTACGTTATTAGAGTTGTTTAAAATTATAATTTCAAATTAAACTAACCCAAAAAAAGTCAAACTTCATCCTTACAAGTCCAAGAAGAAAGACTAGTAAAAATATGTGGACTCACCGGTGATTAAAATAATATTATTTTAAGTGACTATCTTAAAAATTTCAAGAAAATCACAAAAATATAGAAAAATGAGTCAAACACAACACATTTATTTTGGGATTAATTTGATATCAAGAATGTAACTTATGATGAAATTAGGTTGTTACAGTTTCTCATGGCAACGCATGAGAACTAATTCTAAGTGATACAAAAACTCTTGGAATGAATCTCCAAAGATAGAGAGTCATCTATAAAGATTTTAAAATCGTTCAACCATGTCGGAGAAAATACTCACCATGCACCTTTGGAATGTGGCGGGCGCATTGCATAAGCCAAAGGGCATATGCCTGTATGCAAAGGTGCCAAATGGGCATGTAAACGTGGTCTTTTTCTGATCCTCCGGGACGATAGAAATTTGGTTGTAGCCAGAGTATCCATTTAAAAAATAATAGAACTCATGTCCGGCTAACCATTTCAGCATCTGATCAATAAAAGGTAAGGGGAAGTGGTCCTTCCTAGTTGTAGCACTAAGTTTTCTATAGTTGATACAGACTTGTCATCCCATCTGCAAATGCATCGGGATAAGCTCATTTGCATCATTCTTGACTAAAGTTATTTCGAACTTCTGAGGCACTACTTGAACTGGGCTCACCCATGCAGTATCAGAGATAGGACAATTGATCCCATTATCAAGGCACTTAAGATATCCTTCCTCACAGTTTCTTTCGTTATTGGATTCAACCTATGCTGCGGACCTCTTGTAGGTCGTGAATTATCTAGTAAATGAATTCTATGATGCACTATAGATGGACTTATCCCATTTATAAAGGCCATACTCCAGCCTCCCCTATGTGCTTTCAACACTGATATGAGTACTTTTTTCTGAGCTTCAGTCAAATCTGCAGAGATAATAACTGGTAGTGTGTCGTGTTCACCCAAGAGAGCGTGCTTGAGATGACTCATAAGGGTCTTCATCTCAAACTCAGGTGGACACTCAATAGATGGTCGTAACTGAACTCGTGGTTTAGTCATCAATGGCTCAGGTGGAAGTATCCATCGAGTGGAAGACACATAATTAGATGATTCATCGAGCATATCCAAGAATAAACTCTCATCAACTAAATCATCTGGCTCATCAAAGAATTCCTCCTATTGGTGTTCGCTGGACAACCCTTGGATCGTATTCACTTCTAGGGACTCGTTATGTGGATCACTCGGTTGGCACTCTAGATTGAGTATATTTAAGTCAAGTGTCCTATTTCCCAAGGAAAGTCTCATCGATCCACTCCGGCAATTAATAACAGTATTAAAAGTGGTTAGGAATGGACGTCACAAAATAAGTAGGATATAATACTGTGGATCCACCATAGGTTGAGTCTCGAGAACTATAAAATTGACTGGGAAAATAAACTCTCCAATCTTAATCAAGACGTCTTCAATATCTCCCATAGGCTTCTTCAAAAATCTATCGGCTAGCTGTAACATAATCGTTATAGGTCTCAACTCTCCCAATCCTAGCTGCTGGTACACTGAATAAGGAAGCAAGTTGACATCACTCCCAAATCTAGTATAGCCCTTTCAATCACTGTAGTCCCTATGGTGCAGGAGACAGTAAGACTTTCAGGATCTTTGTACTTCACAGGTACTAACTAAGATAGGATGCTAGAGATGTTAGCAGCTAGGAAGACTTTCTTTGGAACATTTGTTGTTCTCTTTTTTGTGCATAAATCCTTTAAGAATTTTGCATAAGCTGATACTTCTTGGATTGCATCAAGAAGAGGAACATTGACCTTAACTCGCTTGAATAACTCAAAGATATACTCAACCTGAGGAGAATTTTTCTTCAATCGATTTGGATAGGGAGCCTTTGGTTTATAAGTACGGTCAATAGGAGGATCATAATTAGAGGGGTCAGACTCCTCTATCGTGCTAGTTGGTAGATCCTGGGATGATGATGAATCATGAGGTGATGATGGAATTGTAGAATCAGAGAGTGTAGCCTGTCGTGCATTAGGAGTAGAATCAGGTGGCATGGCTACATGATTGTCTACTAGCTTGCTAGAGCGAAGCGTGTGAATGGCATTAACTTGGTTGACGTGCGATTGATTGGAGTTAGAGGAACTAACATTAGGCTTTGTTAAGGGTTGACTTGAGAAAGTACCCCTGCCATATTCACTCATTTGACTCGCTAATTGTCCAACATGCTGCTCTAAGTTCTTAATAGTTTGAGAGTTCATGATCAGGTGCTGATCTGTTTTTTGAAGAAAATTAGTTGACACTTTCATGAGATTTTGCATATGTGCGTCAAGGTTGGACAAGGACTTGAGGAGATTTTCAACACTCTTCTCAAGTAACTGCAGTTGCTTTTCTTGGTCATTGTTAGATCCGTAATGTGGATGTGATTGGTTGTGTGCAGGTGGTCTGTTTTGGTTGTTCCCATGATTTGAAGCGTTTGGGTATTGATAAGTATCCATATTTGGCCTTAGGAACTGACTATTGGCTGGAGGGTGCATATTAGGGTTGGGGGCTCCTTGATATTGCCTTGACCCCAAGAGAGATTTAGATGGTTTCTCCAATCAGGATTGTATGTAGAAGCGCATAGATTATTCATGGGTCTTGGATATAAGGTGTTTGCTTGCTTAGGTGTCAGACCCATGGAATTCACTAATAGTGGACACTCCTCCATAACGTGATTTGGAGTTCTGCAATTAAAATATGTGGGACCTTGTATTTGATTTACTTGACCCTTTAGTGGAGCACTAGGAGTCTCCAACGCCTCAATTCTTCGCATAAGAGCTGCAATCTTAGCTTTGGCAGCTATCTAGTTGACGACGCTATGAATCCCACCCTTATTTGTAGATGTTGATGCATTTGATTTCTCAGTGAGACTCTCCCACTACATAGTTTTCCACAATAGGTCCTTAAGGAAGTCCCACGCTTCATCCTCATTCTTTCTCATGAATTCCCCCTAGCACATGGACTCATGAATAGTTTTGGATGTGTAATCGAGTCCTTCGTACACAATTTGATGCAACTGCCACTTTTTTATCACATGGTGGGGGCACTGAACTAACAAATCTTTGAACCGTTTCAAGTATTTCTAGAAGCGTTCTCCCGGCACTTGACGGATTGATTAATTTGATTTCGAATTTTTACTGTCTTATGTGTGGGATAATACTTCTTAAGAAACACTGTAACGAATTCATCTCAAGTAGTGATTGAATCAATAGGCATACTTTACAACCACTTCTTGGTATTATCTTTGAGAGCAAATGGGATGAAGCGTAGTTTAATTGCGTCCTCCAATAAGTTTTGCAGTTTAATCATCATGCATACTTTCTGAAATTCACTGATAAAGAGATATGCATCCTCAGAATCAGAACCAGTGAATTTAGGAAGCATATTGATATACTGCGGCTTCAATTCATAGTGATTACTTGCTACGTGTGGAAGTTTGATACATGATGGTAGTGATGTACACAATGGGTAACATCGATCCTGAAGGATCGAGATCGATTGGTCTATTTATCTCTCATGAATAAATCTGATCTTACTAGTTGACCAAATTGATCACGGGTCCAATGTAGTATGAACCAGTGACCGTGAGTGGATGCGTGAATTTTGTAAACTAAAAAAAGAAGTGGAGTGTGGTGAAGATAAAACAGTTGAAGAAATATGAGCGAAGAAAAATGTGATGTTCTACTGTTTTTATTTTTTAAATTTTTTTTGAAAACTAGAGAACCAAAACACAAAACTGGGGAGAAAAAGAGTCAGGATTCACCTGAGTTGTCGCTATTTGGCAGTTTTTGCTGCCAATTAGCGTCATAACCAGAAAGATTGTCTCTCTGATTTCTGGTACGCAACTCTGAAGCTCGTCTGATCTCTTTAATCTTCCTATATTTGCACTTTCTGGTCCCTGTACACTCAACACATACTGTTAAGCCGTAAAATATTAGAAAAAGCAAGAAAATATCGTTGATTCCTAGTAACGGTGCCAATAACTTGATGTGATATTCTACTGCAAGTACATAGTGTCAGTTGTAGTGCTAACAGGTCGTTCCCACAGGAATCTATAGTGTTTTGCAATCTTGCTAATTCTATTATTCTAACGAGTTAACTATGAGATTAGATTGATGATTTGCAATTCTAATTAGCCTAGGATCAGGAATTCACAAGTTCACAACCAAATATTATCTATTCGTCTTCCTTCTTTAATAAAAATCTAATATTTTAGTTTAATTCCTAGTTAAAGTATCCTAAGTATGGACTACCAAGTGGTGTGCTAGAATAATCCATCAAAAATATTATTTTTTATAGAGATAAATTAAATTGTAAGATAAAATCAACAAAATGAATAAAATCCAACAACTCCAAATCCTAACTAAGTATAGACTATCAAAATATTTAAATTAAGCATAACCCATCAAAGTTTTAATCTACGAGTTCTTGTATTTTTATTGTTTCATAGAAAAAAATCCTATCTTTTTTTTTTTTTTTATTTTAGAAAGAACACAAATAGATTAATATTGGCTTAATCCCAAATTTCATCTACATCCTAGAACTAAGCTAATTAGCTACTTATATTCCTAGTTAACAATATCCTACTTTTATTTATGAAAGCGATTAAAAATCCTATTTTCCCTAAAAAATAATTAAAGATATATACTAGAAAGCAAGATAAATCTATCTAAAAAGTAAATAAAATAATTAAACTTACAAGAACACCTCAGGAGCCCGGTATTGAGGCCGTCACCCTTCGCCAAACCCTAATTTTATTAAATAATTTTCGAGTATAAAATAGCATGATAAAAAAATAGTTACAAGTACACGGCCAATATGTATGTTTTGGAGAACCAAACTCCAATCTGATTGCAAGTGAGTAACTATAAATTTACATTAAAGACCCCGTAGAAAATTCACCTAGATTGGGCCCCATGGAGCCGCCAAGTGGCGGAAAATGCTAAATAGCAGAAAAGTTGATCTTCTGAGCCTCAACTTTCTTCTTCTTGAGTATCTTCTCTTGTTCCTTTGATTTTGATGACTGTAATAAATTTTGACCCTCTGTAGTATCATAGTCTTGTACCTTTGCTCACTTTTAGCTCCTCTCCGGGCTTGGTTTTCTAATCCGGCTCTGAGTTTATGCCATCTTCTTGTAGGAATAGATGTACCTAAAAAACATACTATAAATACCCGAGTAGAATTATTTATATACTAAAATAGATAATATTGAGACTATAAATATGTAATATGTGGCACTCATCAGTAATGCTTAATGGAACTGATTTATGGATAAATCACATGCGTTCTAGAAGTGCACTGTGCACACTCGGTACTATTGCCTCAGACAATGATCTCCCTTGAACTAGCTATACTGCTAAATGCTAGTTTTATCTCGTGCATATACGGAATCACGACCAAGATGTATGTCTCTCTTGAAACAACCATAGCACTAGGTGCTAATATTATTCCGTGCATACTAGGGATCACGACCATAATGTTGGTCTCGCTTGAACCAACCATACTACTAAATGGTAGTATTATCCTGTGCATCCCTAGATTACAGTCAATATGTTAGTCTCTCTTGAACCAACCACACTACTAAGTATTAGTATTATCCCATGCATATCCAGGATCATGACCATGATGTTGGTCTCCCTTGAATCAACCACACTGCTAAGTGCTAGTATTATTCGAAAATAGACATTGACAACATAGGGCTAATGCTGTTGTACAACTTAACTTCTATAACACATATTTCATTCCACCATTCAGTTTTCCCTATCCCATTGTTTTAATATATTTATTCAGGAATCAAGTCATACTAAGTTATAGGAAGTATCAAATAGGGCCAGTATCATGATATCATATCACACAAGTCGAGTTGCCTTTGATGATGGAAATGCTTCAAGCAAGTCAAGATCTAAGTATATGTCTAGGTAAAGGAAGAAGCACACAAGTGATATGATTATTATGCATGTTATGATTTAGGAAGTTATTAGGCAAGTAATCATGTTATGACATCATAGGAATGAATTAATATATAGTATCATAGGAATAAATTAATATATAGTATAATGATTAGTCAAGTAAACTGTAACCATTCTCATCAAATCTATGAGATTAAAAATTGACAAGTAAATTATTAGTTAAGTACAATAACTAAAGTAGCAAAATAATAAATTATGCAGATGTAATAAAGTTTAGCCTAGATTCTTAACAATGATAGTGAATGAGTTTAGACTATCTTATAAAAGGGTGGTTGGCGGGGATCAATTGGGTAGAAGGTGATTAGTAATGTGGGCTAAGTTGGCGAAGATGATTCGGCTAGGTAGAATTTAGCTGACAAACAAGAATCAAATAATCAAAATAGTATAAAAGCCAAGCAAATATAATAGAGATAGGCTTCATAGATAGGGTCGCGGTTGGCAAACCTTGAAGAAGATGGCAAATCCTGAGGAGTTTTAGTAATTTCATCATTGTTTAGTCATTTTGTAGTTGCAAAAAATAAAAATATAATTTTAATTTTTATAGAATTAGAACTTGAACAAAAAAATATAAATTAGAGTTGCAAAGAATAAGTTTCTCTTTCAAACAAGTCTAGAATGTGTTTAATTAGTGTTCAGGATCAAGAGATATCATGGATTATTTGAATATGTCACGAGAACTTTAATATTATATATCAACTCTAATTTTAAACTACTATTTGACTAGAATGTAGTGGGAAAAAATTATAGAATTGTAGATCATTGAATTCTCTTTCTAATGAATCTAATATCAGCCCAATCGAAGATCTAGATCAAAAGTTATGATGATTTTAGTAAATGGTGTGCAAACTAGCTAAATGGGGAACAGGTCTAATTCGGATCAGATCCGAACACTGATCAAGTTGATCTGCATTTGGATAGATCCAAAGACAGATCAAGCTGATCTGCATTTAGCACCCAAGCAGGTTGCGGACCAAATGTGTTTATGTATTTGGTGCCCAAATGGGTCGATCCAAATACAAACGTTGATTCACATTTTGAAGTATGTTTTAAGTTTAAATCCAATTTTAAAGGGTCTATAGATAGAATTAAGAGACAAATTACATGTGAAAGTTATAGGAAATCAAATTATCTTTTAGATGACTCTAAAATCAAACCCATTTGGAATTTTAGATCAAAAGTTATGATCGAAAAACCCAAAATGTATCTAGATGGTGGCAGATTTGCATTTATACAATCGATTTTGGACCCTTTTTAAAGAGTTGGAGGCAGATTTAGATGACAAAAATTTATGAAATTATCAAGAATTATTTTATCATTCCAATGAGACCAAAATCAACTAATTTGGAGTTCTATATCAAAAGTTATGATTGATAAACTAAATATATATCCAGATGACTGCACATCTGCATTAGGGCAAGTATCAACTTTGAACCTAATTTTGAAGGGGTTAAACGGAGTGTCAGGTGACAAATATATAAAATTGTAGAAAATTAAATTATCATTCAAACAAATTGTGTTTATGATTTGAAAAATATAACCATTTTAGTGAGCACTAGCATACCAAAGAGTAGGGTTACTTGCTAAATCAATGCAAGAGTGTGAAAATTTTTGCTATAGAGAGAGTGAGAATGTATTTTCTTGCAAAAAGAAAGATTAGATATATGATTCCTTACCTTGTTCCATCTGAAGATGAGTTCTTAAAGCTTGATGAGCTAGAAGGACTAAAACCCTTACAGATAAAGAGTAAAACTTTAAAGAGACAGATAACTATCTAAAAACACAAAGCTTGAAGAGTGAGACTTTAATGAAAGTCTTAAAGAAGATCTCTTCATTGGGAAAGTTCTTCCTTTTAGAGCTAAAGTTTGAAGCTTTGGATATGATGAGGAAGAATGCAGAGAAAGATGAAGAGGATGAGACGAGTAAATGAGGAGGAGGCGATTAAGTCTTATTTCTCAAGTGAGAGAGTGGAGAGGGATGGTTTGCATGATAGGGTATTGGGGGGGGGGGGGGGTGTTGTACCCTCTCAACCAATCTCTTTTGCAAATTGCAAGAGTGCCATTATCATGGCTTTGCTCAAGTAAAAGAATTTTACCATTAAATAAGTTTAAATTAGTGAAAAAAAGATAAGGGAAAAGCTACATGTGGTAGGTTTCAAAACGACTAGGTTGTTAATTCTACCCAGCTTCAAAATGAATTTCGTCCTCGAAATTCATAGAAGGATGTGCAATTGGAGAAGGATTGTAAGAATCATAGGCATGTAGACACGATTGGATTTTAGTAGAAAGTAATGTGAATTGTAATGATGATGCTGAATAAGAATGATGTGATATGGTGGTATAAGCCAAATTATACCTTGTGCCATCCAACTCAGAGTCCAAAAATGTATTATCAACTATGATATAAGTCCAATTTATTTGGTTCTCGAACTAGTATCTTTTTTTAGTCATTGATGGATATAGTTGATATAGAGAGACTAATACAGAAGATGCAATTAATTAGGATCAATGTCCTACGCACCTTCTAAATATTTCTCATCCTCAAAATTTAATTTAAAAAAGAAAGTATGGTGACAATCATCTGTAAGGATGTGGATCAGACTGGTTGCTTCCTGATGGTCTGCCACACTGCTCGCTTTCCAGGATAATTAATGAATATCTAGCAAGATTTGCTCATAAAGATTTTAATACCCCTTTGCAATAGTTACCAGTAGAGATTATATCTCATTATTGTCATGTCATGGTTTAGAACTCAAAATGGCAAAAGATGTCAAATAGTCATTAATGATTGAAAAAAATTCAAGCTTCATGAGAGTTTTTTGGTTGAGAAAATGATTAAGAAAAAAGAAGCAACTTCAGATAAGTTAATTAAAGGTAATGGATGCAGACAATGTGTCTAAGATGGTTCAAAGATAGAAAAGATGTTCGTAGCTAGATTGACTAAGCACAAGTCATAATATAACTAGCTCAGAACAATCATAACTATCAGATGACTTTCTACAATCTCGCAACCATGGCTCCATCAAAATTTTCATTGTGACTAACAAGTGATTTGGTAGTATTCTGTTGTGATTATGATTTTTAAACTTGTGGTTGTATTGATCTGATGTATTTTGACAGTGCCTAAGCATTTCTTCTACTGTCATCTCTCATTGATTTTATTTTTATACGACATTTTGAAGTCAGATGGTCTATGGCCCAACTAATCAGAAGCAATTAACATATCTTCATACACCTCTCTTTAGTTTGTTTAATCATGTAGCAATAACTACAAACAACTGGTGTTAGATATTTAGTGGTAATTGGTTGCCTCTTTTCAATATTTCTGATGTGAAATATCTACTGCAAGCGCACAGTGTCAGTTAGTACTAACAGGTCGTTCCCACAGAGATCTAAGGTGTTTTACAAGCTTACTATTTCTATTATCTTAACGAGCTAACTATGAGTCTAGATTGATGAGATTTGCAATTCTAATTAGACTAGGATATAGAATCCACTAGTTAACAACAAAATATTATATATTCATCTTCCTTTTTTAATAAAAAATCTAATCTTTTAGTTTAATTCCTACTTAAAGTATCCTAAGTATGGACTATCTAGTGGTGTGCAAGCATAATCCATCACAGAATTTACTTTTTATAGAGATAAACTAAATCGGTAGATGAATTCAACAAAACAAATAAAAACCTACAACCCCAAACCCTAACTAAGCATAAGCTATCAAAATATTGAAATTAAGTATAACTTATCAAAGTTCTAATCTATGAGTTCTTATATTTTTATTGTTTCATAGAAAAATCCTATCTTTGTTTATTTTTATTTTAGAAAGAATACAAATAGATTAATATGAGGTTGATCCCTAACTACATCTACATCTTAGGACTAAACTAATTTAGCTACTCATACTCCAAATTAAAAAGATCATATTTTTATTAGAAAGCGATTAAAGTTTTACATTGGAAAGCAAGATAAATCTATCTAGAAAGCAATTAGAAGAAGATTACCTAAGAAACAATGATGAACTGAAAAAAGTACCTCTGAAGTCGGTATGGCAGCTGTCATCCCTTCAGTAAACCCTAATTTTATTAAATAAAATTCGGGTATAAAATTACATCATAAATCCTAGATTACAAGAATATGACCAATATATAGAGTTCGGAGAATCAAACCCTAATTTGAGTACAAGTGAGAAACTACAAAATTACAATGAAGCCCCCATAAAATATCATGACAAGTGGGCTCCACTGAGCCGCCAATTGCAGCCAAATAATGGCAAAAGTTGATCTTCTGGGCTTCAACTTTCTTCTACATGAATTTTTTGTTCTTTTCTTTTGATTGGATTGATTGTATTGATCATAGACTCTCTGTAGTATTATGGTCTTATAATTTTACTCACTTTTAACTCTTTTCTGGATTTGGTTTCTTAATCAAGCTCTGAGTTTATGTCATCTCCTTGAAGGAATAGGTTTACCTGAAAACACACTAACAATACCCAAGTAGCATTATTTAAATACTAAAATAGTTAATATGGAGGTTATAAATATGCAATATATGACACTCATCAATTTTCCATTACTTGAATAGTCCTGACAATTGACTAAGATTATTCTTTTAGGTAATAGACTCCTCCCTCTTGGCAACCTACTCATTGTGCCATCTTCCCCTCAAGTGTTCGAAATTTACCTCCAAAATCCCAAGGGCATGGGTTGCTATTTTGGTTAGTAGGTTTTGTTGTTTTGATTGTTCAACTAGTCAATAGATTCTTATCATACTAATGTTGTCCCAGCTCAAGGGTCTTCCTATAAGCACTATGGATGCATCCTAGTGTGCAACAAAATTATGAATTGTCTTATGATGGGTTCATTCTGTTGACTTACCATGGTTAATGGTGATGTTTCAATCTAATTAGTTCTAGACGTTATTGCAGCTAAATTGTTTGAATAGGCCTTTGTCGTTATTAGTACTAGTGATAAGGTGATTATATTAGTACTGTATTGTTTAGCCTACCAAGGGGTCTTTTGCGGGGATAATATTTTATCCAATTGCTTATTACTCCGTAAGCCAAGTATAAGTCCAAAGCTTTCCTACAAGTATCATTGGGTATGCCTATGTATCTAGTAGATGTTGCAAACTAATGATACCCTCTTTCTTAAAGTGCTCACTATATGTTTGATCAATGGTGTCCCAATACTAATAGTTCTGATATCAAACAAAACTTAAACAATTGTTAAGTTTATGAATAGTCTTCTTCATTTCATTGAAAGAGTCTTAGTAATTGATATCCCTAATTCCTAATTATTAGGACATGTCTAAGTGTTGAACTCTCGCTCATTCTCATTAAAAACTTGTTCTTACTTGCTAATGTTACTACTATCCTCATTTTTTTGAAAGTAACTAAAATAAGACTTTGCCAAGTCATCTATTAAAGGATGGAGATAGGAATCAAAGTTGGAATCAAAGGATTAAATACATATTCAAGGAGTATGATATGAAGGTGAAGATTTATCTATTGGACAATGCAATGGAAGTAGCAATCTCCTTAGGTTAAAACCAACCATTCCACAAACTAATCTAAATCACTAATACTAATTTATGAAGCCTAAGCTCTGCTACTGCTCTGTAATGATCCAAACTATATCCCAAAGTTTTAGCTTTATATTCTATTTATAAGTAAGACATTACCGGTGGGTACACCAAAAAGAGGTACGTGAGGTCTTTAATAACAAAGAATCACGCAATCAGAGTGCAAAACTAGAAGAAATTATATTACTACAATCTAAAATATTACATTGCATCATCCAAAACAGTTCTGAAGAAAATTACATATAGATGATTACAAGGAATGTTGCCCATAATAGATTTTTATTACAACAAATGAAAGGCAACTCGTTGAACAAAAGAATACAAGTTAAAGCCAATTAAGTATGTTACAAAATCTGAGATGATTACATCAAAAAAAAAGTCTTCAACAACCGTCCGAAGATCTTTTTTCTTCATAGAAGTGTCAATATTCAATTGGCTGACCCTTATCGAATTTTCTAATACCTTGGCATATGGAGATAATCGAAGGGTCAAACCCGGCAAGAAATAGAATTGCGCATGTGATAGAAATTAATATTAACATGAATTATATAATAAGAGAACATAATATATGTATAAACTAAAAGTATTTGTATGCAGGGTGTGACATGATGGTCACAAAGGTATATCATAATAAATAAATTCATAACACCCATACGAAGAAAGATGTAGATGTAATATATAATTAGATATATAATAGCATGTAATTAAATTAATGCTTGTAATGCTAAGCCTTGGGTGGTCCACTCATTTTTGGAACACTCAAGCAATCATAGAAAGTCACTATTATGTATAACGTGACAATATCATCCTCGCTGAGTGTTCACACCTTAAGTGATACTAAGTGAACGCTTGATGAAACTAATTGGTCGATAGATCACACGCATTCTAGAAGTGTACCGTGCACACTTGGTACTATCACCACAGACAATGGTCTTCTGCAAACCAACCATACCGCTAAGTGTTAGTTTTATTCCATGCATATCCAGGATCACAGTCAAGACGTTGGTCTCTTTTGAACAAACTACATTGCTACATTGCTAATTACTACTATTATCCTATGCATACCCAAGATAACGGCCAAGATGTGTCTCCCTTGAACCAACAGGACCACAAAGTGCTAATATTATCCATAAATTGACATTGAAAAATGGGGTCAGCGTGGTTGCGCAACATAACTTCCACAATACATATTTCATTCCACCATTTAGTTGCCCCGTACCTTATTATTTTATTAATATATTTGTTCAGGAATCAAGTCATATTAAGTTATAGACAGTATCATGGAAGGTCAGTATTATGGTAGCATATCACACAAATCGAGTCACGTCCGAAGACGGAAATATTACAAGCAAGTCAAGATCCAAGTACATGTCTAGGTAAAGGAAGAAGTGTATTGGTGATATGATTATTATGAATGATACGATTTAGGATGTTTTAGGTGAGTAATCATGTTATGATATCATAGTAACAAATTAATGTATAATATAATGATTAGTCAAGTAAAGTGTAACCATTCTCATCGAATCTGAGAGATTAAAAATTGACAAGTAAATCATCATTTAAGTACGAAAATTAAAATAGAAAAATAATAAATTATGCAAATGTAATAAAGTTGAACCAAGATAATTCTTAACAAGGATAGTGAATGAGTTTGGACTTAGTCTCATAGAAGGGTCAGCGAGGAGAGTAGAGTTGGCGGGGATCAATTGTGTAGGAGGTGATTAGTAATATTGGCTAAGTTGGCAAAAGATGATTCGGCTAGATAGAATTTGTGTGACAAAGTAAGAATCAAATAATCAAAATAATATAAAAGCCATGAAAATATAATAAATATAGGCTTCATAGATAGGGCCGCAGTTGGGCGAACCTCATCGGAGATGGTAAATCTCGAGGAATTTTACCAACTTCCTCATTGCTTAGTCATCTTGCACTTGTTGACACTTAAAATGATTTTTATCTTCTTATGGAATTGGAATTTGAGCAATAAATTATAATTAGTGTTGGAGAGAAACTAAGTTCTCTTTCAAACAAGTCTTGGATGGATTTGATTGGTGTTCAGGATTAAGAGATATTATGGATTTTCCAAATATGGCACAGGAACTTTACTATTGTGCAACAACTCCAAATTTAAACAAAGATTTGACTAGAATATAGTGGAAAATAAAGGGAAAAAAATTATAGAATTGTAGATCATTAAAATCTCCTTCCAAAGAATCCAAAATCAACTTAATCGAAGGTCTAGATCAAAAGTTGTGATGATTTTAGTAAATGGTGCACAAGTTGGAATTAAAACGTAGATCAAGTCTGATTTGGGTAAGATCCAACATGGGTTGAATTGAAAAGTGGGTCATGTTGATCCATGTTTGGCTATATCCAGACACAAATCAAGCTGGTCTGTGTTTGGCGCCCAAACTAGTCGGATCCAAATGCGGACCAAAAGGTTGATTCGCATTTAGCAAAGTTCAATTTTAAGCCCAATTTTGAAGGGGTTATAGATAGAATTAAGAGACAAGTTATATAAGAATGTTGTAAGAAATTGAATTATCATTCCAATGACTAAAATCAACTCATTTGGAATTTTGGATCAAAAGTTAGGATCGAAAAATCCAAGATGTGTCTAGATGATAACAAATTTGCATTTGTACAAATATCGATTTTGGACCTAATTTCAAAGAGTGGTCATGATGCGAACCCGTCAAGAATAACGAGACCCGTAGAAGAAAAGGAGAAAATCCAAGAACGTTCTCGATCATGTTTGGATGGGAGATCTCGACCCGTTGCTTTAACAAAAACAAGAACCTCGGTATAATTGACCTCAACCCGTTGTTTAATGCGAAGCAAGAACCTTGGTATAAGAAAGACACCACAAACGGTAGTGGAAAGCCGTTTGATAAGTCGATGATGAACGCCACGGAAGAATTCCGATAAGTTTGAATAGTCCTTCAAAGAACCAAAGAGAATAAACTCATGAATTATCTGTAAAATGTATCCCTTCTATTCTATTAGACGCCTTTTTATAGGCTAAAAAAGTACAAGGAAAGTTTCCTATAAGGAAAGTTCAAGAAATAGAAACAAAACAAAAGGAAACAATCAGTCCCTTAATTTGGCTGATCAATACAAGGAAAGTTTAAGAAATAAAAATAAAACAAAAGGAAACAATCAGCCCCTTAATTTGCTGATCAATACAAGGAAAGTTCTAGAAATAAAACAAAAGGAAACAATCAATTTTGACCAGATTCTTCTACTAGTAGTTGAATCATATTGATGCATCTTTGTTGAACTCGTGAACCATCCTCAATGGGCCTCCACGAATTTGCTTGAACCAAAACCTCTTGAATTAGTCCATTAAGTGCATCTTTGGATTTCTTTCCTTGTGCTTTTGTAACCGGCCCAGTTGGAACTTGAACTGGCTCTTTTGTAGTCAAACCATTATTTGGATCATTCCCTTCCTCTTGAGAAGGATTTGCCCTCAAATCATCACATACATCAAAATGACTCAAATCAGTAACATTGAAAGTAGCAATAACATTGTACTCACCGGACAAATCTAGTTTGTAAGCATTGTCATTGATACGATCTAGAATTTGGAAAGGACCATCCCCTCTTGGAAGTAATTAGGAATGTCTTTGTGCCGGAAATCTTTCTGTTCTCATATGCAACCACACCCAATCTCCGGGTTCAAAAATAAGCTTGTGACGCCCCTTGTTGGCTTGTTTTGCATACTGCTCCGTTCTTCTCTCAATATTGAGCCTTGCCTTCTCATGTATCTGCTTAACAAAATCAACCTTTTTCTTTCCATCAAAATTAACACGCTCAGAAATAGGTAATGGAGATAAATCCAATAGAGTCAAAGGATTAAACCCATAAACAATTTCAAACAGTGAGAATTTAGTAGCAGAATGAATAGATCTATTATAAGCAAACTCAACATGTGGTAAACACTCTTCCCATATTTTGATGTTCTTTTTAATTATTGCCCTCAATAAAGTAGACAAAGTCCTATTTACTACTTCGGTTTGACCATCAATTTGGGGTGACAAGTAGTAGAAAACAAAAGTTTGGTACCTAACTTACACCATAAATTCTTCCAAAAGTAGCTCAAGAACTTAGCAGCTCTATCTGAAACAATAGTTCTAGGCATGCCATGCAATCTCACAATCTCCCTAAAGAACAAATCAGCAATATGCGAAGCATCATCCATATTGTGACATGGAAAAAAGTGTGCCATCTTAGAAAATCTATCCACAACCACAAAAATCGAATCTTTTCCACGTTTAGTCCTAGGTAATCCTAACACAAAGTCCATTGAAATATCAAAAAAAAGGCTCACTAGGAATGGGCAAAGGAGTATACAAACTGTTGGGCTGCACTCTGGATTTAGCTTGCCTACATGTGACACATCTACCACAAATTCGCTCAATATCTCGTGTCTTGTGTGGCTAAGAGAAGTGTTCCTGCAAAATAGCTAAAGTCTTAGCAACCGTAAAATGTCCCATTAATCACCCTCCATGGGATTTCTGCACTAACAAATCTCTCAAAGAACAGTTAGGCACATATAATTTATTTTCTCGAAATAAACCCATCATGTCTAAAGAACTTACCACAAGCGTTTTTCTCACAAGCCCGATACTCTTTACAAAATTCATGGTCATCAATGTATAAACTTTTAATGTATTCAAAACCAAGCAATTTTGCATCAAGTGTAGAGAGTAATGCATACCTGTGAGAAAGTGTATCGACGACCACATTCTCCTTACCTTACTTATACCTGATGACATATGGAAATGTCTCAATGAACTCTACCCAACAAGCATGCCTTTTATTTAGCTTGTGTTGGCCTTTCAAGTATTTCAAGGACTCATGATCAGTGTGAATCACGAACTCTTTAGGCCATAGGTAGTGCTGCCATATCTCCAAAGCTCGAACCAATGCATACAACTCCTTGTCATAAGTTGGGTAATTGGTCGTCCCTCCTGCATAAGAACTGCGCCTATGCCAATACTTGAAGCATCACATTTAATCTCGAACGTTTTAGAAAAGTTAGGTAAAGACAATAAGGGGGCGTTGGTTAGCGTCTCTTTGATTAGTTGAAACGCCTTCTCTTGTTCTTCTCCCCATCTAAGTCTGACGTTCTTCTTGATCACTTCGGTAAGTGGTGCGGCTATGCTACTAAAGTCTGTCACAAACTGCCGGTAAAAACTAGCAAGTCCATAAAAACTATGAACATTGCTTACACTTGTGGGACTTGGCCACTCTCGGATTGCACGTACGTTCTCTTCATCAACCTTTATACCCTGTGCACTAACAACAAATCCCAAAAATACAAGCTTATTGGTGCAAAAAGTATACTTTTTCAGGTTAGCAAATAACTTTTCTTTCCTAAGCACATCTAAAACTGATTTCAAATGCACGGCATGATCAGCTAAGTTTTTGCTATAAATGAGTATATCATCAAAATAGACAACAACAAACCTGCTTATAAATGCTCGCAAAATATGATTCATAAGTCTCATAAAAGTGCTTGGTGTATTAGTCAACTCAAAAGGCATAACTAACTATTCATACAAACCATATTTTGTTTTAAAAGCAGTTTTCCATTCATCTCCTTCTTTCATTCTAATATGATGATAACCACTTTTTAAATCAATCTTAGAGAATACACAAGAACCATGCAACTTATCTAACAAATCATCTAAGCAAGGAATATGATGACGATACTTTACTGTTATGTTGTTGATAGCTCGGCAATCAACGCACATTCTCCACATCCCATCCTTCTTAGGTATAAGTAAAACCGGAACGGCGCACGGACTCATGCTCTCCCTCACATACCCCTTCTCTAACAACTTACTTACCTGCCGTTGAAGCTCTTTTGTCTCCTCGGGATTGCTCCTATAGGCTGGTCGTTTTGGAATTGTCGCACCGGGAACAAAATCAATTTGATGTTCAATCCCTCAAATTAGTGGTAATCCATGTGGTGCTTTCTTGGGAAAGACATCCTCAAATTCCTGCAAAAGAGAAACAATAGAACTGGGCAAAGCAGGATCAAGTTCGTTAGTATTTAAAAATGCCTCTTTGTACAAAAGTGCAATCATCGGCTGATTTGAAAACATTGCTCGCTTATCTCACTCACTTTTGCATAGAAATTCTTTTGTTTTCTCTCTGATTTTCTCTCAATGGCTGAATTTTGATTTTCTTTTTCTCTCTCATTTTGCTCGGCCACTCTCTGATTTTCACTCTTTTTCTTTTGCTCACTCTCTTTCTTTTGATCACTCTCTTTTTTTTATCACTCTCTTTTTGCAACCTCACTTGATCTTCATAAACTTGTTTTGGTGTCATTGGCACAAGAGTGATGGGTTTTTGGTTGAGCGCGAGCGAGTATTTGTTGGTGAAGCCATCATGTTTAACTTTCCGATCGAATTGCCACGGTCGGCCTAATATCAAATGTCCAGCTTGCATTGGAACTATATCACACAAAACTTCATCTTCATATTTTCCGATGCAGAATGAAACCAAAACCTGCTTATTTACCTTTACCTCGCCACTATCATTCAGCCATTGTAACTTGTACGGCCTAGGATGTTTCAGTGTGGGCAGTCCTAATTTCTCCGCTAAGGTTGTGCTTGCAACATTAGCACAACTTCCTCCATCAACAATCATACTACATACCTTGTCTTTGACGTAGCACCTAATATGAAAGATGTTCTCCTGCTGCACTTCTTTAATTTCTTTTGCTTACAAGCTTAGAAGTCTTCTTGACACCAACAATTCACCTTGAACTGCATATTCTTCTTCATCTACGTCCTCCAATGGTGGCATAAAGTCGGTATCGGACTCGTCGTCGGTTTCGATCTCTCCATTACCCTTTATTATCATGACTCTTTTGTTCGGGTATTGACTTGCTATGTGACCCCTACCTTGACATTTAAAATACTTAATATCACGATTTCGAGAAGTGGAAGGGTCAGATTTACCTTGAGTGGCATAATTGGTTGTCTCTTGTTTTGGCTCGAATTTAGGTTTTGCAGCTGGTTTCTCCTCTTTCTTCACATGACTCGGTTTTCATGGGGAAAAACCCAAATTATGGGATGCACGTGTACCACTACTCCTCTTGAGTTGTTGCTCCACCTTGATGGCCATGTGCACCATATCCTCTAATTCCATATGATGCTGCATCTCCACCCTGTCATGAATTTCTTGATTCAAGCCATTCAAGAACCTAGCCATAATAGCCTCTCGGTCTTCTTCGATATTAGCCCGTATCATAGCAATTTTTATCTCTTGATGATAATCCTCCACACTCCGGTTACCTTGTTGGAGCGTTTGCAATTTATTGTACAACTCCCGATGGTAATGGCTGGGCACAAACTGCTTCCTCATCACTATTTTCATCTCTTCCCACGTCTCAACCGGTCGTTTCCTATTTTGCCGCCTGTTCAATACTAATTGATCCCACCACACAATAGCATAGTCAGAAAACTCAATGGCAGCAAGTTTTACCTTTTTCATCTCAGAGTAGTTGTGGAAATCGAACACTAACTCCACCTTTGTCTCCCACTCAAGATAAGCCTCGGGGTTGTTTCTTCCTTGAAACGCTGGAATCTTCATCTTAATACTACCCGAGTTATTATCTTCCCGATTCCTATCTTCTCTAAACTGCCCTCCATATCTCCTATTACCAACAACTGAACCCCGATCTTCTTCTTCATCAAAACCAGCCCCATAATACTCTCCATCTTCATCTCTCACTCCCCGATGTTGAACTCTTTCCCTCCTATGCACCTTATGAGTGTTTTGTGGCTGCTCCAAACGTGTATTCTCCATCCGATCAATCCGCTCATGTACCTGCTCCAATTCTATCCTCATACACACCTCATCTCACTCATCATGGCTTCCATGAGCAACTTTGGGTTAGCCATCCCTGTAGCACCTTCGGTGATGCTCTTTTCACTATTGTGAGACATGATTGCTGCAAATCAAAGTTAGAAAATAACAAAAAAAAAGGAGAGGACCTCACACACTCCCTCATGTGTTTTCACTCAAAGAATGATTCACTCTATTCCACTCGTATTTCACTCAGTATAATCGGCTTTTACCCTCTAATATACTCACCACTCTTACCTTTTTCCACTTGATAATTCTCTTTCAGTTCTTTTGAAACTATTCAAACAATATTCAAAATTTCAGCAACAATTCATCAAGAACTCACTAAGGGAATTCATGTACAAAAGGTAAGAAAATAAGGGATATGAGTGATTAGATTTTCAAAGCACAATTCAGCAAAAATTTCAAAAAAAAAATTTTTTGGTCTTTGGGGTGAGGAGATTTTCGGGTTTATTGGAAACAAACGAAAGAGAATCTTTTTACTCCCTTTTTTTTTGACCTTCTTATTTTCGGATCTTTTTTTTCGGATCTTTTTTTTCAGATTTTTTTTCAGATTCTTTCTTTCGTTAATAACAGAACAAGATTTCGAATGGGGTAGAAGAAAGAAATTTGACTAGATAAGAAAAGGAAACAAAATTTAAATGGGATAGGCAAATCTGAGACGAGAAATCCTTGGCTCTGATACCAAATGATGCGAACCCCGTCAAGAATAACGAGAACCATAGAAGAAAAGGAGAAAATCCAAGAATTCTCGATCAGGTTTGGATGGGAGAGCTCGACCCATTGCTTCAACAAAAATAAAAATCTCGGTATAATTGACCTCAACCCGTTGTTTAATGTGAAGCAAGAACCTTGGTATAAGGAAAATGCCACAAACGGTAGTGGAAAGCCGTTTGATAAGTCGATGATGAACGCCACGGAAGAATTTCGATAAGTTCGAATAGTCCTTCAAAGAACCATAGAGAATAAACTCACCAGTTATCTGTAAACAGTATCCCTTCTATTCCATTAGACGCCTTTTTATAGGCTAAAAAAATACAAGGAAAGTTTCCTACAAGGAAAGTTCAAGAAATAGAAACAAAACAAAAGGAAACAATCAGTCTCTTAATTTGGCTGATCAATACAAGGAAAATTTTAAGAAATAGAAACAAAACAAAAGGTAACAATCAGCCCCTTAATTTGCTGATCAATACAAGAAAAGTTCTAGAAATAAAACAAAAGAAAACAATCAATTTTGACCAGATTCTTATACTAGTTGAATCATATTGATGCATCTTTGTTGAACTTGTGAACCATCCTCAATGGGACTCCACGAATTTGCTTGAGCCCAAACCTCTTGAATTAGCCCATTAAGTGCATTTTTGAATTTCTTTCCTTGTGCTCTTGTAACCGGCCCAGTTGGAACTTGAACTGGCTCTTTTGTAGTCAAGCCGTTATTTGCATCAGGTCAGAGGAAGATTTAGAAGACAAGTAATATAAGAAATTGTAGAGAATTGCTTTATGAAATTGTTGAGAATTGCTTTATCTTTCCAATTAGATCAAAATCAAACTCATTTGCAGCTCTATATAAAAAAATATTATTAAAAGACAAAAAATATATCCCGATGACTACATATCTGCATTTGGACAAGCATCAATTTGAACCCAATTTTGAAAGGGTTAGAGGTAGAGTTAGAAAACAAGTAAAATTTTAAATTGTTGAAAAATTGAATTATCTTTCAAATAAAAACTTCAACTTAATTGGGCCTATGGTTTGAAAGATATAACCATTTTAGTGAGTGCTAGCGCACTAGATAGTGAGGTTACTTTTTAATACAATACAAGAGTGTATAAAATCTTGCTAGAGAGAGTTGAAGAATGTGATTTCTTACAAAATAAAAAATTAGATATGTCATTCCTTACCTTGTTCCATCTAAAGATGAGTTCTTGGAGCTCAATGAGGTAGAGGGATTAAAACCCTTAGGGTAAAGAGCAAAACTCTAGTGAGATGGATAACCATCTAAACATACATAGTCTTGAAGTAGGAGACTTTGATGAAAGTTTTAGTTCTAAGAGGAGGAGCTTTCCCAAGGAAAAGATATCCTTCAACACTTTCATCAAAGTCTCCTTCAAAGCTTAAAGCTTTGGAAAGGATGAGGAAGAAGGTAGAGAAAGATGAAGAGGAGGAGGATATTGAGTCTTATTTACTAAAGTGGGAGAGTGGAGAGGAATGGGGTATATGATAGGGTATCGGGGGTTGTACCTTCTCAACAAATTGCTAGAGTGCCATTGTCATGGTGTTGACTCAAGTAAAAGAATTTAACCATTAGGTAAGTTTAAATTAGGGTGTGTGTATTTACATGGAAATAGAAAGGAAATAGTGAAAACAATATCACTTCTTATACTTCATGTGTTTGTCAGGTCAAGAACTAAAGATGAAATTATTTCTACAATGATAAAGTGGATCATATATAGCCCTAATTTCTCAAATCAACTTCACATAGATTTTCGGTGGATGAGAGTTGGAAGTAAAAAAAAAAAAAAGTATTAATATTTTATTACCTTGTGTTTTATCCTCTTTTTTCTTTTTCCAAGATATAAATATTTTACTCCTCTTCCATATCTTTTTTCTTCCAAATGGTAAGAAACAACTATAAGTATTATAAATGTGATACTTCTAACTCTTCATTTTTAAAGTAACTTCTAATTTCTTCCTTACTTCCACTACTTCTAAACACCCAAATGCATTCTTAGTAAAAAATGATTAGGGAAAAATTACATGTGTAGGTTTCAAAACGACTAGGTCGTTACATCCATGCTGCATCAATTACCTCTTCAAAGGTCTCCAGTCAAGAAGTCATCATGTACTTCCTGATATTGAGTCTTAATCCTTGCTAGAAATGATCTGTATATTCTACTTCATTTGATACTAAATATGGTGCAAACCTGCTCAGACGAACGAATTCTGATGCATATTCATACACTAATTGTCCAATTTGCCTCATATTGATGAATTGATGGTCCATCACTTTCCTAGCTACTTGTGAAAAGTATCTTTTATGAAAGTGATGAATGTCATACATTGCATATTTATATCTCTTATCCTATCTATTTTTGTATATAAATAATACTACTCAGGTATATTTAGTGTTTCCTAGGTTAAGCCTATTGCTAAAGCATTTGGCATGAATTCAGTAGAAGACTAGGAAAACCAAGTCCAGAAAGAGCAAAAGAGAAGAAATCTAAAGAAACAAATAGCTAGAAGTCATCAAATGAGAAACCAGTCATGCATATTAGAAACAAACAACCAAGAGATTAACTGATCAGAAGTTGAAGACCAGAACAACTACCTTTGCTGCTACATAGCAACAATAGCAGCCATTTAGCGGCAAAGTAGGGCCAACAGGTGTCAGGCAAATTTGTGCTGACTCAAGTTGGAGTAGAAGTTTAATTAGTAGGTTTGACAACCGCTATTTCCAACACCATTATTTGGTGGCAAAAAGAGAGTGTATCTAAAATTTTTATGAGGGCTTTATTGTAATTTTGTAGTTTTAGTATTGTGATTGGATTAGCATTTTGAAATTCAGAGGCCTATATATTAGACGTATCTTTGTAAATTAGGGATTCCTATATTTCTATGAAATTAATAAAACTGGTGATTAACCCTAAGGAGCGGCGACCACCATACTAGAGCTCTAAAAGTGCTTTTCTATTGTTTATCATTGTTCTTCGTAGGTAAATTTATTTAATCGCTTTAGTAGTTACTTTTTATTGCTTTCTAGTTAGGGTTTTATAGGTCGTGAAGTAAAAAATTAGATTTTTTTTTTCAATGGTTCTCATGAATAAAATATCATCTTGATTAACAAAAACATAAGTAACTGATATTTCTTAGTTCTAGTATGCAGAGTAAGCTAAGGGATCAACCGTAGCATAATTTTTGTTTATCTTCTTCCTAAAAGAATTAAAAAGTCATAATTTTTCTATGATAATGATTTAAAGATGTTAATTGATATATCTCATGTTTTGATAGGTTATGTTTATGCTTGATTTTGATAGCCTATGTTTAATTGGAATTTGCAATTATTTCTTTGTGTTTTATTTGTAGAAATCTCGATTGATATAGTTTGATTTTTATGAAAGTCACGAACTTTGATGAGTTATACTTGCATGACACTTGATAATTCATTCTTAGGGTGATTAAATAAAAGATATTTTTGATTTAATCATAATTGTTTATGTTAAAAAGATAGGAGGAAGGGAATAAAAAGAGTGATCGATTGTGAACTAGTAGTTCGATGTTCTAATCTAGCTTTAGAATAAATAAAAAAAACTCATTTTTTTTATACTAGATCACGTTAGTTAACTTGCTAGAATAATAGATAAAGTACGATCGTAAAACACCTGAGATGCTTGTGGGAATGACCTATTTTTGCTTCAACCACACTGCGTGCTTGCAGTTAATTTATCATATTATGCTTTTGGTGACTTTGCTAAGGATCAACAGTGTTTTCTTACTTATTCTTATGTTTTATGAGTTAATAGTTTGTATTGAGTGTGCAGGGTTCTTGAAATATATGTATAGGGAATTTAAAAGGACCAAAGGTGTAATAAAAAGTTACTATAAAACGAGCCAAGCCATTTGGTTTTGCCACCAAATAGCTGCCAGAGCCACCATTCAGCGGCAGATAAAGCTCTACTTCTACCCAATTTTTCTTCTGTCCTATGTTTTGGGTTCATGTTCTTATTGAAAAAGTAAAAAAATAAATTGTAGGTGCATCATACTTTATTTGGCCATCTTTCTTTCACTTTTCATCTCACCATTCCACATCTGACACTTCTTACATTAGTTTTAGGAAACTCACACATTCATTCACATATATTGGTTTATGTCACATTGGACCCGTGATTAGTTTATTTGACTCATGAGATCAGATTTCATCATGGGTAAAAAGATAAACTAACCAATTCTGATGATTAAACTGCAATACTGCGCACGTCACAATCATCGTGCATCAAACTTTCACATGATGCGAGTAATAACTATGAGCTGAAACTGCAGTACATCAACATATTTCATAAATTCACTGGATCTGATTCTGAGGATGAATACATATTCATCAGTGAATATTAAGAAAAGTGCGATGATTAAACTGCAATACTTATTGGGGGACGCAATAAAGTTTTGCTTCATTCCGTTTGCATTAAAAAATAATTCCAAGAAGTTGTTATATCCTACTAATTCAATCACTGCCTGGGATGAATTTGTAACAGTATTTCTTAAGAAATAATATCCCATGCATAAGACATCTAAAATAAGAAATGTCATTAATCTGATCCGTCAAGTGCATGAAGAACCCTTCTGGAAGCATGTGGAATAGTTCAAGAATTTATTAGTATAGTGCCCTTACTATATGATAGAAAACTAGCGGTTGTGTCAAATTATGTATGAAGGACTCGATTACGCTTCCAAAACTCATCTCGAGTCTATATATCTGGGGGAGTTTATGAGAAAAAATATGGATGAAGTATGGAAATTCCTAGAAAACTTAACGTGAAAAACTATGTAGTGGAATAGTCCTCCTAATAAGCCCAATGCATTAACTTCTACAAATAAGGATTGGATCCATAACATCAATAACTATATAGCTGCCAAAATTAAGATTGTTGCCCTTATGAGGAGAATTGAGGTATTGGAAACTCCTAATGCTCCGAAGATAGGTCAAATCAAATTCCCACATACATCAATTGCGGAATTCCAAATCATGTAATGGATAAATGTCCACTTTAGTGAATCCTATGGGTCCGATACCTGAGCAGGCTAATATCTTGTATCCACGACTCATGAGCATTCCATATGCTCTTACATATACTTCGGATTGGAAAAACCACCCTAATTTTTTATGGAGTCAGGGGTAATATCAGGGAGCCCCAACTCTAACATGTAGTCTCCAACCACTAGTCAGTTTCCAAGACCAAATGTAGGTGTCTATTAACACGCAAACACTACGAACTATGAGAACAACCAAAATAGACCACCTGCACCTAATCAACTCTATCCATTAGAAGAGTCTAGTAATAATCATGAAATGCAACTATCATCACTTGAGAAGAATGTCAAGAATCTTCTTAAAGAACTGATCGGCACCTACTCGTGAACTCTCTATCTATTAAAAAGTTAGAGCAGTAGGTTGGGCAATTAGCAAGTCAAATGAGTGAACATAGCAAGGTAACTTTTCTAAGTCAACCCTTAGCAAACCTTTGCATTTAATGGGTGATGTCAGTTCCTCTAACTCCGTCCATTTGCATTTAGCCATGTCAATGTCATTCACACACTTCAATCTGGCAAGTAGGTTGACAACCATATAGCCATGCCACCCGATTCCACTCTTATTGCACCACAACCTACATTTCCTGATTTCATGATTCCATCATCACCTTACATTCTACCATCGTCATGATCATCCTACACATCACCCACTAGTATGACAGAAGAGCTTGACTCCTCAGCATCTGATTCTCCTATTGCCCATATTCCTAAGCCCAAGGCTTTCTATCCAAATCGTTAAAAAAATTCTCCTCAGGTTGAGCACATTATAGAATTATTCAAGGAAGTAAATATCAATGATCTCCTCTTGATGCAATCCAGCAAATAGCTACCTATGCAAAATTCTTAAAAGATTTATACACGAAGAAGAGAACAAAAAATGTTCTAAAGAAGTCTTTCTAGCTACTAACATATTTAGTATACTTTCTCAGTCAGTACTTATGAAGTGTAAACACCCTGGAAGTCCTACTGTCTCCCGCACTATCGAAAATATAGCGATTGAAAGGGCCTTACTAGATTTAAGAGTAAGCGTCAACTTGCTATCTTATTTAGTATACAAGTAGTTAGGACTGGACGAGTTGAGACCTATCAAGATTACGTTATAACTATTTGATAAGTTTATAAAGATCCTATGGGAGGGATTGATGATGCTTTGATTAAGATTGGGGAATTTATTTTTCCGGTTGATTTCATATTCTTGAGACTCGACCTGTGGCAAATTAATAGCACTATATCCCAGTTAGTTTGGGTCGACCATTCCTGCCCACTTCCAACATTGTTATTAATTGTTGGAGTAGATCGTTGAGACTTTTCTTTGGAAATATGACACTTGATTTGAATATTTTCAATCTAGGGTGCCAAGCAACTAATCCACATAACAAGCCCCTAGATTTTAATATGATCCAAGAGTTACCCAGTGTGCACGTTGAGAAGGAATTCTTTGATGAGTTGAATAATTTAGTTGATAAGAGCTTACTCTTGAATATGCTTGATGAGTTATCTAACTATGCATCTTCACATGATGGCAACTTCCACCAGAGCTATCGACAACTTAACCATGAGTTCAGTTACGACCATCGGTTGAGTGTCCATCTGAAATTCAGATGAAGACCCTTCTGATTATCTCAAGTACGCTTTCTAATGTGAACATAACACACTACCAATCATTATCTCTGCAGATTTGACTAAGGCTAAGGAAGAAATGCTCCTTTCAATGTTGAAAGTACATAGGGAATCCACATACTGGAGTATGGCCGATATCAATGGGATTTTTCCATCCATAGTGCAGCAAAGAATTTATTTACTGGATAATGCACAACTTACAAGATATCTTCAAGTAGGTTGAATCCAATCATAAAAGAAGCTGTGAGGATGATATTCTTAAGTGTCTTGATAATGGGTTATCAATCCTATCTTTAATAGCGCATGGGTGAGCCCGGTTCAAGTAGAGCCTACAAAGTCTGGAGTTACTACAGTAAAGAATAATGCAAACAAGCTTATCCTGACGTGCATACAAACAAGATAGCGAGTTTGTATCGATTATAGAAAGCTACACGCTGCAACTAGAAAGGACCACTTCCCCTTGCCTTTCATTGATCAGATTCTAGAATGGTTGGTCGGACATGAGTTCTACTATTTCTTAGATGGATACTCTCATTGCTCTTGAAGATTAGGAAAAGTCCATGTTCACATGTCCATTTGGCGTTTTGGCATATAGATGCATACCTTTTAGGTTATGCAATGTGCTTCAAAGGTATATAATGAGTAATTTCTCCAATATGGTTGAATAATTTTAGAGATCTTCATAGATGTCTTCTCCATCTTTGGAGACTCATTCCAAGAGTATCTACACCACTTAGAGCTAGTTCTCATGTATTGTCGCGAGAAACACTTGACAATCACTTAGGAGAGATTCTATTTATGGTCCAAAATGGCATTGTACTAGGGCATGTCATATCCAAGAATGGCTTCCAAGGTGGATCTAATCATGAAACTTTCACCTCTATGATTAGTGAAAGATATATAATCTTTTCTTGACTATGCTGGATTCTATAGGTATTCATCAAAGACTTTGAAAAAATTGCTTGGCCTTTGACATCTACTGGCTAAGGATGTATCATTCAATTTCACACCTAATTATCTTAAAGTCTTTGAGCAGCTGAAGGAGGCACTTACCACCACTCCCATCATTCATATGCCCACTGGAGCCTGCCTTTCGAGCTTAATATGTTTGATTATGCTATCGATGTAGCTTTTAGATAACATATTGATAAGCAACCATATGCGATCTATTATACAAGTAGGACACTGAATGATGCCCAGTTGAGCTACTCTACCATAGAGAAAGAACTTTTGGCAATCATCTTTACACTTGACAAATTTCGTTCCTACTTGATTGGATCATGGATTATTGTATACACCAATCATGCTGCTTTGAAATATCTGTTGACTAAGAAAGACAAAAAGCAAGGCTCATTCGATAAATCTTCTTAATGTAAGAATTTGATCTTGAGATGCTAGAAAATAAGGATGCTGATAGTGTAGTAGTTGATCACTTGTCTCGTTTGCCCAATGCTCCATCTAGTGCTTATCCTATAAAATAAATCTTTTCCTAATGAGCAATTGCTTACATTAACTCGTAAATCATGGTTTGTCGATATTGGGAACTATCTTGTGACCATAAAGATACCACCTCATTGGTCTATGTAGAACTGATATAAATTCTTGTACCAAATAAAATTCTTTTATTAGAATGATCCTTATTTGTTCAAACATTATGCAGACCGGATAATGTGATGATGCATAGAAAATAATGAGATACAAAATGTCATTCTTTTTGTCATGATCTTGTATGTGGAGGATACTTTAGTCCTAAGAAACAACCAAAAAGGTGTTGCAAAGTAATTTTTATTGGCCAACTCTTTTTATAGATGCTATGAAATATTGCAATATATGCACACGATGCCAAAATGTTAGCAAGATTTCATGGTGCAATGCGATAGCCTCTGAAACCTATCCTTGAGGTAGAAATATTTGATATATGGGAGATAGATTTCATGGGATCGTTAGCTAACTCATTAAGAAACCAATATAGATTGGTCCCTGTGGATTATGTTTCTAAGTTGGTTGAGACAATTGCCACTAAATCGAATGACGACAAAGTTGTTAAGATATTGAAAAAGAATATCTTTTCTCGATTTGGCATTCCTTGAGCTATTATTAGTGATAATGGTACCCATCTCACTAATTGGTCTTTTGAGGCGCTTATGCGAAAATATTCCATTACCTACAAGTTCGCTATACAATATCATCCACAAATTAGTGGGCAAGTGAATGTTTCAGTTGCAAATTCAAGTTGATATTAGAGAAGACAGTGCAACACAATAAGAAAGATTGGTCATGTGAATTAGCAGATGTATTATGAGCTTAGCATACCACTTTCAAGACCAATCTAGGTATGTTTCCATATCGGTTGATTTTTGGAAAAGCATGTCATTTTCCAGTGGAACTTAAGCACAAGCTTTATGAGCTATGAAGTTTCTAAATTTTGAACTAGAAAAAGCTGGAGAGCAGCGGAGGCTACAATTAAATGAACTAGACGAGATTATGAGGAATGCTTATGACAATGCTGAGATTTATAAAGAGAAGATTAAAGTGTTTCATGACAAAGTGATTATTCGCAAGTTGTTTATATTCGAACATAAATTTCTCTTATATAATTCAAGGCTGCACTTATTCTTTCGAAAATTGACCTTACATGGTATAGACTATGCATCCTCATAGTGGTATCGATATCGAGAATCCTAAGAATAGTAACATATTCAAGGTAAACGAACAACAATTAAAGTCATTCTTAGAATCTTGAATGCATGATAACACTAAGGTCGTGATACTTCACGACCCAATCTATGCATAAAGGTATAAAAATATTTATATAATAGATGTTGTTGTATAATTTGTATATTAATAAATTTATAAAGAGCTACAGGGCTCAAAGCAAAATTTTTAGGGTCTGTAGTAGAAAGGCAAGTTCATTGGGGGGCTGGAGAAAATTCTCCACTCACTATTTATACCCTCATAACCCTTACCCACCTTCCCCATCTCCTTAGAAAACCTCTCCCTCTGATCTAGAGCCGCCAAAAGCCCCTCCACTGGATCCAGTGCCCTCAGTAGATTCTCCACCTCCCCCCGACTCTGTAGCAGGAAGCCAGGGCCCACTGCCCATGTTTTTACTGCCATTTAGCAGTAGAGACCATTGATCAGCAGCATAATCTTGGAATTTCTCCTTGAAACTTCAAGCGAAGAATGATTTCTCATCATCTCGATTTTGTAAAAATTTGGGCTTTATATCTGCATTCATGGCTAGGCTTACAGTAGAGAAGTTTTTTGGGGATATTTTTGTGGCATTTTTGATATATTTTGTATCGGCTATTGAAGACTTGATTGGGACTATCTAATTTACTAGTCAATATCTTTCTATGTCCCAAATCTTGTAGAGGAGTTCTATGACAGTTTTGCAAAGTTTGATATTTCAGACAATTGCAAATCATTTCAATTAAAATGGTGAGATCAAAAACTCACCATGTACACAGGGACCATCTCTGCTGCCACTTGTATTCTTCTCCACAACGAGAATCAAGCCTTGTTTGCAATTGAGGCATATCTCATGAATATGGCACCTAATTGCACAATCACATGAGACAAGGGATCAACAGCAAGACTTTATATAAAAATATTCATGATACTTGCCATTCGATCAATCATAATGTAATTGGATTCACACACATGTCATCATTTTATACACCCACGTTATATATTGTTGATTGTATTATGAACCAAGATCCGAACTTGTCCATGCGTACACAAACTAATTGACACGATAATAGATGCTAAAATGCAGTCAAGGCCTAGTTTGTCTTTACCGTATTTGATTAACAATTGTACTGCATGTTTATGTCGGATGTGGAGTTTGATACTTATACACCATCTCATTTCCAAATAGGAATTGAGCATCTATCGGTGACCTATCATGTTGCTTTCCAGAAGGTCTGTAATAATAGAACTAAGGGGCTTCCTAATCTTTATATTCACTATCATCGGGTAGGGCAGCACATGATCAAATCCTTCTAAAGAAAATGGATTTTTGATCAACCTGGCGAGCAAGCATGATGTGTTTGTTAATCATGGCAAGCAGTAGTAGGATAAATGCAACTGACATCAAGAATTTGCAGGTATGTTCTTATGATTCAGAACATTAATGCTCATCAGCTTGATAGTTGTTTGGTATTAGGATATTGAATTATAATACCTGACCTTGTCTTTCTTGAGATGGTCAAATTGAGCTTAGAGTGATCTAAGTCTATTTGACCCTCAATTTGATGAGTTGAAGGTGATAAGCGAACATTATACTCCCATTCTCAACAATCGATGTTGTAGGTGGGAAAAAATGAAAAGGCAAGAGGAAGCCATACGGGGCAAAATAGCCTCGCATGCGCGAGTCAAGCTGCCCTGTGCGGGGCTAATAGCCCCACGCGAGGCTAATAGCCTCGTGTGGGGATGACAGCCTCGTGCACGCAGGGCTATTTCATTTTTAAAATTGGGTTTCCTTCTAGATTTCAACCCAAATTTTGATTCTAATCATATCCATTCACTTGGAATCAAAGATTTCGTATCTAAACATGAGTTCAGAGATGAATTTGGTTGGGATTCCATCCTTATCTTGAAGGAAACTCTCGAAATCTATAAATATGACCCAAGAGAGGATTTTTTGGGATCTTTGAAATGGAGAGAGATTTGAGATTAGGTATTTTCCGTAGAGAGTCGCCGTCTAGTAGCAGAGCTCTCATCTAGAAGCTATTCTCCACGTTCAAAACTGATTTTGGTGTTAGATTATCAATGGAGCACAAGGGCGACGCTCCCTAGCCACCCTAGAGCCCATGAACTTCTGCAAAAGAGAGAGACATAATCTATAAGTCTCTCTCATTTGTTTCATTTTGGTTGTAATTTTTATTTATCCATGGCAATGAAAAGAACGTCGTCTTTCGACGGAAACAAGCTGGCGACCGCAACGGGAGACGCCTTCTACACAGATGAGGAGATTGAGGCTCAGTTTGACACCCATAAAATCGGTAAGTCTGTGGAGATGATGATCGTAGAAATTGATAAGAGTAAATACGAGGAATATTTATCCTCTAGATTGGAAAGCCAATATCAAAAGATGGCTAAATCTCTGCATGGAAACCCTTGGTACAAGTCCAAATAATAAGGGGACTCCCAATGAATAGGAGCCCCTTGGATATTTGACCTTGGAAAAGGAAGTAGTCCAAGAGTTAGACTCGAATGACGAGAGAATTCCCATTGAACAGGAACTTCTTGGATCTTTGAGTTCTAATTAGCGAAAAATGAAAATTGCAAATTCAAATGACAAAGGGATTCCCATTGAACAGGACTCCTTTGGATCTTAGAGATCCAATATTTTGAAAAAGAAAAAATTCTCTCCTACCATAGCTGAACAAAATCCTGAAGAAAACCAAAGTCTGGATTGACCAGAACTCAAATCCATAATCGAAATCGTCGAACGCGGCGACGAATTTTCAAAAGACAAAATCAAGACGATACTGGTCTCAAAATCATGCACGACGCTAAGGCCAACAGGCTAAACAGCCTAGTATAACCATACGTGAAGCTAATGCCAAACGCCAGGCTAAACAGCCCAGCAAACCTTTGTGCGAGGCTAATTCCATCCACGAGGCTAATTCTATGCATGAAGCTAATTCTATTTGCGAGGCTAATCAGCCTAGCATATCCTTGCGCGAGGCTAATCAGTCTCTCACACAAAAGATGAAACGCCAGGTTATTCAGCCTCATGTAAACAATTCAGAACTGGAAATTAAGCCCTAGTTCTATGAAATATCTGCAAAGACCATAACAGGATCTCATTTAGGACAGAAGCTTCAAATTTCTATACTGACTGAATGCCACAAACACAGCAGGGACTCTCTCAGAACCTGTATCATAGAGGAAACTTACAAGAGTATGATTTACGAGAAGTCCTTAATAACAAGAGAAAGATGGTCCAGTCCCATCTGTTATACCGCTGTGAATAGATGACCTCTACGATATAACCAACTGCAACTGTGATCCGCCCTGACCCTCGGTTTTTAGCCGAATAACTGAGCTAAAAGACAGCGCACCGAAAAGAAGGCGTGTTTATAAAAGAAAGAATATTAAGAATGAAGAGCCCATGTTCGTATCTTCGAATATGCATAAGGACCTACAGGAAGTCGGCATTACCATACCATACCCAATCGAGTGGGAATCAGCTCCATTTCCCAAAAAATACAAATCTTTAAAATTAGAGTCTTTTAATGGAAAAGGTTCACCTAATCAACATTTGTATTCCTTCTTATCACAAATGAGTCATCTTGCGGTAATAACTAAGGTTTTTGCTAGTACCTTGAGAGAGCCTGCATTTACATGATTCATGCAGTTGCCCCCAAGAACTATTAAAACATGCGCCGGTATAGAAAAAGAATTCCTCCGTCGATTCTTCGAAGACGATACGGAGATCTCGGTCCATGCTCTCCTCACGAATAAGCAGAAAGATGACGAGACTATCAAAAGTTTCGTAGAATGTTTCCAAGAGATGTCATTGTGATGCCTGCATGGCATGTCACAAGAAATGCTAGTCGAAATATGCAAGCATAACCTTCAAATAGGCATCTCCATAAAGATGGGTACGCTGGAGTCTGTAGACATGGAAAGACATAGTTAAGCAGGGACATTAAGCAAAGGATATAATCCGCCGTATTGACGAAAATAGCTCCTAGAAGAGAGCACCCAAAAATAGGAAACAACCACCGACAAACCACTCTAAAGGTAAGAAGGTAATGACCACTAAGCTTGCTGCCAATCAAAAACCTTAGAATAACTGGGACTTCACTAGATACCAGCGAACGTACAACTCCATGGATGAACAGACGATTACGTTCTTTCACTTGTTAACTAAAAAGGGAATGCTCAAACTGCCTGAGAATCGGAAACAAGAGGATGTTGAAAAAAAGGATGACCCCAAGTATTGCCTCTACCACCAGAATACCGGGCATCTGACCAAGAACTGTTACGTTCTTAAGGATAAGACCCAGGCTCTCATTGATGCAAGGTGATCCAGTTGAGATTGGAACAGAAAAATGTGTCCGCGAATGTGGCCACAATTGCTATAGGGTCATTCATCCCAGCCAGTGTGACCCCTATCCCGAAAGGGAAACTGATAGTGAAGCACTTCGACCTTCATGGGTTGAAGGAAAAGGGTCTCGCTCCAATTACCACCGATAGAGAGGAAATCATGTGGGTCCACCAGGACCTATTGGAAGACGAGCAATGGACTGCTCCCATCAATCCAAAGAAAACTAAAGGAAAGACTTGGACATCTAATGGAGTTTCTATCCTTGAAGAGAAGGGTGTGTCTAGTACCACTTCGCTCACAGATTCGGAAGAGGAGGCAATAGTGATAGTCACTCATCCGAATGAGGCAAGGCCATCAGGACTCAGTCTGGAAAGAAATACCTGAGAAATTATTCAAGGATTGGATCAAGTAAGCCAGCGGAGCACCTGAAGCACCACCCGCCAAGCAAAAAGAGCTTCGATATTAGAACGATTCGAAGAAGGATAATGAGGCAACTAGAAAACCATTTCAATTTGATGTGTTAGTACAGCTAGCAATATCCTAGCTCAAATTACTCTTTACAAGCTTCTACAGCTCTCTAAAGCAACGAAAGACGCCCTAAGGGAAGCTTTGGCCGATTCAGAAGCTTTTCTTGCTCATATCGTGGAACCATCTGCCGAAGAGGGAGAACCTTGCCCAAGTTGCCATCAAACAACAGTGTATATCCCACATATAACATTCTCACCAGAGGACATACAAGTGAAGAATCCAAAGCATAATAGGCCCCTATATTACTCAGGATATGTTGGTTCAACCAAACTGAACTGAATCCAGATTGATCTTGGTTTTACACTCAGCATCATTCCTCGGAGGCTGATGCAATTCCTAGGCATCTCTCCTAGTTGCCTAACTCCTACCAACACCACCATTCAGCGGTTTAACACCAATGGCAGTTATTCGTTGGGAAAATACGACTCTGATATCAAATTGGAGAATTAAAGTCTGAAGTTACATGTTACGTCATCGATGCAGATACGTTATACAACTTCTACTTGTGCGTCCATGGATCCACGCCTATACAGTGGTCCCATCGACACTCCATCAATACATACACAAATGGAGATGGTGAAGTACATACGCTGATAGCAGACAAGCAATAATTCAAGGGGTTGGAAAACTACTTTACGGATGCTATGCTATACCAGGAGGCCCATGGGACTTCCAACAAGCCATCAAAAGAAAGCTACGATAGCGGTAATGAGGTAGACACAGAGCCCGAGCCCGGTAAAGATGGCAATTTTGAATTTGAAATAAATCCAATTGTAATTGATTTAGGCAATATGGATGTACTTAGTGCCACTGATGAGGTAGGCGAATGGGTTATTAATAACAACTTAGGATTTGCTTATTTGTTTGTTGTTGCGTCAGATCATGTGCCCTCTTGCACGAGCACAAAAGTAGAAAGTTTGTCTGATTTAGAGACATTGACGGCCTATCATTTACTGATATGGTCGTCACTCGCTACACAAATTATGATAGCTGACCCAAGCAGTGTTGTTTTTGAGGTTCCTCCTCGAAGGCCAGACCAACACTCTATAATATATGGAAGAGTTGAGTCAAGGCCTGACCCAAATCCGGAAGTTGATGGTGATGACCATCTATCACCTCAACTTGAACTCTATGAACTGAATACCCATTAAATGATGAGAAAGATGGGTTAAAACGTAGCCTCCAAGCAAGGGTTAAACTTTGTAAAAAGGAAGAAGGAATCTCGTGTGCTCATTTGTACTGAAGGGTAAGGGTCCTAATTATTATCACAATACCCGCAGGAGGTTGGGTTATGTTATGCCTTCAGAATCAAAATGGGAGTATCCAGCCAGTTTAAAAGGCATCGAGGCCACATCAAGTTCAGATTCTGACATAAGTACCAGAGCCATATTCCAAGCCCTTCTGTCGAATATGACTTCTGCGACCTTCAATGCAGAAGAAGAGCCACCTCTCTCATTAGAGGATCCATGGATCCAACAGATGGAAGCATAATAGGACATGCAGTTTGAGCAACGTGAACCACCCACTGAAGACAAGGTAACCCAAGTCAACATGGGAATGGAGGAGCATCCGAAGCCCATCTTCATAAGCGAGAGTTTACCTTTGTCTAAAAAAGAAGACTTATTAGCTTTGATAAAAGAGTATATAGATGTCTTCACTTGGAATTATGAAGACATACCGGACCTAGACCCAGAAGTCGTAGTCCACCGACTTAATTCAAGCCAGGAGCGAAGTCAGTAAAGTAGCAATAAAGGGGCTTTCGCCCTGAATTAATGGAAGCAATAAAAGCTGAAGTTAAGAAACCTGTTGATTTGGGATTTGTCCGTAAGGAACAACACTTTGATTAGGTGGCAAACATCATCCCCATGCTTAAGAAATATGGTAAGATCCGGATATGCATAAATGTTCTAGATCTTAACGCTGCTTGTCTCAAGGATGAATTCCCACTGCCCATAACTGATGTCATGATAGACAATACATGCGGCTATGAGAAAAGGTCTTTATGGATGGTTTTTCAGGGTATAATCAGATCAAGATGCATCCTGAGAATGAAAAGCATACGACCTTTAGAACTCCGTTAGGGATATACTGTTATACAGTAATGCCCTTCGGACTAAAGAATACTAGCACAACCTATCAATGGGCAATGAGCATCATATTTCGAGAGCATCTAAGGAAGACTGTCGAGTGCTATGTGGACGACTTGGCAATCAAAAGCAAGAAAAAAAGATGATCACTTGAATGACTTGAGCACCATATTTGACCTCAGGAAGAAGCACTAACTGAAGGTAAATCTACCAAATCTTTCCTGGGGTTATCCAATAGAAAATTCCTAGAATTTGTTGTAACCTCAAAAGGAATCTAGCTTGACCCTGACAAAATCAAGGCAATCCAAAAAATGCAGTCACCCCGCAACCTAAAAGAACTGAGAGGGTTGCAAGGTAGATTGGCTTATATTCGACGATTTATTGCCAATTTGTCGGGATGATGCCGGCCGTTCTCAAATCTCATGAAGAAAGGGGTATCATTCATCTAGGATGAACATATCAGCAGGCCTTCGATTACATGAAAAGGTACTTGACCAACCCTCCCGTTCTAGCAGCTCCGGTGCTAAGGAAGTCATTCCTTATCTATGTGAGATCGATGGATCATGCCCTTGGAGCATTATTAGCACAACATAACGAATTAGGCCAAGAGCAGGCCATCTATTACCTAACCAACACCATGATTGGTGTCGAGCACAGATACAGCCTGATTGAGAAAGAATGTTTAGTTTTAGTGTTCGCAATTCAGAAAATGTGACACTACATAGCTGGACAGACAATTCATGTCAACTCTTGGGTTAACCCATTGAAGATGCTAATGACAAAACTAGGTGCACTCAATGGGAGATTAGCAAAATAGGCACTCCTCTTATCGCCATACAATATACACTTCGTCCCTCAGAAGGCCATAAAGGGACAAGTGATACCTGATTTTCTCACAGAACACCCTATATCGGAGCATCCAAAACTCCAGAATGATGCCACTGATGAAACTACTCAAGTCAACCTGATTAATGATGAACAGACCTGTCAACTCTTCTTCGATGGAGCGACAAGGAAGACCACAGCCGAAGTGGGGGTCGTGCTGATAAGTCCCCACAAGCATGTGATACCTAGTGGGTACTCACTTACTGAATTGTGCGCAAATAATGTTGCAGAATATAATGCACTCATTGTCAGTCTCCAACTAGCTCAGCAACTAGGGGTGAAGCACCTAGAAGCATATGAAGACTTTAAGCTCATTGTTAACCAAATGGTTGGAGAATATGAGGTGAAGCATGAAAACCTCATCTCCTACCTTAAGGCAGCAATCAAGTAAGCTGACAAATTCGAAAGATTCAGCATTGATCATGTCCCCAGACATGAAAACATGTATGCAAATGCACTTGCATCCTCGGCCGCAACTTTAGCTGTGCCACCTGGAATGAGTAAACAAATCTCAATCGGGGGTCGGGATCTCGTGCATCCAAAGGCGCTATTCGAAGAAGAAGAGGTATGTTAAATGAGTTTGGATCTCAAACCTTGTGATTGGCATTTCCCTTTTATTGACTATGCACTACATGGAATCCTCCCCAAAGACCCCAAAGAGGTGGCTTCGGTTAGAAAGAAGATATTGAGATACTACTACGATGTAATGTCGCATGCATGTATCAGAAGTCATATGACGACATTCTACTACATTGCCTTTCAAAGAAATAAGCTGACAAATTAATTCATGAAGCACACAGCGGTGTGCGGGACCCATCAGCTGGGACCATGTAAGAAGACTTGGCTATTTCTGGCAAAAAATAATCACAGATACTGTGAACTATGAAAAACACTGCCACATCTACCAAATACATGCTAATTTCATTCATCAACTGTCAGAATACCTGCATAATTTCGTCGCTAGCTGGCCATTTGAAGCCTGGGGAATGGACGCCATTGGTCCAATTACCCTGCTGTCATCTAAAGGGCATAGATTTATACTTGCCATAACCAACTACTTTCCCAAGTGGGTAGAGGTTGTCCCCATGAGGGAAGTGAAGACAACGGATGTTGTTAAATTCATTAAGCACCACGTGATATACCGCTTCAGAGTACCTAGGCAGATTATTCACGATAATGGTCCCCAGTTTGCTAGCCAAGGATTCACGCGATTCTATGATAAGTTCAGGATCCAAAATATCACTTCAACACCTTATAATCCGATAGCAAATGGGCTAACCGAGGCCTTCAATAAGACCATCGTCAAACGGCTTCAAAAATTTGTGCCCTCCAATAAATAGGAATGGGATGATAAGCTATGAGAGTGCTTGTGGGCTTACTGAACAACGATCTAAACCCTGACAAAGGCTACACTGTTTTCCTTAGTTTACAGATGCAAAGCAGTGTTGCCACTTGAAATACAAATACCATCTCTACGAGTCGCATTAGCCACAAAGATGACAACGGAAGAACAACACTAGCGATGATTGCGAGAACTCGAAGCGCTAGATGAAAAGTGTTTAGGCACAACAAATAGAGCTATATCAGGCTCGCATCTTGAAGGTTTTCAATTAAAAAGTCAAGTAAAGAACCTTCAAGGAGGGAGATTTGGTCTTAACTGTTAAAAAACCAATGATCATGACCCACAAAACTAAAGGAAACTTTGATCCCAAGTAGAAAGGCTTATTTGTGGTAGAAACTGTCTACTCAAATAAAGCGTATCGCCTGATCAATCAAGACAGGGATAGGTTGATGATGCCTATCAATGGCAGATTCTTGAAGAGATACTACATATAGTCACTCTCCTCTAAAAAAAAGAAGAGAGAACGTTTGTCATTAGAGTAATGAAAAGAGGATACCTTTCTTGCTAACCCTACCATACTGGGGGTAAGAGTATGGAATTAAATAGCCCAGAGCCAAAAGGCGAAGAGAAGAGAGAACATTTGTCATTCAAGTCCAAACCAAACTCTTGGTAACAAATCATACGGAGGGGAATAGCATGGCTAGCCCAACGCAAACAATGATTGGTAAAGGCATGCCAAGTCCGTTAATAACTTGGGGTTTGCTAAAAATCCCGTGAACATGTCAAGTTAAGCTTTTATCTCTGACAATGAGTTTTGATTCATCTCACCTCCATATAAATGACCTTTGTTGTCAACCTGTCATGTTAAGCTCTTACATCTGATAGTAAAATTTGATTCATCTCACCACCATATAAACAACCTTCGTCGCCAACCCGTCATTTTAAGCTCTTACCTCTTACAGCGAGATTTCATTCATCGCACCACCATATAAACGACCGTCTTCATAGAACCTGTCATATTATGATCTATCCTCTGACAGCGAGACTTGATTCTCTCACCCTCTTTAGTAAACAATTACTACTTATGTCTTGACCCGATCGCTGGCTTTGTCTGCTTTTTAGATGATCGTGAGCCTGACCCAATCGCCGACTCTGTTTGCTTTCCAGACGAGTCAACCCATGAACTTGACCTAATCATTGATTCTGTCTACTTTCCAGGAAAATCACCCTGGCTCTGTATACTTTCCATGTGAGTCAACCCATGATCCTGCTCGATCACCGACTCTGTCTGCTTTCTAGGCGAGTCAACCCATGATCCTAACCCGATCATCAGTTATGTCTTCTTTCCAGGCGAATCACCCTGGCTCTGTATGCTTTCCATATGAGAGTCAAACCGTGATCCTGACCCAATTACTGGCTCTGTCTGCTTTCCAGACAAGTCAACCCATGATACTGACCCTAACATCCATTTTGTTTGCTTTCCAGGTGAATCACCGTGGCTCTGTATGCTTTCCATGGGAGTCAACCCGTGATCCTGACCCTATGCCGGTTCTATCTATTTTCCAGGCAAGTTAACCCATGATCCTGACTCGTTCATCGATTCTGTCTGCTTTTCAGGCAAATCATCTAGACTCTATATGTTTTTCATGCTTGTCAACCCATGATCCTGACCCGATCACTGGCTTGTCTGCTTTCCAGACGAGTTAACCTATGATCTTGACCTGATCATTGATTATGTCTATTTTCTAGGCGAATCACTCTAGCTCTGTATGCTTTCCATGCGAGTTAACCATATATCTAAAATCAATTATGTCTGCTTTCCAGACGAAACCCTGGCTCTGTATACTTTCCATGTGAGTCAACGACAAATCTCAAATCGATTCTGTCTGTTATCAAGGCAAATCACCCCGACAAAGTCTGTTAATCAGGAGAGTCACTCTCATTACAGATTCCAAAACAAAACTTATTATGGTCCTACTATTCCCAAGATGAGTTCCACCTTCCGCAACTCTATCGTCTCAAATTCACAACTCCATATTTCCAATATATACTATCTTGACTCTGTCTGCTCCCCAGATGAGTCTTTTACTTAAAAACACAAAAAAAAAACAAAAAAAAAAGAGAGTGTCTATAAAAGAAACATCATGCACCATAGATTCAAAAGGGCTCCCCAATAATCCTTGAGATTTATGCAAGAATGTCACACAGTAACTACAGAGCAATGAACAATGTAGCATGTTGAAGCAAAATTGTTTATTCAATGACAAGACAAAGGAAGAAAGTAAGGCGGTATAAACAACCTTGTTGTTCAAAAATAAGAATAACAAAGAGAGGATGAAAAATTTAAGGGCTTCCCAAAGCCCTTAAACTTGACTCTACCTCTTCAAAAGTCGCTCGCTGAGTTTCTTCTACAGTGGATAGCACTTGATGGCACAATTCATCTTCATTAATGGTCAATGTTGAGAAGCTTGCGCTCTAGCATCCTCAATTGCCTTACTCCGCATATCGACCTCTTGTTGAAGCTTACCGTGATGAAAAATAAGCTCATCCTACCTCTTCAGCACTTCATCCTGCTTTGCCTAGGTGGTTGCAAGATTTGCTTAGGTTTTGGCAATTATCTCACAAGCACGGTCTATGGTGGCTTGATCGGCATCTAGCTCAAACCTAGCCCGCTCTATCTCTCTAGTAATGACCTCTTGATTTTCCTGGATGTTACTAACTTCAGCGGCCCAGGTTTCTTCTAGGCGGTGAAATTCTTCTTACCATGCAAACAACTCTGCCCTCTGACGAGCAACTTCAATTTCTATTATGGCAGCCACATCAGCTCATCGAAGAGTCTCCAATGATCAAACTTGCTCATCTAAAGCAGTCAAGCGGGCTCAATAAGGAGTAGCTCACTCTGTCCCCCAATGTTCTAAATATTGGTCAAATAATTCAATAATATCGGGTGCCCAAGCTTGATCGAACACCGACCATCCAAGAACATGGACACGCACTACCGTAACAAATGTAAGAAGTCCATAATACTGTGCTTGAAAAACTCTTCAGAAGGATCATCATCTGGAACTACTTGTATTGAAGCTGGAACCAGTGTTGGAGTAGGGATCGTAGAGGGTGTCGTGATGCTAGGAGAAGGCTCACCAGTTAAGATAGCCATGATGTGTGGTGCCAATAATTGCAACAAGCGACGAGCTGATTCTGGAATCTTGGGCGAAGGACCCCCTGGAGTTACAATGATAGGGGTGATGGGAGTAGACTTTGAAGGAGGGCTCTCTTTCAGGACATTCCCAATGCTAGATCCTGCTCTCTCAAACGAGAACATCAACGATGCCTCGGATGTAGGAGGCACCCTGGCCAAGGACCCCACACCAGGATTGTTGGACGATGAGGTGGGAATGACCTCTACACTGGCTGCTGCAGGTGGAGGCAGAGTTATAACAGCATCAGCTAGTAGATCGCTCGACTAAGCGCCAATATCTATAAAGTAAGCGTAATGAATGAGCAATGAAGATGCAACAGAATATGAACCATTGATAAGGACTATACACAAAAGAATACCTACGAGACCAATTGAAGTAATCGGAGCATGAATACCTTCGGATGTGACTGTCTCCAGTTCCTCAAGACAGAGGTGACTATGCTTGCTCGTGTCGGGAGTAGGAGCAAAGTAATTCTCCTCATAGGCATCCATATCAGATGCAACACCACCATCATCACCGTCATCACTACCAGTGCCCGAGTAGTCAACACGCTTGAATGAGGAGGTTGATCAGAGGTAGAACGAGGCTGCGGTGAGCCGACACCTGAGATACATTCCATTAGATGAAGATGAAAAGCAAAAAGTGAGGTATTTGGGGTTTAAACTTACGGGAAGATACCAATCCGGTGGTTAAACTGTGAGGAGGATCGCCATTCCAGGCATCATGACTGATGGCAAAGGAATAGCACCAGTGCCCAAGCCAACCACAATAACTACATCTGACTCGGAAGTGGTCGGAACAACTTCAGAAACGGCCTTCAGAATGACCTCCACATGCACAGCGACGTCAAGAGCAGCTTCTTGAGTAGCATCAGAAGCAAGTTCATCGGTGGTCACAACAAGCGTAGGAATCTCCATAGCTGTTCCAACAACATCCGAGGTACCCTGCGGAGAGGATAACTATTTGGCCAGCTCGGTGGTAAGAGAATGTCGAGGCTTTTTTACTAGGCGAGTAGGACCACAAGAACTCGCCAACCTTGTGCATTTGGCCACAGTCTCATAATCTTCTCTAGTAGGCACATCTCTTCGACTGCGTGTAGCAGGTTGTGGTGGAGCATTAGATGGGGCATGCATGACAACTTGTGCAGGCACATCAACTAGTGTGGCACATCAACTAGTGTAAGAACATCAACCTGAACTGGTACGGTAGTCTAAACCGAGCATCGCCTTGAATGGGCACATTACTAGGAGCAGGTACTGCAGGCGCAGCCCCAACAATAACGTCATCGTCATAATCATCAACTTAAATAAACTCACCCATGCCTCGTACCCAGACGACTTTAGCACTCTTCTTTAGAGAATAAAATATCTTAATTTTCCTCATACACGAGTGGTTGATCGAAAAAGAGGTGACCGTAGTGTTGATGCTATAGTACCAAGAACAGAACCCAAGCGACATGTAAATATTGGGAGTCTTCTAAGAGAAAGCAAAGTGAGCTCCTGTGCAACCAGTAGAAAAGTGATACTACCCTCTGGTGCCCTCAAATAAGTTGCCTTGAGATTGCAACAAAGTATTGGGATTGCCGACATAGAGTTGTGAATATCCAAACTGGTGAGCAAATCGGCTGGAGAAGTATGGTTTAAGAAAGCAAATCGATCATTGACGATATAGCAAGTGCACTGGCCTAATGTTGATCAACCATCAGAAGCAACCAAAAGTTAGAATGGTGTAGTCATCAAGACCGGTGGTATCTCGGAATTCCTCTCCATAACCTCCTCCAAAAAAGTCAGGAAAATAATGATAGATATGGTAGTTCTGGTGACTGTGCACCATCTTCTGAATGGCTCGTATATTGTAGTTCCTCTAGTCACAGCTCTCGTACCTCTGAATGAATGAGCCCCTGATGCTGTCTTCGGGAGGCGAAGTCATCATACTAATGCAGTGCATCACAAACCATGCCATGAGATAAGTGTAGGGCAATTCCACCCTGGGGTTGGGATTGGTGTCTCAGTTTCAGGATCGGTACTCTTACTTTTCTTCTTCCTCTTGCTCCCTAGGCAAAATTCGGTCAAGTTCCCAGAGACCACTCTGAATATTACAGACCATCGCGGGCAAAAGCCCAAGGGGTTTCTCATGAGCTAGAAGAACAGCTAGATACATGACCTCAATGGTAATAGCATCATGAGGAGGGGATGGGATGACACAACGCTTTAGACAAAGCATAAGAAAGGCCGCTATTAGCCCATGTTAGAAATAGGAGTCTACGCTTGTTGATGAGAACTATGGAAGGTCGTGCCTGCTTTAAACCCGTCTTCAGTTGACTTTGTTATGTATGAGTTGGCATCCAGGTGAAATATTCTAGCTGCAACACCGGCTCAGCTAAGACGGTCTAACTTTGTCACCAGAACCTCTGGGTGATCAACATCCTGAAACAAGTAGTTAGCTAATAATTTATGGCTAATACCTTAGTTCCTTATTCCAGAAACTTCTTCACAGATACAATAATGACACATCACCTCCCAGTACGTCTCATACACCTAGGGTCCTACTTCTTCAACCATTGCAATTCTTGTGTTGTAGGAATTATCTCTTCATATGCAGCTCTCCCATCGACAATAAAGAGACTTCAAATATCTCATGAAGAGCAAGACCAAGCTCGCCTACGGGAGTAAAACATGTTCCAGACATGGGATTATATATCTCCAGGATACTGAATAGGTGGTAGGCGCTTTGCAGAAGACCATATTGCACGTTCCTGATAGCCCCGTACAGTTCGATATCCTTTAACAATGCTATGAACTTGGATGGAACAAAGCTAATCATTCTACTCCACCACATCATGCTTGTAGAATGGATCCATTCATGAGTGCGGAGTTGTGGAAGGGGTATTATCTTTTCAACATCAAGAAGTTATTGAGGAAAGTACCTGCTAGCTGAGGACATTCTCCATGAGGGAAATCCTTCCCTACTCTACTTGGTAGTAAGCCAATAAGGAGCCTACCGAGGCCATCTTTGACCTTAACTACCAAAATTACCGATGGGGACACCATCTTGATTCTTAGTGAGACTCCACTACATTTCACAGGGGATGGATATGTTTTGAAGAAAGGTCAAAGAACAACTCCTCACCATATCCGAAAGGAACATCTTTGTATCACCTGCTTCATGGAGCCACTTGCATTCATCTTCATACAGCGGCTCCTTCGAGATAGATATCGAATCACCAAAAAGAAAAACTAGTTTTTGAAGTTCTTCTCTGTTTGCACCTTTGAGCGGGCATCACTTATCAACTCCCACAGAGTGGATACTATAGCTTGATAATCTTACTCGGTGATCGTCACTACTACTTGGAGTAAATGTGGGAATGGGACAATGAAATCTAGGTTGGATCCTACCATCTGGACCTCCTCAGAAATCGAAGTGATGGTACTTCAACATAGAAGTGGTATAGTTTGCTACCAAGGAAGTAAAGAAGTCAGAAGATTATCAGAAAATCTGAAAAATTTCTCTAAGTAAAGAAATATAGAGTGATTGCAGAGAAAAAGGGCTTAACGCAAGGCTAACGGCCTCATGCCATGCGAGGTAGCAACCTCGTTTTACACGAGGCTGCAGCCCCGCGTCCCTTCCCGAAGGCAGCAAAGCTGCCGCCGGCAGCCTCCAACACCGCCGACAGCTATCTAGGGTTCTAAATCCCATTTTTTCCACAAAATCACAATTAAAATTCTCCATAAAGGCCTTATATCAAGATTCTACTCAAAATAATGGAGAAAAACGAGATTTTGAGAAGATTTTACATCCAAGAATGGGAGGAACTTGTCCAATACTAATGGCCGGGAGGTGTGTAGTAGAGACGGCACCACTATGATTCTCCAGAGACTTCTTGGGCGCCATTTGATGAAGATTGGCAAAGAAATTCGAAGAAATTTGAGAGGAACTCAAGAGGAGAAAATGGGTTTTCTTGGAAAATGAAGGAAAGAAAGGAGCACTATTTAAAAGGGAAGAGGGTGCTAAAAGGGGGCTGAAACTTCGCAAACAGTTACTATTTCTCCGCGAGGCTATTTTGAGCAAAGCTATTAGCCCTGCATAATTAGATCCTAATGAAGCTTGGATGGTAGAAGCTCGAAGATTTGAAATCCAAAGTATTTCAAAACTCGTTAAGTATCAATAAACGAGATTTTAAAAAAATTGAAAAGGCAAGAGAAGAAGCCATATGGGGCAAAATAGCCTCTTGCACACGAGGCTGCAGCCGCGGGAATGACAACCTCGTCCACACGAGGCTATTTCAGTTTCTTAATTGGGTTTCCTTCTAGATTTCAATTCGAATTTCAACTTTAATCATATCCAACTACTTGGAATCAAAGATTTTGTATCTAAACATGAGTTCAGAGATGGATTTTGTTGGGATTCCATCCTTATCTCGAAGGAAATCCCCAAAATCTATAAATATAACTCAGGAGGGGATCTTTGGGGACTTTTGAAAATGAGATAGATTTGAAATCAGGTATTTTCAACAGAGAGCTGCCGTCCAGCAGCAGAGCCCACATCCAGAAGCTATTCTCTATATTCAAGTTTGATTTTGGGTATTAGATCGTTAATAGAGCACAAAGGCGACGCTCCATATCCACTCTAGAGCCCAAAAACTTCTGTAAAAGAGAGAGACATAATCTCAAGTCTTTCTCGTTTGTTTTTTTTTTAATTCCTTTTCATTGTAATTTAGATATTTTCATTGCAATTTTTTTTATCCATGGCAATGAAAGGAGCATTGTCTTTCGATAGAAACAGACACTTTGACAGTTTCATCATGGATGTTGCTTGTATTTTCACAATAGTTTTCCAGAAGGATGTGACCATCACCCCCCAATGATGCAAACACGACAGTCGTGAGCCTCATATGAAGCATTAGCTTTGCAGTGGGCTCAAAACTGAAGTTGTCATCATATAACTTCGATTCTGAGAGAGAGCTTTTAGAGAGCAAGTCTCTTTCACATGTTTCTTATTGACTACATGACTCTGAAGATAAGCTTTTGCTTTCTGCCTTTGGTGCAAAATGGATATAACCTTAAAGATGAGCCTCGTGTGATGATTTGAACACACTAATGACAATTTGGACCTCATGTGGACTGAGACACATGAGTGCCATGATAAACCTCGAACGCAACTTGAGACATACGAGTGTCATGATTAGTCTCGCACGAGAGCTGGGACATGCGGTGTCATTTTAAACTCTATATTGAGGTTGAGGAGCTCTATATGAAACTTTGAGTTGCATATCGTTATCTTCCAAATAGATGGAAAAATGGGCATCTTGCTCGGTTGAATAAGAATATTTTCAACCATAAAGCTAGGAAGTTTTAACTAGCTTTTAGTTTAGTTGAACTTATGGGAAATCTCTTACAAGATAGATGTTTGTTTTGGAATAGAGCTCTATTGACTTGGTTGATTGCCATATTGTAAGCCTCATAAATCATGAGAGGAAATGGGGGAGCGCTAGGAACTTCATGGATCTCATGCACGACCCCCCAATTGAATATTGACTCAGTACTTGATGCAGAGGAAAGAATCAACTCTTTGAGAATTTGTTAAGCCCGCATCAGGTTGAAGCTTGTTCAGAGACTGGAATGAGAGTTGTCCATTTTTTAACCATCTAGATATTATTGTAGTTCACCATATTAACTGTTACTTAGATGATGGATATAGGCTCATACGATGGAAGCAAATCTGATGTTGCTTTGGAGGATTTTGTTTGCCTTTCTTAACATGAGAGTTTTTTTTATGGTTAAGAAATAAAACTCTTTTCTTAGGTTGGATAGTATGTTGTTTGGATGGGCCCTGGTCAATCTTAACATGACGAGCCATACAGGAAGAATAAGTTGTTTAAGTATCACTCTTCATGTGAGTTAGATATCGCTTTTGGTCTTTTCATGTGGCTGAGCTTCATTAGGATTACATGCTAAAGCTGAGTCTGATCGAAAAGTATAATTTTGATCTACATGTTAGCTTGTAATAAGGGCCCTCTTGAAACACAGACATGAGCCCTACCTCCTGTTCACCATAAAAATTGTAAAGGATTTTTTATTGAAAATTCTCAATAAAAGATTACAAGTCAAACGGTTTTCCGTTTACAGAAGATGAAAAAAATCTAATTCCTTCTTTGTTTAAAACTAGATTTTATAGTAGCTGTGGAGGATGATTTTGCTCTTCGTTGACTCTCCGTATAAATTTCTATAGTTGGCAAAGATTTAGATCTTTTGATAGCACCAGCACTAAGTTAGAAGATTATTCTTTCTATAATATCGATCTCCAGGTCCCTTTTTTAGCATAAGCTCTTGCTATTTATAGATGTTTGGAAACTTTTGAGTTGATGTAACTATCTAACTGTTGGCCTTCACGATCTAAGAATTAATTTCTTGCCTTTTGATAGGGAGGATTTGTATTAAATCCCCAGAATTTGTAACCGACATCTTTAATTCTCTAAATCATAACTGAAACCCAAATCTTAACATTTACATTCACGTTGTTGGTGTTTAGTAACTTGCATTGCATGTTTGCGAATTGCATTATATGTTTGAAACCACAACCTTCTGTGGTGGATAATTCGCGTGGATAATCCACGGTTCTCTCTCTAATAGATGATCCGTGTTTCTAATGTTTTAACTATGCTCTTGAGTATGACACGACTTTGTGAGTCCACCTCTATTATTTTAAATCTGCAGATCTCTTCAGATGAAGATCCACGCCTGAGTCTAATTCGCGAATCAGAAGCTCGCAGCTTCAGCAGATAAAACATAATTGTGTTTAAATTCTTCTTTATCTTCAATTCGTAGATCTCTCTTACGAAAGATGATCCATGTAAAAGAAATTTTTTTCCAACAAAATTTCCTCAAAAGTTTTCAAAACTCTATGGTTTTGGAGGTGTTTTGAAACACTTTGGATAACTTGGCAAAGTGATCTTATCAATGCAAATTTGTACTTGAAAATTATGATCTTTCATCAAAACTTAGATCCTGTGACTCTATATTAAAGTATCAGATCTGTGTAAAGCATGATTATGTATTAGAACCACGAATTTTGCTTTGAAATGAAACCCGACTCTTTATTAGAATTGCAGATTTTACGCTTTATGCGGAATATCCAAATATTACTGCCTTTTCTGATGTGGATATCGAAGCGTCTTCTATGCTCATTAATGAAGGATCCTTACTAGATTTGGGCCAGATATCTCGTCTGTCAAATCATCTGCGACAAAATCTCAATCTCATCATTAAGGTGTTTTTACCTCTCCGTAAAAAAAAACTTGAACTCCTGAATTTCTTTGCCTCCAAGCTTCTGAGATACTTCATCTTCAAGCTCCAATCTTCTTTTGCGTCGACTTCTCTCAAGAAATTTTAAAGAAGATGACGAAAAAGACCTCAACTTCTTGTCAATCCAACAGTGGTTCCCAGAAATCTCAGGCTGCCTCCAGTTCCTTAGTAGTCTGACAAGAGCCTCTAGTTCGGGGTGAGTTTCTTAGAGCAGATTAGGAATCTATAATCTGATTTCAAGAGATAACCTTCTTCCTCTTAACTTCATTTTAACCCCTTTTTTTATATGCAGTGAATTATGCCTTAAACTCTCTTTCGAAGAATCATTACTTCGGCCATGTAGGAGGATATGATGGTGAAAAGTGATTTAGGTTTAATAGAGTCTTCCCGGCTTGCCACCCGCGGGAGCCCCCGCGGGTTGCCACCCGCGGGAGAATTCCCGCGGTCCCGCGGGTGGCAACCCGCGGGGGCGATCCCGCGGGTTGCCACCCGCGGGTTGTTTTCTATTGTTTCTCGTTGATTTGTTTCCTATTTTTGGACTGATAATCCGTGATCCGATTTTTCAGGAGAGAATTGAGCCGGATTTGGAGCTTCTTCGGTTTATAAAATACAAGAATTTAACTGGAGAAGGGACTTTTTAGATTCTTGGACTTTGGGAAGATTTCGGGCGAGCTCGTGAGATCAAAAAAAAGAGCAGAGCCATCTTCTCCTGGTCGGACGGTCAACGGAGGCAGCAACGAGACTCCACCGCCATCCGAACCCACACTTAAAAAGGGAATCCATTAATTTTCCCATTCTTGTAACCATCCTATTTTCTTTTTGTAATCTGAATTTTCGTTGTAATTCAAATAATTTTACAATGGAATCAAAGATGCAATTTTCGGGCGTACAAGAACTGGCGACCACAGTGTGAGCCCCTCTGTTTACCACAGAGAATCTGGTAGCGCAGTCCGACCGGGTGCCGATTGGCTAAATGGTTGAGACGCTGGTCATAGAAGTTGACCAGCAAAAATATGAGGAATTTCTTTCTTCCTCTGATTCGGAGCCTAGGCGTCATCGCCGGGTGACGATGAAAAAAGGTGAGGCGTCATCGCCCACCGGAAAGGCGTCATCGCCTATGAGAATTTATGAGGCGTCATCGCCCGTTCGAACTGACAGGACGTCATCGTCTGTCAGGAACACGACGTTATTGCCCATTCCAAAGTCAAGCCAAAAGTCAAACCAGTCCCTGACTCTCTCTCAGAAGAGAAACCTGAGGCATAAGGCCCAGCGGGCCCGCCTCAACAGTGCCTCTGGAAAATTGCTGTCAGAAAATCCAGATCAGGAAACATCAGAGAAGAAAAATTCCAAAAATAAAAATCCGCAAGCAGAAGTGTGGGTTGCACCCCGCGGTTGCAACCGCGGGTGGAAACCCGCGGTTCCAACCTCGGGTTGCACCCCGCGGGTGCAACCCCGCGGGTGCAATCCTGAGGTTGCAACCGCGGGTGGAAACCCGCAGTTCCAACCGCGGGTTGCACCGCGCGGGTGCAATCCCGAGGTTGCAACCGCGGGTGCAAACCCGCGGTTCCAACCGCGGGTTGCACACCGTGGGTTTCCCTCGGGTTGCACTCCGCAGGAAAAATCAGGGGTTGGTTCTGATGTCTATTCGGGCACACGCGCAGTGAGCACACAGCGCACATCTAACTTTTTGGTTACCCTCTCAGGTGTACCATCCCGTTTCTCTACAAACAAATATAAGGATGTGCTCATGAACTCACCTGAGGATAGGTCTTCAAATTTCTCTTCGGATGAACATATTCATGATAGAATCCTCCAAATCCCGAAGAACAAGTCAGATGCGTGCGAGGCCGGTACAACTGCGCAGGCCAGCACACACTCCAGAAGAATCCGCAGAAGGGTTGGAGAACAATCTGATTCGGGAAAAGAGCCCAGCGCTGAAATATTGCAAACTCTCCAGTATTATGAACCAAGTTTGCGACGCAAGCGGCGTCAGGTTGCAAATAGAGATAAAGAAGTATCTCAAGACTTGAGAGAATACCTCAATTGGAAGAACTCTGCACAGAATACTCCTCAATGCCAATGTGAACAGTTAATCTCAACTGTTCTATCAAACTGCGAGTGCCATCCGAGATCCGTTTTTGAGCGGATCACCGAATCCAAAAGAATACGGACGGTAAAGAGGGTGTGCTCTGAAACCGATCTACCTGCCGCCTCATCATATATGGTTAATAAAGGCAAAAAGGTGGTCGGAAACAACCCTTCGGATAAGAAAATCACTCCAGGAGCAAAAGGAGTTTCTATCGAACCAGAGGGCGCACTTCTAGAAGAAGTCTCTGAAAGGCTTGAGAGACAAGAAAAACGTCTCGAACAGCAAGAGGAGACCATAGAAGAAATGAAACAACTTTTGATTGAGTTGCTGGCTCAAACTAGAAAGAACCAATCATCGCCGTCCATTTCTAGTCGGCAGAAAGGAAAACGGCCTGTCCAAATAAATGAAGACAGCAAAGACGAAGATGAAGAAGTGCCTCCTCATTCAAGAGAGGAAGAGGAAGCGAAAGTTATCATCAATCCTCACGCAGAGAAAATAGAGAAAATGGAGAACCAATTACAAGCTCTTCTTCATCGCAAAAAGCTACAAGAGGTGGGGGTAGTCCGTCCATATCCCATAGAATGGGAGACCGTACCCTATCCTGCAAAATATAAACTGTTGAATCTTCAATCATTCGACGGTAAAAGTTCGCCGCAGCAACACATCTTCTATTTCCTCTCACAGACAGGACATCTCATGGGGAATGATCCAACTATGACTAGGATATTTGCGAGCACTTTACGGGGGCCTGCATTTACTTGGTTCATGCAGATACCCCAGGGATCAATTAAATCATGGGTTGATGTAGAACGTGAGTTCCTAGCCCGATTTTTTGAAGATGATACTGAAGTCTCGATACTATCTTTGCTAGCAGCGAAGCAAGAAGAAGGCGAAACGGTCAAAACTTATGTCGAGCGGTTCCGAGAACTTTCTGTTCGATGCCCACATGGCATGACGCAGGATACGCTTGTGGAAACCTGCAGACATAACTTGTTGACCGATATCCTAGACAAGATGGGTTCGGTCGAATCCAAGTCATGGAAGGATCTGCTTAAGCAGGGTGAACAGGCCAAAGAAATACTTCGACGTCTCGAAATGCAAAAATCTGCAACCGAAGACGGTACAAACGAATCTCCATTCCATTTTTTCCGTTCAAAAGGGAAAGACATAACGGCAATGGCGGTAGAAAGTACACCGAAGCAAAAACCATGGCCAACTACAAGCAACACAGCAAAGTCACCCAGGCTTCAAAAGCAGTATTCGTTCAATGATGAACATACTGCTACTATGTTCAATCTGCTCAATAAGCGCAAGATGCTCAAGTTGCCGGAAAGCAAGAGGCCTGAAGAAGTAGGGAAGACTAACGATCCGAATTACTGCCTGTACTATCGGATTGTAGGTCACCCCACAAAAAATTGTTTTATCTTAGAAGATAAAATTCAAGCGTTGATTGATGCTGGAGCAGTTCAACTCAAAGCTGAACAAAAAAGGAGTTAGAGCTAACTCCGACACATCTAATGTGTGTGGTCTAAAGGTACCACTTAGGCTCACAACAATTCCCAAAAAATGGGCTCAGGGCGGTTAATTTAAACCCCCATATATATATATATATATATATAAAACATCAAAAAAAAAAAAAATGAATCACCCAACGCCGACAAGGCTACGGGAAGAGAATAAATTTCTCGCCAACCCCACCATGCTGGGGGTAAAAAGCATGAATTACCCAACGCCGACAAGGCTACGGGAAGAGAATAAAATTCTCGCCAACCCCACCATGCTGGGGGTAAAAAGCATGAATTACCCAATGCCGACAAGGCTACGGGAAGAGAATAAATTTCTCGCCAACCCCACCATGCTGGGGGTAAAAAGCATGAATTACCCAACGCCGACAAGGCTATGGGAAGAGAATAAATTTCTCGCCAACCCCACCATACTGGGGGTAAAAAGTATAAATTACCCAACGCGGCTTAGGCTACGGGAAGAGAATAAATTTCTCGCCAACCCCACTATACTGGGGGTAATAAGTATGAATTACCCAACGCCGACAAGGCTACGGGAAGAGAATAAAATTCTCGCCAACCCCACCATGCTGGGGGTAAAAACCATGAATCACCCAATGCCGCTAAGACAAAGGGAAGAGGAAAAGTTTGGCATTTAAGCCCAAATGAAATCCTCGACAACTCACTATGCTGAGGATAATAGTATGGCTAGCCCAATTCAAACGGTAGTTAGTAAAGGCAAAATCAAACCCGTTGATAGCTGGGGGTTTGCTAAAAATCCCACGACAAATCTGTCACAACAGTATTCTTATCCGAATATAAGAATACATCACTGCCCTAAGCTGCTAAGGCAAAAGGAAGAGGAAAAGTTTGGCATTTAAGCCCAAACGAAATCCTTGACAACTCACCATGCTGAGGGGAATAGCATGGCTAGCCCAACTTAAACGGTAGTTGGTAAAGGCAAATCAAATCCGTTGATAGCTGGGGGTTTGCTAAAAATCCTGATTAGATAAATCTCCTGTCACGTTAAGATTTCATCTCTGACAGCAAAACTTTTCTTGTCATTTTGCTCCAACAAAGCAAGCGACACTCCAAAATATTAGTCAAGTTAAAATCATACCTCTGACATCATAATTCAAAATCAAATGAGATAAGATCCGATTAAATCCCCTGTCACGTTAAGATTTCACCTCTGACAGAAAAGAAAATTCACACTTCATCAAGTCCAACATTACAAGCTCTGATGAACGTGCTTTTGATATTGTTAAGTTAAAAATCACCTCTGACGAAAATCATCTCCCTATCAAGTTAACAGTTACCTCTGATAGTCTGATTCCAAAACTAAATACGTTAACCGTCACCTCTGTTTAGTCAGCTTGTCCCTATCATGACCAGATCCTCTAAATAGGTTAAGCTCCAAGACACGTTTAATGTCACCTCTGTCTTTTCCTGATTCGTCATACTAGATGTCACTGAACGGTTAGGATTAAAATAAGCACGTTAATATTATACCTCTACTTGACCTAAAATAAGCACGTTAACATTATACCTCTGCTTGTCCTCTAATGAGTACGTTAAAATTATACCTCTGCTTGTTATTGAATAAATGAATATATTAACAGTTATCTCTATCGACCAAATCTTTTAAAAAATCTATAACCAAAATTAAAGAATCCAAAGTATTTCGAAATTCAGTACGGTTCAATACAGAACTTCGAAAACTTTGGAGGGGGTTATGTAGATACCAAAAAAAAAAAAAGCTAAGTGGGCACACCCACGGGTTGCACCCGCGGGATGCAACCCGCGGGAGAATTCCCGCGGGTTGCCACCCGCGGGTTGTTTTCCATTGTTTCCCGTTGATTTGTTTCCTATTTTTGGACTGATAATCCGTGATCCGATTTTTCAGGAGAGAATTGAGCCGGATTTAGAGCTTCTTCGGTTTATAAAATACAGGAATTTAACTGGAGAAGGGACTTTTTGGATTATTGGACTTTGGAAAGATTTCGGGCGAGCTCGTGAGATCAAAGAAAAGAGCAGAGTCATCTTCTCCTGGTCGGACGGTCAACGGAGGCAGCAACGAGACTCCACCGCCACCCGAACCCACACTTAAAAAGGGAATCCATTAATATTCCCGTTCTTGTAACGATCCTATTTTCTTTTTGTAATCTGAATTTTCGTTGTAATTCAAATAATTTTACAATGGAATCAAAGATGCAATTTTCGGGCGTACAATCAGTTATATGTCGGAAATCCAAATATAGAGATTAGCTTCGTGGGAAATCTATTTGAAGGAGCCAGAGCTTGGTTTCATTTTATCTATGGTGGTACTAAGGCCAAATTTGAACTTCCCCTCAGGACTCCAAATTTGTATATAACTTTTAGCTTCTGCAAGTAGTACTCTACTGCTCATTCCATGCCTCACGAGTTTGATGTGCGTCTCACCTGTCTAAGGGACATCAAAGTATGGTATGCGCAAAAGAGAGAAGCTAGCAGCACTAGAGTAGCTGGAATATAGGAATTTGACGAGGAATATGACTTTGAGGGATTTGGTTCAAGGGATGAAGGAGATACTGCCATAATCCCAATGGATTATCCTGTATTCCCCCACCATTCCAGTTTCTCCTCCTCCAATGGCAAAGGAATCGTCTTCTAAGTCAGGATCTCATCCTCAGAAGACTATTCCTAAATGGAAAAGGCTTGTGAAGCTTAGCAACTTGCTAATTATTCTAGAAACTATACTTGCTGAAGTTCGTGTAGGAATTCTTAGTTCATCTTTCGAGGTGCCAGAGTGGAACAAGAAGAAGTTGATGATTCAGGTTTACTTCCTCATTCATCTAAGAAATTCCAGAGTCAAGAGCATGTTTTTTCCAGTGACCCCATTACAAAAGTTCCCTCCACCACATTGGTGGCTGAGCCTTCATCTGCTGCTACGCCTCCTTCAGAAGGACTTGTTCAAATCATACAAGAGGACTCCACAACTCCTGCTCCTCCAACAATCCAAATTATTGATGATGATGATGTACAAATTGTTGGAGAGACCCGCACACTAGGTTCTTCAATGGTAGTACCACCTTTAGGAGATCCTGATGATGATGATGATTATGATGATGTTGATAGTGAAGATATTTACTCTTCCACCCCTCCATCAGACCATAGTAAATATGTTTTTCTGAAGAGCTGAGGTGTATGAACCTGGAGAATCTCGTGCCCAACCTCAAGGTTTCTTTAAAACTTAAATCATTTTCATCATCATTCATTTGTTTCATCATCATTTTTTTGACCATTTATTTTAGGAATTCTCCCTTCTACTCCAACTTTAGAGTATATGCCCGAAGCGGAAGCCTCCTTTACTAAAGTTGAAGCTCAAACTGATGTTGTATCTAGAGTTGCTGCAAATGCTACCCCTGATGAAGCCAATGAGGATACTGTCCCTGCTGAGGCTGCCGTACCTGTTGAAGCTGAAGCTTTTGAGGCTGATGCACCTGCTAAAGCTGAACCTACTAAGCCTACTACATTTTTGAAATTGTTAAGGCTATTGTCCCTGCTGGAACTGTTACTTCTTCAACTAAGGGTGTAGTACAGGTCCCATCTACCCCCGTTGTTGTATCTGTTGCAACTACTTCTTCTTCACTACCATCAACGAGTTGTGCAGAAGTTGATGCACTTGAAGATGACTCGCTCCAGCATACCATTAAAGTCTTTTTTGATTTTCTGGACATTTGTATTGACAAGATTCTGAAAGGAAGTTCTTTCTCCTCAATTGCACTGTCTTTAATCTTTACGTGGCTAGCATAACAATAATTGGTGGAGAGGAAAAAACAACTTCTTATAAACTCATAGTAACTCAACTTCAGAATCGTGCTGACACTTTATTGAAGATCTGCGGTACAGACAAGTCAAAAATGGTTGAGGCCACTTTCCAGAGACTAATGGAGGAACAACTCAAACTCCAGAGGGAAATCAATGAAAAAGTTGATGCTTGTCAGGCCCGTGTTAACAAAAATCAATCAACTAGCCAATCTTTATCTTCTCAGATAGAAAATACTGCTACAACTGCTAAAAGTCATGATGCAACCATTGCAAGAACTTAGAAAACCATTGCCAAGGCTCAGGCTTTATTTGAAAAAATTTCCCAAGAGCACGAGGAGACAGTGAAGAACCTTGCTGAATTATCTAGGCAGCGTGATAGTGTGCACAAAGCTCTCTTAACTGATCAAGCAGAATTGGAGGCCCTAAAGTCTGACTCAGAGAATAATACAACTGTCAGTGAGGAAGAACTGCGTAGGCAAACTTCTGTGCAGGTTTACAAGACCATTCAGTTGGAGATAAGTAATGTAGAGGAAAAGATCAAGGCTCTCTTGAATATTTAGGTTGTAATGATTTCTCAATATTATTCAAGGAGATCTTGAAATCTTTAATTTTGATAACAAAAACTTGGATCAGGCTCATAGATGTCATTTGAAAAGCTCTTGTAATCTTAAATTTGATAATATAACTTGGAGCAATTTCTGTTTATCATCAAATTGATGTTTTTGAATTCAACTTTGTATCAATTTTGTGCGTTTGCTCTTAGACAGGATTCTGTGCAATCCTTCATTCAATTCCGCAGGTGTGCATATAAATGTCCCTGCGCTCAAATCCGCAGGTTTGCATATAAGTGCATCCCTGCGTTCAAATCTGCGGGTTTACATATAAGTGTAATCCTGCGTACAAATCCGCAAATCTGCATATAAGGGCAACCCTGTGTTCAAATCCACGGGTTTACATTAAAAATTATTTGCCGCCAATTAAACTGTCTTTTTTGTGCAAAAATCTAAGCATTGCATACTATCATTAATGACAGGATTCTAATCAAAGATCTCAATCAAAGATTTCATTGCTTTTGGCATAGAGATCAAAGTGTCTCATGCATTAATAATAAATCTCAGTGAGATTCGAGTCAAAAATCTCAATCGAAGATTCTGCCTATAAAGTCTCTTGACCAAACATTTTGATCATGAAATTTTCTATATAAAGCACCAAGTCTTTCTTCAAAGCCATTCTGACTTAAGAATTTTCTGAACTCTTCTTTTTTTTTTTTAAATTTCTCTGAGTTCTTCTTAGTCTACTCTTTCTTGAACTTTTCTTAGGGCTTTTATAATGAAGGAATCTTCATCCTTTAACCAACCCCCTTTCGTTCAGGTTTTTCCAGCCAATTCCTCCATGGCTTTGCCCATGTTTCATTCTTCATCTTCTTCTTTGATTGATGCAATGATTTTGGATTGGCATGTAATAAGATCTCTTGATAATGTTGGCCAATCGTGACTGGTCTGCTGCTTGGTTCGTTAAAAATGGAATATCCCATTGAAAAGATCCTTATAACTGTAATTAGCTTCCTTAAACTACGGTAAATTTCCATGTAAAAATCATAAATCATATAATTTTATTTATGTCTCTTGACAATATTATGGATCTATAGTAGGATATAACTGCAGTCATCTTTCTTAACAATGCCCCACACCCGTCTGGTTCTCAACTTTTTCCAATATCTTTAGAGAACCATAAGATCTCATGTACTTTTCATGAGACAATAAATTTTGGGTTTGTGACATTGTTATCCTTCCGCTTTTCATCCTTAAGGTAAGGATGATAAATGGTTGTAGGTAGCTCCCAATTTCAGCAGTCCACAAGTTATATGCTTGGGAACATGCATTTGATGTACCCAACTTTGAACTAATCAAGTCACTGATGACGTTGATCATAACTGAGCGAGCAAATTTGGATGTTTTTAACTATCAGTGAGAAGAGATTATAGAAGCAAGCTTTTGGTCCAAACTTACGAAGCCTTCCCATTAGAGAAGTTGACAAAAAATTTCAATGTTTTCTTGACTTAATAATTTGTAATAATTTCCATTCATTGTATGAAGTCATTGAACTCTGTGTAACAATGGATGAAAAAGTTTTTTTTATGGAAATCAAAGATTTTATTGTCATTCATTAAGAGATAATTGTTAACTTGATAAATAATTTTGATATTGATAATCAGAGATAACTATAACTTGATGATGATTGATTTACAAAATATTATTCAGAGATAATCATTAACTTGACAATATAGAGCCATTATTCAAATGCCCAAATAGATTTTGCCATGAATGAATAGTTTTCTCGAATTAGGATAGAAATAATTATTAACTTTCCTAATCAAGTTAAGATCTCCATTGTTCAGTGACTTGTCGTATAACAGTTTTTGAGTTGGTAGAGATAATTTTTAACTTAGCAAATTTGGAAGAAGGAGAATTTTTGTTTGTCAAAGATAATTTTTTAACTTTGCAAATTTGGAAGAAGGATAATTTTTGCTTGCCAAAGGTAATTTTTAACTTAGCAAATTTAAAAGAAGGATAATTTTGTTTGTCAGAGTTAATTTTTAACTTAGCAAATTTGGAAGAAGGAAAATTTTGTTTGTCAGAGTTAATTTTTAACTTAGCAAATTTGGAAGAAGGAAAATTTTGTTTGTCAGAGTTTATTTTTAACTTAGCAAATTTGTAAGAATAAAAATTTGTTTGCTAGAGGTAATTCTTAACTTCGAAAATTTAGAAGAATGAAAATTTTGTTTGCCAGAGATAATTTTTAACTTAGCAAATTTGGAAGAAGGATATTTTTCGTTTCAGAATGCGACTTTATAAAATTCGCATTTTTAAAATTCAATGTTGCATTTTTTTGAACTTCTTCTAGTAGCAGAATGTGACTTTATGAAATTCGCATTTTAAACTTCTTTGACTCCAGAATCGTAAATCTTCAAACTTGTCAAAAGTAGGAACTTAGCATGATAAGTTCATAGGATTTTTAGCAAACCCCCAACCGTAAACGGATTTGATTAGCCTTTACCAATTGCCATTTGCGTTGGGCTAGCCATGCTATTCCCCTCAGTACGATGAGTTGTTGATGATTCCATTTAGACTTTAAATGCTAAACTTTCCTCAATTCTAAATAATAGGATTCATTCAATGCTTTTGTTATTACAGAAAATAATATATTAGCATATCTTCATCTTTATTCTCCGTCGGAGAAGTTGATGAAATAGCAAAGCTCCAAGTTTATTGCTCTATGTTGAAACTTGGTAAAACTAACTCTTCTTTACAGATAAGCTCCATTTGATTGGTGGACAAATTGGTCCTATTTGGAGATAATAGTGTCAAGAATTTGACATATTCATTAATCTCTTTATAGCCTTCGAATGCTCGATGTTCAAATGGACTGATGACCAAGTCATGGTATTGAATTTTCCTTTTGTTAGGGAAAAAAATTCAAGTATGTGTATCAAATGATTTGATACTTCTATCTCCTCTTTTCCGCGATACCCGTCGGAGATGTAATCGAAGGTTATGGAAGCAGATATGTATCTCAAATTACTTAACCTTTCACTTAATTGCTTCTTACTGTTACATAAGCTTCTTTAATACAATCTATTCAATTCCTTGAATAGTTCATTTTTTTTCTGTTGAAAGTTAGCCCTTCATTAGAAGTAATATTTCTTCAGAAATTTCCTATTGATTGGCATCATTATTTAGTCACCATTCGGTTTTACCAACCGGTATGTGCCATTGAAATAGACTGCATCAATGATAAAAGGTCTCTCCCACTTTGGCTGGAATTTTCCTTTGGATTTTTGATTAATTATGATTGGTCTTCTTACTGAAAGGATCAGATCACCTTTCTTGAAAGTTCTTTATTTGACCTTTTTAATGAAGGTTTTGGAAATTTGCGCTTGATAAAGTTCAATGTTTCGTTGAGCTTCCATGTGTTTGACATCAAGAACTTCCAATTCTAAAAGTCTCTGTCGATGTCTTTCCTCTTGCCTCATTTTAGTTTTTAATGCGACCCGTAATGATGGAATTTGAATCTCCAAAGGCAGTACTGCTTTGGACCCGTACACCAATGAAATTGGTGCAGCATTGGTAGGAGTCCCGACAATAGTTCGATAGGCCCAAAGACATTCTCCAAGCTTTTCATCCCAATCATGTTGCTTGGATGAAACAAACTTTTTAAGGAGTTTCACAATGTTTTTATTGAAAGCTTTAGCTAAACCATTGGCTGCATGATAATATAGAGATGAGGCCACACTTTAATTTTATATTTATTGCAAAATTTGGAGAATGACTAACCCACGAACTGGGATCTGTTGTCATAAATAATTCTCCTAGGTACTCTGAAGCGGTATATAACATGATGTTTAATTAATTCTATTACATCTGATGACTTTACCTCAGTTAGGGGAATAACTTCAATACATTTTGAGAAGTAATCAGTTATGGCTAATATGAATCGATGACCCTTCATCAATGGTGAGAAATTGATCCAATAATGTCCATTCCCCATTGTCCAAATGGTCATGATGTAGCCGTTGGGTGGAGATATTTCCGAAGCTTGATGTGTGAAGTCTGCATGTATTTGACAGGCTCTACATTTTTTATCATAAATAAATGCGTATGTCATCATCTTGGGTTAGTAATAGCCCATTCTTCGGAGTCTATCCCAAAGTTTTAGTCCTAGTTGATGTGCTCTGCCAATTCCGCTATGAGCTTGTTCAAGTGCTTCTTAAGCTTCTTTGTTAGAAAAACAACAAAGTAAAATCCCATCATAAGATTTTCTATATAATGTACGAAGTTTAGCATTATAATAAAATCAAACAGCTTTTCTTCGAATTGCTACTGCTTCTTTAGGATCTTCTGGAAATACCCTGTAAAGAACATAATCTATGTAAGGAAATCGCCAATCACTTGGTTCGGGATTAGACTCAAGAGCGTATAGTTCATTTGCTTCTTGTTTTTTATTTGAATTTAGTTCCGCCTTAAGCTCAATTTTTGAGCAAAATAATTCCTTACTTCCCAATGTTACACGTTTGCTAGCGCTTTTGGGTAATGCTAAAGTAGCAACCAAGGAGACTAGTGAATCTGCATAACCATTCTGATGGCGCGGTACATGACTAATATAAAAACCATTAAAACTATCAACCATTTTTATGCATAACCGTTCTCTGGCAACGACGCCGAAAATTTGATGTGATAATTTTACTACAAGCGCACAGTGTGGTTGTAGCGCTAACAGGTGTTCTCACAGATATATCAGTTGTTTTTGCATTCTCGCTATTCCTATTCTTCTAACGGACTAACCAAAGATTCTAATTTGAAGTTGAATTGATCTAATTAACCTAGGATATAGAATCCACTAGTTTCCAACCATGAATTACATCTATTATCTTCTTCCTATCATAAAAATTTGATCTTTTAGTTTTAATCTTTACTTAAAGTATTATAAGTATGAGATATCAAGTAGTGTGCAAGTATAACTCATCAAAAAAACTACTTTTCATAAAAGCAAACTAAATCATTAAATAATTCGATGAATAAGATAAAAATCAACAACTCCAAACCCTAACTAAGTATAAGCTATCAAGAAACTTAACTCAAGTATAACCTATCAAAGTATTAATCTACGACTTCATTTATTTTAATCTTTTCATAGAAAAATCATGTCTTTATTATTTTATTTTGGAAGAAAATACTAGAGAGCAACTACATGGTGGATTCTAGTTTCATCTACATCCTAAAGGCAAGCTAAATTAGCTACTCATAATTCTAGTTAGCAAAAACATATTTTTATTGATGAAAGCAATTAAATATAATCAAAAAAGCAATATAAATCTAAACTAGAAAGCAATTAGAAGAGATTATCTAAGAAAAATTGATGAACAGTAAAGGTTACCTCTAGAGTCGGTATTGTGGCCGTCACCCCTTCAGCAAAATCCTAATTTAATAAATTAAAAATGAGTACAAAACTATATCATATTTCCTCTATGATTCATCTACTATCTCCCTCTAGATTAAAAGGATATGGCCATATATATTGGTTTCCAAATGAGTTGGGTAACGGTCCCATAAAATCTATATCTCATACATCGAATATTTCGACCTCAAGGATAGGTTGCAGAGGCATCATATTGCACCATGAAATTTTGCCTATAAATTGGTATCGTGTGCAAGTTTTGCAATATTCCACAGCGTCTTTGAAAAGAGTTGGATAATAAAAATCACTCTACAACACATTTTCAGCCATTTTCCTTGGACCAAAGTGTCCTCCACAAGCAAAATCATGACAAAAGAGAGGACATTTGTATCTCATTATCGGGTATGCATCGACGTATAATCTGATCTGGACAATATTTGAACATATATGGTTCATCCCAGTAAAATAATTTTACTTGGAATAAGAACCTATATCGATCTTACTTGGACCAATGGGATGGAATATTTTTTATCACAAGATAGTTCACATTATCAGCAAACCATGATTCACACATCAGTGCAAACAATTGCTCATCAGGAAATAATTCGTTTATAGGGCAAGAATTAGTTGGAGCATTGGGTAGACAAAACAAGTGACCAACTATTAAATTACCAACAACTTTCTTGTCTAATATCTCAAAATCAAACTCTTGCAATGAGAGGATCCATCGAATGAGCCTTGCTTTTATGTCTTTCTTGGTCAACAAATATTTCAAAGCAGTATGATTAGTATAAACTATAATCCGTGATCCAAGTAAGTATGAGCAAAACTTTTCAAGTGCAAAGACGACTATCAGAAGCTTTTTTTCTGTGGTAGAGTAATTCAACTGGGTGTCATTGAGTGTCCTACTTGCATAGTAAATTATGTGTGGCTGTTTATTAATTTGTTGTCCAAGAACGACACCAATAGCATAATCAGATGGGTCACACATAAACTCAAAGGGCAAACTCCAGTCTGGCGCATGAATGATAGGAATGGTGGTAAGTGCCTTCTTGAGCTGCTCAAATGCTCTAATATAATCTGGTGTGAAATTGAATGGCACTTTCTTGGTTAGTAGATGTGTCAAAGGTCTAACAATTTTACTAAAGTCTTTGATAAATCTTCTATAGAACCCAACATGACCAAGGAGGAAGCGTATATCACTTACTAATTGCAGTGGTGGAAGATTAATGATGACGTCTACCTTGACTTTGTCAACCTTGATACCTTCTTTCGAGATGACATGCCCTAGCACTATACCATTTTTTACTATGAAATGGCATTTTTCCCAATTGAGTGTCAAATATTTCTTATGACAATGTGTGAGAACTAATTCTAAATGATGTAGCACTCTTAGAATGAATCTCCCAAGATAGAAAATTTATCCATGAAGATTTCAAGAAGTCGTTCAACCATATCGGAGAAAATACTCAGCATACACCTTTGGAACGTGGTAGATGCATTGCATAACCCAAAGGGCATGCGCCTGTATGCAAAGGTGCCGAATGGACATGTGAACGTAGTCTTTTCTTGATCCTCTAGGGCGATGGAAATTTGGTTGTAGCTAGAGTACCCATTTAAGAAAAATAGAACTCATGTCCAGCCAATCTTCCAACATCTTATCAATAAAAGGTAAGGGGAAGTGGTTTTTTCTAGTTGCAGCATTAAACTTTCTATAGTCAATGCAGATCGCCATCTATCTGCAAATGCATCGGGATAAACTCATTTGCATTGTTCTTCACTACAGTAATTCGGGACTTTTTATGCACTACTTGAATTGGACTCACCCATGCACTATCAGAGATAGGATAGATAATGCCATTGTCAAGGCACTTAAGAATATCGTTCCTCATAGATTCTTTCATTACCGGATTCAACCTACGCTGAGGGTCTCTTGTACGTTATGCATTATCTAGTAAATGAATTCGATGCTGCACTATAGATGGACTTATCCCCTTTATATCGGCCATACTCCAGTCTATAGCTTCCCTATGTACTTTCAACACTGATATGAGTGCTTCCTCCTAAGCCTCAGTCAAATTTACAAAGATAATGACTGATAGTGTGTCGTGTTCATCCAAAAAATCGTACTTGAGATGACTCAGAAGGGTCTTCATCTCAAGCTCAGGTGGACACTCAATAGATGGTCATAACTGAACTCGCGGTTCAGTCATCAATGGCTCAGGTGGAAGTTTCCATCTAGTGGAAGACACATAATTAGATGACTCATCGAGCGTAAGCTCTCATCAACTAAACCATCCAGCTCATCAAAGAATTCCTCCTCTTGGTGCTCACTGGACAACCTTTGAAGCATATTTACTTCTAGGGGCTCGTCATGTGGATCACTAGGTTGGCACCCTAGATTGAATATATTGAAGTCAAGTGTCATGATTCCAAAGAAAAGTCTCATCAATCCACTCTAGAAATTAATAACAGCATTAGAAGTAGTCAGGAATGGACATCCCAAAATAACTGGGATATAATGATGTAGATCCACCATAGGTTGAGTCTTGAGAACTATAAAATCGACTAGAAAAATAAACTTTCCAATCTTAATCATGACATCCTCAATCCCTCCTGTAGGTGTCTTCAAAGATCTATTGGCTAGCTGTAACGTAAACCTTATAGGTGTCAACTCTCTTAGTCCTAACTGCTGGTACACTGAATAAGAAACAAGTTAACACTTGCTCCAAAATCTAGTAAAGCCCTTTCTCACTGTAGTCCCTATAGTGCAGGAGACAGTAGGACTTCCGGGGTCTTTGTACTTCACAGGTACTGACTGAGAGAGGATGCTAGAGATGTTAGCAGTTAGGAAGACTTTATTTGGAATATTTGTTGTTATCTTCTTTGTGCATAAATCCTTTAAGAATTTTGCATAACCAGGTACTTGTTGGATTGCATCAAGAAGAGAAACATTGACTTTAACTTGCTTGAATAACTCAAGAATGTGCTCTACCTGAGGAGAATTTTTCTTTAATCAATTTGGATAGGGAGCCTTCGGTTTATAAGTATGGTCAATAGGAAGATCAGAATTAGAGGGGTCAGACTCCTCTGCCGTGCTAGTGGGTAGATCGTGGGATGATGATAATGATGAAACATGAGGTGATGATAGAATCGTGGAATCAGGAAGTATAGCCTGCCGTGCAATAGGAGCAGAATCAGATGACATGGCTACATGATTGTCAACCAGCTTGCCAGATCGAAGTGTGTGAATGGCATTAACTTGGTTGTCATGCTATTGATTATAGTTTGAGGGACTGGCATTAGGGTTTGTTATAGGTTGACTTGGAAAAGTACCCTTGCCACATTCACTCATTTGACTCGCTAATTGTCCAACCTACTACTCCACATTCTTAATAGATTAAGAGTTCACGAGCAGGTGCTGATCTATTCTTTGAATAAAATCAGTTGACATTTTCATAAGATTTTGCATGTGCGTGTCAAGACTGGACATATGCGTATCAAGGTTGGATTGAGACTTGAAAAGATTTTTAACATTCTTCTCAAGTGACTGAAGTCGCTTCTGTTATCATTATTAGAACCCTGCTATGGATGTGAGTGGTTTTGTGCAGGTGGTCTACTCTGGTTGTTCTCATGATTTGAAGTGTTTGGGTATTGATAAACACACACATTTGGTCTTGGAAACTAACCAGTGGCTAGAGGATGCATGTTGGGGTTCAGGGCTCCCTGATATTTCCCTTGATCCATGCGAGATTTTGATGGTTCCTCCAGCCAGGATTGTATGTTGAAGCGTATAGATTATTCATGGGTCTTTGATACAAGGCGTTAGCCTTCTCAAGTATGGGACCCATAGGATTCACTAACTGTGAACACTCCTCCATAACGTGATTTGGAGTTTCCTAATTAAAGCATGTGGGACTTTGGATTTGACTCACTTGACTCATTGGTGGAGCATTAGAAGTCTCCAATGCCTCAATTATCCTCATAAGGGCTGCAATTTTAACTTCGGCAGCTAAAGAGTTGTCGACGCTATGAATCCCACTCTTCTGTGCAGAAGTTGATGCACTTGGTTTCTCAGCGGGACTCTCTCACTGCATAGTTTTCCACGATAGGTCCTCAAGAAAGTCCCATGCCTCATCCTCGTTCTCTCCCATAAACTCCCCCTGACATATGAACTCAAGAAGAGTTTTGGATGTGTAATCGAGTTCTTCATACACGATTTGACATAACCGCCACTTTTCTATCACATGGTGGGGGCACGAAGCTAATAAATCCTTGAATCGTTCTAAGTATTTCCAGAAGGGTTCTCCCAGCACTTGACGGAATTGATTGATTTGATTCCTAATTCTTATCATCTTGTGCATGGGATAATACTTCTTAAGAAACACCGTAACGAATTGTAACGCCCGCATTTTTTAGCTGCTTCCCAAAATGGAGAACGTTACTTATTACTTGCACTAAACAACCCAACAGTCACAGGATCTTGGAATAACCGTAACTATTACCACAATCAGATGAATAAATAACATATCTGAAACTGAAATGATTTTATTTATACAAAAATTTCATTATATAAAATGGCACACTTCTTTAAATATGAACATAAAAGAGTCAAAGAGAAAAGCAGTGTCCAGACAAAAGGAAATATAAAAATATACAAAAGTTCTTCAGGGGTACTTCGCTTGCCTATTGTCTCTCGATCTGTCCAACAAAGTACAAGTCTTCAACTTGGGCTGGATCTCCTTCTTCACGTTCCAAATATGGATTCAAAATCCAGGGGATTATTCCCAACAAATAACACATTTAAAAAGCAAAATTGTGTACTATCATAGTACAGGAATATCAGTGTGCACGAGCATGTTTATGTCAGTGTTGTTTGTGTGCATATAAATTAACATGAAGGCAACATATAAATTAACATGAAGGCAAGCATAAATAAATGCATAAATAAATGAACATGACAATAACTGCTCTATCTATTTAATCATATATTCTATTGGTCTCGGTCATTGTCCAATTTAATTATAGAAACCGTATGAATGGATAAAATAGCGCTATTCTCCATTGTCGTATAAGTACCCGTGCATACCCGGGACCCGGCCACAATATTCATGGCGCTGAACCATGACATGCCGCTAGGCACTAAAATCAATTTCCATACTGTATTACAGTAATGGACATACCACTCTGGGTAAATATCAATTGGTGATCGAGTAATCACCCAGACCGCTGCAGTAAAAGAATCCCGGCTCTAACAATACAATCAATTCTTATACGGTAAGGCTCTTATCCATCATATAGTTTCTTCCATGTCCGTGTTCATAATGAATTATGCATATGAAAATTTTATTTTACATTTATTTGTTTACTTTTCGTTTCCTTCTTTAATTGTTTTTCAATTCATGATAATATGCTTGTTTTTTTTTCATGACTGTACATGACATGTAGTATCATAACATATGATTTGTAATATTAAAACACATGACTTGTAGCATGATAAATTAACACATGGTATATTAGTATACAATTATATCACAATGCATAACATTAAAATTATTTTAATAATCTGGTTTCATTCTCAATGTCAATCAATGACCAAATTTAGGAACCAAGTATACATGTAATGATATCCCAATTGAATCCAAGCCCAAGTCCAATTTGTGAACCAAGTGCATAATTTAATAATACTGTATATTTATCTATTAAGTGCATTGCATATTTATTTATTAAGATCCACCGCATTTTATTTATAAACCCCACTGCACATTCATTATTTAGGCCTACTGAATTTTACTATTTAGGCCTACTCCATTATTATAAATAAGGCCTACTATATTTTACCCCTTTTTTCGGCCCAAGTCCAGCACACCGCACTATTTTTTGTCCGTACTAAACTGGGCCAGGCCGAGTTTCTCTTTTATTTTTTTCCTTTCGGCCCAGCTCATCAAGCCCAATTATTTCTTTTTCTTTTTCTTTACTTTCAGCCCACATAAATGGGCCCTAGCCCATTACATTTTGTTTCCTTTTCCCACTTTTTTTTTCTCCTTCCTCTCAACTGCAGCCCATCCCTTCTCTCCTCTTTCCTTTGCTTTTCTTTTCTTTTCTTTTTTTTCATTTTTCCCATGCAAAATACGCTTCCCATACAAAAATACAATTTTTTCCTATGCAATATATTTTCATTTCTCTCCTTCTTTCTTCTCTCTTTTCTTCTTCTACCCCTTTTTTTCCTTTTTTTTAATAAACAAGTAATACAATATTTACATATGCCAAAATTGACCAAATGGCCTAGTTCAGTCCTAAATATCAATCAATAGCTTAAAGAGTGAACTAAGTATTTCACAAAATAAATTTCGTATACAAATAAAAATTTAAAAAAGTTAAATGAAATATAGTAGTGTTACTTGCCTTGGCTTGATCTCGAATATTCGGTTCGAATCCTTGGTTCGGTTTGATTTTTTTTTTCTTGTCTTTCTCTTTTTCTATTTTTTTTTCTCTACTGCTGGGCCGAGAGGAGAAGAGAGGGAAGAGAGTGAGAGAGGGTTTAATTTTCTTCTTCTCTCTTATATATACATTTTTTTCTCACATCTTAATGACACCTCCCCATCAAATATTCCCTCCATGTAACACCTCCTGAAATTTTATGCCACCCCTTTCTCAATCACGACAACACAACAACTCATTCACAGCCTCATTTATTTTATTTTAATTTATTTATTTATTTATTTAATAATTTAATAAATTTGGTTTCATGTAACATTCTCCAAATACTACCAAATTTAAGTAGGACGTAGTTCTCGACGATAGAAACACTACAAAATTATCCATTTGCTGTTTCGATGTCCGAATAAATGAATCGAAATTCCGAAGTAATTAGAAGGATAATTTTAATATTATTAAATTAGCAATTTTGAGCATATTTTTCGGCTTCGTAAGAAAAATCTCCAAAAATCCTAAATATTACAAAACTAATAATCGCGAAGACCGAATGTCATTTGGGTTTGTTGATTTAAAGTTACGTTAACTGAAAGTTATTTCAGTGTCCAAAAATTGATTTCGGTGGACTTATTCGGCACCACTGGTCTCAAAAAAGCAATACAGATAGCTCAAATTTTGGGGTGTTACATCCTACCTACCTAAAAAAAGAATTTCATTCTCGAAATTCCAAATTAAACGACGTGCTTGTATTCACGGATACCTACTGATATATAAAAAAATTCAATTGACACACCTGATCATGAGAAAAGATATGGGTACTTTGCCATGATGTCCCTTTCAAGCTCCCAAATTGAATCTCTTGGTGATTATATATCCAAAAAAATAAGGACCAACGGTATTACTTTATTCTTTAGGACCTTATCCCATCGGCCGATAATTGCTACGGGATGCTTCTCATACTTTATGTCTGATTTCAAATTTATCTCGGACAAATCTACTATTTTGTGCACTTCACCCAAATATTTCCTCAGTTGTGATACATGGAACACATCATGAATAGTTTCTATCTCTTGTGGTAATGATAATCGGTAGGCAAGACTTCCAATCCTCTCCACGATCTCAAATGGCCCGATGTATTTTGGACTGAGCTTTTCTTTCTTACCAAATCTAATCACACTCTTCATCGGGGATATCTTAATAAATATTTTATCTCTTACTTCAAACTCCAGTATTTTTCTACGTTGATCTGTCCATTTCTTTTGACTATCTTGTGCCGCTTTCATGTGTTCTCTGATAATCTTCACTTGCTCTGTTGCTTGAGTAATCAATTCTGACCCCAAAATACTTCGTTCTCCAACCTCGTCCTAACATAATGGAGATTTATATTTTCACCCATACAAATCTTCAAATGGTGCAATTTTGATACTCTCCTGATAACTATTATTATAAGAAAATTCCACCATATACAAATAGCCTTTCCAAGATCCACCAAAATCCAACATGCATGTCCTAAGCATATCATCAAGTACTTGGATAATCCTTTCTGATTGACCATCAGTTTGTGGATGATAAGCTGAAGATAGATCCAAATGTGTCCCCAGACTATCCATTAATTTTTTTCCAATAGTAAGATCTGAACCTTGTAACTCGATCTGATATAACCCTGGTTGGGACTCCATGCAATCTCACTATTTATTGCATAAATCTTCTGGCTAATATTTCTGCTAACTAACCAACTCTAAATGGAATGAAATGAGCCGATTTAGTCAGTCGGTTCACAATTACCCAAATTGCATTCTTGCCCTTGGTGACCTTAGGTAAGCCTGTAACAAAATCCATCGATATTTGTTCCCACTTTCACTCTGGTATTGATAATGGTTGGAGTAATACAGCTATCCTTTGATACTCAGCCTTCACTTACTGGTAAGTAGAACATCTAGGTACATATCTGGTAATCTCTTTTTCCATACCTGACCACCAGAAATACTTTTTCATATCCTTATACATCTTATTGTTTTCAGAATAAATGGAATATGTTGATCTATAAGCTTCTTGTAAAACTCTATCTCTTACTTCCTCCTTTGGCACCCATAATCTTTCCTTGAATCTAATAACTCCATCTGAGTACATTTTCATTTCTGGTCTCTTATCTGCTTCTATTTTGTTCTTTAGTTTCTGAAAATTTTCATCTCCAGCTTGAGTTTGCTTAATCTACTCTATCAATGGTGACTGTAACTGTATCTCCATAAATTATGCTGTCACTCCTAGTAAAATTATCTCCAATTCAATTTTTTGCATCTCCATTAAAAGTTCCTTTTGCTGAGTTAATCTCTCCACTGTAGGTTTTCAACTCAGTGCATCTGTCACAATATTAATCCTCACTGGATGATATTTAATCTCCAAGTCATAATATGCTGCTTACTCCAACCATCGTCTCTGCCTCATATTCAGTTCGTTTTGAGTGAAAATATACTTCAAGCTTTTATGATCATTATATATCTCTACCTTCTGTCCCAGCAAGTAATGTCTTCAAATCTTTAAAATATGAATCACCGCTGCTAACTCCAAATCATGAGTTGGATAATTTCTCTCATGGGGTCTCAACTGTCTCGATGCAAACTCAATTACTCCTCCATTCTATATCAATACACATCCCAATCCCTGTTTTGAAGCATCACTATAGACCTTCATTTCTCTAGAATTGTCTGGAATTGCAATACTGGTGCTGTTGTCAGTCTCCGTTTTAATTCTTCAAATGCCTTATTACATTCCTCCATCCAGACATATTCCACTCCTTTCCTAATCAATTTAGTTGGAGAAGATGCGATTTTTGAAAAGTCTTGTACAAATCGCCTGTAATATACAGCCAATCCTAGAAAACTCCGAATCTCCGACACTGATTTCGATACAGGCCAATCAATTATAGCTTCTATCTTTTTAGAATTAACTGATACACCATCTCCTGAAACTATGTGACCCAAAAAAGCAACTTTATCTAACCAAAATTCACATTTGCTCGTTACTTCTACTCTTTAAGAGTTTGCAAAACTGTTCGCAAATGCTCAACATGCTCTTCTTTATTCTTAGAGTAGATTAATATATAATCAATAAACACTACCACAAATTTATCCAGATACTGAGAAAAAACATGGTTCATCAGATTCATGAACACTGCTGGAGCATTAGTCACTCCAAATGGCATCACGAAATATTCATAATGACAATATCTGGTTCTAAATGTAATTTTTGGAATATTTTCTGTTCGGACCCTTATCTGATGGAATCCAGAACGAAAATCTATCCTCGAAAATACCCTTATTCCACCCAATTGATCAAACAGATCAGTTATTCTTGGTAATGAATATTTTTTTTTTATTGTTACTGCATTCAAATCTCAATAGTCCACACACAGTTTTTGACTCCCATCCTTCTTTTTTACTAATAACATTGGAGCTCTCCAAGGTGAAACACTGGGCCTCACAAAACCCAACTTTAGTAGCTTATCTACTTGTCTCTTAACTTCTTCTACCTCTACAACTCCCATTCGATAAGCTGGCCTACAAACTGGTTCAACTCCAGAGTAATATCAATAGTAAATTCTACTACCCTTACTGGTGGTAGTCCAGGTATTTTTTTCAGGAAATATATCTAAGAATTCTGATACTACTGGGATCATTCCTTCTCCTACTTCCATAGCCTCCAAAACTCCTCCTTTTGGGGATACCTTAGATTTAGCTGGTTCTAGAGATTAACTTCCACCAACAAATTCAAACTCCGAATAGCCAGGAATCTGAAATATTACCCTTCTTTTCATACAATCTATCACTGACTGGAAGCTACTCAACCAATCCATACCTAAGATAACATCATATCCTCCTTCGTTGATAACTAACAAGTTGGTATAAAATTCTCTTACCTTAATCATTAAGGGACATAGCCTACAATCCTTATTATTCATGATATTACCGTTCCCAGTCTCAATGTTCCACCCTGCAGTTAAGATTGTAAAATCAATAGAATTGCGGGAAACAAACATGATAGAGATAAAACAGTGTAAAGCTCTAGAATCAAATAGAGCAGTTGCTGATATATTGCCAACTAAAATCGTACCTGCTACGACTCTCCCAGTGGTCTGAGCCTACTCAGCATTCATTAGTCTAACTTGTCCCTGCTGTGTCCTGCACCTCTTTGGGCTCTGGTATAGGCTTGTTGTTGTGTCTCCAGGGATCTCTTCTGGTTTGATCCTTTAGTCCTCCAATTCTATGGTCCCACAGCAGCTGGTCTCAATGCTGGCTGATAAGGAACTCTGCCTACTGGTTGTTATCTTGACCGTGCTCTTGGACAATTAGTTAACTTATGATTTGCTGACCCACATATCAGACATAGCTCCAAAGCTCTTCTACACTGCTTCTGAACAATGCTCCGGCTGATTGCAGAAATTGCATACTAAAACACTTCCTTTATTAACCACTGCTTGTCACTTTGCCGAAGGGCCTCCAAATCTCTGGAAAGAACTTGCTCCCTGATTAAATGGCCTTTTAAATATCGCCAGCCTCCCTTCCTTGGCTACTTGCTCCAGGCGACATGCTACTTCAAACATCTCCGAATAAATCCTATAGTTATGACCTGCTAGATGCTCCCTTAGATGATAACTCAATCTTTGATGGAACATATGTGCTCGTTTCTCTTCATCAGCTACCAAGTTTGGAGCGAATCGACTGAGCCTCATGAACTCTGCAGTATAGGCGTCTACAGTCTGATCTCCTTGCTGTAGCGTCAGAAATTTCTTCCTCATTTCCTGCCTTACTGATGCATGAAAGAATCTGGCAAGAAATGCTTTCACAAACTTCTCCCAGGTTAGGGGTTCCTTGTGCTTCACTTCTTCAGCAAGCCACCACGTTCTAACTATATCAGTCAACTGAATGCACACTACCTCTACTCGATTTTCTTTTGGAATTCTTGCACTAGACAATCCAACAGTCACAGAATCTTGGAGTAACCGTAACTACTCCCACAATCAGATTAATAAATAACATGTCTGAAACTGAAATGATTTTATTTATACAAAGATTCATTACATAAAATGACACTATTTTAAATATGAACACAAAAGAGTCAAAGAGAAAACTAGTGCACAGACAAAAGGAAATATAAACAAAATATATAAAAGTTCTTCAGGGGTACTTCGCTTGCCTATTGTCACTCGATCTGTCCAACGAAGTACGGGTCTTTAATTGGGGCTGGATCTCCTTCTTCACGTTCCAAAACTGGATTCAAATCTCAGGAGATTATTCCCAGCAAATAACACATTTAAAAAGAGAAATTATGTACTATCATAGTACATGAATATTAGTTTGCATGAGCATGTTTATATCAGTGTTATTTGTGTGCATATAAATTAACATGAAGGCAACATATAAATTAACATGAAGGCAAGTATAAAAAAATGCATAAATAAATGAACATGACAATAACTACTCTATCTATTTAATCATATATTCTATTGGTCTCAGTCATCGTCCAATTTAATTATAGAAACCGTATTAATAGATAAGATAAGGCTATTCTCCATTGTCGTATAAGTGCCCGTGCATACCCGGGACCTGGCCACAATATTCATGACGCTGAAGCATGACATGCCGTTGAGCACTAAAATTAATTTCCGTACGGTATTATAGTAAAAGACATACCACTCTGGGTAAATATCAATTGGTGATCCAGTAATCACCTAGGCCGCTGCAGTAAAAAAATTCCGACCCTAACAATACAATCAATCTTTATACGGTAATGCTCTTATCTATCATATAGTTTCTCCCATCCCCGCGTTCATAATAAATTATGCACATGAAAATTTTATTTTACATTTATTTGTTTACTTTTTCTTTTCTTTCTTTAATTATTTTTTAATTCATAATAACATGCTTATATTTTTTTTTATGACTATACATGACATGTAGTATCATAACACATAATTTGTAATATTAAAACACTTGACTTGCAGCATGATAAATTAACACATGATATATTAGTACACAATTATGTCATAATGCATAACATTAAAATTATTTTAATAATCTGGTTTCATTCTCAATGTCTGACCCAATTTGGAAACCAAGTACATCATATAATAATATCCCAATTGAATCTAAGCCTAAGTCAAATTTGTGAACCAAGTGCATAATTTAATAATACTGTATATTTATCTATTAAGTGCATTGCATATTCATTTATTAAGATCCACCTCATTTTATTTATAAGGTCCTTTGCACATTCATTATTTAGGCCTACTGCATTTTATTATTTAGGCCTACTACATTATTATAAATACGGCCCACTATATTTTACCCTTTTTTTGGGGCCCAAGTCCAGCCCACTGTACTATTTTTTTTTTTCCATACTGGACTGGGCCAGGCCAAGTTTCTCTTTTATTTTTTCCTTTCGACCCAGCCCATCAAGTCCAATTATTTTTTTTTTCTTTTTCTTTACTTTCAGCCCACAGAAATGGGCCCTAGCCCATTACATTTTTTTTTTCCTTTTCCCTTTTTTTTTTCTCCTTCCTCTGAACTGCAGCCCATCCATTCTCTCCTCTTTCCTTAGCTTTTCTTTTCTTTTCTTTTTTATTTTTCGCATGCAGAATATGCTTCCCATGCAAAAATACAAATTCTTTTCCTATGCAATATATTTTCATTTCTCTCCATCTTTCTTCTCTCTTTTCTTCTTCTACCCCTTTTTTTCCTTTTTTTTAAAATAAACAAGTAATACAATATTTACATATGCCAAAATTGACCAAATGGCCTAGTTTAGTTCTAAATATCAATCAATTGTTCAAAGAGTGAACTAAGTATTTTCACAAAATAAATTTCGTATACAAATAGAAATTAAAAAAAATGAATGAAAAATAGTAGTGTTACTTGCCTCGGCTTGATCTCGAATAATCGGTTCAAATCCTCAGTTCGGTTTGATTTTATTTTACTGTTCTTTCTCTTTTCTTTTTTTTTTCTGCTGCTGGTTTTGGCTGAGAGGAGATGAGAGGGAAGAGAGTGAGAGAGGGTTTAATTTTCTTCTTCTCTCTTATATATACATTTTTTTTCTCACATCTTTATGACACCTCCCCATCAAATATTCCCCCCATGTCACACCTCCTGAAATCTTATGCCACCCCCTTCTCAATCACGAAAACACAGCAACTCATTCACCGCCGCATTTATTTTATTTTAATTTATTTATATAATAATTTAATAATTTTGGTTTCATGTAACATTCTCCAAAAACTACCAAATCTATGTAGGACGTAGTGCTCGATGAGGAAAACACTATAAAATTATCCGTTTGTTGTTTCGATATCAGGAATAAATGAATCGAAATTCTGAAGTAATTAGAAGATAATTTTAATATTATTAAATTAGCAATTTTGGGAGTATTTTTTGGCCTCGTAAAAAAAATCTCAAAAAATCCTAAATATTACAAACCTAATAATCGCGAAGACTGAATATTATTTAGGTTTGTGGATTTAAAGTAACGTTAACCAAAAGTTATTTCGGTGTCCAAAATTGACTTCGGTGGACTTATTCGGCACCACTAGTCTCAAGAAAGCAATACAGATAGCTCAAATTTTGGGGTATTGCACGAATTCATTCCAAGTAGTGATTGAATCAGTAGGCATATTGTACAACTACTTCTTGGCATTATCTTTGAGAGCAAATGGGACGAAGCGGAGTTTAATTGTGTCCTCTAATAAGTGTTGCAGTTTAATCATCACGCATACTTCCTGAAATTCACTTATAAAGAGATATACATCCTTTGAATCAGAACCAGTGAATTTAGGAATCATACTAATGTACTGTGGGTTCAACTCATAGCGATTATCCATTGTGTATGGAAGTTTGATGCATGATGGTAGTGAAGTGCACAACGGGTAATATTGATCCTGAAGGATCGGGATCGGTTGGTCTATATTGTCTCCCATGAATAAATCTAATCTCACAAGTCGACCAAATTGATCACGGGTCCAATATGGCATGAACCAGCCACACTGAATGAATGCTTGAATTTCCTAGACTAATGCAAGAAGTGGGCTGTGGTGGAGATAAAATGATGGAATAGATATGATCAAATAAAAAATGTGATTCCTACTGTTCCTATTTTTTTACAAAACCAGAGAACCAAAATACATAACTGGAGAAAAATTGGGGTCAGGAAATACCTGTTCTGCAGCCAAATAGCAGTTCTTGTCGCCAAATAGCGACAGAACCAGAGAGTTTGACTCTCTAGTTTCTGCTACGCAGTCCTGAAACTCCTCTGATCCTTTTAGTCTTCCTGTATCTTCAATTCCTGGTCCCTGCACACTCAGCATATACTGTTAACTCGTAAAACATTAGAAAAAATAAGAAAATACTGTAGATCTTGGACAACGATGCTAAAAACTTGATTCTCTTGATTGTATTGGATTTTAATTCTCTACAATATCCTAATCTTGTAGTTTTGCTCTCTTTAAACTCTTCCCGGGCTTAGTTTCCTAATCGTGCTCTGATTTCATGCCATCTCCTTGTATGAATTGGATTACCTGAAAAACAAATTTAAAATATCCGAGTAGCAATTATTTATACAAAAATAGATAAAATATGAGAGAAAAAAATACAATAATGATACTCATCACTAGTGAATTTGCATAACCGTTCTGATGGCATGGTACATGATTAATATAAAAACCATTAAAACTATTAGCCATTTTTATGACTGCTTGGTAATAGGTAAGAGATTTTCCTTTTTAACATCATATTTTCCTCTGATTTGATTTATAATAAGTTAGAAATCTCCATATACTTCTAAATACTTCACTCCTAGTTATTTGGCTATTTTTAAACCAATCATTAGAGTGTTGTATTCAGCAACATTGTTAGAGCATGAGCTTGTCAATAAGTATGCTCGAGGAATAATGTGGTCATAGGGGGAAATAAAAACAACCCCCACTCCTACTACAATCTTTCCTTTAAGTCTCATTCTAGAGACACCATCAATGAAAAGTTGTCATACATCTTCTATAATGGTATTTGCTTCAGCAGTTTGCTGTGGAATATCTTCCTTTGTAATTGCGTTTCCTTCGCCTACTTCGCCATGGATATCCTCATACAATTTTGAAGATACTAGAATCGGGTGTTCAGCTAGAAATTAGCTATACTTGTCCCTTTATTGATTTTTGTGGGATAAAATGCATATCATATTCTGATAGCAGAATAGCCAAAATGGATAGTCTAAAATTTAATGATCCTGGATTGGTCATTAATATTCTTAAGAGATTAACTCTCGATATGACATCGATAGTTTGCCCCCACCAAATAGTGTCGCATTTCCGCACTGCAAACACTAAATCTAGGCATTCTTTTTCCACTGGGTTATATCAATGTTCAAACCCAATTATCATTCTACTAAGATAATAAATAGCTTGTTCATATCCCAATTCATTCTTTTATTCTAATAAAGCTCCCAAGGAATGATCCATAGCTCTCACATATAACAGATATAATAGGAAGGGTATTCATGAAACTAGAGCTATGAGAACAGGTGGTTTAGTAAGGTATTCCTTAATTTCTTTAAAAGCTTTTTGACACGCTTCATTCCAAATGAATGATACTCCTTTCTTCATCAACAGTGTAAAAGGTTGATATTTTCCAGACAAGTTTGATATGAACCTGCGAATGTACGCCAACCTACCCTGCAATCCTCTCAATTCTTTGAGATTCTTGGGTGGTGACATATCTTGAATTGCTTTAATTTTGTCTGGATCAAGATGAATTCCTTAAGAAATTACTACAAATCCAAGAAATTTTCTACTAGAAACTCCTAAAAAGGATTTAGTAGGATTCATCTTAAACTTGTATTTTCGCATAAGGTCAAACATTGTTTCCAAATCCTGAAGATGATTGTCCTTGTTTTTGCTTTTAATCACTAAATTGTCTGCAAAACATTCCACCATTTTCCGTAGATGTTTTTGAAATATCATGTTCATGGTGTGTTGATACGTAGCGCTAGTGCTTTCAAAACTAAAGGGCATGACTGTATAATAGTATACTCCAAGTGGTGCTCTGAAAGACATATGCTTTTCATCATCAGGATACATCTTGATTTGGTTATATCCTGAAAACCCATCCATAAATGACATCCATTCATAATCGTAAGTGTTATCGATCATGACATCTGTAAAAAGCAATGGAAATTCGTTCTTCAGACATGCTTCATTCAAATCTCTGAAATCAATGTAGACCCTGATTTTTTTCGTTCACTTTTGTTACAGGAACTATATTCGCAACCCAATCTAGATGTTGTTCTTCATGAATAAAGTCTGATTCAATTAACTTTTTGATTTCAGCTTCAATTACTTCCATAATTTCATATCGGAACCTTCGTTGCTGTTGTTTTACCGGCTTCACATCAGGTCGGATGTTTAATTTGTGAACTGCGACTTTGGGTCAAGTCCTGGCATATCCTTATAATTCCAGTCATAAGTGTTATTGATCATGACATCTGTATAAAGCAATGGAAATTCGTTCTTCAGACATGCTTCATTCAAATCTCTGAAATCAATGTAGACCCTGATTTTTTCGTTCATTTTTGTTACATGAACTATATTCGCAACCCAATCTAGATGTTGTTCTTCATGGATGAAGCCTGATTCAATTAACTTTTTGATTTCAGCTTCAATTACTTCCATAATTTCAGGTCGGAACCTTCGTTGCTGTTGTTTTACCGGCTTCACATCAGGCCGGATGTTTAATTTGTGAACTGCGACTTTGGGTCAAGTCCTGGCGTATCCTTATAATTCCAGGCGAAAATATCAATGTATTCTCAAATGAAAGAAATCATTTCTTTTTTCTGCTAAAAATAAATTTTCACTTATAAATATAGGATTAGGATTAGTTTCGCCACCCATATTTATTTGGATCACTTTATCTATAGTTGGAGGTTCTCGTTGTTCAAACTGAACTTCCCACTTCATGTTGAGGTGTTTCTCCCATTGATCATCCTTGATTGGTGATAACTCTTCAACATCCTCTTCTCCTTGGTCTGTAGAGACCATGTTGAAAGAGACTTTCCAAAAAATGGCTCCAATGCTTAACTGAATCCCAACATGATGATTCTGATGAATGAGTTTGTTGTAATTCTTCAAAATTTGTTTCCAAAAGATCTTCAGAAGTGGTAACATATGCCAACACTCTGCCAGTATTATCGTAGTAATCTGACATCTTTCCTTTCGGAACAAATGGCCGAAGTATTGTTTTTCTCCCTTATCAAAACTCAACCCCCTACCTTTAGCTAAGTTATATCCCAACGTTTTCATTAGTTTATAGGACTTTTCGTCATAATGGAAGAACTCGGGACTTCTCTGTTCTTCCTCAAAATCTAAGTATTTTTCTTTATTTTTATTGTTTGCTTTTCCAAATATTATAGATTTCTGATCTTTATGCTTAGGAGGAACTTCAAAGATTACCTCATTTGCATCTCCATCATCATCACTTCGTATGCAAAAGGTTGATCAAATGGGTGCTTGAAATGATGCTAAAGAATATATTTTATCAAGTTGATCACTGACCACGTCAGTACTAGTACTTGAGGGTTCAGAGTCAACACCAAAAGAATAAGAAAACTCTATATTTTTATTAATTACTCACTCACCATCAGAATTGGCAGTGTCATTTACATCAAGGCCTTCAAACCTTTTTACAATGGGTTCTATGTCCCAATTTTTATTATCGAATTATGAATTTTTGGATCCGTATTCAGTATCAGCTTCATTGCCGCTATCAGATTCTTTTGGAGTAGGTTGTTCAGCTGCTTCAAATGTGTCCTGGTATAGCAATGCATATGTAAAGTAGTTTTTAACTCCTTTAAAGGGTTGCTTTTCTGCCACCAGGGTCTTCACATTTCTATTTTTGTTAACGTACTTCATACATTGATGGAGAGTTGAAGGGACAATGAGATTGATATGAATCCATGGCCTTCCGAGTAAAAAATTATAAGACGTATCAGTATCTATTACATAACATGTAACTTCCATTTTTAAATCACCGATCTACCACTTCAACTTTATCTTTCCTAACGGCTAACTACCATTAACATTGAATTTAAAAATAGTAGTATTTGTTGATGCCAATCTATTCATAGGGCTGCAAGATATCGTAATATCTGTCTCGGCATTATGCTTAGGATAGATCCATGATCAACTTGTATTTGCTAGATCTTTGTTGACCCTATATAACCCTTGTAATATAGAGGCCAATGATGCATGTTATTCTTTACTTGCAGATCTTCTTGGAGAGAAAGTTATGCAAGAAATCTTTTTAGAAGCCTAATATATACTACACAGACTTCTTCTTCTTCCTCCTCAATTGTTTCTGAAATTTGCACCAAAAATACTTAAGAATATTACAGAGCTTCTCTGGTTTGCTTTGAGAGCTTTAGGAGCTCATACAAAGTAATTCTTGCAGCAATATTGGCCAATTGTGCCAATACATCAATCTGGATAGGCTTCGTGGAACTTCCTGCTAGTTTTTTATCTTTGTTTTTAAGAACTTTGTCGAACTTAAACTCTTTTTTCTTGTTATTTTCTGGAGACAACTGAGATTCTACTACTTAATCATAATTCTTCAAGTAGTTTTTTCCTGAACGAGTCCCAAAAAGTTTCGGTTGGTCTGCATTAACTGCCAAAGAGTCCTTGACCTGTTCTTCTGAATTCGAGAGAGGAGGAACTTCTGTATCATCCTTAGGAATTGCAGTAATAGCGTTAGAAGTTAAAACTTTTCCTTTAGACTTCTTAGATGAATTTGAAGTCCATTGTTCGTCTTCAAGGAGGTTTGGATGTACCCAAATTATCTCTCCTTAAGGAGTTTCAAAAGGACATATTCCTTTCTTTTGTTGCTGATGAGGATCATAATTTACAACCCTCATTATGCCTTTAGGAATGGACTGAACTCCGTTTTGAACAGTTGATTCTATCCAGTCTGGAGCTTTTCTGAATCTAAAGGTTACCATATTTGCGATTATTGGTCTTCTCATTGTTTGATGACTTTAGCATCTACTAGAGCTGAATCTTATCCTTGAGGATATAACAATTTTTTTAGGATGATTAATGATCCTATGATACATGCAGTAATTAGGATCATTAACATTTCATGCTTCTTCTAGTTGCTTTGATTCCGGCAATTTTAACATATTCTTTGTCATGAGCAAATTGAAGATAGTATTGGCATGCTCATCTTTGAAGGAATATTACTTCTGAGGAATTCGTGATTGAGGAGGAGTTTTTGGAGAAGATTTTGCAAGATTCGGAGTATTAGTCGCTAGTGTTTTTTCCCTTTAGGTCGAGAAGACTGAGGCGCGCCAGAATTATTTCATTTTTATTTCCCTCCTTCTTCAGTCTCAAACCTCTGTGTAATTTCTTCGGCTTTTTCAGCTTGTAAAGAAGGATCTTTCCAAGTAGAGGACTTCACAGCCCTCATTCTAGCAAGAACTTTAGTAGAGAGATTATGTCTGTAGGTTTTTACCAGTGTTTTCTCAGGTATTACATGCGGACATCTCAGATAATCATCTCTAAACCTTTTGATGAAATCTCAAGCTGATTCTCCTTTCTTTTGCTTTGTAGAAAGGAGTGCTGGCATTGAGATTTCCATATCATTTTCATAAAACCTTGTTAAGAAGGCTTTCTCCATGTCATTCCATAAATTAATGATTCCCGGATCCAACCTCCGGAACCATTCAAATGTTAGACCCATCAGGATACTAACAAAGACTCATGTAATGATAGGATTATTTTCGGCAACCCTTTACCATCAAATGACTTGAGCTTCAATGGTTTATAATTATCTGGGAATGGTATACTTTCCCATTCCATCGGCTACGATATTACAACCCCCAGCTCTTGCAAGTTGTTTCTATGCATGAGAGGGTTGAGTTGATTCTGAAAGCTCTCTATCCAAACAGTATTGGCATTATCATCATTTTCTGGATTTCTATCATGATGCTAGGAATACTCAGAACGATTATCTTTTTCTTCGCGATGTTCCTCATTATTATCATTGGTATTTCTAGGAGGAGTATGATGCTCATCTTCTGGATTCTTCCCCTCATCTTTATTCGTGAAGACCTTTAAAAGAAGATTCTCCTTTATCCCTCTTTCTTTCTTCCATCAGAAGATAAAGCATATCTCTAATCTCATTGATGGTATTTTATTGTTGTTGGATGGTTTTGTCTTGTTCCTCCATCCTTTTCATAAATTCTTCTGGAGTTTCTTGCACCATACGTATAGATGCAAAATCTTCGAAGAATGAGTCCAATGTTTGAGACTTGGCTACGGCTGAATTTGCCATATCCTCTTCATTAGAGGTGACTCTGGCCATTTACATGTAATTTAATGGGGCTGTTACCCTTTTCTTGAGTCGGATATTTTGAAAAGCACCCCGCATCTCACTGAACACACTCTTCAAGCCTAAACAGTGTTCAAAATCAGAAGAATCTGTTCTAGGAAAACTCTTTGTTTTCTTTTTCTTTTTCTTTCCAAACTTTATCATGTTAAACGATACTTCAGGGTATTCAGGTTCGGAGAATTCTTGCTTTTTGCGTCATCTTCTTTTTGATGGTTGGGCTGAAGATGTCGTAAGTCGATTAAAGACCGACTATTTCGTAGGAGCTACCACATAGTGACAATGTGATAACACTACATTGATCAATTGCTCACAATGATAATGAGACATTCGGAATTATTCTCTCTTTTTGTTGAGTGAGATCTCTTGTAGTGGAACTCATTGTTTGGTTAGTGTTCGTCGCAAAAGTTCCTTCGCTTCCTTCCATTGAACACATCTTATATTACAATAGAAGTGAACAAGAGATAAAAAAAAAAGAACAAATGAGAGGATTTTATAATTCAATCTCTCTCTTTTACAATGTGTTGTGGGATCTGTGGCGATGGGATCTGTAGTAGTTCCTTTGGACGATCGGTACGTTGAAATCTTCTCTTTTAAAGATATCGGCCGAATATAGACGATCTTCTCTGGTTTTGATTTGTTCAAGGCTCTCTCGCGTAACTCGAACTTCTCAAGAACTCCAGAAAGAAGATGGTGATTTTCTCTGATCTTCACGAACTCAAGACTCTGTGCGTAACTTGAATTCTCCAAGATTTCAGAAAAATATCTCAATTGCCGGAAAAGAAGATCTCTAGGATTTCACCAGGAAGGTATTTATAGCCCCAGGTTAATGCAAGAGTTTCTATCTAAATAGAACTCGTCATTATCAGGGATTCCAATATCTTAGTTTTGATGGAATTCTGATTAGACTTGATTTGGGTATTTGGATAAGCCCAAAATCATAATCTCAATCAATTTGAGATTCTGGTTATCTGCTTACGCGGAGCTTTAATCGCATCAAAACGCGGTGCTAAATAACCAGTGCGCGGAGCTAACAAGGAGCTATTGATCATCTCCGTGTTTTACTCAAACGCGAGGCTAATACAAGCCAGACTGCGGAATTAACGCGGAGCTATTAAACATCTCCGCGTTTTATTCAAACGCAGGGTTAATATTACCAAACGCGGGGCTACTGAACTGGCTCCGCGTTCTGTTGTGGAAAATCTTTTTAACTTAGAAATTTTCACTGCCAACAGAACCCCCTCCAAAGTTTTCAAAATGGCTTAGACTTCAGCAGATTTTGAAATACTTTGGATATTTAAACTGAAATGCGGAGTTCGAATACCAAGTCTATCTCGCGTTATGCTCACTTACGCGGAGCTAATCAGCTTCACTTCATCTTCAGTGAAATGAGTAATTATGTCATTAATTACCCTGAGTTTCCACACCGAATACCAAGCGACGGAAATTCTGTTTAAATAGAACTCCCGGCTCATCTTCTTCTTCATCTCATCCGAAGAATTTCTGAGAACTCGAGTGACTCACGAATGATCTTCAACTGATCTTCGTTCAATTCTCCATAGGATGTCTCTCCAGAGGAGTTTGGCTTTTCGCAAGTTGGCCAGCATTGATGGCAGCAGCCGTGAAGGTAGACGCGACGGCGAACCAGTCTATGCAGCGTCTTCTGAAGGTAAAAACCTTAACTCTTGGGCTTCTAAGAACCATTCTTGAGATGTTTCGGCTTGGTTTAATCCACCCAACTGTTTATTTTACCGGCGAGTTCGCCGTTCTCCGCGAAGTTATCGCGTTATCCCCTGTGCTTGAAATGCGGGGCTTATCTGACTAGTGGTCTCGATGAATCTGCGAGGCTATCTTTGATTAGCAGTCGCGATGAATTGCGAGGCTATCTTTGATTAGCAGTCACGATGAATTGCGAGGCTATCTTTGATTAGCAGTCGCGATGAATTGTGAGGCAATCTTTGATTAGCAGTCGCGATGAATTGCGAGGCTATCTTTGATTAGCAGTCGCGATGAATTGCGAGGCTATCTTTGATTAGCAGTCGCGATGAATTTGAAAGAGAAGGAAAGAGCATAAAGAAATCTTGTCCCTCCTTTACGCGAAGTTATCGCATCATCCTCTGTGTTTAAAGCGCAAGGCTATTTCTTCAATTGTGCGCGGAGTTAGCTTAGCTCCGCGTTTTCACTCTTTTGGAAACTTTGTTCCTTTTGCAGTAAGTCCAATCCTTTCTGAAGAGGAATGTATGTGGGTCCATCGATCTTCATCAGCAGAAGTGACTCTAAGGAAGTCAGAAGTATACGCTTTACAACATAGTTGCAGGTTTCAAGCTCTGGCTCCGAGAGATAAACTCCTGAAGGGGCTGTAAATAAGGAGCTGCAGCACTTGCAGTTCAGATTTGTGCATCAATGCAACACTTCCCTTTCCTCTCGTGCTTCATTTTGGATGACAGATCCTAGTTGATATTTGCAGAGGAGATCTTTTGCATGTGAATCAGGGAACTGAGCTTCAACACCCCGTAGAGAAATCTGGAGTTCTTTTACATATGAACCAGGGAACTGAGCTTCAACACCCCGTAGAGAAGTCTTACTGTTTGGTTATTGATGAGTTGATCATGTAAAAGCTTTTGGGAGAGATATAACTCCCTCTTTGTAATCTCTTCTTTTATGAATAAAGAGCAAATTATTTTCCTCTCTATCTGTCGGCTTCAAGAATCTTGCTTGCTCAACAAATAGATGGTCAATAATTTTGGTAAAATAGTCTAAGGCTCATTTGCGTAACTTAGATTATTAATGCCAATATGATCGAGTAAAGATCATCTTAACTTAGATGGAAGCGCTTAATTGCACTTGCCAAAAATCCAAGTCCTTCATAGGAACGCGAAGCTAAAGCACCGGGCTATCTTCGCATTTTGCATAGTTGCGCGGAGTTAATAACTTTGCATTTTTCATTATCACGCGGAGCTAATAGCTTTGCGTTTTGAAAAGTAACTGACCAGTCATTTTCTCCGAAACTCGCGCCGAATTCCAAGAGGCGGTTTCTTTTATTTAAATGAAATCTTTATTCCTTATCCTTCTCACTTTATTTGAGAGTTTTCCAGAAACTTTAGAGATTTCGGCGATCAGAGTTCAGGCGACCCGAGTTTCTTCCGACCCAGTTTCCTCTAACTCTCAGTCAATTTTCCACAATAATGGCACCCAAAACTCGTGCTACTTCTCGCGCGGCTCCATCATCGGCGACCGGTGCAAGCAGTGGTGGCGGCGGCCATGGCAGCGACGCGCCAACCCACATTTCTCCTATCGGAGGTAAGAATTGTTGGCAGTGAAAATTTCTAAGTTAAAAAGATTTTCCACAACAGAACGCGGAGCTAATTCAATAGTCCCGCGTTTGGTTATATTAACCCTGCGTTTGAATAAAACGCGGAGATGTTTAATAGCTCCGCGTTGATTCCGCAGTCTGGCTTGTATTAGCCTCGCGTTTGAGTAAAACGCGGAGATGATCAATAGCTCCGCGTTAGCTCCGCGTTTTGGTTATTTAGCGTCGGGCTTTGATGCGATTAAAGCTTCGCGTAAGCAGATAACCAGAATCTCATATTGATTGAGATTATAATTTTGGGCTTATCCAAATACCCGAATCAAGTCTAATCAGAATTCCATCAAAACTAAGATATTTGATTGGAATCCTTGATGAATGCGAGTTCTATTTAGATAGAAACTCTTGCATTAACCTGGGGCTATAAATACCTTCTTGGTGAAACCCTAAAGGATCTTTTGGAAGTTTTGGTAAAGTTCGAGTTACGCGTGAGAGCCTTGAACTAATCAAAACCAGAGATCAAAGGTCTTCTTCTTCTTTTTGGCATCGGAAGCCTCCTATCGATCCTTTGGCAATTCAAGTACGCGAGAGGGCCTTGAAGCCTTTGCTGATCATCTTCTGAAATCTTGGAGAATTCAAGTTACGCACAGAGCCTTGAGTTCGTGAAGATCAGAGAAAACCACCATCTTCTTTCTGGAGTTCTTGAGAAGTTCGAGTTACGCGAGAGAGCCTTGAACGAATCAAAACCAGAGAAAATCGTCTATATTCGACCGATATCTTTAAAAGAGAAGATTTCAACATACCGATCATCCAAAGGAACTGCTTGACAGATCCCATTGCCACAGATCCCACAATATTGTAAAAGAGAGAGATTGAACTATAAAATCCTCTCGTTTGTTCTTTTTTATATCTTGTTCACTTTCATTGTAATTTAAGTTAATTCAATGGGAGGAAGCGAAGGAAATTTTGCGACGAACAAACTGGCGACCACAGTGGGAGCCATTTCTTTCACTGATGAAGAGATTGTGGCGCAATCGGACGTTGGCTTGATCGGATCCGAAGTAGACACGCTGGTCGTTGAAATCGACCAGCAGAAGTACGAGGAGTTCCTCTCCTTCGGATCAGGTGACTTGGATGAGACACGACACTATCGCCGTATGTACTCCAATGCCCGAGTGACGGGTAGAAAGGTATCCACCGAGAGACGGGGATCCTTGGAGACTACGGTTATAACGCCGGAGTCCACACAAGAAATCCTAACCGAGGAAGAGCTTCTGATTGCCGAAGAAGACAGGGGAACTGGACTGATCAGGACCCAACTCCGGAACAGAAACCGAAGAGCGAGGCGTAGAGCCCTCAAAGCCCACCTTGGACGCGGAGCTAACTCTAGAGGACGCGAGGCTATGGTCCCTCGCAAATTGGCTCGCGCTACCCGCGAGACCAATCTCTACCGCGTTAAACGCGAAGATACAACTTGCCTTAAAAGCAAGGAAAAGCTAGCGTGTGATTTTCCACGCGAGGCTGGTAATACTGGCGAGTTACGCAAAATTCCTGACACTCGCGAGTTACGCGAGTATAAAAATTATTCTAAGCCAGCGTGTGATTCTCCATGCGAGGCTATTACTGTGCCTAGCGAGAGACGCAAAGCCAGTAAGGGTTGCGCTAGTCGCAGAATACCCAACACTCGCGAGTTACGCGAGTATGAAAATTATTCAAAGCCAGCGTGTGATTCTCCACGCGAGGCTATTACTGTGCCTAGCAGTAAGGATTGCGCTAGTCGCAAAATACCCAACACTCGCGAGTTACGCGAGTATAAAAATTATTCAAAGCCAGCGTGTGATTCTCCACGCGAGGCTATTACTGTGCCTAGCGAGAGACGCGAAGCCAGTGATACTTGCAATAAACGCAAGACTTCTGACACCCGCAAGGAACGAGAAGATGATTGGCAGATAGTTGTCAGTCGTAAAAACCGCGCTAAGCGCGAAGCTATGATCTGCGTCAATCGTGAAGATAAGCCAGCGTGCAAGAACTTACCTTCACGCGGGGCTATTATTCCAGAGGCTAAACTTCCAAGGACACACCAAGCCAGCGAGAAACGTGAGGCTAGTGTGGATCAGCGCGGAGCTATTTTTCAGGCCCGCAATATGAAACGCGAGGCTATTCCTAAGCCACGCGAGGATCAGTCCGACCCCAGAGTCAGGGTTGATCAATCAAAGAAGCTTCAGTGGATTCCTAAACACTCTCAAGAGTTGAATGGACCTCTTGATTTCATGACTAGAGGCACTGACCTCAGGGAGCATCTTTCTAAGAAGAGAGGCATAGACCAACTTCAAGTTGAACATAGTTGCCATTGTCAGCAACTTATAACAACAGTATCAGCCGTGATGAATAACTGTGGCTGCAGCAAGAACAGGATATCTGTGTTCGACCGATTAAATGAGTCAAACCAGAATCCTGCTAAGAAGACAAGAACCACTCCCCTGAAACAAGGGAGAGCTGTAACTTCCAACATGGTAGGAAAAGGGAAGAAAATTGCAGAGACGGATGATGATTCAGAATCGAGCGATGATGAACTTCATCGTATTACTCGACTAAGATCAGGAGCCGTTCCGCCCCGAAATTATAAAAAGCTCGCAGGGGGTTCTTACGACGAGGACAGCGATAATTCCGCTATAGCCTCGCCTCCATCCTCTACATCGTCTCGACTGCAGAAGTCAGCATCGCACATGGCAGATAAATCTGGTGATATCAATCAGAGATTCGAGGCTCAAGAAAGAATGATTCGAGAGCAACAGAAAACGATTGAAGACCTTAAGATGCTACTTTTAAAAGTTGTTGAAGATAATGCTAAACAGGGCAAGAAGACTCCAAATGAAGAAGAACAGGAGGAGAAAGCCCACTCGATGCATGAGGAAGAAGATAGATTTTCTTTCCATGATCCGCATGAAGAAAAGCTTGAAAAGTTACAGAATCAACTCGAAGCCTTGATGCGTAAAAAAGAGTTGAAGGAGTCAGGAGTCTCAAGACCGTATCCTCCAGAATGGGACATGATACCTTACCCACCGAAGTATAAGCCGCTCAAGTTGGAGCCCTATGACGGGAAGGGATCGCCCAGTCAGCACATCTATTATTTCTTGTTCCAAGCAGGATACTTAATGGGTAATGATCCCATCATGACCAAAGTATTTGCAAGTACTTTGCGAGGGCCTGCCTTTACTTGGTTCATGCAGCTGCCCCCAGGTACTATTAATACCTGGCTAGATGTTGAGAAATTATTTCTCTCACGTTTCTTCGAGGATGACACCGAGATAACGGTTCATTCCCTCCTTGCAACTAGGCAGGGGGAACAAGAAGCGGTTAAAGATTTCATAGAAAGGTTCCGGGAGACGTCCGTACATTGTAAACACGGAATGATCCAGGAAACTCTAGTCGAGACATGTCGACACAACCTTAAGACCAATGTGCTCCTCAAAATGGGGGCCGTAGAGTCTAAGACGTGGAGGGACCTGCTCAAACAAGGAGAGCAAGCTGAAGACCTGATTCGCCGAGTTGAAGAGTCCCGCGGGCCAAGAAGTGCTGGGGGTAGTAAATCATATACCCAAAACAACAGCAACAAGAATAAAGGGAAAGCAGTAATATTGTCAGAAGCTGCTCCTCAGAAAACCAGTCCTCCGCCAGAGCCGAAATCTCAAAGTCAGCGAGGGTCAAGGCAAATTAGACCGCAGCAAGAAAGGAATTACACTTTCAAAGCTGAACAGACACCAGTCCTCTTTCACCTGCTCCAAAAGAAGGGAATGCTAAAACTTCCGGAGAATAAGAAGCCAGAAGATGCGGGTAAGACTAAAGACCCAAATTACTGTCTTTATCACCGGAATGTTGGGCACCCTACCAGGGATTGTTTTCCCCTTAAGAACAGAATCCAAGCACTAATAGAGGCTGGAGTTTTGACGCTTAAGGAAGAGCAGAAGAAAGTCACTGCCAATATGGCAACCATAACGGTCGGAACCCACGAGTTTCCCGCAGGAGTGACCCCAATCCCTAAGGGTAAGATGGTCACGAAGAATCTTGATCCGCACAATAAAGCCCAAGAGGGACTTGTCCCCGTAACAACCCAAAAGGGGGGAGTTATGTGGGTTCACCCTGATTTGCTGGAAGATGAACAATGGACTACTTCAAGAGGTCCAGAGAAGAAACGGGCTGTCAATACCATTTCTGCGGATATAAAGGGAGAATATATAGATTCAGGCGCCTTCACAAGTTCTGAAGAAGAACCCGAAACTATGACCACCCATCAAGATGGGGCAGGCCCTTCCAGTACTCGATCTGGAAAGACATATCTTAAGGACTATACTAGAGTGGATCCAAAAGATATCTATGCAGAACTTGCAAAGCCTGCGAAGCAGAAAAGACTTCGTTTCCAGAAGAATTCTACCAGAGATGAAGGAGCCAAAGAAACTCCCTTCGAATTCGACATAATCGCGCAGTTGGCTAATATCCCAGCACGGGTGACGCTTTACGAATTGTTGAGATTATCAAAATCAACACGTGAAGCTCTAAGAGAGGCCTTGGCAGACTCTGAATCGTTCCTAGCTCAGATTGTCGAGCCGGCCATCGAAGAGCGGGACTCTTGCCCCCACTGTCATCAAGTGATGAGGCAGGTCCCACAAATTATCTTCTCTCCAGAAGACATGCAGGTGAGGAATATAAAGCATAATAGGCCTTTATATTTCACTGGATATGTCGGGTCCACAAAAGTGGACCGAATTCAGATTGATCCAGGTTCTGCACTCAGCGTCGTGCCCAGTAGATTGATGCAGCTGTTGGGGATTTTCCTTCATCGCTTGACACCTACACACACTACCATCTATGGATTCAACGCTAATAATAGCCATCCTCTTGGTAAGATCCGATTGCGGTGTCAAATTGGAGACTTGAAAACGGAGGTTACATGCTATGTAATTGATGCTGATACCTCCTACAATATTTTATTGGGGCGACCTTGGATTCACTCTCATATGATAGTTCCGTCGACTCTTCACCAGTGCATGAAATATTGCGACGAGGAAGGAGAGGTCCGGACACTAATTGCTGACAAGCAGCCATTCAAAGGGTTGGAAAATTACTTCACAGATGCTGCACTCTACAAGCCAGCACATGAAACTTCCAATGACAGTCTTAACAAATCTCCAAGGCCTGACGACAGTGGCAATGAAGCCGATACTGAGTACGAGCTCCTTGGAGAAGATGACGGGAGTGATTACGAAATCAACCCTCACCTAGATCTTAGCTTAGGTCTTGATAATATAGTTGATGTAATAGAAAGTGAATGGGTTATTAATGAAAGTGTAAAGTTAGTCTACGAGCATGCTGTAGCTACTGAGTCTGAGCCCTCTTGTATCTCCACCGAAGCGGATGGCCTGACCGAACTTGAAGTTCTGGCGGCATATCATTTGCCCCTCAAGTCTTCCCTCCTCTCTCAATTAAAAATAACCGAGGATCAAGGGCACTTATTTGAAGTGCCTCCCCGACAGAAGTCCCAAAGGCCGATCATGTTCGGCAAAGTGGCCACGTCGCCTCGACAGAGACAAAGTAGTGAAAGTGATGAACAAACATCACCTCAATTTCACTTATATGAGCAAAGGTCCCGACAGATGATGGAGAAAATAGGATATAATTTTACCCAGAAGCCGGGATTAAAATTTGGAAAAGGCAGACGGAATCTCATACCCTCGTTTAGACCGAGAGGAAAGAGCCCTGATTATTATCAGAAGACCCGCAGGGGGTTGGGTTATGTATCTACTCCACCTTCGTCACCATTAAAGGATGAAGAGAATTCTTTGGATAAAGAAGAAACATCTTCACCAGATCATGATTCGGATATAAGCACCGGTGCTTGGTTTCAGTCTTTGACAGCCAATATGGTTTCAGCCACGCCAGAAAGCGACGAGGAACCAATTGACGTCCAAGATGATGCTTGGGCCAGGCATATGGACACTCTCTGGGATGTCCGCTTTGAACAGCGTGATCCACCCACAGAAGATAAATTAATACAGGTTAACATGGGAACAGAAGAAAACCCGAAACTCATTTTCATAAGCGACACACTAACTTTTTTAGAAAAGGAGGAACTTATATCTCTTATCAAAGAGTATATAGATGTGTTCGCATGGAGTTATGAAGATATGCCTGGGCTTGACCCTCAAATTACCACACACCGGTTAAATATAAAAGAGGATGTCAAACCTGTTAAACAGCAACAGAGGCATTTTCGACCGGAATTGATGGAGGAAATAGTTGCTGAGGTTAACAAGCTTATACAATCCGGGTTCATCCGTGAAGAACAGCATCCTAACTGGGTGGCAAACATAGTGCCAGTTCGCAAAAAGAATTGCAAAATCCGGATATGCATTGACTTTCGAGATCTGAACGCTGCATGTCCCAAGGATGAATTTCCACTCCCCATCACCGACGTGATGATCGATAATACTTGCGGTTATGAAAGGATGTCCTTTATGGATGGCTTCTCAGGTTATAACCAAATCAAGATGCACCCGGATGATGAAAAGCATACAGCTTTCAGAACGCCACAGGGGGTATACTGCTATACGGTGATGTCATTCGGATTAAAGAATGCAGGTGCCACTTACCAACGCGCAATGAGCGCCATATTTAAAAAACACCTACGCAGAACAGTAGAGTGCTATGTGGATGACTTAACAGTTAAAAGCAAAGACAAAGAAGATCATCTTCATGATTTAAGAGTGGTCTTCGATCTTATGAGGAAACATCATTTGAAGATGAATCCCACTAAGTCATTCATGGGGGTATCCAGCGGGAAGTTTCTAGGGTTCGTAATAACTTCAAAAGGAATTTTCCTCGACCCTGAAAAGGTAAAAGCGATTAGCGAAATGCCGCCTCCCCGCAATCTTAAGGAATTAAGGGGATTATAAGGAAAACTCGCTTATATTCGGCGCTTCATATCCAACTTACCTGGACGATGCCAACCATTCTCCAAACTTATGAAGAAGGGAGTGTCCTTCATATGGGATGAGGCATGTCAGCAGGCATTTGATGACCTCAAAGAGTACCTTACTAAGCCTCCTGTACTAATGGCACCAGCCCCTGGGCAGCCCTTCCTTATATATGTAAGGGCCATGGATAATGCTTTAGGAGCATTACTTGCTCAATATAATGAGCACGGCCATGAACATGCCCTCTACTATTTAAGTAGAACAATGATTGGGACCGAACAGCGATATACCCCGATTGAAAAAGAATGTTTAGCCCTAGTGTTTGCTGTTCAGAAAATGCGACACTACCTTTCGGGGCAAACAATTCATGTCATATCACGGGTTAATCCCTTGAAAATTCTGATGACAAAACCGGGATCCTTGAATGGCCGATTGGCAAAATGGGCGCTCTTACTATCGCCCTATGACATACATTTTGTCCCTCAAAAGGCCATGAAGGGACAGGCAATCGCTGATTTCCTTGCAGACCATCCAATTTGGTCCAAATTAAAGCAGACATCAGAAGTCAACACAGTTACCAAAGAACAGCCTTGGCAAATGTTCTTTGATGGTGCCACGAGACGATCTGCTGCTGGAGTGGGGGTTGTGCTAATATCCCCACATAAACATATATTGCCTAACGGTTACTCATTAACAGAACCGTGCACTAATAATGTAGCGGAGTACAACGCGCTCATTATCGGCTTAAAAATAGCTCTTCAACTGGGGGTGAACCATCTAGAGGCATATGGAGATTCTAAGCTCATTGTCAATCAGATGACAGGTGAGTATGAAGTCAGACATGAAGCCCTCATCCCCTATCATCAGCTAGCTATTGAGCTAGCAGGATATTTTGAACAATTCTACATATATCACGTATCTCGAAACGAGAACATTTATGCAGATGCTCTTGCCGCATTAGCAGCAACGCTGGCAATCCCGCCAGGTGAAGCTAAAAGCATCACCATTGGTAGCAGAGAACTCCTCCACCCAGATGTGGTATCTCAAACCGAAGAGGTATGCCAGATTGGCTTAAACTTAGAGCCCCGTGATTGGCGATTTCTGTTTGTGGATTATGCTTTGCATGGGGTATTACCAGAAGATCCTAAGGAAGCCACCTCAATAAAGAGGAAGGCCCAAAGATTTTATTATGACCATAAACTTCAGACTTTGTATCGAAAGTCAAGAGGTGGTCTATTGCTACGCTGCATATCGAAAGCAGAAGCAGAACAAGTGCTGAAAGAAACACATGATGGAATATGTGGAGCTCATCAGCCCGGTCCTAAAATTGGAGACCGTATAAGAAGGCTAGGGTACTACTGGCCGAGCATGGTTATGGAAGCAATGGCATACGCTAAACGATGTCATGCATGCCAAATACATGCCAATTTTATTCATCAACCCCAAGAATACTTGCACAATACCGTCGCAAGCTGGCCATTTGAAGCCTGGGGAATGGATATTGTGGGGCCAATAACTCCCCCGTCATCCAGAGGACATCGGTTTATTCTTGCAATAACCGATTATTTTTCAAAATGGGCCGAAGCCGTGCCCATGAAAGAGGTGAAAACGGTAGATGTGATCAAGTTTATCAAGCATCATATCATTTACCGATTTGGCGTCCCTCGACGGATCATTCATGATAATGGTCCGCAATTCATCAGTCAGGGATTCTCCAGATTCTGCAATAAATTCAGAATCAAAGATATCGCTTCTACACCATATAACCCTGCGGCTAATGGGCTGGCCGAAGCTTTCAACAAGACGATCATCAAACTCCTTCGGAAGTTCGTCTCTTCCAATAAACGAGATTGGGATGAAAAGTTAGGAGAATGTTTGTGGGCCTATCGCACCACCGTTCGCACCCCGACTAAAGCAACCCCGTTCTCTTTGGTTTATGGAAGTGAGGTTGTTCTGCCTCTTGAAATCTAGATACCATCATTAAGAGTGGCTTTAGCTACAAAGATGACGACAGAAGAACGCCATCAGCAAAGATTGCAAGAACTAGAGGCGTTAGATGAAAAACGTCTCAGGGCTCAACAACAAATTGAGTTGTATCAAGCCCGAATATCTCAAACGTTCAATAAGAACGTTAAACCGAGGACCTTTAAACAAGGAGACTTGGTTCTGGCTGTTAAAAGGCCAATGGTGCTAACCCACAAGACTAAGGGTAAGTTTGAACCCAAGTGGGAAGGACCGTTCATTGTGGAGACAGTCTACTCCAGTGGAGCTTATCGCTTAATGAATCAAGACGGCGATAGGATGATGATGCCGATCAATGGCAAATTTCTGAAGAAATACTATGCTTAATATCTCTGGAAGTATAAAGCCTCCAATTTATCCAAGTTACGCAGATGAGCACTTGGACTTCTTCTATTCTGGTGATTTTAACCCACTAAACTCTGGCGTGTCTGGTTCTCAAGTTTGAACCACCTCCAGTCTTTTTTTCTTAGGCATGCGCATTGTGCGCCTCTGACCTAAACCTGGTGTGTTTGGTTCTCAAGTTTGAACCACCTCCAGTCCTTTTTTATTAGGCATGAGCAGTTTGGCGCCTCTGACCTAAACCTGGTGTGTTTGGTTCTCAAGTTTGAACCACCTCCAGTCCTTTTTTTATTAGGCATGCGCAGTTTGGCGCCTCTGACCTAAACCTGGTGTGTTTGGTTCTCAAGTTTGAACCACCTCCAGTCTTTTTTTTTTATTAGGCATGCGCAGTTTGGCGCCTCTGACCTAAACCCTGGTGTGTTTGGAGTACCCAGTTCAAGTTACGCGAGAGAGCCTTGAACCGCCTCCAGTTTGGTTCTCAAGTTTGAACCACCATCAGTCTTTTCTTGGGCATGCGCAGTTTGGCGCCTCTAACCCAAACCTGGTGTGCTTAGTTCTCAAGTTTGAACAGCCCCCAATCTTCTTTTACGCATGTGTAATTAAGCGCCTCTGACCTAAAAGTATGAATTGCCCAATGCCAACTAGGCAACGGGAAGAGATTAAATTTCTCGCCAACCCATCATACTGGGGGTAAGAGTATGAATTGCCCAACGCCAACTAGGCAATGGGAAGAGAACGAGTTTCTCGCCAACCCATCATGCTGGGGTAAAAGTATGAATTGCCCAACGCCAACTAGGCAATGGGAAGAGAACGAGTTCCTCGCCAACCCATCATGCTGGGGTAAAAGTATGAATTGCCCAATGCCAACTAGGCAATGGGAAGAGAACTAGTTTCTCACCAACCCATCATACTGGGGGTAAGAGTATGAAATTAACTACCCGATGCTGATTAAAGGTAAAGGGAAGAGGAAAAGTTTGGCATTTAAGTCCAAACGTACTCCTCGACAACTCACCATGTTGAGGGAAATAACATGGCTAGCCCAACTCAAACGGTAGTTGGTAAAGGCTAATCAAATCCGTTAATAGTTGGAGGTTTGCTAAAAATCCCATATTAAACTTTAATTGTTATTTCGGTTCAAGAAATTGAGCATAAAACGGTACCGAGATAAATCATTTTGACGACAGGTTATTTGTTGGGCAAGCAAATCTGTTTTGAAGCCGGCAAATAAAAGAGTCAAAAGAATCATCTTTGTTAAGGTGAAGATACAAAAAGAATTTCAAAGAAACATAGTAAAGTTATCTCTCTCCTATTTACAAAGTTCTTATTACAAGGAAGATAAAAGTGTAAAGAGAGATGAAACTATTGGCCTCCCAGAAGTCTCAATTGGTTTATTGTCTCGTCCAAATTTCTACGATGAGAAGCCTCCACGGTTTGCTGAGCTTGCCTACGCAACTCATCATCACTTATTGAAAGTTGTTGCTGACGAGATTCTTCTATGGCACGATTCCTGGCCATCTCTTCCTGCTGAATCTGCTCCTGCTGGACAAGCAACATCTCCCGTTTCTTGACAGATTCTCCTAATCGGAGTTCATTTTCTATCAAGGTGGCCCGAGCTCTCGCAATCGTCTCCTGGGCTTTAGAGATGGCCGCCTGACTTTCCTCAATTCCGAAGTTTACCCTTTGCAGGTCGCCAATAACGGACTCCCGACTGGCCTGGAGCTCTGTCAGCTCCTGAGACCATCTCTCCTCCTGCTGCCTTAAAATATTTCTTCGAGATAAGGATTCTGCTCGAAGCCGCACCAGCTCTATCTCAGTGATCGCCTCCACATCCGCCTGACGGAGTGTGTGTAGCGTAGTCACCTGCTCTTCTAAGGCTGTAAGGCGGGCCCGGTATGGAGCTGCTCGATCTTGCCCACCGAATTCTTCGATATTTCCTAAATACCGAAGTAACAGTGGACGTGCGAAGTTGAAGAAATCATGGCCATCAAGAACCATCTCGACACATCTTCTTAACAAATGCATAAAATCCTCGACAGTGAAGCCGAAAAGTCTTTCAAGAGGATTTGCAGTGTCGGTAGGCAAAGTGGGCAATGCCAAAAGAGGTGTCGTGAGCAAGGGAGCAGTAGTGGCTGGGATTGGAGAAGAGGAAGTCCGTCCCTGTATTATATTCATGATCTGAGGGACCAGTAGAGCCAGTGCAGATCTGGAAGAACTGGAGACCCCAGACGAAGTACCGTCGGTACAGATCACTTGGGTACCCCCACCAACAGGAAGAGAAGATGGGACCACTTCGCCTGAAACTCCTTCGGTGGGAGAAGCATCTTCGAACGAGAATTTCAAATTATTCTCCTCCCCTGCTGGAAGACTTGGAGTCGGAAGAGTTGCAGGTATTTCAGCAGCCACGACAACAGACGACGTTAAAATCGCTGACTGAGAAGGCACGCCAACGACCGTGGGAAATGTCTCAGTAGAGCAAACGGGTGTTGGAGATGGCATGCTAGGAGAAGGTGTATTCTCATTAGCAGCAGCTGCGATAATAATCTCAGTTCTCTCGTCACTTCCCAATTCGTCAATTGGGGGAATTAAAGAGGAAACAGATGCAGGAGCCGGTGTGGAATAATCAGCCGCAAACTCACCAACAGAGCTACCCACACCACCAACAGAGCCAGAATGGTCCATTCTATCGTCAGACTCTACTTGGGTAGTCGAGTGCATTGGCGAAAAAAGTTGATCACCTACATTTCAGAAGACCAGAAAAGCAGTGTTACGTTAAAATAATAACGGGCAAAAGATAAAATGCTAAAGGCCATACCAGGCGATACAAGTCCAGTTGTCGGACTTGAAGGGGGAACCATTGTTGTTTCCAGCAGTGTACCCGTCTCGCTACCCGTTAGTTGCGCCCCAGGTTCTGCCACAGGCTCTACGGCCGAAGGAGCTGAAATCTCAGCAATACTTGGAGCTTTGGCATGTTCATCCTCCCTTGCCAACGCTGGGGGTACAGCTGAAGCCAACAAGTCGGAAGCAAGTTTGATAGCCACTTCTTGGGGGGCTATCAAAGTTTCCTGTGCCAGTTTTTGCTTCTTACCTGGCCTTTTCTTTAAAGTGCCGTGGCGTTTGAGAGTTGGACTCAGGGAACGACTGACAATAGGCTGAGGAACTCCACCAGCACCAGCATCATCATCATCATCACCGGCATCATCGTCTGATTCACTGATGTCCGAAGGCTCAGCCGCAGCGCCAAGGAATTCTTCCATTCCTTTTATCCTTACCCTAGAAGCACCCTGATGGCTAATATAGAGGGCTTCAATCTCTTTGCAACAACTGCGATTGAGAGAAAAGCCGGGCACGTCAGCATTCGCAATGTTGAACCAATTGCAGGAGCTAAGGGTCATGGCCAATTCTGGCACCTTCTGGGGCAAGGAGAATTCAGCTTCGGTCCCGCCCGCTGCAAAATGGAACCAGCCACGAGCACCTTCATATAAATTCCCCTCGTAAGCGATATCTTTATTTGGATTACCCACATAAAGTTGAGAATATCCAAACTGGCGAGCAAAGCGACTCGGAGTATATGGCTCAATCTGACACTGGAGATCTTGATGATACACCAAGTGTCCGGGACGGATGTTGAGAAGCCACCAGAATGCTCCTGCAGATAAAGTGGTGAACTTATCAGCTCCCATGGCATCCTTTAGCCTCGTCCCATATCCTCCGCCGGGAAAGTCAGGAAAACACCGGAAGATCTCGTAATTCTGAAAGCTACGAAGAGTCTTCCGAATCTGGGACATATAATTCTGCCTCCATGAAGAACGTTCATACAGTTCTACAAGGAAGCACTGTTCGCCCGAACGACGCTCTGGCACACTCATTAAAGAGGGACAGTGCAAGACAAGCCACGCCATCAAATAGGTGTAGGGTATCTCCACCCTAGGGTTTGGAGTTTTCGGTTGGGTAGTCTCTTTCGACTTGCCCTTTCCTTTCCCCTTGACCTTAATAGTGGGGAGGAAATCACGACAGAAAACCCTCAGTCCATACTGCAAATTGCATACCATAGCGGGAAGGAGTCCAAGGGGTCGGCCGTATGCAAGAAGAACCGCTGGATATACCACGGTCACTGCAATCGCTTCCTTGGGCAATGACGGCACGACGCATCTTTTGAGCCACAGCATCAGAAACCCGGCAATGAGACCTCTGTTGGAGATCGAAAACTGGGCTTGATAGTGATAGCTCTTGAATGAAGTGCCAGGACCGTATCCATTCTCATCGGATTCCGTAGTATAGAACAAACGGTAATGGCCCCTGGCTATACGTTGGTCGATCTCTGAAATGGGGACAGGAGAATGACCATGGATAGTGGCCGAGCTATCCTTAGAATTTAGGTTGGCAAAAAGGTATTCGGCCCACTTCTTGTGGCCAATACCGTGATTACGTGCACCTGTCTGTCAGCACAGATATGATAATGGCACATCATCTCCCAGTACGTGACATAAATGCGCTCATCCCTCGCCAATAGCATGTTCAACTCATCGGTGGTGGGAATATATTCCTCGTAAGGGACTTCGCCCATCGAGAGCCCAGAAACCTCAAACATCTCGTGGAGAGCGAACCCTAGCTCACCCACTGGAGTAAAGAAAGTACAGGTTTTAGGGTTGTACATCTCCAAGAGGCAGTAAAAGTGATAAGCACTCTGGGGAAACCCGAATTGGACATTCCTGATGGCTTTATACAAGCCAATATCCTTTAAAATGGGCTCGTGGGAATCCAGCATGTACTGAACAAGGCGTGCCCACCACATATTGTTAGAAGAATGAACCCAGCCTGGCATCCTGAAGTCGCTAGCCGGGTACTGACCATCCTTCGCCAAGAACTCACTTAAGAAAGTTCGGGCACGAGATGGGACTTCACCCACTGGAAGCTCCTTGCTAAATCGGCCTGGAAGCAAGCCAGTAATGCATCTGGGGGAACCATCTTGATAAACCCCTTTTGCACCAAATTTGCCTGTTGGGACGCCATCTTGCTCCTGAGTCAGTCCCCACTTTAATTCTCGAGGCATTGCTAGCCTCTGAAGATAGACCAGAGGATAGCTACGATCCATTCTAGGCAGAAATATCAGCATTTCGCCTGAGTTATATAACCAAACATGCTCCTCTTCAGAAAGGATTTCATCTGAGTGGTCCATCTGGTCTCCAAAGAGGAAAGCGGGTTTCTCCATCGCCTTTCTGTTCACATCTTCAAAAGCCGCGTCAGTTATGATTTCTCGCGCAGTAGTGGGATGGTACTTGATCAGCTTCTCCTTGCGTTCCTTCGGGTCTGGTTTGTATGAGGGCAGGATGGTAGTGAAACGGAATTGGCCTGAGGGATCAGAACCCCCAGCAAAGCCGAAGTAGTTCTTGTGGGGAAGAGATTCCATCGAATATCCTACTGCAAAAAGAAAGCAGAATGAGAAAAGTTTCTCTAGGGCAGAAAATTTCTCTAAGTATGGACGCGCGAAGCTAAAAAATAGCGCCGCGCGAAGTTAAAAATAGCGCCGCGCGAAGCTAAAAATCAGAACGCGCGAAGTTAAAAATAGCGCCGCGCGAAGCTAAAAATCAGAACGCGCGAAGTTAAGAACAGCGCCACGCGAAGCTAAAGATTAGACCGCGCAGAAATAGCCTCGCGTTTTTAGCGCGATTGCTAGTTAAAAGAGCCTCGCGTTTTTAGCGCGATTGCTACTTAAAATAGCCTCGCGTTTTCAGCGCGACTGCTACTTAAAAGAGCTTCGCGTTTTCAGCGCGATTGCTACTTAAAATAGCCTCGCGTTTTCAGCGCGATTGCTACTTAAAATAGCCTCGCGCTTTAAACGCAGAGGATGATGCGATAACTTCGCGTAAAGGAGGACAAGATTTCTTTCTGCTCTTTCCTTCTCTTTCAAATTCATCGCGACTGCTAATCAAGGATAGCCTCGCAATTCATAGCGATTGCTAATCAAGGATAGCCTCGCAATTCATAGCGACTGCTAATCAAGGATAGCCTCGCAATTCATCGCGACTGCTAATCAAAGATAGCCTCGCGGATTCATTGAGACTACTAGTAAGGCCCCGCGTTTCAAGCGCAGGGACGACACAATAAAACGACGATCTCGCCGACAAGATAAGCAATCGTCCAGATTAAAACCAAGCCAAAATATCTCAGAATGGTTCTTAGAAAACCAAGAGATGAGGTTTTTACCTTCGGAAGACGCTGCATAGACTGGTTCGCCATCGCGTCTACCTTCACGGCTGTTGCCATCAACGCCGGCCAACTTGTGAAAAGCCAAACTCCTCTGGAGAGACATCCTAATGATGAAAATCTATGGAGAATTGAACGAAGATCAGTTGGAGATCATTCGTGAATCACTCGAGTTCTCAGAAAATCTTCGGATGAGATGAAGAAGAAGATGAGCCGGGAGCTCTATTTAAACAGAATTTCCGTCGCTTGGTATTCGGCGTGGAAACTCGGGGTAATTAATGACATAATTACTCATTTCACTGAAGACGAAGTGAAGCTGATTAGCTCCGCGTAAGCGAGCATAACGCGAGATAGACTTGGTATTCTAACTCCGCGTTTTCAGTTTGAAGATCCAAAGTATTTCAAAATCTGCTGAAGTCTAAGCCATTTTGAAAACTTTGGAGGGGGTTCTGTTGGCAGTGAAAATTTCTAAGTTAAAAGGATTTTCCACAACAGAACGCGGAGCTAATTCAATAGCCCCGCGTTTGGTTATATTAACCCTGCGTTTGAATAAAACGCGGAGATGTTTAATAGCTCCGCGTTGATTCCGCAGTCTGGCTTGTATTAGCCTCGCGTTTGAGTAAAACGCGAAGATGATCAATAGCTCCGCGTTAGCTCCGCGTTTTGGTTATTTAGCGTCGCGCTTTGATGCGATTAAAGCTCCGCGTAAGCAGATAACCAGAATCTCATATTGATTGAGATTATGATTTTGGGCTTATCCAAATACCCGAATCAAGTCTAATCAGAATTCCATCAAAACTAAGATATTTGATTGGAATCCTTGATGAATGCGAGTTCTATTTAGATAGAAACTCTTGCATTAACCTGGGGCTATAAATACCTTCTTGGTGAAACCCTAAAGGATCTTTTGGAAGTTTTGGTAAAGTTCGAGTTACGCGTGAGAGCCTTGAACTAATCAAAACCAGAGATCAAAGGTCTTCTTCTTCTTTTTGGCATCGGAAGCCTCCTATCGATCCTTTGGCAATTCAAGTACGCGAGAGAGCCTTGAAGCCTTTGCTAATCATCTTCTGAAATCTTGGAGAATTCAAGTTACGCACAGAGCCTTGAGTTCGTGAAAATCAGAGAAAACCACCATCTTCTTTCTGTAGTTCTTGAGAAGTTCGAGTTATGCGAGAGAGCCTTGAACGAATCAAAACAAGAGAAAATCGTCTATATTCGACCGATATCTTTAAAAGAGAAGATTTCAACGTACCGATCGTCCAAAGGAACTGCTTGACAGATCCCATCGCCACAGATCCCACAATATTGTAAAAGAGAGAGATTGAACTATAAAATCCTCTCGTTTGTTCTTTTTTATATCTTGTTCACTTTCATTGTAATTTAAGTTAATTCAATGGGAGGAAGCGAAGGAAATTTTGCGACGAACAAGAATCTCTCCATCGAGACTTTTTAAAACATCTCTAGAGTGATCTGGCTTGATCTTCACTGACCAATCAACTCTTTTATCGGCGAGATCGCCGTACTCCTGCTGTAAGGCTTGGAGAAGAAGAAAAGTCTCGACTTTCTTCTTACGCGAAGTTATCGCGTCATCCTCGCGTTTTGAAGCGCGGGGCTATTTTAAGTAGCAGTCGCGTGGAAACGCGAGGCTATTTTAAGTAGCAGTCGCGTGGAAACGCAAGGCTATTTTAAGTAGCAGTCGTGTGGAAAACGCGAGGCTATTTTGACTTCTGCGCGGTCTAATTTTTAACTTCGCGCGGTGCTATTCTTAGCTTCGCGCGTTCTAATTTTTAGCTTCGCGCGTCCATACTTAGAGGATTTTTCTGTCTTATAGAAACTTCTCTAACTCTAGTGCTTCTTTTTGCAGTAGGGTATTCAATGGAAGCTCTTCCTCACAAGAATTACTTCGGGTTTGCTGGGGGTTCTGATCCCTCAGGCCAATTTCGCTTCACCACTATCTTGGCTTCATATAAACCAAACCCGCAAGAGCGCAAGGAGAAGTTGATCAAGTATCACCCCACTACTGCGCGAGAAATCATAACTGATGCAGCCTTCGAAACTTTAAATAGAAAGGCGATGGAGAAACCCGCTTTCCTCTTTGGAGACCAGATGGATCAATCAGATGAGATCCTTTCTGAAGAGGAGTGCATTTGGTTATATAACTCAGGCGAAATGCTGATGTTTCTGCCCAGAATGGACCGTAGCTATCCCCTGGTCTATCTTCAGAGGCTGGCGATGCCTCGGGAATTAAAGTGGGGACTGACTCAAGAGCAAGATGGCGTCCCAACAGGCAAATTTGGTGCAAAAAGGGTTTATCAAGATGGTCCCCCCAGATGCATTACTGGCTTGCTTCCAGGCCAATTTGGCAAGGAGCTTCCAGTGGGAGAAGTCCCATCTCGCACCCAAACTTTCTTAAGTGAGTTCCTAGCGAAGGATGGTCAGTACCCGGCTAGCGACTTCAGGATGCCTGGCTGGGTTCATTCTTCTAACAATATGTGGTGGGCCCGCATCGTTCAGTACATGCTAGACTCCCATGAGCCCATTTTAAAGGATATTGGCTTGTATAAAGCTATCAGGAATATCCAATTCGGATTTTCCCAAAGTGCTTATCATTTTTACTGCCTCTTGGAGATGTATAACCCTGAGACTTGTACTCTCTTCACACCAGTGGGTGAGCTAGGATTCGCTCTTCACGAGATGTTCGAGGTCTCCGAGCTTTCCATGGGTGAAATCCCCTATGAAGAGTATATCCCCACCATCGGGGAGTTAAACATGTTGATGGCTAATGATGAGCGCATCTACGCCACATACTGGGAGGTGATGTGCCATTATCGTATTTGCGCTGACTTGACGGGTGCGCGTAACCACAGTATTGGTCATAAGAAATGGGCCGAGTATCTTTTTGCCAATTTAAATTCTAAGGATAGTTCAACGACTATCCATGGTCATCCACCCGTCTATGGCTCAGAGATTGATCACCGCATTGCTAAGGGCTGCCACCTATTATATTATACCACTGAATCCAATGAGAATGGATACGGTCCTGGCACTTCATTCAAGAGTTACCACTATCAAGCCCAGTTTTCGGTTTCCAACAGAGGTCATTGGCGGGTTTCTGATGTTGTGGCTGAAGAGATGTGTCGTACCGTCGTTGCCCAAAGAAGCAATTGCAGTGACCGTGGTATATCCAGCGGTTCTTTTAGCATATGGCCGACCCCTTGGACTTCTTCCCGCCATGGTATGCAATTTGCAGTATGGACTGAGGGTATTCTGTCGTGATTTCCTCCCCACTATTAAGGTCAAGGGGAAAGGAAAGGGCAAGCTGAAAGAGACTGCCCAACCGAAAACTCCAAACCCTAGGGTGGAGATGCCCTACACCTATTTGATGGCGTGGCTTGTCTTGCACTGTCCTTCTTTAATGAGTGCACCAGAGCATCGTTCGGGCGAAAAGTGCTTCTTTGTAGAGCTGTATGAACGCTCTTCATGGAAGCAGAATTATATGTCTCAAATTCGGAAGACTCTTCGTGGCTTTCAGAACTATGAGATCTTTCGGTGTTTTCCCGACTTCCCTGGCGGAGAATATGGAATGAGGCTGAAGGACGTCGTGGGAGCAAATAAGTTCACTACTTTATCGGCAGGAGCGTTCTGGTGGCTTCTCAACATCCGTCCTGGACATTTGGTGTATCGTCAAGATCTCAGGTGTCGGATCGAGCCATACACTCCGAGTCGCTTTGCTCGTCAGTTTGGATACTCCCAACTTTATGTGGGCAATCCAAATAAAGATCTCGCTCACGAGGGGAATTTATACGAAGGCGCTCGTGGCTGGTTCCATTTTGTAGCAGGCGGAACCGAGGCTGAATTCTCCTTGCTCCAGAAGATGCCAGAATTGGCCATGACCCTCAGCTTCTGCAACTGGTTCAGTATTGCGAATGCTGACGTGCCCGGCTTCTCTTTCAACCGCAGTTGTTGCAAAGAGATTGAAGCCCTCTACATTAGCCGCCAGGGTGCTTCTAGAGTAAGAATAAAAGGAATGGAAGAATTCCTTGGCGCCGCGGCTGAGCCTTCAGACGCCAGCGAGTCCGACGACGATGCCGGTGATGATGATGACAATACTGGTGCTGGTGGAGCTCCCCAGCCTGTTACCAGTCGTCCCTTGAGTCCAGCTCTCAAACGCCGAGGCACTTTAAAGAGAAGACCGGGTAAGAAGCAAAAATTGGCGCAGGAAACCTTGATAGCCCCCCAAGAAGTGGCTATCAAACTTGCTTCAGACTTGTTGGCTTTAGTTCTACCCCCAGCGTCGGCAAGGGAGAATGAACCTGCTCAAGCTCCAAGTGTTGTTGAGGTTTCAGCCCATTTGGCCGTAGGGCCTGTGGCAGAAGCTGTGGTGCAACTAACGGGTAGCGAGACGGGTACGTTGCTGGAAACGACAATGGCTCCCCCTTCAAGTCCAACAACTGGACTTGTATCGCCTGGTATGGCCTTTAGCATTTTATCTTTTGCCCGTTATTATTTTAACGTACACTGCTTTTCTGGTCTTCCGAAATGCAGGTGATCAACTTCTCTCGCCAATGCATTCGACTACCCAAGTAGAGTCTGACGATAGGATGGACCATTCCGGCTCCGTTGGTGGTGCGGGTAGCTCTGCTGGCGAATTTGCGGCTGATTATTCTACACCGGCTCCTGCCTATGTTCCCTCTTCAATTCCCTCAATTGATGAACTGGGAAGTGATGAGAGAACTGAGGTCATTATCGCAGCTGCTGCTAAGGAGGCTACACCTTCTCCTAGCATGCCATCTCCAACGCCAGTCTGTTCCACTGAGACATTTCCCACGGTCGTTGGAGTACCTTCTGTTTCTCGGTCAGCGATTTTAACGCCTTCTATTGTCATGGCTGTTGAGACACCTGCAACTCCTCCAGCTTCTAATCTTCCAGTCGGGGACGAGGAGAACTTAAAGTTCTCATTTGAAGTTTCTTCTCCCATCGGAGGAACTTCTGGTGGAGATACCCCCTCATCTTCTCCTGTTGGTGGAGCTCCCCGGGTGACTTGTATTAGCAGTCCTCCTTCTCAGGTTCCTGATTCCACCAGATCTGCATTGGCTTTACTGGCCCCGCATGTCATGAATCTGGTATAAGGACGGGCTTCTTCTTCGACACTGGTAGCCACTGCTCCCCTGCCTGCGACATCTTCCTTAGCGTTACTTGCTTTGTCTGTTGGCACTGCAAATCCTCTTGAAGAACTTTTCAACCTCAGTGTCGCCGATTTTATGCGTTTGCTAAGGAGATGTATCGAGATGGTCCTTGCTGGCCACGATTTCTTTAACTTCGCACGTCCACTGTTATTCCGCTATCTGGAAAACATCGAAGAAACTGGGGGACGAGATCGAGCAGCTCCTTACCGGGCCCGTTTTGGAATTTTGGAAGAGCAAATGAACATACTCAACACAGTTCGCCAAGCGGATGTTGAGTTGATTACTGGGATCAAATGGGCTCGTCTTCGGGCGGAGTTGGTTGCTCGTCGAGCAGAATTGAAGCGCCAAGAAGAAGAGTGGTCTCAAGCGTTAGCAGGGTTCCAGGCTAGTCGGGAGTTCATTCTTAGAGGTTTGGACTTGGTGAACTCTGAAATTGAGGGGAGCCAGGCTGCCATTCTCAGCGCCCAGGAGGCCATTGCTAATGCTCGGGCGATCTTGGTAGAGAGAGAGCTTCAATTAGGGGAAGCCGTTAAGAAGCGGGAAGCGCTGATCCTTCGACGGGAGCAAGTTGATCAGGAGGAGACAACAAGAAGCCGTACTATGGAAGAGTCTCGCCAGCATCTCATCCAGCAAGTTGGAATGAATGATGATGATCTGCTCCGGCAGGCTCAACACTCTATAGAGGCAACTCGTCGTCGAGTGGTTGACGAAGCGATGAGTAAGTTAAAGCATCTCGGAGATTCATAGTTTTCTTTTATTCTTCATTCCTTTTTTGTAATGAGAACTTGTAATAAAAGAAAGGTCTTCATCGGTTCTCAGACTTCTTTTGTAACCCCATTCCGGATAACTACTTTTTGATTCTTTTATTAGTTGGCTAGGAAATCTTCTTGCACAACAAATAACTTGCCATCAAGAAGTAGTTTTCTCTGTTTTCATGCAAAGCGTTCCAAGTCATACTGTCAGAAATAAGAATTTAACATGACAGGTTTTATAGGATTTTTAGCAAATCCCCAGCTGTCAACGGGTTTGATTAGCCTTTACCAACTACCGTTTGAGTTGGGCTAGCCATGTTATTCCCCTCAACATGGTGAGTTGTCGAGGGATTAATCTCCTCTCCCCTTTTGCCTATAATCAGCATTGGGTAGTTGATCTCATACTCTTACCCCTAGTATGATAGGGTTGGCGAGAAATTTATTCTCTTCCCATTACCTAGTCGGCGTTGGGCAACTCATACTTTTACCCCAGTATGATGGGTTGGTGAGAAACTGGTTCTCTTCCCATTGCCTAGTCGGCGTTGGGCAACTCATACTTTTACCCCAGTATGATGGGTTGGCGAGAAACTGGTTCTCTTCCCATTGCCTAGTCGGCGTTGGGCAACTCATACTTTTGCCCCAGTATGATGGGTTGGCGAGAAACTGGTTCTCTTCCCATTGCCTAGTCGGCGTTGGGCAACTCATACTTTTACCCCAGTATGATGGGTTGGCGAGAAACTGGTTCTCTTCCCATTGCCTAGTCAGCGTTGGGCAACTCATATCTTTTAGGTCAGAGGCGCTTAATTACACATGCCTAAAAGAGAGACTGGGGGCTGTTCAAACTTGAGAACTGAGCACACCAAGTTTGGGTCAGAGGCGCCAAATTGCGCATGCCCAAGAAAAGACTGATGGTGGTTCAAACTTGAGAACCAAACTGGAGGCGGTTCAAGGCTCTCTCGCGTAACTTGAACTGGGCACTCCAAACACACCAGGTTTGGGTCAGAGGTGCCAAACTGCGCATACCTAAAAAAAGACTGGAGGTAGTTCAAACTTGAGAACCAAGCACACCAGGGTTTAGGTCAGAGGCGCCAAACTGCGCAAGCCTAAGAAAAGTCTGGAGGTGGTTCAAACTTAAGAACCAAACACACCAGGGTTTAGGTCAGAGGCGCCAAACTGCGCATGCCTAGGAAAAGACTGGAGGTGGTTCAAACTTGAGAACCAAACACACCAGGTTTAGGTCAGAGGCGCCAAACTGCGCATGCCTAAGAAAAGACTGGAGGTGGTTCAAACTTGAGAACCAAGCACACCAGGGTTTAGGTCAGAGGCGCCAAACTGCACATGCCTAAGAAAAGTCTGGAGGTGGTTCAAACTTGAGAACCAAACACACCAGGGTTTAGGTCAGAGGCGCCAAACTGCGCATGCCTAGGAAAAAGGAAGATGCGTATCTCCAAGGGTACTAAGAATAGTATTTTTTCAGAAATTTGCCATTGATTGGCCATCTTGATTCATTAAGCGATAGGCTCTACTGGAGTATACTGTTTCCACAATAAACGGTCCTTCCCACTTGGATTCAAACTTACCCTTAGTCTTGTGGGTTAGCACCATTGGCCTTTTAATAACCAGAACCAAGTCTCCTTATTTAAAGGTCCTTGGTTTGACGTTCTTATTGAACGTTTGAGATATTCAGGCTTGATACAACTCAATTTGCTGTTGAGCCCTGAGACGTTTTTCATTTAACGCCTCTAGTTATTGCAATCTTTGCTGATGACGCTCTTCTGTCGTCATCCTTGCGGCTAAAGCCACTCTTAATAATGGTATCTAGATTTCAAGAGGCAAAACAGCCTCACTTCCATAAACCAAAGAGAACAGGGTAGCTTTGGTCGGGGTGTGAACGGTGGTGCGATATGCCCACAAACATTCTCCCAACTTTTCATCCCAATCTCGTTTATTGGAAGAGACGAACTTCCGAAGGAGTTTGATGATCGTCTTGTTAAAAACTTCAGCTAACCCATTAGCCGCAGGGTTATATGGTGTAGAAGCGATATCTTTGATTCTGAATTTATTGCAGAATCTGGAGAATCCCTGACTGATGAACTGCGGACCGTTATCATGAATGATCCGTCGAGGGACACCAAATCGGTAAATGACATGATGCTTGATAAACTTGATCACATCTGTCGTTTTCACCTCTTTCATGGGCACGGCTTCGGCCCATTTTGAAAAATAATCTGTTATTGCAAGAATAAACCGATGTCCTCTGGATTGGCCCCACAATATCCATTCCCCATGCTTCAAATGGCCAACTTGCAACAGTATTGTGCAAATATTCTTGGGGTTGATGAATAAAATTGGCATGTATTTAGCATGCATGACACCGTTTAGCGTATGCCATTGCTTCCGAGATCATATTCGGCCAGTAGTATCCTAGCCTTTTTATACGGTCTCCAAATTTTGGACCGGGCTGATGAGCTCCACATACTCCATCGTGTGTTTCTCTCAGCAGTTCTTCTGCTTCCGCTTTTGATATGCAGTGTAGTAGCAAACCATCTCTTGACTTTCTATATAAAGTCTGAAGTTTATGGTCATAATAAAATCTTTGGGCCTTCCTCTTTATAGAGGTGGCCTCCTTAGGATCTTCTGGTAATATCACATGCAAAGCGTAATCCACAAATGGAAATCGCCAATCACGGGGCTCCAGGGTTAGGCCTACTTGGCATACTTCTTTATTTTCAAGAAGAGTATCTGGATGAAGGAGCTCCCTACTTTCAATGGTGATGCTTTTAACCTCACCTGGCGGGATTGCCAATGTTGCAGCTAATGCGGCAAGGGCATCTGCATATACATTCTCATTCCGAGATATATGAGATATGTAGAATTGTTCAAAATATCCAGCTAGTTCAATGGCTAGCTGATAATAGGGGATGAGGGCTTCATGTCTGACTTCATATTCACCTGTCATCTGATTGACGATGAGTTTAGAGTCTCTATATGCCTCTAGATGGTTCACCCCCAGTTGCAGAGCTATTTTTAAGCCGATAATGAGTGCGTTGTACTCCGCTACATTATTCGTGCACGGTTCTGTTAATGAGTAACTGTTAGGCAATATATGTTTATGTGGGGATATTAGCATAACCCCCACTCCAATAGCAGATCGTCTCGCGGCACCATCAAAGAACATTTGCCAAGGCTGTTCTCCGGTAACTGTGTTGACTTCTGATGTCTGCTTTAATTTGGACCAAATTGGGTGGTCTACAAGAAAATCAGCAATTGCCTGTCCCTTCGTCGCCTTTTGAGGAACAAAGTGTATGTCATAGGGCGACAATAGCAGGGCCCATTTTGCCAGTCGGCCATTTAAAGCCCCTGGTTTTGTCATCAGAATCTTCAGGGGATTAACCCGTGATATGACATGAATCGTTTGCCCAGAGAGATAGTGTCGCATTTTCTGAACGGCGAACACTAGGGCTAAACATTCCTTTTCAATCGGGGTATACCGCTGTTCGGCCCCAATCATTGTTCTGCTTAAATAGTAGAGGGCATGTTCATGGCCGTGCTCATTATATTTAGCTAGTAATGCGCCTAAGGCATTATCCATGGCCCTCACATATATGAGGAATGGCTGCCCATGGGCTGGTGCCATAAGTACAGGAGGCCTAGTAAGGTAGTTCTTGAGGTCATCAAATTCCTACTGACATGCCTCATCCCATATAAAAGACACTCCCTTTTTCATAAGTTTTGAGAATGGCTGGCATCGTCCAGATAGGTTGGAAATGAAGCGTCGAATATAGGCGAGCTTTCCCTGTAATCCCCTTAATTTCTTAAGATTGCAGGGAGGCGGCATTTCGCTAATCGCTTTTACCTTTTCAGGGTCGAGAAAAATTCCTTTTGAGGTGATTATGAACCCAAGAAATTTCCCGCTGGATACCCCCATGAACGACTTGGTAGGATTCATCTTCAGATGATGTTTCCGCATAAGATCGAAGACCACTCTTAAATCATGAAGATGATCTTCTTTGTTTTTGCTTTTGACTGCTAAGTCATCCACATAGCACTCCACTGTTCTGCGCAGGTGTTCCTTGAATATGACACTCATTGCGCGTTGGTAAGTGGCACCTGCGTTCTTTAATCCGAATGGCATCACCGTATAATAGTATACCCCCAGCGGCGTTCTGAAAGCTGTATGCTTCTCATCATCCGGGTGCATTTTAATTTGGTTATAACCTGAGAAGCCATCCATAAAGGACATCCTCTCATAACCGCAAGTATTATCAATCATCACATCGGTGATGGGGAGTGGAAACTCATCCTTGGGACATGCAGCGTTCAGATCTCGAAAATCGATGCATAGTCAGGATGCTGCTCTTCTCGGATGAATCCGGATTGTATAAGTTTGTTGACTTCTGCAACTATTGCCTCCATCAGTTCCGGTCGAAAACGCCTTTGCTGTTGTTTGACAGACTTAGCATCTTCTTTAATATTTAACCGGTGTGTGGCAATTTGAGGGTCAAGCCCAGGCATATCTTCATAACTCCATGCGAACACATCTATATACTCTTTGATAAGAGATATAAGTTCCTCCTTTTCTAAAGGAGTTAGTGTGTCGCTTATGAAAATGGGTTTCGGATTTTCTTTCGTTCCCATGTTAACTTGTATTAATTTATCTTCTATGGGTAGGTCACGCTGTTCAAAGCGGACATCCCAGAGAGTATCCATATGCCTAGCCCAAGCATCATCTTGAACGTCGATTAGTTCCTCGTCGCTTTCTGGCACAGCTGAAACCATATTGGCTGTCAAAGACTGAAACCAAGCACCAGTGCTTATATCCGAATCATGGTCGGGCGAAGATGTTTCTTCTTTATTCGAAGAACTCTCTTCATCCTTGGATGGCGATGAGGGTGGAGTAGACACATAGCCCAACCCCATGCAGGTCTTCTGATAATAATCAGGACTCTTTCCTCTTGGTCTAAACGAGGGTATAAGATTCCGTCGCCCTTTTCCAAAGTTTAATCCCGGCTTCTGGGTAAAGTTATATCCCATCTTTTCCATCATCTGTCGGGATCTTTGTTCATACATATGAAATTGGGGTGATGTCTGTTCATCACTTTCACTACTTTGTCTTTGTCGAGGCGACGTGACCACTTTCCCGAACATGATCAGCCTTTGGGACTTCTGTCGGGGAGGCACTTCAAAGAAGTGCCCTTGATCCTCGGTTATTTTTAATTGAGAGAGGAGGGAAGACCTGAGGGGCAAATGGTATGCCGCCAGAACTTCAAGTTCGGTCGGGTCATCCGCTTCGGTGGAGGTACAAGAGGGCTCAGATTCAGTAGCTACAGCATGCTCGTAGACTAACTTTACATTTTCATTAATAACCCATTCACTCTCTATTACATCCACTATATTATCAAAACTAAGAGTAAAATCTAGGTTGGGGTTAATTTCATAATCACCCCCATCATCCTCTTCAAAAGGTTCATACTCCGTGTCTGCCTCGTTACCACTTTCATCAGGGTTTTGAGGCTTGCCAGGATCATCATTGGAGATTTCATGAGCTGGTTTGTAGAGTGAAGTATCTATGAAGTAATTCTCCAGTCCTTTGAAAGGTTGCTTATCTGCAATTAGTGTCCGGACTTCTCCTTTCTCATTGCAATATTTCATGCATTGGTGAAGAGTCGACGGGATGATCATGTAAGCATGAATCCAAGGTCGTCCTAGTAGAATATTGTAGGAGGTATCTGCATCAATAACATAGCATGTAACCTCCGTCGTTAGATCTCCAATTTGGCATCGGAGTCGAATCTTCCCGAGGGGGCTGCTATTATTGGCATTGAACCCATATATTGACGTGTTGGTTGGTGTCAGACGATGGAGGGAGATCCCTAGCAGCTGCATCAACCTTCTGGGTACGACACTTAGTGCAGAACCCGGATCGATTTGAATTCGGTCCACTTTTGTGGATCCGACACATCCGGTGAAATATAAAGGCCTGTTGTGCTTTATATTCCTTACATGCATGTCTTCTGGAGAGAAAACTATTTGTGGGACCTGCCTCCTCACTTGATGACAGCGGGGGCAAGAATCCTGTTCTTCATTAGCCGGCTCGACAATCTGAGCTAGGAATGACTCAGAGTCTGCCAAAGCTTCCCTTAGCACCTCACGAGTTGATTTTGACAATCGTCACAACTCGTATAGCGTTACTCGAGCTGGAATATTTGCCAGCTGATTTATGATATCAAATTGGAAGGAGGTATTCTTAACTCCTTCGTCTCTTCGCGGATTCTTCTGGAAATGAACACCTTTTTGCTTTGCAGGATTAATAGCTTCCGCATATATATCCTTCGGATCTACTCTGGTGTAGTCTCTAAGATATGTTTTTCCAGACCGAGTGTCGGAAGGGCCTACCCCATCTTGATGAGTGGCCATGACTTCGGGCTCCTCTTCAGAGTCTGTGGGTATTCCTGCAATATATTCATCCTTTATTTCCGCGGAGATAGCATTGCTAGTCCGCTTTTTCTTGTGACCCCCTGTGTTTGTCCACTGCTCGTCTTCTATCAAATCGGGGTGAACCCACATAACTTCCCCTCTTTGGGTCGTTATAGGGACAAGTCTTTCTTGGGCTTTGTTGTAAGGATCAAGATTCTTTGTGACCGCCTCACCCTTTGGGATTGGGGTCACTCCTGTGGGGAACACGTGGGTTCCAACCACTATGGTTGCCATATTGGCAGTGACCTTTTTCTGCTCTTCCTTAAGCGTCAGAACCCCAGCTTCTATTAGTGCTTGGATTCTGTTCTTAAGGGGAAAACAATCCCGGGTAGGGTGCCCAACGTTCCGGTGATAGAGACAGTAGTTGGGATCTTTAGTCTTACCAGCGTCTTCTGGCTTCTTATTCTCCGGAAGCTTTAGCATTCCCTTTTTCTGGAGCAAGTGAAAGAGGACCGGTGTCTGTTCAGTTTTGAAAGTGTAATTCCTTTCTTGCTGCGGTCTAATTTGCCTTGATCCTCGCTGACCTTGAGACTTCGGCTCTGGCGGAGGACTGGCTTTCTGAGGAGCAGTTTCTGACGACATCGCTGCTTTCCCTTTATTCTTATTGCTGTTGTTTTGGGTATATGATTTACTACTCCCAGCACTTCTTGACCCGCGGGACTCTTCAACTCGGCGAATCAAGTCTTCAGCTTGCTCTCCTTGTTTGAGCAGGTCCCTCCACGTCTTGGACTCTACGGCCCCCATTTTGAGGAGCACATTGGTCTTAAAATTGTGTCGACAGGTCTCTACTAGAGTTTCCTGGATCATTCCGTGTTTGCAATGTACGGATTTCTCCCGGAACCTTTCTATGAAATCTTTAACCGTTTCTTGTTCTCCTTGTCTAGTTGCAAGGAGGGAATGAACCGTAATCTCGGTATCATCCTCAAACAATCGTGAGAGAAATAATTTCTCGACATCAAACCAGGCATTAATAGAGCCTGGGGGCAACTGCATGAACCAAGTAAAGGCAGGCCCTCGCAAAGTGCTCGCGAATACTTTCGTCATAATTGGGTCATTACCCAACAGATGTCCTGCTTGGGACAAGAAATAATAGATGTACTGACTGGGCGATCCCTTCCTGTCATAAGGCTCTAACTTGAGCGGTTTATACTTCTGTGGGTATGGTATCGTATCCCATTCGGGAGGATACGGTCTTGAGACCCCTGATTCTTTCAACTCCTTTTTACGCATTAAAGTTTCGAGTTGATTCTGTAATTTTTCAAGCTTTTCTTCATGCGGATCATGGAAAGAAAATCTATCTTCTTCCTCATGCATCGAGTGGGCTTTCTCCTCCTGTTCTTCTTCATTTGGATTTTCCTTGCCCTTTTTAGCATTATCTTCAACAAATCTCGATAGCATGACTTTAAGACCTTCAATCATCTTTTGCTGCTCTCGAATCATTCTTTCTTGAGCTTCAAATCTCTGATTGATATCATCAGATTTATCTGCCATATGAGATGCTGGCTTCTGTAGTCGAGACGATGCACAGGAACGAGGTGAGGCTATAGCTGAATTATCGCTGTCCTCATCATAAAAACCCCCTGCGAGCCTCTTATAATTTTGAGGCGGGACGGCTCCTGATTTAAGTCGAGTAACACGATGAGGTTCTTCATCGCTCGATTCTGAATTATCATCCGTCTCTATAATTTTCTTCCCTCTTCCTACCATGTTGGAGGTTACAGCTCTTCCTTGCTTCAGGGAAGTGGTTCTTGTCTTCTTAGCAGGATTCTGGTTTGACTCGTTTAATCGGTCGAACACAGATATCATATTCTTGCTGCAGCCACAGTTGTCCATCACGGCTGATACCGCCGTCACAAGTTGCTGGCAATGACAGACAGACTCAACCTGAAGTTCGTCTATGCCTCTCTTCTTAGAGAGATATTCCCTGAGATCAGCGCCTTTAGTCATAGAGTCAAGAGGTCCATTCAACTCTTGAGAAGATCTGGGAACCCACTGAAGTTTCTTTGTCTGATCAACCCTGACTCTGGGGTTGGACCGATCCTCGCGTGGCTTAGGAATAGCCTCGCGTTTCACATTGCGGGCCTGAAGAATAGCTCCGCGCTTATCCATACTAGCCTCGCGTCTCTCGCTGGCTTGGTATGTCTTTAGAAGTTTAGCTTCTGGAATAATAGGCCCGCGTGAAGGGAAGTTCTTGCACGCTGGCTTATCTTTGCGATTAACGCAGATTATAGCTTCGCGCCTAGCACGATTCTTACGACTGACAACTATTTGCCAATCATCCTCGCGTTCTTCGCGGGTATCAGAAGTCTTGCGTTTATTGCAAGTATTACTGGCTTCGCATCTCTCGCTATGCTCAGTAATAGCCTCGCGTGGAGAATCACACGCTGGCTTTGAAGGATTTTTATATTCGCGTAACTTGCGAGTGTCGGGTATTCTGCGACTAGCGCAACCCTTACTGGCTTCGCGTCTCTCGCTAGGCTCAGCAATAGCCTCGCGTGGAAAATCACACGCTGGCTTTGAAGAATTTTTATACTCGCGTCTCTCGCGAGTGTTGGGTATTTTACGACTAGCGCAACCCTTACTGGCTTCGCGTCTCTCGCTAGGCTCAGCAATAGCCTCGCGTGGAAAATCACACGCTGGCTTTTCCTTACTTTTAAGGCAAGTTGTATCTTCGCGTTTAACGCGGTAGAGACTGGTCTCGCAGGTAGAGCGAGCCAGTTTACGACGGACCATAGCCTCGCGTCCTCTAGAGTTAGCTCCGCGTCCAAGGCGGGCTTTAAGGGCTCTACGCCTCGCTCTCCGGTTCCTGTTCCGGAGTTGGGTCCTGGTCAGTCCAGTCCCTAGATCTTCTTCGGCAGTCGGAAGCTCATCCTCGGCTAGGATTTCTTGTGTGAACTCCGGCTCTATAGCCGCAGTCTCCAAGGATCCCCGTCTCTCGGTGGATACCTTTCTACCCGTCACTCGGGCATTGGAGTACATGCGATGATAGTGTCGTGTCTCATCCAAGTCACCTGATCCGGAGGAGAGGAACTCCTCGTACTTCTGCTGGTCGATTTCAACGACCAGCGTGTCTACTTCGGATCCGATCAAGTCAACGTCCGATTGCACCACTATCTCTTCATCAGTGAAAGAGATGGCTCCCACTGTGATTGCCAGTTTGTTCGTCGCAAAAGTTCCTTCGCTTCCTTCCATTGAACACATCTTAGATTACAATAGAAGTGAACAAGAGATAAAAAAAAAAAGAACAAACGAGAGGATTTTATAGCTCAATCTCTCTCTTTTACAATGTGTTATGGGATCTGTGGTGATGGGATCTGTAGTAGTTCCTTTGGACGATCGGTATGTTGAAATCTTCTCTTTTAAAGATATCGGTCGAATATAGACGATCTTCTCTGGTTTTGATTTGTTCAAGGCTCTCTCGCGTAACTCGAACTTCTCAAGAACTCCAGAAAGAAGATGGTGATTTTCTCTGATTTTCACGAACTCAAGGCTCTGTGCGTAACTTGAATTCTCCAAGATTTCAGAAAAATATCTCAATTGCCGGAAAAGAAGATCTCTAGGGTTTCACCAGGAAGGTATTTATAGCCCCAGGTTAATGCAAGAGTTTCTATCTAAATAGAACTCGTCATTATCAGGGATTCGAATATCTTAGTTTTGATGGAATTCTGATTAGACTTGATTTGGGTATTTGGATAAGCCCAAAATCATAATTTCAATCAATTTGAGATTCTGGTTATCTGCTTACGCGGAGCTTTAATCGCATCAAAACGCGGTGCTAAATATCCAGTGCGCGGAGCTAACGCGGAGCTATTGATCATCTCTGCGTTTTACTCAAACGCGAGGCTAATACAAGTCAGACTGTGGAATCAACGCGGAGCTATTAAACATCTCCGCGTTTTATTCAAACGCAGGGTTAATATTACCAAACGCGGGGCTACTGAACTGGCTCCGCGTTCTATTGTGGAAAATCTTTTTAACTTAGAAATTTTCACTGCCAACAGTTAGCAGAGATAGCATTGCCTCCAAATGATATCTTCGGTATAAGAGTTCTTATTCCCTTGAAATTTTCGGAGCAAATTTTACTTTAGCTATAATGGCCGATTGGTAAGCTTCTGCCGAAGTTGGAATATGAACCTTAGAGGTTGATTCTTCTTTAGAAACATGATTTTGAAAACCACATTTTCCTGTTGGTACGCGAATTTGAAATCTGCATTTATCTGTAAAATGCAATCTTGAAAGGCGCATCTTATTCCTAGGACATGAGATTGGGACCCCCATCTTGTTTACGAAATGCAGATGTAAACTCCGCATTTGAAATCGTAGATGAAATTGGTGGATGTACGGCATTTCTTGTAAGAAACACAAACAAACTCATCTTCATCTTAATCTTTCTTTTTGTCTGGAACTACTACTTCACTTGCACGCGATTGTGGTTCAACAATATTTCTTTGTTTCATGGCTCTACAAAAAACGCGAGTCTTACTTCTTCTCAGGTTCCTTCTCATTATGCGGGTGAGAGGAGCCTTGTTTTCTAATTCATCTTTTGATAATCAGAGAATGGTCATTTTTCCTTGTTATCATGGGAATCCTGAACCATCCTTTCGAGGAGATCAATATGGGTCTTGAGTGGAGCAGGCCCCAAGTCTTGTGTTGGTGAAAGAGATGATTCTCCTTTGAAATCAAATTGGTCTGAAGGGTCCCTTGACAAGACCATCATCTTTGGAGCCTCCTTGGAGGCTGAGCTATTAGAGACTTTACAGCATTTTTGTAAGGAGTTAGGGCTCCTTGAGCCAGAGAAGAGGAATTTTTCATATTTCTCTTGGTCGAACTTGATGACGACTAACTTGACCATACTGCCAATTAGAATCTTATCGTATTGAGCTACAACCTTATCATCAGAGATGATAGGTGTCCCTAGCGGAGTCGCCAATCTTCTTCGCCATACAAAATGTAAAGGATTCTTTATTGAAAATTCTCAATAAAAAATTACAAGTCGAACAGTTTTCCATTTACAGAAGATGAAAAAAAAATTAATTCTCTTTTTGTTTAAAACTGGATTTTATAGTAGCTATGGAGGACGATCTTACTCTTTGTTAATTCTCCATATAAATTTCTTTTGTTGGTAAGGGTTTAGAGATTTTGATATCACCAGCACTATGACAGAAGATGATTCATTCTATAATATCGATCACCAAGCCCCTTTTTCAGCTTAAGTTCTTACCATTTATAGAGATTAGGAGGTTTTTGAGTTGATGTAACCATCCAACTGTTGGTCTCTACGATCTAAGAATTAATTTCTCGCCTTTTGATTTGGATGATTTGTATTAAATCTCCGGACTTTGTAACTGATATTTTTAACTCTCTGAATCATAATAAAATGCAAATCTCAACCTTTAGATTCATGTTTTTGGTGTTTAGTAACTTGCATTGCATGTTTGTGACTTGCATGATATGTTTGAAACTGCAACCTTCTGTGGTGGATAATTCACTTGGATAATCCGCGTTTCTAATATTTCTACTGTGCTCTTGAGTATGATACAACTCTGTGAGGCCACCTATATTATTTTAAATCCGTAGATCTCTTCATATTAAGATCCACGCCTTAGTCTCATTCACGAATCAGAAACTCGCGGCTTCAGCAGATAAAACATAATTGTGTTTAAATTCTTCTTTATCATCAATTCGCGGATCTCTCTTATGAAAGATGATCCATGTAAAAGTAAATTTTTGCCAACACCTCCTTCGTGGGCCGTATGAAAGCAAGAGTCTTTCTGAAATACTAGCCCTACCCCTTGGGTGGACCGTGCAAGATCCTTGAATTACAGCATATTAGAATCATGTACTGAATAATTTATGCAAAGTTAAGCCCTGTCTGCTTTGGTTCATATGGGGCTTAGCCCATCATCTGACTTGGTCAAGATTGGTTTAAATCTTATGCATGATCTTATTCGTACCAGGCTTAGCCTTGCATTTGATTGCTTAAGCCTCATAATTAATATGGGCTTTACAAGTCATGCATCTTCTTTAAGGATCTTGAGTTTGTTGTTGAATTCAACTTGAACTTGTCTTAATCTCTGTCACACGGGCAGTAACAATATCATCGTGCACCATGAGCTATGAATTTTCATTAGAGAGAATATGGTTGGATTTATTTTTAACTAATGTGTATTCTGGACACATTTTCTGATTTCGAAGATAACTGTCCCATGATTAAGCATCATTCTCTTCTTCAAACACATTTAAATTTATATATATAATATTTGAGGTCGATATTTTGACCATAATCTTCCCCAATCCTCTTGAATGTTGGATAAATATTACTTATCCAATACAATTAAATGTGCCCTTTCGAACCATGTCGCACAAGTTACACAGGGGTTGAGCTACCCGGATAGCTCATCAAGGGTGCAGAGGCAACGACCCCGGCCCAAAAAATTTAAGAGGATTGGTTATTGATTTCCTTATAAATTTCTTTAAAAACTTAGTTTCATATAGCTTGCACTCGCACTGGACTGTGCATTTGCGCGAGCCCGCGTGCATATGGAGTGTACTTTAAGAACCGTTGCTAAGGAGTGCATGGAGCGCATGGCTCTACTGATGTATTCGGAAAAGTGCACAGAGGGCGCACCATAATATCTGTGTAAAAGTGATATACATGATCTACACATGGATGTAGCACGAAAATGCACACTGAGTGCATAGATCAAAAGAGCTGCATGGAGGCGCTCGCCTTGTGTGCGAACATGAGAAAGATGATGGAGGCGCACCTGAAGCGCACAAAGGGATGCAGTCTTCCTGGGTGCGTCGATGCGCACTCTGAACTCACATAGAGGCGTGCACGGATAATTTTGCACCTTAGCACCCCACGTGCAGGTGGATCCCCACGCATGGGTAGAACCGCGTGTGGGTGGCTCCCCATCCCCGCGTGCTGGTCGAACTGTACGCAGGTGGATCCTCGTGCGGGGAGGAGGAACCGTGCACGGGTGGGTAAAACCGGGCGCGTTGGCAGGTGAAACCGCCGCGCAGGAGGAACTACACACGCAGGCGGGTTGAACCACACGCGGGACAGGTGAAACTACGCACGGGGAAGGAACCACATGTGTTGGGTAAAACCACATGCGCGGATGGATCCCCGTGAACGCGTGGATCCATGTGCGTGCGCTAGTGGATCCCCACGAAGTAGCCTTGGATTTGCGCGTGCGAGTGGAACTGAACGTGCGGTTGGAACCCTTGCGCAAGCTGGTGGAATCATCTGTGTAGGCGAAGCTCAAATGAAGCATCTTCACTAGCTAAATAGTTAATTCTAACTACTTCAGGCGGACATGATCTCCACTTTTTGAGAGAGCCAGTTGTAACTTCCCCAGTTATAAGTATACATCCAAGGCATCACAGCAGGGGAATTTTGGACATCAATTAGTTTAGGGAGATTCATGAGAGAGTTATTCAATTACTACAAGATTTTCTATCAGATTGTCATTGAAAATTAAAATTGTTAGTTTCGTCAGGTCTTCACATCACAGCTCCCCAAAAACTCTGTTGTAAACTCAAGAAGTTGTAAAGAGGCATTTCTCTCTTATTCAAATGTGAATTAAAAGAGAGTTCAACACAAATTAAAATTCTAAGTAAGTTTTTGTTGTGGCATCATGCATTGCTATTTTCTTTAAAAAAAAAAAAACAACCCAATGTCACTCTAAATCTTGGTGGTGACATCTGATCAATATGGACTTTGCATGGGGGTGCCCAAAGAAATTGAAGTGGGTGTGCCCTTAGTCCATTTAATAATTTTTAAAAAATATTATTTTATCAGTTTCAGTTCCGTTCGACGTTCTCTAAAAATTACCAAATTAGTAAAGGAAATCTCCAAACCATTATACTCATTAAGATGGGAGCGATAGAGTTCATATCTAGAAAGATCGGGTCAAATAAGGGCCGCAAATGGAGGATATAATTTGATGCATCGATGGATATCGTTCCCAAAGGAGGATGACCATGAACGAGCCACAGTCACAATCATCCTGCCCTAAGGTAAAGGAAGCAATGACTGCAAGGCCCGCTGCAAACAAAAAACCATAGGGTAATCGAGATTCCTCTAGAGCGTTGTGGACATATGACTTCAAAGATGAACAAGTAGTCACGTTCTTTCACCTACTAAATAAAAAAGGGATGCTCAAGTTGCCCGATAATCGGAAGTTGGAAAAGCATATGATTCCAAGTATTGAGTCTACCATCAAAATATTAAGTACCCAACCAAGGATTACTATATTCTGAATGATAGAATTCAAACACTCATTGATGCAAATGTAATCCAGTTGAAATTTAAACAGAAAAAGTTGTCCACAAATACAGTGACAATTACCATGGGTTCCTTGTAAATTTCAACGAGTGCAGCTCCGATCCCTGTGGGAAAATGTAGTAAAGAACTATGATCCGCATAATTTGAAGGAAAAAAAGACTATCCCTAATTTCTACCAAAAAAGGAGAAATCATAAGGTATGTCTAGACTTACTGAAAGACGAACGATGGACTTCCTCAGCCAATTCAAAAAAAAAAAAAAACAAAGGAAACACTCGATCAATGCTAGCGCAGTAGAAATTGAACCTGTCGAGGTCCTTGCTAAGCACAGGCAGCCAGCACTGTCAAGCTTACTCCCCAAGTATGCACTGAACAACAGCGACGACCGAGTCGTCCTCATTCATTAGCAGCCAGATTGGACCGAGAGTAAGAGTATGAAATTAATAGTCCATATCTCAGAAAGCTTTAGGAAGAAGAAACGTTTAGCATCTAAGCCCAAACAAAATACTCGACAACCTATCATGATGGGGTAAAAGGTATGAACTACCCAATGCTGTTAAAAGAGGAAATCAAAATTCTCGCCAATCCTGCCATACTGGGGATAGAAGTATGAAATTAATAGCCCAAAGTTTGAAAGCTTAGGGAAGAGGAAAAGTTTAGTATCTAAGTCCAAATAGAACTCTCGACAACTCATCTTACTAAGGGAAATAGCATAGCTTGCCTAATGCAAACGGTGATTGGTAAAGACACACCAAATCTGTTTATAGTTGGGAGCTTGCTAAAAATCCCGTGAACTTATTATGTTAAGATTTTATATCTGACAGCGAGATTTGAAACATCTCACTCATATCATCTCATAATGACGCTTATCGCAAATCTGTCATGTTAAACTCTTATTTTTTACAGCGAGATTTGAACCATCTCACATATCTCACAAATCGTCCCACACATACTTCAATAAACAATCGTTCTCGTGATCCTGACCCGACCACTGCTCTATCTACTTTTCATGCAAGTCAACCTATGATCCTGACTCGATCATCGATTTTGTTTGCTTTCTAGGCAAATCACTTTGTAGGCATGTCAGCCATATCTCTATTGGTTCTTTTAATCCTAACCCGATCACCCCGACTCTATCTGCTTTCCAGGTGAGTCACGCCCAAATCTTAAATCGATTCTGTCTGTCATCTAAGCAAATCACGCCGGCTCTATTAGCTTTCCAGATGAGTCAACCTATGATCATAACCTGATCACCCCAACTATGTCTGCTTTCTAGGTGAGTTACCTCCAAATTTCAAATCAATTCTGTCTACTTTTTAGGCGAATCACCTTGTAGACATGTCATCCTCTGTCTGCGGTTTTTCAGATCCTAACCTGATCACCCTGCCTCTGTCTGCTTTCCAGACAATTCAACACTCCTAAATCTCAAATCGATTCTATCTAATTGTCCAAGCGAATCTCCCAGACTCTGCCTGCTTTCTACATGAGTCACCCCAAATCTCAAATTGATTCTGTCTGATTGCCTAGGGTAATCACTCCGGCTCTATCTACTTTCAAAGCGAATGACCCTTACAGCAAATTCCAAAAACTAAACTTATTATGGTCGCACCATATCCATGATAAGTTCCATCTTTCACAACTCTACTTTTCAAAAATTCATAAATTCACAATTCCAATTTTCATCATGGCTCTATTGGCTTTCTAGACAAGTCACCTCTTAAAAAAAAGCTAGCTATGGAAGTGACATAACCTTGGCAAACTCCATATACAACAGGTCCCTTCTTTCAGGAAATCTACTCTAGACTCCCAGAACATTCACAAATGCATCGCATGGGAATTTCCATAACAAGGTAATATATTGAAGCTAATTGAAATGGTTGTTTTGTTCAAATGGCAAAATGAAGGAGAAAGAGACAGAGAAAGCAGGACAAACAGTTTTACTCTTAAATAAGACAGGAAAGAAAGAAGAGGAGACAAAGTGAAAAAGGTTTAAGGATTACCCAATGCCCATAAGCTCACCTCTACTTCTTCAAGGGCCTCCCATTGAGTTTCCTCCATCGCCAATGCTTGATAGTGCAAATCGTCTTCATTAATGGCCAGTTGCTGGGTAGCTTGAGCCTTGACCTCCTAGATCGCCTTGCACCGCATGCTAACCTCTGGCTGAAGCTATTCACGACATAGAACAAGTTTTCATGCCTTCTAAGCATCTTATCTTGCTTTGCTTGGGTAGCTTTCAATGTGGTTTGAGCTTTGGCAGTAGCCTCACGAAGCAGATTGACCTTACATACAAAAGAACCTTGTGTGATGGAAATTTGAAGAGCTGAATTCCAAAGTATTTCAAAACTCGTTCGAAATCAACAAATAAGATTTTAAAAATTTTGGAGTGGTCTTGTAGGAGGAGAAAATTTTAAAACAAAAAAAAGGTCACTCGGGACAAATAGCCTCACGCACGCACGGCTAATAGCCTCACGCATGCGAGGTTAGCAGCCCCGCACGAGGCTAATAGTCTCGCGCAGGGATGACAATCTTGCGAACGCAGGTAAATCCAGTTTCTGAGCTAGGTTTCCTTTTAAATTTTTACTAGAATTTTGATCATAATCATATCCAATCACTCAGAATTAAATATTTCAGATCCAAATACAAGTTCAGATATTGGATTTAACTTTGATTCCATCCTTATCCCCAAGAAAACCCCTAAAACTATAAATACTAAAACTATAAATAGGGGCCAAGATGAGAGTTTTTCGGGATATTTTGAGAGAGAACATTGGAGACCAAGAGTTGATTTTCTACACAAAGGCACGCCGACCAGCAGCAAAGAGCCACCGGCCAAAAGCTTCTCTATCAAATCTCCATATTCAAGACCAATTCCAAACATCAAATCATCAACGGAGTACGAGATCGATGCTCCATAGTAACGCTAGAACCCACACCTTTTATAAAAGAGAGAGACGTGTTTTATAAATCTTCTCGTTTGTTTTCTTTATTTCTTTTCATTATAATTTGGATAATTTTTATTGTAATTTTCATAAATCCATGGCAATGAAAGGATGTGCGTACTTCATGGGAAACAATTTGACCAATAGGTTTTATGTTTTTCTCAAATGTTTATTTAATGTCTCTTTATTTTACGGTGTATTTTTCGTGCCTCATATAATAAAGTTTCAAAAAAGTATTATTATCATTTCAATTTTCAGTTTCTTTAAGTTTTGCCCAAGTATCTCAGATGTTTATTTAATGTGCCATCTTTAGTGTCTCTTTAATATCATAAATATTTCTTAGAAGTTTCATTCTAGTTTCTCATAAATTTCAAATGACTATGATAATATCACGTTTCTTATGGATTTTTATGAAGTGGGATATTTCGTGTCTGTGTCCTGCATCATATTCCCATATTTCTAACTATGGGTATAATTGAAAAATCAGGAAGTCAAATGTGATTGAATATTTTCCTCTAGTCTCAATGTTGACTAAGCATAAGGACTTTTTTGGGATAACATGATAGATTAGCATAACCAATCGGCAAATAGCAGGATTCTATTTATCGCGTACATTTTTCATGTTAAGTGCATCAATAAACGGCATATAGACTTAGGGATGTTCAAAAACCCTACTTTCCGGTGTATGTTCAAAAACCCTACTTTCCGGTGTTGCCCCGTACGCAACCACTGCCCAGATTGACCAGCAGACCCAAGTCTAGGCCCGAACCCGAGCAATATGCTCAAAGCCCAACTCAATCCGTCTCATGGAGAATAATATGAAAATGGCTCTAAATATTATTGATAGCTAGGCTTTTGAACTTGGGTTGCCTCACGAAGGCTACTTATCCTAACTAAACTAGATGATAGTAGATTGTTACGATGCATTTTTCCTTTAAGTTATGTGAACATATCTGTGACAGGTAAAATGCATACAAAAAATTACCTATTTTAATTCTATGAGGTGAAGTATTATAATTTTTATTAAAAAGTAAATTTCATGTGTACTTTAATTTTTTTTTTTTCAAATTTTATTAAACGTTTTTTATTCTATCAGTGTCCATATCTTTTTTGAATTTTTAAAAATATCAAACTAAATAGGGAACTGTCAAGCCAGTCAATCCAAATGGACTGGTGCTCTAGCGGAGCCCTGGCATCCCGTTTGGAAGCCTCAGGTTTAGCTCGAGCTCAAAGCCTCAAAGGGGCAGCCTCGCAGTGTAGAACACAGTAGAAATAACAAAACTTTTTGTTTTTGCAAGAGTTATTAAATTTAATGTATTTAATTTGATTGTGTGTTTTGCAAGCCTTACGACAACTGATTTTGCATCTTCGCAAATCGCAAGTGCTTTCAAACCCAACAATTTTCGCTTTTCTGTTCAAATAAACTAGTAAACTAAAGTGCTTAAATAAAGCATTTAGATTTCGATGTCTTGATTGCAAATTAAGGTATCTTAAGTATATCGCGGGAATAAAATAAAGTTTAGTTGGCAAGCAAACAAATCAAATCAGTTACTTTGAAGGAGATGTAAAAATGAGAATTTCTAGAGGAGCACACTTTTTTTTCCCAGTGAGCCTACTTAAATATTTAATTATATTTACCAGACTACTATTGAAGTTTTATTTCAAAGATGTCCGCTCGTTCATCTTCTCATTGTCTTCTCTATTTCCCGTGCCAGCACCGGAGAAAAAGGGGAAAAATCTCCAACCTCCCCTCCTTCAACTTCTCATTCAACCTCCTCTTACTTGCTTACTCTCTTTCAGTAAATTATTTCGAAAATTGGCTTAAATCATCTATTTTTTCAACAGAAATCTTTAAAAAATAGTTGTTTTAATTATTAGTTGGTCTCCTTAATTCAGGCTATACAATTCGGATCTACTAAATTGGATCTGGGACTATAAGACCGGATCAGTTTTAGAAGATCCGGACTGTCTAGTTCAGATCAAAAAGATATACATGCATCTCCTTGATTCGGGCTAGACAGCCAGGATCTGTTACAATGGATCCGGGACTGTAAGCCTGGACCATTATAGAAGATCCGAGCTGTATAGCTCGGATCATCCGGATCGTTTTTTTTTAAAAAAACTGGTTAAGAAAAAAGTTTACTAGTTCATAATGAATCTGAGAACATTTTTTGTATGTTACAATAATATCAGTTTCCTATATAAAAAACGCAGAACTTTGACAATTTCAGCTAGATATACAGCTATCAAATAGAGTTTCTTCACGGCCAAGAATAGAATCCCAAGTCAAGAAGAAGAAATCATCAACAAATCGAAGGCATGGAAGTTTTGTGAAACAAGTTTGAGAATTAAGTTAAACGAAGTACAATAACAAAGACTTGATAAAGACAATCAATTCATCAGTACACTGATATAATTACTTGTCAAAAACGTTTAGGAAGTTAAAACTTCTGGATAAATATAATTAGAGTCTTGAACAGAAATACAATTAAGATTACAGCTCTTTCGTGGTTACCAAATAGATACAACTTAACATCCATGTTAACAAGAACAAACATCAAAAGCCAGCTAAATTTAACATCCCTTTGCTTCCTAGCGGGTTAACGGCATCTAGTAGAACTTGGACCTTTGGTGGGGGTCTGCGATATAGGCAAATTCTCAGGTTGTGTGCACCCAGTTAGAACACCTCGATAAATGCGTAACAGAAGGGTCTCCCAACAGCATCAGCCTGCGAATCCGGTTCATTACGAATTTTAGGAATGCTAGGATCGACAGCCGAACGGATCTCCACTTTCTTCCTCCTATTCAATGCTGTCGATCGAATGCGAGATGGTTGCGCTACATCCATTTATAAATCACCAAAAATTATATTTACATAATGAAAGTACCGTAAATAACAAAAGAAAATGAACAAACAATGTACCTAATAAAATAACAAAAGAAAGAAGAAGAACATCAAACACCATGATTTTTACCTTTTTCCTCAAAAATCTAATTTTTTCTCTCACAATCGTCAGAAAATAGGTGACAACTAGTACCAGCAACGGCCAGGAACCTAGCAATGGCGGCGACGACCAAGCGATGAGGATCTAGTAGGCCGATGGTGGGAGAGAGGGGTTGGGGGGGAGAGAGAGAGGAAGAGTGAATTGGTTTTTGGAAATTTTGGTAGAGAGAAAGAGAGAGGAATAGATGGAATGGTAGAACTTGGGAGAGAGGAAATGGAAAGGCTATTTTAGAAATTATTAACGTGCTCACAAGGAAAAATATTTTTCAAAAAAAAAAAAGGATGTGCTCATTAAAAAAGTGAGCTCATTAGGAAAAATGGTATGCCCCTCTAGAAATTCCCTGTAAAAATGCATTCAAAGTCCACAATTGAAATGGACTCGGTAAAGTTTCATTCTCAACATCTCATCAAAACTCCACAAAAGAAAAATCCGTCTCCTCATCCTCCCAGTTCCTCTATTTGCTTGTCAAGGAATCAATAATCAACTTAATTAGCTTTAAAAGGTAGTCAACAAAATGGAAAGAAATCAGATTAAGGTACCGTAAACGTGCTCACTAGGAAAAATATTTTTTAAAAAAAAAGAGGATGTGCTCACTAAAAAAAGTGAGCTCATTAGGAAAAATGGTATGCCCCTCTAGAAATTCCCTGTAAAAATGCATTCAAAGTCCACAATTGAAATGGACTCGGTAAAGTTTTATTCTCAACATCTCATCAAAACTCCACAAAAGAAAAATCCGTCTCCTCATCCTCCCAGTTCCTCTATTTGCTTGTCAAGGAATCAATAATCAACTTAATTAGCTTTAAAAGGTAGTCAACAAAATGGAAAGAAATCAGATTAAGGTACCGTACATACATCAAGTAATTTACAAAAAAAAAATTAGCATCTTCCATTTTTTTTTTCACCAGACAGACAAAAAAAGACAATCACAAATCCTGCTGCTGCCCTCTTCTCCTAACAAGAAGCGCGACGAAGCTGAGCGCGGCGCAAAGGGCCGCAACCAAATTCCCCTCCCGAATCAAGATCTTGAAGGCAACGCTCACGATGTCCTTGGTGATCCTCCTCCCCTCCATCACCAGCGTCGCCCGGGGCTTGCCGGCGAAGGCCAGCAGGACCAGGACCGTGATCCACGTCACCACCGTGGCCGGGACCGCGACGGCCAGTGCTGCGCCCATCGAGAGAAGGCCGAAGACGCCGCCGTAGAGGACGGACGCGTAGAGGGCCGGCCAGCCGACGACAAAGAAGGAGGAGGAGGAGGAGGCGGAGGAGGATACAGCGGAGTTGTACCAGGAACGGATGGACAGGATGAGGTTCCAGGAGGAGGTGAGGAGGAGGGCGTAGACGAGGAGGAAGAAGGAGACCCAGGTGCGGCGCTTGCTAAGGGCCATCATCAGGAAAGAGCTCAATCTGGATGATGGCGGTGATGGGTTTGTTGGTTCAAGATCTGCCATTTTTTTTTTAGCTGGGGCTTGTGTTGTGATTTTCGGGTGTGATGGGATGGGGGGAGGGGGAAAGGGAAAGGGAAGGGATAGAGGGGAGGAGAGGAGGTACAGTTTGCCCTTTCGCAGCTGTTGGACTGGCTGGGATCTGGCTTGACTTGTGGGGAAGGTGGTCCTTGCAGGATTTCCCCCAATTTTCTATTTCTTTTTTTTTCTTTTTCTATTTTTTTCTTTTTCTTTTTGCTAATAAATTGGTCTGTCCACCCGGGCTGCTCGTCCCGGGCCCATGCCAGCGAATATCTAAAGGAGCACACCTTTTTTTTTTTTTTCTTGACTAATGTGCCTATTAAAAGTTTGCTTCTATTTATAATTTTGCTATTTAAATTTTAAGGCAAAAATATTCTTATTTTCAATCTCTCTATTCTCTCTCTCATTTTCCCTACTGCTGTTACTCTTTTGCCGCCGCCCCTGCTCTCCTCCTCCGACGAGATTAAAAGTGTGCTCGTTTTTCAACGTAAATTCCAAATATTTATCAAAAGTATACTCGTTTTCACCACAAATTCCAAACATTGATTCGAACTAGTCCAAATTCACTATGGTGAATCCGGACTTACAGTTCCAGATTCATTATGGTGGATCCGGACGTACAGTTTCAGATCCACTATGATGGAAGTGAGGACATATTTGGATTTTTTGGTGTGCTCACTAGGAAAAATCCTCTTTTTTTCAAAAAAGAGGGCGGACTCACTAGGACAAGTGGGCTCACTAGGAAAAAAGATGTGCCCCTCTAGAAACTCCCCCATGCCAGGTACCCGGCTCTGAGCTGTGTTTAACCCAATGTCCAGAATCGGACCCAGATTGGCCCAGAATCTAGAGATGTTTTGTGTGGACGTTGATCATGTATCCTTGTATGCTAAATGCACTCTCTGAAGTAAGTTACAATATATATATAATTGTATTACAAGCTATGATGGAAACAACAGGATATGTTGTTGATCCATATGTCTTCCACCATGGTAACATATTAAAATCATTCTAGCTGTTCAAATAATGAACTAAATGAGTGGAATGATATTGGTCAAATTCAAAACTTTCCTTGACAAAAAGGTTCTGCCATTTCCAGAACACTTATTAAGGAATTTCTATATATATTAAAAAAAAAAATTCTTAGTTTTCTCGGGCAAGTTTTTATTTTAGATGAAGTTTGCAATATATAACCATGCTTAACAATAGACATATCAAACAATTTACTAAAGTAAAATTAATATCCAAAAAAACTTGCTAGCTTTTTGATTCTCTATACAATACAAAGCATCTAAACAAATTTTAAGACCTTGTAGGTATGAATCAACTAAAATACCTAAAGTATAAATAAATAATGGGATATTAATATTCGTGAAATTTTCTTTCCATTTTCATAATCATATTTCTAAAAGTATCATCCTCTCGATATTATTAAGAAAAACTTTTGAATTTTCAAAATTTGTAATCTAACCTATAATCAAAGAGTAGCAACATAAGAAATTTGCAATATATCCTTTAAGCAAGTAAGATATCCCATTCATCTTAAACAATAAAGTTTATAGCATGAGGACTACAAAGATTATATAGAATAATATATTCATCTATAATTGTTTTATATTCTATTGAAACCTTTAACATCAAGTAACTCGATCCCTCCTATGTTTAATATCGTGGGGAATTTTTAGAGCTCATAATGTACTTCTTTTGATATATTTTTATATATCCTAATCATAACTGTAGAACTAGAAATAAAAATTCTAACATTTCTAATTTTTCTAGCATGTGTTTAATATCATCAAAATCAATTTGTATAAAACAATTTAGGAGTATGATTAATACATCTAGCATGAAATATTATTACATAAACAAGTGTCAAAGAATTTTTATGTGTTCAATAGCAACATTACTATTTAATACATTGTCAAGAAAAGGAGAAATTTTTTTTGTGTACGTCTAGAACTATCAATATGTGCTAAAATTAAATTTGTAATTTTCCTACCAGTATGTGCAACATCAAAAGGAACAAAAAAATCACCCATTTTGTTTTTCCAACTGTCATCATCTAAGATGTAGTAACAGTTAAGTATATCGTTGTTTACCATAAAATTGTAAATGATTCTTTATTGAACTTTTTTAATAAAATATTACAACATCAACGGCTTTCCGTTTACAAAAAAATAAGAAAAACAAAAAAAATCTAATTTTCTATTTGTTTAAAACTGGGCTCTAGAGTAGCTGTGGAAGATGATCCTACTCTCCGCTAACATTCTGTATAAAATTTTAGTTGGCGAAGATTTTGAGTTTTTAATAGCACCAGTACTTAAGCATAAATAGCTTTTTTTTAATACTAATCTCTCAATGCATTTTTCGGCTTAAACTTCTGCTATTTATAGAGATTTGGAGATATTTGAGTTGATAGAACTGTTCAACTGTTGGCCTCCACGATCTGAGAATTAATTTTTCGCATTTTGATCTGGTGGATTTATATTAAATCTCCAGAATTTGTAACTGGCGTTTTTTATCCTCCAGATCATAACTAAAAAGCAAAATGAGAATCTCAATCTTTAGATTCTAGTTTTCTTTAAATTGCAATCGGAATGCAAATATCAAACTTTAAATTCACGGTTCTTTCATACTTCCATTGGGATGCGAATCTCAAACTTTACATTCCCAGCTTTGGTGAGTTACAACTGGAATGCGGATCTCAAACTTTAGATTTGCGGCTCCTTAGGATTATAACTGGAACGCGAATTCAAATTTTAAATTCGCGGTTCTCTCGGATTGCAACTGGAATGCGAATTTCAAATTTTAGATTTGTGGCTTTGTTGGACTATGAATCTCAAACTTTAAATTTGCGGCTCTCTTGTGATGGTATATTCGCTTTTTGCATAATATGCTTAGGCATGATGATGAGACCCTGCAAGGTCCACTCTTTATTAATTCTGCAAATCTAGAGAAAGAGATTCACAGTTAAGCTTTATTCACAAATCAAAAATCGCATCTCATCTTTTATGGAAAATAAAGCATAGCTCTGTAAAGGCCACATTTTATTTCTTTTGCAGTTTATATATACAGATCTCTCTTTATGAAAGATGATCCTCAATAAAAGAAAATTTCCACCAACAAAAACCCCTCCAAAGTTTTCAAAACTCCATGGTTTTAGAAGTGTTTTGAAATACTTTGGATAATTTTGGCCGAAATACAATCTTCACATTTTGAGAGAAAATACGACTTTGTATTCGGAATTGCGAATTTCATGCTTTTGGAAAATGCACGACTCTACATTGGAGCCACGGATCTCGCGCTTTTGCATAGAGCACAACTCTATATTAAAGTCGCGGATCTTGCACTTTTACATAGAGCACGACTCTGTATTAGAGCAACGGATCTCACGCCTTATGCTGTATATCCGAAAAGTTACTAGTTTTCTAGCGTAGAGATCGACATGTTTTCTGAGCTTCATTAATGTGGAAATTCTTACGAGTTTCAGGCCAAAAATCTCGTCCGTCAAATCATCTGCTATAAAATCTCAAACTCTTCATTTAAAATATTTTTTAACACTTTCTGAAAAATTTGAACTTCAGACTTTATACAAACTTTCAAAACCCTTCATCTTCAAACTCCTCTTATCCTCAATTTTCTTAAAAATTTTAAGAAGATGACGAATAAGGCTTTATCCTCTGGTCTATCCAGTAGTGGTTTCCAAGATCCTCAGGCCACTTCCCGCATCATAATGGTTAGGCAGGAGCCTTAAGTTGGAGATGATTCTTTTGCTTTATATAATATTTGGAATTTATACTCTAACCCTAAAGGAGCATCTTCCTTTTCACTACTTTGTTTTAACTCTCTCTTTTCTTCATATAGTGAATTACGCCTTAAACCCTTTGCCAAAAGATTATTACTTTGGTCATACAGGAGAATATGTTGGCGAGAAATAATTTAGGTTCGGTCAAGTCTTTCCAGCCTGTACAGTATCTGATAGCCGAGAGAGGAAGAGTAAAATTTTGAATCTTACTCGCCCTATATTGCGGGTATTTATGACTACTGTCCCTTTTGAAGGAAAGAATATGAATTTATTGAACAAGCCTCCTTTTTTGTTCGGTGATCATATCCCAATCTCTGATGATTGCTTAGATGATGAGATTTACTAGTGACTTCGTTAGGTTAATGGTTGTAACATATTTCTTCTTGACATAGAGAGATCCTATCCATTCTTGTACTTCCAGTCCCTTTCTATTTCCAGGACCATAGATTGGTATTTAAATAGACCGCAAGATAGTGTTTTGCTTAGTGGATTCAATGTACAAGGTGCATTTCCTCATTCTACTAGAAACTATTTTTGCAGATTATTTCCAGGGTTTTTCAAGCAAGACCTCCTTGTGGGTGAGACTTCAGTAATTACCCAAACTTTCTTACATCGCTTTGTTGATGCTCAAAGAGAATTCCCGGCTCAAGACTTTCGCTCCGCTGGATGGATCCATTATTCTCCTAAGGGAGAATGCACGATCTTGGTAGTTTTTTTCTTAAAAGTTTTTGAGGATCAATTTTATTACGCAAATCTGTATTGTTCTATCAGGACAGTTCAATATGGAATTCCTCCTAGCAGATTTTTTTTTTTTTTGTTGGAATTGTATAACCCTGATACTTGCACTTTCTTTACACCCTGCAGTGAATTAGGACTTGCCATTCATGAAATGTCTGAGGTTTCAGGACTATCTATGGGAGACATTCCCTATGAAGAATATGTCCCCACAGGAGAAGAACTTCATTTATTGAAAACTCGGGATCCCGTGATTTATAACACTTCCGGGAATTGCTTTGTCACTATCATATAAATGCTCACATGTCTAACACTCAAAATGTGAAGGAAAAGAAATGGTTGTAGTATCTTTTTCCAAAATTTTCAAAGAGCAGTCCTGACTTAACTCATCTTTCTCCAATTTCTGAGAAAGAGATTGAATAGAGAATTGTTCAATGTAGAATAGATGCATACATTGCTGAATCAGATGAGGATGTCTTCAAGGCCAGGACATCCTTTGAGAGTTTTTATTATCAGGCTTTACAACCTATATCAGTCCCTACTTTGTTGGCGGGTTTCTTGATGTTATGGTTGAAAACGTTTGTGATTCCATCACAAGAAGTTCTACTAATCGAAGTAGTATATCCAGCAGTTTTGTTAGCATTCGGCTGTCCACTCAGTTTATTACCAGTAATGGTTTATGGAATCCAAAGTAGACTAAGAAAATTAATTACTGGATTATGTAATGTCAAGAAGGACTGTGATAATGAAGGAAAACTGATTATCAAGACTCTAAATCCGTGGATGGAACTTCCATATACCTATTTGATGGCTTGGATAGTTCTGCACTGCCCTTCATTGATGAGTCCAATTGATGCTCAAGTAGATTTGAGCTCTCCAAAGGTTCAAGAAATTCTACTAGAAAGGAGGTTACATGGTTACGGTCTGCAAAACACTTCGATATCATGCTAATTATGAATTATTCAGGTGTTTTCCTTATTTTCCAAATGTTAGCTATGGAGAAGAATTTGCGGATGTAGCTAGTGCTGATAAATTCACGACTCTGTCTCCTGGGTATTTCTGGTGGTTAATAAATATCTATTCAGGGTACTTGGTTCTCCGCTTAGGGAACCGCTGTTATATTGAACCTTATTATCCAAGTCGTTTTTCTCGACAATTTGGGTATGATCAGTTATATATTGAAAATCCAAATACAAACATAAGTTTTATTAGGAATCTTCTTGGTTTCATTTCATCTCTGGTGGTACAAAGGCTAAGTTTAATTTTCCACTCAAGACCCCAAATTCATCTATGAGTTTAAACTTTTGCAAATGGTATTCTGCTGTCCATTCCATGCCTTATAATTTTGATGTAAGTTTTACTTGTTTGAGAGACATTAGAGCATGGTATGCTCAAAAGAAAGAAGCCGGTAGCACTAAAGTAGCTGGACTAGAAGAGTTTGACATTGAAGAACTCTTATCAAGAGATGAAGACAATACTGCAATGGCCTCAATAGATCGACCTGTATCTCCCACTATTCCCACCTCTCCTCATTTAAAATCTTCTCCTAAGAAGATCTCTTGCAAACGAAAGAGGTTAAGGCATCTTAGTGACCTGCCGATCATTCCACAAGATGCATTAGTTGAAACTGGCGCAACAATACTTAATACAGCCTTCAAAACTTCTGAGGAGGAGCAAGAAGATGACGATGATGCGAATTTGATTCCTTGCTCATCTAAAAAGCGCTGGAGTCAAGGACTTGTTTTTCCCAGCGATCATTTCATAGAAGTTCTTTCTACTACACTAGCAATTGGGCTTCTTTCTATTGCCGTGTCTTCTTCAGAAAGATCACTTCAATTGGTGCAAGAGGAATCTGCTATCTCTATTCCTCCAGTAATTCAAATTATGAGTGATGATGATGATGATAGATGTCATTCGCTCTTCTACTCCTCCATCAGAGCATAGTAAATATACATTTCTAACAACAAAAGAGAGAGCTGAGGTGTATGGACCTGGAGAATCTCGTTTCCAAGCTCAAGGTCTATTCTAAACTTGACCCATTTATATCATTTTTATTTCTTTTATCATTATTTAATCATTTTTCTATTTTTCTTTAGAAATGTTTCCTTCTACTCCAACTTCAGAATATGTACCTGAAAGCGATACTTCATTTGCTGGTACTGAAGTTCAACCAGAAATTGCATCTGAAGCTACTATAACTACTGACTCTATTGAAGTTGCTGAAGTTGAGTCTGTTGAGCCTGCTGCGACTATTGAAGTTGAAGCTGTGAGTACTGATTCTACTGAATCTGTTGTCCCAGTTAGAATTATTTCAATAACTGAAGTCAGAACTAATAAAACTACTGAGACTACTGCTCCTGCTGATGTCGTTGATGTTGGAGTTACTGAAGTTGGAACTTCTGAGGCTACTGTTCTTTTATCCCAGAACGTAGTACAGGTCATGTCTATCTCATGGATTGTCTCCACTACAACTACTTCTTCTTTACTACCATTGTTGGCAGTGAAAATTTCTAAGTTAAAAGGATTTTCCACAACAGAACACGGAGCTAATTCAATAGCCCCGCGTTTGGTTATATTAACCCTGCGTTTGAATAAAACGCGGAGATGTTTAATAGCTCCGCGTTGATTCCGCAGTCTGGCTTGTATTAGCCGCGCGTTTGAGTAAAACGCGGAGATGATCAATAGCTCCGCGTTAGCTCCGCGTTTTGGTTATTTAGCGTCGCATTTTGATGCGATTAAAGCTCCGCGTAAGCAGATAACCAGAATCTCAAATTGATTGAGATTATGATTCTGGGCTTATCCAAATACCCGAATCAAGTCTAATCAGATTCCATCAAAACTAAGATATTTGATTGGAATCCCTGATAAGGACGAGTTCTATTTAGATAGAAACTCTTGCATTAACCTGGGGCTATAAATACCTTCTTGGTGAAACCCTAGGGGTCTTCTTTTTGGCATCGGAAGTCTCCTATCAATCCTTTGGCAATTCAAGTACGCGAGAGAGCCTTGAAGCCTTTGCGGATCATCTTCTAAAATCTTGGAGAATTCAAGTTACGCACAGAGCCTTGAGTTTGTGAAGATCAGAGAAAACCACCATCTTCTTTCTGGAGTTCTTGAGAAGTTCGAGTTACGGGAGAGAGCCTTGAACAAATCAAAACCAGAGAAGATCATCTATATTCGGCCGATATCTTTAAAAGAGAAGATTTCAACGTACCGATCGTCCAAAGGAGCTGCTTGACAGATCCCATAGCCACAGATCCCACGAAACTATTGTAAAAGAGAGAGATTGAAGTATAAAATCCTCTCGTTTGTTCCTTTTATCTCTTGTTCACTTCCGTTGTAATCTAAGATGTATTCAATGGAAGGAAGCGAAGGAAGTTTTGCGACGAACAAACTGGTGGGAGCCATCTCTTTCACTGATGAAGAGATTGTGGCGCAATCGGACGTTGACTTGATCGGATCCGAAGTAGACACGCTGGTTGTTGAAATCGACCAGCAGAAGTACGAGGAGTTCCTCTCCTCCGGATCAGGTGACTTGGATGAGACACGGCACTATTGTCGCATGTACTCCAATGCCCGAGTGACGGGTAGAAAGGTATTCACCGAGAGACGGGGATCCTTAGAGACTGCGGCTATAGAGCCGGGGTTCACACAAGAAATCCTAGCCGAGGATGAGCTTCCGATTGCCGAAGAAGACTCAGAAACTGGGCTGACCAGGACCCAACTCCGGAACAGGAACCGGAGAGCGAGGCGTAGAGCCCTCAAAGCCCGCCTTGGACGCGGAGCTAATACCAGAGGACGCGAGGCTATGGTCCCTCGCAAACTGGCTCGCGCTTCCCGCGAGACCAATCTCTACCGCGTTAAACGCGAAGATACAACTTGCCTTAAAAGCAAGGAAAAGCTAGCGTGTGATTTTCCACGCGAGGCTAGTAACACTGGCGAGTTATGCAAGATTCCTGACACTCGCGAGTTACGCGAGTATAAAAATTATTCAAAGCCAGCGTGTGATTCTCCACGCGAGGCTATTACTGCGCCTAGCAAGAGACGCGAACCCAGTAAGGGTTGCGCTAGTCGCAGAATACCCAACACTCGCGAGTTACGCGAGTATAAAAATTATTCAAAGCCAGCGTGTGATTCTCCACGCGAGGCTATTACTGAGCCCAGCGAGAGACGCGAAGCCAGTGATACTTGCAATAAACGCAAGACTTCTGACACCCACAAGGGACGTGAAGATGATTTGCAGATAGTTGTCAGTCGTAAAAACCGCGCTAAGCGCGAAGCTATAATCTGCGTTAATCGCAAAGATAATCCAGCGTGCAAGAACTTCCCTTCACGCGGGGCTATTATTCGAGAAGCTAAACTTCCAAGGACACACCAAGACAGCGAGAAGCGCGAGGCTAGTGTGGATAAGCGCGGAGCTATTCTTCAGGCCCGCAATGTGAAACGCGAGGCTATTCCTAAGCCACGCGAGGATTGGTCCGACCCCAGAGTCAGGGTTGATCAATCAAAGAAGCTTCAGTGGATTTCTAAACACTCTCAAGAGTTGAATGGACCTCTTGATTCCATGGCTAGAGGCACTGACCTCAGGGAACATCTCTCTAAGAAGAGAGGCATAGACCAACTTCAAGTTGAACATAGTTACCATTGCCAGAAACTTGTGACAGCAGTATCAGCCGTGATGGATAACTGTGGCTGCAGCAAGAACAGGATATCTGTGTTCGACCGATTAAACGAGTCAAACCAGAATCCTGCTAAGAAGACAAGAACCACTTCCCTGAAACAAGGGAGAGCTGTAACTTCCAACATAGTAGGGAAAGGGAAGAAAATTGCAGAGACGGATGATGATTCAGAATCAAGTGATGATGAACCTCATCGTATTACTCGACTAAGATCAGGAGCCGTCCCGCCCCGAAATTATAAGAAGCTCGCAGGGGGTTCTTACGACGAGGACAGCGATAATTCCGCTATAGTCTCGCCCCCATCCTCTATATCATCTCGGCTACAGAAGTCAGCATCGCATATGGCAGATAAGTCTGACGATATCAATAAGAGATTTGAAACTCAAGAAAAGATGATTCGAGAGCAGCAAAAGATGATTGAAGGACTCAAAGTCATGCTATCGAGGTTTGTTGAAGATAATGCCAAAAAGGGCAAAGAAACTCTGAATGAAGAAGAACAGGAAGAGAAAGCCCACTCGATGCATGAGGAAGAGGATAGATTTTCTTTCCATGATCCGCATGGCGAAAAGATAGAAAAGCTGCAGAGTCAACTCGAAGCTTTAATGCGTAAAAAGGAGTTGAAAGAAGCTGGGGTTTCTAGACCGTATCCTCCTGAATGGGATATGATACCTTACCCACCAAAGTATAAGCCGCTCAAGTTAGAGCCATACAACGGAAAGGGATCGCCCAGCCAGCACATCTATTATTTCTTGTCCCAAGCAGGACATCTGTTGGGTAATGACCCAATTATGACCAAAGTATTTCCAAGTACTTTGCGAGGGTCTGCCTTTACTTGGTTCATGCAGTTGCCCCCAGGTACTATTAATACCTGGTTAGATGTTGAGAAATTATTTCTCTCACGTTTCTTCGAGGATGACACCGAGATTACGGTTCATTCCCTTCTTGCAACTAGGCAAGGAGAACAAGAAGCGGTTAAAGATTTCATAGAAAGGTTCTGGGAGAAGTCCGTACATTGTAAACACGGAATGATCTAGGAAACTCTAGTCGAGACCTGTCGACACAATCTTAAGACCAATGTGCTCCTCAAAATGGGGGCCGTAGAGTCTAAGATGTGGAGGGATCTGCTCAAACAAGGAGAGCAAGCCGAAGACTTGATTCGCCGAGTTGAGGAATCCCGCGGACCAAGAAACGCTGGGGGTAGTAAGCCATATACCCAAAACAACAGCAATAAGAATAAAGGGAAAGCAGTCATGTCGTCAGAAGCTGCTCCTCAGAAAACCGGTCCTCCGCCAGAGCCAAAGCCTCAAGGACAACGAGGATCAAGGCAAATCAGACCGCAACAAGAAAGGAATTACACTTTCAAGGCGGAACAGACACATATCCTCTTTCACATGCTCCAGAAGAAAGGAATGCTAAAACTTCCGGAGAATAAGAAGCCAGAAGATGCGGGTAAGACTAAAGACCCCAATTACTGTCTTTATCACCGGAATATTGGGCACCCTACCAGGGATTGTTTTCCCCTTAAAAACAGAATCCAAGCACTAATAGAGGCTGGAGTTCTGACGCTTAAGGAAGAGCAGAAGAAAGTCACTGCCAATATGGCAACCATAATGGTCGGAACCCATGAGTTTCCCGCAGGAGTGACCCCAATCCCTAAGGGTAAGATGGTCAAGAAGAATCTTGATCCGCACAATAAAGCCCAAGAGGGACTTGTCCCCGTAACAACCCAAAAGGGGGAAGTTATGTGGGTTCATCCCGACTTGCTGGAAGATGAACAATGGACTACTTCAAGAAGTCAAGGGAAGAAGCGGACTGTTAATGCCATTTATGCAGATATAAAGGAAGAATATATAGCTTCGGGAACCTTCACAGATTCTGAAGAAGAACCCGAAACTATGGCCACTCATCAAGATGGGGCAGGCCCTTCCGATACTCGATCTGGAAAGACATATCTTAAGGACTGCACTAGAGTGGATCCAAAAGATATCTATGCAGAACTCGCAAAGCCTGCGAAGCAGAAAGGACTCGTTTCCAGAAGAATCCTACCAGAGATGAAGGAGCCAAAGAAACTCCCTTCGAATTTGACATAATTGCGCAGTTGGCTAATATCCCAGCGCGAGTGACGCTTTACGAATTGTTGAGATTATCAAAATCAACACGTGAAGCTCTAAGAGAGGCCTTGGCAGACTCTGAGTCGTTCCTAGCTCAGATTGTCGAGCCAGCCATCGAAGAGCGGGACTCTTGCCCCTACTGTCATCAAGTGAGGAGGCAAGTCCCACAAATCATCTTCTCTCCAGAAGACATGCAGGTGAGGAATATAAAGCATAATAGGCCTTTATATTTCACTGGATATGTTGGGTCCACAAAAGTGGACCGAATTCAGATTGATCCAGGTTTTGCACTCAGCGTCGTGCCTAGTAGATTGATGCAACTGTTGGGGATTTCCTTTCATCGCTTGACACCTACACACACTACCATCTATGGATTCAACGCTAATAATAGCCATCCTTTTGGTAAGATCCGATTGCGGTGTCAAATTGGAGACTCGAAAACGGAGGTTACATGCTATGTAATTGACGCTGATACCTCCTACAATATTTTATTGTGGCGACCTTAGATCCACTCTCATATGATAGTTCCGTCGACTCTTCACCAGTGCATGAAATATTGCGATGAGGAAGGAGAGGTCCGGACACTAATTGCTTACAAGCAGCCATTCAAAGGGTTGGAAAATTACTTCACAGATGCTGCACTCTACAAGCCAGCACATGAAGCCTCCAATGACAGTCTTAGCAAGTCTCCAAAGCCCGACGACAGTGGCAATGAAGCCGACACTGAGTACGAGCTCCTTGGAGAAGATGATGGGAGTGATTACGAAATCAACCCTCACCTAGATCTTAGCTTAGGTCTTGATAATATAGTGGATGTAACAGAAAGTGAATGGGTTATTAATGAAAATGTAAAGTTAGTCTACGAGCATGCTGTAGCTACTGAGTCTGAGCCCTCTTGTACCTCCACCGAAGCGGATGGCCTGACCGAACTTGAAGTTCTGGCGGCATATCATTTGCCCCTCAGGTCTTCCCTCCTCTCTCAATTAAAAATAACCGAGGATCAAGGGCACTTCTTTGAAGTGCCTCCCCAACAGAAGTCCCAAAGGCCGATCATGTTCGGCAAAGTGGCCACGTCGCCTCGACAGAGACAAAGTAGTGAAAGTGATGAACAAACATCACCTCAATTTCACTTATATGAGCAAAGGTCCCGACAGATGATGGAGAAAATGGGATATAATTTTACCCATAAGCCGGGATTAAACTTTGGAAAAGGGCGGCGGAATCTCATACCCTCGTTTAGACCGAGAGGAAAGAGTCCTGATTATTATCAGAAGACCCGCATGGGGTTGGGCTATGTGTCTATTCCACCCTCATCGCCATCCAAGGATGAAGAGAGTTCTTCGGATAAAGAAGAAACATCTTCACCAGATCATGATTCAGGTATAAGTACCGGTGCTTGATTTCAATCTTTGACAATCAATATGGTTTTAGCCGCGCCAGAAAGCGACGAGGAACCAATTGACGTTCAAGATGATGCTTGGGCTAGGCATATGGATACTCTCTGGTATGTCCGCTTTGAACAGCGTGACCCGCCCACAGAAGACAAATTAATACAGGTTAACATGGGAACGGAAGAAAATCCGAAACCCATTTTCATAAGCGACACACTAACTCCTTTAGAAAAAGAGGAACTTATATCCCTTATCAAAGAGTATATAGATGTGTTCGCATGGAGTTATGAAGATATGCCTAGGCTTGACCCTCAAATTGCCACACACTGGTTAAATATAAAAGAAGATGTCAAACCTGTTAAACAGCAACAGAGGCGTTTTCGACCGAAATTGATAGAGGCAATAGTTGCTGAGGTCAACAAGCTTATACAATCCGGGTTCATTCGTGAAGAACAACACCCAGACTGGGTGGCAAACATAGTGCCAGTTCGCAAAAAGAATGGCAAAATCCGGATATGCATTGACTTTCGAGACCTGAACGCTGCATGTCCCAAGGATGAATTTCCACTCCCCATCACCGACGTGATGATCGATAATACTTGCAGTTATGAGAGAATGTCCTTTATGGATGGCTTCTCAGGTTATAACCAAATCAAGATGCACCCGGATGATGAAAAGCATACAGCTTTCAGAACGCCACAGGGGGTATACTGTTATACGGTGATGCCATTCGGATTAAAGAATGCAGGTGCCACCTACCAATGCGCAATGAGCGCCATATTCAAAAAGCACCTGCGCAGAACAGTAGAGTGCTATGTGGATGACTTAGCAGTTAAAAGCAAAGACAAAGAAGAGTATCTTCACGATTTAAGAGTGGTCTTCGATCTTATGCGGAAACATCACTTGAAGATGAATCCTACCAAGTCGTTCATGGGGGTATCTAGCGGGAAGTTTCTAGGGTTCGTAATAACTTCAAAAGGAATTTTCCTCGACCCTGAAAAGGTAAAAGCGATTAGCGAAATGCCGCCTCCCCGCAATCTTAAGGAATTAAGGGGATTACAAGGAAAGTATATTCGGCGCTTCATATCCAACTTATCTGGACGATGCCAACCATTCTCCAAACTTATGAAGAAGGGAGTGTCTTTCATATGGGATGAGGCATGTCAGCAGGCATTTGATGACCTCAAGAAGTACCTTACTAAGCCTCCTATACTAATGGCACCAGCCCTTGGACAGCCCTTCCTTATATATGTAAGGGCCATGGATAATGCTTTAGGAGCATTACTTGCTCAATATAATGAGCACGGCCATGAACATGCCCTTTACTATTTAAGTAGAACAATGATTGGGGCCGAACAGCAGTATACCCCGATTGAAAAAGAATGTTTAGCCCTAGTGTTTGCTGTTCAGAAAATGCGACACTACCTTTCGGGGCAAACAATTCATGTCATATCACGGGTTAATCCCCTGAAGATTCTGATGACAAAACCAGGATCCTTGAATGGCCGATTGGCAAAATGGGCACTCTTACTATCGCCCTATGACATACATTTTGTCCCTCAAAAGGCCATGAAGGGACAGGCAATCGCTGATTTCCTTACAGACCATCCAATTTGGTCCAAATTAAAGCAGACATCAGAAGTCAACACAGTTACCAAAGAGCAACCTTGGCAAATGTTCTTTGATGGTGCCGCGAGACGATCTGCTGCTGGAGTGGGGGTTGTGCTAATATCCCCACATAAACATATATTGCCTAACGGTTACTCATTAACAGAACCGTGCACTAATAATGTAGCGGAGTACAATGCGCTTATTATCGGCTTAAAAATAGCTCTGCAACTGGGGGTGAACCATCTAGAGGCATATGGAGATTCTAAGCTCATTGTCAATCAGATGACATGTGAGTATGAAGTCAGACATGAAGCCCTCATCCCCTATCATCAGCTAGCTACTGAGCTAGCAGGATATTTTGAACAATTCTACATATATCACGTATCTCGAAACGAGAATATTTATGCAGATGCTCTTGCCGCATTAGCCGCAACGCTGGCAATCCCGCCAGGTGAAGCTAAAAGTATCACCATTGGTAGTAGAGAACTCCTCCACCCAGATGTGGTATCTCAAGCCGAAGAGGTATGCCAGATTGGTTTAAAGTTGGAACCCCGTGATTGGCGATTTCCATTTGTGGATTATGCCTTGCATGGGATATTACCAGAAGATCCTAAGGAAGCCACCTCAATAAAGAGGAAGGCCCAAAGATTTCATTACGACCAGAAACTTCAGACTTTGTATAGAAAGTCAAGAGGTGGTCTATTGCTACGCTGCATATCGAAAGCAGAAGCAGAACAAGTGCTAAAAGAAACACATGATGGAATGTGTGGAGCTCATCAGCCCAGTCCCAAACTTGGAGACCGTATAAGAAGGCTGGGGTACTACTGGCCGAGCATGGTTACGGAAGCAATAGCATACGCTAAACGATGTCATGCATGCCAAATACATGCCAATTTTATTCATCAACCCCAAGAATACTTGCACAATACCGTCGCAAGCTGGCCATTTGAAGCCTGGGGAATGGACATTGTAGGGCCAATAACTCCCCCGTCATCCAGAGGACATCGGTTTATTCTTGCAATAACCGATTATTTTTCAAATGGGCCGAAGCCGTGCCCATGAAAGAGGTGAAAACGGCAAATGTGATTAAGTTTATCAAGCATCATGTCATTTACCGCTTTGGCATCCCCCGATGGATTATTCACGATAATGGTCCGCAATTCATTAGTCAGGGATTCTCCAGATTCTGCAACAAGTTCAGAATCAAAGATATTGCTTCAATGCCATATAACCCCGTAGCTTTCAATTCATTAAACTCCTTCGGAAGTTCGTCTCTTCTAATAAACGAGATTGGGATGAAAAGTTGGGAGAATGTTTGTGGGCTTATCGCACCACCGTTCGCACCCCGACCAAAGCAACCCCGTTCTCTTTGGTTTACGGAAGCGAGGCCGTCTTGCCTCTTGAAATCCAGATACCATCATTAAGAGTGGTTTTAGCCACAAAGATGACGACAGAAGAGCGCCATCAGTAAAGATTGCAAGAACTAGAGGTGTTAGATGAAAAACGTCTCAGGGCTCAATAACAAATTGAGTTGTATCAAGCCCGAATATCTCAAACGTTCAATAAGAACGTCAAACCAAGGACCTTTAAGTAAGGAGACTTGGTTCTGGCTGTTAAGAGGCCAATGGTGCTAACCCACAAGACTAAGGGTAAATTTGAACCCAAGTGGGAAGGACCGTTTGTTGTGGAGACAGTATACTCCAGTGGAACCTATCGCTTAATAAATCAAGACGGCAACAGGATGATGATGCCGATCAATGGCAAATTTCTAAAGAAATACTATTCTTAGTACCCCTGGAAATACGCGTCTTCTCTTTTTCTTAGGCATGCACATTGTGCGCCTCTGACCTAAACCTGGTGAGTTTGGTTCTCAAGTTTGAACCACCATCAGTCTTTTCTTAGGCATGCGCAGTTTAGCGCCTCTGACCTAAACCTGGTGTGTTTGGTGTACCCAGTTCAAGTTACGCGAGAGAGCCTTGAACCGCCTCCAGTTTGGTTCTCAAGTTTGAACCACCATCAGTCTTTTCTTGGGAATGCACAGTTTGGCGCCTCTGACCTAAACCTGGTGAGTTTGGTTCTCAAGTTTGAACCACCATCAGTCTTTTCTTAGGCATGCGCAGTTTAGCGCCTCTGACCTAAACCTAGTGTGTTTGGTGTGCCCAGTTCAAGTTACGCGAGAGAGCCTTGAACCGCCTCCAGTTTGGTTCTCAAGTTTGAACCACCATCAGTCTTTTCTTGGGCATGCGCAATTTGGCGCCTCTGACCCAAAACCTGGTGAGTTTGGTTCTCAAGTTTGAACCACCATCAGTCTTTTCTTAGGCATGCGCAGTTTAGCGCCTCTGACCTAAACCTGGTGTGTTTGGTGTACCCAGTTCAAGTTACGCGAGAGAGCCTTGAACCGCCTCCAGTTTGGTTCTCAAGTTTGAACCACCATCAGTCTTTTCTTGGGCATGCACAGTTTGGCGCCTCTGACCTAAACCTGGTGAGTTTGGTTCTCAAGTTTGAACCACCTCCAGTCTTTTCTTAGGCATGCGCATTGTGCGCCTCTGACCTAAACTTGGTGAGTTTGGTTCTCAAGTTTGAACCACCTCCAGTTTTTTCTTGGGCATGCGCATTGTGCGCCTCTGACCTAAACCTGGTGAGTTGATTCTCAAGTTTGAACCACCATCAGTCTTTTCTTAGTCATGCGCATTGTGCGCCTCTGACATAAACCTGGTGTGTTTGGAGTACCCAGTTCAAGTTACGCGAGAGAGCCTTGAACCGCCTCCAGTTTGGTTCTCAAGTTTGAACCACCATCAGTCTTTTCTTGGGCATGCGCAGTTTGGCGCCTCTGACCCAAACCTGGTGAGTTTGGTTCTCAAGTTTGAACCACCATCAGTCTTTTCTTGGGCATGCACAATTTGGCGCCTCTGACCCAAAACCTGGTGAGTTTGGTTCTCAAGTTTGAACCACCATCAGTCTTTTCTTAGGCATGCGCAGTTTGGCGCCTCTGACCTAAACCTGGTGTGTTTGGAGTACCTAGTTCAAGTTACGCGAGAGAGCCTTGAACCGCCTCCAGTTTGGTTCTCAAGTTTAAACCACCATCAGTCTTTTTCCTGGGCATGCGCAATTTGGCGCCTCTGACCCAAAACCTGGTGTGCTTAGTTCTCAAGTTTGAACAGCCCCCAATCTTCTTTTAGGCATGTGTAATTAAGCGCCTCTGACCTAAAAAGTATGAATTGCCCAACGCCAACTAGGCAATGGGAAGAGAACAAGTTTCTCGCCAACCCATCATACTGGGGTAAAAGTATAAATTGCCCAACGCCAACTAGGCAATGGGAAGAGAACGAGTTTCTCGCCAACCCAACATACTGGGGTAAAAGTATGAATTGCCCAACGCCAACTAGGCAATGGGAAGAGAACTAGTTTCTCGCCAACCCATCATGCTGGGGTAAAAGTATTAATTGCCCAACGCCAACTAGGTAATGGGAAGAGAACTAGTTTCTCGCCAACCCATCATGCTGGGGTAAAAGTATGAATTGCCCAACGCCAACTAGGCAATGGGAAGAGAACTAGTTTCTCGCCAACCCATCATACTGGGGTAAAAGTATGAATTGCCCAACGCCAACTAGGCAATGGGAAGAGAACTAGTTTCTCGCCAACCCATCATGCTGGGGTAAAAGTATGAATTGCCCAACGCCAACTAGGCAATGGGAAGAGAACTAGTTTCTCGCCAACCCATCATACTGGGGTAAAAGTATGAATTGCCCAACGCCAACTAGGCAATGGGAAGAGAACGAGTTTCTCGCCAACCCATCATACTGGGGTAAAAGTATGAATTGCCCAACGCCAACTAGGCAATGGGAAGAGAACTAGTTTCTCGCCAACCCATCATACTGGGGTAAAAGTATGAATTGCCCAACGCCAACTAGGCAATGGGAAGAGAACTAGTTTCTCGCCAACCCATCATGCTGGGGTAAAAGTATGAATTGCCCAACGCCAACTAGGCAATGGGAAGAGAACTAGTTTCTCGCCAACCCATCATACTGGGGTAAAAGTATGAATTGCCCAACGCCAACTAGGCAATGGGAAGAGAACTAGTTTCTCGCCAACCCATCATACTGGGGTAAAAGTATGAATTGCCCAACGCCAACTAGGCAATGGGAAGAGAACAAGTTTCTCGCCAAGCCATCATGCTGGGGTAAAGGTATGAATTGCCCAACGCCAACTAGGCAATGGGAAGAGAACGAGTTTCTCGCCAACCCATCATGCTGGGGTAAAGGTATGAATTGCCCAACGCATACTAGGCAATGGGAAGAGAACGAGTTTCTCGCCAACTCATCATACTGGGGTAAAAGTATGAATTGCCCAACGCCAACTAGGCAATAGAAAGAGAACAACTTTCTCGCCAACCCATCATGCTGGGGTAAAAGTATGAATTGCCCAACGCCAACTAGGCAATGGGAAGAGAACAAGTTTCTCGCCAACCCATCATACTGGGGTAAAAGTATGAATTGCCCAATGCCAACTAGGCAATGGGAAGAGAATAAATTTCTCGCCAACCCATCTTGCTGGGGTAAAAGTATGAATTGCCCAACGCCGACTAGGCAATGGGAAGAGAACAAGTTTCTCGCCAATCCATCATACTGGCGTAAAAGTATGAATTGCCCAACGCCAACTAGGCAATGGGAAGAGAACTAGTTTCTCGCCAACTCATCATGCTGTGGTAAAAGTATGAATTGCCCAATGCCGACTAGGCAATGGGAAGAGAACGAGTTTCTCGCCAACCCATCATACTGGGGTAAAAGTATGAATTGCCCAACGCCAACTAGGTAATGGGAAGAGAACTAGTTTCTCGCCAACCCATCATATTGGTGTAAAAGTATGAATTGCCCATCGCCAACTAGGCAATGGGAAGTGAACTAGTTTCTCGCCAACCCATCATGCTGGGGTAAAAGTATTAATTGCCCAACGCCAACTAGGCAATGGGAAGAGAACTAGTTTCTCGCCAACCCATCATACTGGGGTAAAAGTATAAATTGCCCAACGCCAACTAGGCAATGGAAAGTGAACAAGTTTCTCGCAAACCCATCATACTGGGGTAAAAGTATGAATTACCCAACGCCAACTAGGCAATGGGAAGAGAACTAGTTCTCGCCAACCCATCATACTGGGGTAAAAGTATGAATTGCCCAACGCCAAGTAGGCAATGGGAAGAGAACAAGTTTCTCGCCAACCCATCATACTGGGGTAAAAGTATAAATTGCCCAACGCCAACTAGGCAATGGGAAGAGAACGAATTTCTGGCCGACCCATCATACTGGGGTAAAAGAATGAATTGCCCAACGCCGACTAGGCAATGGGAAGAGAACGAGTTTCTCGCCAACCCATCATACTGGGGTAAAAGTATGAATTGCCCAACGCCGACTAGGCAATAGGAAGAGAACGAGTTTCTCGCCAACCCATCATACTGGGGTAAAAGTATGAATTGCCCAACGCCAACTAGGCAATGGGAAGAGATTAAATTTCTCGCCAACCCTTTCATACTGGGGGTAAAAAAAGTATGAATCGCCCAATACCGATAAAGTAAAGGGAAGAGGAAAAGTTTGGCATTTAAGCCCAAACGTACTCCTCGACAACTCACCATGTTAAGGGGAATAACATGACTAGCCCAACTCAAACGGTAGTTGGTAAAGGCTAATAAAATCCGTTAATAGCTGAGGGTTTGCTAAAAATCCCATATTAAACTTTAATTTTTACTTCGGCTCGAGAAATTGAGCATAAACGATACCGAGATAAATCGTTTTGACGACAGGTTATTTGTTGGGCAAGCAAATCTGTTTTGAAGCCGGCAAATAAAAGAGTCAAAAGAATCATCTTTATTAAAAAGGTGAAAATACAAAAAGAATTTCAAAGAAACATCGTAAGGTTATCTCTCTTCTGTTTACGAAGTTCTTATTACAAGGAAGATAAAAGCGTAAAGAGAGATGAAACTATTGGCCTCCCAGAACTCTCAATTGGTTTATTGTCTCGTCCAAATTTCTACGATGAGAAGCCTCCACAGTTTGCTGAGCTTGCCTACGCAACTCATCATCACTTATTGTAAGTTGTTGCTGACGAGATTCTTCTATGGCACGATTCCTGGCCATCTCTTCCTGCTGAATCTGCTCCTGCTGGACAAGCAACATCTCCCGCTTCTTGACAGATTCTCCTAATCGGAGTTCATTTTCTATCAAGGTGGCCCGAGCTCTGGCAATCGTCTCCTGGGCTTTAGAGATGGCCCCCTGACTCTCCTCAATTCCAAAGTTTACCCTCTACAGGTCGCCAAGAACGGATTCCCGACTGGCCTGGAGCTCTGTCAGCTCCTGAGACCATCTCTCCTCCTGCTGCCTTAAAATATTTCTTCGAGATAAGGATTCTGCCCGAAGCCGCGCCAGCTCTATCTCAGTGATCGCCTCCACATCCGCCTGACGGAGTGTGTGTAGCGTGGTCACCTGCTCTTCTAAGGCTGCAAGGTGGGCCCGGTATGGAGCTGCTCGATCTTGTCCACCGAATTTTTCGATATTTCCTAAATAGCGGAATAACAGTGGACGTGCGAAGTTGAAGAAATCGTGACTGGCAAGAACCATCTCGACACATCTTCTCAACAAACGCATAAAATCCTCGACAGTGCAGCTGAAAAGTTCTTCAAGAGGATTTGCAGTGTCAGTAGGCAAAGCAGGTAATGCCAAGAAAGGTGTCGTAGGCAAGGGAGCAGTAGTTGCTGGAATTGGAGAAGAAGAAGCCCGTCCCTGCATTAAATTCATAATATGGGGGACCAGTAGAGCCAGTGCAGATCTGGAAGAGCTGGAGACCCCAGACGAAGTACCGTCAGTACATATCACTTGGGTACCCCCACCAATAGGAAGAGAAGATGGGATCACTTCGCCTGAAGCTCCTCCGGCGGGAGAAGCATCTTCGAACGAGAATTTTAAATTATTCTCCTCCCCTGCTGGAAGGCTTGAAGTTGGAAGAGTTGCAGGTATCTCAGCAGCCACGACAACGGACGACGTTAAAATCGCTGACTGAGAAGGCACGCCCACGACTGTGGGAAATGTCTCAGTGGAACAGACTGGCGTTGGAGATGGCATGCTAGGAGAAGGTGTAGTCTCATTAGCAGCAGCTGCGATAATAATCTCAGTTCTCTCGTCACTTCCCAATTCGTCAATTGGGGGAATTGAAGAGGAAACAGAGGCAGGAGCCGGTGTGGAATAATCAACCGCAAACTCACCAGCAGAGCTACCCACACCACCAACGGAGCCGGAATGGTCCATTCTATCGTCAGACTCTACTTGGGTAGTCGAGTGCATTGGCGAGAGAAGTTGATCACCTACATTTCGAAAGACCAGAAAAGCAGTGTTGCATTAAAATAATAACGGGCAAAAGATAAAATGCTAAGGGCCATACCAGGCGATACAAGTCCAGTTGTCGGACTTGAAGGGGGAGCCATTGTCGTTTCCAGCAATGTACCCGTCTCGCTACCCGTTAGTTGCGCCCCGGGTTCTGCCACAGGCTCTATGGCCGAAGGAGCCGAAACCTCAGCAACACTTGGAGCTTTAGCAGGTTCATCCTCCCTTGCCAATGCTGGGGGTAGAGCTGAAGCCAACAAGTCAGAAGCGAGTTTGATAGCCACTTCTTGGGGGGCTATCAAAGTTTCATGTGCCAGTTTTTGCTTCTTACCCGGCCTTTTCTTTAAAGTGCCGCGGCGTTTGAGAGTTGGACTCAGGGAACGACTGACAACAGGCTGAGGAACTCCACCAGCACCAGTATTGTCGTCATCATCACCGGCATCATCGTCTGATTCGCTGACATCCGAAGGCTCAGCCGCAGCGCCAAGGAATTCTTCCATTCCTTTTATCCTTACCCTGAAGCACCCTGGCGGCTAATATAGAGGGCTTCAATCTCTTTGCAACAACTGCGATTGAGAGAGAAGCCGGGCACGTTAGCATTCGCAATATTGAACCAATTGCAGGAGCTGAGGGTCATGGCCAATTCTGGTACCTTCTAGAGCAAGGAGAATTCAGCCTCAGTCCCGCCAGCTGCAAAATGGAACCAGCCACGAGCGCCTTCGTATAAATTCCCCTCATAAGCGAGATCTTTATTTGGATTGCCCACATAGAGTTGAGAATACCCAAACTGGCGAGCAAAGCGACTCGGAGTATATGGCTCGATCTGACACCTGAGATCTTGACGATACACCAAGTGTCCGGGACGGATGTTGAGAAGCCACCAGAACGCTCCTGCAGATAAAGTAGTGAACTTATCTGCTCCCACGGCATCCTTCAGCCTCGTACCATATCCTCCGCCGGGAAAGTCAGGAAAATACTAGAAGATCTCGTAATTCTGAAAGCTACGAAGAGTCTTCCGAATCTGGGACATATAATTCTGCCTCCATGAAAAACGTTCATACAGTTCTACAAGGAAGCACTTTTCGCCCGAACGACGCTCTGGTGCACTCATTAAGGAGGGACAGTGCAAGACGAGCCATGCCATCAAATAGGTGTAGGGCATCTCCACCCTAGGGTTTGGAGTTTTCGGCTGGGCAGTCTCCTTCGACTTGCCCTTTCCTTTCCCCTTGACTTTAATAGTAGGGAGGAAATCACGACAAAGCACCCTCAGTCCGTATTGCAAATTGCATACCATGGCGGGAAGGAGTCCAAGGGGTCGGCCATATGCAAGAAGAACCGCTGGATATACCACGGTCACTGCAATCGCTTCCTTGGGCAATGACGGCACGACGCATCTTTTGAGCCACAGCATCAAAAACCCGGCAATGAGACCTCTGTTGGAGATCAAAAACTGGGCTTGATAGTGATAGCTCTTAAATGAAGTACCGGGACCGTATCCATTCTCATTGGATTCAGTGGTATAATATAATAGATGGCAGCCCTTAGCAATGCGGTGAACAATCTCTGAGCCATAGACGGGTGGATGGCCATGGATAGTCGTTGAACTATCCTTAGAATTCAAGTTGGCAAAAAGGTATTAGGCTCATTTCTTATGACCAATACCGTGGTTACGCGCACCCGTCAAGTCAGCATAAATATGATAATGGCACATCATCTCCCAGTATTTGGCATGGATGCGCTCATCCCTCGCCAGTAACATGTTCAGCTCCTCGGTGGTGGGGATATACTCCTCGTGAGGGACTTCGCCCATCGAGAGCCCAGAAGCCTCAAACATCTCGTGGAGAGCGAATCCTAGCTCACCCACTGGTGTAAAGAAAGTACAGGTTTCAGGGTTATACATCTCCAAGAGGCAGTAAAAGTGATAAGCACTCTGGGAAAACCCGAATTGGACATTCCTGATGGCTTTATACAAGTCAATATCCTTTAAAATGGGCTCGTGGGAATCCAACATGTACTGAACAAGGCGGGCCCACCACATATTGTTAGAAGAATGAACCCAGCCAGGCATCCTGAAGTCGCTAGCCGGGTACTGACCATCCTTCGCCAGAAACTCACTTAAGAAAGTTCGGGCACGAGATGGGACTTCTCCCAGTGGAAGCTCCTTGCCAAATCGGCCTGGAAGCAAGCCAGTAATGCATCTGGCGGAACCATCTTGATAAACCCTTTTTGCACCAAATTTGCCGGTTGGGACACCATCTTGCTCTTGAGTCAATCCCCACTTTAATTCTCGAGGCGTCGCTAGTCTCTGAAGATAGACCAGAGGATAGCTACGGTCCATTCTAGGCAGAAACATCTGCATTTCGCCTGAGTTATATAACCAAACATGCTCCTCTTCAGAAAGGATCTCATCTGAGTGGTCCATCTGGTCTCCAAAGAGGAAGGCGGGTTTCTCCATCGCCTTTCTGTTCACATCTTCAAAAGCCGCATCAGTTATGATCTCCCTCGCAGTGGTGGGATGATATTTGATCAACTTCTCCTTGCGCTCCTTCGGGTCTGGCTTATATGAAGCCAAGATAGTGGTGAAGCAAAATTGTCCTGAGGGATCAGAACCCCCAGCAAAGCCGAAGTAATTCTTGTGGGGAAGAGATTCCATCGAATACCCTACTGCAAAAAGAAAGCAGAGTGAGAGAAGTTTCTATAAGACAGAAAAAAATTCTCTAAATATAGACGCGCGAAGCTAAAGATTAGAATGCGCGAAGTTAAGAATAGCGCCACGCGAAGCTAAAGATTAGACCGCACAGAAGTTAAAATAGCCTCGCGTTTTCGGCGCGACTGCTACTTAAAATAGCCTAGCGTTTTTAGCGCGACAGCTACTTAAAATAGCCTCGCGTTTTTAGCGCGACAGCTACTTAAAATAGCCTCGCGTTTTTAGCGCGACTGCTACTTAAAATAGCCTCACGTTTCAGCGCGACTGCTACATCAAATAGCCTCGCGTTTCAGCGCGACTGTTACTTAAAATAGCCTCGCGTTTCAGCGCGACTGCTACTTAAAATAGCCTCGCGCTTTAAACGCGAGGATGACGCGATAACTTCGCGTAAGAAGGCAGTCAGAGACTTTTCTTCTTCTCCAAGCCTTACGGCAGGAGTACGGCGATCTCGCCGGTAAAGGAGTTGATTGATCAGTTAAAATTAAGCCAAATCACTCTAGAAATGTTCTAAAGAGTCTCGATGGAAAGATTCTTACCCCCGATGGGCGAAATGTGGGCTGGCGCATCGCTGCCTTGGCCGCCGCCACCACTGCTTGCGCCAGTCGCCGATGATGGAGCCGCTCGAGAAGTAGCACGAGTTTTGGGTGCCATTGCTGAGAAAAATCGACTGAAAATTTGGAGAAACTCGGTCGGAAGAAGATCGGGTCGTCTGAACTCTGATCGCCTGAATCTCTAAGTTTCTGGAAAATTCTCAAATAAAGTGAGAAGGATAAGGAATATGGATTTCATTTAAAATAAAAGAAACCGCCTCTTGGAATTCGGCGCGAGTGACTAGTCAGTTACTCTCTAAAACGCGAAGCTATTAGCCTCGCGCGATGATGGAAAATGCGAAGTTGTTTAACTCCGTGCAACTATACAAAACGCGAGGATAGCCTGTGCCTTAGCTTCGCGTTTTCATTGAAAGACTTGGATTTTTGACGAGTGCAATTGAGCGCTTCCATCTAAGTTAAAGTGATCATTATCTGATCATTTCGGTATTATCAGTCTAAGTTATGCAGAAGAGCCTTAGATTATTTTACCAAAATTATTGACCATCTATTTGTTGAGCAAGCAAGTTTATTGAAGCTGACTGATGAATATCATATATTGTATTTTTCCTTTCATACTTTATCTATTTTTGTATATAAATAAATGCTACTCGGGTATTTTTAGTGCCTTTTTTAGGTAATTCGATTCATACAAGGAGATGGCAAGAAATCAATGTTGGAGTAGGAAATCAGAGTCCGAAAAGTTTCTAAAGTGAGAAAAACTACGAGATTACGATGTTACAGAGATGCAAAGTCAAATACAGTCAAGGAAATATAATGAACAAGACAAGAAACGGACGTGGAAGAAATTTCAATTGAGTTACTCGAAATAAAACCGCTATTTAGCGGTTTTAGCCGCCATTTAGCAGCAAACTGTGGGCCCCACACGCTGAATTTTCTTCCCTAGCTTCAATGTAATTTTTTGACTTTATAGTTATGCTAGAATTAGGGTTTGATTTCCGAAGCCTATATATTGGCCGTATCCTTGTATTCTAGGTTTTATGCAGTAGTTAATGTAGATTAGGATTTAGTTTGTACTCGTATTTCATTAATAAAATTAAGGTTTTGCTGAAGGAGTGGCGCCCACAATACCGTGCTCCAGAGGTAAGCCATTGTTTTGAGATTTTTATTTGCTTTCTAGATAGATTTAATTACTTTCTAGTATAGATTTATTTGCTTCCTAGATTATATTTAATTGCTTTCTAGAATCATGAGTAGCTAATTAGTTTAGCTCTAGGATGTAGATGAAGTTAGGATCCAACATGTAATTGCTTTCTAATATCTTTCTTCTTAAATAAAAATAAATAAAAATAAATAAAGACATGATTTTTCTCTAAAAGGATTAAAATACAAGAACTCGAAGATTAAGACTTTGATAGGTTATACTTGAATTAGATTTCTTGATAGCCTATGCTTAGTTAGGGTTTGGGGTTGTTGATTTTATCTTTTTCATTGAATTATCTAAAGATTTAGTTTGTTTTTATGAGAAGTAGTATTTTTGATGAGTTATACTTGCACACCACTTGATAGCTCATACTTAGGGCACTTTACATAAAGATTAAACTAAAAAGATCAAATTTTTATGAAAGAAGAAGATTGTAGAAGTAAATACATGGTTGGAAACTAGTGGATTCTAGATCCTAGGCTATTTAGATTAATCCAACTTCAACCTAAAATCCTTTGTTAATCCTCTAGACTAAGGAAAGAGTAAGAATCGCAAAAACACCCTAGATCCCTGTGGGACGACCTGTACAGCGCTACACCGATACTGTGCGCTTGCAGTAATTTATCACATCAAGTTTTTGGCGCCGTTGCCGGGGATCGACGGTGTTTTTCTTGCTTTTTCTAACGTTTTACGGTTTAACAGTGTGTGTTGAGTGTGTATAGATCTGGAACTTTAGATACAGGATATACAAAGTGAAGGAAAGCGTTGTGGAAGTGCACTGCAAAAATCCGAGAGGTAACCTCCCAGATTTGGCCGCTAAATAGCGGTAAATACCGCTATTTAGCGGCAATATCTTTCCGTTTCTCCCTAAAATTTTGTGTATTTCTGTATTTATTGTTCTTGATTCTACAAAAAAAATTATAAAAAATTATAAAAATCATATTTCAATTGTTTTTATTTTTTCTTTTCCATCTCTTTCCCTCTCCGCCTTCTTCAAAACAAACAAAAAAAAATTAAAAAAAAATGTTTCAAAATCAAACTGGTTGCAATCATTGTCGTGATCCATACCATAATTATTATCAGTGTCCATGGATAGGAAGTTCGCTAGGACTAGGTCATAAACAAATTCACAATATATATAATAAACCTACGAGCGCTTCTTATACACAAAATTACAATTATGAATGGATGAATAGTTCTAATTTTGCATATAATCAAGAGCCATATCAAGATAATCCTCCATCTGATCCTTTCTTTATGGGCTATTTATCTTCATGTTCTACATTCAATCATGAACAAGATATTCAATTGAACATGTTAGATGAAAGATTAAAAAGATTAGAAGCGAGATATGTATGTCATGAGAATCTACCTCCAACCACTTCATATCTGTCATCAAATATGTACATGGATCCATCATATCATTCTTCAAATTTCACTCATGATCTCGAGATGCAATCATTTGAGAAAAATAAGGAAAATTACGATCATGAGTCCAAGGAACGAAAATGTAGAATAGAGGAAGATATGGAAGTTTTGCTAAAATCATCATCTCAAAAATCATCCTCTAAAATTGAATCTTGTATGGAAGATCTTCTCAAAGCGATTTCTCAAGCTAAACTTTTTATAGATCAACCATCTAATAGTTTGAACGTATCTGACTCAAACGAGCAATCACTCCAGTCATCTTCTGAAGTAGATATGATTCAAAATGAATTAAATAGTTTTGTGCATGATTAGTCTATAATTCAACATTGTGATCAACCTATTTTAGACCATTGTGGCAATAATTATGAAGAAACCAGTGATAAAGAAAATATTTTGCTTGCTAGTGACACATTATCATTTATTCTTTTGATGGAAATTGTGAAGAAATTTGTGAAGAAGAATTTTTATCCATTCATAATAACTTGACTAATGATAAGTCTACTAGTATGGCATTTTCTTTTGAGAATTTTGATGACAGGTTTGAAGAAAATTTGCATGACAAGCCCCTAACAATTGAGGAAAGGAAGGAACATCAAAAAGAAGAGATCATGGTACCTGATGACTTAAAAGAGCCCTCCAAAATTGAGCTAATGATTCCACAATACCAAAGTGAGTATGTTATTTCACACGTTGATAAAACCAAAATACTTACAAATATGAAAGATGCTCGTGGATGGAATACGAACGATGGTAAAGGTACGCTTTCCAACCTCAAAATTTTATTATTGAATAAAAAAAAGAAAAGTAGAAAAAAATTGAGAAAAATCAAAAATAAGATGGAGAGATTAAATGCAAAACTGACAAAAAGGCTAAGTTCATCCATATCAAAATATAAAAGGACACATTATGAGAGTGGAAAGCGATCAAGAGGTCGTAACCGTTTGAATTTTCTAATAAGTGTATAATATTTGTATAATAGTTTTCTTTTTTTTATTTTACCACCCTTGGTTTGTGTATGAGGGCATACACAAGTTTAGGTGTGGGGGAGTAGATTAGGAGATTTTTATTTTTTAGGATTTTTAGGATTTTATTTTTGTTTTTTTGATTTTTTTTTTTTAGATTTTTGGGTTTCTTTATTTTACACTTTGGTTAGTTTTTAGGGTAACTAACTGAAAAAAAATTTAAAAAAAACTGAAAAGAAAAATAAATTAAAAAAAACTTATGTATTTTTATCAATAGATCAAACTACTTACAGATAAAGAAACAAATTTAGATTTGAAATTGGATAGGAGAGTAGATTGGATTATACACTTTGAATTTTATGAAAAAGATCAAAATCTAAAAAATAAATATTGCTAACAGTAGTTTTGAGGCAAATATACATCTATTTTTCACTTCACAATAGTTTATTAGATTAAGGACAAAAATGATAACGATTGAGTAAGTTTTCTCTCTCTAAAAAAGAAAAAAAGAAAAAAAAAGAAAAAAAAAGTGAGAATAAAATAATGGGGTGAGCCTAAGGCAATAGCCTCGAGAGTGATAAAATAATGGGGTGCGCCTGGTATTAAGGCAATAGCCTCAAGAGTGAAAAAAAGAGTATGATCTGAGTAATCGGGTACTTTGCGCCTAAGTAAGTGTAAATATTCGCATGAAAGGTGAAATATTCTAAAAAAAAAAGAAAAAGAAAAACGAAAAGAGTATGAACCAAGTAATCGGGTATGTTGCGCCTAAGCAAGCGTGAATATTCGCATGAAAGGTGAAATATTCTTAAAAAAAAAAAGAAAAAAAAAAGGAAAAAAATTGTTATGAGAGAGGAGATGAATCATGAGTTAGAGTTTGAGTCTAAGGCCGAAATAAACTATCACACGTGCATGTAGTTGTATAGGAGCCAATGAATTATCTGTTAGTAGGTATTGAAAGATAGGATTTAAATTTTTGATTAAAATGATAAGTGTATCTGATATGACGCTCGATTTGGAAATTGATAATCTAAATGCATTCTTGAGTTTGTATATTAGTGAGATTAATTGATGAAAATATCATAAAAAAAATATTTTTCTTTCCTTTGTATAAAATTTCTATTTTTCTTGATTTTCGGTTATCCTTATTTTTCTTTTCTTTATTCCTTAATCTATTTTCTTCTTGAATTTTATGGGTATATTCACTGCAAACCCTCACGAGACAACACTCGTCCACTAGGGTAACCTAGGGGTTTAAAGGCTTATTGCACGTGCTAAGTGCAATCGCGATTCCTGCGAAAGTGAGTTAGGATTTTTATTTTTCTTTTTAGATTTACGTTTTGCTCGAGGACTAGCAAAAGATAGGTGTGGGGGTGTGATGAATATCATATATTGTATTTTTCCTCTCATACTTTATCTATTTTTGTATATAAATAAATGCTACTCGGGTATTTTTAGTGCCTTTTTTAGGTAATTCGATTCATACAAGGAGATGGCAAGAAATCAATGTTGGAGTAGGAAATCAGAGTCCGAAAAGTTTCTAAAGTGAGAAAAACTACGAGATTACGATGTTACAGAGATGCAAAGTCAAATACAGTCAAGGAAATATAATTAACAAGAAAAGAAACGGACGTTGAAGAAACTTCAATTGAGTTACTCGAAATAAAACCGCTATTTAGCGGTTTTAGCCGCGATTTAGCGGCAAACTGTGTGCCCCACATGCTGAATTTTCTTCCCTGGCTTCAATGTAATTTTGTGACTTTATAGTTATGCTAGAATTAGGGTTTGATTTCCGAAGCCTATATATTGGCCGTATCCTTGTATTCTAGGTTTTATGCAGTAGTTAATGTAGATTAGGATTTAGTTTGTACTCGTATTTCATTAATAAAATTAAGGTTTTGCTGAAGGAGTGGCGCCCACAATACCGTGCTCCAGAGGTAAGCCATTGTTTTGAGATCTTTATTTGCTTTCTAGATAGATTTAATTGCTTTCTAGTATAGATTTATTTGCTTCCTAGATTATATTTAATTGCTTTCTAGAATCATGAGTAGCTAATTAGTTTAGCTCTAGGATGTAGATGAAGTTAGGATCCAACATGTAATTGCTTTCTAATATCTTTCTTCTTGAATAAAAATAAATAAAGACATGATTTTTCTCTAAAAGGATTAAAATACAAGAACTCGAAGATTAAGACTTTGATAGGTTATACTTGAATTAGATTTCTTGATAGCCTATGCTTAGTTAGGGTTTGGGGTTGTTGATTTTATCTTTTTCATTGAATTATCTAAAGATTTAGTTTGTTTTTATGAGAAGTAGTATTTTTGATGAGTTATACTTGCACACCACTTGATAGCTCATACTTAGGGCACTTTACATAAAGATTAAACTAAAAAGATCAAATTTTTATGAAAGAAGAAGATTGTAGAAGTAAATACATGGTTGGAAACTAGTGGATTCTAGATCCTAGGCTATTTAGATTAATCCAACTTCAACCTAAAATCCTTTGTTAATCCTCTAGACTAAGGAAAGAGTAAGAATCGCAAAAACACCCTAGATCCCTGTGGGACGACCTGTACAGCGCTACACCGACACTGTGCACTTGCAGTAATTTATCACATCAAGTTTTTGGCGCCGTTGCCGGGGATCAACGGTGTTTTTCATGCTTTTTCTAACGTTTTACGGTTTAACAGTGTGTGTTGAGTGTGTATAGATCTGGAACTTTAGATACAGGATATACAAAGTGAAGGAAAGCGTTGTGGAAGTGCACTGCAAAAATCCGAGAGGTAACCTCCCAGATTTGGCCGCTAAATAGCGGTAAATACCGCTATTTAGCGGCAATATCTTTCCGTTTCTCCCTAAAATTTTGTGTATTTCTGTATTTATTGTTCTTGATTCTACAAAAAAAATTATAAAAAATTATAAAAATCATATTTCAATTGTTTTTATATTTTCTTTTCCATCTCTTTCCCTCTCCGCCTTCTTCAAAACAAACAAAAAAAAATTAAAAAAAAATGTTTCAAAATCAAACTGGTTGCAATCATTGTCGTGATCCATATCATAATTATTATCAGTGTCCATGGATAGGAAGTTCGCTAGGACTAGGTCATAAACAAATTCACAATACATATAATAAACCTACGAGCGCTTCTTATACATAAAATTACAATTATGAATGGATGAATAATTCTAATTTTGCATATAATCAAGAGCCATATCAAGATAATCCTCCATCTGATCCTTTCTTTATGGGCTATTTATCTTCATGTTCTACATTCAATCATGAACAAGATATTCAATTGAACATGTTAGATGAAAGATTAAAAAGATTAGAAGCGAGATATGTATGTCATGAGAATCTACCTCCAACCACTTCATATCTGTCATCAAATATGTACATGGATCCATCATATCATTCTTCAAATTTCACTCATGATCTCGAGATGCAATCATTTGAGAAAAATAAGAAAAATTACGATCATGAGTCCAAGGAACGAAAATGTAGAATAGAGGAAGATATGGAAGTTTTGCTAAAATCATCATCTCAAAAATCATCCTCTAAAATTGAATCTTGTATGGAAGATCTTCTCAAAGCGATTTCTCAAGCTAAACTTTTTATAGATCAACCATCTAATAGTTTGAACGTATCTGACTCAAACGAGCAATCACTCCAGTCATCTTCTGAAGTAGATATGATTCAAAATGAATTAAATAGTTTTGTGCATGATGAGTCTATAATTCAACATTGTGATCAACCTATTTTAGACCATTGTGGCAATAATTATGAAGAAACCAGTGATAAAGAAAATATTTTGCTTGCTAGTGACACATTATCATTTGATTCTTTTGATGGAAATTGTGAAGAAATTTGTGAAGAAGAATTTTTATCCATTCATAATAACTTGACTAATGATAAGTCTACTAGTATGGCATTTTCTATTGAGAATTTTGATGACAGGTTTGAAGAAAATTTGCATGACAAGCCCCTAACAATTGAGAAAAGGAAGGAACATCAAAAAGAAGAGATCATGGTACCTGATGACTTAAAAGAGCCCTCCAAAATTGAGCTAATGATTCCACAATACCAAAGTGAATATGTTATTTCACACGTTGATAAAACCAAAATACTTACAAATATGAAAGATGCTCGTGGATGGAATACGAACGATGGTAAAGGTACGCTTTCCAACCTCAAAATTTTATTATTGAATAAAAAAAAGAAAAGTAGAAAAAAATTGAGAAAAATCAAAAATAAGATGGAGAGATTAAATGCAAAACTGACAAAAAGGCTAAGTTCATCCATATCAAAACATAAAAGGACACATTATGAGAGTGGAAAGCGATCAAGAGGTCGTAACCGTTTGAATTTTCTAATAAGTGTATAATATTTGTATAATAGTTTTCTTTTTTTTATTTTACCACCCTTGGTTTGTGTATGAGGGCATACACAAGTTTAGGTGTGGGGGAGTAGATTAGGAGATTTTTATTTTTTAGGATTTTTAGGATTTTATTTTTGTTTTTTTGATTTTTTTTTTTTAGATTTTTGGGTTTCTTTATTTTACACTTTGGTTAGTTTTTAGGGTAACTAACTGAAAAAAAATTTAAAAAAAACTGAAAAGAAAAATAAATTAAAAAAAACTTATGTATTTTTATCAATAGATCAAACTACTTACAGATAAAGGAACAAATTTAGATTTGAAATTGGATAGGAGAGTAGATTGGATGATACACTTTGAATTTTATGAAAAAGATCAAAATCTAAAAAATAAATATTGCTAACAGTAGTTTTGAGGCAAATATACATCTATTTTTCACTTCACAATAGTTTATTAGATTAAGGACAAAAATGATAACGATTGAGTAAGTTTTCTCTCTCTAAAAAAGAAAAAAAGAAAAAAAAAGAAAAAAAAAGTGAGAATAAAATAATGGGGTGAGCCTAAGGCAATAGCCTCGAGAGTGATAAAATAATGGGGTGCGCCTGGTATTAAGGCAATAGCCTCAAGAGTGAAAAAAAGAGTATGATCTGAGTAATCGGGTACTTTGCGCCTAAGTAAGTGTAAATATTTGCATGAAAGGTGAAATATTCTAAAAAAAAAAGAAAAAGAAAAACGAAAAGAGTATGAACCAAGTAATCGGGTATGTTGCGCCTAAGCAAGCGTGAATATTCGCATGAAAGGTGAAATATTCTTAAAAAAAAAAGAAAAAAAAAAGGAAAAAATTTGTTATGAGAGAGGAGATGAATCATGAGTTAGAGTTTGAGTCTAAGGCCGAAATAAACTATCACACGTGCATGTAGTTGTATAGGAGCCAATGAATTATCTGTTAGTAGGTATTGAAAGATAGGATTTAAATTTTTAATTAAAATGATAAGTGTATCTGATATGACGCTCGATTTGGAAATTGATAATCTAAATGCATTCTTGAGTTTGTATATTAGTGAGATTAATTGATGAAAATATCATAAAAAAAAAGATTTTTCTTTCCTTTGTATAAAATTTCTATTTTTCTTGATTTTCGGTTATCCTTATTTTTCTTTTCTTTATTCCTTAATCTATTTTCTTTTTGAATTTTGTGGGTATATTCACTGCAAACCCTCACGAGACAACACTCGTCCACTAGGGTAACCTAGGGGTTTAAAGGCTTATTGCACGTGCTAAGTGCAATCGCGATTCCTGCGAAAGTGAGTTAGGATTTTTATTTTTCTTTTTAGATTTACGTTTTGCTCGAGGACTAGCAAAAGATAGGTGTGGGGGTGTGATGAATATCATATATTGTATTTTTCCTCTCATACTTTATCTATTTTTGTATATAAATAAATGCTACTCGGGTATTTTTAGTGCCTTTTTTAGGTAATTCGATTCATACAAGGAGATGGCAAGAAATCAATGTTGGAGTAGGAAATCAGAGTCCGAAAAGTTTCTAAAGTGAGAAAAACTACGAGATTACGATGTTACAGAGATGCAAAGTCAAATACAGTCAAGGAAATATAATGAACAAGACAAGAAACGGACGTGGAAGAAATTTCAATTGAGTTACTCGAAATAAAACCGCTATTTAGCGGTTTTAGCCGCCATTTAGCGGCAAACTGTGGGCCCCACACGCTGAATTTTCTTTCCTAGCTTCAATGTAATTTTTTGACTTTATAGTTATGCTAGAATTAGGGTTTGATTTCCGAAGCCTATATATTGGCCGTATCCTTGTATTCTAGGTTTTATGCAGTAGTTAATGTAGATTAGGATTTAGTTTGTACTCGTATTTCATTAATAAAATTAAGGTTTTGCTGAAGGAGTGGCGCCCACAATACCGTGCTCCAGAGGTAAGCCATTGTTTTGAGATTTTTATTTGCTTTCTAGATAGATTTAATTGCTTTCTAGTATAGATTTATTTGCTTCCTAGATTATATTTAATTGCTTTCTAGAATCATGAGTAGCTAATTAGTTTAGCTCTAGGATGTAGATGAAGCTAGGATCCAACATGTAATTGCTTTCTAATATCTTTCTTCTTGAATAAAAATAAATAAAGACATGATTTTTCTCTAAAAGGATTAAAATACAAGAACTCGAAGATTAAGACTTTGATAGGTTATATTTGAATTAGATTTCTTGATAGCCTATGCTTAGTTAGGGTTTGGGGTTGTTGATTTTATCTTTTTCATTGAATTATCTAAAGATTTAGTTTGTTTTTATGAGAAGTAGTATTTTTTATGAGTTATACTTGCACACCACTTGATAGCTCATACTTAGGGCACTTTACATAAAGATTAAACTAAAAAGATCAAATTTTTATGAAAGAAGAAGATTGTAGAAGTAAATACATGGTTGGAAACTAGTGGATTCTAGATCCTAGGCTATTTAGATTAATCCAACTTCAACCTAAAATCCTTTGTTAATCCTCTAGACTAAGGAAAGAGTAAGAATCGCAAAAACACCCTAGATCCCTGTGGGACGACCTGTACAGCGCTACACCGACACTGTGCGCTTGCAGTAATTTATCACATCAAGTTTTTGGCGCCGTTGCCGGGGATCAACGGTGTTTTTCTTGCTTTTTCTAACGTTTTACGGTTTAACAGTGTGTGTTGAGTGTGTATAGATCTGGAACTTTAGATACAGGATATACAAAGTGAAGGAAAGCGTTGTGGAAGTGCACTGCAAAAATCCGAGAGGTAACCTCCCAGATTTGGCCGCTAAATAGCGGTAAATACCGCTATTTAGCGGCAATATCTTTCCGTTTCTCCCTAAAATTTTGTGTATTTCTGTATTTATTGTTCTTGATTCTACAAAAAAAATTATAAAAAATTATAAAAATCATATTTCAATTGTTTTTATTTTTTCTTTTCCATCTCTTTCCCTCTCCGCCTTCTTCAAAACAAACAAAAAAAAATTAAAAAAAAATGTTTCAAAATCAAACTGGTTGCAATCATTGTCGTGATCCATACCATAATTATTATCAGTGTCCATGGATAGGAAGTTCGCTAGGACTAGGTCATAAACAAATTCACAATACATATAATAAACCTACGAGCGCTTCTTATACACAAAATTACAATTATGAATGGATGAATAATTCTAATTTTGCATATAATCAAGAGCCATATCAAGATAATTCTCCATCTGATCCTTTCTTTATGGGCTATTTATCTTCATGTTCTACATTCAATCATGAACAAGATATTCAATTGAACATGTTAGATGAAAGATTAAAAAGATTAGAAGCGAGATATGTATGTCATGAGAATCTACCTCCAACCACTTCATATCTGTCATCAAATATGTACATGGATCCATCATATCATTCTTCAAATTTCACTCATGATCTCGAGATGCAATCATTTGAGAAAAATAAGGAAAATTACGATCATGAGTCCAAGGAACGAAAATGTAGAATAGAGGAAGATATGGAAGTTTTGCTAAAATCATCATCTCAAAAATCATCCTCTAAAATTGAATCTTGTATGGAAGATCTTCTCAAAGCGATTTCTCAAGCTAAACTTTTTATAGATCAACCATCTAATAGTTTGAACGTATCTGACTCAAACGAGCAATCACTCCAGTCATCTTCTGAAGTAGATATGATTCAAAATGAATTAAATAGTTTTGTGCATGATGAGTCTATAATTCAACATTGTGATCAACCTATTTTAGACCATTGTGGCAATAATTATGAAGAAACCAGTGATAAAGAAAATATTTTGCTTGCTAGTGACACATTATCATTTGATTCTTTTGATGGAAATTGTGAAGAAATTTGTGAAGAAGAATTTTTATCCATTCATAATAACTTGACTAATGATAAGTCTACTAGTATGGCATTTTCTATTGAGAATTTTGATGACAGGTTTGAAGAAAATTTGCATGACAAGCCCCTAACAATTGAGAAAAGGAAGGAACATCAAAAAGAAGAGATCATGGTACCTGATGACTTAAAAGAGCCCTCCAAAATTGAGCTAATGATTCCACAATACCAAAGTGAGTATGTTATTTCACACGTTGATAAAACCAAAATACTTACAAATATGAAAGATGCTCGTGGATGGAATACGAACGATGGTAAAGGTACGCTTTCCAACCTCAAAATTTTATTATTGAATAAAAAAAAAGAAAAGTAGAAAAAAATTGAGAAAAATCAAAAATAAGATGGAGAGATTAAATGCAAAACTGACAAAAAGGCTAAGTTCATCCATATCAAAACATAAAAGGACACATTATGAGAGTGGAAAGCGATCAAGAGGTCGTAACCGTTTGAATTTTCTAATAAGTGTATAATATTTGTATAATAGTTTTCTTTTTTTTATTTTACCACCCTTGGTTTGTGTATGAGGGCATACACAAGTTTAGGTGTGGGGGAGTAGATTAGGAGATTTTTATTTTTTAGGATTTTTAGGATTTTATTTTTGTTTTTTTGATTTTTTTTTTTTAGATTTTTGGGTTTCTTTATTTTACACTTTGGTTAGTTTTTAGGGTAACTAACTGAAAAAAAATTTAAAAAAAACTGAAAAGAAAAATAAATTAAAAAAAACTTATGTATTTTTATCAATAGATCAAACTACTTACAGATAAAGGAACAAATTTAGATTTGAAATTGGATAGGAGAGTAGATTGGATGATACACTTTGAATTTTATGAAAAAGATCAAAATCTAAAAAATAAATATTGCTAACAGTAGTTTTGAGGCAAATATACATCTATTTTTCACTTCACAATAGTTTATTAGATTAAGGACAAAAATGATAACGATTGAGTAAGTTTTCTCTCTCTAAAAAAGAAAAAAAGAAAAAAAAAAGAAAAAAAAAGTGAGATTAATGCATTCTTGAGTTTGTATATTAGTGAGATTAATTGATGAAAATATCATAAAAAAAAAGATTTTTCTTTCCTTTGTATAAAATTTCTATTTTTCTTGATTTTCGGTTATCCTTATTTTTCTTTTCTTTAATACTTAATCTATTTTCTTCTTGAATTTTGTGGGTATATTCACTGCAAACCCTCACGAGACAACACTCGTCCACTAGGGTAACCTAGGGGTTTAAAGGCTTATTGCACGTGCTAAGTGCAATCGCGATTCCTGCGAAAGTGAGTTAGGATTTTTATTTTTCTTTTTAGATTTACGTTTTGCTCGAGGACTAGCAAAAGATAGGTGTGGGGGTGTGATGAATATCATATATTGTATTTTTCCTCTCATACTTTATCTATTTTTGTATATAAATAAATGCTACTCGGGTATTTTTAGTGCCTTTTTTAGGTAATTCGATTCATACAAGGAGATGGCAAGAAATCAATGTTGGAGTAGGAAATCAGAGTCCGAAAAGTTTCTAAAGTGAGAAAAACTACGAGATTACGATGTTACAGAGATGCAAAGTCAAATACAGTCAAGGAAATATAATGAACAAGACAAGAAACGGACGTGGAAGAAATTTCAATTGAGTTACTCGAAATAAAATCGCTATTTAGCGGTTTTAGCCGCCATTTAGCGGCAAACTGTGGGCCCCACACGCTGAATTTTCTTCCCTAGCTTCAATGTAATTTTTTGACTTTATAGTTATGCTAGAATTAGGGTTTGATTTCCGAAGCCTATATATTGGCCGTATCCTTGTATTCTAGGTTTTATGCAGTAGTTAATGTAGATTAGGATTTAGTTTGTACCCGTATTTCATTAATAAAATTAAGGTTTTGCTGAAGGAGTGGCGCCCACAATACCGTGCTCCAGAGATAAGCCATTGTTTTGAGATCTTTATTTGCTTTCTAGATAGATTTAATTGCTTTCTAGTATAGATTTATTTGCTTCCTAGATTATATTTAATTGCTTTCTAGAATCATGAGTAGCTAATTAGTTTAGCTCTAGGATGTAGATGAAGCTAGGATCCAACATGTAATTGCTTTCTAATATCTTTCTTCTTGAATAAAAATAAATAAAGACATGATTTTTCTCTAAAAGGATTAAAATACAAGAACTCGAAGATTAAGACTTTGATAGGTTATACTTGAATTAGATTTCTTGATAGCCTATGCTTAGTTAGGGTTTGGGGTTGTTGATTTTATCTTTTTCATTGAATTATCTAAAGATTTAGTTTGTTTTTATGAGAAGTAGTATTTTTGATGAGTTATACTTGCACACCACTTGATAGCTCATACTTAGGGCACTTTACATAAAGATTAAACTAAAAAGATCAAATTTTTATGAAAGAAGAAGATTGTAGAAGTAAATACATGGTTGGAAACTAGTGGATTCTAGATCCTAGGCTATTTAGATTAATCCAACTTCAACCTAAAATCCTTTGTTAATCCTCTAGACTAAGGAAAGAGTAAGAATCGCAAAAACACCCTAGATCCCTGTGGGACGACCTGTACAGCGCTACACCGACACTGTGCGCTTGCAGTAATTTATCACATCAAGTTTTTGGCGCCGTTGCCGGGGATCAACGGTGTTTTTCTTGCTTTTTCTAACGTTTTACGGTTTAACAGTGTGTGTTGAGTGTGTATAGATCTGGAACTTTAGATACAGGATATACAAAGTGAAGGAAAGCGTTGTGGAAGTGCACTGCAAAAATCCGAGAGGTAACCTCCCAGATTTGGCCGCTAAATAGCGGTAAATACCGCTATTTAGCGGCAATATCTTTCCGTTTCTCCCTAAAATTTTGTGTATTTCTGTATTTATTGTTCTTGATTCTACAAAAAAAATTATAAAAAATTATAAAAATCATATTTCAATTGTTTTTATTTTTTCTTTTCCATCTCTTTCCCTCTCCGCCTTCTTCAAAACAAACAAAAAAAAATTAAAAAAAAATGTTTCAAAATCAAACTTGTTGCAATCATTGTCGTGATCCATACCATAATTATTATCAGTGTCCATGGATAGGAAGTTCGCTAGGACTAGGTCATAAACAAATTCACAATACATATAATAAACCTACGAGCGCTTCTTATACACAAAATTACAATTATGAATGGATGAATAATTCTAATTTTGCATATAATCAAGAGTCATATCAAGATAATTCTCCATCTGATCCTTTCTTTATGGGCTATTTATCTTCATGTTCTACATTCAATCATGAACAAGATATTCAATTGAACATGTTAGATGAAAGATTAAAAAGATTAGAAGCGAGATATGTATGTCATGAGAATCTACCTCCAACCACTTCATATCTGTCATCAAATATGTACATGGATCCATCATATCATTCTTCAAATTTCACTCATGATCTCGAGATGCAATCATTTGAGAAAAATAAGGAAAATTACGATCATGAGTCCAAGGAACGAAAATGTAGAATAGAGGAAGATATGGAAGTTTTGCTAAAATCATCATCTCAAAAATCATCCTCTAAAATTGAATCTTGTATGGAAGATCTTCTCAAAGCGATTTCTCAAGCTAAACTTTTTATAGATCAACCATCTAATAGTTTGAACGTATCTGACTCAAACGAGCAATCACTCCAGTCATCTTCTGAAGTAGATATGATTCAAAATGAATTAAATAGTTTTGTGCATGATGAGTCTATAATTCAACATTGTGATCAACCTATTTTAGACCATTGTGGCAATAATTATGAAGAAACCAGTGATAAAGAAAATATTTTGCTTGCTAGTGACACATTATCATTTGATTCTTTTGATGGAAATTGTGAAGAAATTTGTGAAGAAGAATTTTTATCCATTCATAATAACTTGACTAATGATAAGTCTACTAGTATGGCATTTTCTATTGAGAATTTTGATGACAGGTTTGAAGAAAATTTGCATGACAAGCCCTAACAATTGAGAAAAGGAAGGAACATCAAAAAGAAGAGATCATGGTACCTGATGACTTAAAAGAGCCCTCCAAAATTGAGCTAATGATTCCACAATACCAAAGTGAGTATGTTATTTCACACGTTGATAAAACCAAAATACTTAAAAATATGAAAGATACTCGTGGATGGAATACGAACGATGGTAAAGGTACGCTTTCCAACCTCAAAATTTTATTATTGAATAAAAAAAAGAAAAGTAGAAAAAAATTGAGAAAAATCAAAAATAAGATGGAGAGATTAAATGCAAAACTGACAAAAAGGCTAAGTTCATCCATATCAAAACATAAAAGGACACATTATGAGAGTGGAAAGCGATCAAGAGGTCGTAACCGTTTGAATTTTCTAATAAGTGTATAATATTTGTATAATAGTTTTCTTTTTTTTATTTTACCACCCTTGGTTTGTGTATGAGGGAATACACAAGTTTAGGTGTGGGGGAGTAGATTAGGAGATTTTTATTTTTTAGGATTTTTAGGATTTTATTTTTGTTTTTTTGATTTTTTTTTTAGATTTTTGGGTTTCTTTATTTTACACTTTGGTTAGTTTTTAGGGTAACTAACTGAAAAAAAATTTAAAAAAAACTGAAAAGAAAAATAAATTAAAAAAAACTTATGTATTTTTATCAATAGATCAAACTACTTACAGATAAAGGAACAAATTTAGATTTGAAATTGGATAGGAGAGTAGATTGGATGATACACTTTGAATTTTATGAAAAAGATCAAAATCTAAAAAATAAATATTGCTAACAGTAGTTTTGAGGCAAATATACATCTATTTTTCACTTCACAATAGTTTATTAGATTAAGGACAAAAATGATAACGATTGAGTAAGTTTTCTCTCTCTAAAAAAGAAAAAAAGAAAAAAAAAAGAAAAAAAAAGTGAGATTAATGCATTCTTGAGTTTGTATATTAGTGAGATTAATTGATGAAAATATCATAAGAAAAAAGATTTTTCTTTCCTTTGTATAAAATTTCTATTTTTCTTGATTTTCGGTTATCCTTATTTTTCTTTTCTTTATTCCTTAATCTATTTTCTTCTTGAATTTTGTGGGTATATTCACTGCAAACCCTCACGAGACAACACTCGTCCACTAGGGTAACCTAGGGGTTTAAAGGCTTATTGCACGTGCTAAGTGCAATCGCGATTCCTGCGAAAGTGAGTTAGGATTTTTATTTTTCTTTTTAGATTTACGTTTTGCTCGAGGACTAGCAAAAGATAGGTGTGGGGGTGTGATGAATATCATATATTGTATTTTTCCTCTCATACTTTATCTATTTTTGTATATAAATAAATGCTACTCGGGTATTTTTAGTGCCTTTTTTAGGTAATTCGATTCATACAAGGAGATGGCAAGAAATCAATGTTGGAGTAGGAAATCAGAGTCCGAAAAGTTTCTAAAGTGAGAAAAACTACGAGATTACGATGTTACAGAGATGCAAAGTCAAATACAGTCAAGGAAATATAATGAACAAGACAAGAAACGGACGTGGAAGAAATTTCAATTGAGTTACTCGAAATAAAACCGCTATTTAGCGGTTTTAGCCTCCATTTAGCGGCAAACTGTGGGCCCCACACGCTGAATTTTCTTCCCTAGCTTCGATGTAATTTTTTGACTTTATAGTTATGCTAGAATTAGGGTTTGATTTCCGAAGCCTATATATTGGCCGTATCCTTGTATTCTAGGTTTTATGCAGTAGTTAATGTAGATTAGGATTTAGTTTGTACTCGTATTTCATTAATAAAATTAAGGTTTTGCTGAAGGAGTGGCGCCCACAATACCGTGCTCCAGAGGTAAGCCATTGTTTTGAGATCTTTATTTGCTTTCTAGATAGATTTAATTGCTTTCTAGTATAGATTTATTTGCTTCCTAGATTATATTTAATTGCTTTCTAGAATCATGAGTAGCTAATTAGTTTAGCTCTAGGATGTAGATGAAGTTAGGATCCAACATGTAATTGCTTTCTAATATCTTTCTTCTTGAATAAAAATAAATAAAGACATGATTTTTCTCTAAAAGGATTAAAATACAAGAACTCGAAGATTAAGACTTTGATAGGTTATACTTGAATTAGATTTCTTGATAGCCTATGCTTAGTTAGGGTTTGGGGTTGTTGATTTTATCTTTTTCATTGAATTATCTAAAGATTTAGTTTGTTTTTATGAGAAGTAGAATTTTTGATGAGTTATACTTGCACACCACTTGATAGCTCATACTTAGGGCACTTTACATAAAGATTAAACTAAAAAGATCAAATTTTTATGAAAGAAGAAGATTGTAGAAGTAAATACATGGTTGGAAACTAGTGGATTCTAGATCCTAGGCTATTTAGATTAATCCAACTTCAACCTAAAATCCTTTGTTAATCCTCTAGACTAAGGAAAGAGTAAGAATCGCAAAAACACCCTAGATCCCTGTGGGACGACCTGTACAGCGCTACACCGACACTGTGCGCTTGCAGTAATTTATCACATCAAGTTTTTGGCGCCGTTGCCGGGGATCAACGGTGTTTTTCTTGCTTTTTCTAACGTTTTACGGTTTAACAGTGTGTGTTGAGTGTGTATAGATCTGGAACTTTAGATACAGGATATACAAAGTGAAGGAAAGCGTTGTGGAAGTGCACTGCAAAAATCCGAGAGGTAACCTCCCAGATTTGGCCGCTAAATAGCGGTAAATACCGCTATTTAGCGGCAATATCTTTCCGTTTCTCCCTAAAATTTTGTGTATTTCTGTATTTATTGTTCTTGATTCTACAAAAAAAATTATAAAAAATTATAAAAATCATATTTCAATTGTTTTTATTTTTTCTTTTCCATCTCTTTCCCTCTCCGCCTTCTTCAAAACAAACAAAAAAAAATTAAAAAAAAATGTTTCAAAATCAAACTGGTTGCAATCATTGTCGTGATCCATACCATAATTATTATCAGTGTCCATGGATAGGAAGTTCGCTAGGACTAGGTCATAAACAAATTCACAATACATATAATAAACCTACGAGCGCTTCTTATACACAAAATTACAATTATGAATGGATGAATAATTCTAATTTTGCATATAATTAAGAGCCATATCAAGATAATTCTCCATCTGATCCTTTCTTTATGGGCTATTTATCTTCATGTTCTACATTCAATCATGAACAAGATATTCAATTGAACATGTTAGATGAAAGATTAAAAAGATTAGAAGCGAGATATGTATGTCATGAGAATCTACCTCCAACCACTTCATATCTGTCATCAAATATGTACATGGATCCATCATATCATTCTTCAAATTTCACTCATGATCTCGAGATGCAATCATTTGAGAAAAATAAGGAAAATTACGATCATGAGTCCAAGGAACGAAAATGTAGAATAGAGGAAGATATGGAAGTTTTGCTAAAATCATCATCTCAAAAATCATCCTCTAAAATTGAATCTTGTATGGAAGATCTTCTCAAAGCGATTTCTCAAGCTAAACTTTTTATAGATCAACCATCTAATAGTTTGAACGTATCTGACTCAAACGAGCAATCACTCCAGTCATCTTCTGAAGTAGATATGATTCAAAATGAATTAAATAGTTTTGTGCATGATGAGTCTATAATTCAACATTGTGATCAACCTATTTTAGACCATTGTGGCAATAATTATGAAGAAACCAGTGATAAAGAAAATATTTTGCTTGCTAGTGACACATTATCATTTGATTCTTTTGATGGAAATTGTGAAGAAATTTGTGAAGAAGAATTTTTATCCATTCATAATAACTTGACTAATGATAAGTCTACTAGTATGGCATTTTCTATTGAGAATTTTGATGACAGGTTTGAAGAAAATTTGCATGACATGCCCCTAACAATTGAGAAAAGGAAGGAACATCAAAAAGAAGAGATCATGGTACCTGATGACTTAAAAGAGCCCTCCAAAATTGAGCTAATGATTCCACAATACCAAAGTGAGTATGTTATTTCACACGTTGATAAAACCAAAATACTTACAAATATGAAAGATGCTCGTGGATGGAATACGAACGATGGTAAATATACGCTTTCCAACCTCAAAATTTTATTATTGAATAAAAAAAAAGAAAAGTAGAAAAAAATTGAGAAAAATCAAAAATAAGATGGAGAGATTAAATGCAAAACTGACAAAAAGGCTAAGTTCATCCATATCAAAACATAAAAGGACACATTATGAGAGTGGAAAGCGATCAAGAGGTCGTAACCGTTTGAATTTTCTAATAAGTGTATAATATTTGTATAATAGTTTTCTTTTTTTTATTTTACCACCCTTGGTTTGTGTATGAGGGCATACACAAGTTTAGGTGTGGGGGAGTAGATTAGGAGATTTTTATTTTTTAGGATTTTTAGGATTTTATTTTTGTTTTTTTGATTTTTTTTTTTTAGATTTTTGGGTTTCTTTATTTTACACTTTGGTTAGTTTTTAGGGTAACTAACTGAAAAAAAATTTAAAAAAAACTGAAAAGAAAAATAAATTAAAAAAAACTTATGTATTTTTATCAATAGATCAAACTACTTACAGATAAAGGAACAAATTTAGATTTGAAATTGGATAGGAGAGTAGATTGGATGATACACTTTGAATTTTATGAAAAAGATCAAAATCTAAAAAATAAATATTGCTAACAGTAGTTTTGAGGCAAATATACATCTATTTTTCACTTCACAGTAGTTTATTAGATTAAGGACAAAAATGATAACGATTGAGTAAGTTTTCTCTCTCTAAAAAAGAAAAAAAGAAAAAAAAAAGAAAAAAAAAGTGAGATTAATGCATTCTTGAGTTTGTATATTAGTGAGATTAATTGATGAAAATATCATAAAAAAAAAGATTTTTCTTTCCTTTGTATAAAATTTCTATTTTTCTTGATTTTCGGTTATCCTTATTTTTCTTTTCTTTATTCCTTAATCTATTTTCTTCTTGAATTTTGTGGGTATATTCACTGCAAACCCTCACGAGACAACACTCGTCCACTAGGGTAACCTAGGGGTTTAAAGGCTTATTGCACGTGCTAAGTGCAATCGCGATTCCTGCGAAAGTGAGTTAGGATTTTTATTTTTCTTTTTAGATTTACGTTTTGCTCGAGGACTAGTAAAAGATAGGTGTGGGGGTGTGATGAATATCATATATTGTATTTTTCCTCTCATACTTTATCTATTTTTGTATATAAATAAATGCTACTCGGGTATTTTTAGTGCCTTTTTTAGGTAATTCGATTCATACAAGGAGATGGCAAGAAATCAATGTTGGAGTAGGAAATCAGAGTCCGAAAAGTTTCTAAAGTGAGAAAAACTACGAGATTACGATGTTACAGAGATGCAAAGTCAAATACAGTCAAGGAAATATAATGAACAAGACAAGAAACGGACGTGGAAGAAATTTCAATTGAGTTACTCGAAATAAAACCGCTATTTAGCGGTTTTAGCCGCCATTTAGCGGCAAACTGTGGGCCCCACACGCTGAATTTTCTTCCCTAGCTTCGATGTAATTTTTTGACTTTATAGTTATGCTAGAATTAGGGTTTGATTTCCGAAGCCTATATATTGGCCGTATCCTTGTATTCTAGGTTTTATGCAGTAGTTAATGTAGATTAGGATTTAGTTTGTACTCGTATTTCATTAATAAAATTAAGGTTTTGCTGAAGGAGTGGCGCCCACAATACCGTGCTCCAGAGGTAAGCCATTGTTTTGAGATCTTTATTTGCTTTCTAGATAGATTTAATTGCTTTCTAGTATAGATTTATTTGCTTCCTAGATTATATTTAATTGCTTTCTAGAATCATGAGTAGCTAATTAGTTTAGCTCTAGGATGTAGATGAAGCTAGGATCCAACATGTAATTGCTTTCTAATATCTTTCTTCTTGAATAAAAATAAATAAAGACATGATTTTTCTCTAAAAGGATTAAAATACAAGAACTCGAAGATTAAGACTTTGATAGGTTATACTTGAATTAGATTTCTTGATAGCCTATGCTTAGTTAGGGTTTGGGGTTGTTGATTTTATCTTTTTCATTGAATTATCTAAAGATTTAGTTTGTTTTTATGAGAAGTAGTATTTTTGATGAGTTATACTTGCACACCACTTGATAGCTCATACTTAGGGCACTTTACATAAAGATTAAACTAAAAAGATCAAATTTTTATGAAAGAAGAAGATTGTAGAAGTAAATACATGGTTGGAAACTAGTGGATTCTAGATCCTAGGCTATTTAGATTAATCCAACTTCAACCTAAAATCCTTTGTTAATCCTCTAGACTAAGGAAAGAGTAAGAATCGCAAAAACACCCTAGATCCCTGTGGGACGACCTGTACAGCGCTACACCGACACTGTGCGCTTGCAGTAATTTATCACATCAAGTTTTTGGCGCCGTTGCCGGGGATCAACGGTGTTTTTCTTGCTTTTTCTAACGTTTTACGGTTTAACAGTGTGTGTTGAGTGTGTATAGATCTGGAACTTTAGATACAGGATATACAAAGTGAAGGAAAGCGTTGTGGAAGTGCACTGCAAAAATCCGAGAGGTAACCTCCCAGATTTGGCCGGTAAATAGCGGTAAATACCGCTATTTAGCGGCAATATCTTTCCGTTTCTCCCTAAAATTTTGTGTATTTCTGTATTTATTGTTCTTGATTCTACAAAAAAAATTATAAAAAATTATAAAAATCATATTTCAATTGTTTTTATTTTTTCTTTTCCATCTCTTTCCCTCTCTGCCTTCTTCAAAACAAACAAAAAAAAATTAAAAAAAAATGTTTCAAAATCAAACTGGTTGCAATCATTGTCGTGATCCATACCATAATTATTATCAGTGTCCATGGATAGGAAGTTCGCTAGGACTAGGTCATAAACAAATTCACAATACATATAATAAACCTACGAGCGCTTCTTATACACAAAATTACAATTATGAATGGATGAATAATTCTAATTTTGCATATAATCAAGAGCCATATCAAGATAATTCTCCATCTGATCCTTTCTTTATGGGCTATTTATCTTCATGTTCTACATTCAATCATGAACAAGATATTCAATTGAACATGTTAGATGAAAGATTAAAAAGATTAGAAGCGAGATATGTATGTCATGAGAATCTACCTCCAACCACTTCATATCTGTCATCAAATATGTACATGGATCCATCATATCATTCTTCAAATTTCACTCATGATCTCGAGATGCAATCATTTGAGAAAAATAAGGAAAATTACGATCATGAGTCCAAGGAACGAAAATGTAGAATAGAGGAAGATATGGAAGTTTTGCTAAAATCATCATCTCAAAAATCATCCTCTAAAATTGAATCTTGTATGGAAGATCTTCTCAAAGCGATTTCTCAAGCTAAACTTTTTATAGATCAACCATCTAATAGTTTGAACGTATCTGACTCAAACGAGCAATCACTCCAGTCATCTTCTGAAGTAGATATGATTCAAAATGAATTAAATAGTTTTGTGCATGATGAGTCTATAATTCAACATTGTGATCAACCTATTTTAGACCATTGTGGCAATAATTATGAAGAAACCAGTGATAAAGAAAATATTTTGCTTGCTAGTGACACATTATCATTTGATTCTTTTGATGGAAATTGTGAAGAAATTTGTGAAGAAGAATTTTTATCCATTCATAATAACTTGACTAATGATAAGTCTACTAGTATGGCATTTTCTATTGAGAATTTTGATGACAGGTTTGAAGAAAATTTGCATGACAAGCCCCTAACAATTGAGAAAAGGAAGGAACATCAAAAAGAAGAGATCATGGTACCTGATGACTTAAAAGAGCCCTCCAAAATTGAGCTAATGATTCCACAATACCAAAGTGAGTATGTTATTTCACACGTTGATAAAACCAAAATACTTACAAATATGAAAGATGCTCGTGGATGGAATACGAACGATGGTAAAGGTACGCTTTCCAACCTCAAAATTTTATTATTGAATAAAAAAAAAGAAAAGTAGAAAAAAATTGAGAAAAATCAAAAATAAGATGGAGAGATTAAATGCAAAACTGACAAAAAGGCTAAGTTCATCCATATCAAAACATAAAAGGACACATTATGAGAGTGGAAAGCGATCAAGAGGTCGTAACCGTTTGAATTTTCTAATAAGTGTATAATATTTGTATAATAGTTTTCTTTTTTTTATTTTACCACCCTTGGTTTGTGTATGAGGGCATACACAAGTTTAGGTGTGGGGGAGTAGATTAGGAGATTTTTATTTTTTAGGATTTTTAGGATTTTATTTTTGTTTTTTTGATTTTTTTTTTTTAGATTTTTGGGTTTCTTTATTTTACACTTTGGTTAGTTTTTAGGGTAACTAACTGAAAAAAAATTTAAAAAAAACTGAAAAGAAAAATAAATTAAAAAAAACTTATGTATTTTTATCAATAGATCAAACTACTTACAGATAAAGAAACAAATTTAGATTTGAAATTGGATAGGAGAGTAGATTGGATGATACACTTTGAATTTTATGAAAAAGATCAAAATCTAAAAAATAAATATTGCTAACAGTAGTTTTGAGGCAAATATACATCTATTTTTCACTTCACAATAGTTTATTAGATTAAGGACAAAAATGATAACGATTGAGTAAGTTTTCTCTCTCTAAAAAAGAAAAAAAGAAAAAAAAAAGAAAAAAAAAGTGAGATTAATGCATTCTTGAGTTTGTATATTAGTGAGATTAATTGATGAAAATATCATAAAAAAAAAGATTTTTCTTTCCTTTGTATAAAATTTCTATTTTTCTTGATTTTCGGTTATCCTTATTTTTCTTTTCTTTATTCCTTAATCTATTTTCTTCTTGAATTTTGTGGGTATATTCACTGCAAACCCTCACGAGACAACACTCGTCCACTAGGGTAACCTAGGGGTTTAAAGGCTTATTGCACGTGCTAAGTGCAATCGCGATTCCTGCGAAAGTGAGTTAGGATTTTTATTTTTCTTTTTAGATTTACGTTTTGCTCGAGGACTAGCAAAAGATAGGTGTGGGGGTGTGATGAATATCATATATTGTATTTTTCCTCTCATACTTTATCTATTTTTGTATATAAATAAATGCTACTCGGGTATTTTTAGTGCCTTTTTTAGGTAATTCGATTCATACAAGGAGATGGCAAGAAATCAATGTTGGAGTAGGAAATCAGAGTCCGAAAAGTTTCTAAAGTGAGAAAAACTACGAGATTACGATGTTACAGAGATGCAAAGTCAAATACAGTCAAGGAAATATAATGAACAAGACAAGAAACGGACGTGGAAGAAATTTCAATTGAGTTACTCGAAATAAAATCGCTATTTAGCGGTTTTAGCCGCCATTTAGCGGCAAACTGTGGGCCCCACACGCTGAATTTTCTTCCCTAGCTTCAATGTAATTTTTTGACTTTATAGTTATGCTAGAATTAGGGTTTGATTTCCGAAGCCTATATATTGGCCGTATCCTTGTATTCTAGGTTTTATGCAGTAGTTAATGTAGATTAGGATTTAGTTTGTACTCGTATTTCATTAATAAAATTAAGGTTTTGCTGAAGGAGTGGCACCCACAATACCGTGCTCCAGAGGTAAGCCATTGTTTTGAGATCTTTATTTGCATTCTAGATAGATTTAATTGCTTTCTAGTATAGATTTATTTGCTTCCTAGATTATATTTAATTGCTTTCTAGAATCATGAGTAGCTAATTAGTTTAGCTCTAGGATGTAGATGAAGCTAGGATCCAACATGTAATTGCTTTCTAATATCTTTCTTCTTGAATAAAAATAAATAAAGACATGATTTTTCTCTAAAAAGATTAAAATACAAGAACTCGAAGATTAAGACTTTGATAGGTTATACTTGAATTAGATTTCTTGATAGCCTATGCTTAGTTAGGGTTTGGGGTTGTTGATTTTATCTTTTTCATTGAATTATCTAAAGATTTAGTTTGTTTTTATGAGAAGTAGTATTTTTGATGAGTTATACTTGCACACCACTTGATAGCTCATACTTAGGGCACTTTACATAAAGATTAAACTAAAAAGATCAAATTTTTATGAAAGAAGAAGATTGTAGAAGTAAATACATGGTTGGAAACTAGTGGATTCTAGATCCTAGGCTATTTAGATTAATCCAACTTCAACCTAAAATCCTTTGTTAATCCTCTAGACTAAGGAAAGAGTAAGAATCGCAAAAACACCCTAGATCCCTGTGGGACGACCTGTACAGCGCTACACCGACACTGTGCGCTTGCAGTAATTTATCACATCAAGTTTTTGGCGCCGTTGCCGGGGATCAACGGTGTTTTTCTTGCTTTTTCTAACGTTTTACGGTTTAACAGTGTGTGTTGAGTGTGTATAGATCTGGAACTTTAGATACAGGATATACAAAGTGAAGGAAAGCGTTGTGGAAGTGCACTGCAAAAATCCGAGAGGTAACCTCCCAGATTTGGCCGCTAAATAGCGGTAAATACCGCTATTTAGCGGCAATATCTTTCCGTTTCTCCCTAAAATTTTGTGTATTTCTGTATTTATTGTTCTTGATTCTACAAAAAAAATTATAAAAAATTATAAAAATCATATTTCAATTGTTTTTATTTTTTCTTTTCCATCTCTTTCCCTCTCCGCCTTCTTCAAAACAAACAAAAAAAAATTAAAAAAAAATGTTTCAAAATCAAACTGGTTGCAATCATTGTCGTGATCCATACCATAATTATTATCAGTGTCCATGGATAGGAAGTTCGCTAGGACTAGGTCATAAACAAATTCACAATACATATAATAAACCTACGAGCGCTTCTTATACACAAAATTACAATTATGAATGGATGAATAATTCTAATTTTGCATATAATCAAGAGCCATATCAAGATAATTCTCCATCTGATCCTTTCTTTATGGGCTATTTATCTTCATGTTCTACATTCAATCATGAACAAGATATTCAATTGAACATGTTAGATGAAAGATTAAAAAGATTAGAAGCGAGATATGTATGTCATGAGAATCTACCTCCAACCACTTCATATCTGTCATCAAATATGTACATGGATCCATCATATCATTCTTCAAATTTCACTCATGATCTCGAGATGCAATCATTTGAGAAAAATAAGGAAAATTACGATCATGAGTCCAAGGAACGAAAATGTAGAATAGAGGAAGATATGGAAGTTTTGCTAAAATCATCATCTCAAAAATCATCCTCTAAAATTGAATCTTGTATGGAAGATCTTCTCAAAGCGATTTCTCAAGCTAAACTTTTTATAGATCAACCATCTAATAGTTTGAACGTATCTGACTCAAACGAGCAATCACTCCAGTCATCTTCTGAAGTAGATATGATTCAAAATGAATTAAATAGTTTTGTGCATGATGAGTCTATAATTCAACATTGTGATCAACCTATTTTAGACCATTGTGGCAATAATTATGAAGAAACCAGTGATAAAGAAAATATTTTGCTTGCTAGTGACACATTATCATTTGATTCTTTTGATGGAAATTGTGAAGAAATTTGTGAAGAAGAATTTTTATCCATTCATAATAACTTGACTAATGATAAGTCTACTAGTATGGCATTTTCTTTTGAGAATTTTGATGACAGGTTTGAAGAAAATTTGCATGACAAGCCCCTAACAATTGAGAAAAGGAAGGAACATCAAAAAGAAGAGATCATGGTACCTGATGACTTAAAAGAGCCCTCCAAAATTGAGCTAATGATTCCACAATACCAAAGTGAGTATGTTATTTCACACGTTGATAAAACCAAAATACTTACAAATATGAAAGATGCTCGTAGATGGAATACGAACGATGGTAAAGGTACGCTTTCCAACCTCAAAATTTTATTATTGAATAAAAAAAAAGAAAAGTAGAAAAAAATTGAGAAAAATCAAAAATAAGATGGAGAGATTAAATGCAAAACTGACAAAAAGGCTAAGTTCATCCATATCAAAACATAAAAGGACACATTATGAGAGTGGAAAGCGATCAAGAGGTCGTAACCGTTTGAATTTTCTAATAAGTGTATAATATTTGTATAATAGTTTTCTTTTTTTTATTTTACCACCCTTGGTTTGTGTATGAGGGCATACACAAGTTTAGGTGTGGGGGAGTAGATTAGGAGATTTTTATTTTTTAGGATTTTTAGGATTTTATTTTTGTTTTTTTGATTTTTTTTTTTTAGATTTTTGGGTTTCTTTATTTTACACTTTGGTTAGTTTTTAGGGTAACTAACTGAAAAAAAAATTTAAAAAAAACTGAAAAGAAAAATAAATTAAAAAAAACTTATGTATTTTTATCAATAGATCAAACTACTTACAGATAAAGGAACAAATTTAGATTTGAAATTGGATAGGAGAGTAGATTGGATGATACACTTTGAATTTTATGAAAAAGATCAAAATCTAAAAAATAAATATTGCTAACAGTAGTTTTGAGGCAAATATACATCTATTTTTCACTTCACAATAGTTTATTAGATTAAGGACAAAAATGATAACGATTGAGTAAGTTTTCTCTCTCTAAAAAAGAAAAAAAGAAAAAAAAAAGAAAAAAAAGTGAGATTAATGCATTCTTGAGTTTGTATATTAGTGAGATTAATTGATGAAAATATCATAAAAAAAAAGATTTTTCTTTCCTTTGTATAAAATTTCTATTTTTCTTGATTTTCGGTTATCCTTATTTTTCTTTTCTTTATTCCTTAATCTATTTTCTTCTTGAATTTTGTGGGTATATTCACTGCAAACCCTCACGAGACAACACTCGTCCACTAGGGTAACTTAGGGGTTTAAAGGCTTATTGCACGTGCTAAGTGCAATCGCGATTCCTGCGAAAGTGAGTTAGGATTTTTATTTTTCTTTTTAGATTTACGTTTTGCTCGAGGACTAGCAAAAGATAGGTGTGGGGGTGTGATGAATATCATATATTGTATTTTTCCTCTCATACTTTATCTATTTTTGTATATAAATAAATGCTACTCGGGTATTTTTAGTGCCTTTTTTAGGTAATTCGATTCATACAAGGAGATGGCAAGAAATCAATGTTGGAGTAGGAAATCAGAGTCCGAAAAGTTTCTAAAGTGAGAAAAACTACGAGATTACGATGTTACAGAGATGCAAAGTCAAATACAGTCAAGGAAATATAATGAACAAGACAAGAAACGGACGTGGAAGAAATTTCAATTGAGTTACTCGAAATAAAACCGCTATTTAGCGGTTTTAGCCGCCATTTAGCGGCAAACTGTGGGCCCCACACGCTGAATTTTCTTCCCTAGCTTCGATGTAATTTTTTGACTTTATAGTTATGCTAGAATTAGGGTTTGATTTCCGAAGCCTATATATTGGCCGTATCCTTGTATTCTAGGTTTTATGCAGTAGTTAATGTAGATTAGGATTTAGTTTGTACTCGTATTTCATTAATAAAATTAAGGTTTTGCTGAAGGAGTGGCGCCCACAATACCGTGCTCCAGAGGTAAGCCATTGTTTTGAGATCTTTATTTGCTTTCTAGATAGATTTAATTGCTTTCTAGTATAGATTTATTTGCTTCCTAGATTATATTTAATTGCTTTCTAGAATCATGAGTAGCTAATTAGTTTAGCTCTAGGATGTAGATGAAGCTAGGATCCAACATGTAATTGCTTTCTAATATCTTTCTTCTTGAATAAAAATAAATAAAGACATGATTTTTCTCTAAAAGGATTAAAATACAAGAACTCGAAGATTAAGACTTTGATAGGTTATACTTGAATTAGATTTCTTGATAGCCTATGCTTAGTTAGGGTTTGGGGTTGTTGATTTTATCTTTTTCATTGAATTATCTAAAGATTTAGTTTGTTTTTATGAGAAGTAGTATTTTTGATGAGTTATACTTGCACACCACTTGATAGCTCATACTTAGGGCACTTTACATAAAGATTAAACTAAAAAGATCAAATTTTTATGAAAGAAGAAGATTGTAGAAGTAAATACATGGTTGGAAAATAGTGGATTCTAGATCCTAGGCTATTTAGATTAATCCAACTTCAACCTAAAATCCTTTGTTAATCCTCTAGACTAAGGAAAGAGTAAGAATCGCAAAAACACCCTAGATCCCTGTGGGACGACCTGTACAGCGCTACACCGACACTGTGCGCTTGCAGTAATTTATCACATCAAGTTTTTGGCGCCGTTGCCGGGGATCAACGGTGTTTTTCTTGCTTTTTCTAACGTTTTACGGTTTAACAGTGTGTGTTGAGTGTGTATAGATCTGGAACTTTAGATACAGGATATACAAAGTGAAGGAAAGCGTTGTGGAAGTGCACTGCAAAAATCCGAGAGGTAACCTCCCAGATTTGGCCGCTAAATAGCGGTAAATACCGCTATTTAGCGGCAATATCTTTCCGTTTCTCCCTAAAATTTTGTGTATTTCTGTATTTATTGTTCTTGATTCTACAAAAAAAATTATAAAAAATTATAAAAATCATATTTCAATTGTTTTTATTTTTTCTTTTCCATCTCTTTCCCTCTCCGCCTTCTTCAAAACAAACAAAAAAAAATTAAAAAAAAATGTTTCAAAATCAAACTGGTTGCAATCATTGTCGTGATCCATACCATAATTATTATCAGTGTCCATGGATAGGAAGTTCGCTAGGACTAGGTCATAAACAAATTCACAATACATATAATAAACCTACGAGCGCTTCTTATACACAAAATTACAATTATGAATGGATGAATAATTCTAATTTTGCATATAATCAAGAGCCATATCAAGATAATTCTCCATCTGATCCTTTCTTTATGGGCTATTTATCTTCATGTTCTACATTCAATCATGAACAAGATATTCAATTGAACATGTTAGATGAAAGATTAAAAAGATTAGAAGCGAGATATGTATGTCATGAGAATCTACCTCCAACCACTTCATATCTGTCATCAAATATGTACATGGATCCATCATATCATTCTTCAAATTTCACTCATGATCTCGAGATGCAATCATTTGAGAAAAATAAGGAAAATTACGATCATGAGTCCAAGGAACGAAAATGTAGAATAGAGGAAGATATGGAAGTTTTGCTAAAATCATCATCTCAAAAATCATCCTCTAAAATTGAATCTTGTATGGAAGATCTTCTCAAAGCGATTTCTCAAGCTAAACTTTTTATAGATCAACCATCTAATAGTTTGAACGTATCTGACTCAAACGAGCAATCACTCCAGTCATCTTCTGAAGTAGATATGATTCAAAATGAATTAAATAGTTTTGTGCATGATGAGTCTATAATTCAACATTGTGATCAACCTATTTTAGACCATTGTGGCAATAATTATGAAGAAACCAGTGATAAAGAAAATATTTTGCTTGCTAGTGACACATTATCATTTGATTCTTTTGATGGAAATTGTGAAGAAATTTGTGAAGAAGAATTTTTATCCATTCATAATAACTTGACTAATGATAAGTCTACTAGTATGGCATTTTCTTTTGAGAATTTTGATGACAGGTTTGAAGAAAATTTGCATGACAAGCCCCTAACAATTGAGAAAAGGAAGGAACATCAAAAAGAAGAGATCATGGTACCTGATGACTTAAAAGAGCCCTCCAAAATTGAGCTAATGATTCCACAATACCAAAGTGAGTATGTTATTTCACACGTTGATAAAACCAAAATACTTACAAATATGAAAGATGCTCGTGGATGGAATACGAACGATGGTAAAGGTACGCTTTCCAACCTCAAAATTTTATTATTGAATAAAAAAAAAAAGTAGAAAAAAATTGAGAAAAATCAAAAATAAGATGGAGAGATTAAATGCAAAACTGACAAAAAGGCTAAGTTCATCCATATCAAAACATAAAAGGACACATTATGAGAGTGGAAAGCGATCAAGAGGTCGTAACCGTTTGAATTTTCTAATAAGTGTATAATATTTGTATAATAGTTTTCTTTTTTTTATTTTACCACCCTTGGTTTGTGTATGAGGGCATACACAAGTTTAGGTGTGGGGGAGTAGATTAGGAGATTTTTATTTTTTAGGATTTTTAGGATTTTATTTTTGTTTTTTTGATTTTTTTTTTTTAGATTTTTGGGTTTCTTTATTTTACACTTTGGTTAGTTTTTAGGGTAACTAACTGAAAAAAAATTTAAAAAAAACTGAAAAGAAAAATAAATTAAAAAAAACTTATGTATTTTTATCAATAGATCAAACTACTTACAGATAAAGGAACAAATTTAGATTTGAAATTGGATAGGAGAGTAGATTGGATGATACACTTTGAATTTTATGAAAAAGATCAAAATCTAAAAAATTAATATTGCTAACAGTAGTTTTGAGGCAAATATACATCTATTTTTCACTTCACAATAGTTTATTAGATTAAGGACAAAAATGATAACGATTGAGTAAGTTTTCTCTCTCTAAAAAAGAAAAAAAGAAAAAAAAAAGAAAAAAAAAGTGAGATTAATGCATTCTTGAGTTTGTATATTAGTGAGATTAATTGATGAAAATATCATAAAAAAAAAGATTTTTCTTTCCTTTGTATAAAATTTCTATTTTTCTTGATTTTCGGTTATCCTTATTTTTCTTTTCTTTATTCCTTAATCTATTTTCTTCTTGAATTTTGTGGGTATATTCACTGCAAACCCTCACGAGACAACACTCGTCCACTAGGGTAACCTAGGGGTTTAAAGGCTTATTGCACGTGCTAAGTGCAATCGCGATTCCTGCGAAAGTGAGTTAGGATTTTTATTTTTCTTTTTAGATTTACGTTTTGCTCGAGGACTAGCAAAAGATAGGTGTGGGGGTGTGATGAATATCATATATTGTATTTTTCCTCTCATACTTTATCTATTTTTGTATATAAATAAATGCTACTCGGGTATTTTTAGTGCCTTTTTTAGGTAATTCGATTCATACAAGGAGATGGCAAGAAATCAATGTTGGAGTAGGAAATCAGAGTCCGAAAAGTTTCTAAAGTGAGAAAAACTACGAGATTACGATGTTACAGAGATGCAAAGTCAAATACAGTCAAGGAAATATAATGAACAAGACAAGAAACGGACGTGGAAGAAATTTCAATTGAGTTACTCGAAATAAAACCGCTATTTAGCGGTTTTAGCCGCCATTTAGCGGCAAACTGTGGGCCCCACACGCTGAATTTTCTTCCCTAGCTTCGATGTAATTTTTTGACTTTATAGTTATGCTAGAATTAGGGTTTGATTTCCGAAGCCTATATATTGGCCGTATCCTTGTATTCTAGGTTTTATGCAGTAGTTAATGTAGATTAGGATTTAGTTTGTACTCGTATTTCATTAATAAAATTAAGGTTTTGCTGAAGGAGTGGCGCCCACAATACCGTGCTCCAGAGGTAAGCCATTGTTTTGAGATCTTTATTTGCTTTCTAGATAGATTTAATTGCTTTCTAGTATAGATTTATTTGCTTCCTAGATTATATTTAATTGCTTTCTAGAATCATGAGTAGCTAATTAGTTTAGCTCTAGGATGTAGATGAAGCTAGGATCCAACATGTAATTGCTTTCTAATATCTTTCTTCTTGAATAAAAATAAATAAAGACATGATTTTTCTCTAAAAGGATTAAAATACAAGAACTCGAAGATTAAGACTTTGATAGGTTATACTTGAATTAGATTTCTTGATAGCCTATGCTTAGTTAGGGTTTGGGGTTGTTGATTTTATCTTTTTCATTGAATTATCTAAAGATTTAGTTTGTTTTTATGAGAAGTAGTATTTTTGATGAGTTATACTTGCACACCACTTGATAGCTCATACTTAGGGCACTTTACATAAAGATTAAACTAAAAAGATCAAATTTTTATGAAAGAAGAAGATTGTAGAAGTAAATACATGGTTGGAAACTAGTGGATTCTAGATCCTAGGCTATTTAGATTAATCCAACTTCAACCTAAAATCCTTTCACTACAAGAAAATGGGTTTATAGTGACGATATCTTAGTGACAAGTATTAAAATTGTCACTGAAATTGATTATTTGTGACAAAAATTAAATATTGTCACAAATAATATGTTTTTAGTAACGGAGATAAATAATTGTCACAAAAACATAATTTTTTGTGACAACAGATAAAATATTGTCACAAAAACACAGTTTACAGTGACGCGAAAGAAATATCGCTACTAAAATATATGGTTTTTAGTAACGCGACTAAAATTTGTCACTAAAAAATAGTTTTCAATGACGCTAACAAAAACTTGTTGCTAAAACTTAAATATTTCAGTGACAACAAAGGAAAAATGTAACTACAACTAATTTTCAGTAACGAAGGCTACAAATCGTCACTGAAAATTAAATTTTTTCTGTGACAACTAAAAAAATTGTGACTAAAACTGAGTAATCAGTAACAGAAACTTTATGTCGTCACTAAAACATAAATATCGTTTGTAACAATAAAATAACGCATCACTAAAACTTAATATTTAGTGAGGAAAAACATAGTTCGTTACTAAAACATAATTTTTCATGTGACAAATTGAATAATTGTCACTAAAACAAAGTTTTCAGTGAAGAAAACTAAATACCGTCACTAAAACATAAATTATTTTTGTGACAAATTACAAACATGTCACTAAAAATAATTGTTTAGTGATGAAAACTAAATATTGTCATTAAAGTTTAAATTGTTTTAGTAGCAAGTAATAAACTAGTCACTAAAATTGATATTTCAGTGACGAAAATTAAATATTGTTACTAAAACAAAAAATTTTGAGTTACAACGAAAAAAATTTCAACTCAAACATGAAAATCAATTACAACTATTTTTAATGGTCACAAACAGTTTTTTTTTGTGAGAAATTATAAGTTACAATTTTTTTTATTCTAAAATGCTTCTATAAAATTATCAATTTATAACAATCATGAAACTTCAATTATTTATTTATTTTTTTACATCTAATCTCGATCGTCTATCCATATCTTATGATACAATAGCTCTTTGAACTATTAGAAAAATAATACAAATAGAATTACAATGTTTAACCTAATATATATATATATATATATATATATATATATATATATATATATATATATATATATATATATATATATATATATATATATATATATATATAAAACCTAACTTAATTTCTACCGTCTATCCAAATACTATATGATAAAATAACTCTTCAATCTATTGTAATTGGAATACAAATAGCTAGAATTATAATTCTTAAGCTAATCTATTTATTTAACCTAAATCCTATCTTAGCCGTCTATCCAGATTCTATGATAAAATAAACCCTCAATCTAATTATATTTATAATACAAATAGAATCCTAATTATAATAAATCTGCTTATTAAGAATCCTAATTATAATACACTTGCTTATTAAGAATCCTAATTATAATACAAATCTGGTTATTAAGATTATATAAAACCTAACTCCCACGATTCGACTATCCTGTAAACCCCCGTTCGGCCCCTCTCCCACGCGAGCGCTGCATCTCCCCCGCTCGCCCGCGTTCGCCGCTCGCCACTCACCGGAGATCAACAGTCCGCTCGCCTGCTCGCCCGCTCGCCCGCTCGCCGGAGATCAACAGCGGGCTCTTGTTCGGCTTCTCTCCCACGCGAGCGCTGCATCTCCCCCGCTCGCCCGCGTTCGCCGCTCGCCACTCACCGGAGATCAACAGTCCGCTCGCCCGCTCGCCCGCTCGCCCGCTCACCGGAGATCAACAGCCCGCTCAAGAGCCCGCTCGCCCTCTCAACAGTGCTGTCGTCCGCTCGCCGGCTCGCCCGCTCACCGGAGATCAACAGTGCTGTCGTCCGCTCGCCTGCTCACCGGAGATCATAGCGCCGTCGTCCGCTCGTCCGCTCGCCCGCTCACCAGACATCAACTGCGCTGTCGCCCGGATCGCAGTCGCCCGCTCGCCTGCGCGCTGCAGTCCCTCCGCCCTCCATCCGATCCGCAAGCAACTGCTCGATCTCCGCAGTCCCTCCGATCTGCAAGCACACGAGCGCACCCAGTTGAAGATAGCACACGAGCGCCCGCTGATCCGCATCCAATCTGCACCCGCGCGCCCTCTCCGAAGCAGCACACGATCTCCCTCACGAAGAGCAGCGCCCTCTCTCGCTCGTATCTGCAAGGAACAGTGCCCGTGCCCCCTCGATCCGCAAGGAGCAACTATTTGTGTTCGGCCGCTCTCCAACAGATTTGCGAGGAATCGCTAGGTATGAAGTCACACGAAATTTTTTTTGTGTTAATGTTAACTCAAATTTACAATTTATAAGCTGATGGTTTTTGAACTCAAAAAATTAAGAATATCTAGACGTCCAGTTTACATTATTTAGTTTATCCAACTCACAATCACAATTTTTAGTTTACATTATTTAGTTTATCCAACTTTAGCTCTATAATATTTAAAATCAAACAATCAATTAATATTAAGAGTATTGAAAACCCAACAACTTTCTAATATGTTGTATGTTGAAAATGAAGTTTTTCTTGTCAAGAATCCAAACATAGGCTAGATATTTTACCTACTAAATTTTTATTTATATTTAAAACTCCACTAGAGTTCTTTTGTTGTGTTGGGTTTAACGGCTGTAAAGAAATCGGTAAGTTTAGTAAACTTTTCTGAGTTCATCACTTCTTAGTAGCTATTCGTAGATACAACAAGATAAATAGTTATAACTAAAAATATAATGGAATAAATGGTAGAATATCATTAGACCTTCAAATTATTACTTAAAATTAACCTTAAACCAATAGTGTCTGCTATGTTATTAACCTTTTGTAGTCCTCTTCTGGAATAATAGCTATAGCTACTAAGGACTTCGACTATTAAGGTAACTTTTAAAGCAATGAAAGTATTAGGAAATAGCTTATACCAGTGTGGTGTGTGTGCATGGCGAAGGAGGACCAGGAAAGAGTACAAGTGCAATTTTGACATATAAGAACCAAAATAGAGGCAGTTAATGACCCCGGCCAACATTTAGCGAAATCTAGTATAAGGAATGTTTTTTTTAATCTTAGGATTAATTTTTAATATTGTGAAAGCATTGAACATAAGTAATAGCTTATTGGAAATATATTGTATTATTAAGTTTAAAGTAATAAAAAAGGAATTAATTTTATTTGTTTTTCACACGTTGCCAAGGGCGTGCACGCACCATGGTGCAAGGGCGCCCGCGTCCACGGTGCGAGGGCGCACGCACCTGTGAAAGATGTAGCTACCCTGAGTCTGCATGGTTCTTCTCTTAGAGAGAAAAGAAAAATGGAAGAAAAAATACAAATCTTTATTAACGTTCATTCTTCTATTCCTAATACAACCTATCCATTGTTATGTTGCAACTCATGTAGGTAAGGATGGTAGACAAGAAATGGATGGAGATTCCCAATAGAGCAAGCATTGAATATATAAAAGGAGTCGATGATTTTCTTGATTATGCTTTTTCACAGCCTGGAGTCACAGATAGAGTACGTTGTCCATGTAACAAATGCAGGAATACTGTTTATAAATTTCGCAAGGAAGTGAGACTTGACTTATTTAAGAAAGGTATTGTGAACAATTATAAAGTATGGGTGCTTCACGGAGAAAAGTATAGGGAACATGTTGATTCATCAAATATTATAGATGCTAGTCATCAGGATGCAGAAAATCATATGGATCAAGATGATATAATAGGAGTAATACATGATACATTCGGCTACAAAAATGTATCAGTTGAAAAAGAAGGTGACAGTAGCGATCCACAAGAGCCAAATGAGGAAGCCAAAAAATTCTATCGGTTACTTGAAGATGCTGATGTCAAATTATACCCCACTTGTGAAAAATTGACAAAGTTGTCATTTATAGTTAAGTTACTACACATTAAATGTCTTAATAACTTGAGTGATACAACAATTGATGATTTGTTAAAACTTTTTAAAGAAGCTCTTCCAAATGATGCATTGATACCGGATTCTTATTACGAGGCAAGAAAAATTATTCGCGATTTAGGTCTCGATTACATCAAAATAGATGCATGTAAGAATGATTGCATCTTATATTGGAGGGAGCATGCAGATACACAATCATGTCCTACTTGTGGACTTTCTCGATGGAGAGATTCAAATAAACGTTCAAAAATTCCACATAAAGTACTTCGTTACTTTCCATTGAAAACAAGACTACAAAGGTTATTTATGTGCAAAGATGTAGCTAAAGAAATGAAATGGCATAAAGAGAAACGTATCGATGATGGCATAATGAGGCATCCAGCTGATTCAATTGCTTGGAAATCATTTGATGAGCAGTATAAGGTTTTTGCTGGAGATTCGAGGAATGTCAGGCTCGGCTTAGCAAGTGACGGTTTTCAACCTTACGGTAATATGAGCTCTTCACATAGTATTTGGCCAGTGGTTCTTGTACCATATAATTTGCCTCCATGGTTATGTATGAAGCAATCGTACTTCATGATGTCACTTCTTATTCCCGGTCCAAAGTCTCCAGAAAATGATATTGATGTTTATTTAGAGCCACTTGTTGAGGAGTTAAAAGGCCTATGGGAAGATGGAGTATATACATATGATGCACACAATCAACAAAATTTTAAATTACATGCTGCTATTTTGTGGACTATTAATGATTTTCCTGCGTATGCTAATTTATCTGGATGGTCTACGAAAGGAAAACTAGCTTGTCCTTGCTGTCACAAAGATACTTCTTCACTCTCGATTCGTAGCAAATTATGTTATATAGATCATCGTCGTTTTTTGCCACAAAATCATCCGTGGAGAAATAATACAAAAATATTTAATGGAAAAAAGGAGGATAGAGTTGCTCCAGAGATGTTAACAGGAGAAGGCGTGCTTGATCAACTACGTCCTTTCAAAAATATTATTTTTGGAAAAGGACTTAAAAGAAAACGGAGTGAGTCAAATATTGTATATAATTGGAAGAAGAAAAGTATATTTTTTAATTTGCCTTATTGGAAAAATCTCAGATTGCGCCACAATATTGATGTAATGCATACTGAAAGAAATATTTCGGATAATATTATAGGAACGGTGATGAATATTAAAGGGAAGACCAAAGACACTTTAAAAAGTCGGTATGATCTTATTGATATGGGAATTAGAAAGAAACTTCATCCTTATTTTGATGATAAAGGTCAAGTACGTTTACCTCATCCTTCTTATGCTTTATCATCGGATGAGAAGATAATTTTTTGTAAATTTCTGGCTAATTTAAAAGTTCCAGATGGATTCTCAGCGAACATATCTCGATGTGTAAATATTGATGGGAAAACAATATCTGGTTTGAAGTGTCATGATCATCATATTCTTCTACAACGAGTTTTACCGCTTGCCATACGTGGATTGTTACCGAAGGATGTCTGTGAACCACTGATTGAGCTGAGTAACTTTTTCAGAATATTATGCTCAAAGTCATTACGACATGATGATTTAGATCAACTTGAAAGTCAGATTGTATTAACATTATGCAAACTTGAGATAATATTTCCACCTTCTTTTTTCGATGTGATGATTCACTTACCGGTTCACTTAGCAAGAGAGGCAAAGATTGCTGGTCCAGTACAATATCGATGGATGTATCCAATTGAAAGGTAATTATCATTGCTTACGTAATTAGAATTTGAAATGGTTTATTTAGCTTTAAATTATAAAACTTTATTTGATTATATTTGTTTATTATAGGTATCTACGAACACTTAAGTCATATGTTCGCAATAAATCTCGCCCTGAAGGATCGATTGCAGAAGGATATATTGCGGATGAGTGCTTAACATTTTGTTCCAGATATCTTCATGGTGTTCGTACTAGATTCAATCGAGCTCCACGAAATGATGATGATCATACTATTAAGACGGGGCTAGCTATTTTTGAAAGGAACGGTGCTGCGAAAGGAGCGTACAAGTCACACTATCTTAATAACGAGGAATTTATTCAAGCACAAATGTATGTACTCCAAAATTGTGAAGAAGTTTGGCCATTTATCACGTAAGTAAAGAAAAAATATTTTAAAGTAAAATAATCAGGTTGATAATTCTAACTACTATTATTAAACTTTTCTACTTGTTCTTTCACAGCGAGCATAAAAATGACATGCAAAATAAAAATGCAAGAACTGGAGCTGAGAGACACATTAAAGAGTTTCCATCATGGTTTTATAAATGTGTAGGCATTCATTTTTTAATCCCTTTTGAATATAGATCAATTTTGTGTAAGAGTTATAAAAATGTTGTTTAACATGGTTCATTATATTCTTTGTTAAATAGGTATCGAAGCTTCATTCCGAAGGACTTGCAAATGATGATCTATTTAATTTATCTATTGGTCCACAAAAGTTGTGTCATCGATATTCGATGTATGTTGTAAATGGTTTTCGATTTCACACACGAGATCGTTCATTGGGAAAGAAAACTCAAAATAGTGGCGTGGTTGTTAGAGGGGATGATTCATCTTCTGAAAAGGAATATTATGGGGTTTTAGAAGATATTATTGAGTTATCATATATTGGAGGTAAAAAAGTCACTCTTTTCAAGTGTCATTGGTGGGATGTAGCCCACCTGGGAAGAGGATATAAGGTTGATAAATATGGATTTACAACGGTGAATATTAATGGGTCTTTGAGCAGCAATGAGCCTTTTGTATTAGCATGTCAAGCGGAACAAGTTTTTTATGTTGAAGATCTTGCAAATAAGGATTGGCTTGTTGTGGTCAAAACAAAACCTCGTGATTTTTATAATATGCCACTAAGCACAAACAGTTTGGACACTGAAGATGTAGATATTTCAGAAGATGAAGATGCTTATCAAGAAGAGGAATTTGATCGTGCCTTCAATATCAACCAAGCCATAGAAAATGATAATATCTCAGTAATGCTTACGAGAGATGATATCGAACCTGAACATGTTGATGCTGATATAGAGAAAGATATGAGAAGTTCAAATGTACAAGAATTTATTAGTGATAGTGATGATGATATTGACATGTTACATAATGTAGATGATGATATTCATGATTTTTCATCAGACAGTTATTCATCTGATCAATAAATGATGTTTCTAGATTTTTTCATTATCTTTTATGGAATTTTCACGGTTTTATTTCACTTTTGTTTACTTCTTTGTTTAAATATTCATTTGTTTTGTAATTGTTATTAATTCAAGGATGTATTTATGTCTTTCTATGAATTATAATTTATTGTCTGAAATTATTGAGCTAACACATTTTTTCTGTTATAGAATAAGATATGTCTAACAGAGGAAGAGGAGGATATGTAAAGAATTCTAGGCGTGATAAGGGAAAAAATCCTTATAATGAAGCTACTTCCCCTTTAAATGTGCAGCAAGAGCCACAATCAATAACACAAAGACAAGTAGGCAGTCCACTTCTATCAATACAACCACAATCAGAGAATCAACTTCTACAAGTAGATAGAGAATCCCCAAGCAGTGCAGGTATACATATTTATTTAATTAATTGATATGCAAATTTTAATTTCATCTAAAAAACTAATATTGCTATTTCTTTTAGTAGCCTCTTGTACTATAAATAATAGAGGAGTCAGAGGAAAATATAAAAGTTACAAGGTTGATGAGAAGATAAAAATTGGTGGCCAAAAATTAAACGTTGATATACCTGAGGATATTCTGAGAGCAGTAGGAGACAATGCCAGAGATATCGTTAATTATTGTGGATTAACGGTTCGAAATTATGCTCCCTTAAACGTTAATCGTTGGCAAGACGTTGTCAATGTTGTGGGTGAACAAATGTTACAACTAGTGAAGGTACATAAGTGAAGTTTTTCTAATGATTTCGTAAATATCAAGTACTTAATGTTTTATTTACTTTTATTTCTAACTAAGATCTCCATGCAGGAAAAGTTTAAGGTTGATCCACGTAATGATCTTCGGTTTGATGCATTCATACTCTCCACAATGCAACGGCTATACAGGTGTTGGAAAAGTCGTTTGCATTTGACTTATAAAAGATTCGACACAGATGAAGAAAGAATGGCAAACATTCCTAGAGATATATCCCCAGAAGCGTGGAATGCTTTAATTCAATATTATTCTTCTGACTCATTTCAGGTCATGACTTTAGCTATGACTGATATTTTTTAATTATAATATTTGTTAATATTATTAATTAATGTTATAGTACTAATAATGTTTTATTACTGTATTTTAGAAAATAAGCAAGCAGAATTCAGATAACAGGGCAAAATTGAAGACAAAACATTCATGTGGAACCAAATCATTTGCGGAGGTTGAAGAATCAACTGTAAGTAAATTAAAATATATACTATGATAATATAAATCATATCTTCATTGGTCTATAAATATTTTGATTATAATGTAATAATACATGTCTCATAAAAACAGAGGAATCCAATAACGGGTGAGAAAGCAGAACCAGATGATATTTGGTTAAAACAGCACACTAAATTGAATGCGCAAGGAGATTTACAGTGGTCTGATGCGAAATCACAAGAAATACATGTCAGTGTTTATATTATCTCTACTTTATGTTGCACTTATTTACATTCATTTATATTGATTCCTCAGTTGAATCCATATATGTCCGTAGTTTTGCATTTATTTACATTCATTTATATATATTCCTCAGTTGTATCCATATCTGTCCGGAGTTTGAATTATGCACTTTATTAAGTAGGAATTGTACCAAATCAACCTGAATTACATTGAAATTTAATATCCTATTTTAGGATTATGTTTTTAAACTCTCATAAAAATTTCACTTTAATTGGTTGTGATTATGAACTCGAACTAAATTTTTTCTCAGCTGCACCGGTATCGGACTGGTGCATAAGTGGTGCACTAAATTGATTACAAATTATAACAAACAACCATGGATAGCTTTAAAATTTTATATTCTGTTTTATAAGTTTGCTTTATTACTCTCATAAAAATGTCATAGTAATTTGATGATATTTTACTGAAAAGTAGATATATTCCTCAATTGTATCCATATCTGTCCGGAGTTTGAATTGTGCACTTTATTAAGTAGGAATTGTACCAAATAAACCTGAATTACATTGAAATTTAATATCCTATTTTAGGATTATGTTTTTAAACTCTCATAAAAATTTCACTTTAATTGGTTGTGATTATGACCTCGAACTAAATTTTTTCTCAGCTGCACCGGTATCGGACTAGTGCATAAGTGGTGCACTAAATTGATTACAAATTATAACAAACAACCATGGATAGCTTTAAAATTTTATATTCTGTTTTAGAAGTTTGTTTTATTACTCTCATAAAAATTTCATAGTAATTTGATGATATTTTGACTGAAAAGTAGATATATTCCTCAGTTGTATCCATATCTGTCCGGAGTTTGAATTATGCACTTTATTAAGTAGGAATTGTACCAAATCAACCTGAATTACATTGAAATTTAATATCCTATTTTAGGATTATGTTTTTAAACTCTCATAAAAATTTCACTTTAATTGGTTAAGATTTTGTCCTCTAACTTGAATTTGTATTATGTTTTTGGAGTTTGTTTTGACCATTGTTACTAATGCCTCTATTTATTATTATTTAATTATAGGAAAAACTACATGAGCTTGTCGTGAAACAAACACAAGATGATGAACCTCAGATGTCTCGTGATGACATGTTGCTTCATGTGCTTGGTGAGAAATCAGGATATTTTCGAGGAAAAGGAGCAGGGAAAAGGCCTCCAAGTAAAAGACCTCGGCAGGATGTTCAGGAGCAAGTAGAGAAGGCTATAAGTGATGCTAGAGAGACAATGATGGTTGAAGTGGCTCAAAAAATTAGAGAAGAAGTTCAGATAGAGTCAGATGAGAAATTAAAGAAACAGCTAGATGAGTCAGATAAGAAGTTGAAGACAAAGCTACAAGAGGTACGAGCTGAAATTAGAGCTGAGATGCAAGCTGAGTTCGAGTCCATGTTTCAAGAGAGAATGGCTTCTTTTATTGGTTCTATATCACAATCAAAAAATTGATTTTTATGTATTTATATGGATTTAATACTTTGCTGCGGACAAAAACAAGTTACAATTTGTGCAAAACTGGATTGTTTTTCTTACGAATATTTTAGCATGTTTATGTGATGAATTTTATTTTTCTATTATACATCATTGATATATATATCAGCTAATTATAAAGCATCTCCTGTGAATTTGGTGTTTGAAAATATGAATGATTGTATATGAATGACTGTATATATTGTATTTGTAACAGATATATGTATTAGCTATTTGAAGATGCAATTAGTGACACTATTAGAAACTTGTCACTAATAATTACCTATTTGTGACAATATTTGTCGTCACTAATTTTGTAATTAATGTCATTATATAATATTATATATATATATAGTGACAAATAGACATTTTTCTGTGACACGTATTGTTATCACAAATTAGATTTAGTGATGACGAACATCGTCACTAAAGAGTTATAATAGTGACAATATAATAGTTTTTCTGTCACAAGTTTCATTGTCACAAATACGATTTAGTCATGTTGAAAGTCGTCACTGAAGCGTCGAAATAGTGACGATATAATAACTTTTTAGTGACAACTATTGTTGTCACCAATACGAATTAGTGACGATATTAGTTGTCATAAAAAAAATGTTATAGTGACAATCTAGTTAGTGTTTTGTGACAAGTCATCGATGTCACTGAAAACTAAGTCGTCACTGAAGAGTCATAATAGTGACGATATAATAACTTTTTAGTGACAACTATTATTGTCACAAATACAAATTAGTGACGATATTAGTTGTCACAAAAAAAATATTATAGTGACAATCTATTTAGTGTTTTGTGACAAGTCATAGTTGTCACTGAAAACTATTTTCAGTGACGGGCACTAAAAGTCGTCACAAAAACCTTCAGTGATGGCCACATAAGCGACGAGACTTAGTCGTCACTAAACTCGTCACTAAATATTTTCAGTGACAACTTGACGACTTTCAGTGACGACTTTTGTCGTCACTAAAAGCCCATTTTCTTGTAGTGTTTGTTAATCCTCTAGACTAAGGAAAGAGTAAGAATCGCAAAAACACCCTAGATCCCTGTGGGACGACCTGTACAGCGCTACACCGACACTGTGCGCTTGCAGTAATTTATCACATCAAGTTTTTGGCGCCGTTGCCGGGGATCAACGGTGTTTTTCTTGCTTTTTCTAACGTTTTACGGTTTAACAGTGTGTGTTGAGTGTGTATAGATCTGGAACTTTAGATACAGGATATACAAAGTGAAGGAAAGCGTTGTGGAAGTGCACTGCAAAAATCCGAGAGGTAACCTCCCAGATTTGGCCGCTAAATAGCGGTAAATACCGCTATTTAGCGGCAATATCTTTCCGTTTCTCCCTAAAATTTTGTGTATTTCTGTATTTATTGTTCTTGATTCTACAAAAAAAATTATAAAAAATTATAAAAATCATATTTCAATTGTTTTTATTTTTTCTTTTCCATCTCTTTCCCTCTCCGCCTTCTTCAAAACAAACAAAAAAAAATTAAAAAAAAATGTTTCAAAATCAAACTGGTTGCAATCATTGTCGTGATCCATACCATAATTATTATCAGTGTCCATGGATAGGAAGTTCGCTAGGACTAGGTCATAAACAAATTCACAATACATATAATAAACCTACGAGCGCTTCTTATACACAAAATTACAATTATGAATGGATGAATAATTCTAATTTTGCATATAATCAAGAGCCATATCAAGATAATTCTCCATCTGATCCTTTCTTTATGGGCTATTTATCTTCATGTTCTACATTCAATCATGAACAAGATATTCAATTGAACATGTTAGATGAAAGATTAAAAAGATTAGAAGCGAGATATGTATGTCATGAGAATCTACCTCCAACCACTTCATATCTGTCATCAAATATGTACATGGATCCATCATATCATTCTTCAAATTTCACTCATGATCTCGAGATGCAATCATTTGAGAAAAATAAGGAAAATTACGATCATGAGTCCAAGGAACGAAAATGTAGAATAGAGGAAGATATGGAAGTTTTGCTAAAATCATCATCTCAAAAATCATCCTCTAAAATTGAATCTTGTATGGAAGATCTTCTCAAAGCGATTTCTCAAGCTAAACTTTTTATAGATCAACCATCTAATAGTTTGAACGTATCTGACTCAAACGAGCAATCACTCCAGTCATCTTCTGAAGTAGATATGATTCAAAATGAATTAAATAGTTTTGTGCATGATGAGTCTATAATTCAACATTGTGATCAACCTATTTTAGACCATTGTGGCAATAATTATGAAGAAACCAGTGATAAAGAAAATATTTTGCTTGCTAGTGACACATTATCATTTGATTCTTTTGATGGAAATTGTGAAGAAATTTGTGAAGAAGAATTTTTATCCATTCATAATAACTTGACTAATGATAAGTCTACTAGTATGGCATTTTCTTTTAAGAATTTTGATGACAGGTTTGAAGAAAATTTGCATGACAAGCCCCTAACAATTGAGAAAAGGAAGGAACATCAAAAAGAAGAGATCATGGTACCTGATGACTTAAAAGAGCCCTCCAAAATTGAGCTAATGATTCCACAATACCAAAGTGAGTATGTTATTTCACATGTTGATAAAACCAAAATACTTACAAATATGAAAGATGCTCGTGGATGGAATACGAACGATGGTAAAGGTACGCTTTCCAACCTCAAAATTTTATTATTGAATAAAAAAAAAAAGTAGAAAAAAATTGAGAAAAATCAAAAATAAGATGGAGAGATTAAATGCAAAACTGACAAAAAGGCTAAGTTCATCCATATCAAAACATAAAAGGACACATTATGAGAGTGGAAAGCGATCAAGAGGTCGTAACCGTTTGAATTTTCTAATAAGTGTATAATATTTGTATAATAGTTTTCTTTTTTTTATTTTACCACCCTTGGTTTGTGTATGAGGGCATACACAAGTTTAGGTGTGGGGGAGTAGATTAGGAGATTTTTATTTTTTAGGATTTTTAGGATTTTATTTTTGTTTTTTTGATTTTTTTTTTTAGATTTTTGGGTTTCTTTATTTTACACTTTGCTTAGTTTTTAGGGTAACTAACTGAAAAAAAATTTAAAAAAAACTGAAAAGAAAAATAAATTAAAAAAAACTTATGTATTTTTATCAATAGATCAAACTACTTACAGATAAAGGAACAAATTTAGATTTGAAATTGGATAGGAGAGTAGATTGGATGATACACTTTGAATTTTATGAAAAAGATCAAAATCTAAAAAATAAATATTGCTAACAGTAGTTTTGAGGCAAATATACATCTATTTTTCACTTCACAATAGTTTATTAGATTAAGGACAAAAATGATAACGATTGAGTAAGTTTTCTCTCTCTAAAAAAGAAAAAAAGAAAAAAAAAAGAAAAAAAAAGTGAGATTAATGCATTCTTGAGTTTGTATATTAGTGAGATTAATTGATGAAAATATCATAAAAAAAAAGATTTTTCTTTCCTTTGTATAAAATTTCTATTTTTCTTGATTTTCGGTTATCCTTATTTTTCTTTTCTTTATTCCTTAATCTATTTTCTTCTTGAATTTTGTGGGTATATTCACTGCAAACCCTCACGAGACAACACTCGTCCACTAGGGTAACCTAGGGGTTTAAAGGCTTATTGCACGTGCTAAGTGCAATCGCGATTCCTGCGAAAGTGAGTTAGGATTTTTATTTTTCTTTTTAGATTTACGTTTTGCTCGAGGACTAGCAAAAGATAGGTGTGGGGGTGTGATGAATATCATATATTGTATTTTTCCTCTCATACTTTATCTATTTTTGTATATAAATAAATGCTACTCGGGTATTTTTAGTGCCTTTTTTAGGTAATTCGATTCATACAAGGAGATGGCAAGAAATCAATGTTGGAGTAGGAAATCAGAGTCCGAAAAGTTTCTAAAGTGAGAAAAACTACGAGATTACGATGTTACAGAGATGCAAAGTCAAATACAGTCAAGGAAATATAATGAACAAGACAAGAAACGGACGTGGAAGAAATTTCAATTGAGTTACTCGAAATAAAACCGCTATTTAGCGGTTTTAGCCGCCATTTAGCGGCAAACTGTGGGCCCCACACGCTGAATTTTCTTCCCTAGCTTCGATGTAATTTTTTGACTTTATAGTTATGCTAGAATTAGGGTTTGATTTCCGAAGCCTATATATTGGCTGTATCCTTGTATTCTAGGTTTTATGCAGTAGTTAATGTAGATTAGGATTTAGTTTGTACTCGTATTTCATTAATAAAATTAAGGTTTTGCTGAAGGAGTGGCGCCCACAATACCGTGCTCCAGAGGTAAGCCATTGTTTTGAGATCTTTATTTGCTTTCTAGATAGATTTAATTGCTTTCTAGTATAGATTTATTTGCTTCCTAGATTATATTTAATTGCTTTCTAGAATCATGAGTAGCTAATTAGTTTAGCTCTAGGATGTAGATGAAGCTAGGATCCAACATGTAATTGCTTTCTAATATCTTTCTTCTTGAATAAAAATAAATAAAGACATGATTTTTCTCTAAAAGGATTAAAATACAAGAACTCGAAGATTAAGACTTTGATAGGTTATACTTGAATTAGATTTCTTGATAGCCTATGCTTAGTTAGGGTTTGGGGTTGTTGATTTTATCTTTTTCATTGAATTATCTAAAGATTTAGTTTGTTTTTATGAGAAGTAGTATTTTTGATGAGTTATACTTGCACACCACTTGATAGCTCATACTTAGGGCACTTTACATAAAGATTAAACTAAAAAGATCAAATTTTTATGAAAGAAGAAGATTGTAGAAGTAAATACATGGTTGGAAACTAGTGGATTCTAGATCCTAGGCTATTTAGATTAATCCAACTTCAACCTAAAATCCTTTGTTAATCCTCTAGACTAAGGAAAGAGTAAGAATCGCAAAAACACCCTAGATCCCTGTGGGACGACCTGTACAGCGCTACACCGACACTGTGCGCTTGCAGTAATTTATCACATCAAGTTTTTGGCGCCGTTGCCGGGGATCAACGGTGTTTTTCTTGCTTTTTCTAACGTTTTACGGTTTAACAGTGTGTGTTGAGTGTGTATAGATCTGGAACTTTAGATACAGGATATACAAAGTGAAGGAAAGCGTTGTGGAAGTGCACTGCAAAAATCCGAGAGGTAACCTCCCAGATTTGGCCGCTAAATAGCGGTAAATACCGCTATTTAGCGGCAATATCTTTCCGTTTCTCCCTAAAATTTTGTGTATTTCTGTATTTATTGTTCTTGATTCTACAAAAAAAATTATAAAAAATTATAAAAATCATATTTCAATTGTTTTTATTTTTTCTTTTCCATCTCTTTCCCTCTCCGCCTTCTTCAAAACAAACAAAAAAAAATTAAAAAAAAATGTTTCAAAATCAAACTGGTTGCAATCATTGTCGTGATCCATACCATAATTATTATCAGTGTCCATGGATAGGAAGTTCGCTAGGACTAGGTCATAAACAAATTCACAATACATATAATAAACCTACGAGCGCTTCTTATACACAAAATTACAATTATGAATGGATGAATAATTCTAATTTTGCATATAATCAAGAGCCATATCAAGATAATTCTCCATCTGATCCTTTCTTTATGGGCTATTTATCTTCATGTTCTACATTCAATCATGAACAAGATATTCGATTGAACATGTTAGATGAAAGATTAAAAAGATTAGAAGCGAGATATGTATGTCATGAGAATCTACCTCCAACCACTTCATATCTGTCATCAAATATGTACATGGATCCATCATATCATTCTTCAAATTTCACTCATGATCTCGAGATGCAATCATTTGAGAAAAATAAGGAAAATTACGATCATGAGTCCAAGGAACGAAAATGTAGAATAGAGGAAGATATGGAAGTTTTGCTAAAATCATCATCTCAAAAATCATCCTCTAAAATTGAATCTTGTATGGAAGATCTTCTCAAAGCGATTTCTCAAGCTAAACTTTTTATAGATCAACCATCTAATAGTTTGAACGTATCTGACTCAAACGAGCAATCACTCCAGTCATCTTCTGAAGTAGATATGATTCAAAATGAATTAAATAGTTTTGTGCATGATGAGTCTATAATTCAACATTGTGATCAACCTATTTTAGACCATTGTGGAAATAATTATGAAGAAACCAGTGATAAAGAAAATATTTTGCTTGCTAGTGACACATTATCATTTGATTCTTTTGATGGAAATTGTGAAGAAATTTGTGAAGAAGAATTTTTATCCATTCATAATAACTTGACTAATGATAAGTCTACTAGTATGGCATTTTCTTTTGAGAATTTTGATGACAGGTTTGAAGAAAATTTGCATGACAAGCCCCTAACAATTGAGAAAAGGAAGGAACATCAAAAAGAAGAGATCATGGTACCTGATGACTTAAAAGAGCCCTCCAAAATTGAGCTAATGATTCCACAATACCAAAGTGAGTATGTTATTTCACATGTTGATAAAACCAAAATACTTACAAATATGAAAGATGCTCGTGGATGGAATACGAACGATGGTAAAGGTACGCTTTCCAACCTCAAAATTTTATTATTGAATAAAAAAAAAAAAGTAGAAAAAAATTGAGAAAAATCAAAAATAAGATGGAGAGATTAAATGCAAAACTGACAAAAAGGCTAAGTTCATCCATATCAAAACATAAAAGGACACATTATGAGAGTGGAAAGCGATCAAGAGGTCGTAACCGTTTGAATTTTCTAATAAGTGTATAATATTTGTATAATAGTTTTCTTTTTTTTATTTTACCACCCTTGGTTTGTGTATGAGGGCATACACAAGTTTAGGTGTGGGGGAGTAGATTAGGAGATTTTTATTTTTTAGGATTTTTAGGATTTTATTTTTGTTTTTTTGATTTTTTTTTTTAGATTTTTGGGTTTCTTTATTTTACACTTTGGTTAGTTTTTAGGGTAACTAACTGAAAAAAAATTTAAAAAAAACTGAAAAGAAAAATAAATTAAAAAAAACTTATGTATTTTTATCAATAGATCAAACTACTTACAGATAAAGGAACAAATTTAGATTTGAAATTGGATAGGAGAGTAGATTGGATGATACACTTTGAATTTTATGAAAAAGATCAAAATCTAAAAAATAAATATTGCTAACAGTAGTTTTGAGGCAAATATACATCTATTTTTCACTTCACAATAGTTTATTAGATTAAGGACAAAAATGATAACGATTGAGTAAGTTTTCTCTCTCTAAAAAAGAAAAAAAGAAAAAAAAAAGAAAAAAAAAGTGAGATTAATGCATTCTTGAGTTTGTATATTAGTGAGATTAATTGATGAAAATATCATAAAAACAAAGATTTTTCTTTCCTTTGTATAAAATTTCTATTTTTCTTGATTTTCGGTTATCCTTATTTTTCTTTTCTTTATTCCTTAATCTATTTTCTTCTTGAATTTTGTGGGTATATTCACTGCAAACCCTCACGAGACAACACTCGTCCACTAGGGTAACCTAGGGGTTTAAAGGCTTATTGCACGTGCTAAGTGCAATCGCGATTCCTGCGAAAGTGAGTTAGGATTTTTATTTTTCTTTTTAGATTTACGTTTTGCTCGAGGACTAGCAAAAGATAGGTGTGGGGGTGTGATGAATATCATATATTGTATTTTTCCTCTCATACTTTATCTATTTTTGTATATAAATAAATGCTACTCGGGTATTTTTAGTGCCTTTTTTAGGTAATTCGATTCATACAAGGAGATGGCAAGAAATCAATGTTGGAGTAGGAAATCAGAGTCCGAAAAGTTTCTAAAGTGAGAAAAACTACGAGATTACGATGTTACAGAGATGCAAAGTCAAATACAGTCAAGGAAATATAATGAACAAAACAAGAAACGGACGTGGAAGAAATTTCAATTGAGTTACTCGAAATAAAACCGCTATTTAGCGGTTTTAGCCGCCATTTAGCGGCAAACTGTGGGCTCCACATGCTGAATTTTCTTCCCTGGCTTCGATGTAATTTTGTGACTTTATAGTTATGCTAGAATTAGGGTTTGATTTCCGAAGCCTATATATTGGCCGTATCCTTGTATTCTAGGTTTTATGCAGTAGTTAATGTAGATTAGGATTTAGTTTGTACTCGTATTTCATTAATAAAATTAAGGTTTTGCTGAAGGGGTGGCGGCCACAATATCGTGCTCCAGAGGTAAGCCATTGTTTTGAGATCTTTATTTGCTTTCTAGATAGATTTAATTGCTTTCTAGTATAGATTTATTTGCTTCCTAGATTATATTTAATTGCTTTCTAGAATCATGAGTAGCTAATTAGTTTAGCTCTAGGATGTAGATAAAGCTAGGATCCAACATGTAATTGCTTTCTAATATCTTTCTTCTTGAATAAAAATAAATAAAGACATGATTTTTCTCTAAAAGGATTAAAATACAAGAACTCAAGATTAAGACTTTGATAGGTTATACTTGAATTAGATTTCTTGATAGCCTATGCTTAGTTAGGGTTTGGGGTTGTTGATTTTATCTTTTTCATTGAATTATCTAAAGATTTAGTTTGTTTTTATGAGAAGTAGTATTTTTGATGAGTTATACTTGCACACCACTTGATAGCTCATACTTAGGGCACTTTACATAAAGATTAAACTAAAAAGATCAAATTTTTATGAAAGAAGAAGATTGTAGAAGTAAATACATGGTTGGAAACTAGTGGATTCTAGATCCTAGACTATTTAGATTAATCCAACTTCAACCTAAAATCCTTTGTTAATCCGCTAGACTAAGGAAAGAGTAAGAATCGCAAAAACACCCTAGATCTCTGTGGGACGACCTGTACAGCGCTACATCGACACTGTGCGCTTGCAGTAATTTATCACATCACTGACAGATAGAGAGGAAAATAATTTGCCTTTATTTATAAAAGAAGGAGAGATTACAAAGAGGGAGTTATAACTCTCCCAAAAGCTTTTACATGATCAACTTGTCAATAACCAAACAGTAAGACTTCTCTACGGCGTGTTGAAGCTCAGTTCCCTGGTTCACATGCAAAAGAATTCAAGATTTCTCTGCGGGGTGTTGAAGCTCAGTTTCCTGGTTTACATGCAAAAGATCTCCTCCGCAAATGTCAATTAGGATCTGTCATCCGAATGAAGCACGAGAGGAAAGGAAAGTGCTACACTGAAGCGCAATTCTGAACTGCAAGTGCTGCAATTCTGCACTGCAAGTGCTGCAGCTCCTTATTTACAGCCCCTACTGGAGTTTATCTCTCGGAGCCAGAGCTTGAAACCTGTAACTATGTTGTAAAGCATATGCTTCTGACTTCCTTAGAGTTACTCTTGCTGATGAAGATCGATGGACCCGCATATGTTCCTCTTCAGAAAGGACTGGACTTACTGCAAAAGGAACAGAGTTTCCAAAAGAGTGAAAACGCGGAGCTAAGCAACTCCGCGCACAGTTGAAGAAATAGCCTCGCGCTTTAAACGCAGAGGATGATGCGATAACTTCGCGTAAAGGGGGACAAGATTTCTTTCTGCTCTTTCCTTCTCTTTCAGATTCATCGCGACTGCTAATCAAAGATAGCCTCGCAATTCATAGCGACTGCTAATCAAAAATTGCCTCGCAATTCATAGCGACTGCTAATCAAAGATAGCCTCGCAATTCATAGCGACTGCTAATCAAAGATAGCCTCGCAATTCATCGCGACTGCTAATCAAAGATAGCCTCGCAATTCATCGCGACTGCTAATCAAAGATAGCCTCGCAATTCATAGCGACTGCTAATCAAAGATAGCCTCGCGGATTCATTGAGACTACTAGTAAAGCCCCGCGTTTCAAGCACAGGGACGACACAATAAAACGGCGATCTCGCCGACAAGATAAGCAATCGTCTAGATTAAACCAAGCCAAAATATCTCAGAATGGTTCTTAGAAAACCAAGAGATGAGGTTTTTACGTTCGGAAGACCTTGCATAGACTGGTTCGCTGTTGCGTTTACCTTCACGGCTGCTGCCATTAACGCCGGCCAACTTGCGAAAAGCCAAACTCCTCTGGAGAGACATCCTATGGAGAATTAAACGAAGATCAGTTGAAGATCATTCGTGAGTCACTCGAGTTCTCAGAAATTCTTCGGATGAGATGAAGAAGAAGATGAGCCGGGAGCTCTATTTAAACAGAATTTCCGTCGCTTATTATTCGGCATAGAAATTCAGGGTAATTAATGACATAATTATTCATTTCACTGAAAACGAAGTGAAGCTGATTAGCTCCGCGTAAGCGAGCATAACGCGAGATAGACTTGGTATTCTAACTCCGCGTTTCAGTTTAAATATCCAAAGTATTTCAAAATCTGCTGAAGTCTAAGCCATTTTGAAAACTTTGGAGGAGGTTCTGTTGGCAGTGAAAATTTCTAAGTTAAAAGAATTTTCCACAACAGAACGCGGAGCTAATTCAATAGCCCCGCGTTTGGTTATATTAACCCTGCGTTTGAATAAAACGCGGAGATGTTTAATAGCTCCGCGTTGATTCCGCAGTCTGGCTTGTATTAGCCTCGCGTTTGAGTAAAACGCGGAGATGATCAATAGCTCCGCGTTAGCTCCGCATTTTGGTTATTTAGCTTCGCGTTTTGATGTGATTAAAACTCCGCGTAAGCAGATAACCAGAATCTCAAATTGATTGAGATTATGATTCTGGGCTTATCCAAATACCCGAATCAAGTCTAATCAGAATTCCATCAAAACTAAGATATTTGATTGGAATCCCTGATAAAGACGAGTTCTATTTAGATAGAAACTCTTGCATTATAAATACCTTCTTGGTGAAACCCTAGGGGTCTTCTTTTTGGCATCGGAAGTCTCCTATCGATCCTTTGGCAATTCAAGTACGCGAGAGTGCCTTGAAGCCTTTGCGGATCATCTTCTGAAATCTTGGAGAATTCAAGTTACGCACAGAGTCTTGAGTTCGTGAAGATCAGAGAAAACCACCATCTTCTTTCTGGCGTTCTTGAGAATTTCGAGTTACGCGAGAGAGTCTTGAACAAATCAAAACCAGATAAGATCGTCTATATTCGGCCGATATCTTTAAAAGAGAAGATTTCAACGTACCGATCGTCCAAAGGAGCTGCTTGACAGATCCCATCACCACACGAAACTATTGTAAAAGAGAGAGATTGAAGTATAAAATCCTCTTGTTTTATCTCTTGTTCACTTCCGTTGTAATCTAAGATGTATTCAATGGAAGGAAGCGAATGAAGTTTTGCGACGAACAACCATCAACAAGTTATGCAGAAATTGATGCATTGGAAGATGACCAGCTTTAACATACTATTAGAGTCGTTTTCGATTTTCTGTATTGTTGTATCAATAAAATTCTGAAAAGGAATTCTTTCTCCTCAGTTGCCAGTGTTCTAAACATTTATTTCGCTGGTATAACAAGTGTTGGTGGAGACAAAAAAGCTAATCGTTATAGACTTATGGTTGTCCAACTCTAGAACTATGTTAACTCTTTATTGAAGATTTGCATCGCTGATAGGTCAGAAATGGTGGAGACCACTTTCCAAAAGCTAATGGAGGAACAACTCAAATTTAGAAAGAAATCAAGGAAAAAGTTGATGCTTGTAAGGTTTGTGTTGACAAGAATCATTCAGATAAACAATCTCTATGTATTCAGATAGAGAATGCTACTTCAATTATTGAAGGCCGTGATCAAGTTATTGTGAGAACTCAGGAAACTATTGCTAAAACTCAGACTTTCCTTGAAAAGATTTCTAAGGAGCGAGAGGATTTAGAGAAGAATCTTGCTAATTTGTCTTTACAGCTTGATAATGTGAACAATGTCCTCTCAACTGCTCAAGCTGAATTAGAGGCATTAGAATCTAAATCAGTAAGCAGTACAACTGCCAACGAAGAGGAGTTACGTAGACAAGCTGCTGTTCAAAGTTATGAAGCCATTCAGTCGGAAATAAGCGATGTAGAAGAGAAAATCAAGGCTCTCATGAATCACTGAATTGTAAAATTTTTTAAGGAGCTCTTGTAATCATTTTTTTTTATAATGAAAACTCAGATTAACCTCATGGATGCAATCTTTCTTTCTAATTTTGTCCAATATAAACTTGGAACAATTTTATTTGTCATCTCATTGAAACTTTGAGCCCAACTCTATGTAAATCTTATCTTGATTTTGACGAAGTGGCATAAAAGATATAACTTTATGCTCAAAAATGCGAATCTACATTTGAATCGTGAGTTCACATATAAGTGTAACTCTGCATTAAAATCTATGGGTTTACATATAAGTGTAACCCTGCATTAAAATCTGCGGATTTACATATAAGTGTAACCCTGCATTAAAATTCGCAGGTTTACATATAAGTGTAACCTTGCATTAAAATCTACAGGTTTACATATTTAGAATGACTTTTTATTAATTTGATTGATTTTTTGGTGCAACGAACTAAGCGTTGCATGCATCCATAAATGACTAGATTTTAATCAAAGATCTCAGCTGAAAATCTCATTTCCTTTGGGAAGATATCGAAGCATCCCATGCAATAATAATAAATCTTATTGAGATTATAGTCGATGATCTCAACCGAAGATTTCTCCTATAAAATATCTTAGCCGAAAATTTCGATCATGAAATCCTATATATAAAGCGCCCAGCCTTTCTTCCAAAAAACTATTCTGACTTAAGAATTCTTCTCTTCTTTTCTAAAGTTCATTCCCAAAGCCAATTCTATTATTGAGTTATGTTCTTCTTCCTTTTCCTTGATCAAGGCAACGGATTGAGGTTGGCATGTCACAAGGCCTCCAAATGATGTCGACCTATTTGTGCCTGGTTTTCTGCCAGGTTTGTTGGAGAAGGAATATCCCATTGAAAAGATCCTTATAATCGTAATTTTCCTTAACTATGGTAAGTTTTCTCATTATGAACATAAATCAAGTATTTTTTTTTATGTTTCTTGACGAGATTTTGAATCTATTACAGGATATAACCGTAATAATTTTTCTTAACAATGACCCACACCCATCTGGTTCTCAAAATTTTCCAATATCTTTGGAGAACTAGAAAATCTCATGCACATTTTCATGAGATAAAAAATTTCAGGTGTGCAGCATTGTTTATTTCCATCCTACCATCCTTTAAAGTAATAATGGTAAATGGTTGTTGGCAACCCCCAATTTCAGCAGTTTCGCAAGTTGTATACTCGGGAACATATATTTGGTACACCCAGATTTGAACTAATCAAGTCATTGGTAATAATGATCATAGCTGAGCAAATAAACTTGAAAGTTTTCAACTATCGGCAGGAGGAGGCTACAGAAACAAGTTTTTTGTCTTTAGTTATAAAGTCATCCTATTTGGGATAATAGATGTTGATAAAAAAAATTTAATGTTCTCTTGAATCAATGATTTGTACTTTATTTCCATTCATTGTATGATATCAAGGACCTCTTTGAATATTGATTTGGAAATGAATAGAATTTTCATTTCAAGAAATTTGTTATCATTTAGTCAGAGGTAACTGTTAACTTGATGATTGATTTTGATTTTTATCATCAGAGATAACTGTTAATTTGATGAACATTTTGATTCTCCAGAATATTGTTCAGAGATAATTATTAACTTGACAATATAAAGTTATTATTCAAACACCCAAAATGGATTTTGTTGCGAATGAATAAGCTTCTTTAATCAGGATAGAAGTAACAATTAACTTTCCTGATTAAGTTAAAATTTGCACTGTTTAGTGACTTATAGTATAACAGTTTCTGAATTGCCAGAGATAATTTTTAACTTAGCAAATTTAGAAGGAAAGAAAAAGAACGTGACTTTACAAAATTTGCACTTTTGCCAGAGATAATTTGTAACTTAGCAAATTTGGAAGAAAAGAAAAAGAATGCGACCTTGCAAAATTCGTGATTTTGCGACAGATAATTTTTAACTTAGTAAATTTGGAGGAAAGAAATTTTTTTTGCCAGAAGTAATTTTTAACATAGCAAATTTGGAGGAAAAGAAATTTTGTTTGCTAGAGCTAATTTTTAATTTAGCAAATTTGGAGGAAAAGAAATATTATTTGCTAGAGATAATTTTTAACTTAGCGAATTTGGAGGAAAACAAAGAACGCGACTTTACAAAATTCACACTTTTTAAGAAACTCTGATTCTAGAATTGCAAATCTCAAACAAGAACGAGTTCGCGGGAGTTTTAGCCTTTTAATTGAATGTTAAGAATAATATTTCTTCAGAATTTTCTCATTGATTGACATCATTATTTTATCACCATTCGGTTTTGCCAAACAATATGCACCATTAGAATAGACTGTATCAATGACGAAAGGTCCTTTCCACTTTGGCTAGAATTTTTCTTTGGATTTCTGATTGGTTATGATTGGTCTTCTTACTGAAAGAACCAAATCTCCTTTTTTAAAAGTTCTCTATCTAAATTTTTTATTAAAGGTTTTGGAGATTCGCGCTTGGTAAAATTCAATACTTTGCTGAGCTTTCAAATGCTTATCATCAAGAACTTCTAACTCCAAATGTCTTTGTCGATGTCTTTCTTCTTGTGTCATTTTGGTTGCTACTGTGACCCTCATCAGTGCCATATATTGCATATTTATAGCCTCAATACTATCTATTTTTGTATTTAAATAATGCCACTCGGTATTTTTAGTTTGTTTTCAGATAATCCGATTTATATAAAGAGATGGCATGAAATCAGAGTTCGATTAAGAAACTAAGCCCAGGAAAAGTTTAAAGAGAGCAAAGTTACAAGATTAGGATACTGCAGAGAGTCAAAGTCCAATAAAATCAAGAGAATCAAGAGAACAAGACAAAAGACTCATGCAGAAGAAAATCCAGAATATTTCTTCAAGGTTTTGCTGCCAAATAGCGCAGAATGCCGCCAATTGGCGGCAGAGTGGGCTCACCTATGGGTGATTTTTCTACGGGGGCTTCGACGTAATTTTGTAAGTTTTCTCTTCTGTTAAAATTAGGATTTGATTTTCCTATATATATATATATATATATATATATATATATATATATATATATATATATATATATATATATATATATATATATATATATATATATATATATATCGTGGTCGTATCCTTGTAATTTGGGGAATATATAGAGATTAATCATAAAAAAGTAGGAGATAGTTTTATACACGGATTTTATGAATAACAATTAGGGTTTGCTTAAGGGGTGACGGCCACAATACCGACTCCAGAGGTAACCTTTGCTTCATATTAATTTTTCTTAGCTAATCTCTTCTAATTGTTTTCTAGTTTAAATTTATGTTGCTTTCTAGATTATATTTAATTGCTTTTATGAATAAAAATAAGATTTTGCTTACTAGAAATATGAGTAGCTTATTTAGCTTAGCTCTAGGAAGTGGATTGATGAGTGCCATATATTGCATATTTATAATCTTCATATTACCTATTTTTGTATATAAATAATGCTACTCGGATATTGTTAGTATGTTTTCAGGAATTTTATTCGTATAAGGAGATGGGATGAAATTAGAGTTGAAGTAAGAAATCAAAATCCGAAAAGTTTCTAAAGTGGGCATGACTACGAGACTACGATGCTGCAGAGATTCAAAGTCGAATACAGTCAGGAATATTAAACGTACAAGACAAGAGTTTCACGTGGAAAAAATTTCAAGAATTTTTAACTTAAATTGGCCACTAATTAGCGGTTTTAGATGCCAAATGGCGGCCCAATGTGGGCCCCATGTGTTGGATTTTTGTCGGTGGTAATTTTGTAGTTTTTTAGTTCTGTTAGAATTAGGGTTTGATTTTTGAAACCTATATATAAGCCGTATCCTTGTATTATAAGGGATTCCTGAAGTTTTGTACTTGTTTTAAATTAATAAAATTAGGGTTTTGCTGAAAGGGTAATGACCACAATACCGTGCTTCAGAGATAAGCCATTGCTTTTAGTTCTTCATTTGTTTTTTAGATAGAGTTAATTGCTTTCTAGTTTAGGTTTAATTGCTTTCTAGATTAGATTTTATTGTGTTCATGAATAAAATCTCAATTTTGCTTATTAGGAACATAAGTAGCTAATTTTCTTTAGCCCTAGGATGTAGATGAAATTAGTTTAATAGATGTAACATAGATTTATCTCATCTTCTTCCTAAAAAGTAATAAAGATATGATTTTTCTATAAATAAATAAAAGATAAAGTTCATAAATCATAATTTTTTGATAGATTATGCTTAATAATATTTTGATAATCTATACATAGATAAAGTTTGGAATTCTTATTCTTTGTTTATTTTTAAAATTATCAATAAAGATTTTTCTATAAATAAATTGAATTGGATAAACTTGTAAATCTAATTTCTTTGATAGGTTATACTTAAGTTCGGTCTTTTGATAGCCTATGCTTAGATTAAGGTTTGAAGTTTATTTCTTTGCTTTTGTTTATAAGATTTTCTAATTGATATGAATTATTTTTAAGAAAAGTGTTATCTTTGATGGTCTATACTTGCACATCACTTGATAGGTCAACTTAGGGGCACTTGATTAAAATCAAATTAAAAAGATCACCTTTTGAATATGTTACTTAACCGGACATAATTAAAAAGTTAGGAAGAAAGAGATAATTCATTGTTAGGCTATTATTCTAATGGATTCGAGATTCTAGGCTAACCTCTAGAACATAAAACTAGTTTTCTCTCGATCTAGAAACTCATAGTTAATCCGTTAGACTAAAAAAAGAGTAAGAAATATAGAAACACCTTAGATCCCTATGGGAGGACCTGTACAGCGCTACATCGACACTGTGCGCTTGCAATTAAATTATCACATCAAGTTTTTGGCGCCGTTGCCGGGGATCGACAGTGTTTTTCTTGGTTTTTCTAACATTTTACGGGTTAATAGTGTGTGTTAAGTGTGCAGCGACCATAAAGTGTAGACACAGGAAGACAGAAAGGATTAACGAAGCATCACATCTCTGCAGCAAAAACCAAAGAGTTAAACTCTTTGTTTTGGCCGCTATTTCGCAGCTAAAACTGCTATTTAGCGGCTCTTCTGGTAACTTCTGAGCCCAAATTTTCTCCAGTTCTGTATTTTGGTTCCTTGGTTTTGTAACAAAATCCAAAAAAAATTATTAGAAACTGTAGGAATTATATTTTTTATTTGATCATATCTATTCCACTGATTTTATCTCCACCACACCCCACTTCTTACATTAGTTTAGGAAATTCACACATATACTCACGGTCGCTGGTTCATGCCACATTGGACCCATGATCAATTTAGTCGACTTGTGAGATCAGATTTGTTCATGGGAGACAAGATGGACTAGCCGATCTCGATCCTTCAGGATCGATGTTACCCGTTGCGCACATCACTTCCATCATGCATAAAACTTCTACATGCAGTGGGTAATCACTATGAATTGAAGCTGCAGTACATCAGTATACTTCCTAAATTCACTGGTTCTGATTCAGAGGACGCATATCTCTTTATCAGTGAATTTCAGGAAGTATGCGTGATGATAAAATTGCAACACTTATCAGAGTACGCAATTAAGCTCCGCTTCATCCCCTTTGCACTTAAGGATAATACGTAGAAGTGGTTGTACAGTATGCTTACTGATTCAATCACTATTTGGGATGAATTTGTTACGATGTTTCTTAAAAAGTATTATCCCACTCATAAGGCGACAAGTATACGAAATCAAATTATCAATTTCGTCAAGTGCCGGGAGAACCCTTCTGGAAATATTAGGTACGGTTCAAGTACTTATTAGCTCAGTGCCCCCACCATGTGATAGAAAAGTGGCGGTTGTGTCAAATCGTGTACGAAGAACTCGATTACACATCCAAAACTCATCTTGAGTCCATGTGTTGATGTGATATTTTACTACAAGCGCACAGTGTTGATGTAGCGCTGTACAGGTCGTCCCACAAGGATCTAAGGTGTTTTTGCGTTCCTTACTTTTTCTTTAGTCTAACAGATTAACTATAAGTTTCTAGATCGAGAGAAGATTAGTTTTAAGTCTTAAAGATTAGCCTAGGATTTCGATTCCATTAGAATAATAGCCTAACAGTGAATTATCTCTTTCTTCCTATCTTTTTAATTATGCACGGTTAAGTAACATATTAAAAAGGTGATCTTTTTAATTTGATTTTAATCAAGTGCCTTTAAGTATGACTTATCAAGTGATGTGCAAGTATAGACCATCAAAGATAATACTTTTATTAAAAATAAATCATATCAAGTAGAAAATCTCATAAACAAGAGAAAAGAAATAAACTTCAAACCCTAATCTAAGCATAGGCTATCAAAAGACCGAACTTAAGTATAACCTATCAAAAAATTTAGATTTACAAGTTTACTCAATTCAATTTATTTATAGGAAAATCTCTATTGATAATTCTAAAAATAAACAAAGAGTATGAATTCCAAACTTCATCTAAGCATAGATTATCAAAATATTAATTAAGCATAATATATCAAAGAATTGTGATTTGTAAACTCTATGTTTTATTTATTTATAGAAAAATCATAACTTTATTTCTTTCTAGTAAGAAGATGAGATAAATCCATATTAAGTCTATTAAACTAACTTCATTTACATCCTAGGGCTAAAGAAAATTAGCTACTCATATTTCTAGTAAGCAATTAAATCTATTTTTTTTATGAAAGCAAATAAATCTAATCTAGAAAGCAATAAAACCTATACTAGAAAGCAATTAACTCTATCTAAAAAACAAATAAATATTAGAAAGTAATGACTTACCTCTGGAGCACAGTATTGTGGCCGTCACCCCTTCAGCAAAACCTTAATTTTATTAAATTAAAACGAGTACAAAACTTTCGGATTCACTTAGAATACAAGGATAGGCCAATATATAGGCTTCGGAAATCAAACCCTAATTCTAGCAGAACTGAAAAACTAACAAATTACATCGAAGCCACGGGAAAAATCTCGGTGCATGGGGCCCATAATTAGCCGCTACATGGCGGTACAAACCGCTAAATAGCGGATAAATTATGCCAAAAAATCATGCAACGTTTTTCTCGTGAACGTCTTGTACTGTATAGTTAATATTACTGACTGTATTCAACTTTGGGTCTCTGTAGCATCGTAGTCTCGTAGTTTTGCTCACTTTAGAAACTTTTCTGGCCTGATTTCCTACTCCAACTTTGATTTCATGCCATCTCCTTGTATGAATCGGATTACCTGCTAAAGACACTAAAAATACCCGAGTAGTATTTATTTATATACAAAAATAAATAAAGTATGAGAGGAAAAAATATAATATATGATATTCATCACACCCCCACACCTATCTTTTGCTAGTCATCGAGCAAAATCTAAACCTAAAAAGAAAAATAAAAATCCTAACTCACTTTCGCAGGAATCGCGATTGCACTTAGCACGTGCAATAAGGCTTTAAACCCCTAGGTTACCCTAGTGGACGAGTTGTGTCTCGTGAGGGTTTGCAGTGAATATACCTACAAAATTCAAGAAGAAAATAGATTAAGGAATAAAAAAAGAAAAATAAGGATAACCGAAAATCAAGAAAAATAGAAATTTTATACGAAGGAAAGAAAAAATCTTTTTTTCATGATATTTTCATTAATTAATTTCACTAATATACAAACTCAAGAACGCATTTGGATTATCAATTTTCAAATCGAGCGTCATATCAGATATACTTATCATTTTAATCAAAAATTTAAATCCTATCTTTCAATACCCACAACAGATAATCTATTGGCTCCTATACATCTACATGCACGTGTGATAGTCTACTTTGGTTATGGACTCCAACTCTAACTCATGATTCATCTCCTATCTCATAACATTTTTTTTCTTTTTTTTAATTTCTTTTAAATTTAAAGAATACTTCACCTTTCATGCGAATATTCACGCTTGCTTAGGCGCAACATACCCGATTACTCGGTTTATACTCTTTTCTTTTTTTTTTAGAATATTTTACCTTTCATGCCAATATTCACGCTTACTTAGGTGCAAAGTACCCGATTACTCAGATCATACTCATTTTTTTCACTCTTGAGGCTATTGCCTTAATACCAGGCGCACCCCATTATTTTATCACTCTCGACACTATTGCCTTAATACCAGACTCACTCCATTATTTTATTCTCACTTTTTTCTTTGTTTAGAGAGAGAAAACTTACTTATTCGTTATCATCTTTATCCTTAACCTAATAAACTATTGTGAAGTGAAAAATAGATTTATACTTGCCTCATAACTACTGTTAGCGGTATTTGACTTTCGGATTTTCATCTTTTTTCATAAAATTTAAAGTGTATCATCCAATCTACTCTCTTATCCAATTTCAAATCTAAATTTTTTCCTTTATTTGTAATTAGTTTGATCTATTGATAAAAATACATAATTTTTTTCTAATTTATTTTTCTTTTCAATTTTTTTAATTTTTTTTAGTTTTTGTTTTTTAGTTTGATACCCTAAAATACCCTAAAAACTACCCAAAGTGTAAAATAAAGAAACCCAAAAATAAAAAATAAAATCCTAAAAATTAAAAATAAAATCCTAAAAATCCTAAAAAAATAAAAATCTCCTAATCCACTCCCCCACACCTAAACTTGTGTATGCCCTCATGCACAAACAAAGGGTGGTAAAATAAATAAGAAAATTATTACACAAATACAAATAATGAGAGTCGTAAAAAGTTACAATCTCAATATCCTCACCCTATTAACGTATGTAAAGCGGTTACGACCTCTCGATCGCTTCTCACTTTCATAGTATATGCGTTTTAAACGTGAAGTGGGTGCATTATTATATTTCATCATTCTCCTACAAGTCACGAGATTACCTGCCTGCTTCTTATGCCGTCCTCGCTTTTTCTTTGTCCACATATAAGCATTAACAATTGGGTTAAAGAATTCTTTATTATAAACCTGCCAATCATCGTTCGTAACAAGCATATATGTAGAAATATCATGAGATGAGAAGAGTGCTATATGATCAAGTGAACGTGGTGGTGTCTCTTCTAACTCATGAAGTAATGCAAGCTCTTCTGCAAATAAATCCTCAAAAGTTTGCTCATAAACTAATGACACATTTTCACAAGTATTATCATATATAAAATTAGCATGTGCCAATTCTCCTAATAGTATGAGCTCATCTTTGAATATTTGCTCAAATGAGGGTTCATTATTAGTGCAAGAAGTCGAATGAGAGTGCAAACAGTGAATCATGTTAACCTCAATGAGGGAGCTCATTGTGTACTCATCCATATTAAATATGTTCAATGCAACAGTCATATTCCCAAACGATAACTTCATGAGGTCACTCCTACAATCAATTAATGTATTTGATATTGCAAGGAATTGTCTACCCAAGATAACGGGAATTTGATTCCGTGGATTGGAGATCGGCTCAGTTTCTAAGGCAATAAAGTCTATAGGAAAGATAAACTCGCCGACCTTAATGAGCATATCTTCAACCATACCAAGTGGTCTCTTGCTTGAGCAATCAGCTAGCTGTAATGTGATGTTAGTAGGTTGAAATTTTCCTAACCCCAGTTGCTGATAAACACTGTAAGGAAGCAAGTTGACACTTGCCCCTAAATCAAGCAACGCCCTATCAAATGTAGTGTTCCCAATGGTGTATGAGATTATAGGGGAATCTGGATCTTTGTACTTGATAGGCAAGGAGTTAGAGAGGATATGTGATATATTTGCAGCAAGAAAAACTTTCTTAGGAACGTTTCTTGCTCGTTTCTTAGTGCACAAATCCTTGAGGAACTTAGTATAAGTAGGAACCTGTTGTATAATATCAAAGAGTAGAATATTAACTTTCACCTGCTGAAATATTTCAAGAATCTTTTCTACTTGCGGTGAAGGCTTCCTAAGCCGATTGGGATATGGTGCTTTTGGTTTAGGAACAGATTCTTCCAAATGAGTATGTGACAGTGATGGAGATGATGGAGATGGTTGTGGAGAAAGGGGTGGAAGAGATGGTGTAGCCTGCGAGATAGTAGGAGTTGGATCAGGGGGCATGGCTACATTATTGTCCACTTGCTTGCCAAATCTAAGCGTGTGAATGGCATTGTATTGGTGGACATGCGACTGATTGGAGTTTGAGGAACTGGCATTAGGGTTCATTATAGGTTGACTTGGAAGGGTACCCTGGCCACGTTCACTCATCTGACTCGCTAATTGTCCAACCTGCTGCTCTATATTCTTTATAGATTGAGAGTTCACAAGCAGTTGCTGACCTGTATTTTGAATAAAGTCAGTTGACACTTTCATAAGATTTTGCATGTGTGTGTCAAGGTATGTGTGTGTCAAGGTTGAACATATACTTGTCAAACTTAGAATGAGACTTGAGAAGATTTTCAATGTGCTTCTCAAGTGACTGAAGTCGCTTTTCTTGTTCATTATTAGACCCCTATTGTGAATATGAGTGGTTTTGCACAGGTGGTCTATTCTGGTTGTTCCCATGATTTGAAGCGTTTGGGTATTGATAAGCACCCGCATTTGGTCTTGGGAACTTACCATTGGCTGGACGTTGCATGTTAGGGTTAGGGACTCCCTGATATTGCCCTTGACCCCATGAGAGATTCGGATGGTTCCTCCAGCCAGGATTGTATGTAGGAGTATAAGGATTGTTCATGGGTTGTTGATACAAGGCGTTAGCCTGCTCAAGTGTGGGACCATAGAATTCATTAATAATGGACACTCCTCAATAACATGATTCGGAGTTCCGCAATTAAAGCATGTGGGTCCTTGAATTTGATTTACCTGACTCACCGGTGGAGCACTAGGAGTCTCCAATGTCTCAATTCTTCTCATAAGGGCTGCAATCTTAGCTTCGGCAGCTATAGAGCTGTCGATACTATGGATCAAACCCTTATGCACAGAAGTTGATGCACTGGGCTTCTCAGTGGGACTCCCCACTGCATAGTCTTCCACGATAGGTCCTCAAGAAAGCCCATGCTTCATCCTCATTCTTTCTTATGAACTCCCCCTGACACATGGACTCAAGAAAAGTTTTGGATGTGTAATCAAGTCCTTCGTACACGATTTGACACAACCGCCACATTTCTATCGCATGATGGGGGTAGTGAGCTAATAAATTCTTGAACCGTTCCAAATATTTCCAGAAGGATTCTCCCGGCACTTGACGGAATTGATTAATTTGATTTCGTATCGTTGCCGTCTTATGCGTGGGATAATATTTCTTAAGAAACACCGTAACGAATTCATTCCAAGTAGTGATTGAATCAGTAGGCATACTGTACAACCACTTCTTGGCATTATCCTTAAGTGCAAAGGGGATGAAGTAGAGCTTAATTGCGTCCTTCGATAAGTGCTGCAGTTTTATCCTTACACATACTTCCTGAAATTCACTGATAAAGAGATATGCATCTTCTGAATCAGAACCAGTGAATTTAGGAAGCATACTAATGTACTACGGCTTCAACTCATAGTGATTACCCGTTGCGTGTGGAAGTTTTATGCATGTTGGAAGAGATGTGCGCAATGGGTAACATCGATCCATAAGGATCGGGATCGGTTGGTCCATCTTGGCTCCCATGAGCAAATCTGATCTCACTAGTCGACCAAATTGATCACGGGTCCAATGTGGCATGAACCAACGACCGTGAGTGTATGCGTGAATTTCCTAAACTAATGCAAGAAGTGGGGTATGGTGGAGAGATAAAATGGTGGAATAGATATGATCAAATAAAAATGTGATTCCTACTGTTCCTAATAATTTTTTGTATTTTTTTACAAAATTAGGGAACCAAAATACAGAACTGGAGAACATTTGGCACTCAAATGTACCTCGTTGACTGCTAAATAGCGGTTTTAGTCGCTGAATAGCAGCCAAACCAGAGATTCTGACTCTCTGGTTTCTGCGACGCAGTTCTGAGACTTCTCCGATCCTTTTTATCTTCCTGTATCTACACTTTATATTCCCCACACACTCAACACACACTGTTAACCCGTAAAACGTCAGGAAAAGTAAGAAAAACACCGTCCATCCCAGGCAACGGCGTCAAAAACTTGATGTGATATTTTACTACAAGCGCACAGTGTTGATGTAGCGCTGTACAGGTCGTCCCACAAGGATCTAAGGTGTTTTTGCGTTCCTTACTTTTTCTTTAGTCTAACAGATTAACTATAAGTTTCTAGATCGAGAGAAGATTAGTTTTAAGTCTTAAAGATTAGCCTAGGATTTCGATTCCATTAGAATAATAGCCTAACAGTGAATTATCTCTTTCTTCCTATCTTTTTAATTATGCACGGTTAAGTAACATATTAAAAAGATGATCTTTTTAATTTGATTTTAATCAAGTGCCTTTAAGTATGATTTATCAAGTGATGTGCAAGTATAGACCATCAAAGATAATACTTTTATTAAAAATAAATCATATCAAGTAGAAAATCTCATAAACAAGAGAAAAGAAATAAACTTCAAACCCTAATCTAAGCATAGGCTATCAAAAGACCGAACTTAAGTATAACCTATCAAAGAATTTAGATTTACAAGTTTACTCAATTCAATTTATTTATAGGAAAATCTCTATTGATAATTCTAAAAATAAACAAAGAGTATGAATTCCAAACTTCATCTAAGTATAGATTATCAAAATATTAATTAAGCATAATCTATCAAAGAATTATGATTTGTAAACTCTATCTTTTATTTATTTATAGAAAAATCATAACTTTATTTCTTTCTAGGAAGAAGATGGGATAAATCCATGTTAGGTCTATTAAACTAACTTCATCTACATTCTAGGGCTAAAGAAAATTAGCTACTCATATTTCTAGTAAGCAATTAAATCTATTTTTATTTATGAAAGCAAATAAATCTAATCTAGAAAGCAATAAAACCTATACTAGAAAGCAATTAACTCTATCTAAAAAGCAAATAAATATTAGAAAGTAATGGCTTACCTCTTGAGCACGGTATTGTGGCCGTCACCCCTTCAGCAAAACCCTAATTTTATTAAATTAAAACGAGTACAAAACTTTCGGATTCACTTAGAATACAAGGATAGGCCAATATATAGGCTTCGGAAATCAAACCCTAATTCTAACAGAACTGAAAAACTAACAAATTACATTGAAGCCACGGGAAAAATCTCGGCACATGGGGCCCATAATTACCCGCTACATGGTGGTAAAAACCGCTAAATAGCAGCTAAATTATGCCAAAAAATCATGAAACGTTTTTCTCGTGAACGTCTTGTACTGTATAGTTAATACTACTGACTATATTTGACTTTGGGTCTCTGTAGCATCATAGTCTCGTCGTTTTGCTCACTTTAGAAAATTTTCTGGTTTGATTTCATGCCATCTCCTTGTACGAATCGGATTACCATGAAAAGACACTAAAAATACCCGAGTAGTATTTATTTATATACAAAAATAGATAAACTATGAGAGGAAAAAATACAATATATGATATTCATCATGTGTCAGGGGGAGTTTATGAGGAAAAATGAGGATGAAGCATGGGACTTTCTTGAGGACATATCGTGGAAGATTATATAGTAGGAGAGTCCCGCTGAGAAGTCCAGTGCATTAATTTCTGCATATAAGGGCGAGATCCATAGCATTGACAACTCTATACCTGCAGAAGCTAAGATTGTAGCTCTTATGAGGAGAATTGAGGCATTGGAGACTACTCATACTCCACAGGCTGGTCAAGTAAATCAAATCCAAAATCTCACATGCTTTAATTGCGGAACTCCGAATAATGTTATGGAGGAATGTCCATTATTAATAAATTCAATGGGTCCCCACTTGAGCAGGCTAATGCCTTGTATCAAGGACCCATGAACAATTCTTACGCTCCTACATACAATCCCGGCTGGAGGAACCATCCAAATCTATCATGGGGTCAAGGGCAATATCAGGGGGCCCCTAACCCTAATATGTAGCCTCCAGCCACTGGACAGTTCCCAAAACCAAATATAGTTGCTTATCAACACCCAAATGCTTCAAATCGTGGGAACAACCTCTCATATCCACAACAGTGATCTGATAATGATCAAGAAAAGCAGTCACTTGAGAAAAATGTTGAAAATCTGCTTAAGTCTCAGTCCAACCTTGACACGTACATGCAGAATCTTATGAAAGTGTCAAATAACTTTATTCATAGTACATGTCAGCAACTGCTCGTGAACTCTCAATCTATAAAGAATATAGAGCATTAGGTTGGACAATTAGCTAGTCAGATGAGTGAACGTGGCTAGGGTGCCTTCCCAAGTCAACCCATAACGAATTCTAATGCCAATTCCTCAAACTCCAATCAGTCGCATGTCCACCAATGCAATGCCATTCACACACTTAGATCTGGCAAGCAAGTGGACAATAATATAGCCATGCCCCATGATCCCACTTCTACTATCTCTCGGGCTACATCATCTCTTCCACCCCTTTCTCCACAACCATCTCCATCACCATCACATACTCATTTGGAAGAACATGTTCCTAAGCCCGAAGCACCATATCCCAATCGGTTTAGGAAGCCTTCACCGCAAATAGAAAAAATTCTTAAAATATTTCAGCAGGTGAAGGTTAATATTCTACTCCTAAACATTATACAACATATTCCTACTTATGACGAGTTCCTCAAGGATTTGTGTACTCTGAAACGAGCAAGAAACGTTCCTGAAAAATTTTTTCTTGCTACAAATATATCGCAAATCCTCTCTAACTCCTTGCCTATCAAGTACAAAGATCCAGGTTCCCCTACAATCTCATGCACCATTGGAAACACTATATTTGATAGGGCATTGCTTGATCTAGGGGCAAGTATCAACTTGCTTCCTTACACTATTTATCAGCAATTGGGGTTAGAAAAACTTTAACCTACCAAAGTCACATTACAGCTAGCTGATCGTTCGATCGAGAGACCACTTGGTATGGTTGAAGATGTGCTCATTAAGGTCGGTGAGTTTATCTTTCTTGTAGACTTCATTGTCTTAGAAACTGAGCCGATCTCCAATCCACGAAATCAAATTCCCATTATCTTGGATAGACCATTTATTGCAACATCAAATGCATTAATTGATTGCAAAAGTGGCCCCATGAAGTTATCGTTTAGGAATATGACTGTGGCATTGATCATATTTAATATGGATGAGCATGCTACGAGCTCTCTCATTGAGGTCAACATGATTCATAATTTACACTCTCATTCAACATCTTGCACTGATGATGAACTCTCATTTGAGCAATTGTTCAAAAATGAGTTCATATTATTAGATGAATTGGCACATACTGATTCTATGAATGATAATACTTATGCAAGTGTGCCTTTGAATTATAACCAAACTTTTGAGGATTTGTTTGTAGAGAAGCTCGCATTACTTCGTGAGTTAGAAGAGCCACCACCACATTCACTTGATCATATTGCACTCTTCTTACCTCACGATATTTCTATATGTATGCTTGTTACTAACGATGATTGGCAGGTTTATAATAAAGAGTTCTTTAACCCAATTGTTAATGCTTACATGTGGACAAAGAAAAAGCGAGGACGACATAAGCTACATACATGTAATTTCGTGACTTGTAGGAGATTGATGAGATATAATAATGCACCCACTTCACGTTTAAAATGCACACACTATGAAAGTGGGAAGCGATCGAGAGATCGTAACTGCTTTCCATGCGTTAATAGGGTGATGATATTGAGATCGTAACTTTTGCGACTCTCATTATTTGTATAGTATTTGTATAATAGTTTTCATATTTATTTTACCACATTTGGTTTGTGTATGAGGGCATACACAAGTTTAGGTGTAGGGGAGTGGATTAGGAGATTTTTATTTTTTAAGGATTTTTATGATTTTTTATTTTTTATTTTTAGATTTTATTTTACACTTTGGATAGTTTTAGGGTAACTAACTGATTTTTTTTAAAAAAATTGAAAAAAATTGAAAAAAATTAATAAAAAAATAAATTTAATAATAAATTTATGTATTTTTATCAATAGATCAACCTAACTATAGATAAATGAACAAATTTATATTTGAAATTGGATAGCAGAGTAGATTGGACGATACACTTTGAATTTTATAAAAAGATCAAATCCGAAAAATAAATATCGCTAACAGTAGTTTTGAAGCAAGTATACATCTATTTTTCATTTCACAATAGTTTATTAGGTTAAGGACAAAAATGATAACGATTGAGTAAGTCTTCTCTCTCTAAACAAAAAAAAGAAAAAAAGAAAAAAAAAGTGAGAATAAAAAATGGGGGTGAGCCTGGTATTAAGGCAATAGCCTTGAGAGTGATAAAATAATGGGGTGCGCCTAGTATTAAGACATAGCCTCAAGAGTGAAAAAAAAGAGTATGATTTGAGTAATCGGGTACTTTGCTCCTAAGCAAGCGTAAATAGTCACATGAAAGGTGAAATATTCTAAAAAAAAGAAAAAGAAAAAAAATGAGTATGAACCGAGTAATTGAGTGTGTTGCGCCTAAGCAAGCGTGAACATTCGCATGAAAAGTGAAATATTCTAAAAAAAAGAAAAGAAAAAAATTGTTTTGAGAGAGGAGATGAATCATGAGTTAGAGTTGGAGTCCAAAACCAAAGTAGATATCACACGTGCATGTAGATGTATAGAATCCAATGGATTATTTGTTAGTGGGTATTGAAAGATAGAATTTAAATTTTTGATTAAAATGATAAGTGTATTTGATATGACACTCAATTTGAAAATTGATAATCTAAATGCGTTCCTGAGTTTGTAAATTAGTAAGATTAATTGATGAAAATATTATAAAAAGATTTTTTTCTTTTGTATAAAAATTTTTACTTTTCTTATTTTTTGGTTATCCTTATTTTTCTTTTCTTTATTCCTTAATCTATTTTCTTTATGAATTTTGTTGGTACACTCGTCCACTAGAGTAACTAAGGGATTTTAAAGTTTGTTGCACGTGCTAAGTGCAATCGCGATTCCTGCGAAAGAGAGTTAGGATTTTTCTTTTTCTTTTTAGGTTTAGGTTTTGCTCGAGGACTAACAAAAGATAGGTGTGGGGGTGTGATGAGTGCCATATATTGCATATTTATAGCCTTCATATTACCTATTTTTGTATATAAATAATGCTACCCGGATATTGTTAGTGTGTTTTTCAGGAATTTTATTCATATAAGGAGATGGCATGAAATCAGAGTTGGAGTAGGAAATCAAAGTCCGAAAAGTTTCTAAAGTGGGCAAGACTACAATACTACGATACTGTAGAGACTCAAAGTCGAATACAGTCAGGAATATTAAACATAAAAGACAAGAGTTTCACGTGAAAAAATTTCAAGAATTTTTCACTTTAATTGGCCGCTAAGTCGCGGTTTTAGCCGCCAAATGGCGGCCCAATGTGGGTCCCATGTGCTGGATTTTTGTTGGTGGATGCACCGTAATTTTGGGGTTTTTTAGTTCTGTTAGAATTAGAGTTCGATTTCCGAAGCCAATATATTGGCCGTATCCTTGTATTCTAAGGGAATCCTGAAGTTTTGTACTCGTTTTAAATTAATAAAATTAGGATTTTGCTGAAAGGGTGACGATCACAATACCGTGCTCCAGAGGTAAGTCATTGATTTTAGTTCTTTATTTACTTTTTAGATAGAGTTAATTGCTTTCTAGTTTAGGTTTTACTACTTTCTAGATTAGATTTTATTGTGTTCATGAATAAAAACTCAAATTTACTTATTAGGAACATGAGTAGCTAATTTTCTTTAGCCCTAGGATGTAGATGAAGTTAGTTTAATAGATGTAACATGGATTTATCTCATCTTTGTCCTAAAAAGAAATAAAGTTATGATTTTTCTATAAATAAATAAAAGATAGAGTTCACAAATTATATTTATTTGATAGATTATACTTAATAATATTTTGATAATCTATGCTTAGATGAAGTTTGGAATTCTTATTCTTTGTTTATTTTTAGAATTATCAATAAAGATTTTCCTATAAATAAATTGAATTGGATTAACTTGTAAATCTAATTTCTTTGATAGGTTATACTTAAGTTCAGTTTTTTTATAGCCTATGCTTAGATTAGGGTTTGAAGTTTATTTCCTTGCTTTTGTTTATAAGATTTTCTAATTGATATGATTTGTTTTTAAGAAAAGTGTTATCTTTGATGGTCTATACTTGCACATCACTTAATAGGTCATACTTAGAGGCACTTGATTAAAATCAAATTAAAAAGATCACTTTTTTAATATGTTATTTAACCATGCATAATTAAAAAGTTAGGAAGAAAGAGATAATTCATTGTGAAGCTATTATTCTAATGGATTCTTGATCCTAGGCTAACCTCTAGAACTTAAAACTAGTCTTCTCTCGATCTAGAAACTCATAGTTAATCCATTAGACTATGGAAAGAGTAAGGAACGCAGAAACATCTTAGATCTCTGTGGGACGACCTGTACAGCGCTACATCGACACTGTGTGCTTGCAGTTAAATATCACATCATGGATAAAACTAGAATCCACTATGTAATTACTCTCTAGTATTTTCTTCCTAATTAAAATAATAAAGACATAATTTTTCTATAACAAGATTAAAATATAAGAACTCGTAGATTAATAATTTGATAGGTTATACTTGAGTTAAGTTTCTTGATAGCCTATACTTAGTTAGGTCTTGGGGTTGTTGATTTTCATCTTCTTTATCGAATTATCTAATGATTTAGTTTACTTTCATGAAAAGTAGTTTTTTGATGAGTTATGCTTGCACACTATTTGATAGCTCATACTTAGAGCTTTTTAAATAAATATTAAAACTAAAAGATCGAATTTTTATGATAGAAGTAGATAATAGAAGTAAATACATAGTTGGAAACTAGTTGATTTTATATCCTAGGTTAATTAGATAAACTCAACTTCAACTTAGAATCTTTGATTATTCCGTTAGAATAATAGAAATAGTGAGAATTACAAAACACCTGAGATTTCTGTGGGATGACCTGTATAGTGCTACACCGATACTGTACGCTTGTAGTTAAATTTTCGCATCAAGTTTTTGGCACCGTTGCCAGAGATCGACGGTATTTTTCTTATTTTTTCTAACGTTTTACTGGTTGACAGTATGTGTTGAGTGTGCAGAGATCAGAAATTGCAGATACAGGAAAACAAAATGGATCAGAAGAGCTTCAGGACTACGCAGCAGAAACTAGAGAGTCAAACTCTCTGGTTCGGCTGCTATTTGGCGGCAAGAACTTCCAGTTGGAGGCAGTTGAGGTACTTTCTGATTTAATCACCACTTGGGATGAATTTGTTACTGTGTTTCTTAAGAAGTATTATCCCACACGCAAGACGACAAGAATTAGGAATCAAATCAATCAATTGTGTCAAGTGCCGGGAGAACCCTTCTGGAAATACTTAGAACGGTTCAAGGATTTATTAATTCAGCACCCCCACCATGCGACAGAAAAATGGCGGTTGTGTTAAATCGTGTATGAAGGACTCGATTACACATCCAAAATTCTTCTTGAGTCCATGTGTCAGGGGGAGTTCATGAGAAAGAACGAGGATGAAGTATGAGACTTTCTTGAAGACCTATCGTGGAAGACTATGCAGTGGGAGAGTCCCGTTGAGAAACCTAGTGCATCAACTTCTATATAGAAGGGTGGGATCCATAGCGTCGGCAGCTCTATAACTGCTGAAGCTAAAATTGCAGCCCTTATGAAGAGAATTGAGGCATTGGAGACTCCTAGTGCTCCATAGGTGGATCACGTGAATCAAATCCAAAGTTCCACATACTTTAATTGCATAACTCCAAATCACGTTATGGAGGAGTGTCCACTGTTAGTGAATCATATGAGTCCCACACTTGAGCAGGCAACCGCCTTGTATCAAAGACCTATGAATAATCTGTACGCTCCGACATACAATCCTGGCTAGAGGAACCATCCAAATCTTTCTTAGGGTCAAGGGCAATATCAGGGAGCCCCAAACCCCAACATGCAGCCTCCAGCCACTGGTCAGTTTTCAGGACCAAATGTGGATGCTTATCAACACCCAAACGCTTCAAATAATGGTAATAACCAGAATAGACTACCTACACAAAACCACTCACATCCACAACAGGGTTCTAATAATGATAAAGAAAAGCGACTTCAGTCACTTGAGAAGAACATTGAAAATCTTCTCAAGTCTCAATCCAACCTTGACACGCACATGCAAAATCTTATGAAAATATCAACCGATTTTATTCAAAGAACAGATCAGCACCCACCTGTGAACTCTCAATCTATTAAGAACATAGAGCAGAAGGTTGGATAATTAGCGAGTCAAATGAGTGAATATGGCAAGGGTACTTTTCCAAGTCAACCTATAACAAACCCTAATGCTAGTTCTTCAAACTCTAATCAGTCGCATGTCAACCAATTTATTACTTTTCACACACTTCGATCTGGAAAGTTGATTGACAATCATGTAGTCATGCCATGTGATTTCACTCCTATTGCATTGCAGGCTACACTCCCTGATTCCACGATTCCATTAGCACCTCATGATTCATCATTATCATCATCCTACGATCCACCCACTAGCACGACAGAGGAGTCTGACCCTCTAATTCTGATCCTCCTATTGACTATACTTATAAGCCGAAAGCTCCCTATCCAAATCGATTAAAGAAAAATTCTCCTCAGGTAGAGCATATCCTTGAGTTATTCAAGCAAGTTAAGCTCAATGTTCCTCTTCTTGATGCAATCCAATAAGTACCTGCTTATGCAAAATTCGTAAAGAATTTATGCACAAAGAAGAGAAAAACAAATGTTCCAAAGAAAATCTTCCTACTGCTAACATCTTTAGCATTCTCTCTTAGTCAGTACCTATGAGGTACAAAGACCTTGGAAGTCCTACTGTCTTCTGCACTATAGAGACTACAATGATTGAAAGGGTTTTACTAGATTTAGGAGCAAGTATCAACTTGCTTCTTTATTTAGTATACCAGCAGTTAGGACTGGGAGAGTTGAGACCTACAAGGATTACATTACAGCTAACTGATAGATCTGTGAAGACGCCTATGGGAGAGATTGAGGACGTCTTGATTAAGATTGGAGAGTTTATTTTCCCTGTCGATTTAATAGTTCTCAAGACTCAATCTATGGTGGATCCATAAAATTGTATCCTAATTATTTTGGGACGTCCATTTCTAGCCACTTCTAATGCTGTTTTTAATTGTCGGAGTGGATCAATAAGACTTTCCTTTGGAAACATGACACTTGACTTGAATATATTCAATCTAGAGTGCCAACCTAATGATCCACATGATGAGCCCCTCGAAGTGAATATGATCCAAGGATTGTCTAGTGAGCACCAAGAGGTGGAATTCTTTGATGATGTGGATGGTTTAGTTGATGAGAGTTTATTCTTAAATACGCTTGATGAGTCATCTAATTATGTGTCTTCCACTCAATGGAAACTTCCACCTGAGTCATTGATGACTGAACTGCGAGTTCAGTTATGACCAGCTATTGAGTGTCCACCTAAGTTTGAGATGAAGATCTTTCCGAGTCATCTCAAGTACACTTTCTTGGGTAAACACGACACACTACCAGTCATTATCTCTACAGATTTGACTGAGACTTATGAGGAAGCACTCATATAAATGTTGAAAGCACATAGAGAAGCCATAGGCTGGAGTATGACCTATATTAAGGGGATAAGTCTATCTATAGTGTAGCATAAAATTCATTTACTAGATAATCCACGACCTACAAAAGACCCTCAATGTAGATTGAATTCGATAATGAAAGAAGTTGTGAGGAAGGATATTCTTAAATGCCTTGACAATGGGATCATCTATCCTATCTCTGATAGTACAGAGTGAGTCCAGTTCAAGTAGTGCATAAGAAGTCCAGAATCACTGTAGTCAAGAACGATACAAATGAGCTTATCCCAATGTATTTGTAGACGGTATGGCAAGTCTGCATTGACTATAGAAAGCTTAATGCTGCAACTAGGAAATACCACTTCTCCTTACCATTTATAGATCAGATGTTGGAACGGTTGGTCGGACACGAGTTCTATTGTTTCTTAGATGGGTACTCTGGCTACAACCAAATTCCCATCGCCCCAGAGGATCAAGAAAAGACCACGTTCGCATATCCATTCGGCACCTTTGCATACAAACACATGCCCTTTGGGTTATGCAATGCACCTACCATGTTCCAAAAGTGTATGGCGAGTATTTTCTTCGATATGGTTGAACGATTTCTTGAAATCTTCATGGATAATTTCTCTATCTTTGGAGATTCATTCAAAGAGTGTTTGCATCATTTAGAGTTAGTTCTTATGTGTTGTCATGAGAAACATTTGTCACTTAATTGGGAAAAATGCCATTTCATGGTCAAAAATGGCATAGTGTTAGGGCATGTTATCTTGAAGGAAGGTATCGAGGTTGGCAAAGCCAAGGTGGACCTCATCATTAATCTTCCACCTCCGCGATTAGTGAAAGATATACGCTCCTTTCTTGGTCATGCTGGGTTCTATAGAAAATTTATCAAAGACTTTAGCAAAATTGCTAGGCCTTTGACACATTTACTGGCAAAGGAAGTGCCATTAAATTTTACACCAGATTATCTTAGAGCATTTGAGTATCTCAAGAAGGCACTTACCACCACTTCTATCATTCATGTATTAGACTGGAGTTTGCCCTTTGAGCTTATGTGTGACGCATCTGATTATGCTATCGGTGTCGTCCTTGGACAACTTATTGATAAGCAGCCACACGTGATTTACTATACAAGTAGGACACTCAATGACACCCAGTTAAATTACTGTACTACAGAGAAAAAGCTTCTGACAGTCTTCTTGACTTGAAAAGTTTTGCTTATAATTACTTGGATCACGGATTATAGTTTACACTGATCATGCTACTTTGAAATATTTGTTGACTAAGAAAGACGCAAAAGTAAGGCTCGTTCGATGGATCCTCTTGTTACAAGAGTTTGATTTTTAGATATTAGACAAGAAAGGTGTTAATAATTTAGTAGCTAATCACTTGTCCCTTCTGCCCAATGCTCCAACTAATTTTTGGCCCATAAATGAACCATTTCCTGATGAGCAATTGTTTGCACTGATGCGTGAACCATGGTTTGCTGACATTGTGATCTATCTTGTGATAAAAAAATATTCCATTCCATTGGTCCAAGCAAGATCGATATAGATTCTTATCCAAAGTAAAATTCTTTTACTGGGATGAAGCATATCTGTTCAAATGTTGTCCAGACCAGATCATACGTCGATGCATACCCGATGATGAGATACAAAGTGTCCTCTCTTTTAGTCATGATTTTTTTCGTGGAGTACACTTTGGTCCCAGGAAAACAGCTGAAAAGGTGTTGCAGAGTAGTTTTTATTGGCCGACTCTTTTCAAAGACATTGTGGAATATTGCAAAACTTGCACACGATGCCAAATCATAGGTAAAATTTCACGACGCAATATGATGCCTCTGCAACCTATCCTTGAGGTTGAAATATTCGATGTATGGGGTATAAATTTTATGGGACCGTTACCCAAGTCATTTGGAAACCAATATATATTGGTCGCTGTTGATTATGTTTCCAAATGGGTATAGGTAATTGCCACAAAATCGAATGACAAAAAAGTCATTGTCAAGTTCTTGAAAGAGAGTATCTTTTCTCGATTTGGCATTCCTTGAGTTATCATTAGCGATAATGGTATCCATTTTACTAACTGGTCATTTAAAGTGCTTATACGGAAATATTTCATTACCCACAAATTAGCTACACCGTATCATCCGCAAATCAGTGGGCAATTGGAAGTTTTCAATCGCCAAATCAAACTGATTTTGGAAAAGACAATGCATCAAAACAGAAAAGATTATTCATGTAAACTAGCGGATGCATTATGGGCCTACCGTACCACTTACAAGACCAATCCAGGTATATTTCCATATCGGTTGATATTTGGAAAAGCGTGTCATTTACCGATAGAGCTTGAGTATAAGGCTTTATGGGCAATCAAATTTCTAAATTTTGGGCTCAAAAAGCCAGCGAGCAGTGGAGGTTGCAACTTAATGAACTTGATGAAATTAGACGGGATGCATATGATAGTGCTAAGATTTATAAATAGAAAACTAAAGTGTTTCATGATAAAGCGATCATTCGCAAGTCATTTACACCTGGACGATGCACCATCATGGTGCGATCGATCTCGAGGACCCTAAAATTGGTGAATTATTCAAAGTGAACGGTCAAAGATTAAAACAGTTTTTAGAGACTCGAGCGAGCGATAATGCAGAGAGGTCATAACACTTCACGACCCAATCTATGCATAGAGGCATGTATTTATTTGCATAATAGTATGTATATTGTGTTACTAACAAACAAAATTGAGGAAACATGAGGGGCTGATTGAAATTTACAATCTATATAAAACCACCTGCAGCCCCAACCAGCCCTCAATTCACCTAAACCCAAACCCTTGTTGCCTCCTCTCCCCCAAAATTCTCCTTTGCCTTTTGATTTCTTCCTTGTAGGTAAGTGCAGAATCTTCAACTTTTGCTCCAACCAGTAGAGAACAGAGAGAAGGCTTCATCAAGTTCTCCATCCCCTACAAAGCCGTGCCACAGAGGATCTTCTTCTGCCACCAGTTAGAGGCATAGTGCCGCCATTTAGTGGCAAGAGCTTGGACATTCCCCCTGAAACTTCAGGGGTGGTAATTTTTCTCTATCCTTTATTTACAGTTTAATTAGAAGATTTTTTTTTTGATCTCTGTTAAAATATAATGGCACATTTTGTTTGTGGAAAACTTTTTGGTAAAATTTTTGCTGCATTCAGTGTATATTTCTTAGCCACGATTGAAACTCTGGGATGGAATTATCTTATTTACACGCCTAATTCATTCTATATCCCAGAGTTAGTAGAGAAATTTTATGCAAGTTTTGCAAAATCCGATATTTCAATAAATCACAAAATCATAAAACTCCATCAGTGTGGAGAAATACACGAAATGCACGTAGCAGCCATCTCTGCATCCACCGGTATCCTCCTTCACCCTAGGAATCAAACCCCAGGTGTGACTGAGAACTATCTTACATGGATGGGCCCAAATTGCAGAATAACACGAGATAGAGGAATCAACAACAAGACACTATATCGCAACATACACATGACTTGCTGCTGGATCAACACCAATGTGATGGGGATTACACATATGTCATCTTTTTACACAACCACACTACACATTGATTGTATTATGCATCAAGATAATCACTTTTGTATGTGCACACAACTAGTAGACACTATTATTGATGCTAAGATGCGGTCGAAAACTAGTTTGCCTCTGCTATGTCTAATTACACAATTATGTCGCGAGTTTATATCTAGTGCAGAATTTGATGCATATGCTCCCTCATGAGTGTTTATAGCTGCAAAATACATTTCAGTGACATATCAAGCTGTTGTTCCAGAGGATTGGAATAGAAATGTAAATGAAGAAAATATATATGCCACTGAATTAACATAAGAGGAGGATGATGACCTTTCTTTGACCAAGACTTGTCAGTTGATCCCACTAAGCAAATCAATGTCGTCTGGCAAGGTCTTGGAAAAATATGGCGGTGACTGAAATAAATCGATCATGGAGAATCTTCTACTACACGAGCACGTTCTGCACCAAGAGAGTCTAGTAGGAGACAAAGAGGACAACACCAATGATTTGTATATGAAGGCATACACAAGTTTACGTGCGGGGGAGTGGATTAGGAGATTTTTATTTTCTAGGATTTTTTATTTTATTTTTAGGATTTTTATTTTATTTTTTTAGATTTTTGGGTTTCTTTATTTTGCACTTTGGGTAGTTTTTAGGATAATTAACTAAAAATATTTTTTTTAAAAACTAGAAAATTTATTTATTTTCATCAATAGATCAATCTAATTATAGATAAAGGAACAAATTTAGATTTGAAATTAGATATGAGACTAGATTGGACGATACACTTTGAATTTTATGAAAAAGATTAAAATCCAAAAAATAAATACCGTTAACAGTAATTTTGAGGTAAGTACATATTTTTTTTTCACTTCATAATAGTTGATTAGGTTAAGTACAAAGATGATAACGATTGAGTAAGTATTCTCTCTCTCTAACAAAATAAGTGAAAATAAAAAAATGGGGTGCGTCTGATATTAAGGCAATAGGCTCGAGAGTGATAAAATAATGTGGTGTGCCTGGTATTAAGGCAATAGCCTCAAGAGTAAGAAAAAGGAATATGATCCGAGTAATCGGGTACTTGCGTCTAAGAAAACATAAATATTCACATGAAAGGTGAAATATTCTTAAAAGAAAGAAAGAAAGAAAGAAAAATTTGTTATGAGAGGGAGATGAATAATGAGTTAGAGTTGGAGTCCAAGGTCGAAGTAGACTATCACACATGCACGTAGATGTATAGGAGCCAATGAATTATCTGTTAGTGGGTATTGAAATATAGAATTTAAATTTTTGATTAAAATGATAAGTGTATCTAATATGACACTAGATTTGAAAATTGATAATCTAAATGCATTCTTGAGTTTGAAACTAGTAAGATTAATTGAAGAAAATATAATAAAAAAAGATTTTTCTTTTTGTTGTATAAATTTTTTATTTTTTTTGATTTTTGGTTATCCTTATTTTTTTTATTCCTTAATCTATTTTATTACGAATTTTGTGGGTATATTCACTGCAAACCCTCACGAGACACCACTCATCCACTAGGGTAACCTAGGGGTTTAAAGGCTTGTTGCACATGCTAAGTGCAATTGCGATTCCTGCGAAAGTAAATTATGATTTTTCTTTTTCTTTTTAGGTTTAGATTTTACTCGAGGACTAGCAAAAGATAGGTGTGGGGGTGTGTTGAGTGTCATATATTGCATATTTATAGCCTCCATATTATCTAGTTTTGTATTTAAATATAATCGGGTATTTTTAGTTTGTTTTTCAGGTTATCCGATTCATATAGGAGATGGTATGAAATCAGAGCCTGATTAGGAAACCAAGCCCGGAAAAGATTTTAAAGAGGGTAAAACTACAAGATTAGGATACTGCAGAGAGTTAAAGTCCAATACAGTTAAAATAATTAAGAGAGCAAGACAAGAGACTCGTGCAGAAGAAAATACAGAATATTTCTCCAAGGTTTTTCCGCCAAATAGAGGCAGAATGCTGCCAATTGGTGGCATAGTGGGCCCATCTATGGGTGATTTTTCCTCGGGGCTTCGACGTAATTTTCTAGTGTTCCTCTTCTGTTATAATTAGGGTTTGATTTTTCTCTGTATATATAGTGGCCGTACCTCGTAATCTAGGGAATATATAGAAATTAATCATAAAGGAAGTAGGAAATAGTTTTGTACTCGGATTTTATTAAATAAAATTAAGGTTTGCTAAAGTAGTGATGACTGTAATACCGACTCCAGAGGTAACCTTTGCTACATATCAATTTTTCTAAGCTAATCTCTTCTAATTGTTTTCTAGTTTAGATTTATATTACTTTCTTGATTAGATTTAATTGTTTTCATGAATAAAAATACGATTTTGCTCACTAGAAATCTGAGTAGCTAATTTAGCTTAGCTCTAGGATATAGATGGAACTAGAATCCACCATGTAGTTGCTCTCTAGTATTTTCTTCCTAATTACAATAATAAAAACATGATTTTTCTTTGAAAAGATTAAAATACAAGAACTCATAGATTGATACTTTGATATGTTATACTTGAGTTAAGTTTTTTAATGGCCTATACTTGTTAGGGTTTGGGGTTGTTGATTTTTATCTTCTTTATCTAATGATTTAATTTGCTTTCATGAAAAGTAGTTTTTTTGATGAGTTATGCTTACACACTATTTGATAGCTCATACTTACAGCACTTTAAATAAAGACTAAAACTAAAAGATCAAATTTTTATGATAGAAGAAATAATAAAATTAAATACATAGTTGTAAACTAGTAGATTCTATATCCTTGGCTAATTAGATAAACTCAATTTCAACTTAGAATTTTTGATTAGTCCGTTAGAATAATAGAAATTGTGAGAATTGCAAAACACCTGAGATCTCTGTGGAACGATGTGTATAACGCTACACCGATATTGTACGCTTACAGTTAAATTATCATATCAGACTCTTAATGACAGAATTTTAATGACAGAATTTGAATTTCCAAAGGTAAAACTATTTCAGACCCGTACACCAAAGAAAATGGTGTAGCATTTGTACGAGTTCTGACAGTAGTTCGACAAGCCCAAAGGCATTCTCCAAGCATTTCATCACAATCTCATTAGTTGGATGAAACGTACTTTTTAAGAAAGTTCACAATAGTTTTATTGAAAGCTTCTGCCAAACCATTAGCTGCTGGATAGTATGGAGACGAGGCTATACTCTCAATTCGATATTTATTGCAAAACCTAGAATGACTCACAAACTAAGATTCGTTGTCATGAATGATTCTTCTAGGTACTCCAAAGTGGTATACAACACGGTGTTTGATGAATTTAATCACATCTGAAGATTTTACTTCAGTTAAAACAACAATTTTAGTCCATTTTGAGAAATAATCTGTTGTAGCCAATATAAATTGATAACCCCTTGCTGAAGGCAGGAAGATTGATCCAATAATATCCATTCCCCATTATTTAAATTGCCATGATGTAGCTGTTGGGTGGAAATACTCCGGAGCTTGATGTATGAAATTCTCATGTATCTGACAGTATCTACATTTCTTAGCATAAATGACTACATCTGTATCATTTTGGGCGAATAATAACCCATTCTTCAGAGTCTATCCCAAAGTTTTGGTCCTGATTGATGCGCTCCGCAAATGCCGTTTTGAGCTTCTTCAAGTGCTTCTTGAGTTTCTCTGTTAGAAAGACAACGAAGTAGAATTCCATTGCAAGATTTTCTATATAATGTCTGAAGTTCAGCATTATAATAGAATCGAACAGTTTTTTTTGAATTGCTACTGCTGCTTTAGCATTTTCTGGCAATATTCCATAATGAACATAATCTATGTAAAGAAATTGCCAGTCTCCTGGTTCAAGATTAGACTCAAGAGCATGTACTTTATCTGCTTCTTGTTTCTTATCTGAATTCACTTCCACCTCAAGCTCATATTTTGGGCAAAACAATTCTTTACTTCCCACTGTTACACGTTTGTTAGCATTTCTCGGTAATGCTAAAGTAGCAGCCAAGGAAACTAGTGCATATGCATAATCATTCTAGTGATGTGGTACATGATTGATATATAAATTATTAAAACTATCAGCCAATTTTATTACTGTTTGGTAATATGGGAACAAATCTTCATTCTTGACTTCATATTCTCTTTTAACTTGGTTTATAATAGTTGAAAATCTCCATATACTTCTAAATACTTCACCCCCAGTTATTTGGCTATTTTAAGCCAACCATTAAGGCGTTGTATTCAGCAATATTATTAGAGCATGAACTTGTCAATGAGTATGCTTTAGAAATAATATGGTTATAGAGAGAAACAAAAACAACTCCACTCCTACTACCATCTTTTCTTGAGATCCCATTCTAGAAGCGCCATCAAAGAAAAGTTGCCATACTTCTTCTTCAACAACATTTACTTCAACAGTTTCTTTTTGAATATCATTTTCGAAGTTATATTTCCTTTACCTACTTCACCAGGGATATCTCCATACAGTTTTGAAGATGCTGGATTCGGGTGTTCAGCTAAGAAATTAGCTATAGTTTGTCCTTTAATTGATATTTGTGGAATGAAATGCATATCATATTGTGATAGTAGAATGGTCCAATTAGATAATCTGGAATTTAATGACCCAGACTTGGTCATTAATATTCATAAGGGATTAACTCTCGATATAACGTGGATTGTTTGTCCCACTAAATAGTATCATATTTTATATACTGCAAACACTAGACCTAGATATTCTTTTTCCACTAGATTTTTCCACTAGATTATATCGATGTTCAGCTCCAATCATCATTCTACTGAGATAATAAATGGGTTGTTCTGCCCTAATTCATTCTTTTGCGCCAATAAAGCTCCCAAGGAATGATCATAGCTCTCACATATAACAAGAAAGGTGTTCATTAGCCTGGAGCTACAAGAACGGTGGTTTGGTGAGAAATTCCTTGATTTCTTCAAATGCTTTCTCGCATCTATCATCCCAAATGAATGATACTCCTTTCTTCATCAACCATGTAAAAGGTTGGCATTTTCTAGATAAATTTGATATGAATCTGTGAATGTATGCCAACCTACCTTGCAATCCTCTCAATTCTTTGAGATTTTTAGGTGGCAATATGTCTTGGATTGCTTTAATTTTGTCTGGATCAAGATGAATTTTCTGCGAAGTAACTACAAAGTCAAGAAAATTTTCACTGGAAACTCCTAGAAAAGATTTAGTAGGATTAATCTTAAACTGGTGTTTTCGCATGAGATCGAACATGGTTCTCAAATCACGAAGATGATCATTCTTGTTCTTTCTTTTAATTTCCAATCATCTATATAACATTCCACTATCTTTCATAGATTTTTTGGAATTTCATGTTCATGACATGTTGATATGTAGCACCAGCGTTTTTCAAATCAAATGGCATAACTATGTAATAGTATACTCCAAGTGGTGTTATGAAAGATGTACGCTTCTCATCATCAGGGTACATCTTAATTTGGTTATATCCTGAATATCCATCAATAAATGAAATCCTTTCATAGCTGCAAGTATTGTCAATCGTGACGTCCGTAATAGGTAAAGAAAATTTATCCTTCGGGCATGTTTCATTCAAATCTCTAAAATCATTGCAGATTCTGATCTTTCCATTCATTTTAGTTACGGGGACTATATTCACAACCTAGTTTAGATGTTGTTCTTCGCGAATGAAGTCTGATTCAATTAAGTTTTTGATTTCAGGTTCAATTGCCTCTATAACTTTAGGACGGAGCCTTTGTTGTTGTTGTTTTACTAGCTTTGACTCTAGCCGAATATTTAATTTATGAACCACGACTTTTGAGTTGAGTCCTAGCATATCTTCATAATTCCAGGTGAAAACATCAATGTACTCTTGAATGAGAGAGATCATTCATTCCTTTTCCTCCGAAGATAAATTTCACTTATAAATATGGGTTTAGGATTGGTTTCATCACCCATATTTATTTGGATCATTTTATCTTCAATTAAAGGTTCTCTTTATTCAAGTTGAATTTCCCACTTCATATTGAGGTGTTTTGCCCAAAGATCATTTTGATTGGTGATAATTTATCACCTTCTTCTTCTTTGTCTGTAGAGACCATATTGATGGACACTTCTTGAAAAATAGCACCAATGCTTATATCTGAATCCTAATATAATGATTCAGATGAATGAGTTTGCTGCCTTTCTTCAAATGTTATATCCGAAAGATCTTCAAGAGTGATAATATATCCCAACTCCCTGCCAGTTTTATCGTAATAATCAGACATATTTCCTTCCAGAACAAAAGGTTGAAGAATTACCTTCCTCCCTCTTCCAAAATTTAACCCCTGCCTTTGGTTAGGTTATATCCCATTTTTCTCATTAACTTATGGGAATTTTCATCCTATTGAAAGAAATCGGAATTTTCTTGTTCTTCTTCAGAAAGTTTTCCTTTATTTTTTTTATTTGCTTTTCCAAATATCATAGGTTTTTTATCTTTATTCTTAGGAGAAACTTTAAAAATAGTTTCATTTGCCTCTCCATCGTCATCACTTTGCATGTAAAAGGATGATCGAATAGGTGCTTGAAATGAAGCTAAAGAATATATTTTATGTAGGTGATCACTAACCACATCAGTACTACTAGTTGAGGATTCATCATAATCAACACCAGAAAAATAAGCAAACTGTATATCTTCATTAATTATCCACTCGCCATTAGAATTGGTGGTGTTATTTATCTTCAAGGCTTATTACAATGGGATCTATTTCCCAGATTTTATTATCGGATTCTGAATTTTTGTATCCTGATTCAGTGTCAACTTCATTGCCGCTATCAGATTCTTCCAGAGCAGGCTGTTTGGCTGCATCAAATATGTCTTGATATAACAATGCGTCAGTAAAGTAGTTTTATACTCCTTTAAAGGGTTGTTTTTCTGCTACCAGGGTCTTCACATTCCCATCTTTGTCTACATATTTCATGCATTGATGAAGTGTAGAAGGAATGATGAGGTTGATATAAATCCACGGTCTTTTGAGTAAAAGATTATAAGACGTGTCAGTATCTATTATATAGCATGTGACCTCCGTTTTCAAGTCTTCAATCTGACATTTCAACTTTATTTTGCCAAGTGGTCACTACCATTAGCATTGAACTTGAAGATGGTAGTGTTTGTTGATACCAATGTGCTCATTGGGATCCCAAGATATCACAACATCCTACTTGGCATAACACTTAGGGCGGATCGAGGATCAACTTGGATCGATCAATCTCTGATAACTCTATGTATCCTTTGTAATACAAAGGACAATGATGCTAATTATTTTTTGCTTGCATATTTTCTGGCGAGAAGGTTATGCAAGGAATCTTTTAGAAGTTTGATAACATACTGTACAAACTTCTTCTTCTTCTTCTTCTTCTTCAGATGTTTCTAGAATTTGAGCTAAGAACACTTTAAAATCTTGCAGAGTTTCTCTTAAAACTTCTATAGTTTGCCTAAAGAGTTTTAGGAGCTCATACAAAGTAATTCTTGCAGAAATATTGGCCAATTGCACCAATAATTAAATTTGAAAGGTTTATTAGAACTTTCTGCAGGCTCTTTATCTTTGCTTTTAAGAGTTTTGCCAAATTTAAGCTCTTTTGGCTTTTTTTTCTGGAGATAACTGAGGTTCTGCTACTTAATCATAATTTTTTAAGTATTCATTGCCTGAACGAGTCCTAGAAGGCTTTAGTTGATCTGTATTAATTGCTAAAAAATCTTTGGCTCTTCTTCTTCTGAGCTTGATAGAGAGGGAATTTATGCATCATCCTCAGAAATTGCAGTAAAAATATTGAAAATAAAGATCCTCCCTTTGGATTTCTTCTTTACCGAATTTGAAATCCATTGTTCATCCTCAAGGAGATCTGGATGTACCCATATTATCTCTCCTTTTGATGTTTCAAAAGGATGTAATCATTTATTTTGTTGCTGATGAGGATCATAATTCACAATCCTCATTGTGCCTTTGGGAATGGACTGAACTCTATCTTTAACAGTCGACTTTATCCATTCTAGAGCTTTTCCAAATCTGACAGTTACCATATTCACAGTTACTCTCTTCTGATTTTCTCGTAATTTGATGACCTTAGCATCCACCAAAGCCTGAATCTTATCCTTAAGGATATAATAATTTTGAGTGGGATGATTAATGATCTTATGATACACACAATAATTAGGATCATTAAATTTCTCAATTTGTTCAGGTCGCTTGGATTCTGATAAGTTCAGCATATTCTTAGTCATGAGTAGATTAAAGATAGTATTAGTATGCTCATCTTTAAAAGTATATTGCTTCTGAGGGAACTGCGGTTGTGAAGGATTCTTTGGAAAAAACTTTGCTAATTTGGTGTATCAGTTGTCATTTTCTCTTTCCCTTTGTGTTCCTTAGGTCGAGAAGACTGGTGCGATCTAAAATTATTATTCTACCTTGGTTTCTCTCCTTTTACTTCTTTTTCAAGCCTTTGTGTAATTTCTTCAACTACTTTAGTTTGTAGCGAAAGATCTTTCCAAGTAGAAACTTTACAGCCCCCATTATAGTAAGAACTTTGGTAGAGAAATTGTGTCGGCAAGTTTCTACCAATATTTTCTCTGGCATCCCATGCGTACATCTTAGAGAATCATTTCTAAATATTTTGATAAAATCTCAAACTGATTCTCTTTTCTTTCGCTTTGTAGCCAAGAGTGTTGTTATTGAAACTTCCATATCATCTTCATAAAACCTTATTGGAAAGGCTTTTTCAATGTCATTTCACAAATTAATGGTTTCTAATTCCAACCTTCGAAACCCATTCAAACTAGTACCTGTTAAGATACTAACAAAGACTCGCGTAATGATCAGGTCATTTCCAGTTAAATGTCCCGTCCGCGACTTAAAGTAGTAAAGATGCTGATTTGGCGACCCTTTACCATCGAATGATTTGAGCTTCAATGGTTTGTAATTCTCTAGGAATGGTATACTTTTCCATTCTATCGGATATGGTCTTATAACCCCTATCTCTTGCAAATCATTCTTATGCATGAAAGTATCAAGTTGATTTTGAAAACTCTCCATCCAAGCAATGTTTGCATTTCCTTCTTGATTCGAATCTCTTTCTTAATGATGGGAGTGTATTGAGTGATTATCTTCTTCTTCACGACGATCCTCATTATTTTCATTCTCATCTCTAGGAGGAACGCGAGATGATTCTTCTATAATCTTCTCTTTGTCATTTCTTAGATTGCATAAAGTTTTAGAAGAAGATTCTCCTTTATCATTTCATCTTGATTTTTCCAAGTCCAACGAGACATAAAGTATATCTTTGATTTCATTGATAGATTTTGTTGTTGTTGGATGGTCTTATCTTGTTCATCAATCCTCCTCATGAATTCTTCTAGAGTATTTTGTGTCATATTCACGGATACAGAATCTTCAAAGAATGAGTCCGATGTCTGAGACTCAGCCACAACTGAATTTACTGTGTCCTCTTCATCGAAAGAGACTCCAGCCATTTGTCCGTAGTCTAATAGTGCTGTTACTCCTTTTCTTAGTCAGGTGTTCTGAAAAACACCCCAGATCTCATTGAATACACTTTTTAGACCTGAAGAATGTTTGAAAATAGAGGAACACTTTTAAGGGAATTTTTTGTTTTCTTCTTCTTTTTCTTTCCAAAACTTACCATATTAGATGATACTTCGGGGTATTTGGGCTCAGAAAATTCCTGCTTGTTACATCGTCTCCTATTTTACAGTTGAGACGAAGACGTAGTAAGTCGGTTGAAGACTGATTGTTTTGCAGGGGCCACCACACATTGGCAATGCGATAACACTACACTGATCAACTGCTTATAATGACAATGAAACATTCGGGATTTTTCTCTCTTTCATTGTAAAATTTCCTAAGGTCTCTTGTATCAGAACTCATTATTTTGCTAATGGAGGTATCATTGCCTCCAAATGATATCTTCGGGATGGGAGTTTCTATCCCTTTGAAAATTCCAGGAGCAAATTTTACTTTAGCCATAGTAGTGGATGGGTGAACATCTAGAACACGAGCTTTAAAAGCTGGTTCTTCTTTAGAAGCGCGTTTTTAAAAACTGTGCTTTTCTATTAGCATGTGAATTTGTGGTTCACGTCCATTTGTAAAAATGCAATCTTAAACATCACGTTTATCTCTCGAAGCATGAGGGTGGGGTCCTCGCCTAGTTTGTGGAATGCGAATGTAAACTCCGCGTTTGTAATTATAAATAAATTTGGTGGGTGTACGGTGTTTTTTTGAAAGAAATACGAGTAAACCCATCTGCATCATGATTTTTCTTTTTGTCGTCTGGAACCACCACTTCGCTCTTTGGTTTCCATACTTGAACTGTACGTCTTCACGACTGTAGTTCAATAGGCTCTTGTTGCTTCATAGCTCTGCAGAAAGTGTGAGCCCTACTTCTTCGTAAGTTCCTTCTCATCGTGCGGGTGAGAGAAACTTTGTTTTCTGAGTCATTTTTTTGATAATCAGAAAATGGTCGTTTTTCTTATTATTATGGGGATCCTAATCCATCTTCTCGAGGAGATCCTCATGGGTCTTGGTACAAACTCTGAGTTTTGTGCTAGTGAAGGAAATGATTCTCCTTTGAGACCAGAGTGGTCTGAGGAGCCTTTTGATTGAACTCTTGTCTTCAAAACCTCTTTAGAGACTGAATTGTTAGAAATCTTACGACATTTTCGTAAAGAATTAGGGCTTCTAGAGCCAGAGGAGAGGAATTCCTTATATTTCTCATGATCGAATTCAATGATGAGTAATTCGACCATGCTGCTGTAGATATCAAAAAACATTCGGCAGTTTCTCCCGCGTGGTGCACCCATGGGGCAGATCGCAACCATGTTATCTTCTAATATGGATTTGGAGAAATAGTTTTGAATTTGGAGAAATAGTTTTGGATTGGGAGGATATGTTTGGAATTTGGAGAAACAGTTACCCCTCGATCTATAAAAAAGAGGGTAGATTCTAGAAAAAGGAGGATTTTGGCTCTTTAAAAAAAAAAGAGATCTCAGATGCGTCTTCTTTCAGAGTTCAGAAAAGGAGTTACAGAGAGAGCGATCTTCTTCTCAATCCAGAGTTCCAGAGAGAGCAATCTTCTTCCCAATCCAGATTGGATCGTCAACGGAGTGCAAAATTAAGACTCCACCGCTGCCAGAACCCACAGATAAATTAAAAGAGAATTGAAATCAATGTTTCCTATTCTTGTAATCTTGAAATTTGTTATAATTTTTATTTTATTACTATAATTTTAAATTAACAAAAAAAAATTTTAAAAAAATTAGAAAAAAATAAAGGGAGAACCACGGGTGGAAACCCGTGGGAGCTTCCTACGGGTGCCACCTGCAGGAGCTTCCTGTGGGTTGCACCCGTGGGTACCACTCGCGGGGCAAGCATCCCGTGGGTGCTACCCGTGGGGTGCATCTGTGGGGTTGCCCGCCCCAATGCTTCGTTTACGTGGATTTGATTCAGATTTTCAGGGAACGGATACCCCCGATCTCAATATTTCTGTTACCGAATTTGGTTAAGATCTTATCCAAATAGTTATCCCTCGATATATAAAAAAGAGGGTAGAGTTTTGGAAAAAAGGGGATTGATTCAAGAGGAACAGAGAATTCCTAGAGAGATCGTCTTCTTCGAGAATTTTCAGACAAAAGAGAGGCGATCGTCTTCTTCCCAATCCAGATAGGATCATCAACGGAGTGCAAAATCAAGGCTCTATCATTGCCAGAACCCACAGATAAATTAAAAGGGAATTGAAATCAATCTTTCCTATTCTTGTAATCTCGAGATTTCTTATAAGTTTTTCTTTTATTACTATTTCCAACTGGAATATTATCAGATTGAGCGACAAGCTTATCATCAGTGATGATAGGGATCCCCAATGAAATCGCCAATCTTCTATTTGCCTTAAAATTATAAATGATTCTGTATTGGACTTTTTCAATGAAAGATTACTTCTTCAATTGTTTCCCATTTACAGAAGATGGGAAAAATCTAATTCCCTTTTTATTTAAAATTGGGCTCTAGAGTAAATATGGAGGACGATCCTGCTCTCCGTTGACACTCTGTATAAAATTTAGTTGGTGAAAATTTTGAGTTTTCGATAGTACCAGTACTTAAGCAAAATTAGTTTTTTTAATACTGATCTCTCGATGCCTTTTTTTGCTTAAGGTTCTACTATTTATAGAGATTTGGAGACTTTTGAGTTGATAAAACTATTCAACTGTTGGCCTCCACGATCTGAGAATTAATTTCTCGCTTTTTGGCTTGGTGGATTTATATTAAATCTCCAGAATTTATAATCGACGTCTTTAATCCTTTGGATCGTAATTGAAAAGCAAAATGTGAATCTCAATCTTTAGATTCTTGTTTTCTTTAAATTGCAATCAGAACGCAAATCTCAAATTTTAGATTCATAGTTCTTTCAGACTGCCACTAGGATGCAAACATCAAACTTTAGATTTGCAGCTTTGGTGAGATTATAATTGGAATGCATATCTCAAACTTTAGATTTACAGTTCCCTCGGACTGCAACTGGAATGTGAATCTCAAATTTTAGACTCGTGGTTTTGTTGGATTGTGAATCTCATACTTTAAATTTGCGGCATTGTTGTGATGGTATATTCACTTTTTGCATAATATGCTTGGGCACGATGATGAGACCCTGCAGGGCCTACTCTTTATTAATTCTATGAATCCAGAGAAAGAGATTCACACTTCAGCTTCATTCGCGAATCAAAAATCGCGTCTTATATTTTATGGAAAATAAAACACAACTCTGTGAAGGCCACATCTTATTTCTTTTGTAGTTTACATATACGGATCTCTCTTTATGAATGATGATCCTCAATAAAAGAAAATTTCCGCCAACAGTCGTTTTCGGTCTAGATGTACAAATATTAGAGATAAGAGAAATTCAAAAACAAAGACACGAAAAAAATAAATTTCAACTATGTAATATTTAATTATATCACATTGGCAAGTTTCATTAGAAATTTTTCCAAAAGCCGGATGGAAACATTCTCTAAACATACCCTCTAGATTAGTTTCTTCTTCCGTATTAAAAGATAAGCTTTTAAGAACAACATAATTGATAAACGTTTTTTCTAACTTTTATCTCATTGTAAGAGAACCCACCGAAGCTTCCATTGAGTATCATGAAAGCATAGCTTGGCGAATATCAGTTGGGGTCCTCATTGCGTATCGTGGCCTTCCTTATGACACTTCAAGTGAGTTGTCCCACTTGTATAATAGTGTAATGGCCCACCATCTAGAAAGCTGGATTAATGTTGAAAATAACGCATTATGAGACCTGTTATATTGCATTACGAAACCTAATAGAACTCCAGTGCTACGTAACAACTGAAAATAACTTAGTGCAATGTAACAGTATGCTTTTTATGTTATTTTATATTATATTGCGTTCTGTTACATTAAATTACGTTATTTACAATTATTTTTTATTAATTTCTATATTGTTGTTGATTATTATTTTGATTAATACCGAATTACTATACTTTCTTACTTGATTAATTGTCGGCTTGATTGATTGTTAGTGGAATTGATAATTTATTAATTTGCAATTTGGTTTCTCGTTCGCTTGTTGTAATTCCTCTCCAGTTGCTAAAATATCTTAATTATTGATTATATTAAATTTTTTACTGAACTAAAATCAATAATTACAAATAAGATAAATTGAATATTAAGAAATATAAATTATAACAATGACATTAATTAGAATTAAAATAAAAAATTAGAATCTTGTTTTCTTATTTAGATGATAACTAGAATTACGGTTTATATAATTTATGAAGATAAATGTGAATATATTGTAAAACTTGATATAAAATTAGAATAGATTCTGTATTACAAAATAATTGTATATTCCTTTTAGATATTTTAAATTTATTTTTTAATTTATAAAATATTTTATATAGTTTTATATTTATTTTTATTAAATAAATAGGAAATTGCATAACATACGTTATGCGTTAAGCTATATGCAACATAACCTAACAGAGACAAAATGTTATATTATCATTATTGCTATTATAAATATTGAGCTAGATAGTTGAGCTGCTCGACAGCGTATTCGTAAAATATGCTAAACTTTAGTATATTATTAGTTATTACCATAATTAAATAAATAATAATATTTTAATAGAAAATAGAACTTTTATTCAATAAGTAAAAGTATATTACAATGGATAATAACTGAGAATAGAAGAACACTTTTCAAATGCAGAGTAATCTAAACTAACAACAATCAAGATTGAAAGGAAAGAATAGTCGTCTATGGCTTTAGCTATTCCATGTAGTACTTTAAATTTTTAATTTTCTCCATCAAATCTATTTCAAAATATGGGCATGCATATCTAGGTCATCAGATAACGATCTAATAAAAAATAATACTAGTATAAAAATAAAGTATTGGAATAATTGAAGTAGACATGAACAGTGCACATGAATGTAAATATAGAACATTAATTTATTTACTAAATTCTCCATAATGTTTATTCGAATTACAATTTTTCCTTTACATGTCATGTGTTTTAATTTTATATGTCATGTATAATTAGAAAATCTAACTAATACTATATTCATATTTCTATCATCTACTGTACGAATATAGAAGAATGAAAATATGATTGTCTGGAGCTGATCTGATCCTTTACATTGGTAATAGTAACATTATGATATGATAAAGTGATTCACCATGCACCCATGGTGTGTGCAAAAATCAGTTGCACAACTTGAAGTACAACCAAAATACAATATTTGGATTCAATTAGTATTACCCCCAATCCAATATTATTTACAGTTATCGAGATCATGTCAAATCTAGTACAAGACATTTCTAGTCAATATCCGATCTTCGTTTAGTTTAAGTTCAAACTCATTATAGTTAAATAATGTTTTAAAAGATCTTTTAATTCTAACATGTTGCTGGATGACACACGGCGAAGTAAGAGTAAGGAAGTGAGAGGTTTTCCATGCAACTATATTTGTTAATTAAATAACTACTTTGTTTTTTAAAATTCTTTCCTATACTCCATTACCACATAATATTTACAATCATCATCACTAAAATTAGTGTTCCAGTTTATTATTTATAATTATTAATTAGTCAATTTTATGATCTATATTTTATTTCAATAAAGTTTTTGAGACTACCAAATTTCATGTAATTAAATAAAACTTAATTACATGAACTTATAGGAAAGAGAGATCCAAAATAATAGAAGTAGTACATGAAAAAATGAGTTCGAGAAGGAACTTACCTTAGTCTGAAAATGCATTCGTTAAATAAGTCCACAGTCAAGCACGTGATATGAATCCATACCTACATATAGAATGGATTTTTGTGATCTTAGGAAACTTTCTTAAATTTTTAAGGGCATGTAAGAAGTCAATTTTTATTTGTAAAGGCTAGTGGGTTTGAATCAAACAAATAAATTGGGTATCATCTTATTGGATTTATAAGATGAATGTGTACAGATTTTAATTAGGTTTTTATTATGTGGTTATTTACCTAGATCCAATAAAATATAAGCTTATTAAGGAATGGATGTTGATCCAACCTCTTAACGGATTCTAAGGGAGATGAAGGAGGTGCTCTGGTGAGCGTGCTCTGTCGAGTGGTGCTCTAGCAGCAGCGGTTACCAGTGGGACAGATCAAGTGGGTGGTGCATGTCTGGGTAGCAGGGAGCTCTCGCGATGGCTCCTCCCATGGTTGGTGGTGGTTCGGTAGTCGACAACATCTTAGAATCTGTGGGGTTGTTAGCGATCAGTGACGCTCCAACCATCAGAGCATTTCGATGGCCAGCTACACTTCGATAATCGATGAAGATGGAAAGAAGAAGAAAGAGGATTGAAAGTGAGTTGTGCGTTATAAGGAGAGTTTTGGGAAGTATGTTCAAGGGAAACTCATAGAGATTGAAGGGGTTTAATTACAGTTAAAATGAAGGATTAGAGGGAGAAATTAGTGGGTTTTAAATGAGACTAAATTTATATTTGAATGAGTAAAAACATGTGATTTTAGTGACAAATGAGTGTATTGAATGGATTATTTGAATTTGAAAAATGAAATTAGAATGCTATATTTGCGGACATATGGAAAATTAAAAGTGGGGTATTGTCTTGCTGATTTCGGAGTAATTTGTCATACATTCAAGCCATGTCTTAAGCACCTCTATTTTTCTTTCATAAAAATGTGTCTTTGGGTTATGGGCCAAGGAAATAGGTTTTGGCTCAATAAATAATAATAATATTTTTTAAATGAATTATGAGCTTTAGTATAAGAATATTTGTATGACTTTAAAATGTTAATAAATGAAAATAACAATTTGATTAATTTAGTTTGAAATGATACACAAATATATTTATTTATTTTAATATATTAAATAATGATAAAGAATTTCATAAATAAATAATTAATTAATAAATATAAATAAATAATTAACTAATAAATATTTATGTTAGTTTTGGATAGTTACATTCTACCCCCTTAGAGAATAATTTCGTCCTTGAAATTTCGGTAGAGGTACACAAAAGTTCGTATCCCGATCAATCTATTTATTTTTTGGATAGCACTTTACTTTCTTGTTGACTGAGCTCGAACTTGATTCACAAAGTAAAAGAACCATCTCTTAGGTAAATGTAAATTTTCAGAAAAATTATCTCTTCAGAAACAAAATAAGAGGCATGAATGGATTAAAGGAATGGGATTCAAAGAAATTAACGAGTTTTGTTTATATATGTGAGAAAAAGTTTGTATTTGGATCCAAATCAATTCAACTCACTTAAGCTGATTTAAAAAACCTAAGCTCTGATATCACTTATAAAGGCCTGCCATCCAGAAGGCTGGATAGCTAAGTCGTTCAGCAACATAATCATGAAAAATATGTTAAATCTCAATACAATATTAGTCATTTCCACAATTAAATACACAACAATACTTTAATAGAAAATAGAACTTTTATTCAATGGATAAAAATGAACTGCATTAGATAATAACTAAGGATAGAAATATACTCTTCAAATGCAAAAGCAATATAAAATACAACAATCAAGACTAAATGTAAAGAACAGTCGTATATTAGCTTTAGCTATTCTATATAGTACTTAAGATCTTCAATTTGTTCCATCGAATTTGTCTCAAAATCTGGGCATATACAACCAAGTTGTCAGATAGCTACCAAATAAAATAAACGTTATTAGTATAAAAAATTTTAGCAATAACTGAAATAGACATGAATAATGCATATAAACATAAATATAAAAAATAATGTTTATACTAATTACAATTTTCTATTACTCTACATATCAAGTATTTTAATTTTAGATGTCATGTATTATTGGAGAATCTAACTGATGTTATATCGGTATCTCGAATGATAACTCGACAAGACTCAATAATCATTACAGTCACATTACAGCAAAAATATAGGTAAAATATAAAATAAACAATAATTTCTTCAGTTAAAATAATAATAAAATATTTTTCCTTGCATTCAATAAAATGTAGTGTTATGTACTAATTACATCTCTTTATAAGAAAATATCTACTAAAAATGTTGTATATTTCATAGCTCCATCTATTCTTAAAAATATGATATGTCCTGCTTTGTTTTCAGTGAGTCTACCTCTAGGTAATAATCTGCATTTGGCCATGTATAACAAGAATCGTCAATAAAGCGATTCAAAAATATTTAATAGGAACATATGAAATAATAATATCTCAAAATTATAAGAAGTCATATAATAAAAATAACTAAAAATCTCATATCTTAACATATTAAGTGATTTAACATTAATCTTTCAGTTAACATCTTTTAGATACAGTGTATGGAAATTTAGGAAGATATGAACCTAGTTGGTCTGAACGCATCCCTATTTATCCCCGAAAAAACATAACAGTAAGTTGATCGAAACCTATCCTGATTCTCCCAAAAAGGAACAGTGGCAGTTTTAATTGAAACCTATCCCAATTATCCCAAAAAGAGAAACAGTGGTACAGTTACGTTCAGCCATCAAATTATATAAATCCTCAATTTTCTCATAAACCTGGTGTTTGTCAATTTTAGTATCATTTATCAATTTCAGTATTAATTTGTCATTTCAGTAAATTCAGTTCCGTATATGAATTAGTAATGATCATTAAAGTTTAGTTTCAGTAACAATAATAGTAATATTTTGGAATAATATTATAGTACAATGATTAATAATCTATTACCTATCACGTATTATAGCAATCGTGTCTTATCATGTCTTGTTTGGTGTCAGTTGAGTTTCCAAGTATATAATTAAGTTTTTAATAAAATAAAACAGAGAATATATAAAATAAAGTACAACTAATAGCATGTTTATGAGTGAGTTGGACTCACTTGTCCTTAATTTATGATGGATCTAAATATTTAGCTTGAAACATTTTGAAACCTTAAAGGGTACTCCAAAATTCCTTGGTTGAACTCTCTTCTCTTTCTTCCTCTATTTCTCATCTTTCTCTCATGTTTTGCTCTCTTACTTTTTTTTATTGGGAAAAGAGGGCTTATTGAGGTCTTTTTATAAGAAATTAAGAGTCCTACTCCTACTCATAGTAGAAAAATCTAATATGAATTCTAAGATTCACTATCCTAATTAAAGATAGAATCCCAAAAATTATAGAAACCAAATTTAAATAGGAATCTTAAAAGATATAAAAACCAAATTTGAATACGAATCCTAATAGATATAAAAACCAAATTTAAATTACATATAATTAATTGAATGAGAGTTGAATTATATATTAATTAGGCTAATTTATTTTACTACCTCAACTAGGATTTGGATTGAGTTTCTGTTTAGAATTAATATTTAGTCAATTCAGAATCCTATTGGTAAAAAATAATCAATCTAATTTCTTATCTTAATTGTTTATAAAAATCAATCTAATTTAATTAATTCTTCTTGTTTTCATAGTTACGATTACTTGATTTGATAAGTAGGTTTGGGTGCGGGATGGATCTTATTGGGTCAAAATATATTTTTAAAATAACATATTATTTTTTTATAACAATAAAATTGAAAATTTTCTCTTGAAAAAGTGGGTATTACATTCTGCCCCTTAAACAAAAATTTCGTCCTCGAAATTTCTTAAAATCTGTGGGATGCAAAAGTAGATTGTACTTTTGCTCAAATAGATATAGAAATCAATCCTACATGTCTTCTTTTCTCTCCAAAGTCATCTCTCGGATTGAATACTGATTCCAAGAAAACCGACATAAAAGGAATTACTTTATTCTTTAATATCTTCTCATGCGGTCAATTATGGCTACCAGTTTTCTGGATAGCAGAGATCTGGCCCAATCTCAAGTTCCGAGTAGTTCACTATATGCGTGTCATCATGTACATATCATTTTAGTTATGATATGTTAAAAACATTGTGTGCTCCATTCAAAGTAGATGGAAATGCTAAATGATAGGAGACTTTGCATATTCGCTCCAAGATCTCAATGGTTCAATAAACCTTGGCTTAACTTTCTACGGTTGCCAAAACGAAAGACTCTTTGTGTAGGTAAAATATTCAAGAACACTGATTCTCCTATTTGAAATTCTAAAAACTGTCATCGGTTGTCTGCCTATTTTTATCCGATCAGTTTTGAATTGCTTTAAGTAGTGTCATATTAAGTTAATATTGTAATGTCTATGTAATCATCTCTAGTCTAAGTAGCTTCTTTTCTCTAATGACAGCCCAATATATTAGTGATCCAAATTTTCTCTCATATAGAGCCTCGAATGGTGTCATCTTGATGTTTACTTAGTAATCAATATTATAGGTGAATTTCAGTAGATGTAGGTAATCCGTTATAAATTCAAGCCATCTTCTTTATCTTATATTGAGTTCGTTCTAAGTTAAAACATACACAAGTCTCTTATGGTCTAAATAGATCTCTATTATACTACCTAGTAAATAATGCCTCCAAATCTTTAAAATATAATTTTATAGCTGAAAGCTCCAAATTATGGGTGGTAGTTTTATCATGCACTCTCAATTGTCAAGATGCATAAGCTATTGTTTGATCATGTTGCATCTACACAAAAACAAATAATTATCTGTTAGATGCATCAGTATATATAATTATTCCTTCAGTACTTTCTGGTATGGCTAATACTAGTGTTGTAGTGAATCTCTTTTTTTCCACCTTTCAAAATCTAAATCAAATTACTCCGTTTTTCTCAAAAACTAAGTCAGTGGTCCTTTAATCTTAAAAAAAGTCACGCATGAATTTCTAATAATAACCAGCTAATTCAAGGAAAACTTCTCACTTCAGATACATTCTATAGAACATGCCAATCTTTCACCACTGTGATCTTACTAGGATTCATTAAAATTCTATCTTTAGAAATAATGTGTCCAAAATGAAACATTACTCAGCCAAATCTCACAATCATTGAACTTTCTATATAGTCTCTCCTTCTTACTCTCTCCAAAACTATCTAAGCGTTGAGCCTGATCCACTTTCGTTTTGAAATACATGAATATATCATCCATGAACATCGCAATAATCTTATCTAAATATGGAGCAAAAATTTGATTCTTTAATTTTATAATAGTAGTAGGTGCATTCGTCATTCTGAATAGTATCAGTAAGAATCCAAGATGTCATACCGAGTTTAAAAAGTTATCTTAGAAATGTTTAACTCTTTCATTTCACTCCATGATATCTAGACTTAAGATCCAATATGAAAAATACTCCAATTGCACCAAGCTAATTGAACAAATCATCAATCCTCAATAGAAGGTATCGATTCTTAATAGTGATCCTATTTAATACTCTATAGTTAATATGTAATTTCTCTTCTCCATCTTTCTTTCCAATAAAAAATATTAGTGTAACCAAAATGAAGTATATGGTTTGATAAACTTTTAGATTCCAATTCCTCAAATAGATTTTTTACTTCCTGTATCTTTGCTACCCACTCGATATGGTTTTAGAGAGATAGGTGTAGTGATAAGAACGAGCTTAATAATGAGCTCTACTACCCTGTCTGATGGTAATACCAAGAAATTCTCGAAAACGTTCACAAACTCTGACACCACTAGAATATCAGCTAGAAAGGCATCCAAATGAACTAATACTCCCTTCATACAACGAACTCTAAATTCTATTGGCTTCACGATACTGTTGCCTCAAATATACTCGAACTCTAGTGTTTTCAGCAAAATTCTTACTTCCTTCCATTGAAATAACTTAATTACAATGAAAGTGAACAAAAGAAAGCAAACAAGAGGATTTATAACTTATCGCTCTCTTTTACAATGAAAAGTGGGTTCTATGCACCGATGAGATCTATCGAGTAGCTCCTTTTGACGTTCTTGACATGGAAGTCTTCTTTCTTGACGAAGAAGATGGCCGCCCTTAGATCTTCTCTGCTGGTCTTGATGGGTTCAAGCCTCTTACGCGTAACTTGAACTTTTCCAAAGCTTCCAAAGATCTCCAAAGGCTTCTTCAAAAGGGTATTTATAATCTTGGGCCAATATGAGAGTTTCCATTTGTCTAGAATTGGAAAGTAGTTGTGTTCATTAAGAATTCTAATCAAATATCTTAATTTTGATTTAAATCTCTTACTTATGAATTCTGATTGGACTCAATTTGGGTATTTGATAAGCCCAAATCTCAATCTCAATTAATTTGGAATTCTAATGAAATCTGCTCACGCGGAGTTAACGCGGAGCTAGAATTTTCAAAATGCGGAGTTATGGATTAGCTTTGCGTTTTACTCAAGCGCGAGGCTAAAATAGCTAAATACGAAGCTACGGAGTTAGCTCTGCATTCTGCGTGGTTATTTTCTTTTCACTGATTTTTGAAAATTTTACCACCAACAGAACCCCCTCCAAAGTTTTCAAAATTGTTTAGAACTTAGCAAATTTTGAAATACTTTGGATTTTCAAAATTTGAACGCGGAGTTAATAAACACCAAGTTATCTTCGTGTTTTCATTTATCACGCGAAGCTAATAGCCTCGCGTTTCACTAAGCAACCACTCCAATTCTCGCACCGAATACCCAGGGGCGGGCGTTTTCATTTAAATAGAGTCTCTTACTCTTCTCCTTCTTTACTTTTTCAAAGAATTCTCAAAAACCCAGAGCTCAGGTGATCAGGCGACCGGCAACCCGTGCAATCTTCGTTGATTTCCTCAATTTTTGTCAAGATTTCTTCAATATTAATGGCACCCAAGAAGAGCACCTCGTCATGCGCTACCTCACTATCAGCGGCAGGTGCGAGCAGCAGCGCCAGCAGAAACAGTGGCGGCGTGACCTACGCACCCCTATTGGAGGTAAAAATCTTAAATTTTAGAGCTTTTAGGACTTCTTGAGGGCGATTTGGCTCGGTTTTGACCTGCCAATCGTCGTCTTTGCCGACGAAATCATTGCTGTACTCTGGCCAAATGGCTTGGAGGAGAAGAGACCTTTGGTCTTCTTTTACGCAAAGCCATCACGTTATAACTTCGCATCTTGGTTTTTAACGCATCACGCAAAGTTACTTTTTGACTTTCGTGTTTTCTACAAGAACTTATAGGTTTAACTTCGCATTTTGTCTGAATGCAAAGTTATTCTCCTAGCTTCGTGTTTTGTCTTAACGCGAAGTTATTCTTTTAGCTTCGCGTTTTAGCTTGACGAGAAGTTATTCTTTTAGCTTCGCGTTTTAGTTTGACGTGAAGTTATTCTTTTAGCTTCACATTTTAGCTTGACGCAAAGTTATTCATTTAGTTTTGCGTTTTAGCTTAACGCGAAGTTATTCTTTTCATCACGCAGAGTTATTTTCTAGCTCCGCATTTTTATACTTAGAAAGTTTTCCTCTTAGAATTTCTTCTAACTTTATTTCCTTCTTGTAGTTGGCTACTCAGTGGACCCTCTCTCCCATAGGCACCACTTCGGGTTCGCTGGGGGTGCAGACCTGGCAACCCAGTTTTGCTTCACTACCAATCTTTCCGCGTACAAGCCAGGTCTAGGGGAGCACAGAGAGAAGCTGATAAGGTACAGCCCAACGACTGCAAGGGAGATCATCATTGATACTCTCTTTGAGGCAATGAACCGAGAGGCCCGGGAGAAGCCAACGTTTCTTTTTAGGGACGCCATGGAGCACTATGATGAGATCCTCTTCGAAGAAGAGAGTAAGTGGCTTCACCAGGCCGGTGACCTACTAATGTTCCTGCCTGATATGGAGCACAGCTACCCTCTGGTGTATCTCCAGAGGTTATCTTCCCGATGTGAGTTAGACTGGGAACTCACTCAGGATTATGATGGAGTTGCGACCGGTAAATTCGGTGCAGGTGGGGCTTACCAAGATGGCCCCACCAGGTGTGTCACTGGGCTCCTTCCGGGTAGAGTTACCAAGGAGCACCCGGTTGGGGATGTCCCAATTCGAGCAAAGACTTTTCTCAGCGAATTCATGGTCAAGGGTGGTCAGTACCTTGGCAAGAACTTCAAGATGCCCAGATGGATTCACTCATCGGGCAACATGTGTTGGTTCCAGCTTGTCAAGTATGTGCTGGACACCCATGAGCAAACTCTGAAGGAGATTGGTCTATATAAGACCATTTGGAACGTCCAATTCGGGTTGCCTCAGAGCTCGTACCATCTTTTCAGCCTTCTAGGGATGTACAACCCTGAGACTGGCAGTTTCTTTACACCAGTGGGTGAGCTGGGACTTGCTCTCTATGAGATGTACGAGGTGTCAGGCCTATCTATGGGTGAGGTTCCTTACGAAGAATATATCCCTATCACCGAGGAGCTGAACTTGCTAAAGGAGAGGGACGAGCGCATCTACGAGACATATTGGGAGATGATGTGTCATTACCACATCTGTGCTGACCTAATTAGGTTAAGAAACCAAGGGATCGGCCATAAAAAGTGGGCAGACTACCTCTTTGTGAATTTAAAGGAGAGTCTGCTTATGGCCCGCAGATGAAAACATGTCAGCATTGAAGTGATCAAACAGCGCATCTTAGATTTGGAAGCCCACACCCCCGAGTCCAATCAAGGGGATTCAACCCGGACACGGTCTTCCAAAGATTCCATTATCAATCCCAGTTCTCTATTTCTGATAGGGATTTACTTTCTGGCTATTTGATACTTTGGCTAAAGAGATGCGTCATCCCTTCACTGCCCAAGGAGGCCATTGCGAAGAACGTCGTTTATCCTTCCATTCTACTGGCTTATGGACGACCGTTCGGGCTCTTGCCAGCAATGGTTAGCAAACCTTCAGAGCGGACTTCGAGCACTCTGTAATAGCTTTGTTCCGATAGAGAAGAATAAAGGGAAAGCTGTAAAGGGTAAAGCAGTTAAGGAGACTGCTACGGTGAAGACACTGAACCCTCGGGTAGAAATGCCCTACACATATTTGATGGCGTGGCAGGTTATGCACTGCCTGTTTCTGATGAGCACCACTGATTATTGTCCAATTGACAAGCCCTTCTTCGTGGAGAAGTATGAACGTTCCACGTGGAAGAGTAACTATATGTCGATCATCCATAAGACACTCCGCCACCATCAGAATTATAAGATCTTCCGATACTTCCCAGACTTTCCTTGTGGAGAATATTGATCGAAATTCAAGGATATTTTTGGAGAAGACAACTTCACCAAGCTATCCTCGGGGGCATTCTGGTGGCATCTCAACTTTCATCTCGGGCACTTAGTATATCGACAAGACATCATATGCTACATAGAGCCGTATACACCAAGCTGTTTTGCTCATCAATTCGGGTATACACAACTCTATGCTGGGAATTCCAATAAGGGGCTGGCGTATGAAGGAAACTTGTATGCAGGAGCACAAGGCTGGTACTATTTTGTTGCCGGAGGGACCGAAACTGAGTTCATGCTACCCCAGAAATCGCCGGAGCTGAGCATGGTGTTAAGCTTTTGTACATGGTACAGCATAGCCAATGCTGATATACCAAATTTCTCTATCAATCACAGTTGTTGTAAGGAGATAGAGGCCTATTACTCTTGCCGAAAAGGAGCAAAGAGAGTTAGAGTGAAAGGAGTGGATGAATTCCTTGACACGGCAGCCGAATCATTTGACGCGGGTGATTCTGACGATGATAATAACGCTGGCGGCGACGACCAGATTGGTGCTGGAGATGCTCCTCAACCCTCAGAAGTGATAGCACTCGTCCGTGAAGCCCCACCATAAAGCGTCGTGGGTCCACTAGATGCGAACCAGCTCGAAAGAAGAAGAGGATGGCTGGGGAGACTCTGGTGATTCCCGAAGAAGTAGCGGTCCAATTTTCCACAGACCTTCTTACTTCAACTCTGCCAACAGCATCGGTAGAGGAAAACAGGCCCGCTGAAGCCTCAAGTGCTACCGAGGCTCCGATCCCGCCTGCTATGGAATCTGCCGAACACACTACGACGCAACCTCTAACTAGCGAAACGGGTGTGCTTCTAGAGACGGCCACAGCTCCTCCCTCAAGTCCAATTACGGGACTTGTATCTATTGGTATGATTCTAGTCTTTAATTTTACTTTTTTATTTTAACTTTTTAATCTTTTATATATATATAACGTTTTTGTCTGCATTTTGAGATCCATATAGTCAGCTTCATTCGCCTATACACTCAACTACCAGAGTGGAATCCGAAGAGCTGGTTGACTATTCAGGCACCACTAGCTCAGTAGGTGGGCTGGGTAGTTCTGCTGAGGAGTTCGACGTAGATTACTTTATCCTAGCCCCTCACTCTGTTCCTACTTCGACTCCCATTATTGATGAGCTCGGGAGTGATGATAGGACAGAGGTCATCGCGGCTACGGTAAGAGAGGCTCCCCCATCTCCAAGCTTACCGTCACCGACACCGGCTATTTGCTCTGAAGATACCTTTCCGATCGTTATTGGTGCACCGTCTGCTCCCCAACCAGCTATACCAACACCTTCGACAGTTATAGCTATAGAGACTCCATCCGCTCCTCTCACTCCAGCTCGCTTGCCAACGGGAGATGAAGATAATTTGAAGTTCTCTTTCGAGGTTACTTCTGCTACAGGAGGGGCTTCAGGCAAAGACACTCCATTGGAATCTACCCCTGTTGGTCAAGCTACTGGAATGACTTGCACCAGTGCATCTTCTCTTCAGGTTTCCGGTTCAGCCAGTTCTCTGTTGGCTTTACTGGCCCCGCATATCATGAACTTGGTTCATGGAAGAGCTTCCCCTTCATCAACTCCTACAGAAGCCATTCCTCCCCCAGTGACATCTTCCTTATTACTGCCTGCTCTCAACTTAGACACTGCTGATCCTCTTGAGGAATTCTTCAATCACAGTGTCAATGATTTCATGCGACTATTAAGGAGATATATTGGGATGATCTTAGACGGAAGGGACTTCCTTGAGCTTGGACGCCCAATGTAGACCAGTTATCTGGATAACATTGAAAGGATTGGAGGGTGGGACCGAGCAGCTCCTTACCAACCCCACCTAGAAGCTTTAGAAGAGCAGGTGCAAATGCTAAACACAGTTTGCCACGCGGATGTGGAAACGATCACCGAAATTGAATTGGCACGGCTTCAAGTAGAGCTAACGGCTCGTCAGGAGGAGTTGAGGCACCAAGAGGAAGATTGGTCTCGAGAGTTAGCAGAACTTCGAGCCAATCAAGAGTCGGTCCTCAGAAGCTGGAAATGGTGGATTTCAAGATCGAGGACAGTCAAGCAGCTATACTCCGAGCCCGTGAGACTATTGCCAAAGCTCAAGCCATTTTAGCGGCCAGTGAGTCCAGGCTGGGGAAGTCTGTAAAGAAGCGAGAAGAGTTGATCCTATAGCAGGGACAACTCGAGCAAGAAGGCATGGTGAGGAGCCGCTCAATTGAAGAAGCCCATCAGCAGTTGACTCAACAGCTTGCAATAAATGATGATGATTTACGTCGGCAGGCTCATCATTCAATAGAAGAACCCCGTCTTCGAGTTATTGATGAGACGATGAATAAGTTGAAGCTTCTGGTAGAGCCTTAACTTCCTTGTTTTCTTCTTTTCCTTTCTATACATATTTTGTTTATTCATTGTAATAAAGGAACTCAACAATTTTTTGAATTCTTTTTATAACTTTATCCATATTCTTTCAATTCATGAATAAAGATAATTCTTTTGATTCTTCTATCTGTTGGCTACGAACTTTTCTTGCACAACAAATGATGACGTAATTAGTTCATAGTTTAGGTAAAAATAGTCTAAGGCTCTTTTGCGTAACTTAGATTGCTGATACCAAAATGACCGGGTCAAGATTATTGACCTCGGTAAAGCTCTTCAATAGAGCATGTTGATAGTTTGGTGAAGGCATTTAATTGCATACACCAGAATGATCGGGTTAGGATCATTGATTTAGACAGAGGAACCTAATTGCACATGCTTTAATTTGATAAAGAAGTTCAAGTGCTCACACGTGTAACTTGAACGTGGATGGTTATACTCTTAGAGATAAGGACCAGATATGACAGTTTTTTTTATGTATAATACTTTTTCAAAAATTTGCCATTGATTAGCATCATCATTCTGTCACCATTCCGGCATTATCATTTTGTCACCATTCTGGTTCACTAAGCGATAAACTCTACTATAGTATACCGTCTCCACTATGAATGGTCCTTCCCATTTGGGCTCAAATTTACCCTTAATTTTGTGGGTCATAACCATGGCCTTTTAATAGCCAGAACTAAGCTCCTTACTTGAAGGTTCTCTGTTTAACGTTCTTATTGAACGCTTGCGAGACTTGGGCCAGATACAACTCAATTTGTTACTGAGTCCGAAGACGCTTCTCATCTAGCGCTTCTAGTTCTCGTAATCTTTGTTGATGTCGTTCTTCCATCGTCTTTTTTTTGGCTAATGCCACTCTTAATGACGGTATTTGTATCTCTAGAGGTAAAACGGCTTCGCTCCCATATACCAAGGAGAAAGGGGTAGCCGTAGTAGGGGGGCGGACCTTGGTGCGATAGGCCCACAAACACTCTCCTAAATATTCATCCCAGTCCCGCTTGTTGGAAGAGACAAATTTCCAAAGGAGTTTAATAATAGTTTTATTAAAGGCTTCGGCCAATCCATTAGCCGCGGGGCAATATGGCGTTGAAGCAATATTCTTGTTTCTGAACTTATCACAGAATCGTGAAAACCCTTGGCTGAAGAACTGCAGTCCATTGTCATAAATGATTCTTCGAGGAGCGCCAAAATGGCAATTGACGTGATGTTTAATGAATTTAATCACATCTGTCGTCTTTACTTCTCTGATGGGTACGGCTTCGGGCCATTTTAAAAAATAATCAGTTATCGCAAGTATGAACTGATGTCCTCTAGATAATGGGAGAGTTATTGGCCCCACAATATCCATCCCCCATGCTTCAAAAGGCCAACTGCTAACAGTAGTGTGCAAATATTCTGGAGGTTGATGAATAAAATTAGCATGTACCTGATATGCATAGCAACGTTTAGCATATGTCATTCCTCGATAATCATTTTTGGCTAGTAGTATTCTAGCCTTCTTATATGCTCCCCAAGTTTTGGGCCGGGTTAATGGGCTCCACATATTCCATCATGCATCTCTTTCAGCATTTCATTGGCTTCTGCTTTTGATATGCAGCGTAGTAAGAGACCGTCACTTGACTTTATGTATAAAGTCTGAAGTGTGGGATCATAATAAAATCTCTGAGACTTCCTCTTTATTGTGGCGGCTTCTTTAGGATCCTTTGGTAGCATCCCATATAAGGCGTAATCTACGAACAACAATCGACAATCACGAGGTTCCAGAGCTAGGCCTACTTGGCACACTTCCTTGGCTTGGAAGATCGTATCAGGATGGAGAAGTTCTCTACTTTCAATAGTAATACTTTCAGCTGATCCTAGCGGGATTGCCAATGTTGCAGCTAATGCTGCAACAGCATCCACATAGACATTCTCATGTCGAGATATATGGTTGAGATAAAACTGCTCGAAATATCCTGCCAACTCAATAGCTAGCTGATGATAGGGGATAAGGGCTTCATATTTGACTTCATATTCGAGCGTCATCTGATTGATGATAAGTTTAGAATCTCCATATGCCTCTAGATAGTTAACCCCCAGTTGAAAAGCCATTTTTAAGCCAATAATGAGCGCATTATATTCACCACATTATTTGTGCAAAGCTCGGTTAATGAGTAACCATTAGGAAGTATGTGTTTATGCGGGGAAATCAGTACCACCCCTACTCCTGCAGTAGATCGTCTTATAACATGATCAAAGAACATCTACCATGGCTATTCTTGGTTAATTGTGTTGACTTCTAACGTCTATTTCGAGATATCCCCTATTGGTTTAGAATTGGACCAAATTGGATGGTCTGCAAGGAAGTCAACGATCGCTTATCCTTTCATGACTTTTTGGTGAATAAAGTGGATGTCATATGGTGATAGTAACAATGCCCATTTTGCTAATCGACCATTTAAAGATCCCGATTTTGTCATAAGGATTTTCAGAGGGTTGACCCGTGATATGACATGAATTATTTGCCCTGAAAGATAATGCCGCATTGATAGTGCCGCATGTTTTGGACAGCGAATACAAGGGCTAAACATAAATTTTCAGTCAGGGTACATCGATGCTCGACTCCCATCATTGTACGATTTAAGTAATAGAGTGCATGTTCATGACCTTGCTCATTATATTGACCGAGTAACGCACCTAGTGCGTTATCCATGGCCCTTATATATATAAGGAATGGTCTTTCAGGGATAGGTGCCATGAGGATAGGAGTAAGATATTCTTTAAGATCATCAAATGCTTGTTGATATGCTTCGTCCCATATGAAGGAAACCCCCTTTTTTAAAAGTCTGAAGAACGGCTTGTATCGTCCTGATAAATTGGAGATAAAGCGACGGATATAGGTCAACTTTCCTTGTAACCCCCTCAACTCTTTAAGGTTCCGAGGAGGTGGCATTTCTTTGATCGCTTTTACTTTTTCGAGATCAAGGAAAATTTCTCCTGAAGTAACTACGAATACGAGGAACTTTCCACTGGACATCCCCATGAAAGACGTAGCAGGATTCATCTTCAAGTGATGCCTTCGCATGAGATTGAAAACTGTTCTCAAATCCTGAAGGTGGTCTTCTTTATTTTTGGTCTTGACTGCCAAGTTATCTACGTAATACTCTACAGTTTTACGCAAATGTTCTTTGAATATAACGCTCATTGCACGTTGATAAGTGGCACCGACGTTCTTTAATCCAAAGGGCATTACTGTATAACAGTATACCCCCAATGGCGCTCTGAAAGCCGTCTGTTTCTCATTATCTGTGTGCATCTTAATCTGGTTATAACCCGAGAAGCCATCCATAAAGGACATCCTCTCGTAACTGCAGGTATTATCGATCATCACATCAGTAATTGGGAGTGGAAATTCGTTCTTAGGGCATGCGACATTTAGATCTCGAAAATCGATGCATATTCGGATCTTGCTGTTCTTCTTACGATCTGGCACTATATTGCCACCCAGTCAGGATGTTGTTCTTTACAAATAAATCCTGATTTTATGAGCTTGCTAACCTTAGCAACTATAGCCTCTATTAATTCCGATCGAAAGCGCCTTTGTTATTGTTTGACTGGCTTGGCGTCTTCTGTAATATTCAACAGGTGCATGGCAATCTAAGGATCAAGCCCGGGCATATCTACATAACTCCATGCGAACACATCTTTATATTCCTTGATAAGGGATACGAGCTCCTCCTTTTCGAAGGGAGTTAATGTGTCGCTTATAAAAATGGGCTTTGGATTCTCTTCTGTTCCCATATTAACTTGTACTAACTTATCTTCTGTGGGTGGGTCGTGCTGTTCAAAACGGACATCCCAGAGAGTATCGATATGTTTAGCCCAGGAATCATCTTGAACATTAATTGGTTCCTCGTCGCTTTCTGGTGTGGCTGAAACCATATTTGCTGTTAAAAATTGAAACCAAGCGCCAGTACTTAGATCAGAATCATGATCTAATGGATAAAGATCCTCGTCGGCCAAAGAGCTCTCTTCATATTTATATGGCGGTGAGGGAGGAGTGGATATATACCCCAATCCCCTTCGAGTTTTATGATAGTAGTCTGGGCTCTTCCCTCTTGGTCTAAACGAGGGTATAAGATTTCGTCGTCCTTTTCCAAAATTTAATCTCAATTTTTGGGTAAAATTATAACCCATCTTTTCCATCATCTGTCGGGATTTTTGCTCATATAGGTGAAATTGGGGTGATGTTTGTTCATCACTTCCACTACTTTGCCTTTGGTTAGGCGACGCGATCACTTTCCAAAGACAATTGGCTTTTGAGATACCTGTCGTGGAGGTACTTCAAAGAAGTGATTTCGTCCCTTCGTTATTTCGGACCGAGAGAGGAGGGATGACCTGATTGGAAAATGATATGCCGCCAAAACTTCAAGTTCGAAAGGCCATCTGCCTCGGTGGAAGTACAAGAAGGTTTAGATTCTGTAGCGACAGCAGGCTCGTAAATTAACTTTATGTTTTCATTAATAACCCACTCATTGTCAGCTACATTAGTTACATTAATACTATCAAAATTCATATTAAAATTCATACGAGGTTTTATTTCATAGTCACCCCCACCATCCTCTCCTGGGGATTCATATTCAGTATCCGCCTTATTGCTGCTGTCGTCGGGTTCTTCAGACTCTTTGAAGTTCTGATAGGGGGCCTCATGAGCCGGCTTGTAGAGCATGGCATCAGTGAAGTAATTTTCTAGCCCTTTGAATGGTTGCCTATCTACAATTAACGTCTGGACTTCTCCTTTCTCATCACAGTATTTCATGCATTGATGGAGAGTCAATGGGACTATCATATAGGTGTGAATCTATGGTCGCCCCAACAGAATATTATTGGACGTGTCTGCGTCAATGACGTAGTACATAACTTCTGTCCTCAAATCTCCGATCTAGCATCGGAGTCGGATCTTTCCAAGGGGACAGCTATCATTAGCGTTGAACCCATATATCATAGTGTTCGTCAGTGTCAGGAGATGGGGCGAAATTCCCAACAACTGCATTAGTCTTCTTGAAATGATGCTTAGTGCAGACCCCAGATTGATTTGAATGCAGTCCTCCTTCGTGGATCTGATATATCCGGTAAAATATAAAGGTCTATTATGTTTTATATTCCTAACCTGCATATCTTTGGGAGAAAAGGTTATTCGTGGGACCTGCCTCCTCACTTGATGACAATGGGGGCAAGAATCCTGTTTCTCATCGGTTGGCTCAACAATCTGTGCTAGGAAAGATTCATAATCTGCCAAGGCCTCTCTTAATACTTCCTGAGTTGACTTTGATAATCGTAACAACTCGTAGAGCGTAACTCGAGCTAGGATATTGGCCAACTGAGCTATGATGTCAAATTTGAATGAGGCATCCTTGATCTCTTCATCTTTTCCAGGACTTTTCTGGAAACGAAGCCTTTTTTGCTTTGCAGGTTCCCCATATATATTCTTAGGGTCTACTCTTGTATGGTCTTTGGGGTAAGCTTTGTCAGATCAAGTGCTAGAGGGACCAGCTTCATCTTGGTGAGTGGCAATAATTTCGGCCTCCTCTTTAGAGTCCGTCAATACTCCTGCAATTATGTACTCTTTTCTTAATTTTTGCAGAAATAGTATTACTAGTCCGCTTTCTTCTTTGGCTATTGGATGCAGTCCATTGCTCGTCCTGTAACAGATCAGGGTGGACCCACATGACTTTCCCTTTTTGTGTCATCACAGGGGGTAAGTCCGTTCTGTGCCTTTTCATGTGGATCATAATTCTTCATGACCAGTTTCCCTAATGGTATCGGAGTTACTCCTGCAGGGAACTCATGGGTTCCCATATTAGTGGTAACTCTCTTATGTTCCTCTTTTAGCATCAAGACTCCGGCCTCTATCAATGCCTGAATCATGTTCCTCAGAGGGTAACAGTCCTTGGTAGGGTGTCCAACATTCTGATGGTATAAGCAGTAATTTGGGTCATTAGTTTTTCCTGCGTCTTCTGGCTTTCAGTTCTCCGGTAGTTTTAACATTCCCTTCCTGAGGAGCAGATAGAATAGTGTGGGCGTCTGTTCCGCTAGAAAGTGTAAGTCCTTTCTTGTCAGGGCCTATTTTGCCCCGTGCCATTTTGGTTTTGTGGCTTTGGATTTGGAGGATTTGTTTGTTTTGGAGCGGCATCGGACGCCATTACCGCCTTTTCCTTACTCTTATTATTGTTTTGTGGATGCGGCCTATTATTTCCAAGATTTCTCATTCCACGAGATTCTTCAACCCGGCGAATCAAGTCTTCCGCTTGTTCTCCTTATTTAAGCAAATCCTTCCAAGTCTTAGATTCTATGGCTCCCATCTTTAAGAGCACATTAGTTTTGAGGTTATGCCTGCAAGTTTCTACTAGAGTTTCCTGGACCATTCCGTGTTTGCAATGTATGGACTTCTCCCGAAACCTTTCTATAAAATCTTTCACTGTTTCTTGTTGGCCTTGCTTTATTGCAAGGAGGGAATGAACTGATATTTTGGTGTTATCCTCAAAGAAACGTGCATGAAAGTGCTTTTCAACGTCATACCAGGTATTGATAGTACCTGGGGGCAACTCTATAAACCATGTAAAAGCAAACCCTCGCAAGATACTTGCTAATACCTTGGTCATTACTGGGTTATTACCCATTAAATGTTCTGCTTGAGACAAGAAGTAGACATATGTTGACTGGGGGATCAATTCCCGTTATATGGCTCTAACTTGAGCGGTCTATATTTTTCGGGATATGGTGCAAAATCCCACTCAAGCAGGTACGGTCTCGAAACCCCGATTCCTTCAATTCCTTCTTGTGCATCAAATCATCAAGTTGGCTCTATAATTTCTCAATTTTCTCTTCATGAGGGTCATAGAAAGAATATTTACCTTCATTCTCATATGCCGAGTAAGCCTTTTCTTCCATATCTTCTCCATTAATCTTAAACGGAGTTTCTTTTTCTTTCTTTCGTGGTGATTCTGAAAAAGTTTTAGATTTATCTACGACTAACTTTTGGGTGTTTTCAACCACCTTTAAGAGCATCATTTTGAGATCCCTGATTGTTTTTTGTTGCTCTAGGATCATCTATCTTGGGCTTCAAATCTCTAATCAATGTCATCAGATTTACCTACCATATGTGATGTTGATTTTTGTGGTCTGGATGATGCAGAAGAGCGAGGTGAGGCTATGGTCGAGTTATCGCTATCGTCGTCACAAGAACCTTTTATAAGTTTCTTATAATTTTGAGGGGCGACAGCCCCTGATTTAAGTCGAGTAAAATGATGAGGTTCTTCGTCACTTGATTCGGAATTAACCTCTTTATCTATAATTCTCTTACCCTTTCCAACCATGTTAGAGGTCACTACTTTCCATTCTTTTTCTTTAATCTCTCGGGGAGCACTTTTTGTTTTCTTCGCAGAATTTTTGTCTAACTCAATTAATCGGTCGAATACCGACACCAATGCACAACAATTATTCAGTATAGTAGATACTGCTATCATAAACTGCTCGCAATGACAAATAGGGTCGGGCTGAACTTGATTTATGCTCCTCTTCTTTGTTAAGTATTCTCTGAGATCAGTAGCCTTGGACATGGAATCGTGGGGCCCACTTAGTTGTTGAGAGGGTCCAGGAGCCCACTGAAGTTTCTTCGAGTCATTATTTCAAGTTCTTGTCCAATAATATGATTATCAACCCTAATTTTGTATTCAGGTTGTTTTACGCGGAGCTGGACGTTAGCTTCGCGTTCTGGTACACGAAGCTGAGAAATAGCTTCGCGATTTAGGCTAGCCTCGCGTTTTACGCTGGTTTGGCATTTTTGCAGAAGTTTAACTTCTGGAATTTTAGCCTCGCGTGGATGAAATTTTTTGCATGTTGGCTTATTCTTGTGATTTATGCAAGTTATATTTTTGCGTTTAACGCGATTTTTGCGATTAACGCAAGTCTGATAATTATCTTTGCAATTTACGCGATGGTAAGGAATCTTGTGATTAACGTAAATTTTACTAGCTTCGCTAAGCTCAGTTTTAGCCTCACGTGGAGAGTCTCCATCACATGCTGGCTCTATGAGAATTTTATCCTCGCGATTTACGCGATGGTCAAGAATCTTGCGATTAACGCAAGTTTTACTAGCTTCGCGTTTTATGCTAAGCTCAGTTTTAGCCTCGCATGGAGAGTCTCCATCACATGCTGGCTCTATCAGAAGTTTATCCTCGCGATTTACGCGAGTTTCTCTGGTTTTAAGTTCAGAACCAATAGCCTCGCGTGGAGAATCACATGCTGGCTTAGTCATATCTTCGTGTTTAGCACGATATTGACTGGTCTTGCGATTGACGCAAGCTAGTTCGGGAGGTACAGTAGCCTCGCGTTCTACTGCTCCATTAGCCTCGCATTTAACGCGGGCTTTGAGTGCTTTTCGCCTTGCTCTCTGATTTCGGTTGCGGAGTTGGCTTCTCGTCAACCCAGTTTTCAAGCCTTCTTCGGTAGTAGAGAGGTCATCCTCTATTAGGATTTTCTGCCTAAAACGGCTCCATGGCCGCGGTCTCCAATAGTCCCTGTTTAACGGTGGATTCCCAATTACCCGATTTACGAATATTAGAGCACACGCGGCGATAACGCCACGTTTGAGTTAGATTACATGATTCAGAGGAGAGGTACTCCTTGTATTTCTGCTGGTCGATCTCCATGATGAGCATATTAACGTCGGATCAAATCATTTTCATGTCAGATTGCGCCACGATCTTTTTCAGTAAAAGAGAAGTCTCCCACTGTGGTCGCCAGTTTGTTCTCAGCAAAATTCTTACTTCTTTCCATTGAAATAACTTGATTACAATGAAAGTGAACAAAAAAAAACAAATGAGAGGATTTATAACTTATCGCTCTCTTTTACAATGAAAAGTAGGCTCTATGCAGCGATGGGATCTATTGAGTAGCTCCTTTTGACAATCTTGACATGGAAGTCTTCTTTCTTGATAAAGAAGATGACCGTTCCTAAATCTTCTCTGCTGGTCTTGATGGGTTCAAGGCTCTCACGCGTAACTTGAACTTTTCCAAAACTTCCAAAGATCCTCAAAGGCTTCCTCAAGAGGGTATTTATAGTCTTGGGCCAATATGAGAGTTTCCAATTGTCTAGAATTGGAAAGTAGTTGTGTTCATAAAGGATTCTAATCAAATATCTTAATTTTGATTTAAATCTCTTGATTATGAAATCTGATTGGACTCAATTTGGGTATTAGATAAGCCCAAATCTCAATCTCAATCAATTTGGAATTCTAATGAAATCTGCTCACGCGGAGCTAGAATCTTCAGAACACGGAGTTATGGATTAGCTCTGCGTTTTACTCAAACGCGAGACTAAAATAGTCAAATGCGGAGCTACGGAGTTAGCTCCCCGTTCTGCGTGATTATTTCCTTTTCACTGATTTTTGAAAATTTTACTACCAACATCTAGATAATCTATCTTCAAAACAACACTTCTCTTCTGACAATTAATAATTACATGGAAGGTACTTAGACTCGGTTTTCCGTAGACCATGATTTTAACCATAAGTTATCACTCAAGATTGGTAATGGTTTGACTTAGAATTTCCTCTTACAAACTACTACTGGATAAAATATAAACATCTAACTAAAAATTATATCCTTCTTCCTCATACTTGTATTCAATTTTAAGTAAATATATTTGTGTGTGTGTGTATATATATATATATATATATATATATATATATATATATATATATATATATATATATATATATATATATATATATATATATATATATATATATATATATATATATATAGTTGTATTTAATCCGAAATGGTCTAACAAAATTAAACTTATTTTGACTTTGTTGATTGCAATGATATCCAAGTCCATTCAAATCATATGAATCGACTTAAGGAGCCTGAGCTCTGGTGCCACTTCTAACACTCCACTTTTCGTAGTGTAGAAAGCTGGAACGTTCGACATCGAATAATAACTCAACAAGCCTCAGTAATGATTACAGTCACATTATAGCAAAAATATGGTCAAAATACCAAAATAAATAATAATTTTTTCAGTTAAAGTAATAATATAACAATTTTCCTTACATTCAATAAAATGTAGCGTTTACATCTTTTTATAAGAAAATATCTACTAAACATGTTGTATATTTCATTGCTCCGTCTATTCTTGAAAATATGTTATGTCCTGCTCTATTTTCGACAGGTCTATCTTTAGGTAATAATTTGCATCTGGCCATACATAATCAAGATCATCAGTAAAGCGATCCAAAAATATTTAATAGAACATATGAAACAATAATATTTTGAAAATATAAAAAGTCATACAATTAAAATAAGTAAAAATTCCATATCTTAACATATTAGGTGGTTTATTATTAATATTTCAGTTAATATCTTTTAGTTACAGTATTTGAAAATTTAAAATGATATGAACTCGGTTGGTCTGAACGCATCCTCGTATACCCTAGAAAAATAGAACGCTAAATTTACTGGAGCCTATTCCGATCCTCCCAAAAAGGCAAACAGTGACAGTTTTGATCGGAGCGTATCCCAATTCTTCCAAAAAGGAAATAGTGGCAATTTTGGTTGGAGTCTACCATGATCCTCCCATATGGGAAATAGTGACAGTTTTGATCGGAGCCAATCTCGATCCTCCCAAAAGGTGAAACAGTGGTGCAGTTACATTCATCCATCAAATCATATAAATCCTCAATTTCTCCCATAAACCTGGTGCATATCAATTTCAATATCAATCAGTCATTTCAATAAATCCAGTTTTGTATATGAATTGGTAATGATAATTAAAGCTCAATGTTCAGTAACAATAACAGTAATATTTTGGAATAATATAACAGTACAATGATTAATAATTTATCACATATCACGTATTATAGCAAATGTTAATTGAGTTTCCAAGTAAATAATTAAATCTTTAATAAAATAAAACAGACAATATAGAAAATAAAGTATAACTAATAGCATGTTTTTGAGTGAGTTGGACTCACTTGTCATTTATCTATGATGGATCTAAATCTTTGGCTTGAAAGGTTTTGAAATATTAAAGGGTATTCTAAAATTTCTTGGTTGAACTCTCCTCTCTTTCTTCCTCTATTTCTCCTCTTTCTTTCATATTTTGCTCTCTTACTTTTTTTTGCTTGGGAAAAGAGTGCTTATTGACGTCTTTTTATAAGAGAGTAAGAGTCAATTCCTACTCATAGTAGAAAAGTCTAATATGAATTCGAATCGGATTCACTATCCTAGTTAAAGATGGGATCCCAAAAATTATGGAAACCATATTTAAATAGGAAATCTAAAAGTTATAAAAACCAAATTTGAATCTGAATCTTAATAGGTATAGAAACCAAATTTAAATTATATATAATTAATTGAATGAGAGTTGAATTATAAATTAATTAGGCCAATCTATTTTACTATCTCAACTAGAATTTGAATTGGGTTTCTATTTAGAATTAATATTTAGTCAATTCAGAATCCTATTAGTAAAAGAGAATCAGTCTAATTTTTAATCTTAACTGTAGATAAAAATCAATCTAATTTAATTAATCCTACTTGTTTTCTTAGTTATGATTACTTGATTTGATAAGTAAGTTTGGGTGTGGGATGGATCATATAGGGTCAAAATGTATTTTTAAATTAACATATTATTTTTATATAACAATAAAATTGAAATTTTCACTTGAAAAAAGTGGGTGTTACACCCAAGTTATCAGATAGCTATCAAATAAAATAAATAATACTAGTATAAAAAATAAAGCATAGCAATAACTGAAATAGGCATGGATAGTGTATATAAATATAAATATAGAACATGATGTTTATACTGATTACAATTCTCTATTACTCTATATATCAAGTATTTTAATTTAAGGTGTCTTGTATTATTGGAGAATCTAACTGATGTTATATTCGTAATTCAATTGTCTGTCTTACGGACCCAAAAAAATAGTCACATGAATGTCTAGAGCTGACTTGGACATGCACAATGGCAACAGTAATATTATAATAGGATTTAGGAAATCGTCATGCACCATGGTGTGCGCAAAAAATCGTTGTACAACTTGATAGTACAGTCAAAATACAATATTCATGTTCAATTAGTATCACCCTCAACACCATTATTGTTTAAAATTATCGAGATCGTGCCAAGTCTGGTACAATACTTTTACCATTAATATCCAATCTTGATTCAGTTTGAGTTCAAGTATAGTTCAGGTTCATTATAATTCAGTAATATTTTGAAAGTGCTTTTAATTCTGACATATTATCAAAATTTTAGTCACTAATTTTAGAGATTTTCTGACTGCATATATAATGACACATGGCTAGATAAGAGAAAGGAAGTGGGGGACTTTTCGGTTCAAGTACATTTCTTAATTAAATAATCACTTTTTTATAACTCTTTCCTAAACATCACTGTCATACATTATTGCAATTATCATCCCTGAAATTAGTGTTCCAATTTAGTATTGATAATTATTTATTAGTCAATTCTATGACCTATATTACATTTGAATAAAGTCTGTGAGACAAACAAATTTCATCTAATTAAATAATACTTAATTATATAAACATGTATAGAAGAGGGATCCAAAATAATAGAAGTAGTGCATGAAAGGAGAGTTCGAGAAAGATTTCATCTTAGCCTGAAGATGCGTTCGCTAAATAAATGCACGTTAAAATGTCTAATGAGAATCAATATCTACATTCAAAACATTAAAATATGGATTTTATAATCTTTCTTAAATTTTTAAGGACATGTAAAGCCTGTTTTTATTTGTAAAGGCTAGTGGGTTTGAATCAAACAAATAAATTGGATATTACCTTATTGGATTTATAAGATGAATGCGTAGAATTTAATTATGTTCTTATTAGGTGGTTATATATTAAGATCCAATAATATAACCTTATTAAGGAAGGGATATTGATTCTACCCCTTGACAAATTCTAAGAAAGAAGAAGGTGGTGCTCCGGTGAGTGTGCTCCAAAGAATGGTGCACTATCGATAGTGATTGTTGGTGGAGTGGCTTAGGTGAGTCGGTGCTTGTCCAAGTAATTGAAAACACTCGCAAGATGGCTCCTCCAATGGTTGGCGGCGGTCGGACAGTCGGCGACATCTTAATAGTCGACGGGGTTGCTGTTGGTGATTGGCGGCACTCTAGAGGTTGGATATGTTTTAGTAGCCAGTTGTGCTCCAATGATTGGCGAAGGTGGAAAGAAAAAGAAAGAGGTATTAAAGTGAGTTGATGTTGTAAGGAAAATTTTAGAATGTATATGTTCAAGGGAAACTAAAAGAGCTGGAGGGATTTAAATAGAACTAGAATGAACAATTAGAGGATAAATTAGTGGGTCATAAGTGAGACTAAATTCATATTTGAGTGGGTAAAATTGTGTTTTTAGTGAAAAATGTGTGTATTGGGAATGGTTTGAATTTGAAAAATGAAATTAGAATATGATAATTGTGGTCACATGACAAATTAAAAGAGGGATAACTAAGGCGTGGAAGGAGAACAAGAATTTGATGGGAAAAGAGTAATAAATTAAAAAATATTAAGTTAAGTAAAATTCTAAATTGTAACATGGTCAATATATTGTCTTGTTGGTTTAGTAGTAATTTATGTGGGACTTGGTTTTATGTTCAAGCGATGTCTTAAATACTTATATTTTTTTTTCTTAAATATATGTCTTTGGGTTATGGACTAAGTAAATGGACTTGAGCTCAATAAATAACAATAATATTTTTTAAATAGATTATGCATTTTAGTATAAAAATATTTTTGTGACTTTAAAATGATAATAAATTAAAATAATAATTTAATTATTGTATTTCGAAATTATGCACAACTATATTTTTTTATTCAAATATATTAAATCGCAATAAAAAATTTCATAAATAAACAATTAGTTAATAAATATTTATGTCGGTTTGTGTAGGTATAACTGGCTTGCCAAAAACTTCTTCCAAGTCTCTCGTTGATTGTCATCACAACATTGGTGTTTGTTTTCTATTGTGATCTCGGAAAAGCTCCACATGTCGGATTGTAGTCGTTTGGCAGATGGAGCTCGCATATAATCTTTAACTGGAGAAATAGAGTTTTCGCTGAAGTGAGCTTAGGTGATGTCTCATATTGACAAAGTAGGATGAGAATGCCATTGAGAAATTAAAAATAAAAATAAAAGTTTAGAGATTGTAGACAAAAAAAATAGAGGGTTTTAAGAGTTTTTTGGGAGTAGAAGAGAGATTAGAGCGCTGGAGATTTTAGGAAAATATCAGGAGAATGGAGATTAGAGCGTCTCCATGCAGTTGATCCGCGAGTCTTACATGGTGTAACTCGATCAATCCCACCTGCTCTCTCTATTCCAACCACATAATTGTCGAGCAGCTCTTCTATAAAAGTAAAAGTTCTCCCCTTTAAGATAGCCGATATACAGTGTTCCAGAAAAGAAAGAAAATCTTTCATTGCATATTTAAACAATTCTTCAGCAAAGACATGAACTCCTAAGTTGCCTTGAACTGAGCTTGAAGAGCTCGTTCGATTTCCTATTGCAATGTCAATAACCACCGAAGGTACAGCCATAGTGGAAACGCTCGAATATTGCTCCAACAACAGAAGAAATATGAGAAACCAAGGTGGATAGCACGAGAAAAAATTTCTGCAGCTGTAACTTTGACTGCAACGTCTGAAGTCATCACCGGGAGTGTGGATACAATGAAGGTGGTCAGAAGTGATACTAGCATGTCAGAAGAAGTAGGAACCTTCTTAGTCACTATGATGCTACCACTATCAATCATTCGTTTTAGTTAATGCAGATGAGATAGTTGTTTCAGATGAAATAGGAACGTCCACTGCTACAACAGAAGTCTCGCTGATATTAGTTGGTTCAAGGGGTGCTGATGAAAGGATTACTTGAATCTTGGGGACAGGAGTCACCAATTCTTTTCTTTTCTTTTTTCTTTTTTGTAATTGTTGACAAAAGATTTCAAATAAAAAAAGTTCTTTAAAATCTGAAGCCAAAATATTCCTCTGACAGAAGTTGACAAAGGAATAGAAGAAGTTTCTTCAGCTGAAGAGGGTATGCTAGCCAACTCTTTCGAAGTCAAGTGATTAAATTTACTCTGATCTGCGGGTGGAAGAAAGTCTATACTGGTGCAGCACTGGTGGGCGTGAGTATAGTTAGAGATTCTGGCCCAACAGACTTGGCCATATCTCAACATCTTCTTCCTCTTCACCTGTCGTTTGGATGGTTGCTGTAGAAGAAGCAACTTCAACATTAATCACGACTACACCAGAAGAAAAACTCAGCAAGAATAGTCTCAGTTGCAGGATCAACAGAGGAAGGTTCGTAGGAGTAGCCTCTGGAATTACTATCGTCCCCAGCAGAGATGGTTCTGCAGGAACTGTCTTGGGAGCTACTGCAGACTCCGTGGAGGGTTGTTTAGAGGAACGTTCGATCACTGGGCGGGGCCTGTAATCCAACTGCTCTTCGAAGAACGAGGACATACCCATGGAAAAAGTTAAATCAAATTCATCTTCCTTAGCAGTCCCAAGAATGGCTAGCAAAATCTCTGCTCCCCTTTGTGCCAGAACAATTTCCATTTAGGATAATGATGCAGTCCTGCCTTCCCTTACTCGGCAGCTAAAGGAGAAGCTCTCCGTAACGCCCCGCACCCAAGATGCGGATAGCGTTCAGTGATATATTATAATTAAATACGCTAAGCCTAAAATATTTTTAATAAAATTGAATATTACCGTCACTAAACCAAATATGCACTGAGAGAAAAAAACAGAAAGACAAAAAAAACAAACTCTTTTTTTATTCCAACAAAATATTAAATAGATCAATAAAAAATCCAAAAAAAGGTAGCACTTAGTACAACTTCAAATTTGAGTTTTGGAAACAACAAACTAAAGTAGAAAGAAAAGTTTGAAAGAATAAAAAGAATAAAGGATCTCCTAAATGATGCCATATAATGAAAACACAACTAACTGTCTGCTAACTTTATGAAATGCTGCTTCATCTGTAGTGGATCATCTCCTTTAATATCCTGCAAATTAACTGGGCGTGCCAAACCAGAATCGTTATAATGACCTAACAAGTACTACAAAAGGAATATAATAATATACAGGCACGCTATATATATAAATATATATATCTGTGTAAGCAAAGCATGATACTAATTAAAAATATATACTAAAAGTCATAATAACATTGATGAAGTATAAGTCTTTAGAACGAAATAGAACATGAATCTAACTATAGATATTTTGAACGTGATAATAGTCAGGAAGTACATCTGTTTATATATGTCATGAATAATCTCGTAACAAAGACCAATATAACAAATCAGCATGCATACTATGTTATTATTATTTTTGTTTATTTATTTGGAACTGTCAGAAGTAGTGTGACACATGTTTTACGAGTATCCCGTGCATACCCGAGACCACGACCGTGATTTCTAGTACTGTCCCAGAACATACCGCTAAGTACTAATGAACATGAATTCTGATGAGCTTAAACTCCAAGCGCGCAGCCCTATATGATGATGGTGATTCAGTAATCACCTAGAACCCCATGGTTGGGTCCTAAGTTTGGTTGTACAATCTCAAGAATATTAAACTCCTAAAACATGTGTACAGTTCCTTCTTCGAATTCCCCTTTAATCCCATGAATTAATTACATATTTTAAGTATATAAACATTCACAGCCATGCAGAAAAAGTAAAATATAATGAGGTGTGAAACTACAGGGAACTTAGAGAGCCATGTACGGTTTTATCAACATTTGGACAAAAAGCAGTAATAAGAAAAGCACAAAATAAATAAGTAAATAAATAAAATGACAATAATTTTCAAATAACTAAAATGCTATCAACTAACAGAACTAAGAAATAAATTATAACAACTATTCTAAAATATAATTCACAATTAATTTTTTTCATTTTTATTATTTTTTTTAATTTACTTTAGGTTAAAACACAATTTTAATAAATATGTTGGATTCAAACATTGGGTAATATATGTCGAAATGAACTTTTGACTTATAAATCATAGGTCCCTACTAGATTAAGGCTAAATATTTATGAGTGCACTAAGTGTACTAGAATAGTGAAACAATAACATAGTAGGCCGGAATACAAGTTAAGCCATAATATGTACAGGAGGGACCCTAATATACGAAGATGCATATTTAAATATTTTCAACTATTTAGAAGTGCTTCTTTCCATGGTGTAATTAGATATTCAATCATCCAATTCATTATAGGCTCGGGTCTCTCTCTCTGGCTCTCTTTTTTTTTAATTAAAAATATATAAATAAATAATTAAATAACACATAACTGCAGTTCTGTTCAGCGAACAGTACTGCAGTTCTATTCAGCAAACAGTACTGCAGTTCTATTTATTGGACAGAACCCCCTTTTTTGTATTTTTTTTATACAACTTCAAATCTAGTAATAGCCTTTTTTTTTTTTTTTTTTTGCTTTATAGTCTACCTATACAAGCAACTCTTTTTTGGATAATTTGTTTAGTCATCCTAATTCCACAGTGTCCCAATGTCAACAGAATCTCTAATTATTCTAAATTTACATCTGGTCAGCAAGATCTGAATATACCACATGATCTCTAATAATCCTATCTTCTATAGCTAATTTATTTTTTAAATATGTTTAAACATACCACATGATCTGATTATAAATATATCTTACTAGTGGTTTATGATTATATACGAAATTACAAACTGATAAAAGAGTGAATATTTACAAGATAAGTGTGTTGAAATAAAGGTTGAAAGATCCTAGTATAAAGAATACGAATTTAGAATGAGTTCATTTGTTCAATGAATCATACTAGAGAGAACAGAGGGGTTACCAAATACATACAACGAAGGCAAAATAAAAATTTAAAATGGTACACATTTGTATGTGATACGACATAAAAATTGAAGTTAAAGAATTAAAGAACAATGATACGACATAACAATTTATTTTAATATAAAACTAAAGAGCAAACATAACGTAGAATTAGTACTTGCCTCAAAGATGCTGCTCCGATAATTGATTGCAATATCCCCTTTTTTATTTTTTTTCCTTCTCCTTCCTTCCTTTCTCCTCTCTCTCTTTCTTTCTCTTGCGTTCAGCATGAAAAGTTCTCCTCGCTGCCCCTTTTTATTATTATTATTATTATTTATGTTATTATTTTTTTTGGCATTTAATCTATGGTAATATTCCATAGAATCAAATCAAAACAAACTAAATCTATTATTATCTAGTTAGTTAGTATTAGATAATTACAACTTAAAAGAAAAATCAGATTTTTTAGATAAATATCTTATTTATTATTATTATTATTATTATTATTATTATTATTATTATTATTATTTTGAACTTTATAGTTCTGGGTCATTACAATCTACCAACCTTAAAAGAAAATTTCGTCCTCGAAATTTTAAAATACAGAAAGAATAATTTACCTGCATTGGTGAAAAGGTATGGATATTCTTTTCAAACATCATCCTCGCGCTCCCAAGTAGTATCTCCCCATGAATATCGGCCCCAAGCAACTAAAACCAATGGAATTGACCGATTTTTCAGTATTTTCTCCTGTCGGTCTATAATCGCAATAGGCCTAGTATTGAAAGGCAAGTCCACATCCAATTCCAATTCCGAATAATACAAAACATGACTTGTGTCTGAAACATAATGTCTCAATTGTGATACATGAAATATATCGTGCACTCCTTCTAAAACGAGGGTAGCATCAACTTGTAAGCCACTTCTCCCACTCTTTCCACAATTTCAAATGGCCCAATAATCGTGGTCCCAACTTCCCTCGCCTGCCGAAACGAATAACTCCTCGAGTCAGTGATATTTTGAGAAATACTTTATCACAAACCTCAAATTCCAAAGGTCTTCGATGTTGATCTGCCCAACTTTTCTGTCGATCCTATGCTGCCTTGAGATGCTCCCTCACTACTCTGATCTTATCTACCATTTGAGTTACTAACTCAGGTCCAAGAAGTCTCCTCTCACCCACATTATCCTAATACAACGGCGATCTACACTTCCTCCCATATAATGCTTCAAATGGAGCCATCTTGATACTTGCCTGATAACTGTTATTATATGAGAATTCTACCAAATGCAAGTGATCCTCCCAAGACCCACCGAAGTCCATCATGCATTCCCTCAACATGTCCTCCAGTATCTGTATTGTTTTTTCTAATTGTCCATTCGTTTTTGGATGATACGAAGTGCTAAAACTCAGCCGGCCACCCAAACTTTCATGTAACCTCGTCCAATATTGTGATCTGAATCTAGTATCCCTATCTGATACAATGTCAAGTGGAACTCCATGCAATCTGACACTTCTCGGATATAGTGATCAGCTAAAATCTCCATGCTCGGACATACACAAAATGGTATAAAGTGAGCTGACTTCGTGAGTCGATCCACTATAACCCATATAGCATTGTTTCCCTTTGAGCTACGAGGAAGTGCTGTCACAAAATCCATGGTTATCCTCTCCCACTTCCATTCGGGTATAGGAAGTAGTTGAAGAAGTCCTCCTGTTCTGCGATGTTCGGCTTTAACTTGCTGACACACCAAGCACTTTGATACATGACCAGCTATCTCTCTCTTCATTCCATTCCACCAAAATTGTTGCTTTAGATTCTTGTACATCTTGGTGCTTCCTGGATGTATCGATTATGCAGAACTGTGAGCTTCTTCCAACACCTGCTGTCTAACATCTCCCTTAGGTACACACAACCTATTGCCATAATGAAGGGATCCATTAATATGAATAGAAAAATCTAACCTTAAACCTGTCTCCACCTGTTTTTGAATCTTTTGAAGTTGACTGTCCCTTTCCTGTGCTATCTTGATCTTCTCATTTAAACTAGACTGGATTTTCATTACCGTCAACTGCTTTGAAGTCTCAGGTATAATCACTTCCAAACCCAAATTCATCATATCCTTTACTAACTCTTTCTGTTGTGTAAGGTACATAGTCATTGGCCTTCTACTCAATGCATCTGGTACGATATTGACTTTGTCGGAATGATATTGCAAATCTATATCGTAGTCAGCCATTAATTCTAACCACCTTCTCTGTCTCATATTAATCTCCTTCTGAGTAAATATGTATTTTAGACTTTTATGATCAGTATAAATTTCTACTTTATTCCCCAATAAGTAATGCCTCCAGATCTTCAAGGCAATGATAATTGTTGCCAGCTCCAAATCATGTGTAGGATAATTTTTTTATGAGGTTTGAGTTGTCTTAAGGCATAGGCAATTACCCTACCATTCTGCATAAGGACACATCCTAACCCTTTTCCTGATGCATCACTATATACCACCATCCCTCCGGATCCCTCTGGTATTGCTAATATTGGTGCAGTAGTCAATTTCTGCTTTAGTTCTTCAAATGCATTGTTACACTCGTCAGTCCACATATACTTCTCTCCCTTACGCATCAATTTAGTCAGAGGTCCTGCTATTTTGGAAAAGTTCTTCACAAATCTCCGATAATACCCTGCCAGTCCAAGAAAACTTCTCACCTCCGTCACTGACTTGGGAATAGGCCAATTCTTCACTGCCTCCACCTTTTTGGGATCCACTGAGATTCCTTCACCTGTGACAATATGTCCCAGAAAAGATATTCTGTCCAACTAGAACTCACACTTACTCAATTTTCCAAAAAGTCTCTCTTTTCTTAGAGTCTGCAACACTGACCTCAAATGTATTTCGTGGTCTTTCCGAGTCTTAGAATAAATAAAAATATCATCAATAAAAACTACCACAAACTGATCCAGATACGGTGCGAACACCCTATTCGTCACATCCATAAATACTGTCGGAGCATTCGTCACACCAAATGGCATCACCAAAAATTCATAGTGACCATAACGGGTTCTAAATGCAGTTTTCTGGACATCCGTTGCCTTCACACGCACTTGATGATATCCAGATCTAAGATCTAGCTTAGAAAATACCTTGGCTCCACTAAGCTGATCAAACAGATCATCAATTCGAGGCATTCGATATTTGTTCATGATTGTGACTCGATTCAGTTCTCTGTAGTCAATGCAAAGTCTTTTGTTGCCATCACTCTTGTTTACTAAGAGAACTAGAGCTTCCCACGGTGACGCACTCAACTGAATGAAACCTAAGCCCTTCAATTCCTCCAATTGCCTTTTTACTTCTACCAGCTCCACAGGTCCCATTCGATAAGGTGCCTTGGAAATAGGTACTGTACCCGGTATAATATTTATAGCAAATTCCACCTCCCTCTCTGGAGTTAACCCAGGCAATTCTTCAGGAAAAACATCCAAATATTCACACACCATTAGGGTCCACATATCCTGAGCATCTAAAGTTGTGAGAACCCCTCCTGTCGGCTTTGCTCTAAACATGATTGGCTCCAAAGATTTACTATCACCAAGAAACTCGAACTCTGAATGTCTAGGAATTTTGAATATCACATTTCTCCTTCTACAATCTATCACTGCATAGAATGTACTTAGCCAATCCATTCCCAGAATGATATCAAATTCCGCAGGATCAATTACCAAAAGGTTCGCATATAATTCCCTTGCACAAATAACTATGGGGCATAATTTACACTCTTTACTAGATGAAATTATCCCATTCCCAGTATTAATGTTCCAACCCGCAGATAAATTATCACAAGAAATGAAATGGCGGGAAACAAATGTAGATGATGTAAAAATATGAGATGCGCCAGAATCAAATAATGTAAATACTGGTGTAGCATGCACTAAGATAGTACATGTCACCACATCACTGTTCCCACTGGCCTGTTCTGACGTCAGTGTAAAAGCATGTCCTTACCTCTGGTTTCCTACTGCCTGAGCCCTTTGGAAAGCCTATTGCTGAGTGACCAGTGCGGAACCCCTCGGATTAGATCCCGTAGGTCTATGCTGAGGTGGCGCCGGTAACCTTTGCTGTTGAGGGGGTGCTGCAAGTCTCTGTTGTTGTTGCTGTGATTCTGGTGCTCTGGCAATGTCATCTGTCTCTCATCACCATGGACAACCTCCAATCTGATGATCCGCTGAGCCACATATCAAGCACAAGTTGTGGGCTCGTCTGCAGTCCTTCTGAACATGTTCAGGTCGGAGACAGTAGTTGCAAACCACAATCTGATCATGTTGCGTAGCCTGACACTTCTGTGGTGGTGCTAGAGGACCCTTAGTACTTCCGGTCATCTGACTCATACTCCTTTTCTAGGACCATACATGAATTTTTCTTTTCCTATCTGCTATCTGCTCTTGCACCCTTGCAGCATTCAAAACTTGAGCATAGGTTTCAAACTGTGGGGTGGCTATGCGTTCCTGAATCTCAAAGTTCAATCCATTCTGAAACCTTCGAGCCCTATCTATTTCTTGAGTCACCAACAATGGGGCAAACATGCTCAATCTGACAAATTCCGTCGCGTAATCATCTACTGTCCGGTTTCCTTGCTTCAAATAGATAAGTTGCTGTTCCAGATCCCACTGTGCTGTCTCGGGGAAGAATCTCGTATAGAAGCTTTCCTTAAAGGTCTCCCATGTTATTGGTTTTGTCAACCAATTTTCCTCGGCCAACCACCATGTGCAAGCAATGTCCATAAATTGTATCTTTACCACCTCCAAACGGTCTCCATCCACTACTCGTGCCACACCCAACAGATTCTCGGTGTCCACCAGCCACTGTTCTGGCTTCATGGGTTCCTCATTCCCATAAAAAGGTGATGGATTCAACTTTCTGAAATCTGACACGCTGCCTATCTTCTGTCTAGAAGCTACTAACTCCTGTCTCAATATCTCAGTTTGTTTTTGTTGATTCTCAATAAGTACCTTAAGCAACTCCATCATGTTGGGATCTTCAGCTTGTGAAGGAATGCGGGATGGAGTGATGCGACGGTTGGCCATTTCTCTGAAAGGTGAAGGATTTGGATTAAATCGGGTGACGAAATGGTAAAATATAAGGATTCAAAAAGATTGGAGAAGAATAAGATTCAAAGATAATTGTATTTCATGCATATGTATTTGTGGTAGTAATCCTAGTTTAAGGTTTTTAGCTTGAAGTGAGCGTCGAACCTGGCTCTGATACCAACTGTAACGCCCCGCACCCAATATGCGGGTAGCGTTCGGTGACGTATTATAATTAAATACACCAAGCCTAAGGTACTTTTAATAAAACTGAATATTACTGCTACTAAACCAAATACATTTGCACTGAGAGAAAAAAATAGGAGGACAAAAAAAACAAACTCTTTTTTATTCCAACAAAATATTAAATAGATCAATAAAAGATCCAAAGAAGGGTAGCACTTATTACAACTTCAAATTTGAGCTTTGGAAACAACAAACCAAAGTAGAAGGAAAATTTTAAAAGAATAAAAAGAATAAAGGATCTTCTAAATGAAGCCATATAATGAAAATACAATTAACTGTCTGCTAACTCTATGAAATGCTGCTCCAGCTGTGGTGGATCCTCTCCTTCAGTATCCTGCAAACTATCTGGACGTACCAAACCAAAGTCATTAGAACGACCTAGCAAGTACTACAAGAGAAACATAATAATATACAGGCACGCTATATATATATATATATATATATATATATATATATATATATATATATATATATATATATATATATATATATATATATATATATATATATGTAAGCAAAGCATGAAACTAATTAAAAAAAAATACTAAAAGTCATAATAAGATTGACGAAGTATAAGTCTTTAGAACGAAATAGAACATGAATCTAACTATAGATATTTTGAACATGATAATAGTCAGGAATTATATCTGTTTACACATGTCATGAATAATCTTGTAACAGAGACCATTATAACAAATGAGCATGCTTACTATGTTATTATTATTTTTGTTTATTTATTTGGAACTATCAGAAGTAGTGTGACACATGTTTTACGAGTATCCCGTGTATACCCGGGACCGCGCGTAGCCCTATATGATGATGGTGATTCAGTAATCACCCAGAACCCCATGGTTGGTTCTTAAGTTTGGTTGTACAACCTCAAGAATATTAAACTCCTAAAACATGTGTACAGTTCTTACTTCGAATTCCCTCTTAATCCCATGAACTAATTACATATTTTAAGTATATAAACTTTCACAGCCATGCAGAAAAATCAAGATATAATGAGGTGTGAAACTACAGGGAACTTAGAGAGGCATGTGCGGTTTTATCAACATTCGGACAAAAAGCAATAATAAGAAAAGCACAAAATAAATAAGTAAATAAATAAATAAACAAAATGACAATAATTTTCAAATAACTAAAATGCTATCAACCAACCAAACTAAGAAATAAATTATAACAACTATTCTAAAATATAATTCACAATTAATTTTTTTTATTTTTATTATTTTTTTTAAATTTACTTTAGGTTAAAACACATTTTTAATAAATATGTTGAATTAAAACATTGGGTAATATTTGTCGAAATGAACTTTTGACTTATAAATCATTGGTTCCTACTAGATTAAGGCTAAATATTTATGAGTGCACTAAGTGTACTAGAACAGTGAAACAATAACATAGTAGGCCGGAATACAAGTTAAGCCACAATATGTACAGGAGGGACCCTAATATACGAAGATGCACATTTAAATATTTTCAACTATTTAGAAGTGCTTCTTTCCATGGTGTAATTAGATATTCAATCATCCAATTCATTATAGGCTCGGGTCTCTTTCTCTCTGGCTCTCTCTTTTTTTTTTATTAAAAAATAAATAATTAATTAAATAATTAAATAACACATAACTGCAGTTCTGTTCTGTGAACAGAACTGCAGTACTGTTCACTAAATAGTACTGCAGTACTGTTTAGTGAACAGAACTGTGTTCTGTTCACTGGACAGAACCCCTTTTTTTTGTATTTTTTTTTATACAACTTCAAAACTAGTAATAGCCTTTTTTTTTGTTATGCTTTATAGTCTACCTATACAAGCAACTTTTGTTTGGATAATTTGTTTAGTCATCCTAATTCCACAGTGTCCCCATGTCAACAGAATCTCTAATTATTCTAAATTTACATCTGGTTAGCAAGATCTGAATATACCACATGATCTCTAATAACCCTATCTTCTATAGCTAATTTAATTTTTAAATATTCTTCAACATACCACATGATCTGAGTATAAACATATCTTACTAGTGGTTTATGATTATCTACGAAGTTACAAACTGATAAAAGAGTGAACATTTACAAGATAAGTGTGTTGAAATAAAGACTGAAAGATCCTAGTATAAATAATAACGAATTTAGAATGAGTTGATTTGTTCAATGAATCATACTAGAGAGAACAGAGGAGTTACCAAATACATACAACGAAGGCAAAATAAAAAATTAAAATGGTACAGGCATTTGTATGTGATACGACATAAAAATTGAAGTTAAAGAATTAAAGAGCAATGATACGTCATAACAATTTTTTTTAATATAAAATTAAAAAGCAAACATAACATAGAATTAGTACTTGCCTCAAAAATGCAGCTCCGAAAATTGATTGCAATATCCCCATTTTTTTATTTTTTTCCCTTCTCCTTCTATCCTTTCTCCTCTCTCTCTTTCTTTCTCTTGCGTTCAGCAGGAAAAGTTCTCTCCCCTGTCCATTTTTATTATTATTATTATTATTATTATTTATGTTATTATTTTTTTTGGCATTTAATCTATGGTAATATTCCATCGAATCAAATCAAAACAAACTAAATCTATTATTATCTAGTTAGTTAGTATTAGATAATTACAACTTAAAAGAAAAATCAGATTTGTTAGGTAAATATCTTGTTTATTATTATTATTATTATTTTGAACTTTATAGTTTGGGGTCATTACAGTCTCTGACACAAAGTAACAGAGACTCTTCCATACATATTCATATTCCTCCTGATTACAAGTGAAAAAGGTAATAATTTTAGTATATTTTGGGCACTCGTAATACAATTTTGGTAATTAATAAAAGAAATTGATGATAAAATATTTTTAATTTAACGAACTCTCCACTTTAATGGTTTTCTAGTGTTCTATGATCTTTTTGTAGAGTTCTATATAGAAAAAAAAATAGAAAAACAAAGCGTATCAGTACTTATCAGCCAAGAAATAACAAGTGACAGACATAGCTGTCGACTTCTGTTTGGTGACTATCGACAGCCAAGCAAATTTGAAGACTGTAAAGGCACCCAAGAGCACCTATTGCTAGGTTGTTGAGAGTTGACTATAATGGCACCCCAGAGCACCTGTTGCTTTCAACAACCACATCGGCCAAAGAGCGGAATTTCAAGTCGAGTTAGAGTTGCTTTTTAAATAGAATTCTCATTAAGATTTTTGAGAGGCTATATATACTCAATGTAACTGAGAGTTTTATATCGGAAAAATTAAATACTTTTAATAGAGAATTAAAGAGAGAGTTTTGGAGAATAATTTTCTGTACTTGATCATGGTTATTAATAAAAGAATCATTTTTATTCAATTATTTATGACTATGATGATGGTGCACGGCTAATTCTTTATATTGGTTCAGATGAGATAATAAACTCTAGATGATTTACTAATATATGTTTATAGCTTATTATGCATAATTATTTTATGTAAATTTGATATTTTTGGTTCGCTACAATCTTGATAGGTGATAAATATGTTTTTGAGTGTTTGATATTGTATAGTTTGATAATATACTCATTGCGTAGTTTTTAAAATACCGTAGACTTTTTAGTTACAATGTATGCCTAAGTTTTGAATGATTATTTTTATTTTTCATATATCATGCCTAGATCAACTAAAAATATATATAGGATTAATCGAGGGAAAAAGCCAAAATATCAAGTTTACGATTTTATTTGTTTATATGCTTCAATGATATATTTTCTGATTATATAAGACCACATGATATATGTAACTGAGATAATTATGCATAAATATATCCAGTGAATTAATCTATTGGGGTGTTAACCTATCTAACAGACAATCTTCTCTAGTTAATTAATTAGAAATCAATTGATCTTAGTTAATAAATTCTATATTTCTTCCATAATCCATATTAATTATTGTCATGCACAATAAATTGAAGATGCTCAAAAGAACGATTTTAGATTTACTATCCGTATACTACTTTTTAATTTCTTTCACTTGGAAGTGTATGATTTAGATTGCAGTCAAATTTTTGGTGTCATTGATGCGGCTTTGTACTATTGTATGATTTCGAATTTGTATGACTAGTTGGAGAAGAATATCTAATAGTAAACTCATTCGAACATACTCAGATCCTCAAATATTTCCAATTCACCAATCACTTCACAATATAAATATTAACAATAGCAATATAAATAATGTTAATAATACTGTATTTGATTGTCCTAATACACAAGATGATTACAGTCTATATGGAGGCAATGGGAGGTCCCTACGGAATTATCTACAACCTAATCAGACAACCTAACTTTCATACATAATATTTCTTTTGAATATGGAACACTTTGAAATTAAATCTGGAGTAGTCCAACTCTTACCTTAATTCCGTAACATGGATGCAGAGAGCTCATATTTGCACTTTCGAGAATTTGAAGAGGTTTGCTCTAGTATTTGTTTTCAATATATTTGTTGGCAAAATTTCTTGCTAACAAGATCATCTGTCATGAAGAGAGAGATCCATAAATAAAAGAAAGATTATTTTTGCGAGTCATACTCTATTTTCTATGAAAACTGAAAGCACGATTCATAAACAAAGTTGAAGTGCGAATCACTTTACCCAGGGATGGACCCCATAAAGCCTCATCATCTTGTCTAAGAGTAGCGAACAAAGTCATTACAATCCAGTTGAACTTCAAATTTAAAGTTTGAAATTCACGTTCCAACTGCAATCAAATAGATCCACGAATCTAAAATTTGAGATTCGCATTCCAGCCACAATCAAACGGAGCCACGAATCTAAAGTTCGAGATCCACGTCCTGGTCATAATCAAACGGAGCTGCGAATCTAAAGTTTGAGATTCACGTTACGTATTTCAGTTATGATCTAGAAGATTGAAGACGCCGGTTATAAATTCTGGAGATTTAATACAAATTTACTAGATCAAAAGGGGAAAAATTAATACTCAGATTGTGGAGGCCGATAGTTAGATGGTTATATCAGCTCAAGAGTCTCCAAATCTATATAAAAAGCTCGAACCAAGGCATAAAAAGGGACTGGAGATCAGGAGATCAATACGACATAGAGAGTTCTCTTTCATCCGAGTGTTGTTGCTGTCAAGAGTTCAAAACCCTTGCCAACTATAAAAAATTTCATACAAAGTATCAACGGAGAGTAGGATCGTCCTCCAGAGCTACTACAGAACCCAGTTTTAAACAAAGAGAGAATTCAACTTTCCTCATCCTTTGTAAATGTGAAACCGTTTGAAATTGTAATATTTTATTGAGAAAATTCAACAAAGAATCATTTACAATTTTTATGGAAAATAGAAAATTAGTGACTCCTCTAGAGACACCTATCATCTCTACTGATAAGGTTGTAGCTCAATCCGACTATATTCCAGTTGGTAGTATGGTCGACTCACTCATCATTGAGTTCGATCAAAAAAAATATGAAGAATTTCTCTCCTTGGGTTCCAAACGGAAATGCCGTAAGGTTTCCAACAACTCAATCTCTAAAGAGGTCTTGAAGATAGCAGTCCAATCGAAGGATTCTACAGACCAATCCGGTCTAAAAGAAGACTCATCTTCTTCACCAGCACAAGACTCAGGGTCAACTTCTGCTAAGACCCATGATCTCCATTAGAAAATGGATCAGGATCCCCATGATAATAAGTAGAAATGATCATTTTCTGCTTGCCAGAAAGATGACTTAGAAAACAAGGTTCCTCTCTCTCATACGATGATGAGAAATCTAAGAAGAAATAAGACTCGCACTCTCCGTAGGGCCATGAAGCAATAGAAAATTGTTGAACCACAATCGCGAGGACCTACCATTCAAGTATGGAGGCCAAAAAGCAAAGAAGTGGTCCCAGATAAGAAGAACAATCAAGATGTGGAAGGGTTTACTCGTATTTCCTACAAGAAACAGCATACACCCACTAAATTTATTTATAATTGCAAATATGGAGTTTACATTCGTGTTCCTCTAACCAGACGAGGGCCCCATCCTCATGCCTTGGGAGGAAAGTGTGATTTTCACGATCACGTTCTTAAAAAAAAGCACAAACCCCAAATTCGCTTTTCGAAAAAGAGTCCACTCCCAAGGTAGAAACTCATTCACCTACTGTTCCAGTTAAAATGAATTTTGCTCCTTGGATACTTAAAGGAGTAGAGACTCCTGTTCCAAAGATATCTTTCAGATGTAATGCCACACTTACTAATCAAATGGGTTCCAATACAAGAGATCTCAAGAAACTTCTTAACAAAAGAGAAAAGAATCCTGAGTATCCCATTGTCATTGTGAACGATTGATCAATGTAGTACTATCACATTGTCATTATATGGCTGCTACTGCTAAATAGTCAGTTTTTAATCGACTTACAATTTCTTTGTCTCAACTGTCAAAGAGAAGACGACGTAATAAGCAGGAATTCTCTGAACCTGAATATCCTGAAATATCATCTAATATGTTAAGTTTCGGAAAGAAGAAGAAGAAGAAGACAAAGAATGTCTCTAGAAAAGACTCTTCTGACTCTTAACACTCTTCAGGCTTGAAGAGTGTATTCAGCAATATGCGAGGTGTTTTTCAAAACACTCGACTCAAAAAGAGAGTAACAACCCCAGTGAACTACAAACAAATGGCTGGAGTCTTTTTTGATGAAGAAGACACAGTTAACTTAGTCGTGGCTGAATCCCAGACGTCAGATTCGTTCCTCGAAGACTCCATATCCACATACATGGCACAGAATACTCCATAGGAATTCATGTGGAGGATCGATGAGCAAGACAAAACCATCCAACAATAACAAAATACTATCAATGAGATCAGAGACATGCTTCATGTTTTACTGGAATTGGAGAGAATGAAAAGAAAAGATGTGGGAGAATCCTCTTCAAGGGTTCCACATGATTCAAGAGGTGACAGAGGGAAGAATGTGGAAGATGAAGATAATTGCATTCCCCTACAAATGAGAATGAAAATAATGAGGATCACCGCGATGATGAAGTTAATCGCTCGTGCATTCCCATCACCAAGAAGGAACCCCAAATCAAGAAGGAAATTCAAATCGCTTGGATGGAGAGCTTTCAGAATTAATTGAATGCTCTCATGTACAAGAATGATTTGTAAGAGCTGGGGATTGTGAGGCCATATCCAGTGGAATGGGAAAGTATACCGTTCATGAAGAATTACAAACCATTGAAACTTAAGTCATTTGATGGTAAAGGGTCGCTAAATTAGCACATTTACTATTTTAAATCTTAAATAGGTCATTTAACTGGAAATGACTCGATCATTATGCCAGTGTTTGTTAGTACCTTAACAGGGCTAGCATTTGAATGGTTCCGGAGATTGGAACTGGGAACTATCAACTTGTGAAATGATATTGAGAAAGCATTTTTAACAAGGTTTTATGAAAATGACATGGAGGTTTCAATGCCAACGCTCTTGGCTACCAAGCAGAAGAAAGGAGAATCAGTTCGAGATTTTATAAAAAGATTCAGAAATGATTTTCTGAGATGTCCACATGGGATGCCAGAGAAGATCTTGGTAGAGACCTGTCGACACAATCTCTCAACCAAAGTTCTGGCCAGAATGGGAGTCATAAAATTCTCAACCTGAAAAGATCTTTCGTTGCAAGCTGAAGAGATTACGCAGAGACTCGAGGAAGAAGGAGGAGAAAAACAAAGATAAAATAGCATCCTAGGTCTCGATCCAAGGGACTCAAAGGGAAGGAAACAATGGTGATTGATACTCCGCAGTCTTCAAAGTCTTCTCCAAAACCTCCTCCTCAATTGCAGACTCCTCAAAAGAGAGTCTAAATGCCCTGAAGAAGTAAGAAAGGTTAATAATCATAATTACTGCATGTAGCACAGGATTATTAATCATCCTACTCAGAATTGTTATGTTCTTAAGGACAAAATTCAAGTTTTAGTAGATGCTAAAGTCATCAAGCTGCAAGAGTACCAGAAGAAGGTAACCACGAACATGGTGATTTTCAGATTCAAAAAAGTACCAGATTAGATAGAACCAACTATTTAAGATAGAGTGCAACACATTCCCAAAGGTATGGTAAAGATCATAAACTATGACCCTCATCAGCAGCAAAAGAAAGGATTGTGTCCTTTTAAAACTTATAAAGGAGAAATAATGTGGGTGCATCCAGATCTTCTTAATGATAAGCAATGGAATTCGAGCTCATCTGAAGCAAAAAGGAAAGTCTCTTACTTCTAATGTTGTCACTGCAATCCCAGAAAATGATATAAATGTTCCTACTCTGACGGACTCAGAAGAGAAAATTAAAGATTCTCTGGCAATTAATACGGATCAGCCTACCTCTGAGACCCATTCAGGAAAAAACTATTTGAAGAACTACAATCAAGTAGTAGAATCCCAGCCACCTCCAGAGAAGAACAAGGAAAAGGAGCACAAATTTGATAAATCTCTCAAAACCAGAAGTAAAGAGGTTGCAGAAGGGTCCAAGAAGCCACTTTAGTTCAACATATTGGCGCAATTGACCAATATTCCTACAAGGATTACTTTGTATGAGCTCTTAAAGCTCTCTAAACAAACCAGAGAAGTTGTAAGAGAACCTCTGCAAGATTCTGATGTGTTTCTGGCAAATGTCAGAAACAATTGGAAAGAAGAAGAGGTATGTACAGTATGTCATTAGGCTTCTAGAGAAAAGATCCCTTGCATAACTCTCTGTGGAAAATATGCAGTCAAAAATAACAAGTATCATCGTCCTTTGTATTACAAAGGATACATAGGGTCATCAGAGATTGACCACATCTAAGTTGATCATGAATCTGCTCTGAGTATAATGCCAAGAAGAGTGTTACGATATCTTAGGATCCCTATGAGCATATTAACGACAACGAATACTACCATCTTTGGATTTAATACCAATGGTAGTAGACCGTTGGGAAAAATAAAGTTAAAATGCTAGATTGACAATTTGAAGACGGAAGTCACATACTACGTGATAGATATTGACACGTCCTATAATTTTCTGCTTGGAAGGCCTTGGATCCATATCAATCTCATTATTCCGTCTACACTTCATTAGTACATGAAGTATGTGGATAAAGATGGAAACGTGAAGATTTTAGTGGCAGAGAAGCAACCCTTTAAAGGAGTTAAAAACTACATTACTGATGCGTTGCTATATCAAGACACGTTTGATGCCTCAGAACAACCTGCTCCAGAGGCGTTTGATAGTAATGACGAGACCGATACTGAATCAAGATCCAAAGATTCAGAATCCAATGATGTAAGTTGGGACAGAGAGCCCATTGTAATAAGCCTTGAAGGCCTTGATATAAATGACACAGCCCATTCTGACGGTGAGTGGATAATAAATGAAGATATAGAATTTTTTTTTTTTTTGTGTTGATTCTAAACCCTCAAGTACTAGTACCGATATGGTCAGTGATCACCTAGATAAAATATATTCTTTGGTTTCTTTTCAAGCACCCATTCGATCACCCTTTTCTGAACAAAGTGATAACGATGAAGACGTGAATGAAGCCACTTTTGAAGTTCCTCCTAAGGATGGAATTCAAAAACCTATAATATTCATAAAAGCAAATGATAAAGGTAAAATAAAATATTTAGGTTCTGAAGAAGAGCAGGAAAATCTTAAGTTCTTCCATTATGATGAAAAATCCTATAAGTTAATGAGAAAAATAGGATACAACCTAGCCAAGGGAAGGGGGTTGAATTTTCAAAAAGGAAGGAAAGCAATTTTTTAACCCTTTGTTCCAAAATGAAAAATGCCAGATTACTACCATAAAACTGGTGGGGGCTTGGAATATGTTACCACTTCCAAAGATTTTCAGATGAGAAATCTGAAGAAAAAGAACAAAATTATTCATCAGAATCATCATGCTAGGATTCAGATGTGAGTGTATTTATCATTTTTTGTGAAGCTTCTGTTAACATGGTCTCTGCAGACTAGGAAAACGAAGACACTGATGAAATACCGCTAATCAAGGATGATCCTTGGACAAAACATCTTAATATAAAGTGGGAAACTCAGTTTGAATAGCAGGAATCTCCAACTGACGTAAAGTGATCCAGATAGATATGGGTGATGAAATTAATTCTAAATCTATATTTATAAGAGAGAATTTATCTTCGAAAGAAAAAGAAGAGAGAATATCCATCGTTCATGAATATATTGATGTCTTCGCTTGGAATTATAAAGACATGTCGGGACTGTTGGCAAAATTTTCTACTAGCAAGATCATCTGTCATGAAGAAAGACATCCGCGTCTCTAAAGCAAAGAAATGCTAAAATGCGATACTCTCAGAGTCACATTTTATCTCTAAAATAGCCAAAACATGGATATCTAGCCAGAGATTCATGAATTGGACTAACAAGAATGGGCCCTGTAGGGTCTCGTCATCACGCCCAAGCATATTATGCAAACAGCGAATATGTCATCACAACAAAGCCGCGAATCTAAAGTCTGAGATTTATATCCTAGTTACAGTCTAAAGGATCCATGAATCTAAAAATTGAGATTCCCATTCCAGCTACAATCAAAGGAGCCGTGAATCTAAAATTCAAGATTTGCATCCCTGGTCATAATCAAAAGAGCCGCAAATCTAAAGTTTGAGATTCGCATTTCGCATTTCAGTTATGATCTAGAGGATTGAGGACGCCGTTTAGAAATTCTAGAGATTTAATATAAATTTACTCGATCAAAAGGTGAGAAATTAATACTCAGATTGTGGAGCCAACTGGTTACATCAGCTCAAGAATCTCCAAATCGCTATAAAAGCTCGAACCAAGGCAGAAAAACAGACCGAAGACCAAAAATCGGAGACCAGGAGATCAATACGATATAGAGAGTCCTCTTATTGTCAAGAGTTCAAAACCCTTGTCAACTAAAAAAAATTTGTGCGGAGTGTAAATGGAGAGAAGGATCATCCTCCATAGTTACTATAGAACCTAGCCTTAAATAAAGAGGAAATTCAACTTTCCTCGTCTTCTATAAACAGAAAACTGTTTGAAATTATAATCTTTTATTGAGAAATTCAATAAAGAATCATTTGCAATTTTTATGGCGAACAAGGACTGACCCAAAAGTTGCAGTTTATAAGTTGAATATCCGACCAGATGCAAAACTAGTGAAACAACAACAATAAAGATTCTATCCAGAAATTATGGAGAGAATCGAGGTTGAAATTAAAAAGTTAATTGAATCAGGTTTTATTCGCGAAGAACAACATCCTGACTGGGTCGCGAATATAGTTCCTGTAATCAAGAAGAATGGAAAGACCAGAGTCTGTATTGATTTTAGAGACTTGAATGAAGCATGCCTAAAGGATAAATTTCCATTACCCATTACAGATGTCATGATAGACAACACTTGTGGCTATGAACACATGTTTTTTATGGATGGATTTTCAGGATACAATCAAATCAAGTGTACTCTAATGATGAAAAGCATACATCTTTCAGAACACCACTTGGATTATATTGTTATACAGTCATGCCATTTGGTTTAAAGAATATTGGTGTCACATATCAACGTGCTATGAAAACGATATTCCAGGAGCATCTGTGTAAGACAGTAGAATACTATATAGATGATCTGGTAATTAAAAGCAAAAATAAGAATGATCATCTTTGCAACTTGAGAATAATATTTAATCTTATGTGAAAATACCAGTTTAAGATGAACCCTACTAAATCTTTTCTAAGGGTTTCTAGTGGAAAATTTCTTGGTTTTGTAGTTATTTTTCAAGGAATTCATCTTGATACAGATAAAATTAAGGCAATCCAAGACATGCCACCTCCTAAGAATCTCAAAAAACTAAGAGGACTACAAGGTAGATTGGCATACATCCGCAGATTTATATCAAATTTATTTAGGAAATATCAATATTTCACAAGATTGATGAAGAAAGGGGTGTCATTTGTTTGGGATGACGCATGCCAAAAGGCCTTCGAAGAAATCAAGGAATATCTCACCAGATCGCCTGTACTCGTAGCTCCAGTCTCATAAATACTTTTCCTGTTATATGTGAGGGCTATGGATAATTTCATGGGAGCTTTATTGGCGCAGAAGAATGAATTGGGGTATGAACAAGCTATTTATTATCTCACTAGAATGATGGTTAGTGCTGAACATTGATATAACTCAGTGGAAAATGAAGGTTTAGCTTTAGTGTTCGCTATCCAGAAAATGCGACACTATTTAGTAGGGCAAACTATCCATATTATATCGAGAGTTAACCCCTTAAAAATACTAATGACTAAACCATAGTCATTAAATTAAAAACTATCCAATTGGGCTATTTTTCTATCACAATAATGTATGCATTTTATCTATAAAAATCAATCAAGGGACAGGCTATAACTGATTTCCTGGCTAAACACCCAATTCTAGCATCTTCAAAATTGTATGAAGAAATTCCTGACGAACTAGACGAAGGAAGTTCAGTTTCGAAAGAAGACATTTCATGAGAAGATGCTATAGTGAATGCTGTTACGGAGGATATCTGATAGCTTTTCTTCGATGGTGCCTCTAGGATGGGACCCAAAGGAAAAATGGTAGCAAGGGTGGGAGTTGTCTTTGTTTTTCCTTACAACCACATCACTCCTCGAGCATACTCATTGATAAGTTCATATTCCAATAATGTTGCTGAAAATAATGGCCTAATGATTGGCTTAAAAATAGCCAAACAACTGGGGGTAAAATATCTAGAAGCATATGGAGATTCCTAACTTGTCATAAATTAAGTTAAGAGGGAATATGAAGTTAAAAATAAAGATCTTTTGCCATATTATCAAGAAATAATTAAGATGGCCGATAGTTTCGATGGCTTATATATCAATTATGTAAAGCACTATCAAAATAGTTATGCAGAATCACTGGCTTCCTTAACTGTCACCTTAGCGTTACCCAAAAATACTAGGAAACGAGTAACAGTGGGAAGTAAGGAATTGTTTTGTCCAAAAAATGAGCTTGAAGCAGAATTAAAAAAGCAGAAGGCAAGTGAAGTATATGCTCTTGAGTTAAATCTCGAACCAAGAGATTGGCAATTTCCTTATATAGAAAATCCTATGATGGGATTTTACTTCGTTGTCTTTCCAATAAAGAAGCTCAGGAAGCACTCGCAGAATCTCATAATGGCTTCTAAGGAGTACATCAACCATGACCAAAACTTTGGGACAGACTCTGAAGAATGAATTATTATTGGCCCAAGATGATGACAGATGTGATCATCTATGCTAAGAAATGTAGAGCCTGTCAAATACATACAAACTTCATACATCAAGCTCCAGAATATCTCCACCCGATGGCTACATCATGGCCATTCGAACAATGAGGGATGGACATTATTGGATCAATTTTTCCACTATCAACAAGAGTACATTGGTTCATACTAGTTATAACAGTTTACTTCTCAAAGTGGACTGAAACTATTCCTCTAGCCGAAGTGAAACCAATAGATGTAATCAAATTCATTAAACATCATGTGCTATATCGCTTTCGAGTGTCTAGGAAAATTATTCATGACAACAGACCGCAGTTCGTGAGTCAGTCATTCTCCAGATTTTGCAATAAATATAAAATTGAAATCGTGGCTTCTTCTCTATATTATCCTGCAGCCAATAGTTTGGCAGAATCTTTCAACAAAATCATTGTAAAGCTCCTCAAGAAATTTGTTTCATCTAACCAAAGAGACTGGGATGAAGAACTTAGAGAATGTCTTTGGGCAAATCGCACTATTGTCAGAACTCCTACTAATGCTACAACGTTTTCTTTGGTGTATGGGTCTGAAGCGGTCTTGCCATTGGAAAACCAAATTTCATCATTACGAGTTGCATTAGTAACCAAAATGACACAAGAAGAATGACATCAATAGAGACTTTTAGATTTAGAAGCTCTGGATGATAAGCAGCTGGAAGCTCAATAAAGCATCGAACTTTACCAGGTGCGAATTTTCAAAACCCTTAACAAAAAAGTCAGGCAGAGAACTTTCAAAAAGGGTGATCTGGTCCTCTCAGTAAGGAGACCGAACATAACTAATAAAAAATCTAAAAGAAAGTTCCAACCAAAATGGAAAGTGCCCTTTGTCATTGATGCAGTTTATTCTAATGGCGCATATTGGTTGGCAAAATCGAATGGTGACAAAATAATGATGCCAATCAATGAAATTTTTTTGAAAAAATATTACTCTTAATAAAAGTTGCGGAGCACCAACTGAATCTTATTTTTATAAGAATAGTATGGGTAGCTCAATGCAAACAGCGAATCAAATCTGTTTGTAACTGGGGGTTCACTAAAAATCCTCTAAAACTTGCCATAGTAAAATCCTACCTTTTATAAAATGAAAATTCATGATTCTGGACAAAAGAGTTTGAATCACAAACTTTCATAATATCGCGAACCAAATTTTCCTTTCATCCAAATTCGCTAAGTTAAAATTACCTCTGGAGAATCAAATTTTCCTTTTCTTCAAATTTGCTAAGAAAAAATTATATCTGGTAAATCAAATTTCCCTTTTCTCCAAATTTGCTAAGTTAAAATTACCTCTGGCGAATCAAATTTTCCTTTCCTCCAAATTTGCTAAGTTAAAACTTGCTCTGGCAAATCAAATTTTCATTTCCTCTTAATTTGCTAAGTTAAAATTATCTCTGGCAAATCAGATTTTCCTTTCCTCCAAATTCGCAAAGTTAAAATTACCTCTGACAAATCAAATTTTTCTTTCCTCCAAATTTACTAAGTTAAAATTACCTCTAGCGAATCAAATTTCCCTTTTCTCTAAATTTACTAAGTTAAAATTATCTTTGGCAAATCAAATTTTCCTTTCCACCAAATTTGCTAAGTTAAAATTACCTCTGGCAATTCAAAATCTGTTATATTACAAGTTACTGAATAGTGCAAACTTTAACTTGATCAAGAAAGTTAACAGTTCTATCCTGACTCAAGGAATTTACTCATTCGCAGTAAAATTTATTTTTGGGAAATTGAATAATGACTGCACATTGTCAAGTTAACAATTAACTATGAACAATATCCTGAGAAGTTAATGTAAAATATTTACTGCAAGCGCACAGTATCGGTGTAGCACTATACAGATTGTTCCCATAGGGATCGAAGGTATTTTGTTATTCGCACTAATTCTTTAGTCCTACCGGATTAACTATGAGATTCTAAATTGAAAGGATTAGTTTTAAGTCATAAAGTTTAGCCTAGGAATTCGAATCCATTAGAATAATAGCCTAACAATGAATTATTTCTTTCTTCCTAACTTTTTAATTATGCACGATCAAGCAACACATTAAAAATGTGATTTTTTTTAATTTGATTTTAATTAAGTGACCTAAGTATGACCTATCAAGTGATGTGCAAGTATAGATCATCAAATATAACATCTTTCTTATAAATAAATTATATCAAGTAGATAATTTTATAAACAAAAGTATAGAAATAAACTTCAAATCTTAATCTAAGCATAGGCTATCAAAAAACCAAACTTAAGTATAACCTATTAAAAAAATTAGATTTATAAATTTATTCTCTTCAATTTATTTATAGAAAAATCTTGTTAATAATTCTAGAAATAAAAACAAAGAATATGAATTCCAAACCTCATCTAAGTATAGATTATTAAAATATGAATTAAGTATAATCTATCAAAGAATTATAATTTACGAAATCTATCTTTTATTTATTTATAGAAAAATCATGACTTTATTTCTCTTTAGGAAGAAAATGAGATAAATCCATGTTAAATTTATTAAACTAATTTCATCTAGAGCTAAAATAAATTAGTTACTCATACTACTAATTATCAAAAATCTATATTAATTATGAAAGCCATGAAAAATTCAATTTTCCTAGAAAGCAAGATAAATTTATACTACAAAACAAATAAATCTATACTAGAAAGCAATGGAATTATCTTTGGAGCTCGGTATGGTGGTCGTCACCCATTTGGCAAAATCTTAATATTTATTAATTAAAAGAGTACAAAATTACATCTAAAAGTTTCTCCTCAATTTATAAGGATTCATGGGGTATTTATAATCCAAACACAATCCTACTCCTACTCAAACTTAATACAATAGATATAATCCTAACCCAATACAAGCTAATCTCAAGATATATAATTTTAATCCAATTCATGGGTATTACAAACCAATGGTTGAGACTAGATGGTATAAAATACTAATTTTCAGGTCCAAAACCCGAAATTAAGCTCTGTACACCCGTAGCCCGCTAGATCAGATTTTTTACTCTGCAGTATTTTAGTAAAATGGCCATAACATTGGCATACGAACTCGGATTGATCTGTTCTTAGACTTGTTTCGAAAATAATTCCGAGATCTACAACTTTCTCCTACACAAACATTTCTAGTTTAAACTTTATCCTAGCTAAATATACTTTTGAAGTTGTTACTACTGTACTTAAGTTTTTGTCTTCACCAAAATTGATTTTCTTTGCTCATATTCTTGACAAATTTGCATCTTCTTCTTCTCTTCCTTTAGAATCCTTTGTTACCTATAAAAACACACTAAATATATCCGAGCAGCAATTATTTATATATAAAAATAAATAAAATATGAGAAAAAATACAAAATATGATATTAATCATACCCCCACACCGATCTTTCGCTAGTTCTCGAGCAAAACCTAATTCTAAAAGAAAAAAATCCTAACTCACTTTCGCAGGAATCGTGATTGCACTTAGTACGTGCAACAAGCCGTTAAACACCTAGGTTAGCCTAGTGGACGAGTGGTGTCTTGTCAAGGTTTGTAGTTAATATACCCACAAAATTCATGAATAAGTTAGATTAACAAATAAAGAAAAGAAAAATAAGGATAACCGAAAATCAAAAAAGTAAGAAAAAATTACAAAAGAAAGAAAAAAAATCTTTTTTTATGATATTTCCTTCAATTAATCTCACTAATATACAAACTCAAGAACGCATTTAGATTATCAATTATCAAATCAAGCGTCATATCAGATACACTTATCATTTTAATCAAAAATTCAAATCCTATCTTTCAATACCCACTAATAGATAATCTATTGGCTCCTATACATCTACGTGCACATGTGATAGTCTACTTCAGACTTGAATTCCAACTCCAACTCATGATTCATCTCCTCTCTCATAACAATTTTTTTCTCTTTTTAATTAAGAATATTTCACCTTTCATGCGAATATTCACTTACTTAGGTGCAAAGTACCCGATTACTCGGATCATACTCTTTTTCTTCACTCTTGAAACTATTGCCTTAATACCAAGCTCACCCCTTTTTTTATCTCTCTTGAGCCTATTATCTTAATACCAGGCTCACCCCCTTTTTTCTTCTCACTTTTTTTATCATTTCTGAAGCTATTGCCTTAATACTAGGCTCACTCCTTTTTTTACTTTTTTCTTGTTTAGAGAGAGAATACTAACTCAATCATTTGCATATTTATTCTTAACCTAATAAACTATTGTGAAGTGAAAAATAGATGTATACTTACTTCAAAATTACTGTTATCAGTATTTATTTTTTGGATTTTAATTTTTTTCATAAAATTCTGAGTGTATCATTCAATCTACTCTCCTATCAAATTTTAAATCTAAATTTATTCCTTTATTTATAATTAGGTTGATCTATTAATGAAAAAATATAAAAAAAACCCAGTTTTTATTATTTTTTTAGTTAGTTAGCTTAAAAACTACTCGAAGTGTAAAATAAAGAAATCCATGAAAATAAAATAAAAATTCTAAAAAAAAATAAAAATCCTAGAAAAATATGATGAAAATATCCTAACCCACTCCCCCACACCTAAACTCGTGTATGCCCTCATACACAAATCAAGAGTGGTAAAATAAATATGAAAACTATTGTACAAATACTATACAAATAATGAGAGTTATAAAAAGTTACGATCTTAATATCGTCACCCTATTAACACATGGAAAGCAGTTACGATCTCTCGATCGCTTCCCACTTTCATAGTATGTGCATTTTAAACGTGAAGTGGGTGCATTATTATATCTCATCATCCTCCTAAAATTCATGAAATTACCTGTCTGTATTTTATCTCATCCTCGCTTTTTCTTTGTCCACATGTAAGTATTAATAATTGGGTTAAAAAATTCTTCATTATAAACCTGCCAATTATTGTTAGTAACAAGTATGCATGCAGAAATATCGTGAGATGAGAAGAGAGCTATATGATCAAGCGAATGTGGTGATGGTCCTTCTAACTCACGAAGTAATGTGAGCTCCTCTGCAAATAAATTCTCAAAAGTTTGCTTATAAATCAATAGCACACTTGCACAAGTATCATTATATATAGAGTCGGTATGTGCCATCATCAGTGCAAGAGGTAGAATGAGAGTGCAAACTATGAATCATGTTTACCTCAATGAGAGAGCTCCTTGTGTGCTCATCCATATTAAATATATTCAATGCCACAGTCATATTCACAAACGATAACTTTATGAGGCACTCCTGCAATCAATTAATGCATTTGATGTGGCAAAGAATGGTCTATCCAAGATAACGAAAATTTAATTCCATGGATTGGAAATTGACTCAGTTTCTAAGACAACGAAGTCGATAGGAAAAATGAACTTGCCGACCTTAATGAGCACATCTTCAACCATACCAAATGGTCTCTTGATCGAATGATCAGTTAGCTGTAATGTGATCTTGGTAGGTTAAAGTTTTCCTAATCCCAGTTACTGATAAACAGTGTAAAGGAGCAAGTTGACACTTGCCTCTAGATCAAGCAACGTCCTAACCAATGTAGTGTTCTCTATGGTGCATCAGATTGTGGAGGAATCTGGATCTTTGTATTTGACAAGTAAGGAGTTAAAGAGGATTTGCGATATATTTGCAGTAAGAAAAATTTTCTCAAGAACGTTTCTCGCTCATTTCTTAGTACACAAATTCTTGAGAAATTTGGCATAAGTAGGAACCTGTTGTATAATGTCAAGGAGTGGAATATTAACCTTAACTTGCTGAAATATTTTAAAAATCTTCTCTACTTGTGGTGAAAACTTCCTAAACCGATCGGAATATGGTACTTTCGGCTTAGGAATAGGTTCTTCCAAGTGAGCATGTGATGGTAATGGAGGTGATGGAAATAGATGTGGAGAAAGAGATGGAAAAGAAGGGGTAGTCTGCGGAATAGTAAAAGTGAGATCAAGGGGTATGGCTACATTATTGTCCACTTGTTTGCAAGATCTTGGTGTGTGAATGACTTTGCATTGGTGAATATGGAATGAAATAGACTAAGATGAGTTAGAGGTACGGTTCATTATTGGTTGGCTCGGAAAGGTACCGAGGCCCACTTACTCAGCTGTGTGGCTAACTGTCTAACCTACTGCTCTATATTTTTGATCGACTGAGAACTTATAAGAAGTTGTTGGTCGGTCCTTTATATAAAGTCAGTAGATACTTTCATTAAATTTTGCATTTGTGTGTTTAAATTGGACATTGTCTTGAAAAGGTTCCCCACATTCCTTTCAAGTGTCATTAGCCGTCTGTCATAATCATTATTAGACCTCTGCTGTAGATATGATTGATTATGCACAGGTGGTCTATTCTGGTTGTTCCCTTGATTTAAAACATTTGGGTGTTGATAAGCACCCACTTTTGGTCTTGGGAACTGATCATTGGCTGGAGACTGCATGTTAGGGTTGGGGGCTCCCTGATATTGCCCCGACCCTATGAGAGATTTGGATGGTTCCTCCAGCCAGGATTGTATGTAAGAGCATACGGATTGTTCATGGGTTGTTGATACAAGGCGTTAGCCTGCTCAAGTGTGAGACCCATGGGATTCATTAATAATGGACACTTCTCCATTACATGATTTGGAGTTCTACAATTAAAGCATGTGGAAACTTGAATTTGATTTACTTGACCCACCGGTAGAGCACTAGGACTCTACAATGCCTCAATTCTCTGCATAAGGGCTGCAATCTTAGCTTCGAGAGCTATAGAGCTGTCGACGCTATGAATCCCACCCTTATGCATAGAAATTGATGCACTGGGTTTCTCAGTGGGACTCTCCCGCTACATAGTTTTCCACGATAGGTTCTCAAGAAAGTCTCATGTTTCATCCTCATTCTTTCTCATGAACTCCCCCTCACATATGGACTCAAGAAGAATTTTGGATATATAATCGAGTTCTTCGTATACGATTTAACATAACCGCCACTTTTCTATCGCATGGTGGAGATACTGAGCTAATAGATATTTAAACCATTCCAAGTATTTTCAGAAGGATTCTCCCGAAACTTGATGGAATTGGTTAATAATTTGATTTCAAATTTTTGTTGTTTTGTGCGTGGGATAATACTTCTTGAGAAACAGTATAATGAATTTATCCCAAGTAGTGATTGAATCAGTAAATATACTGTACAACTACTTCTTAGCGTTATTTTTTAGAGCGAATAGAATGAAGCGAAGGTTAATTGCATCCTCCGACAAGTGCTACAGTTTAATCATCATGCACACTTCCTGAAATTCACTGATAAAGAGATATGTATCATCAGAATTAGAACTAGTGAATTTAGGAAGTATGCTGATGTACTGCGGCTTCACTTCATAGTGATTACCCACTGCATGTGGAAGTTTGATGCATAATGGTAATGATGTGCACAATAGGTAACATCGATCCTGAAAGATCGGGATCGGTTGGTCCATCTTTGTCTCTTATGAAAAAAATCAAATCTCACTAATCGACCAAATTGATCACGGGTCCAATGTGGCATGAAGCAGTGACTGTGAGTGGATGCGTGAATTTTCTAAACTAATGCAATAAGTAGGGTGTGGTGAAGATAAAACGGTGGAAGGAATATAATCAAAGATTAAAATGTGATGTCCTACTATTTCTAAATTTTTTTAAATACTTTTTTACAAAACCAGAGACACAAAATGCAGAACTGGAGAAAAATTAGTGGAGTTTTGTACCAGAACTACTGCCAAATGGTGGTAACTGCTGCTATTTGGCGGCAAAATCAGGGAATCTGGGTCCTTGTTTTTCGCAGTGCACTCTAGAAACTTCTCTCATCCCTTTTTGCTTTATTTATCTAAATTTGTAGGTCTCTGCACACTCAACACGCACTGTTAACCCGTAAAATATTAGAAAAAGTAAGAAAAACACCGTCGATTTCCGACAACAGCGCTAAAAACTTGATGTGAAATATCTACTGCAAGCGCACAGTATCGGTGTAGTACTATACAGGTCGTTCCCACAGTGATCAGTGCTTCGGCTTCATCCAGACATCCTGATCGCCCGAGCAGATCAACGACGCAAGTGTAATGCTTGAGCGAGGGGACCAGCCCGTACTTGTGCTCCATGAGATTGAAGTACTCCATGCCCTTATCCTTCAGCCCACTGTAGCTACAAGCATAAAGTAGGCTCAAGAATGTGACTTCAGTCGGATGCGTTCCCTCTCTCACCATCTTTTCGAAAAGCTCAATAGCCACTAGCTCTCATCCGTGGCCACTGGCCCTCATCCGTGGAAGCTGTAGGCTGCAATCATCACACTCCACAACACAAAGTCCGACTCATCTGATTCATTGAATACTCAAGCAGAATCCTGCAAACACCCGCACCTCGAGTACATGCTGACAAGTGAACTCCTCATGGGCACCTCCGAATTGGCTTCCGCTTTAATTGCTTGAGCATGAACCTGCTGGCCCTGACCAAGGGAGGCCAAATCCAAACACGAGCTGATCACAGCAACAAATGTGATATCATTCGGCGCTAAGTCTGCAGCTTTCATCAGTCGGAAGTGCACCAGTGCTCCCTCAGAATCACCATTCTCTACCTTCCCAGCAATTATCATGTTCGACGAAACAATATTAAGCAGAGGCATTCCCTTCAACACCTGCTCGCCTTCTCCAAGGCACCCGCAAGCCAGTGAGCTCCCGATGCACAAATCATACTCAACTCCCGATTTCACTATATACGAATGGATCTGCCTCCCTGAGCGGAGGTCCTTCAACCCCTCTCAACATTTCAGTGCGCTAGCCGAACTGTACTCATCGGGCTGAAATCCCTCCACTCTCATTCTAGTGAATAGTGAACAAATCCAGCCCTTCCTCATTAAGCCCGAAATGGGTCAGCCTGGTGACCATCGCATACCACGAAGCGAGGTTCCTGTCGGGCATTTCGTCGAACACCCTACGTGCAGCGTCGAGATCATCGTTCTGAATGAACGAGCCGATGAGGATGTTAGAAGACATGACATTCCAACTCGGCATTCTCGAGTAAACATCCAAGGCGGCCTGCGGCCGTCCGAGCTTGGAGTACGCGTTGAGCAGGTGGTTGGAGGTGAATCGGTCTGACGAGGCGCCGGACGCGAAGATGAATGCGTGGAGTTGGTGGGAATGGCAGAGAGACTGTGTGGCGGTGCAGCAACATTTGAGGAGGTGGGAGAAGAGATTTGGGTCCGAGTGCAGGTGCGGTATGAAGCTTTCCAGGGCTTGCTTGAGGCGCCCCAGGGAGCAGAGTTTCACGAAGTCCTCATTGGATTTCGATATGGAAAATAGAAGTGTGGATACAATATCATGGGCTGCGGGTTTTGTATCAGAAAAGATTGTGATAGGATGCTAGTTTTTAGTCCCACATGGAATGGGAAAGAAAGGGGTGGAGAGGAGAGGGGATATAAAGACGAAAGGGCTGCGATTTGCAGAAACATCTTTGCGCTTGGGGCAATGACGCAGCTAATGAGGTTATAACCGAGGCGCGTCAATTGCTGGTTGAAAACTATTTCCAAACCCCCTCTTCGGGCTGGGTATAATCCAGTGCCAAAGAGAATTTCTGGAAGGGCTCCCTCTAACCTAGGGTAAAGCCCTACAATTCTAAATTTAAATTTTAATCTCTTTCTGGAAGGGCTCTCTCTAGCCCAGGGTAAAGCCCTGCAATTCTAAATTTAAATTTTAATCTCTTTCTTGAAGGGCTCCCTCTAACCCAGGGTAAAGCCCTGCAATTCTAAATTTAAATTTTAATCTCTTTCTTGAAGGGCTCCCTCTAATCCAGGTAAAGCCCTACAATTCTAAATTTAAATTTATTAAATTGTGTCTAGCCTTTTGGGTTGGTCGCCCGGACAACTTTTTTCTTACTGAGCCCATTTATTTTTCTCTAGAAAGGGTTTTTTTTTTTTAAAAAAAAAAGGGTTTTTTCTAATGAGTTTTTTAGAGGGCATTTTCTAGTGACCATACTTTTATTTTTAAAATATCTTTTCTTTTCAAAATACCTTTCTATCTCCTCTTCTCTCTCTTTCTCGCGTACTTGATTTGGTATTTGAAGTAATCTGGGACTGTTAGTCCGGATCATACTAATACATTTCCATCTCCTCTTCTCTCTCACGTACTTGATCCGGTAAAGTAATTCGGAACTGTTAGTCCGAATCACATTAATACCTTTCCATTTTTTGCTCTCTCACGTACTTGATCCGGTATTTGAAGTAATCCGGACTGTTAGTCTGAATCACACTGATTGATCCGGACTGTCTAACCCAGATAAAAAATGACTAATTCTTCTCTTCCTCCTTCCTCTTCCTCTCTTCTTCTCTTCCAAAAATTTTTCTTTAATCCAAATACCCAATTTTTCTTTTCTTTTTCTATTCTCTTCTCTAAACCCAACACTATTCAACCTCTCTTTTTTTCTTTGTGCTTACTGTTGTCGCCGCCTTCGCCGTCGTCGGTCCAAGCACTGTCACAGCTATCTTCTTCCGCCATTTCTTGTGGGTTTTAAGGTTTTTTTTTTTTCTTTTTTTTTTGGTTAACTGAACTCTAGTTTGAGAAGAGAAGGAGAAGAGAGGAGGAAGATATTGACATTTTTGTCCAAAAACTTTAATGGCAAAATTGTAACTTGATAAAAGTTTTAAGTGGGTTCCCTGGGAAAAATGTAGTACCCATCTAGAAATTCCCAAAATAATAGATTATCAATAATGCACAAAATTACACATTATTCACATCAGTTAATAATTAATGCATCATAGCCCAAACCAACCCGTGACTTGAGTTTGGCGTTTGATAAACTATGGCTTCTATCCCAGTATCTTTCCGCTCACAAAGCACAGGAGATAGGTAGGATAACAATATTCTACTTTTTTTTTTTTTTTTTTTTTTTTTTTTTTTTACGTTGAAACGGTAAGCATCAAAATAATAACAAAAAACTAAAGCAATTCGAGCAATTTATGAGTTCCAATAGTTCGACCGTACAACATCGTACATGCATAAAAAATAAAGTGTAAAACATAAAATTAAAAGGCTCACACTCAAAGTAGAGGATAGTGACCAAAAGGCCTGACACCTCAGGTGCCGTCAGCCGTGCCCTGTGGGGTCTCTCCGGAGATTCGTTTCGCATCTCCTCATCTGTGTCCTGCTCTTCCGAGAGACACAATCGCTCTTTTTCTGATAAAAGACTCATCCATGAGAATATATCAAGATACGTGAGATAGAAACAAACATTAGCTGAATGAGTAATCTGTCTAGAAATTCTATTAAACTATATTCTAAAATAAATTGACACCATCGGTAGTCCATCAAAAATAGTCCAAATGTCTTTTTCTTTTTTCTTTTTTTTTCTTTTTTCCATTTCTAAAAGCTTGAACTCAATTTTGCATTTTTCAACTCTATAAGCTTGAACAGCCCTACCCAGGAAGCTAATTAAAATTCTAATTTATTTCTAAGTTAGCATTTTCCACACACACAAAAAAAAAAAAAAAAAAATGATATTACATTGAGAAAATATAGAGCGAGTCAATAGTAGAGTCTAAAATTTAACCAGACTTTACATATCTCAGGAGCTAGTTCCACGGTAGACAAATACACTAATATATAAAAATACAAACAGAAAATGATTAAAAAACTTGACAAGGGGAGTTTCTAGATGGGCACAGCATTTTTCCTAGTGAGCCCACTCAAAAGTTCACTTTATTTACGACCTTGCCACCAAATTTTTTGGCCAAAATTATCCCTCCTTCACCTCCTCCTTCCCCCAAAAACAAAACCCAAACCCAAACCCCTCTCTCTCAACCCCACCACCACCCTCATCCCCTCCACTCCCCCCATCTCCTCTCTCTTCGCCCTCCTCTCCAACTCCCCCACCCAACTCCACACCCACCTCCTCAAACGTGGCCTCCTCCTCCTTGTTTTGCTTGCTCCTTCTCCTCCTCCTACCCACAAATTATTTCTTGATACTTTTCTTCGACTGTGAAAACAATAAATAAAACACTCATCTTTTGTCAATTGAATGCACACACTCGGTAAACAACCCATTAAAAAAATAATAATAATAATAATAACTAGAGAAGGCATTGGTGCTAAGAGATTGCATCTTAGGCCAGTTCTTCGATCTCCTTAATGATTAGATCTTTCTCCTCTTCAAGTTGTTCATCTTCACCACCTAAAACAAGTAAAAGAATCCCAACAAATATGCAAGAAATGAGGAGAGGCTTTATCCGGGCTGGATAGCCCGGATCATGTTTCCCTGATCCGGGCTAGCTAGCCCGGATGAACTCTCAACATCCGGGCTAGCAGCCCCGGATACGGAGCATGGGTCCGGGCTGGTTAGCCCGGATCAGGGGGTCAGAATTTCTGGCTCCCTGTCCGGGCTAGCCGGTCCGGACCAATGCAAATTGTCCGGGTCTGCTAGCCCGGATCAGTTGCACTGGTCCGGGCTGGTTAGCCCGGACAGTAGCTAGAAATGAGATTTTTCCAGAGAATTTTCATTATGTCGTCATAGTGCTGTCTCCTCGTTCAAGTAGTGCAAATCAAACAAGACAGGAGAGGACATCGATCCATCATAGCATACAAAATAACACACCTATCTTTTTACCATGATAGAACATTAGGAAGTGGAGGCGAGAGTTTGTCAGGCCTTGTGTTTGATCAAAGTATCGTAGGGTTGTCCAAGAGACAACAAGCTGGCAGTCACAAAGCAAAGCATCATCCTTTTTCTTTTAATTTTTTTTTTTGGCTTTTTACCATGCATCTCTCAACTCAACTCCAGTTCCCTACAAAGCATTGTTGCTTGAAAGCCTTTCATTCTCTTCTCGTGTACGCTTTTACGGCAATATGGAAAGAGACAAGAAGAATACTGACTGAGGAGACGTATGCCAAACTTCTGACTTCTTGATCCGGATTTACAGTCCCGGATCTCCGAAAAATGATCCGGTTCTGTAAACACGGATCATGGATACAGTATCAGAGATACCCTGATACGGTATGTACAACCCGGTAGACGTCAATATCAATACTTGTCCATATTGCATACCCCCAATTTGGTATCAAACACATAATATCAACAAATTATTTATAGTTTCAAACACAAAGAACCACGGCAAACAAAAATTCTATGTATCAACAAATCATTCATAGTTTCAAAGATTTAATTAAAGAGCAATATCTAAGACTACAACTTGATATATATAATATATTTCTTGACTACAACTTCATTTAAAGGAAATGACAAATTAAAGGGAATCTACGTTCCATACTAACAACTTCATTTTGAGTTTGAGACTCAATTAAAAAAAACAACAAATTCTAGATTATTCGAGACTTCCGAGCGGGTTGCTTCCTTGTGGATTGACGGCGTCTTGAAGAGCTGGGACCTTCGGTGGAGGATTACGCAACGGATTGTAATACTGTGTCAATATCAGTTCATCTTGAAGAGCGGGTTGCTTCTTTGCGGATCCCTGTTTTCTTCCTCCTATTCGACGCTATTGATCGAATCCAAAATGGTTGCACCGGATCCATCTGTAAATCACTAAAGATTTTATCTATAAGTCACCCCTCCTCGTTTCCCATCGGCCGCACTTGTGGAGTGTCACCCCTCGGTACTTCGAGCTCCCTCTCGAAAACCCAGTGCTCTGCCGACGGAGTATGTGAACAAACTCCTCCTTGGTCAAATTCCTCATCTTTTTATCAAAAAAAAATAACATATCAACAACAATGAATTGAAAACAAAGCAATTTCTGGTCCAAAGTAAACAATCACCAATCCGGTACTAAGAAAAAAACCTGCTTCAGATCCTCATCGTAGTCGCTAAGATAGAAGTTGATATCTGCATCAACTCTCCGAAACTTGATTGCAGCTCGATCATAAGCTCTAAATATAATCAAACCACAATTTAGTTTAACCAAATAAATTCAAAACAAATCAAATTTTGAGCTCGTGTCCAAAATTTCAAACCTGGCAGTAGCATGAGCCATGTCAAATCCTCCTGAAAATAACACACAAGACGAAACTAAATCAGATGAACTTGCATCATCAGTTGTTTTGCATACAGAAGAAACTCGATCATGTCGAAAAATCAAATCCCTTACCCAAGTAGACTTGCTTGCCACAATCCCTGAACAAAAACAACAAAAAAAACATAAATTATCATAAGGAAATTATAAATATGCTAATTTAGGGAAAAAAAAAAATTCAAAAACTAACCAAATATGAGATTCTTATCTCCCAGTTCTCCTATAGAAAGTAACCCCACGGTACTGCGAGCTCCTCGACCGCGGCCCTTGCCAGCTCTTCTTGGCCGGCTGCTGCCGCTGCTGCACGTGCTGCCCCGCTGCCAGCACGTGCTGCAGCCCGAGATCCACCCAATGTGCCATCCGTCTCAACGACGACGACGCCGCCACAGCCGCCGGGAAGAGGTCCTTCATCACGAAACCCTCGCTTTCCTCCTCCTCCCCCCGATTCTTGAGGATCCCGAACTGAAACCCTAGCCCCCTCCCCGAGGACTCATCCTCATCCCCTGCCGTGCTCGCGATCTCGGCATTCGGCACCGACGAGTTCGACGTCCCCGAATCATCGGCCACCGCCGTCGCAGGTGCTATCGTTCTCACGGGAGATAAAGAGGGTCCGACTCGATTGAAAGAATGCAGAATCGTTCTCAGGGGAGATAAAGAGGGGGAGATGGTGAGGGTAAAGTAGGTATATAGGTGTGCTCACTAGGAAAAAACTGATTTTTTAAAAGTAAGGATGTGCGCACTAGGAAAAGTGGGTTCACTAGGAAAAAACTAGTGCCCATCTAGAAATTCCCCTTGACAAGCCTGTGCTCGTTGAAACTAGTTATATCAAGGGCAAACGGGAAGCCGATTCAGGTGTCAGCATACGTACTTATTGTACTTTTCTGGTAAAACAGAGTCCCAATTTTATGTCCCCATACATCTTATAAATACTGTGGCAAGAACTTTTGAAATTTGAATACACGATGGTATATATGATGGTATATATGTACATGACAATTATGCACTGCATGACTATATTGGTTCTTGAATAGCAATAATAATAATGTTCATAATTTACACCAAGTTATATTAGATACAAGCTGGCTGATTGAAATGGATGAGGGCAACGGGAGTTTTATGCGACCGTAACATTCCGTTAAGATTGAAAGGAAAATTTTATAGGACTGCTATTAGGCCAAGTTTATTATATGGCACGGAATGTTGGCATATAAAGAAACATCATTCACAGAAGATAAGTGTAGCAGAGATGCGCATGCTCCGTTGGATGTGCGGCAACACTATGAGAGATAAAGTGAAAAATGTCCTAGTAGATTAACTCTGAGATTTTAAATTAAGAGGATTAGTTTTAAATCTTAAAGTTTAGTTTAGGAATTCGAATCCATTAGAATAATAGCCTAATAATGAATTATCTCTTTTTTTCCTAATTTTTTAATTATGCACGATCAAGTAACACATTTAAAAAGTGATCTTTTTAATTTGATTTTAATTAAGTGCCCTAAGTATGACCTATCAAGTGATGTGCAAGTATATATCATCAAATATAACATCTTTCTTAAAAATAAATTATATCTAATAGATAATCTTATAAACAAAAGTAAAGAAATAAACTTCAAATTCTAATCTAAGCATAGGCTATCAAAGACCAAACTTAAGTATAACTTATCAAAGAAATTAGAATTACAAATTTATTCTCTTCAATTTATTTATAGGAAAATCATGTTAATAATTGTAGAAATAAAAACAAAGAATATGAATTCCAAAGTTCATCTAAGTATAGATTATCAAAATATGAATTAAGCATAATCTATCAAAGAATTATAATTTACGAAATCTATCTTTTATTTATTTATAGAAAAATCATGACTTTATTTCTTTTTACGAAGAAAATGAGATAAATCCATGATAGATATATTAAACTAATTTCATCTAGATTCTAGGGCTAAAACAAATTAATTACTCATACTACTAATTATCAGAAACCTATATTCAATTATGAAAGCCATGAAAAATTTTATTTTCTTAGAAAGCAAGATAAATCTATACTACAAAGCAAATAAATCTATATTAGAAAGCAATAGAATTATCTCTGAAGCTCGGTATGGTGGTTGTCGCCCCTTTGGCAAAACCCTAGTATTTATTAATTAAAAAGATTGCAAAATTACATCTAAAAAGCTCTCCTCAATTGACAAGGATTCATGGGGTATTTATAACCCAAATACAATCATACTCCTACTCAAACTCAATACAATAGATATAATTCTAATCCAACATAAACTAATCTCAGGATATATAATCTTAATCTAATCGATAGGTATTAGAAACCAATGGTTGAGATTAGATGGAATAAAATACTAATTTTTTGGTTCCAAAATCCGAAATTAAGTTCAGCACACTTGTAGCCTGCTGGATTGGATTTTCCACTTTGCAGCGCTTCAGTAAAATGGCCATAACATTTGCATACGAACTTGGATTGATCTGTTCTTAGACTCATTTCGAAGATAATTCCAAGATCTACAACTTTCTCCTATCAAAATTTTCTAGTTTAAGTTTTATCTTTACTAAATATTCTCTTGAAGTTGCTACTATTGACTTGAGTTTTTGTCTTCACCAAAATTGACTTTCTTTACTCATATTCTTGACAAATTTGCATCTTATTCTCTTCCTTTCGAAGCCTTTGTTACCTATAAAAACACATTAAATATATCTGAGTAGCAACTATTTATATAAAAAAATAGATAAAATATGGAAAATGCAAAATATGATATTAATCAGAATTCTATACTCATCATGCTAACAGTTACATCTGATGATCAACATCAAAATCATTCATCAAGTTAACAATTACCACTGATTGAATGATAATAAAATTCTAAAAAAATCTTTATTCATTATCAAAATTACAAAGAGTTTCTTGACATCATGTCAATGAAAATGAGTACAAATCATCAAGTCTAGAGAACATTAAAATTGGTCGTCAACATTTATAGGATTGCTTAAAGGCAAAAAGTTTGTTTCTGTAGCCTCCTCCTGCCAATAAGGTTCGCTCAGTCATGATCAACGTTACCAGTGACTTGATTAGTTCAAAACGGGTGTACCAAATACATATTTTCAAGCGTACAACTTGAGAGATTGCTGAAATTGAGTGCTGCCAACAACCATTTAGCATTCTTACCTTAAGGATGCTAGGCAGGAAATAAACAATACCACAGAACTAAATTTTTTTATCTCATGATAAGTACATGAGATCTTCTGGTTCTCAAAAGATATTGGAAGAATTTAAGAACCAGTTGGGTCTAGGCCATTATTAAAGAAAATGACTACAGTTATATTCTGCGATAGATCTAAAATTTTATTAAAAAATATAAAAGAAAATAGCTGATTTATGTTCATAACAAGAAAAACTTACCGTAGTTAAGGAAAATAATTATGGTACTAAGGATCTTTCCAATGGAATACTCTTTCTCCAACAAACCTAGTAGAGACTAGGTACAAACAGGCTAACGCTATCTGGGGGCCTTGTAACATGCCAGTCCCGATCCATTACCCCAACCAGGGAAGAGGAAGAAAAACAGAACTACATAATAAGATCAACTCTAGGGAAGAACTTTTAAAAAATAGAGAGATCAGAAGAATTCTCAAATAAGAATGGCTCTCTATGAGAAGAGTTCAATGCCTTATATAGAGAATTTCATGATCAAAATCTTCAGTTAAGAGATCTTATAGGCAAAATCATCGGTTGAGATCTTTGACTCGGATCTTGATAAAATTTATTATTATTGCATGGGGCACTTAGATATCGGTGCCAATCGAAATAAGATCTGCGATTGAGATCTCTGATTAGAATCCTATCATTAATGAAGGCATGCAGTGCTTAGATCTTTGTACCAAAAATGTCAGTTTAAATGGATGGAAAGTCATTCTATATATAAACTGGCAGATTTTATGTGAAGTTGCATTTATAAATCTACGGATTCTAAAGAAGGGTTACATGCAAACTCGCAGATTTCCAAACGTAAAGTCGCTTGCCAAATACAAACTCATGAAGACAAATATAAAGTCGCATTTTTGAGGCACAAAGTCATGTCAGATACACAGAGACTAAGACATGCCAAGATCTATACAGAGTAAAGCCGAAAATTTCCATAGAGCGACAAACAGGAATTGTTTCAAAATTTTCATTGACAAAATTAGAAAGTAAAGTTGTCTTCATTAAAAGATTACATGAGTTCCTTGAATCATAAAAAAAAATCATTACAATTCAATGATTCAAGAGAGCCTTTGTCTTTTCTTCCGCTTCACTAATTTCCTGTTGAATAATCTCATAAGCTTGAATAACAACTTGCCAGCACAATTCTTCTTCACTGGAGATTGTACTACTTGCTGAAGTAGCCTCTAGTTTTTCCAATTCATCCTCTGCGACCAGGAGATCCTTGGTTACATTGTCATGCTGCCTAGACAAACTAATGAGATTCTTCATTGTCTCTTCGCGCTCTTTGGTAATGTTAGCAAGGAGAGTTTGGGCTCTAGCAATGGATTCCTAAGTTCTTATAATTGCCTGGTCATGGTCTTTGATAATTAAGGCAACATTCTCCACCTGAAGACATAGAGATTGACTGTCCATTTGACTCTTTGAAATACAAGCCTTGCAAGCATCAACTTTTTCTTTAATCTCCTTCTGAAATTTGAGCTGTTCTTCCATCAATTTCTAGAAGGTAGCTTCAACTATCTCGGATTTACCTGTGCTGCGAAATCTCGACAAAGATTTAGCATAACTTTGGAGTTGAGCTACCATGAGTCTGTAAGGAGTGGCTTTCTCTTCTCCACCAATGCTAGCTATACCAGCCAAATAAATGTTGAGAACATTGGCAGCAGAAGAAAAATAGACCCCTTTCAAAATTTTGTCTATGCAATGGTCCAGAAAATGAAGGAATGTTTCTATGGTATCTTGCAACAAGTCAACTTCAAGAGCATTAATCTCTGCATGACTTGATGAAGAAGAACCAGTAATAGCAAAAGTGAATGTAACCTGTACAATGCCTTGGGCTAAAGGAGTAACAGTACCAGTGTCAGAAGGAGCAATATTTCCAACAACCTCGGTAGAGGTAGTAGCTTCAGCAGTTTCCACTGGAGGAACAATTACTTCAAAAGTATCAATAATAGAAGCACAACCTCAGTTGCCTCATGGGCTTCTTTAGAGGCAACGTTCGCGGCAGTGTCAGCCAGAGGAATATTATCCATTGATACATATTCTGAAGTTGGGGTGGAAGGAAAAGTTTCTTAAAAAAAGAGAGAAACTAAAATGGTTAGATGATGATAAAAAAAATAACGCAGAATGATTAGAGTTTAGAATAAAACCTTGGGGTTGACACAGGACTCCCCAGGCCCATACACTTCAGCTCTTTCTTCTTTCGTCGAAAATGTATATTTGCCATGGTTTAACAGAGGAGTAGAAGAACAAATATCATCACTATCAGCATCATCATCATCACCATCATCACCCCCATCATCAGGATCTCCTGAGAGAGGTACTATCATCAAGGAAGAACCCAATGCACGGATCTTCCCAACTATTTGCACGTCATCGTCATCAGTAGTCTGAGTCACTGGACGAGCAAGGATCGCAGAATCCTCTTGTGCAGGTGGAGTCAGTTCTTCTGAGGGAAGATCAGCAGTAGAGGAAGGCTCAACTGCTAAGGTAGAGTCACTGGGAAAAACAGGCCCTTGACTTCGTCATTTCTTAGAAGAACGAGGAATCAAACTCATGTCATCTTCATCTTTCGGTTCTTCAATAGCTTCAAATGCCTAACTAAGCACCGCTGCACTGGCTTTAGCCAATATTGTTTGCGAAATGATAGGCAAATCACTAAGGCACCTCAATCTTTTCCACTTGTACAGAAGCTTCTTAGGAGGAGACTTTGGTTGAGGAGAAGCTTCTTTTATCTCAAGAAGTGAGAAGTTGGAATATTAAGAGAGGTAGGCTGATCTGATGGGACTATAGAGTGCCATCTACTTCTCTCTGTTTTATTCTTGATTCCAACTCTTTAGAAAAATATTCTATTCCAAAGTTCTCCATCTCAGCTACCTTCTTGTTGTCAGCCTCCTTCTTCTAGGCATACCATGCTCTAATGTCCCTTAAATAAGTAAGGCTTGCATTAAAATTATAGGGCATGGAGTTAGTAGTAGTGTACCAATTACAGAAGTTAAAACTCATATATGAGTTTTGAGTTTTGAGCGGGAGATTGAACTTGGCTTGTGTACCCCTCGAGATGAAATGGAACCAAGCTCTAACCCCTTCGAACAAGTTTCTAGTAAAGCTCATCTCCCTATTTGGGTTTCCGATGTACAGTTGATCATACCCAATTGTCGAGCAAAACGACTTGGATAGAAAAGTTCTATGTAGCAATGGTTCCCTAAGTGGAGAACCAGATGTCCTGAGTGAATGTTTATCAGCAACCAGAAGCAACCAGGGAATAAAGTTGTGAACTTGTCAGTGCCAGCAACATCCGCGAATTCATCCCCATATCCAGCATACGGAAAGTATGAGAAACACTTGAATAATTCATAATTCACGTGATAACGAAGTGTTTTGCGGACTGCGGCCATATAACCTCCCTTCCATTGCGATCTTTCATAATATTGTACTTTGGGGGAGCTTAAATCTATCTGGGAATCAATCAGCCTCATTAAAAAAGGATAGTGTAGAACCAACCAAACCATTAAATAAGTGTTTGAAAGTTCTACACGCGGATTAAGAGTTTTGACAACCAACTCTCCTTTATCATTCCGCTCCTTCTTGACATTGCAGAATTTATCAACTAATTTTCTCAGCTCATTCTGAATTCCACACACCATCGCAGGCAGCAGAATGAGTGGTCGGCCGAATGCTAGCAAAATGGCTGGATACACTACCCTAACAGGTAGAGTCTTCTACAACAGGATCATACATTTCTTCAACCAGAGCATTAAGAAAGCTGCTAGTAAAGCGGGATCTAATAAGGTTAAAGAGCTTGATAATAGAAACTTTCGAAAGATGTCCTGGCCTTGAAGACATTTCCATCAGATTCGACGACATACGCATCTGTCCTAAAATCAATAATTCTTTTTTCGACCTCCTGTTCAGAAACTGGAGAGAGACAAATGAAATCAAAACTATTCTTCAAAAATTTAGGAAGAAAGTATTGCAACCACTTCTTTTGCTTCCAATAAGTAAAGTGAGCGCAGATGTAATAGTGGCAAAGCAATTTCCAATAAGTATCATAGATCATAGGATGTTGAGTCTTTAGTGAATGAAGTTCTTCTCCTGTAGGAACGTACTCTTCATAAGGAATGTCCCCTATAGGAAATCATGAGATCTCATGCATCTCATGAAGAGCAAACCCCAGCTCACCACGGGGAGTAAAAATTGTACAAGTATTAGGATTGTACAATTCTAATAGAGAAAAGAAGTGGAATCGGCTGGGAGGAATACTATGTTGAACTATCCTAATAGCACGGTAGAGATTCACATGCTGTAATTGATCCCTGAAGGTCATTAAGAAGAAACTGGTTAAAATTGCTCGTTCTCCTTTGGAAGAGCAGTGAACCCATCCAGCAGGACAAAAATCTTGTACTAGAAATTCTCCTTGCACATCAACGAACCAGTGCAAGAAAGTATGGGCAACTATTGGTGTTTCACCCAATGGGAGGTCTTATTTAAATGATCTGGAAACAATCCACAAAAATATTTTCCAGTAGAACGAGAAAAAGCACCTTGTGCGTTGAATCTGCCCAGTAAAATGCCATCTTGTGGCTTGTTTAAATGCCAACCCATTGTTCTAGGAATAGAAAGGAATTGGAGATACAAAAATGGATAAGATCTTTCCATATCAGGCAAAAATAAATTGCGACAATCAACTTGACGGAGCCATTTATAAACTCCATCATTTAGGCAATCATCAGGGATTGCCTAAATAATCACCAAACAGGAAAGCAGGTTTGCTTAACAAGGCCCTATCTTTTCCTTCAAAAGGCGCAGTGGTCATAAGTTTTCGCAGTGTAGGGCGAGTAGGGTTCAAAATTTTACTTTTCATTTCTCGGCCACTAGATACTGCACAACCCGAAAAAACTTGGTTGAACCTGAACTCTTTCATCCTATCATACCTGCCTGAATAGCCAAAATAATGGTCTTTCAGCGAAGGATTTAAGGCGTAATCGACTGCATGAAAAGAAGAATTAATCAAAACGAAGTTATAAAGAAAAAGCTGCTTTCGAATATGAGGCGAAATAATTACTTTCAATCAAGGGTTCTTGCCGAACCACAATGGAACTGGAAGTAGCTTGAAGGTTTTGAGAACCGCTCGCAGAGGCACCAGAAGACGAAGCTTTTCTTGTCATTTTCTTCAAATTAACTTCTAGAAATTTTTTATTTGAAGAAATTTTGAAGACCAAAGAAGCTTGAAGATGAAGGGTCTTGAAAACCTCAGAGAGAAGCTTAGAGTTCAAATCTCTCAGAAAACGTTAAAAAAATACTTTACCTGATGAGGTCGGGATTTTATAGCAGATGATTTGACAGTCGAGATTTCCGGATAGACATGATCTCTGACCCAAATTTTGTGAGTATCTTCTCATCTAATGAGACTCAGATAATGTCTCAATCGCTAAGCCTAAAAAAGTTATAACTTTTCGGATTTATCGCATACGAAATCCACGATTCTAATACAGAGTCGTGCTCCCTTTAAAAAAATGAAATCCACAATTCTAATACAGAGTCGTGCCCTCTTCAAAAAGGAAAACTCACAATTCTAATATAGAGTCGTGCTCTTTTCAAAAAAGTGAGATTCGCGATTCTAATATAGAGTTGTACTCTCCACAAAAGCGCAAAATCCGCAGCTCTAATAAAGAGTTTTATCCTTTTCAAAAGCATAGAAGTCTAAGATTCTAACACAGAGTCTTGCTTCTTCTCAAAATATGAAATCTACGAAGATGATATTCTTGCCAAATTATCCAAAGTATTACAAAACACCTCCAAAAATATAGAGTTTTGAAAACTTTGGAGGGGATTTTGCTGGCAAAATTTCCTGCTAAGGATATCTTTGTTATGAAGAGAGAGATCCATATATGAAATTAAGATTACTTTTAAGAGTCATACTCTATTTTCTATGGAAACTAAAATCGCGATTCATGAACAAAGTTGAAGCGCGAATCACTTTTCCCACGGATGGACCCCATAAAGCCTCGTCATCTTGTCCAAGAGCAGCGAACAAAATCATTACAATCCAGTTGAACTGCGAATCTAAAATTTGAAATTCACGTTCCAATGACAATCAAGCAAATCCGCGAATCTAAAGTTTGAGATTTGCATTGCAGTCACAATCAAATGGAACCACAAATCTAAAGTTCGAGATTTGCATCCCGGTCATAATCAAACGGAGCCGCGAATCTAAAGTTTGAAATTCGCATTCCGCATTTCAGTTACTATCTAGAGTATTGAAAACACCGATTATAAATTTTAGAGATTTAATACAAATTCATCAGATTAAAAGGGAGAAATTAATACTCAGATTGAGGATACCAACAGTTACACAGTTACATCAGCTTAAAAGTCTCCAAATCTCTATAAAAACTCAAACCAAGGCAGAAAAAGGGACCAGAGACTAGGAGATCAATACGATATAGAGAGTCCTCTTTTATCTGAGTGTTGTTGCTGTCGAGAGTTGAAAACCCTTGCCAATTAGAAAAATTGTTACTGTATTACTGAGCCACTCTGACGATAACATCATATCTTATCGAATATGAGACAAGAGATAGAATAGTTTATAATGATTTCTATGAAAGCATAAAAATAACCATAGCTAAATTTTTTCATACTATTCTACCAAAGACTTAGCATATTCCTATGCAAATATATTATCAGCGTTCTGCTATCCAATTTCCGAGTAGAGGAGCTACAAAAGCACTTAGTAGAGAAGTCTAAAAATAGATGTGCTTATTATATTTGGAGGAAACCGAAGATATAGTTATACGATTGATTATGCTCACAAAAAAATTTGAAGATTTAATCACTAAGAAAATGGAAACTATTAAGGTGATAGAGAATTTTCGGAAGTTTGTGATATTTGTGAATTATAAGAATATGTAACTTGCAATTGTCTAACTCTCACTACTTTTGTAAAAGTATTTAATGAACAAGCTAATGCCTTTAACGTTATTCCTCAACCAACAAATAATTAATATTCACAAACTTACAATACTGTTTGAAGAAATCATCCGAATCTTTAATTGAAGCAAAATCCTCAATAACAATATAATAAAAAAAGTAAGCCACCCATAAATCCTACACCACAACAGTACGTCCAACATTCTAATCAACTTTTGGTATACCAACCACTACCAAAGTGAAATCTTGATGATAATATTGTGCAGATACAACAAAGAATGATTCAAGTAATTCAAACACAACAACAATTCATCCAATTGCAAGAAACCATCAACAGTTAGAATGAGATGGCCTTCAATGATATACAATCTCAAATAAGCTACCTTAGTTCCAATCTGTGAACTCAAGATAAAGATAAACTACCATCTCAAGTGGAGGTCAGCACTTCAAGTAAAGTCGAAAGTATAAATATTATTACTTCTTCAACTAATAATGATATATCTAAGATATTTGTTGTAGTTAGTTTGCAATGTGGCAAAGTGCTAGAGGAGCTCGTTTCAAAAAGAAACACCTAAGATAAACAGGCAAATGATTCAGTATAATAATCTAATAATGCAATTCTAAAGAGACCACTCTTCGTCTTACAAACCACCTGTATTATTTCCTCAACATTTAAAAATAAAAATATTAATGCATGTTGTGATGACATTTTGGAAATTTTCAAATACGTATAGATCCATATCTCTCTACTGGAAGTAATCAAGTAAGTGCCATTATATGCAAAATTCTTGAAGGACTTATGCATGATCAGAAGATACCATAAGGTACAAAAGAAAATATTCTTCACAGAGTAGATAAGTATCTTATTCCGCTCTCAGATGCCTACAAAATATAAGAATTCTGGATGTCCACTTATTTTACGTGTGATAGGTCGATATAAATTTGGATGCTAGAGTAAAATTGTTATCATACTCGGTTTACAAGTAACTGAGTATAAGAGAAATTAAAGCTACACCTGTCACACTACAATTGACTAATAGATTAGAAAAGTATCCTAAAATCATCATTAAAGATGTTCTAGTGCAGAATGAAAACTTCTACTTCCCTGTGGACTTTACAGTTATTGATATTATACCTATAATGAACACACTACGTCTTCATATTCCTGCTATCATTGAATATCCATTTGTAGCCAATGCTAACGCTGTTATCAATTGCAAGAATGGTATGGTGAAATTATCATTTAGTAACATGATCCAAGAGTTTAATATTTTTAATATTTACAAACAAACAAATATTGATACTAATGAACTGCAGGATGTTAATTATGTTGAAAAAATCCATGAAGAAGGAGACATCATATCATTATGCATCTCTGATCTATTGGAGCTTGCATTGGTAATGAATGATAGTTTTTTATTTTAAAGGCTCAATTCTAAAAATACTATGAATATTATAAAATGCTTGATGGATGCTCATTGTTCACATGTTATAGGTTGGATTCCTAAAGCATAAATATACGAAGAATTACCTCCAAGCACAAAAAAAAATTGATTACTTTTGATGTCGAAGTCCTGATACTTGAGCTAAAATCGTTATCCGAGAATCTCAAGTATGCATTTTTAGGACCTATGGAGATATTCCCGGTTGTTATCTCAGTGCATCTACTCTTAGCACTGCAAAAGTACAAAAGAGTTTTACAATGGAATATAGCGAACATCAAAAATATGAATCCTCTTATTTGCACACATTGCATTACTGTGGAAGATGGAGCCAAGCCAATAAAGCAAAAATATAATGAAGGCTGAACCTTGGCATGAAAAAAGTGATTAAAGCCAAAGTATTAAAACTTCTCGATGTTAGCATCATTTATCTAATAACTAATAGTAAGTGGGTAAGTTCAGCCTAAGTTGTTCCCAGAAAAAAGTAAAGTAATTGTGGATAAAAATGCGGATGGAGAGATGTTACCCACAAGTACAGTTATAAGTTGGTGTATGTGCATAAATTATAGAAAACTAAACCAAGAGACGCATAAAGATATTTTACGTTGTCATTTCTCGACCAAGTACTCGAGAGAGCGACGGGACATGAATTTTATTGCTTTCATGATGACCATTCTGGCTGCTAATAAATTGAAATTGCTTTATAGGATTAGAAAAATACCACTTTTACCTATTCTTTTGGCATATTTGCATTTAGAAGGATGCCATTTTGATTGTGTAATGTACCTGCAATATTTCAAAAATGTATGATTATTATTTTAGCGATATGACTAAAGACTATTTAGAAGTATTTATGGATGACTTCTTTGTATTTGGAAATAACTTTTAAGCATGTTTGACAAAATTAGAGTTGTACTTGATTGTTGTCAACAAAAAAATTTGCTCTTAAATTGGAAAAAGTTTCACTTTGTAGTTAAGAAAGGTATATTATATTAGGTCACATTATTTCATCCAAAGAGAGGGAAGTAAATAAGGTGAAAGTTGAATCTATTTGCAAAAATACTAATACCTAAAACTGTAAAACATATATGCTCATTCTTAGGACATGCAGGTTTTTATAGAAGTTTTATAAAGGATTTTAGTAATGTTGTTAGACCTCTTTCTCATCTTTTTTCGTAAAATGTGCAGTTTGAATGGACACACACACACACACACACACACACATATATATATAAACAGTTTTCGATACACTCGAGGAAATGCTCATCAGGCACCAATAATGCAACCTTCAGATTGGTTGTTGCCATTCGCAATTATGTGTGATGCAGGCGATTACGTATCTAACATTTAATAATGATAAGCTTTCTATTAGGGATTCATTTCGTGACGAACAACTAATTTCTATTAAGACAACTCCATGGTAGTTGATATTATAAATTTTCTTGTTGCAGGTGTAATGCTAAGTCATTGAAATGCACAAGATAAGCGACGATTCCTGCATAAGATATGTTATTTCTTTTATGATGATCTCTATCTGTTCAAATATTGTTCAGATCAAATCAATAGGCATTGTGTGCCTGATAATGAGATCCAAAATATTATTGCTTTCAAGCTTGTGGTGGATATTTTTTGTCTAAAATGATGGTGGCCAAGATTCTCCAATATTTTACTGGCCCATAATGTTTAAGGATATGCATGCATAATGTAAATGTTGCGAATCATGTCAGAAATTAGATGCATTAACTCGAAAGAATGATATGTCTTTGACACATATTCTTATAATTGAAGTATTCGATTATTGGGGCATTGATTTTATAGAGTCGTTTCAAATTTCTAATGGATAAACTTATATCCTCGTAACTATGTCTCTAAATGGATGGAAACCTCTGCATATAGGAATAACAATCAACAAATAGCAATCAAATTTCTCAAAAACACATATTGTCTAGATTTGGGAAATAAGCAGTGGGGGTTTCCATTTCTATAATAAAGGCTTTGAGAATTTAATGAAAAGGTATCATATCACGCATAAAATTTCTACACAATATCATCCACAATCAAATAGACAAGTTGAATTAGTCAATGGAAAAATTAAACAAACCTTAGAGACAACAATTAATCCATCTCCGAAAAATTAGTCATTTTGACTCTTCGATACTTTATGGGCTTACCATATGGCCTACAAGACAGTCTTAGGTATGTCTTCATATCGAATAGTTTATGAAAAAGCTTGTTATCTAATCGCAGAAATTGAGCATAAAGTGTATTGGGCAATTAGAACGGTTAACTCTCAGACTTAAACTCTGTAGGCCCAGAAACTTGCAATTGAATGATCTGGAAGAATTAAGACGCGATGCGGATGAAACTTCACGTATTTTCAAGGAAAAGATGAAAATATGGCACGATCGACATATCGCATGTCATATCTTTCATTCATCCAATAAAGTGAGGATGTGTTTTTCTATGATTCACGACTTCATCTATTTCTAGGAAAGATGCGTTCATGATGGACCAAATTATTTTTTGTTAAAACCGTATATTCTCGTAGTGCAATTGACATTGAGAATCCTAAGAATAGTCACATATTTAAAGTGAATGGAAAACATTTGAAACACTATTTGGAATTGCATGAGCATACGGAGGAATCCCACGATTTAGTAGAATATCGGGGATTGCATGAGCATACAAAGGAATCCCACGATTTGGTGGATTTCCGATATTGCCATGATACAAGCTTAATGATGACCCACTACATATTAGGTATATTATTGTACTAATATTTTTTTATTTTATAGTTGATTCACCGTAAGTAGCAAATCGAGATAATATCTAAGCACTCTCTTTCTTGATTTTTACTTATTCTTAACAAATGTAATGGATACATCAATTCGTTGAGAACAATGTGTATTTTAAGTTGAGGGAATACTTACGAAATTAATTTAGGTTTTAATACTCATTATGTTTTAAAAATTTTAAAAATTTTTAATTCATTTTAGTTTTTCTTCTAGAATTTTTTCAAAAAAATTTACTAACTTTAGAATTTTAAAAAATAATCCAGAATGCTCCAAATAGTAAGATCAAAACGATAATTTGATATATTGGAGTAATTTATAAGATAAATTGGAGATCATCTTGAAAAACAAAACAAATAATAATTTTGAAGAATAAATTATTATTTTTTCAATAAATATAGAAAAGCTATTAACGGGAAAATACTACAGGATCTAGCTTTGCTTATACAAGGTATATGCACTGAAAATAACTAATGCCTTGCTTACCATCAAATGATGAATCTCATGGAACTTATTGACATTTCAAGAATCCCGCTCACCAATTCCACAAAAATAAACACGTCCGCCTTTTTCACAGATGATGGCTAGCTTAAAATGCAGTATTCCTGCCCTCAAAACTCATTCAGAGTGGAGACTGTTCTTAAGAATATCTCCAACATAGAAAATAGTCAAGAAAATTACATACAAGACAAAAGAAGGTCAGCAATGATTCTTCAGAAGCAGACCATGGCAGAGGCGCACCACACAGTTTTTCTGCTACTAGGATATTCATAGAAGATATATGGAAACCTAACAGATCAGTGACCAAAAACTGTACATGATAGGGCTGTGCAAGTGTCCAGAGACTGAGAAAGTATTGAATCACAGATTCTGATCAAGCATGGGATCTCTTGAGGATTTATCTCCGACTCCCAGGTATTCAGTGAATCCAGTAACCAGACTACCCAACATTGAGGTGCTGCGTGTCAGCCAACCAAAACTCGGTGTTGACTCCTCTTGGAGCTGATTCTTCTGCTGTTCTAACAATAAGATATCAAGCCATCTTTTTGTCATGTAGTATTTGACTGCTTCAACCCCTTGGTTCACAACCTCCATTGGAGGAACGTATAATGGATTCTGGTCCACGTTGAGGTTGGTAAGTTTCTCAAGAAGCCCAAATGTGTCGGGCAGAGCATGGATCTGATTGTTGCTGAGGTCAAGCTCCCTTAGATTGATAAGTTCGCCAAAGGTGGGAGGAAGCTCTTTAAGGTCACTAAATTTGCTACTAAGGTTTAGAGACTCGAGATTTGACAGCTTCCCAATTGCATAAGGCACTCCGCGTAGTTCATTGAAGTGGGCATCCAGAAAACGCAAAGATCTTATCTCACAAACAGATGTAGGAAGAGAACGAAGCTTATTAAGGTGGACGCACAGCTTTTGTAGATTCACTAATTCATACCCAATATTGGTAGGAAGATACGTGAGCTCATTGTAACTTGCATCAAGCTCCATCAGTGACCTGAGTTTCCAAAATGTTTATGAGCAATAAATCTGCCAATAAAAAAAGATTCTGCTGATAGTATGATCATAAAGAAAAACAGGGAGATGGAACTACCTGCACTTTGAAATGCTATCAGGCAATGCCTTGAGCTTGTTACCAGATACGTCGAGGATCTTTAGATTAAGCAGCAACCCAATGGAATCAGGCAATGAGACTAAAAGATTGGAAGAAACACGAAGCTCCACAAGATTTTCTAGCCCTGCTATAGAATCTGGAATGACCTGTAATGCAATCAGGAATTACTTTGGAAACTGGGATACTCTATATGAATATGGACATAAATTTGGTTATAGCTTATTAGGCTAATTCTGCAATATGACCTTAATTCTGATCATTTCTTTACTGGCTATTTTGCCATATTACAAGCATTGTTTTAAATATCAGCCGATATATCGGATTTTCTCCACAAACGAGACGATATGGCCAATTTTATATCGCATATCGTTTTCGACCGGTATGGGCCGATATATCGGTCACATGGTGATATATCGGCCGGTATCCCGTATGATAAATACATGCCAGTATGAGCCAATATCGGTTTTTTTGTTAACGGATTTGAGTTGCGGTTGAAACATGTTTACCCTTTCGACCCAACCCAATAGGAAAAAAATAAAATCAGTTTCTCTCACGTTCTCCCCCAAATCCATCACTCTCTAATCTCCCGTTCTTCCCCGACTTCCCTCTCCTTCTCCTCGACCGACCAACTCAAAATCCACCCAAAAAATATATAAAAAACTGCTCAGCGAGACTTTGGGAGTTCTCTCCTTCGATTGATTTTCGCTAAAGAAAGTTCGGCAACCAGATTTACCCTAAAACAACTTCGCCGGCCTCCCGACTTCCCTCTACTCCTATTGCTTAGCTTCCAGCGGCGCCGACAAGGAGCTTAGTAGTCAGTGCCTCATTGGTAAAGTGGTAAGTCCAGCTAACTCCAAATTTTTTTTCTTTATAAATATTTTGTTTTGATTGTCATATGTGTTTGAGGATTTGGATGCTTAAGATTTAAGATAATTTGGTTGTTTGCACACATTGATTGGGTGGAGTTTCACAGTTTCAGTCAGTAAATCAAATTCACTGATTCACTCCGAATCAGTGAATCGATTAACTGATTCGGTGTAAATCAGTGAACCGAATAACTGATTCATGTGAATCAGGGATTCAGTTCACTGATTCGCATTGAATCAGTGAATCGATTCACTGATTCGGTGTGAATCAGTGAATTTGATTCACTGACTAAAAGGAGTGTCCAAAATAGTAAAATTAGAATTTAGAAGTTAATTTACTTGATAATTTGTTTGAACAGTGACAGTCTAATTAGAATTTAGAAGTCAATTTGTTGAATAATTTGTTGAGTGATGAGTATTTACTAATTAGAAGTGAATTTAAATGAGAATTTTCATACTGAAAATATATAGCAATATAATATATTTTAATTAAGATATTTTAATTGTGTGCATATAGAAAACTTATTTTTATTTTGAAAACTTATTTTTCTTAATTTATGATTATATATCGCTTTGTGCATATGCAAACGTTCTAAACAGTATCTGCAAATTCGTAAGTTAAATGCAAATAAGCCAATGTAAGTACTATAAACTTGTTTTATGTGTTTTATTGTGTTCTATATAGTCAATTATATGATTATTCTTTAACTGGTATGACATTGATATGACACTCCGATATTTATGGTCATATCGCGATATCCAGCTCGGTATCTGGTAACCGGTATGTAATTTGGCTAACCGGTAAGAGACCGGTATCCGATATTTAGAACACTGATTACAAGATTAGACAAGTAATTGCTATTTACACTATTACAGAACTCCAGTTATCACATAGAATAAAATCATCAAAATGTTACCATTTATCTATTACAATATTAAATTACCCTAGTGAAACTACACTACAGATAAAAGCATAGCAAATGTGCAAGAAAAAATAGAAATTACACTGTCAACACATATAGCCAAACTAATTCAGAAAGCCACAAGAATATGCAATTACGTAAAGCCTACTAATTCAGAAAGCCACAAGAATATGCAATTACGTAAAGCCTAGGTGATACCCTTGTGACAAGTGTGGCACAGAAAAATTCGTGTACATGCACATAAAGATGTCATAGATTCTTCCACCAACAAATTGCTATTGGTGCCCCCATATACCAATGCCTATTTAACCTGTAAGATTCTGGAATCATTCTAAAACAAGTCCAATAATTCAATACACAAAATTTGAAGAAATCGATGTACTTTTTTTTTTCTTGCACTTGATCCCTCACTTCATTGCTAACCAAATAGATTAACGAAACAGAACACCCATCACACTCATTGGCAAAGGATATAGTTGGTCCTGTTGACTTATGGGCAGTTTACATGCTCTTAATGGTAGAACAATCTCAGCAAGAGCCGGTTAATGTGTACATTCTGCTATTTTTAGCTACTTCTTCCACTGCAATTGATATTTTTTGATTACGGTGTATAAAAAAAAAAATTTTGATACACCTAATAAATTTTTTTTTTGAATTAGCAAGGCTAACATAATAAGAAATGGTACCACACGATAAATGTACTATCGTCAGTGTTTCAAATATAGGCCTCACTGTCTAAAATAGCGATGACAGTAACACAATGTTTTACTTTCGTTAGGTTACATCACATATAGCGTAATATATAATATAGGTTATGCAATTTCCTACTAATTAATATGAACAATATATAGTTATATAATATATATAAATTGTAAAATTAATTTAAAAATTCTAAAAGAATATAAAATCACTATATAATACATAGAAACTATACTAAGTTTCAAATAAGTTCTACCATAATTTAATATTTTATCTTTACAATTATATTAAGTTCCTAACCGTAATTTCAGTCACTGCCAAACAAGAAAAGAAAATTTCAAATATATTTATTTCAGTTTCGTTCATCACCAATGCGATAATTTATATTTTGTAATGGTTAATTTATATTTTCTAAAGTTCATTTCAGTTCCACTAAAGTTCAAATGAATTAACAAAAATTAAGAAAATTTAATAATCATAGAGGAATTATAAGAAGTAAATGCAAATTAATAAACTATCAATTCTATAAGTAATCAAATGAGTAAACAACAAGTAATGAAGTAAAGAAATTGCAGCTATAAACTAACAATTAATAACAAATAATTTATAGCAATCTAGAAATTACTTTAAAATAGAATAGTAAATAACGTAACATAACGTAATATAACGTTACGTATAAAATAATGTAAAAATGCATTGTTACGGTATATTGAGTTATTTCTACTGTTAGATGGCATTGAGCTTGCGTTATGTTTTATAACGCAGTATAACGGGTTCCATAACGTGTATTTTCAACATTGATAGGCCTATACTACCAGTATGTCCATCGAAATTTGGTGTTTTACCCCCTAAACGATGTGATGTGTTTTCATACTATTTTTCATTTTAGATCGAAATGGGCTGATAGATCGACTCAAAGGAGAGATATCGAGCAACATTTCAGCCTCGAAATATCATCTAGTAAGCAGTAATAACATCTCTTTCAATTATGAAAAAAAATTGATGATATCATTTAGCTTATAAACTCCGCAATATATGTACATGAGGAAGAGAGAATTATGGCTCGGTCACTAGTCTCATGCCCATTCATCAACCATCGCTCCATTGCAAGCGGCAACACCATTAACCGACACTCAAGGTTTTAAATATTGGCTATAGAAAATATATTGAATTGGAAAATTTTATAGCGGTTATCATTATCGAAAAAATTTCACGGGTATTTTTCAAATATCAGATGTCAATATCGAAATGCAAATATACATGCATATATCATAGAAAATGAATATGAATAAGACAATTCATGCATACATCACAAAAAACTAAAAAATTATCATATATGTGAGTGTCATATATATAAGTTTATGATATACTTATCTCGACAACTTGGCATCGCATTTTGATTTTGATATCACATTGGAGGGAAAAGTAATTTTTCAATAAAATTATAACCATAATTTCAAATTAGCACAAAAAATATCTCACTTTTTATCATAACGTAAAAATACAAAGCAAAAAAATAAAGCAAAAGAAAATGATATAGCGGCCGCTAGTTTGCATCCGATATAGTGGCAACAATATCGAATCCAAGTCGATATTGCACCGCTATTTTTTTAAAATCGCTAAATGCTAAGAAACTGCTTATATCATTGCATTTTGTGTTCCAAAACGCAATATTAACCGCAATATCGATATAGTGGTGATATTTAAAACGTAAATATCACAATATATACTAGATATATGATATCTGATAAAGAATTTTACTACCAATATATCACCAGTCACCAGAAATCCGAATTTGAAACACTGACTATCATTGCTCGCTCCAGGATTATGCAAAACAATTTCTTATATATGAGATCAGACAAGGAAATGTAAAGCCTTCAAAAATACCATAAGCACCCCCATCACCACAGAAAAAATAAAATAAAGGAATATTAAATAGAACTGTTAATTTAGGTATTTGGATTTTATTATTCAGAATGATGGAGAGATCGATAGTGACGTCAACCATAGAATACAAACTGATTGATTGAAATGGAGGAGTGCAATAGGAGTTTTATGTAACCGTAACATTCCGTCAAGGCTAACAGAAAAATTTTATAGGACTGTTATTAAGCCAGCTTTATTATACGGCACGAAATGCTGAGTTATAAAGAAACATCATTCAAAAAAGATAACTGTAATAGAGATGCGCATATTTCGTTGGATATGCGGCAATATTAGGAGAGATGAAGTGAGAAATGAAAATATTCGTGTTAAGATACGTGTAGCCCCTATCAATAAGATGCGAGAAAAACGTTTGCGATGGTTTGATCATTTGCAATGTAAACCTATAAATACATTAGTTCAACGAAGGGAGCTTATCAACGTAGGATAAGTTAAAAAAGTGAAGGGAAGACAAAAAAAACATGGATGGAGGTTATACGAAAGGATATAGATTATAGAGATTTAAATGAGGAGATATTACTTGATAGGCATGAATAGAGAAGGATTATCAACGTGATCGATCCAGCATGATTCTCTTTTGGTTCATGTAGCCTACCCCAAATACTTGGGATAAAAGGCTTAGTCGTTGTTGTAATATAAGCATTAAAAATTATTAAAAAAAACAAACAAACAAAACAACCCCAACCCACAACAAAAAGAATGTAGAGTGTAGTCCATGGGAAAGGGTGGGTCATAAGGTTTGTGTCTGCCTCTGCAGCATAACTCGAGTAGTTGGGAGTGTCTTGGCCTACTTCATTACCAAATCCTCAATTCCACATGCAATAAAGGACCACTATGCAAAACGGACGACATCATTCTACAAACCCTATAGTGTTTTGCGCTAGTAATAGAACAAAATACCATGCTACATTTTGTATAGGACTCATTCACGATACATGATAGATACAGACCATACTTCTTGGATATCCCGTGGACAAGAATTGCAAACTTCTTTAACATGATCCCCAACTTTATAGCTCGCTCTAAATTTAGGACACTTCATTTAAAAAGCAGGATACTTCTTGGACTATTCACAAATTACAGTATTTTTTTTTTTCAGGTTTCATTTTCTTTGAGGGAAACATTTTCATGAAGAAGGGCATACATTTTCTGAATTCACATCCACGTAATAGTTTTACAAAAAAGTAGAAAACTCATACATTTTAAATATAAGATGAAGGAACAATAAGTTATTCTATGGTTATAAGAAGAAGAATGACTTGGATCTATTGCTATATAAAGTTAATCAAGTGTATTTGACGTTGATGTTTATATTATGTAATGTCAAAAACTTGTATGTCCTTCAAACTATTTTAATAATTTATAAAGAAAAATATATTATTCCCTGCTGGTCTGCTCTTGCTGACCGTGGCAAGGGATATCTTTTTGCAAGTTACCATGTTAGATGAAGTTTATATATGAATATGTGTATATATGTGTATAGCCCCATACATGCATGCACATACAATGGGCAATGAGGCAGGGACTTGAGGGTTCAAAAACTACAATCATCTGAACAACACAAATTTCTTTTTGCTAGCAAGATTAGTTTAATAGCATAGCTCTAACATTTATATGATCCACCAACGCGGCATGTCCCTTATACCAGTAGGAGGATCCAAAGCTACCAAATGGTCCACCAATGTGGCATGCCCCTTAAACCAATTGGATGGTCAAACACAGATAATGGTGAATGTTCAAGGCCAGGCTTGATTAAACATTATGTTCGTTACAAACTTAATATATAAAAGTAAATCCCTCGGGATTCACCAAAACTTCGTATTTGGGTGCACTGCCAATTTTAAGAATGTCAGGTTGAAAAGGTCTAAACTTGTCTTTCACCACTAGTTTTATATCAGGAACTGAGCACAAACATTTATCTGATTCTACACACATTATAAACTTGGAAATTCTATCCAACTATTTTATTATATCTCAGGGTATACAACATATTTTTTAATAATCAGATAATTAGGATTTAAAACATTCTGTATCCATACAAATCCATAGAGCTCGTGTCTCTTGTACCACATCTAGGGAACAAGAGGCTTGTTTGAAACTAAAAATCCATAGATAGGAGCAGAACCATTAAAGCTGAGAAAGAAGTGAGGATCAAACTAGGATGCCTGTGCCAGACTGTCTCAGCATGGCTACCAAAATGAAAAACTCTCTCAGTGAAAGTATTCAAGCTAGACACCACTTGGTAGAGTGCATCAAAGAAAGGATATCCCTTAGAGTTGCTTAGAAGCAAATAAGTAAAAGAAGATGAGCCTTTCAACTATGCCATGGGACAGGAAACTTCTGAAAACAGATTAACTTTCTTCAGCATCTCAAGGTATGATATGGGAGAAAAGATCCGTATCTCTTCCTCTTGTTGGAGAAACAAAAAGGGGGAAGTCAACTCCTAAAGATATCAATTTGCAAGGATCTTGCTACACATAGTGAAGAACCACATCTTGAAGATTTTATTTATGACAGATTTACTTTCTCCAACTCAAAACAGAGAGTGAGCAACATTCTCCTCTTTTGAACTCTGGAATTTTAATAAGGCTTGAGGGATAGTAATTGAGAACCAATCATTTTTTACAGTCAGCTAAAAAAAATAATGATGAGGAACTTATTCGGACAGACATTCAGTATTTACTAGGAATGCTTGAATATGCAAATTTGGAGCAAGTCACAAAAAGGAAAAAAGAACAATTTAAAGGATATATCCATGAACTCCTTCACTGTCTTCAACTTCATCTTGCAGCAGCAAAATTACAACCTTAAGAAATTAGATTGGCTTTTGAGGGAATACATGTAAACTACGAAGATCTACTCCCTGGTTCTCCAGAAGCACGCCTGTGCAAGCTCACTGGATGTCTTATCAGTCGCACATTATCCAGCATCAGTTGCCCACTCAAAAAGAAAAAAAAAAAAAAAATCTATATATGTAAAAGTAACTAGTCTAATCTCTTACACAACTTTAGTTCTAATATGTGGTTGAAATCCAAACAATTGGAACTATAATTATCTTGAGACAATGGGATCTTGCAACTCCAGACACACTCAATGTTTCCATTCTCTTTCCTTTTACTTCTCATTTTCTTATTTTTTTTTTTACCTTCAACAGGTATCATGGAAAGGTCCCTGACAGATTCAGATCAAGGGTCATTGGTTGCTAAAAAAGGAGCTATCTTAATATGGGAAGGTCAACTTGATGCAAGAAACCACGAAGAAATGGCCAAATGCTTGAAAGTAGTATCATAGACACGTGACACTTCAAATCGAGTTTCAAAAAAGAATGGGGAGTTGAGAAATGCATATCAAACCTTAAGCTTTAACCGGTCAGGTTCTTCCAAAGTTGCAGATTACTAAAAAGCAATCCTTAGTCTCGTTAACTTATCACACTCATCATCAATAGTTATCCGACTGAAGTATGGAAGCAATCTACAAAGTGGTGAGAGGCACCTCCGAGACACCTCTGATCTGATTTAGCTCAGATGTCTACGTTTTCGCTATTACTTTTACTTGCTATTATTACGAGAAGCTGTAGATTTCAGATTTCAAGGGTTGCTGGAATTGCCCTTGACAAAGGAAAATTGTAGTTCTCTACAATCATAGAAGTACAGGTGTCATTGGCATTTTTGGCAAAGGTGTAGCTAATGTAAATTTCATGAAAACTACCAGGGCCTACCCCCATCTTTTTATGTCAGAGCTAGGGATAGTGGATTGTTTAACAAATAGTGGAAGGAAGATATGCATAGCATTCAAATGTATAGTCATTGTAGGGGAGGAAAAAAAATAGATGATTGGGACAATTAAATATAGGATTTGATAAGGATTTGAATAGAGATTTTACATAGATTTTATTAGATTTAAATAAAGGCCTGATTTTATAAGGAATTCCATTAGATTTAAATAGAGACATGGATATGATTATGGATTATATTAGATATGATTCGAGTTTATTAGGATTTTATTTTATTATTAAATTTTGGTTTATTTTCATGTGTATTGCATGTAGTTTGTTTTATAAATAATCATGTATGAGTTTATGAAAAAAAAACAATGAGATGTTGAAACTTAAAAAACCTTGTTTTCAACATGGTTACTTACTAAACAAAATCAAATATTTTATTGTGGATTCGTTGGGAATAGCTAAGATGTCACCTTGATGTGCAAGGGCCAAAATTAATCTTAATCATTTTATTTTATTCCAATTTTTCCCCCAAAACCCTAATTCCACCATCATATCCTAATCTTGCTTTTGCGCTGTCTCAAATTGGTTTCAAAGTTGAAGTTCCAATAATTCTCACTTTCCAAAACCCTAAACCTATATTATCATGTCTTCGCCATCTTCTTCCTTTGCTTCCTCATTTTTTTTATTTTTTGATGAAAAATAAAACATAAAAACAGAGATAAAAAATAGTAAAGAAAAAAGAGAAAAAAGTATAAAAAAAAATTAAAAAAAAAAAAGAATTTTCAGCACCAACATCAACGCAATCATCATGAATTTTTCGCTGAAAATCTGATCGGACCCCACTCCAACATCGCCATTCCCTACTTCGATCAAAGACAATAATAGCAAAATAGAATCTTTGAGCTGCTAAGATTCATCGATATTTCCTAAACTTTTGAGCTGAAATTTCAATTTTGAGTTAAATTATCCTTGGGGTTTATAGTTCACGATCGATATTAATATCTATGCTAGTCTATTACGAGTCGAATGTGACATGTGTGCTACAATACCAATTTTTTCGACTTTAATGATCAATGTGATTAAGAAGATTGAGTGAGTCATCTTGAAGATTTCTTTCATTTGATTTGATATCAATGCAGAAGTATCCTTATGCTCAATTTAAGTTGGATAGAAAAGCTTATTCTAGAGGTAAATTCTATAAATGTCTGGACTGGAGTCTCTTGCAATGCCTTATTCATCATCGATATATGTCAACACATTTTTCCAAATTATTTATCGAAACCTTATCTACTTTCACCATCGGAGTCGAAGAATGAACAAGGGTCAGAGTCCGATCTAAGGCAATAACTTCAGAAACACAAGAATCGTATAAAGAGTTCAAACTAGAATATCAGACAGAATCCCAAGCAGAGTTTGAGATGGATTCAGAGCCAAGAATCCTTGTAAAGCTTGATGATTTGATTTCTCCACTTTTGTCTATACTAAAGATTTTAATGGGCCAAGCAAGAAATTATTGTTGAATCACTATCATTACCAGAAAATACTTCCTTGCAGCTTACAGAAGTCGCAGAGCCCTCCACTGACGTAGTAATCTTTAGGCGGAACCAACTATGGAAAAATTACAGTTTTCGCCAATTGTGAGGTTTCAGTGTCCATGAAATTGCCCAACGCCACATTTTTTAAAGTCAGGATCATGGTTTGAAAAGTAAAGAGAGTTTTACACATGCAAAAGTATCGTGAGGGGCAACCACATGCAGAACATTAATAAAGGGGATCGGCACATTTTTTTCCTAAATTATAATATAGAAGCTCGGAGACAAATTGCCTTTCTATTCTAAGTTACAAACATATTACTTCTCGAGTCTAAGAAAAACGCATACCATATATACATTTGGTTTTATAGGCTATATAAGTCAGTGGACTTAAAAATAATTTTATATCATTAAAATTGGTATATGATAATAATTTTCAAAACTAGTTATCCACCGGATATTCTTATCATATTTGTATATGTGCCTACCACTTAAAAAATATTTATACCTGTATCCATTCGGACATATATATAATTCTATATATGTACATGCATACATTATGGATCCTAATATATCTGTAGATATTTGTATCCGCTTGGACCCCTAAAACTATCAATCAGTTTCGACCAAGGCAACACCATTAGTGTCTTGATATGATGTCAAAACTTCATGAGATACTGACTTCTACTGTGATTTTTGATATTTAGGAAGCAATATCGTATTGGCTAACTTAAAATTAGACACACATTCATATCAGTCAATATTTCACACCTTGGTTTTGTGTAAAATTTAAGTGTATAATGTCAAGCAATGACACAAACCCATTGACTCAACTATCTGATACATGAAAAACAAGGAGCCCCCAAATGAAGACATGAAGATGTAAAACCATCCCACAGTTATCCTTTGTCCTTTCTTCCCTTGATTTTTAGTTTTTATTAACATATTGATTCAATGTGCTATAATCAGAATTACTGTAGCTATTGGGAGGAACAGATGAAACCAATAAGCTAAACTAACATACTTCCCTTACCCAGCAACAAGAGAAGCAAAGAGTTGAGAAGGTATTGATTTTATTAGCTATGCAATTTTGTAGAACCTGTAGCAAAAGGAAACCAAGGAGAGGTAAGGTTACATGCATCAAAGCAGAGATACTGAGATAAGGTTGCATATATCAGATCCTCCCCAATCCATCAGATCCTCCCCAATCCTACAATGCAGAAGCCTCATGCACTGGCTTGCCCATTAATAATAGAAACAAAATTTATGCTTCAAGGTGTAAATGGAAAACAAACAAGCATAGCTCGTGGCTGTTGGACAGTACATTCTATAACAAATTTAGTCACAAGAAACTTTATAGTTAAATTACCAGGAAAACAGCTAACATATGAGAGGAAGAACAAGAGAAGGCATAGGTCAAACTCCTTAAGGTGACCATTTAAATCAAGGGGTCCCATGTTGGAATACAGAGATATAGAAGTTCTATAATGGTGATTTTGATAAAGCAAGACTGACAGAAAGTCCAACCTAAGTACCTCCATTGTCTTTCTTGACTCTGATTTTATTAAACTAATTTATTGCACTGCTTTGTATCAAAAATATTATAGCTACAAGGCACTATTGAGAAAACCAAAATGCCATAGTAGCTAAATTCTATCTGCAATCAATAAAAAATTAATAAGAGATGGGATTCATTAGGTATGCAATCACGTAAACATATTAGCAACTGAGAACAAACTTTATGCAAGATATGTCTATGCAGACAATCAATGGCAGAACACACTCAACCGTGGTGAGCAGTGCCCTACCTGCCCATCACCCCTCCCCCCAATTTTTTTTCTTCTACTTAATACCTTTTATTTACAGAAAAAATTTCAAAACTGCTCCCCTAAATCCTCAATTTTACTTTACCACCCCCTCCCCCTCCCCCTCCAAAAAAAAAAATTCAATTTTCGAGTATGAAAATTGTGATTGTCTGAGATGAATGACTTAATGATTGTCTAGAGATGATATCTTGTTTTCTTTGCTAAATAAAATATTTTTTTAATTTTATTTTAAACTCTAAAAAATAATGACAAATCCCAACCCCTACATGTGCAATGCAAGTGCATATACCTATTTTGTTTGTCTCATCATTCTTAGGTTACAAGAATAATTATTAAAACATAAATTTTATGCTATATTATTACACTTATATATCATATGAAATAGATATTTATGTTAATAGTGTGATGTCCTAAATCTGCACAGGAGTGATTGAATAGAAATATGATAATTTTTTTGTTCAACCCCCTACATGTTCGACCCCTAAATAACTCCACTCCTCAGTAGAGTGCCTGGTTCTATGTCTGCAGGCAATGGCCACTAGCATCAATCATTGCATGTCATAAATAAAAATAATGCAACCCTTGAATCAACAAGGAATATAATGATTCAGTTGCCGAGATAAATAGATTGAGAGGACATGGTAAAGGCATTTGTACTAGTACTAAACTGAAAATTCCAAATCAAAGGGATATCTTAATTGTGTTCAAAGGTAAATATATCGAGGTTCTGAAAGGAATGGCGCAAATTATGTGGTCAAGTCAAAGAAGTGCATCACCAAGTTAGGTTCTCGATGATAGCAACAACAAAAAATTCTCTCAAAAATTTTTTTTCAAGCCTTCCACTTAAAGGCATAAAGCTACAATAAGATTTCAATGCAATTGTATGTAATGAGGCTTAAAAGCTAAGGTAAAACTTTACTCATTATCATCACCAGCATTTTCCTGTAGAGAAGATCATTGAGAAGCCAAAAAATATTTGACAAAAATTTAAGGGTTAACTGCAACAACTACACTTACACTATTGGGAGTTTTTCACTAAACCCCTTAAAAAACATTTCAGAGAAACCTCCTCACAGGGGATATATGTGTAATAAAAATAACAAATTTTGTTACACTTATATCCTTTACCAAGGAATCTCTCTGCGAAAAATTTTTATAAGGAGGTAGTGGTAATTTATTGATTTAGAAAAAAAAAAAAAAAAAAACCTAGGATAAGTTACCAAGAGAAGTGCTCTAATGTACATTGATGAAGGAGACTCCATCAAGTATATTAACATAATTAAGAATATATTCAATAGAGTGACAAATGTCAGAACTTGTGACGGCCTAAGTAGTAATTTTTCAATCACAAGTGGACTACATCAAGAATCTGCATTAAGTTCATTCTTATTTGTCATAGTGATTGATGAATTTACTAGAGCTATTCATAATGAGATACCTTGGTGAATGTTATTTACTGATTATATTGTCTTAGTCGATGAGATGAAAGCATGAGTAAATGTCAAGTTGAAATTATAGAGCTAAACATTAAAATCTAGAGCTTTTAAATTAAGCAAATCCAAAACAGAATATATGGAGTGCAAATTTAGTAAACGAATGACCTAAGACTATAATGTTGTGACAATAGATGAGCAAGAGATACAAATAAGTAATCAGTTTAGATACATGGGTTATATTATTCAAATAGATTGAGAGATCGATAGTGATATCAACCACTGGATCCAAACTGACCAATAGAGATGGTAATAGACGCACCCATAGGCCAAATTTTGGCCCGTCGTATATAAAATTTTGAATTAAAAATGAAAAGTTTATTTTTTTAAATTCAAAATTCTATATAGAGAGGGCCAAAATTTAGCCCGTAAAAACGTCTATTACCACCCCTACTAGGTGGTTGAAATAGAAGAGCACAACAGGAGTTTTATGTGATCGTAACATTCCATTAAGCTGAAAGAAAATTTTATAGAACTGCTATCAAGCCAGGTTTGTGATATGGCAGAATATGAGTATAGTAAAGATGCGCAAGTTTCGATGATATGCGGTAAAAGCAAAAGAGATAAGTGAGAAACAAGGATAATCGTGCTAAAATAGGCATATCCCCTATGGAAAAGAAGCAAGAAAATCACTTACGATAATCTGGTCATGTAAAACGAAGACCTATAGATGCACCAATTCGAGAAGTGAATCTTATCAATATAAAACAAGTTAAAAGAGTAAAGGAAAGATCGAAGAAAACATGGATGGCGGTGATAAAAAAAATATATGAATGCTAGAGGTTTAAATAAAAGATAGATTATTCATTATGAATGAGTTGAGAAGGATCATTCATGTGATCGATCTGACATGATTCTCTTTTTGGTTCATATAGCCTACCCTATGTACTTGGGATAAATGACTTTGCTGCTGTTGTTGGTTGTTGTTGGGTATTAGTGATACAAACCCAATCGTACATGGATAGGTTTTGTAATTAACCCAAAATTTAATATTGGATATGAACAATTTGGCAACTTTGAGTTGATGCAGCATTCCTGACTAACCAATGTGAAAGTTTCAAGGAAAGGACTTTAAACAAAACCCCTACCATGATCACCAAGTAGTTTAAGATCTAATATGAACACAAACAATATTGTATTTCTTAGAAAGAGGCAACAGATGTTTGTTATGGAGTCATATCAAAGAAAGGGAGGATGGGGGAGACAAGCCCCCTGTGATACCTTTACTTATTTCTGTTTAACAACAATCCATAAAAGGCCTCTTTATGTGATGATGGGTCCCTTTATGTGATGATGGGTCTCTTTAACAGCAGTCCATAAAAGGTCTCTTTATGGGGGAGACAAGCCCCCTGCGATACCTTTACTTATTTATGTTTACTCTGACTAAGGCTTTGAGGGTCTTTTCTGATCAAAGAGGAAATAATGACAAACAAATAGGTTCTCGTAGAGTTAACAACTTAATGAAAAAGGCTGAAGGATAAAGAACTCAAAACAATATTAAGGATATCATTCTATATCATTAAGATTCAAACTAAAAGTCAGATTTCTCTATCACATCAAGAATCTTGATTCATACTCAAGAATAAGGTTTTAAACATTAGTCGATCCAATACTCATCATGAATCTCGTATCATATTTTAAGGTATTCAACACAATATAGACCTTACAAATAATAGTGTTGATATTGCCAAAATTATGAATGTTTTACCAAATATCAGATGTTACTAATATGTTACATCTGATATTGGAAATTTTTGATACCATAAACCATTAGCCCATGTTAAAACTGTTTCCAAGAGTAGAAACCTTGCTCAAAATAAAAGGAAACGATTCTTGCTCTAAGCATAAGAAGAGATTAATCACTAAATTAACTGAGTCCATACTATTCAAGTATATATAAAGTAGGCACAAAAATAGGAGATAGACCATTTATCGAGAAACATCAGGGGAACAAACAAAACTTTATCTACTCCTGCAATAAAAAAATTTCTTAGTCCTAAAAGCTTAGTTTCTTTGAATAAAACCTCTAAAAGCATAAAAATTTGGTTTTTCCCCTTTTCTTTCTTTTTCTGTTTTAATATTTGGAAGCTCAAAGCGTAAATTCGGTATAAGCTGCTAATCTAGATGCATGTAATAATTAAGTCACCATTGTCTAAATACATCTGAATTGTGCAAACCCAAACGCATTAGACAATGAACTAGTCACACTATAAATACTCTCTTTATCTCAATTACCATATTCGTGTGAGACTTGATAATAAAAAACACAATTTTGCCTCTTACTAAAATCCCAATTAGAAGAGTTAGTAGGATCTGGTGTAAGTTGTCAAGAGAGATGTGAACATGAACACTTTGTACCTTGATCTGTCTAGATCATCAGTTAGTGTAAAATAAACCATTCATTGTCTTGTCAAAATCCAAAGGAAGCAGAACTCTCAAGAACCTTAAGCATTAAACCCTTTGGAAAATTCTAACACCATTATAACAGAGTTTTTAACATTGCATCCACTCCCAACAGCAATGCAATATTTAATGTAATTCAAGAGATTCATCAAGAATCTCTTCCAAATTGCGAAAGGGAGATTTTCATATGTTCCTGATCTATCTAAACTAAAAAAATCATAAAAAAGACTTTTAACTCAAACAATCAACTCTTTTATCAAGATCTTGGGGCAACAGAAGTTGCGAGAACTCTTAAGGATCATAATCAATTCAAAATATGTATAAAAACCAATCAATTAATTTAAGCTATCTCTAGCTGATTTTCAGAGATATCGAGCGAGACCAGCCCTCTCAGCCGGCCAAACGCCTCTGGCAAGAAGCGCAGCTGCCGCCCTGAGAGCTCCAATCTCTCAACGTACTTTCCGGATGCGTCCTGCGAGATCCCAATCACCTCCTCGCTCACCTGCGCCCCAGCTCCCTCCTCCTCCTCCTGTTCCAATACCACCACCTCCTTCCCCTCTCTATTATGATCATGCCCTTCGTATATTCTCAGCAACTTCTCCTCCGCATCCTTCAACAGCTTCTCATACGCCTCGTGCATCTCAACCAACTGGATCACCGCCTTGAACGGCACCTTCTCCCTCTCCGCCTTCGCGCGGCATTCCTTCTCCTTTTCCGCCTGCGCCGCCCGCCAGTTCCCGACGTCGACCTCGTCCGGCCTGGGGGCGCGGACGATCTCCTCCAGTGTTTTAGAGAGGTCCTGGTCAATCTGGACGATGCGGGCCTTGGCAAGGTCAACGGATTCGTGGTCGGGCCGCTCGCCGAGGGTTTGGAGGATGGAGCGGGTCTGGGCGACCTCGGAGACGGCAGACTTCATGACGGCGATGACAGAGGGATCGACGAGGTGGGGCATGCGCTCGACGAGCTCGACGGAGAAGTGAGGAGAGCGTGGGGAGGAGCGGTCATGGATCTGGGGCTGCTCGATGTCGTGAAAGGGATCGCCACCGGATTGGGAAGGTCGGGAGATGGAGTTGAGGCGGGACATGACATAGGACAGGAAGGGGAATTTCTTCGGGTTTGGATCCATGGCGCTGGGATTGATTGGTCGATTGATCTACTGAAGACGGAAGAGGATGGGTAATTTTTATGCAGTAGTTTTTGAGATAAGCAATGGGAAATTGGTAAATTCGGGAGTTTCTAGATGGGCACAGCATATTTCCTAGTGAGCCCACTTAAAAAGATCGTTTTATTTATCACTTTGTCATTATTTTTATGGTGAAAAATACTCTAAAAATTAGAATATCTGGCCTCCTGATCCGGGCTAGCCAACCCGGATCAGTTTGGTTGATTCGGGACTGATAGCCCGAATCAACCAATAAGATCCTGGCTGCCTAGCCCGGATTAGCGAGTCAGAAATATGGAATCCTCATCCGGGCTAGCCAGCCCGGATTAAGCCTTCCCATCCGGGCTACAGCCCCGGACAGGAAGCACAGATCTGGGCTGGTTAGCCCGGATTAAAGGGTGAGTGATAAACAGTACTTGTAAACATATGAATAAGTAAAAACGATTAAACTCTCACATCATAACATGTGCATCTGATGTAGTGGTTATCATAATACCCTCCCATGATATTGACCAAAGTTCGATTCCCCTTAAAAGCACAATTTTTATTTATTCTCTTTTATCACCATTGCTTGTTATTCAATCCAAGCTTCCCACCAGGGAGCCATGTGTTCATCGGGTGATCAAAGCTCTGCCACAAAGTGATGTTTGGATTTGACCCATCTCCCAACACAAGGTTTCCAGTGTCGAGGAGGACAGCAATGGTGGGCTTAGAGGCTATATATGGTTATGTTGGTGGACCAAATGAAGGGATTGGATAGGTTTGAGAGCACTAGATTGCCGTCACTAGAGATTTTGAGAGGTCAAAGAAACCATATCAGAGGTCAGCTTCTGCATTCCGGAGAGAAGGACAGCAATGGTGGGCTTAGAGGCTATATATGGTTATGTTGGTGGACCAAATGAAGGGATTGGATAGGTTTGAGAGCACTAGATTGCCGTCACTAGAGATTTTGAGAGGTCAAAGAAACCACCATCAGAGGTCAGCTTCTGCATTCCGGAGAAAATTTGATTACGGGCCATTGAGTTTGATGTAGAGGAGAGATGGGAAGAGAAGAAGAGCACGAAGAGGAGGAGAAGGAAGAGTCATGTCTAAAACATGCACCATGAAGCTGAAAAGAAATGTCAAAGAGCTTCTGAAATCAATGGTTTCGTGCAACTTTTGGCCATAATCTTATTGGAAAAATAACTTAACACGTTGTCATTTCTTCTTGTGGGTTGGAATGCTGGTCTTTTTTTCTGCACTTTCTTTTTTTTTTTTTTTGCTTTTTTACCTCCAAATTAATGAGAAATCTAATTTCACATAGATTCATGTTTAATTTTAATTTAATAAACTCTAATTCAACGTGAGTTACTTTTAATTTGAAATTAGCTATTAAACATACTCATTTACTCTCTGTTTCTTTTTTTTTTTTAATACAGATCTGATATGGATTTATACTTAACTTTAATTTAACAAATTTTAATTAGACATGGATGGAGTCGAAGTATAAATAAAGAAAGCATTCAGTTGATGATTATATCAAACAGTTAATCAGCTATTTTATAATTTCTCCAACATAACAGCTTCTTATTAGCATATATGACACCACAAGAAACTATATGCACTATCCAACAATGACAATGTCAAATTAAATCAAATAGCTCCCAACTCTCCATAATGCAGAATGCTGTTTAAACTAAGAATATGCAGATAGCTCCCAAGTTGGATGCAGATACATTTGCAAGTGAAACACCCGGTATCAGCCCGAACACCATTATACTCCATCTCCCGAAACACCCGGCTCGCTTCCTCCACCAAGTACGTCTTCGCACACCCCTGGATCAGCGTCCAGAACAGTCCTAGTGCAGCGCAGCATCCCCTAGCACCCAAACGCATGTATCAGCATGTTGTAACTATGGCGATCAATCCGAAAGTTTCTCTTGGACAATTCGTCGAACAGGTCGTGGAAGTCCTCCTGCATGCCGGCTCTGCGGAGCACAACGAGCAGGCGGGTGCAGGTGGCAGCGTCCGGGTGGTGATGCGTCGACGACTGGAGCGTTTTCATGAATATGGAGAGGGCGAGGGGGAGCTGGGACTTGTCAATGAGCGCGAGGACAACGGAGCTATAGGTTTGGGGAGTGAGAACGGCGCCGGAGTTTTGCTGCACAATGTCGAGGGCGGCGAGGGCGTCGTCAAAGCGGGAGTGGCGGAGGAGGGAGTTGAGGACGGCAGCGAATGTGATGGGGTCGAGGGAATGGGAGGGGATAGCGAGCCAAAGGGCGGGGAGGAGGTGTCGATGTAGTTAGAGCGGGCAAGTGATCGGAGGAGGACGGAGGGGGCTGAGGAGGGGAGGGGGAGGGAGATAATGGTGACGTGGCATGGAGGAAGAGAGAGAGCTTGGTGGAGGGGAAAATGGAGGGGTGACGCAGGAGGTGGAGGAGGACGGCAGAGGGGAGAAAGGGGATGTTGATGGTTGAATTAGAGGGAGAAAGGGATTTAGAGCGGAGGGGAGAAAGGGATTTAGAGAGGAGGAGATAGTGAGGGTAATTCGGGTATATAGGTATGCTCACTAGGAAAAACCAGAGTTTTCTAAAAGGAAGGGTGTGCGCACTAGGAAAAGTGGGCTCACTAGGAAAAAAACTGTGCCCATCTAGAAATTCCCGTAAATTCTATTTACACACGACAAATTAATTATGGGTATTTACTAGTCTGTCCTAAAATCTTTATATATTATGATTTAGTCTCCAAATCTTCATATTTAGGATTTAGCCCCCAAATCTTCTAAGTTACTACAATTTAGTTTTCCTTCCTAATTTTTAACCTGATATTACAATTTTATCTCTCTTTATTCATTCTTTCTCTTCCTCCTCTCTTCTTCTCCTCTCTTCCTCCTCTCTTATCATTTTCTTTATTATTTCTCCTCTCTTCTCCTTCTCTCTTCCTCCTCTCTTCTCCTAGTGAAGAAAAGAGGAGGAAGAGAGAAGGAAGATAAAGGAGAAGAGAGTAGGAATAATGAAGAAAAGGAGAAGAGAACAAGAAGAGAAAGAATGAATAAGGAGGGAAAAATAGTAATAGCAGGTCAAAAGTTAGGGAGGGGGACTAAATTGTAGTAACTTAAGAGATTTGGTGGACTAAATCCTAAATATGAAGATTTGGGGACTAAATTATAACATATAAAGATTTGAGGGACAAACCAGTAAATACCCCAATTAATTATACGTCCGTTTACTCTTTACACCCATGTCCTGAACACTAAAATTCTCAAACTTTCCTCCGATTTCTGCTCGTCTGTCCAGCTGCCTCCATTGCCACCCCAACTCTATGGACACTCACCGCCTCCAAAACCATTTACTCCATAGCCAACCCACAAAAAAAAAAAAAAAAAAAAATAGTAACAATCAATTGCAAATAAAAATACATCAAAAACTAAGAATAATTTTAATTTGTACCTAAGATTTATCCTCCGTCACTAATTGCACCTTAGATTTTTTGCATTTGCTTCAAAAAACTCAAACTCTAAACTCTAATTTCGCTTGTCACAGTAAATTCGATGAATTTAAAATTCTTCCTAAATTTTTAAGGAATACGAATTTAAAAATTTTAGAGAGTCAGGAAACGATAGCTTTGTAGGAAATATTTTTTTAAAAGACTTAAATAATTCAAAAAAAATATTATTTTTGGATTTTAGAGAAGAAGAGAAAGACAATGATATTATTTTAGTTTTAGAGATTTGGGATTTAAAAGGATAACTTACTTAAAAAAAAATTGACAAATTTACAATTATTTGCAAGTTTCAAATTTGTACATAAAGAGTAAATTATCGTGCGTAAATAGAATTTCTGATAGGACAGAGAGGGAGGTTAAAGTTGGGAAAAATTTAGATGTAGAGAGTAAATTTGTGATGTTTCAAAATAAGAGGTTGGTGTAAAAAATAACCTGGGCATCAAAAATAATTTGTCATGCGTAAATAGAATTTCCCATAAACATTATAATGTTGTCAATCATAATTTCATGTACTATTTTTTTATTTTTTTTTATCTTATGGAATAATCTATATTGGATATTAATCCAGTATACAAAAATAACTAAAAGAAATAAAGTAATATTCTTAAAAAATGAGAATAAATAGAGAATTAGACTAAAAAATATTAAATTTTCTTGTAGAAGAAAATTAATATTTTCGATATAAATTATTTTTTTAAGTTAGACTATGATAATAATTAACATATATTTGAAAATGAATAATTATAGTTTATTGGCTTCCTTATTTATATTATTGACAATTGAAACACTGAGAACTAATAATTTAAGTAAATCAAATAATAATTAATAAAAATTTTAAAACTAATAAATTGTAAGTACTACTAATAGGGAGTCAATAAATCCAAACTAGAAAGTATGTATTTAGTATTTAGATAAATCCAAATACAATTAAGTCAAATTCGTATTGATCTTGATTGGAAATTATATTTCCCCTCCTTTTCATTTATATAACTTTTTTTAATAGCAATTTTGAATTAGTATATGTGGACGGCCTTGTGCACAAACAGTGGACAGGTGCAGCCTTGCACAAGGATTAGATCAAAGATAGCAAGGCCTTATATTTAGTCCAGATTTCCATTCAACTCAAAGTAGGGCCAATTTTTTATTTTCCTTTTCTTTTTTCATTTTTAGCCACCTTCGGTGCCTTTTTATTACTAGTTAGAATTTTGCATTTTTATTACTAGTTTGAATTACTGTATAATGTACGACAACAACAATTAAGCCTTTTATACGGAAAATTCTATTTGAGCACACCAATTTGCTCACTCAACCCACCTCTAGAACTTTAAAAAAATACAAATTTGCTATTAGAATATTGGACTAAGTGACCATTTTTCTTCCCTAATCCAACACAGCATGCTCGAATAGGAAGCAATAGGAAGGAGGCAGAGTGGGAGAGGGAGGAGGAGGCGACGAAGAGAGAGGTAGGGTAAGGATGGAGGTGCAGAATGAGGGGATGAAAGGGAGGAGGAAGCGGCAAAGATAGGGTTGGAGTAAGGAGGGAGGCGCAGGAGGAGGGGATGAAGGGGAAGAGGAGGCAGCGAAGGAGAGGTGGGTAAGGAGGGAGGCACAGGGAAGAAAAGGGGAGGTGGGGAAGGAGGTGGCAGAGAGAGAGAAGGGGGAGGAGAGAGTCGGAGGAGAAGAGGGAAGGGTTTTGGTTTGGGGGTAGGGAGAATGAGGAGGGAGAGGTGACGACAGGGTTAGAGAGCTTCCCTCCTCCTCCCCCTCCCCCTCCACCGCCTTCTTCCTCTCCTCCACCTCCCTCCTCTCTCTTCGCTGCCTCCTCCATCTCCTTCTCAACCTCCATGCCTCCTCCCCCACCTCATCTAAATATGCATTTAGTGGAAAAAAGAGATGGGAGAAAGAAAAAGGGAATGAATGAAAAAAGGTGGTCGGCTAAGTATTTCATACCATACAACACATCTAACGAAACATGTTCATATCTACTATAATTATCTTCTATTAATGGTCTCTCGTTATAGCTGGTAATGCGTGCCATATAATAGAACTAGTAAAAAAGTAGTTATATAAAATTTTCTCTTCAGCCGTAATAAAATGTTACGATTACATAAAACTCTCATTACACTTTCCATTTCAAGCAGCCATTATGGATTCTATAATTAACATCATTATCAATCTCTTATCATTTTAAATAATAGAACCTAAATAGCGAAACTTATTGCTTATTCGTATCTCTCACTCATTTAGTGTCATAACACCATAATCTTAGGTTCTTCATTTACTAAATTTGTACTTTATATGTTCTTTTTTAGGGATAAAAACGGATAGGTGTTTGCCATAAAATTGTAAATGATTCTTTATTGAGCTTTTTCAATGAAAGATTACAATTTTAATGGTTTTCCGTTTACAAAAAATGAGGAAAATCTAATTCCCTCTTGTTTTAAAACTAGGCTTTAGAGTAATTGTGGAGGACGATCCTGCTTTTCGTTGACACTCTATATAAAATTTTAGTTGGTAAAGATTTTGAGTTTTTGATAGTATCAGCACTTAAATGAAAATAGCTCTTTTTTTATACTGATCTCCCAATGCCTTTTTCCTTCTAACCTTATGCTATTTATATGTTCAACTATTGGCCTCCACGATCTGAGAATTAATTCTTCATTTTTATGGTATGGAGGATTTGAATTAAATCTCTATAATTTGTAATCAATATTTTTAATCCTCTGGGTCGTAACTGAAAGGCAAAATGCGAATCTTAATGTTTAGATTCACATTTCCTTTAAATTGCAATCGGAACACGAATCTCAAACTTTAGATTCACGGTTCTTTTAGACTGCAACTGGGACGCGAATCTCAAACTTTAGATTCGCAACTTTTGTGTGATTACAACTGGAACGCGGATCTTCAAACTTTAGATACTCAAACTTTAGATTCGCAACTTTTGTGTGGTTACAACTGGAACGCGGATCTTCAAACTTTAGATTCACGGCTCCTTTGGATTATAATTGGAATGCAAATCTCATACTTTAGATTCGCGATTCCTTCGAACTGCAACTGGAATGCAAATCTCAGACTTTAGATTCGCTGCTTTTCTCATTACAATTGGGATGCGGATCTCAATTTTAGATTCACAGCTCCTCTAATTATAATTGGGACACGGATCTCAATTTTAGATTTGCGAATCCTTTGTAATGGCATATTCGCTGCCTGCGTAGTCTGTTTGGGTGCGATGATAAGACCTTCAGTTTCGTTCACGGATCCAGGATCGCGTCTCAGCTTTTTTGGAAAATAATGCACAAGTTTGTGAAGGCCATATCTTATGTCCTTTTTAGTTTGGAGATGAAAGAGTGGAAATGTTTAAGAGATAAAAATCTATATATTAAGAAAGAGGTGAAACTCTTTGAGATATAGAAATATCTAAATTAAGAAAAACTAGAACTCTTTATAAGATGAGAATCTCTATTTTTCTTGTACTATAAGTGGATCCTCTCATAGAGGTGTGTGGATCATCTCATTAAGATTATTAGACCAATTCGCGGATCTCTCTGGCTGAATATCCACATTTTGGCTCTCTTGAGAGATAAAATGCGACTCTATAAGAGTCACATTTTAGCCTTTATTTACTTTCAAGACGCGAATATCTCTATGATAGATGATCCATATATTAGCCATTTTAGCCTTTGAAATATGGATCTCTCTTTGATGATCTATGTGTTAACCATTTTTGGCTTGAAATATAATCTCTCTTTAGTTGATAATCCATATATTATTCATGTTAGGTTAAAATTTTCCAATATAACGGTGAGAGATGATCATATTTCCTATTGATGATTTTAACACCGAACTCTTGGAGTTGAAATAGTATTGCATAGTTTTGAAAATGAAAGAGTAGAACTTTTTAAGAGATAAAAAATCTCTGAATTAAGAAAGAGTAGGACTCTTTATAAGATGAGAATCTCCATTATTCTTATATTAGAGGTAAATCCTCTCATAGATGTGTGTGGATCATCTCATGAGGGTCCTTCCTTTTTTCTTCTTTAGCCTTTTTGGTTTTTAAAGGAGTTTTGGGATTTAAACCTTCATTAACTTGGAGATAATAGAGGTGTAACTCCCATTTTTATTTTCAATTAAATAAGGTATAACCACAATTTCAAAGGTGTAACCCCATTTTAATTTCAATTGAATAAGGTGTAACCCCATTTTAAACCACTTATTCATGAAATGTAACTCTCACTTTAATTGGTATTCATGCATAATAATTTTTTTTTATCAACAGAACCCCCTCCAAAGTTTTCAAAATGTCTTTGACTTTTTGAATATATTTTGGAATACTTTGGATTTCTTTATGATTTGATAAAACTTGTCATTCAGTTAGAAAAAACTATTAACTTGACAAATTTTAGAGGAATAGAATTTGGATTTGTCAGTGGTAACTTTTAACTTGATAAATTTTGGAGAAAATAGAATTTGAATTTGTCAGAGTTAATTTTTAACTTGACAAATTTTGGTGGAAATAGAATTTGAATTTGTCAGAGATAATTTTTAACTTGACAAATTTTATAGAAATGGAACTTGGATTTGTTAGAGGTATTTTTTAATTTGATAAATTTTTGAAAACTTAAAATTTGTATTTGTCAAAGGTAATTTTTAATTTGACAAATTTTGAAGGAATTAAAATTTGGATTTGTCGTCATTTATTCAGAGATAATTGTTAACTTGATGAATGCACTTGGTATTGCTGATGAGAGATAAGTATTGACTTGATACATCATTGACTCTTTTTTGTATATTGTCTAGAGATAATCATTAACTTAACCATATAGAGTCAGTATTCAACCGCCCAAGTAGATTTTGTGAGGAATGAATAATTTTTTTGAACATGATAGAAGTAATTATTAACTTTCCTGATCAAATTGTATTTTCAGCTGTGACATGTATAACAGCTCTTTTAATTGTCAGAGATAATTTTTAACTAAGCAACTTTTGGAGGAAGAAAATTTGGTTTTGCTAGAGATAATTTTTAACTTAGCAAATTGTGGTGGAATAGAACTTTGTTTTGTTAGATGTAATTGTTAACTTGATAAATTTTGGTGAAAAGAAATTTGTTTTGCCAGAGGTAATTTTTAACTTAGCAAAATTTTTGTGGAAGGAAATTTTGTTTTGCCAAGGTTAATTTTTAACTTAGCAAATTTTGGTGGAAGAAAATTTTGTTTTGTTAGACAAAATTGTTAACTTGACAAATTTTGGTGGAAGGAAATTTGTTTTGCAAGAAGTAATTTTTAATTTAGCAAATTTTGGTAGAAGGAAATTTTGTTTTACTAGAGCGCGACTTTGTGAAAATTTGTGCTTCGCGACTTTATGAAAATTCACATTTTAAGCTTCTTTGATCCCACAGTCCTGGATTTCAAACTTGTCAAATGTAAGAACTTACTATGATAAGTTTATAAGATTTTTAGCAAATCCCTAGTTATAAATGGATTTGATTATCTTTCACCAGTCGCCATTTGCGTTGGGCTAGCCATACTATTTCTCTCAGCATGATGAGTTGTCAAAGATTTCATTTGGTCTTAAAATTCTAACCTTTCCTTTATCCTTAGTCATAGAGATATAGAATTAATTTGGCGCTCTATAACATGCTGGAACTTAGTAAGAGTGAACTTCTTTTCAATTCTTTGAATAGTTCAAGGTTTTTCCTTTTGGTTGAAAGTTAACCTTTCACCGAGAATAATATTTCATAGAAATTTTCCATTGATTGGCATCATTATTTTGTCACTATTCGGTTTCGCCAACCGATATGCACCATTAGAGTAAATTGCATCAATGACAAAGGGTACTTCCCATTTTGACTGGAATTTTCCTCTAGATTTTTGATTATTTATGATTGGTCTTCTTACTGAAATAACCAGATCACCCTTGTTAAAAGTTTTCTGCCTAACTTGTTTTGTTGAAGGTTTTGGAAATCCGTGCTTGCTAAAGTTCAATACTTTGTTGAGCTTCCAGATGCTTATCATCAAGAGCTTCTAACTCTAAGAGTTTCTGTCGATGTCGTTCTTCTTTTTAATGGTTGGGCTGAAGACGGTGTAAGTCAGTTGAAAACTGATCCATACTTTCAAACCCATCCGCATCTTGAGTTTTCTTTCTGTCTGGAACCACTACTTTGCTTCTTGGCCTCCATACTTGAACTGGAGGTCTTTGCGCTTGAGGTTCAACATATTCTCTTTGTTTCATGGCTCTGCAGAGAGCACGAGCTTTACTTCTTCTAAGGTTCCTTCTCATTGTGCGAGTGAGAGGAACCTTGTTCTCAGATTCGTCTTTTTGACAATTAGAAAATGGTCATTTTCCTTATTAATATGGGAATCCTGATCCATACTCTCAAAGAGATCAAGTGGAGCATACTCTAAGTCTTATGCTGATGAAGGAGATGGTTCTCCTTTGAGACCAGATTGGTCTGAGGAGTCCTTTGATTGAACTGTTGTCTTTGAAATCTCTTTAGAGACTGAGTTGGTTAGAAATCTTATGGCATTTTTGTAAGGAATTAGGACTTCTGGAGCTAGAGGAGAGAAATTCTTTATATTTCTCCTGATCGAACTTAATAATGAGTGATTTGACTATACTTCCAACTGGAATATTATCAGATTGAGTTACAATCTTATCATCAGTGTGATAGGCATCTCCAGCGGAGTTGCCAATTTTCTGTTTGCCATAAAATTGTAAATGATTTTTTATTAAGTTTTTCAATGAAAGATTACAATTTTAACGGTTTTTCATTTACAGAAAATGAGAAAATCTAATTCCCTCTTTTTTTTAAAAATTAGGCTCTAGAGTAGTTGTGGAGGACGATCCTGCTCTCCGTTGACACTTTGTATAAAATTTTAGTTGGTAAAAATTTTGAGTTTTTGATAGCACCAGTAGTTAAACAAAAATAGCTCTTTTTTTGTACTGATCTCCCGATGCCTTTTTCCATCTAACCTTTTGCTTTTTATATGTTCAACTATTGCCCTCCATGATCTAAGAATTAATTCTTTATTTTTTTGGTCTGGTGAATTTATATTAAATCTCTATAATTTGTAACCAATATTTTTAATCGTCTAGGTCTTAACTGAAAGGCAAAACGCTAGTCTCAATTTTTAGATTTGCATTTTCTTTAAATTACAATTGTAATGCGAATATCAAACTTTAGATTCATGGTTCTTTCAGACTACAACTGGAATGCGAATCTCAAACTTTATATTGCAGTTTTGGTGTGATTGCAAGTGGAACGCGAATTTTCAAACTTTAGATTAACGACTCCTTTAGATTATAACTGAATGCGAATCTCATAGTTTAGATTCGCGGTTCTTTCGGGCTACAACTAGAATGAAAATTTCAAACTTTAGATTCACAGCTTTTCTGATTACAAATGGGACGCGGATCTCAATTTTAGATTCACGGCCCCTTTGATTACAATTGGAATGCAGATCTCAATTTTCGATTCGTGAATCCTTTGTAATGATATATTCGCTGCCTACGTAGTCTGTTTGGGTGCGATGATAAGACCTTCAGTTTCGTTCGCGGATCAAGGATCGCGTCTTAGCTTCTATGGAAAATACAACACAAGTTTGTGAAGGTCATGTCTTATGTACTTTTTAGTTTGGAGATGAAAGAGTAGAACTCTTTAAGAGATAAAAATCTCTATATTAAGAAAGAGTTGAAACTCTTTAAGAAATAGAAATATCTGAATTAAGAAAGAGTAGAACTCTTTATAAGATGAGAATCTCAATACTTCTTATACTAGAGGTGGATCCTCTCATAGAGGTGTGTGGTCATCTCATGAAGGTTGTTAGCCCAATTCGTGGATCTCCCTGACTGAATATCTGCATTTTGGCTGAGAGATAAAAAGTGATTCTATAAGGATGACATTTTAGCCTTTCTTTGCTTTCGAGATGCGGATCTTTCTATGACATGTGATTCATATATTAGCCATTTTAGGCTTTGAAAATGGATCTCTCTTTGATGATCTATGTGTTATCCATTTTAAGCTTGACATATGGATCTCTCTTTAGTTGATAATCTACATATTGTTCATGTTAAGTTAAAATTCTCCAATGTAATGGTGAGAGATGATCATATTCCCCATTGATGATTTTAATACCGAACTCTTAGAGTTGAAATATTATTACATAGTTTTGAAAATGAAAGAGTAGAACTCTTTGAGAGATAAAAAATCTCTAAATTAAGAAAGAGTAGGACTCTTTATAAGATGAGAATCTCCATTCTTCTTGTAGTAGATGTGGATCCTCTCATAGATATGTGCGGATCATCTCATGAGAGCCCCCCATTTTACTTGTTTAGCCTTCTTGGCTTTTATAGGAGTTTTGAAATTTAAATCCTCATTAACTTGGAGATAATGGAGGTGTAACTTACATTTTTTATTTTCAATTAAATAAGGTGTAACCATCATTTAAAGTTGTAAACTCCATTTTAATTTTCAATTGAATGAGGTGTAATCCAAACCCCATTTTAATTTTCAATTGAATGAGATGTAACCCCATTTTAAACCACTCATTAATGGAATATAACTCTCATTTTAATTGGTATTAATGCATGATGATTTTTGATTTTTTTCAACAACAGGGCCAGGTCGGGTTGGGCCAGATCCATTCAGTGTCTAAATTAAATTTTTGGACTTTGAACTGATCCAAAGTCCAAATGGACCATTGCTAAAAAAAATCCAGCTCGGCCCAATGGACTTCAGACAGCCCATGGGCTTTTTGGATCTGTCCATATAAAAATTCAAAGCAAAAAAAAAATGCTATGACATACAAAAGTTGCCAAAAAAAAAGATATTACATAAAAAACTTTATAACTACTAAAGTTAATTGATATCAGATGTTGATCATCAACTAACATGTATCCAGGCTGGTCCATTTTGATGATTTTGTAGTATCTGCGTACTTCTTTATTTTTTTTTTTCTTTTACTAATCATCAAACTGTCAATTGGATGGATATTTGGAATTCATAGTACTATTAAGATTTGGGCCTTTTTTTCCTCTTTGGAAGACAATGATCTTGCCCAACTTGGCTGAATGTATTATCCATTCTGGAATTTGTACCTGAAAATTTTTTAGCAAGAAAAGTTACAATATAGATTGGTGGATGCATTCATGTCTGTTGGCATCTAAAGATGCATGTATGTTACAATCTTTCTATTTACCTAGTTTTCATTGTTCATCTACACTTACATAGAAAAATAGGATTTTAAAGATCCGCAGAGCATCAAAATAAAATTTTGATATCTAAAATAAAAACGCTTAACTTTAAGCACAAAGAATCAATTTTGACGTTTGCTTTCCCTCGCTGTTACCAAGAACAAGTAAAACCCACTAGAAGAAAGTTGATTCAAAGGACCACAGATCATCAAAACCAAATTATTGTTAAATTCATACTTTAACAATAATCAAGAACAAGCATCTGCCCTTCCTTTGGCTTTCTAACTTCTTGAAGGGAAGCATAAAATCTATAGAGTAGGGGTGGCAAATGGGCCGGGAGGCCCGTTGGGCACACCTAGCCCGGCACGTGCCAGGCACGGCTCGGATGAGCCATGCCGGTCGGGGTCGCCCGTGCCGTGGGCATGGTGCAGTCCGCTCGAACCGAGCCATGCCTGGGACATGCCAGGCACAACTCAGCCCGTTTTTTAATTTTTTTTTAAAAACCATTTATAGCCGTTATGGGGGGTTTTTTGTAATTTTTTTGCACAGAGACCCCCAACGGCTATATTTATAGCTGGTGAGATGATTCTTCCAATTTGTTTTGCAATTTTTTTGCCCAACGGTCAAAATGGCCGTTGAGGGATTTTTTGCAATTTATATTTGCAAAAAAAAAATCTTTCTTTTCCTATAAATAGCTCCTCATAGCCCAATTTATATTCTTCATACAAACAAACTCTAACTCTTAAAACTCCTCTCAATTTTCAACTCTCTCAAACAAGCATCAAGTGATAAAGAAGTCTCAAGCAAACAAACCTCAACATCAAGATTCATGCATGTCTCATTGGTCTCAACTCTAATCTCTCAAGCAAGTTTTTCTTCGGTTTTTCGGTTTCCTTCCTCTAGTACTCATCTCTCTACTCTATCTCTCAAGTAGTTCACCGCTCAAGATGTATTTATAATTTGAAGGTTTTTATTTGGTTTTTTTGAGATATTTTATTCGATGTTTTTGAGATTTTTTTGAAATAGATCCATACTCGTCTGGCGCTTCTTGCTCTCAAGCCGTGGGTTCTTTTTCTCCTTTTTTAACAAGTGAAGAATATTAAAACCATTGTCAACATTTAGAACACCGTCCTCAAGTACCTTTCTCAATGCCCGAAGAAGAACCAACCAAAGCAACTATAACTGAAACCCAAACAACCATCCCTGCTAGGACTTCTAGATCGGACAGATGGAAATATTTTGAAAAAATTCTAGAAAATGGTGTTAGAAAAGGTAGGTGTAAATATTGTCAAAAAATCTATTCATTCCCTTTAGGTAGTGAAATGAGTCACCTTAAAAGACACCTAGATAAAAACTCACCCACTAAATGAACCACATCAAACATGAATAAATACCTACAGATGATCATTAGGAATTCATAAATATAATACTATAAGCACAAAAGAAAATTTATCAACATTTATAGTACATGGCAAACTACCTTTTACTTTTTTGAAAAACTGAAAATTTAAAATTTTTTTAAAATAACATTTACTGATGAATTAAAAAAAAATTCACATTCTATATGTAAATCTGACATACTTAAAATATATAAATATAGGAGGAAAACTTTAATTGCTATTTTAATATTTTTGATTTTTAGAGTTGCTATAACCGCATATTATTGGGAGGCTCTAAATTATTATCATTATTTATGTATAACGGCTCAATATACAGATCAAGATTGACATATACAGAAAATAATAAATGGATTTAGGAGATTTGAATTCTCTCATAATACACATAATTTATCATAATCCCTACTAAGTATTTTTTCAGCATTTGGAATAGAAAGAAAAATATTTTTCATTTCTTTCAATAATACTTCTACAAATACGGTCACAATAGAAATTCTAAAAAATACTACAAAACCAATTTTAGATGAAAAATTATTTCACATTAGATGTATTTGTCACATACTTAATTTATATGTACAAGATAGATTAAGAATAGTAAGTGATTCAATAATTAAACTTAGAAACACAATACTATTTATGAAAAATAGTGGGCCAAGAAAACAATTACTTAAACAAATATGTAGAAATTTTAAAATCTCACCTAAAATTTTGCCTCTAGATATAAAAATAAGATGGAGTTCTACATATAAAATGTTAAATACAACAATTCAATATAAAGATGTAATAAATATGTTTAATAAAATAGAGTTACCAATATGTAGTTTAGATATTAATGAATGGAACCATTTGCATTGCATTTCTAAGTTTTTAAGTAAATTTGAAATTGCAACAAGAGCATTGTCAGACACTTATTACCCAGCTACACATATTGCACTATATTATCTAACCGAAATTAGTTCAGTTTTTAATGAATGTAGGAATCACCCAATACTTGCTATGAAATTTAAATTTTATAAATATTTTAGAAATTTCTCATACTTCTATATTTTGCAACTATTGTGGATCCAAGTTGTAAGTTAGATGGATTTAAATTTTTAATAGATTTATTTTATAAAAATATGTGTTATGAAGATAATGTTAGGGATTTAGTTAATGACATTAAAATTTATTTAGATATTATGTACAAAACATATGAAGATATGTATAGTGATGAAGTACAATCTACAAAGGAACCAATTGCTAGAGAAACCCGAAATCCAATAATATCATCCGTATTTCACCGAAAAAAGGCTAGGCAATATAGTATATATTTTTAATAAACTACATTATTATTTAGAAATTGCTAACTATGACGATGACGTGTCCCTAGAAAATTATAAAGGTTTTGATATTTTAGTTTAGTGGAAATCACAGGAAAAAATATATCCTGTGCTTTCCAACATGGTCCGTAATCTACTAATTCCTCCGGTGTCTACTATAACATCAGAGTCTGCTTTTAGTGCAAGTAGTATAGTGCTCACGGAGTGGAGAAGCTCAATGGCAGCAGACACACTGAATATATGTGTTTGCTTGAAGGATTGGCAAGATACAGAAGAAGAGGAAACAAGGATCGTTCAAGGAAATAGAATTAGAGACCTACCAGAAGATGAATGAAAATAGACTTTTATTTTTTCTTTTCAAATTGTAATTTCTATATTTGTTTGGATTTTCATGTATTTTTAAATTTTTTATGTAATTTTTAACTCATAAATCTCTTTAAAAATACTAAGAATAAATTAAAGGTGACGGTCAGGATCCTCTCCCCTCTCTTCGGCCTTAGTATGATTTCTAAAGAGATTTATAGAGTAATTATATCAATGTAATGAGATTTAATATAATAAAATTTTATTTTTATTTTTGTTTAGTCTTATTAAACCTAATTAAATTAAGCAAACTATTCTCTTAAACTAACTTAATAATAGAATTAATACTTAATAAAAAAAATTAAAAAAAACGAACTGGCTCGGCGCGGCACGTGCTCGGCGGGACGTGCCAACGGGCCGATCCTGGGCCAAACCTGAGGCGGCCATGCCATGTCTAGGACACGACCTGTCCCAAAGTTGGCATGAGCCATGCCCAGGTCGGGCCGCGCACGGCCCACTTACCACTCCTACTACAGAGTACAAGAAACAAAATTGTATCTTATGTTCTAATTTATCAAAACTAAATGAAAATAAGAAATACCCAAGTGTGAACTAGTTGGATCAAGAACAATTAGATCCGAATTGCTTTAAAAAAAAAATTAAAATTTTAAAAATAGAGAAAAAATCCAACTCGCTTGAAGAAACCAAGGTATGGATCCGAGGAGAGACCATGAGCTTCTCCATCTTCTCATCATCAACTCCGCCAACCCCAATCCTCGCTTCGGACTCATCTCTGACCTCTGAATCGAAGCAAGGAAAGCAATCCATCTCGACCCAAACTCACTAAATAACCAGCAAAAATTGGATTTTGATTTTGACCAACGACTTTTTGACCAGCACAAGGGACTAATTCGCCATTAAATACTACAAAAGGAAGCAAAAGAGAATCCGATCAGGCCTTGGGTTAACCCTCGTCATGTTGCTGAGGCTCGCAGGCAAGCACCCGCGGAACCTGTTGTTCACCACCACTATCACGAAAACGGGCGAGTTCCCGAAGTTGCTCGGGATCTCAAAAACAAACCTATTGACATTAATGAAAATGGCATCGAGATCCTTGTCGATCAGCTGCTTGGGCATGGCTCCCTCGAACTTGTTGAATCTGAGGTCGAGGCATCTAAGAGACAAGAGCTTTAGCGCGACGACGGGGAGCTTTCTGGCGAAGTGGTTGTTGCTGAGGTCGAGCTCGAAGAGGAGGCGCAGGTTCTGGAAGGAACGTGGGATGGTGCCGCAGAAGCGGTTGGAGTTGATGTGGAAGACGACAAGGTAGCAGAGGGGGCCAAGCTCATCGGGGAGGTGGCCAGCAATGTCAGCGAGGCCGGAGTAGGAGCAGACGTCGCAGCTGAACCAGGAGGCTGTTAGATTTGATGGGTCAGAGACGATGGCGCGCTTCAGGGGAGAGTTTGGGAGACCAGTTTGGGTGGGTTTGGGCGGTTTTGGACATGTCTAAATACAACTTTATTAGAGAAAAGTTCAAATGACTTCAACCAATATGATCCATAACTAAAATCGACAGTCCAAAATCTAGCTTTTTCGGCCCGGCTCGATTAGGCTTGGGACTGGCCCGAGTCCATCCCCATCCGTATCTGTTTTAGACTTACTTAATATAAAATCTCAAGATTCTAATATTTTCCTCCATAACTTCAATTTGGTATTATCCCTATTTTTGTCTCGTCGACTAAGACTTTATCATTATCATGTAACATAAACCAAAGTATCTCATCCTGAATACATCTAAGCTCGTTCATCATTATAGAAAATATGAATGGACCATTGCAAATCCATATTACAATCTAATTGCGATCGAAAAATTATTTGCTAGGTCTCTACAAGTTCTAATATTTATCACTACTCTATCATACATGTACTTAATTATATCAATATTCTTGGTGTGGGCTCACTTTTTCATTAATTTTTAGTATAACACCTCTCTTAGTAGCTTACCATAGGCTTTTTTTAGATTATTAAAGACTATATGAAAATCTCTACTTAAAAAAAAATTCTATCGTCAATCACTCCTTATGAACCCAAACTTATCCTCTGATATTCTAACAGTTTGTCTTAATATATGCTCAATTACCCTTTTCATTAGTTTCATAGTGTGACACATTAATTTTATTTTATAATAGTTTAAATAACTCTGATTATTAGAATGTATGTTACTTGCTGTAAATATTTTGTGTTTATTTAGCTCAAGAAAATCTAAGGTAAGTTAATAATATCATATTATATATAAAAAGGTCTAACATATTCTTTTGTTCGTTTTTATTAGATATGTAATTTACACATGTGACTTCGAACAACTCTCACCAACCAATTCTCCAATTTAAGTCTCACTTGGAATCTAGGATGCACATAACCATATACATTAAAATGAACTGGTTTTTTCGAGAGGAGAAAATTAGATTAGTATCATGTTCTCATGTTAATGAGAGAACTTTTTTAAGTTCTCAAGTTGTATTTATGTTTTAGATTCCTTTTGTTGGTTATGTGACTGGAACCCAAAACGCCAAGCAATCCACCCGAATCCTTTTTCATTTGAGCTGAGCTTCAATTTCCATCTAGAATACAGGTTACTATAAAAATTTAAAACAAAATTTCATATTTCTTTCTGAAATAGTAAATTATATTAGTGCATGTGCACATAGGCGTTTCAATTAGATATATATTAAAAAAAATATGCAAAGTATTTCATGAGCAAGCTCAGCTAAAAAAATATGAATTTTTGAGGAGACACTCAATGGTAACTTTTCCATAAGGCACAATAATGACCATCCAAGAAAAAGTTCCGATAAAAGAAAATTTGTAAACTTTTGAAACTGTTGTTTTAAAAACTGACTGACCCAAATCTACAAGCAAGAAAGTCCATTAAGCAAAGGTCCAACAAGTTCAGGATATTACTCTAACTCAAAATATTCCAGTACTATAGGAGGAGGAGAAAAATTCAAAATTAACAAAAATAAGGTCACGAGAGACAAAATAGCCTCGCGCACGCGAGGCTAGCAGTCACGTGCGGGGCTAATAGCCCGCACGGGCATGACAGCCTCGCGTATGGGCCTGATTTCAGTTTCCAAACTGGATTTATTTTTGGATTTCTACCAGAATTTGAATTCCAATCATATCTAAGTACTCCGAATTAAAGATTACAAATTTAAATACAAGTTCAGAGATTCAATTTAACTGGGATTCTATTCATATCTCTAAGAAAACCTCTAAAACTATTAATAGGGGCCAAAAAGGTAGTTTTTAGAATTTTTGGAAGATCTTTGGAGACCCTAGACTTGATTTTCTACATGAAGGCACGCCGACCAGCAACAAGAAGCCGCTGGCTGGAAGTTTTCATCATCAATTCTTCATGTACAAGACCAATCCAAGCGTCAAATCGTCAACAGAGATCGATACTGCATAGTTACGTTTAGAACTCACCCTTTTGTAAAAGAGAGAGGTGTTATAAGTCCTCTCGTTTGTTTTTTTTTTTTTTTTTTCTTTTCATTGTAACTTGGAGAATTTTTTTTTGTAATCTTTAAATCCATGGCAATAAAAGAAAGCGCGACTTTTGCGGGAAACAAGCTGGGATCATAGTGGAACAAGTTTTCTATACTGACAAAAAGATCGTGACCCAACCGATACTAGAAAAATTGGTAAGTCTGTGGAGATGTTGGTCGTAAAAGTTGATCAATAAAAATATAAGGAGTACTCATTCTCTAGATTGGTAAGTTTGGTCAAAATATGACTTCATTGCTGCTTGGAAACCTTAAGTACAAGTTTGAATGACAAGAAAATTCCCATTGAATAGAAGTTTCTTGGATCTTTGATCTTAGAAAATGAAGGAGTCCAAGCGAAGGACTTGAATGTTGAGATGATTTCTATTGAACAAGAACTTTTCGGATCTTCGAGTTCTGAATAGGAAGAGATCCAAATTACGAATTCGAATGACAAAGGGACTCCCATTGAATAGGAACCCTTTAGATCTTTAGATTCTAAAATTGTGGAAAAGGAAAAATCTTCTCCTATCATGGCTTCACAAAACACCAAAGAGATGCCAAGATTTAAACTGATCAAAATTCATATTCGGAACTGAAACCGTTGAGCACGGTGACAAATTCTCAAAAATCAAGTTCAAGATGAATCCGGTCCCAAATGCCAGCTAATCAGCCTAGCTTCGCCTTATGCGAGGCTATTTAAAAACGTCAAGTTAATCAGCCCAACATAACTCTGCGTGAGGCTATTTCAAAACGCTAGGCTAATCAGCCCAGTATAGCTCTATGTGAGGCTAATTAACTCAGCGTAACTCCGTGTGAAACTATTTCTAAACGTGAGGCTATTCAGCCTAGCGTACAAAGGTTGCAACGCGAGGCTACTCAGCTTCGTGCACAAACAACAAGACGCAAGACTGTTCAGCCTCACATAAAAGTACATAATATAGGACTAAGCCTTAGTTCCATGAAGCGCCTACAAAGACTAGAACATAACCTCGACCAAGACAGATATTCCAATCTTCTACAACTGCTGACTTCTATAAACATAGTAAGGAGTCTTCCAGTAACAAAGAAGAAACTCATCAAGAGATTGATTTATGAGAATTCCTCAATAGCAAGAGGAGGATGGCCCAATCCCATCCACTGTGCCAGTATGAACAAATAATCTCCATAGTAGTTACCTATTGCCATTGTAGTCCGCCTAAACTGTCGGTGTTCAGTTGAATTAGAATCAAAGAACAATACGCCTAAAAGAAGGCGTGTTCAAAGATGAAGGATCACCAATAATGAGGAACCTCTATTTGTGACTTCGAATATGGTGAACAACGGAAAGAAATTACTAGGCAATAAATGCTCCTCTGATGTAGAAGTATATCATTATACATGGCTCCGGTCAGGAATTCTGGCACCACGAAACTACAAAAGATTGCCTGGGGGTTCAGACAGGGAGAGTGAAGGAGACAGCGATCATTCAGCCGTTACAACGCCTTGATCATATGAGTCTTCCAGATTTGGAGAAACAACGGCCCATATGACAGGAAGCTCCAGTAAAATGAGTTAGAGGCTGGAAGCACAAGAACGCCTAATTCAATAGCAACAAAAAGATTCTTGATGAACCCCGCCCACTGCTTCTCAAAATGTGGAAAATACACAGAAGAACACTTAGGACAAATTAGAGAAACTATCTGATGAACCACCAAAGAATGATAATAGAAATTCAGAAAAAGAAGAGGAGTTTAACTATGTTATTTGCCATAAAATTGTAAATGATTTTTTATTGAGGTTTTTCAATAAAAAATTACAATTTCAACAGTTTTTCGTTTACAAAAGATGAGAAAAATTTAATTCTCTCTTTTTTAAAAACTGGGCTCTAGAGTAGCTGTGGAGGACGATTCTACTCTCCGTTGACACTCTATACAAATTTTTAGTTGGCGAATATTCTGAACTTTTGATAGCACCAACACTTAAACAAAAATAGCTCTTTTTTTTATACTGATCTCCCGATGCCTTTTTCTGCTTAAACTTCTGCTATTTATAGAGATTTGGAGACTCCTGAGTTGATGTAACTATTTAACTATTGGCCTCTACGATCTGAGAATTAAATTCTCACCTTTTGGTCTGGTGGATTTATATTAAATCTCCAGAATTTATAACCGAAGTATCCTCTAGATCGTAACTAAAAAAAACACGAATCTCAATCTTTAGATTCAGATTTTCTTTAAATCGCAATCGGAACGCAAACCTCAAATTTAGATTCACAGTTCTTTCATACTGCCACTGGATGCAATTTTCTTTAAATCGCAATCGGAACGCAAATCTCAAACTTTAGATTCACAGTTCTTTCATACTGCCACTGGATGCAAATATCAAATTTTAGTTTCATAACTTTGGTGTGATTATAACTGGAATGCGGATCTCAAACTTTAGATTCGCAACTCCTTTGGATTATAACTGGAACTCAGATCTCAGACTTTAGATTCGCAGTTCTTTCGGACTGCAATTAGAATGCAAATCTCAAACTTTAATTCGCGGCTTTGTTGGACTGTGAATCTCAAACTTTAAATTCGCGGCTTTATTGGACTACGAATTTCAAACTTTAAATTCAAAGCTTTATTGTGATGGTATATTCGCTGTTTGCATAATATGCTTGGGTGCGATGCTAGACCCTGGAGATTCACACTTCAGCTTTATTCACAAATCAAAGATCTCATCTCATATTTTATGAAAAATAAAGCATAGTTCTGTGACAACCACGTCTTATTTCTTTTGTAATTTATATATGCGGATCTCTCTTTATGAAAAATGCTCCTCAATAAAAGAAAATTTTTGCTAACAAAACCCCTTCCAATGTTTTTAAAACTCCATAGTTTTAGAAGTGTTTTGAAATACTTTGGATAATTTTGGCCGAAATACAATCTTCGCATTTTGAGAGGAAATACGACTTTGTATCAGAATTGCGAATTTCGTGCCTTTGGAAAACGCACGACTCTGCGTTGGAGCCACGAATCTCATGCTTTTGCATAGAGCACAACTTTATATTAAAGTTGCAGATCTCACACTTTTACATACAGCATGACTCTGTATTAGATCCGCGGATCTCACACTTTTGCATAGAGCACGAGTCTATATTAAAGTAGCAGATCTCACACTGTTACATAGAGCATGACTCTGTATTAGAGCCACGGATCTCGCGCTTTATGCTGTATATCCGGAAAGTTACTACTTTTCTAGTATAGAGATCGAGATATTTTCTGAGCTTCATTAATGAGGAAATCCTCATGAGATTTGGGCCAGAAATCTCGTATGTCAAATCATCTGCTATAAAATCTCAAACTCATCATTTAAAATATCTTTTAATATTTTTTGAAAAATTTGAACTTCAGACTTTCTCCAAACTTTCAAAACCCTTCGTCTTCAAATTGTTCTTATCCTCAATTTTCTTAAGAATTTTAAGAAGATGATGAAAAAGGCTTCATCTTCTGGTCTACCTGGCAATAGTTTCCAAAATCCTTGGGCTACTTCTAGCGTCATAATGGTTCGGCAGGAGCCTTTAGTAGGAGGTGATTCTCTTACTTCATATCATGTTTGGAATTTATACTCTAACTTTAAAAGAGCATCTTCCTTTTCACTATTTTATTTTAACCATTTCTTTTCTTCATATAGTGAATAACACCTTAAACCCTTGGCCAAAAAATCATTACTTTGGTCATACAGGAGAATATGATGGCGAAAAACAATTTCGGTCGAGTCTTTCCAGCCTGTGCAGTATCTAATGGCCGAGAGAGAAAGAGTAGAATCTTGAACCCTACTTGCCCTACATTAGGGAATTTATGACTACTGTCCCTTTTGAAGGAAAGAATAGGAATTTATCGAACAAGTCTCCTTTTTTGTTCGGTGATCATGTCCCAATCCCTGATGATTGCTTAGATGATGAGGTTTACAAGTGGTTTCGTCAGGTTAATGGTCGTATCCTATTTCTTCCTGACATAGAGAGATCTTATCCATTGTTATACTTCCAATCCCTTTCTATTCCCAGAACTATAGATTGACATTTAAATAAATTGCAAGATAGTGTTTTACTTGGTGGATTCAGTGCTCAAGGTGCATTTCCTCGTTCAACTAGAAAATATTTTTGCGGATTATTTCTAGGATCTTTCAAGCAAGACCTCCCTGTGGGTGATACTTCAGTAATTGCCCGAACTTTCTTACATCGCTCTGTTGATGCTCAAGGAGAATTCCCAGTTCAAAACTTTTTCCCCGCTAGATAGATCCATTATTCTCCTAAGGGAGAATGGATAATCTTGGTAAATTTTTTCTTAAAAGTTTTTGAGCATCAATTGAAGTACGCAAATCTTTATCGTGCCATCATGACAATTCTATATGGAATTCCTCCTAACAAATTTTGTTCTTTTTCTTTATTGGAATTATATAACCCTGATACTTGCACTTTCTTTATACCCCGAGATGAAATAGGGCTTACTCTTCATGAAATGTATGAGATTTCAGATTACCTATGGGAGACATTTTCTATGAAGAATACGTCCCCATATGAGAAGAACTTTATTTATTGAAAACTCGGGGTCCTATGATTTATGACACTTATTGAAAATTACTTTGCCATTATCATATCTATGCTCACATGTCTAACACTCAAAATGTGAAGCAAAAAAATGACTGCAGTATCTTTTTCCAAAATTTTCAAAGAGCAGTCCTGATTTAACTCGTCTTTCTTCAATTTCTGAGAAAGAGATTGAAGAGAGAATTGTTCAATGTGGAACAGATGCGTATGTTGCTGAATTAGATGACAATGTCTTCAAGGCTAGGATATCCTTTGAGAGTTTTCATTATCAGGCATTACAACCCACATCAGACCCTACTTTGTTGGCGGGTTTCTTGATGCTATAGTTGAAAAGTGTGTGATTCCATCACAAGAAGTCCTACCAATCGGAGTGGTACATCCGACATTCTTGTTAGCATTCGACCGTCCACTCAGTTTTTTTCCAGTATTTGTGGAATCCAAAGTGGATTAAGAAAATTAATTACTAGATTCTGCAATGTCAAGAAGGACCGTGACAATAGAGGAAAACTGATTGTCAAGACTCCAAATCTGCAGGTGGAACTTTCATATACTTATTTAATGGTTTGGATAGTTCTGCACTGCCCTTCATTGATGAGTCCAATTGATGCTCAAGTAGATTTGAGCTCTCCAAAAGATCAGCATTATGAGAAATCCCACTGGAAAGGAGGTTACATGGCTACGGTCCGCAAAACACTTTGATATCATGCTAATTATAAATTATTCATGTGTTTACCTTATTTTCCAAATTCTGGCTGTGGAGAAGATTCGCAGATGTAGCTGGTGCTGATAAATTCATAACTCTGTCTCCTGGGTATTTCTGGTGGTTAATAAATATCCATCCAGGGCACTTGGTTCTCCGCTTAGGGAACCGTTGTTATTTTGAACCTTATTACCCAAGTCGCTTTTGTTGACAGTTTGGGTATGATCAGTTGTATATTGGAAATCAAAATACAAACATGAGTTTTACTGGAAATTTTTTCGACGGGGCCAGAGCTTGGTTTCATTTCATCTCTGGTGGTACAAAGGCCAAGTTCAATCTTCCACTTAAGACTCCAAATTCGTCTATGAGTTTCAGATTGCAAATGGTATTCTGCTGTCTATTCCATGCCTCAATTTCGATGTAAGCTTTACTTATTTGAGAGATAATAGAACATTGTATGCTCAAAACAAGGAAGCAAGTAGCACTAAAGTAGCTGGAATAGAAGAGTTTGACATTGAAGAAGTCTTATCAAGGGATGAAGACAATACTGCAATGGCCCCAATAGATCGACCTGTATCTCCCACTATTCCAACCTCTCCTCAATCAAAATCTTCTCCTAAGAAGATCTCTTACAAACGGAAGAGGTTAAGGCATCTCAGTGACTTGCCAATCATTCCACAAGATGCATTAGCTGAAACTGGCACAATAATACTTAGTGCACCCTTCGAAACTGTTGAAGAGGAACAAGAAGATGACGATGATGCGAATTTGATTCCTTACTCATCTAAAAACCGTCGGAGTCAAGGACCCAGTTTTCCCAGCGATCCTATCACAGAAGTTTCTTCTAAGCAATTGGGCTTCTTCCTATTGCTGTGTTTTCTTCAGAAAGATCACTTCAATTAGTGCAAGAAGAATCTGTTGCCTCTATTTCTCCAATAATTCAAGTTATGAGTGATGATGATGATGATGTCAGTGATGTCATTCGCTCTTCTACTCTTCTATCAGACCATGGTAAATATACATTTCTAATAGCATAAGAGAAGGCCAAGGTGTATGGTCCTGGAGAATCAAGTTCCCAACCTCAAGGTATATTCTAAACTTGGCCCATTTATATCACTTTTATTTCTTTTATCATCATTTAATCATTTCTCTCTTTTTCCTTTAGAAATGTTTCCTTTTACTCCAACTTCGGCATATGTACCTGAAGGCGATACTTCATTTGCTGATACTGAAGTTCAACCAGAAATTGCATCTGAAACTCTACAACTACTGACTCTATTGAAGTCACTGAGGTTACTGAAGTTGAGTCTGTTGAGCCTGCTGCGACTATTGAAGTTGAAGTTATGGCTACTAATGCTACTGAAGCTATTGTCTCAACTGGAATTACTTTAATAACTGAAGTCAGAACTGATGAAACTATTAAGACTACTATTCCTGCTGATCGCTGCTATTGGAGTTACTGGAGTTAGAACTTCTGAGGTTACTGTTCCTTTATCTCAGAATGTAGTATAGGTCATATCTACCCTAGGGATTGTCTCCATTACAACTACTTCTTCTTCACTGCTATCAGCAAGTTGTGCAGAAATTGATGCACTGGAAGATGACCTGCTCTATCATACAATTAGAGTCTTTTTTGATTTTCTGGATTGCTGTATCAATAAGATTCTGAAAAGAAATTCTTTCTCCTCAATTGCCAGTGTTCTTAATATTTATTTGGCTGGCATAGCAACTGTTGGTGGAGAAGAAAATGTCAATCCTTATAAACTTATGGTTGCCCAACTTTATAGCTATGATAATTCTTTATTGAAAATTCGCAATATTAATAAGTCAAAAATGGTGAAGACCACTTTTCAAAAGTTGATGGAGGAACAACTCAAGCTCTAAAAAGAAATCAAGGAAAAAGTTGATGCTTGTAAGGCCTGTGTTGAGAAGAATCAATCAGACAAACAACCTCTATATATTCAAATAGGGAATGTTACTTCAATTATTGAAGGCCATGATCAAGCTATTGTGAGAACTCAGGAAACTATTGCTAAAGCTCTGACTTTCCTTGAAAAGATTTCTAAGGAGCGAGAAGATTCAGAGAAGAATCTTGCTGATTTGTCTATGCAACTTGATAATGTGAACAAAATCATCTCGACTACTCAAGCTGAATTAGAGGCATTGAAATCTGAACCAACAAGCAATACAACTGTCAATGAAGAAGAGTTACGTAGACAAGATGCTATTCAAGCTTATGAAGCCATTCAGCTGGAAATAAGCGATGTAGAAGAAAAAATCAAGGTGCTCATGAATCACTGAATTGTAAATTTTTTTTCAAGGAGCTCTTGTATTCTCTCCTTTTTTTTGACAATGCAGACCCAGATTAATCTCATGGATGCAATCTTTCCTTCTAATTTTGTCCAATATAAACTTGCAACAAATTTTATTTGTCATCTCATTGAAACTTTGAGCCTAATTCTATGTAAATCTTATCATGATTTTGATGAATTGATGTATCAAACATGACTTTATGCTCAAAAATGTGAATCTGCATCTGGATCGCAAGTTCGCATATAACTGTAACCTTGCGTTAAAATCTGTGGGTTTACATATAAGTGTAACTCTGTGTTAAAATCTCCAGATTTACATATAAGTAGGCCTGCCCAGTGGGCCATGACGGGCACGGACCGTGCCTGGCACGGGCATGCCATGCCGGGCACGGCACATCCTGAAACTGGGACGTGCCGTGCCTCTAGCATGGCACGGCTGCCCAGGCTTAGGCCTGAGCTCGGCCGGCCGGGTCTGTGCCATCCTATGCCGGCCCGTTTTATTAAAAAATTATTAAGTAAGTTTAGGAGACTACTTAGCTTCATTTAATTGGATTTAACAAGAAGTAATAGCAGTAAATTTTTTTATTATATTTAATCTTATTACATTGATATAATTGCTCTATATCACTCTCAACTTGTTCTTAGTATTTTTTCTAAGAGATTTAAGAGTTAAAAATTACAAAAAAAATTAAAAAATACATGAAAATCCGAACAAATGTTGATACTTTTAATCATGATTTATCTTCTTTTGGTAAGGTTTCTACTACTATTTCATTAGCCAATCCTGCTTCCTTATCTTCTGTGTCATGCCAATCTTTCAAGCAGACACACATCTCTACTGTGTCCGACACCATTGAGACTCTTAACTCCGTGAGCACTCTAACACCTGTGCTAAAAGTAGACTCCGATACTACAGTAGATACCGGAGGGTTAGTAGATCAGGGGACATGTTGCGAAAAACCTCCTAACAGCTATTTTGACTGTTGAGGGAAAAAAATCTACAAATTAAAATTGCAAACAACCCCCAATGGCTATAAAAATAGCCGTTGGGGGGCTCTTTGCAAAAAAAATTTGCAAAACCCCCCCAAGGTCCCCCAATGGCTCTTGTGTTTTAAAAAGTAAATGTGCCGGGCCATACATGGCACGTGCCCCGCATGGCCCGGCACGGCCGCCCTCGGCTCGGGCACCCAAGCCGAGGCGGGCACTGCCCGGCTCACCCGAGCCGTGCCGGGCACATGCCCGGCAAGTGCCAAGCCAAGCGTGCTCAACGAGCTGCCCGACCTACTAAGCGGCTCTACATATAAGTATAACCTTGCATTAAAATCCACGGGTTTACATATATAGAATGATTTTTCATTAATTTGATTGACTTTTTTGGTGCAAAGAACTATGCGCTGCATACATCCATTAATGACAGAATTTTAATTAAAGATCTCAATTGAAGATCTCATTTCCTTTGGGCAGATACCGAAGCATCCCATGCAATAATAATAAATTTTATTGAGATTCGAGTCAAAGATCTCAATAAAAAATCTTGCCAATAAAATCTCTTAGCTGAAGATTTCAATCATGAAATCCTCTATATAAAGCGCCCAACCTTTCTCCCAAAAATCTATCCTGACTTTAAAAAAAAAAAAAAATCTTCTCTTCTTTTCTAATGTTCCTCCCTAAAGCCAATTCTATCATGGAGTTCTGTGCTTCTTCCTTTTTCTTTGATCAAGGCAATGGACTGGTTAGCATGTCACAAGGCCCCCAAATGATGTCGACCTATTTGTGCCTAGTTTTCCGCCAGGTTTGTTGGAGAAGGAATATCTTATTGAAAAGATCCTTATAATCATAATAATTTTCCTTAACTACGGTAAGTTTTCTCATTATGAACATAAATCAGGTATTTTCTTTTATGTTTCTTAACGAGATTTTGGATCTATTACAGAATATAACCGTAGTCATTTTTCTTAACAATGACCCACATCCGTCTGGTTCTCAAAATTTTTCAATATCATTGGAGAACCAGAAAATCTCATGTACTTTTCATGAGATAAAAAAATTCAGGTGTGTCGCGTTGTTTATTTCCTGCCTAGCATCCTTTAAAGTAAGGATGGTAAATGATTATCGGCAACCCCCAATTTTAGCAGTTTCGCAAGTTATATACTTGGAAACATGCATTTGGTACACCCAATTTTGAACTAATCAAGCCACCGGCAATATTTATCATAACTAAGAAACAAACTTGGAAGTTTTCAACCATCGGCAGGAGGAGGCTACAGAAGTAAGATTTTGCCTTTACTTATAAAGCCATCATATTTGGGATAATAGATGTTGCTGAAAAAAAATTAATGTTCTCTTGACTCAATGATTTGTACTTTATTTCCATTAATTGTATGATATCAAGGAACTCTTTATAATATTTATTTGGAAATGAATAAAAATTTTATTTCAAGAATTTTGTTATCATTCATTCAGAGATAATTGTTAACTTGATTTTGATCATCATAGATAACTGTTAATTTGTTGAACATTTTGATTCTACAGAATATTGTTCAGAGATAATTATTAACTTGACAATATAAAGTCATTATTCAAATGCTCAAAATAGATTTTGCTGCGAATGAATAAACTTCTTTAATCAGGATAGAAGTAATTAATAACTTTCCTAATTAAGTTAAAATCTGCACTATTCAGTGACTGATAATATAACAGTTTCTGAATTGTCAGAGACAATCTTTAACTTAGCAAATTTGGAGGAAAAGAAAAAGAACGTGACTTTATAAAATTTCCGTTTTTACCAGAGTTAATTTTTAACTTAGCAAATTTAGAAGAAAGAAAAGTTTGTTTGCCAGAGATAATTTTTAACTTAACAAATTTGAAGGAAAAGAAACTCTGTTTGCCAGAGGTAATTTTTAGCTTAGCATATTTGGAGGAAAATAAATTTTATTTGTCAGAGATAATTTTTAACTTAGCAGATTTGGAGGAAAATAAATTTTATTTGCCAGAGATAATTTTTAACTTAGCAGATTTGGAGGAAAATAAATTTTATTTGCCAGAGATAATTTTTAACTTAGCAGATTTGGAAGAAAAGAAAAAGAACGCGACTTTACAAAATTCGCTCATTTTAGGAAACTCTGATTCCAGAATCATGAATCTCAAAAAAGAACGAGTTCGCAGGATTTTTAGCTTTTTAATTGAAAACTAAGAATAATATTTCTTCATAAATTTCTCATTGATTGGCACATTATTTTATCACCATTTAATTTTGCTAAATGATATGCACCATTAGAATAAATTGTATCAATAACGAAAGGTTCTTCCCACTTTGATTGGAATTTTGCTTGGGATTTTTGATTGGTTATGATTGGTCTTCTTATTGAAAGAACCATATTTTTTTCTTGAAAGTTCTCTGTCTAACCATTTTATTAAAGGTTTCGGAGATTCGCACTTGGTAAAGTTCAATCCTTTGCTGAGCTGCCAAGTGCTTATCATCAAGAACTTCTAACTCCAGAAGTCTTTATTGATGTCTTTCTTCCTGTGTCATTTTGGTTACTACTATGACTCTTAACGACGAAATTTGAATTTCCAAAGGTAATACTACTTTAGATCTGTACATCAAAGAAAATGGCGTAGCGTTTGTATGAATTCTTACAGTAGTTCGATAAGCCCAAAGGTATTCTCCAAGCTTTTCATCCCAATCTCGTTGGTTGGATAAAATGAACTTTTTAAGAAACTTCACAATAGTTTTATTGAAATCCTCTGCCAAACCTTTGGCCGTTGGATAGTATGGAGACGAAACTATACTTTCAATTCGATATTTGTTGCAAAACCTAAAGAATAACTAACTCAAAAACTAAGGTTCGTTGTCATGAATGATTCTTCTAGGTACTCCAAAGCGGTATATAACATGATGTTTGATGAATTTAATCACATCTAAAGATTTTACTTCAGTTAAAGCAACAATTTCAGTCCATTTTGAGAAGTAATCTGTTATAGCCAATATAAATCGATGACTCCTTGTTGAAGGCGGGAAGATTAATCCAATAATGTCCATTCTCCATTGTTCAAATGACCATGATGTAGTTGTTGGGTGGAGATGCTCCGGAGCTTGATGTATGAAGTCTGCATATATCTGACAGGCTCTATATTTTTTTTAGCATAAATGACTGTATCTGTCACCATTTTGGGCCAATAATAACCCATTCTTCGGAGTCTATCCCAGAGTTTTGGTCCTGATGTGCTCCATAAATGCCATTTTGAGCTTCTTCAAGTGCTTCTTAAGTTTCTTTATTAGAAAGACAACGAAGTAAAATTCTATCATAAGATTTTCTATATAATATCTGTAATTCGGCATTATAATAGAATCAAATAGTTTTTTTCTAATTGCTGCTACTTCTTTAGGATCTTCTAGTAATATTTCATAAAGAACATAATCTATGTAAGGAAATCGCCAGTCTCTTGGTTCAAGATTAGACTCAAGAGTATGTACTTCATCTACTTCTTGTTTCTTATCTAAATTCAGTTCCACCTCAAGCTCATATTTTGGGCAAAACAGTTTACTTTCCACTGTTACATGTTTGTTAGCATTTCTGGGTAATGCTAAAGTAGTAGCCAAGAAAGCTGGTGCATCTACATAATCGTTCTGGTGATGCAGTACATGACTGATATAGAAACCATTAAAACTATTAACAACTTTTATTACTGCGTAGTAAAATAGTAATAAATCTTCATTTCCGACTTTATATTCTTCTCTAACTTGGTTTATAACAAGTTGGGAATCTCCATATGCTTCTAAATACTTCACCTCCAACTGTTTGGCTATTTTTAAGCCAACCATTAAGGCATTGCATTCAACAATATTATTGGAGCATGAACTTGTCAATGAGTATGCTCTAGGAATAATATAGTTATTGGGAGAAACAAAAATAATCCCTACTCTTGCTACCATCTTTCCTTAAGATCCCATCCTAGAAGCGCCATCAAAGAAAAGTTGTCATCGCCATTAAAGAAAAGTTGTCATACTTCTTCTTCAATAACATTTACTTCAATAGTTTCTTATTGAATATCCTTTTTAAGAATTATATTTCCTTCACCTCCTTCACCAGGATATGTTCATACAGTTTTGAAGATGCTAGAATCGGGTGTTCAGCTAAGAAATCAGCTATAGCTTGTCCTTTGATTGATTTTTTGAAATTAAATGCATATCACATTGTGACATTAGAATGACCCAATTAGATAATCTGAAATTTAATGACCCAGACTTGGTCATTAATATTCTTAAGGGATTAACTCTTGATATAACGTGGATTGTTTGTCCCACTAAATAGTGTCATATTTTCTGTACTGCAAACACTAAAGCTAGATATTCTTTTTCCACTGGATTATATCGATGTTCAGCTCCAATCATCATTCTACTGAAATAATAAATAACTTGTTCATACTGTAATTCATTCTTTTGCACCAATAAAGCTCCCAAGGAATGATCCATAGCTCTCACATATAACAGGAAAGGTATCCCTAAAACTAGCGCTATAAGAATAAATGGTTTGATGCGATATTTCTTGATTTCTTCAAATGCTTTCTGGCATGTATCATCCCAAATGAATGATACTCATTTCTTCATCAACCGTGTAAAAGGTTGGCATTTCCCAGATAAATTTGATATGAATATGTGAATGTATGCCAGCTTACCCTGCAATCCTCTCAATTCTTTGAGATTTTTAAGTGGCGGCGTATCTTGGATTGCTTTGATTTTGTCTGGATCAAGAAGAATTCCCTAGAAAGTAACTACAAAGCCAAGAATTTTTTCACTAGAAACCCCCAAAAAGATTTAGTAGGATTCATCTTAAGCTAATATTTCTGCATGATATCGAACATGGTTCTCAAATCACGACGATGATCATTCTTGTTCTTACTTTTAATTGTCAGATCATCTACATAACATTCCACTGTTTTTCATAGATATTCTTGGAATATCATGTTCATGGCACATTTATATGTAGCATCAGTATTTTTCAGACCAAATGACATGACTGTATAACAGTATACTTCAAGTCGCATTCTGAAAGATGCATACTTCTCATCATTAAGGTACATCTTAATTTGGTTATATCCTGAATATCCATCCATAAATGACATCATTTCATAGTCACAAGTATTGTCAATCATGATGTCTGTAATAGGTAAAGGAAATCCATCCTTCGAGCATGCTTAATTCAAATCACTAAAATCAATGCAGACCCTAATCATTCCATCCTTTTTTAATTACGGGGACTATATTCGCGACCCAGTCTGGATATTGTTCTACACGAATGAAGCCTAATTCAATTAACTTTTTTGATTTCAGATTCAATTGCCTCCATAATTTCAGGACGGAAACTTCATTGTTGTTGTTTTACTGGCTTTACATCAGGTCAAATATTTAATTTATGAACCATGATTTTTAGGTCGAGTCCTAGCACATCTTCATAATTCCAGGTGAAAACATCAATGTACTCTCGAATGAGAGAGATCATTTCTTCTATTTCTTCCAAAGATAAATTTTTACTTATAAATATGGGTTTAGAGTTAGTTTCATCACCCATATTTATTTAAATCACTTTATCTTCAGTTGGAGGTTCTCTTTGTTCAAATTGGATTTCCCACTTCATATTGAGGTGTTTTGCCCAAGGATTATCTTTGGTTAGTGATAATTCATTATCTTCTTCTTTATTGTCTATAGAGACCATATTAATGGAGACTTCTTAAAAAACAACACCAATGCTTACATCTGAATCCAAACATGATGATTCTCTCAAATGAGTTCGCTGCCTTTCTTCAAATTTCATATCCGAAAGATCTTCAGGAGTGGTAATATATCCTAACTCTCTGCCAGTTTTATCGTAATAGTCGGGCATCTTTCCTTTCGGAACAAAAAGTTGAGCGATTACTTTCCTCTATTTTTCAAAATTTAACTCCCTATTTTTGGCTAGGTTATATCGCATTTTTCTCATTAACTTATGGAAATTTTCATCATAATGGAAGAACTAGGGATTTTCCTATTTTTCCTCAAAATCTAAATGTTTTCCTTTATTCTTGTTATTTGCTTTTCCAAATATCATAGGTTTTTGATTTTTATTCTTAGGAGGAAATTCAAAAATAGTTTCATTTGCATCTCCATTGTCATGACTTTGTATGTAAAAGGATGATTGAATGGGTGCTTGAAATGAAGCTAAAGAATATATTTTATCTAGATGATCACTAACCACATCAGTACTAGTATTGAGGGTTTAGAATCAACACTAGAAGAATAAACAAACTCTATATATTTATTAATTATCCAATCACCATTAGAATTGGCAGTGTCATTTACATGAAGGCCTTCAAGGCTTATTACAATGGGATCTATTTTCCAGATTTCATAATCGAATTTCGAATTTTCAGATTCTAATTCAGTGTCAGCTTCATTGCCGCTATCAGACTTTACTCTTCCGAAGCAGGTTGTTTGGCTGCATCAAATGTATCTTGGTATAACAATGCATCAGTAAAGTAGTTTTCTACTCATTTAAAGGGTTGTTTTTCTTCTACCAGGGTCTTCATATTCCCATCTTTGTCTACATATTTCATGCATTGATGAAGTGTAGAAGGAACGATGAGGTTGATATGAATCCACGGTCTTCCGAGTAGAAGATTATAAGACGTGTCAGCATCTATTACATAGCATGTGACCTCCATCTTCAAATCTCCAATATGATATTTCAATTTTATTTTGCCAAGTGGTTTGCTACCATTAGCATTGAACCCGAAAATAGTTGTCGATACTAACATGCTCATTGGGATCCCAAGATATCGCAACATTCTTCTTGGCATAACACTTAGAGCAGATCCAGGATCAACTTGGATTCGGTCAATCTCTGATGACCTTATGTATCCTTTGTAATACAAAGGACAATGATGCTTATTATTTTTTACTTGCATGTCTTCTGGCGAAAAAATTATGTAAGAAATATTTTTAGAAGTTTGATGGCATACTGTACAAATTTCTTCTTCTTCAGATGTTTTTTGAATTTGAGCCAAGAATACTTAAGAATCTTGCAGAGCTCTCTTAAAACTTCTCTAGTTTGCCTAGAGACTTTAGGAGCTTATACAAAGTAATTCTTGTAAGACTATTAGCCAATTGCGCTATTACATCAAATTTAAAAAGTTTCTTAGAACTTTCCGCAGGCTCTTTATCTTTCCTTTTAAGAGCTTTATCAAATTTAAGCTTTTTTGGCTTATTATTTTTTGGAGATAACTGAGGTTCTGCTAATTGATCATAATTGTTTAAGTATTCTTTGTCTGAATGAGTTCCAAAAGGTTTTGGTTGATCCGTGTTAACTGCTAAATAATCTTTTGGCTCTTCTTCTGTTGAGTCTGATAGCGAGAAAATTTCTGCATTATCTTCAAGAATTGCAGTAACAACATTGGAAGTAAAAATCTTCCCTTTTAATTTCTTCTTTGATAAATTTGAAATCCATTGCTCATCTTCAAGGAGATCTGGATGTACTCATGTTATCTCTCCTTTTGAGGTTGCAAAAGGATGTAATCCTTTCTTATATTGCTGATGAGAATCATAATTCACAATTCTCATTGTGCCTTAGGGAATGGACTGAACTCCATCTTGAACAATCAACTCTATCCATTCTGGTACTTTTCCAAATCTGATAGTTACCATATTCGCGGTTACTCTCTTCTGATCTTCTCATAATTTGATGAACTTAGCATCCACCAGAGCCTTAATCTTATCCTTAAGGATAAAATAATTTTAAGTGGGATGATTAATGATCCTATGATATACACAATAATTAAAATCATTACCATTCCCAATTTCTTCAAGCTGCTTGGATTCTGGTAGCTTTAGTATATTCTTTGTCATGAGTAGATTGAAGATAGTGTTAGTATGCTCATCTTTAAAAGAATATTGCTTCTGAGGGAACTACGATTGTGAAGGATTCTTTGGAAAAGACTTTGCAGAATTTTGTGTATCAGTCGCCATTGTCTCTTTCCCTTTGTGTTCCTTAGGTCGAGAAGACTGGTGCGATCTAGAATTATTATTTTGCATTGGTTTCTCTCCTTTTTCTTCTTCTTCAAGTCTTTATGTAATTTCTTCAGTTTTTTCAGCTTGTAGTGAAAAATCTTTCTAAGTAGAAGACTTTATAGCCCCCATTATAGTAAGAACTTTGGTGGAAAAATTGTGTCGGCAAGTTTCTACCAATATTTTCTCTGGCATCCCATGCAGACATTTTAGAGAATCGTTTCTAAATCTTTTTATAAAATCTCGAGCTGATTCTCCTTTCTTTTGCTTTGTGGCCAAGAGTGTTGTCATTGAAACTTCCACATTATCTTCATAAAACCTTATTAAAAAGGCTTTTTCAATGCCATTCTACAAATTGATAGTTTCTGATTTCAATCTTCGAAACAATTCAAATGCGAGACCTGTTAAGGTACAAACAAAGACTTGTATAATGATTAGGTCATTTCTAGTTAAATGTCCCGTCTGCGACTTGAAATAGTAAAGATGCTGATTTGGCGACTCTTTGCCATTGAATGATTTGAGTTTCAATGGTTTGTAGTTCTCTAGAAATGGTATACTTTCCCATTCTATTGGATATGGTTTTATAACCCCTAGCTCTTGCAAATCATTCTTATGCATGAGAGCATCAAGTTGATTTCGAAAACTCTCCATCCAAGCAGTGTTTGCATTTGCTTCTTGATTCGGATCTCTTTCTTGATGATGGGAGTGTACAGAGCAATTATCTTCTTCTTCACGACGATCCTCATTATATTCATTCTCATCCCTAGGAGGAATGCGAGATGATTCTTCTGGATTCTTCCCTTTGTCATTTCTTGGATTGCGTAAAGCTTTGGAAGAAGATTCTCCTTTATCATTTTTTCTTTCTTTTTCCAAGTCCAACAAGATATAAAGTATATCTCTGATTTCATTGATAGTATTTTGCTGTTGATGAATGATCTTATCATGTTTACAATTCTCCTCATGAATTCTTCTAGAGTATTTTCCCCCATATAAACGGATATGGAGTCTTCAAAGAATGAGTACGATGTCTGAGACTCAGCCACAGCTGAATTTACTATGTCTTCTTCATCAAAAGAGACTCTATTTGTCTGTAGTCTAATGGCGCTGTTACTCCTTTCCTAAGTCGGGTGTTCTAAAACACCCCACATCTCACTGAATACACTCTTCAAACCTGAAGAATATTTAAAATCAGAGGAATATTTTTCAGGGAATTTCTTTGTTTTCTTTTTCTTTTTCTTCCCGAAACTTATAATATTAGATGATACTTCGAGAAATTCAGGCTTAGAAAATTCTTGTTTGTTACGTCGTCTCCTTTTTTATGGTTGAGATGAAAACATCGTAAGTTGGTTAAAAACTGATTGTTTAGGAGGGGCCACCACACATTGTAATGCGATAGCATTGCATTGATTAACTGCTTATAATGATAATGAGACATTTGGGATTTTTCTCTCTTTTTGTTGAGAAATTCCCTGAGGCCTCTTGTATCGGAGCTCATTATTTTGCTAATGGAGGTGCCATTGCCTCCAAATGATATCTTCAGGATGAGAGTTTCTAACCCTTTGAAAATTTATGAGCAAATTTTACTTTAGCCATAGTAGTGGATGGGTGAATTTCTGAAACACGAGCTTTAAAGGCTGGTTCTTCTTTAGAAATGCGTTTTTGAAAACTGCACTTTTCTGTTAGCACATGAATTTGTGGTTCACATCTATTTGCAAAAATGCGATCTTGAACATCACGTTTATCTATCGAGGCATGAGTGTTGGGTCCTCGCCTGGTTTGTGGAACGCAAATGTAAACTCCACGTTTATAATTATAAATAAATTTGGTGGGTGTACGATATTTTTTGTAAGAAACACGAGTAAACCTATCTGCATCATGATTTTTTTGTCTTCTGGAGTCATCACTTCGCTCTTTGGTTTCCATACTTGAACTGTACGTCCTCGCGACTGTGGTTCAACAGGCTCTTGTTGCTTAATGGTTCTAAGGAAAGTGCGAGCCCTGCTTCTTCGTAAGGTCCTTCTCATCGTGCGGGTAAGAGAAACTTTGTTTTTTGAGTTATGTTTTTTACAATAAGAAAATGGTCATTTTCTCTTGTTATTATGGGGATTCTGATCCATTTTCTCGAGAAGATCCTCATGGGTCTTGGTTGGAACAAACCCTGAGTCTTGTGATGGTGAAAGATATGATTCTCCCTTGAGACCAGAGTGATCTAAGGAGTCTTTTGATTGAACTCCTGTCTTTGAAATATCTTTAGAGGCTGAGTTGTTAGAAATCTTATGACATTTTCATAAGGAATTAGGGCTTTTGGAGCCAGAGGAGAGGAATTCTTTATATTTCTCCTGATCGAATTCAATAATGAGTGATTTGACCATGTTGCCAACTGAAATATTATCAGATTGAGTTACAACCTTATCATCAGTGGTGATAGGCTTTCCCAGCGAAGTCGCCAATCTTCTTTTTGACATAAAATTGTAAATGATTCTTTATTGAGCTTTTTCAATGAAAGATTACAATTTCAACGGTTTTCCATTTAAAGAAGATGAAAAAAAAAAATCTAATTCTCTCTTTTTTTAAAACTAGTTTCTAGAGTAGTTGTGGAGGATGATCCTGCTCTCCGTTGACACTCTGTATAAAATTTTAGTTGGCGAAGATTTTGAGCTTTTGATAGTACCAACACTTAAACTTAAATAGCTCTTTTTTTATACTGATCTCCCGATACATTTTTCCACTTAAGCTTCTGCTATTTATAGAAATTTAGAGACTTTTGAGTTAATGTAACTATTCAACTGTTGATCTCCATGATCTGAGAATTAATTTCTAGCATTTTCATATGGTGGATTTGTATTAAATCTCTAGAATTTGTAACCGACGTCTTTAATCTTGTGGAACGTAACTGAAAAGCAAAACGTGAATCTCAATGTTTAGATACACATTTTCTTTAAACCACAATCGGAATGTGAATCTCAAACTTTAAATTCACAGTTTTTTCAGACTTCCACTAGGTTGCAAATCTCAAACTTTAGATTCACAGCTTCGGTGTGATTACAACTGGAACACGGATCTCAAACTTTACATTCGTGGCTCCTTTGAATTATAACTGAAACTCAGATCTTAGACTTTAGATTTGCGATTCCTTCGGACTGCAACTGAAATGCAAATCTCAAACTTTAGATTTGCGGCTTTGTTGGACTGCAAATCTCAAACTTTAAATTCGTGGTTTTGTTGGACTGCGAATCTCAAACTTTAAATTCGCTGCTTTGTTGTGATGATATATTCGTTGTTTGCATAATACACTTGGGCGAGATGATAAGTCCCTGCAGGGCCCACTCTAGAGAAAGAGATTTACACTTCAGCTTCATTCACGAATCAAAGATCGTGTCTCATCTTTTATGGAAAATAAAATACAGTTCTGTGAAAGCCACTTCTTATTTCTTTTGTAGTTTATATGTAATGAAAGATGATTCTCAATAAAAGCAAATTTTTGCCAACATATGTCATAGACCCACATGCTGAAAAGATGTAGGACCAGTTGGAAGCCCTGATGCACAGAAAGAACCTTCAAGAAGTCGGAGTTACTAGACCATACACAATAAAGTGGGAATCAACTCCTTTTCCGAAAAAATACAAGTCTTTAAAGCTAGAATCTTTCGATGGAAAAGGTTCTCCCAACCAACACGTATACTACTTTTTGTCACAAATGGATCACCTCATGAGGAATGATCCTATAATGACTAAGGTTTTGGCAAGTACTTTCAAAGGGTCTGCATTTACAAGGTTTATGCAGTTGCCCCCGAAAACTATTAAATCACGGTCCAATGTAGAGAAGGAATTCCTGTGCTGCTTCTTCAAAGATGATACAGATATCTTGGTCCATACTCTGTTGGCAAATAAACAAAATGAGGATGAGACTGTTAAAAGTTTTATGGAACTTTTTCGAGAAATGTCACTACGATATCTACATGGCATATCGCAAGAAACGCTGGTTGAAATATATAAGCTAAATTTCGAGACTAATGTCCTCATTAAGATGGGAGTGGAAGATTCCAAATCGTGGAAAGATATGGTCAAACAAGGATAGAAAGAGAAGGATATAATCCGGCATATTGATGAAAATTATACTTAGAGGAAAGTATCCATGAACCGGCCACATCCACAATCACCCCGCCCTTAGGGTAAGGAGGCGATAACTACTAGACCTACTATAAGTCAAAAGCCACAAAATAACTAGGATTCCTTGAGACTACAGTGGACATATGATTTCAAAGATGAACATGCGGTCACATTCTTTCATCTACTGAATGAAAGGGGATGCTCAAATTGCCTGAAAATCATAAGTCAGAGGAAGCTAGAAAAACAAATGATCCCAAGTATTGCCTCTATCATTAAAATATTAGGATTAGACTAAGAATTGTTATGTTTTCAAGCATAAAATCCAGGCGCTCATTGATGCGAGGTGATACAGTTGAGATCGGAACAGAAAAAGGTGTTTGCAAATGCAGTTACAATTATTATGGGATCTTCGGAAATTCCAACAAGTGTGACTCCAATCCCTCTGAAAAACTAATAGTAAAGAAGTTTGACCAGCATAGTTTGAAGGAAAAAGAACTCTCCCCAATCTCTATCAGAAAGGAGAGATTACCTGGGTACACCTAGACCTGCTAAAAGATGAGCAATGGACCTCTCAAACCAATTCAAAGAAAACCAAGGAGACAACTCAGACATCTAACATAATATCTGTCCTTGGTGAAAAAGACTAGTCTGGCACCACTTCACTCACCAACTCAGAAGTCGAGACAACGACGATGGCCACTCATCCAAATAAGGTAGAGCCCTCAAGAACTTGGTCTGGAAAGAACTAGCTTAAAGATTAATCAAAAGTCGGGCCAAGCAAATCTGCAGAAGCACCTGAAGTGCCGCCTGCTAAGCAGAAAGAACTTTGCTACTAAAAGAATTCAAAGAAGGATAGTGAGGCAACATGGGTACCATTTCGATTCGATGTGTTAGCCAACATCCCTACTCAAATCACTCTCTACAAGATCCTACAACTGTCAAAGACAATGAGAGTTGCCCTAAGAGAAGCCTTAGCAGATTCAGAGACTTTTCTTGTACAAATCGCAGAACCATTTGCTGATGAAGAAGATCCTTGCCCAAGCCGCCACCAAACAACAAGGAAAATCTCGTATATAATATTCTCATCCAAAGATATGCAGGTGAAGAATTTGGAACACAACAAACCTCTATATTATTCGGGATATATTGCTTTAGCCAAGGTAAGCCGAATCTAAATTGATAGTGGTTCTGCATTAAGCATCATCCCTCGAAAGTTGATGCAATTCCTTGGCATCTCTACTAGTCGGCGGACCACCACTAACACCAATATTTATGGATTTAATACAAATGTTAGCTATCCTTTGGGGAAAGTAGGACTTTGATGCCAAATTACAAACTTGAGTTAGAGGTCACGTGTTACGTCATTGATGCTGACACATCATATAAAATTTTGCTTGGATGCCCATAGATCCATGCCTATATGGTGGTAACATTAACACTGCATCAATGCATGAAGTACATTGATGAAAAAGGGAAAGTTCACATATTGATAGTAGAAAAGCAACCATTCAAGAGGTTGAAGAATTACTTCACAATGCCATATTATACCAAAATGCCCATGAAACTTTTGAGGAGCTGACAGTGGCAATGAGGCTGATTCAGACCCGAGCCCAACGAGGATGATGATTTTGAGATTGAACTAAATCCATTTGTAATTAGTTTAGATAACATGAATGTGCTTAGTACCACCGATGAGATAGGCAAATGGGCCATTAATGACAACATAGGATTTGCTTACTCGCTTGCTATTGCTTCGAATTATGTACCCTCCTGCACGAGTATAGAGGTAGATAACTTATCTAAGTTAGAGACGTTGGTGACGTTTCACTTACCAATACAGTCATCATTCACTGCACAGTCAAAAATAGCTGACCCAAAAGGCACTATTTTTGAAGTGTCTCCTCAAAGATCAGACCAACATCTCATAATATTTGGAAGAGTTGAGTTTCGGCCCAATCCAAACCAAGGTGATAACAGCGATAGCCAAATATCACCATAGTTCGAAATTTATGAACCAAATTCTTATCAAATAATGAGAAAGATGGGTTATGATCTAACTATTTGGCAAGGTTTAAACTTTGAAAAGAAGGAGGAATCTTCTACGCTCATTTGTACCAAAGGGAAAGAATCCTGATTACTACCACAAAACCCACAGGGGATGTTATGCCCTCAGAAGTAGAATGGGAACAACCAACTAGTTTAGAAGGGAACAAGGACACAATAAATTTAGATTCAGGCATAAGTATTGGAGCAATATTCCAAGCTCCTGTATCGAACACGACTTCTACAACTTTTTATGAAGGGGAAGAGGATCCACCTCTCTCACTGGAGGATCCATGGGTCTAATAGATAGAAGTCCAATGGGACGTGCAGTTTGAGCAACGAGAACCAGCACATCCCCCTAAGTAGGCACGTCACCTTGAGAAGGTGCTGTAGGCGCCACCCCGATAATATCATCATCATCACCACCAGTGGAGAGAAACTCATCCATACCTCGTATTCGAACAACTTTGGAACCTCTTCTTTAAGAATCGAACGCCTCGATTTTCTTCATGCATGAGTGGTTGATCAAAAAGGAGGCAGCTATGGTATTTGCACTATAGTACCAAGAGTAGAATCTAAGAGACATGAAAATATTGGGAGTCTTCTAAGGAAGGGCAAAGTGAGCTCCTGTGCAGTCATCAGAGAAGTGATACCGTTCTCTAGTACTCTCGAACAAATTATCTCGAAACTGCAACAAAGTGTTGGGATTGCCAACATAAAGTTGTGAATATCCAAACTGATGTGCAAATCTGCTAAAAAAGAACAGTTCGAGGAAACAAATATACCCATGACGATACAACATATGCCCTTATTTGATATTAATCAACCACCAAGAATAGCCAGAAGAAAGGGTGGTGTAGCTATTAGGACTAGTGGAATCTTGAACTCTAGAGAAGTCAGGGAAGTAACGATAGATGTGATAGTTCTGGTGACTACGCACAGTCTTTCGAATTACGCACATGTAATTATTTCTCCAATCACATCCTTCGAGCCTTTGAATGAATAAACCCCGTTACTGTCTTCTGGGGCGAGTCATCAGGCTCGGGCAATATATCATGAATCATGTCATGAGATAAGTTAAATGTAACTCCACTCTGGGATTTGGAGTTAGCACCTCCATCTAAGATTCAGTACCTCAACTCTTCTTCTTCTTTTTTCCTCCTGGGCAAAACTCCATTGTAAGCTCCTAAAGGTCGTTCTGTAACTTGTAGACCATGGTGGGTAACAGTCCAAGGGGCCTTCCGTATGCAAGGAGAATAACTGGGTATGCTACCTCGATAGCTATGGAATCTTGAGCAACAGATGGGACAACACGCCACTTCAACCAGATCATGAGAAAGCCTGTTATCAATCTCCTATCAAAAATGGGTATCTAAGCTTGATAATAGAAACTTTGGAAACTCGTGCCTGCTTTGAATCCATCTTCATCTGATTTTGCTAAATATGAAGTGGCCCCTAAATTAATTATCCGAGCCTCAATAGCAGTATGGTTGATAGCATCCAATTTCGTAACAGCAACATTAGGATGATCAGCATTCTGAAAAAATAATTAGCCCATAGTTTTTTGCTAATATCTTAATGCCTTGTGCTAGAAACTTCCTGACAATATAGAAGTGACACATCAGTTCCTAGTACGTCTCGTATACCTGGGGATCCTGTTTTTTCATCCACCACAACTCCTCTGTCGTCGGAACTATCTCTTTATATGGCACCTCTCCCATCGACAGCAAAGAAACTTCAAATATTTCATGGAGAGCGAAGTCGAGTTCACCCATGGGAGTAAAGAAGGTTCCAGTCTTGGGGTTGTACATTTCCAAAATGCTGCACATGTGATAGGAACTATGTGAAAGACTATACTACACATTTCTAATAGTCCAATACAACCCAATATCCTTTAGAATCACTTCAAGGTTGGAGAGTACGAAGCTGATCATCCTGTTCCACCATATCCTATCGGTAGAATGAATCTATCCAGGAGTGCAAAAGTTATGGGAAGGATACTATCCTTTCAACCTCAAGAAGCCATTGAGAAATGTGCCGGCAAGCCGGGGAGATTCACCAAGAGGAAAATCCTTTCCTATTCGTCCCAAAAATAGACCAGTTAGATATCTATCAGGACCATCTTGATAAGGGCTCTAGCTGTCGAAACTACGAACGGAATGCCATCTTGGTTTTTGGTAAAACTCCACTCCATTTGGCGAGAGACAGAGATATTTTGAAGATAAGTAAAGGAGCAGCTCCTTGCCATCTACGGAATGAACATTCTCACATCTCCCATTTGGTGAAGCCACTTGCACTCATCATCAAACAGAGACTCCTCCGAGACTAGTATCAAGTCACACTTCTCAAGCTCTTATTTGTTTGCACCTTTGAGAGGGGCGTCATTCATAACTCCTTAAAATAGATAGACTACAACTGGATAGCCTATCTCTTCAATCATTGCTGCTTTCTAGAGTGAATGAGGGGATTAGTTTACAAAATCTAAGTTGAATTCTACCATCGGGACCCCCTCAGAAGCTGAAGTATGGTGCTTTATCAAAGAGGTTGTACAGTTCACTACCAAAGAGACAAAAAAAGAAGTTAGAAACTCATCAAATCTTTTGAAAATTTCTCTAAGTAGAGAAACACAAGGCTAAAATAACCTCGTACAAATGAAGCAAAATCAATCACGAGCTTGTTGCTTCGCGTAACTTTACACAAGACTATACAGCCTCGTATCAAAAAGCCCAAGGGCGGTTTTCTGCTGGCGGCGAATCCCAACACCATCGATGGCGAAAATAGGGTTTTAAACCCTAATTGATCCAAAAATTATGGCAAAAATCCTCCATTTAAGCCTCATATCACGTTTCTACTCAAGAAAGAGGAAGAAAACAAGATTTGAAAAGAATTTTTCCTCCAAGAATGGGGAGAATCTCACCTATGCCAGTGCCCTACGGTCGGGAAGACGAGGAGGTATTGCTCCGACTAACTACAACCTTCTTTGGTTCTGTTGATCGAAGAATCAGGCAAGAATTCGAAGAAAATTGATGGAATTTGAAGGAAATTCGAAGGAACACTTGAGGAGGAAGGACTTGTTTTTTCTTTAGAAACAATGAGAGGAAGAAGATGAATATTTAAAGAGGAAATGGTGCTTAATGAGGCTGAAATTTTGCAAGGCTGTTATGAGCCCTGCAAGGCTATTTGTTGCGCGAGGTCATTTTACGTGAGGCTATTCATTCTACAAGGCTATTAGCCTTGCAAAGCTAAATAGTTCTGCATACAAAAGAAGTTTGTTTGATGGAAACTTGAACAGCTAAAATGCAAAGTATTTCAAAGCTTGTTAGAAATTAACAAACAAGATTTTGAAAAATTTGGAGGGGGTATTGTTGGAGGGGGTATTGTAGGAGAAAAAAATTGGATTCAAGAAAAACTAAGCCATATGGGGCGTATAGCCTCGCGTACACGAGGCTAGCAGCCATGTGCGAGGCTAATAGCCCCGCATGAGATGATAGCCTTGTGAACGTGAGGCTAATTCAATTTTCAAAGAGGATTGCCATTCGACTTTTACTAGACTTGCAACTCCAATCATATCCAATTTTTTCGAATTGAATATTTTATATCCAACTGAAATATAAGCTCACAGATTAAATTGAGATGGAATTCCACCTTATCTCCTAAGAAAACTCCTAAAACTATAAATAAGGGTAAAGAGGGAAGTTTTTGAAATCTTTAGAGACCTTTGAATTGATTTTCTATATGAAGGCACGCCGGCCCGCTGCAAGAAGCTATTGGCCAGAATCTTTTTTCATTAATTTTTCATGTTCAAGACCAATCCAAGTATCAGATCATCAATGGAGTATGAGATCGATACTTCATAGCCATGTTGGAAACCCACATCTTTTGTAAAAAAGTCTGATAACTTATAAATCCTCTTGTTTGATTTTCCTTCACTTCTTTTATTGTACTTCGAGATTATTGTAATCACAAATCGATGGCAAAGGAAGGAAGCGCGCATTTTGCGAGAAACAATAATATGTGTAAATAAATATACATGCATATATATTATATCATTAGTCAGGTGGTATATGCACAAATATTACATGTATGCCTTACATGATTTATGAAAGGTCTGGACTCATTATTTACATGTAATAATAAGAGTGATTGAACATGTGTACGCATGTGTCATATTATATGTCAAGCTGGACATGTTTCGACATAACAGATATGCCTATATTGTTGTAATTCTGTGGATAGTTAGATTTCCAGGTCCTGTTTCAGTATGGTTAAAAATAAATTAGAGGACAACATATTGTATAATTATAGAGAACTCAATTATCTTTCAAAATCTTAAATGGTTTAATTGAGTTCTAGAGAAAAATTTATGGTTATTTTACTATGGACATGTTGTTGCAATGGATCTTGTATAATCATGACTTCCAGATTAGTTATAACCAAGATATAACTAAAATTAGAGCCTAGAATCAGCTCTAGATAATTCAATTAATTTTCTAATAAAACTTGAATGAGCTCAATTAGAATTCTGAAATAAAAGTTGTAGCCATTTTACCATAGACTTGCTACTGCAGAACTGTTAATTTGATGCAACATCAATTGATGAACTTTCAGGTTATTTTTGGCTAGGTAAATGACTGAATTGGAGTCCATTGCAGTTAGATGAATTGTATCTTATGAATCATTTTTCTAATGGTACCGGAATGAGGACAATCGGAGTTAAAATGCAAAAGGTTATGGACGTTTTAAAATGGATTGCTACATATGCCTGGGTAGCAATACAATATGTGTACATATGATATGTACAGTGTGACACTTGTAATAAAACTCAAGATACATGTAAGTTAGAGCATACATAATCTTGAAATTAGGTTAACACTACTTCTGATATCATATTTGAGGATATTTAATTAAGAAATCACAAATTTAAAGGATTTGAGAGTGTATTCTTACCTCTACTTGAAGCCAAAATAGAAATGAACCGTTATTGATACGATGCTCCTCAGAAGTAGTGAAATTTCCCAAGAATTTTACTAGAGAAAAAGGGCAAGTGATGGAGAATATTTTCTCACATTAGTAAAGAAGTTTAGAGGTGATCTGAAGATGCTAAACACAAAAACAATGTACATGCAACCATTTTACAAATTTTCGGTCCATTTATAGATTGATTATTTTGTGAATTATTTCAGAAAATTGGAGAAGGAATTATGGTTCGAGGTCTAAAAGAGAAAATGAAGAGGAACATGAGAGAAAGATACTAGAGTTTTTTAGATTTTTTTAAATTTATTTGATGGGTTAAATTACTGTTGGAAGATAGTTATTTTGTAATATTAAAAACTCTTAAACTTTATCTTAATTACAAAATTGCGATTATGTCAGATTTAATCCAAAATTGGTCAAGGATAGCTGCTGAACTTATGAAGGTAATTCTGAAGTTGTGAGATGGTTAAAATTGAAATTCTTAATTTAATTTAATTATTTTAATCTGGTATTTGTCCAAAATCGACCAATCCGAAATATTCAATAAAATATAAAAAATAAAAAATAACAAGATAATAGGTTCCCACTTTGCAGAATTTAAAATTGAAAACTAGATTAAAAAATACAACACAATTTACTTAGTATTTGCTCGTATCAGTATCTGGGCTGCCGAGCTAATATAGATAATACGGAGTAAATCGATACAAGAGTTTAAGAATTGGGGTTGTTACATATACTTAGGGTTTCTGCCATGTTATCACATATCTTGACCAGCTCGTCAGCATTTCATTTGGACCACCTTAGTGTGTTCACATGTTTTTTGAGTTGTGGGTGTACGAGAACTTTTCGTTTATGAGCCAAAATTAATTGAGGGTACTAGGATTTTTCTTGTTGTCATAGTGCTTCATAGCAAGTGTTGGATGATTGGCTTTGATATAGGGATCAACTGGAACTTAGACGATTTAGATGAGGAGGGTGTCCGTTGGCATCCATATAGAGGGTTTGCAGCTCTCAGCTATGAGACTGATATGACAGTCCGTGGTTGGCCATTTTTTCATCAAGATCTGCGGCTCCGTTGGTTTTGGATCATGTTCATCCTCACTTATTCAGTCAACTCATGAGATAGGAAGGGGGTCCATATCAAAGGGTCTCTAACGATCCACCCTCAAGATATCATTAGTCGCACCACTAGTCAGAGAAGAGATAAGCGTTGTGATCGAGGACAAGTCTCTTCTGTGACTGATAATGATGAGAGAATATGGCTGTGAGCCAGATCGATCATGTGGTCTAGTGACTATGATATTGCAATCGTTATCGCAATTGTTATATGAGCTATCTTTAGATGTAACCCGCTTTGAAGAGGAGAAGGTGAACAATAATAGTTGTCAGAGCCAAAGTTTTGTCAGACTTCTTATCAATATATATATATATATATATATATATATATATATATATATATATATATATATATATATATATATATATATATATATATATATATAAATTTGTCATTTATTAAAGAATACATATTCTAATAATTTATTATGTTAATAGCCTCCCAACTAGACTCATTGTTGATGATCTCTGACAAGTGAGTGTTTTGAATGCGGCATTAGGGGAGTCCACTGGTGGAGCAGCTCTCTTCACTGGATTGGCCTTGGAGTGTCTTGGACGGATCCAAGAGCTGGAGGGCTGGCTCCAGTAGTTCACCCAAGCTAGTCAGATCGGGATCTCATCATTTGGTCCTTCCCAAATAGAGACAGTATTGTGGGAGCAGGTTGTTGAGTTAGCGCGAGCAAGGGACAATGCGATGATAGAGCTATAGTTTTATCGTTTTAACAGTTTTGCTTTTGATCATCATGATGTAACTAGAGATGTAGTTGTGTAACACCCTGGTTTCAGTTGCTAACAAAGCAGAGAGTGCTACCGGGGGTCACACTCTAATTGACTAGGCCAAAATAAATAAAGATAAACCTTACAAGTATAAGATCTTGAAATAGTTATAAATACTGCCACAATCAGATAAATAAAAACAAAATATTTGAACTGAAATGATATGTTATATAGATGAAAATTTTATTAGATAAAGAGGCATATTGTTTGGATTATGTACAAGGCTTTATTACCAGGGAACTACTGGAAGAGAGGTAGGTGGGCAAACAAAGGGGCTAATAGATAATGAAGTGGCACAATTGGAGTAGAACCACTGACAAAGTACAACATCGACATCAGGAAACCAAGACCACTGAGCTCTATCATGATGGATCATGAAGGTTACAGATGAAAGATTAAGGAAAACTAGCAACATATATTAAAGATGTTCTAGGAAGAGCAAAGTAAATCTACACCTAAAGATTTAAGGTTGACCTAGGAAAGATAGATGGTGTAGAAGTTTTCGAAGGAACAGACTTTTATGGAGCATGACAAGATGGTATACCATAAAAATGTGATGTTGGTTATCGGTAAATGGGATTACTTTACAAAAGTCAAAGGATGCATATCAAATTTGACATATGCACATCAAGATCAGGGAGTAAGCAAGTTCGTAGTTGTTTTTTCTCAAATATTTGTAAGAATCTCAATAGTTGTCCTTATATGACAAGCACCACCACTCAACTCATCAAATATATTTTTATCTACCCTCTTAATGCAACTATTTTGGACTTTCTAATATTCTTTATGTATCATTTGATCTATAAAATGACTTATTTACCTTTCTAGCCTGCCCCGCCACTGCCACTTTATCTAATATATATTTAATTTTTGTATGTCCCTTTCTAATCCAAACATTTAGTTTTAAGAGTCTATGCAGGATTGCCACACTCTTAAATGATACTACATTCTAGGTTGATGTAACTATTTTTACCTATCCTCTTAGTTAAAAAAGAAATTTATTCTGCTTGTACTTGATCCACTTTTAGAACCACTTTTACAAGTGATCAAGTGAGAACTCTCTTCATAGTCAGATATTCATTAAGATCAAATCGTATGATAAAATAAAATCTAAAATCGACTTACATGCGCTATTTCTTTCACTAAAGCTAAATCATCAATGTATAATATCACACTTAATATGACTAGTTCTTACATGTCCATTGATATTCTATTGATATCATCACTTATAAAGAGCTTTATTTAATAGGAACTCTTTGCATTACAGATCATCTAGATCCTCCTCAATGATCTTGTTAGATTCATTAAGTCCTATTTGAGGTGCATATATACTAATAACATTAAAAATCTTCCTACTTATTTAACTAGTAAAATCATATCACTATATCTCCTAACCTCTACTATATCTCCAAGCAGTTATTTGTCTATGAACTACCCAATTAAGATTTATTTCTCTATCTGTATATCAAAATTTATAACTCCAAGACTTTTATAATTCTAACTTTCTCACCTACCTAGTAAGTCTCCTACATATACAAAATACTAAATCTCGTGGTTAAGGCATCAACTAATCAACATGTAAAAGAGCATATATTCATTAGCTAACTACTTTATTCTTACCTACTCATTAAGATGGAACTTTTACTCATTTGATGCCACATTTGAGCTCGTATGGTACGCTATTTCTAGGCAATGACTTACCAACATGTACCTACTTTTCATTACACTCAACTCCAATGTAGTGTATTACTCAGTAAGGAATGCCTCAAGAAATTTTTTTTTTTGGCTCATTTATTAATGTGCAACAATATTTTAAGCTAATTTTTATAGGTCTACCACAAACCTCCACTTTTTTCTTAGTTTGAGATATGAAGAAGGAGGATGAAAATTTCAAAACACAACATCACTGAAGTTTGAGGCAAGTTTAGAAGAACAATATGAAAACTTATAAATTAGTAATACCCATTGGATTCTTTAATATTTCGGAGAAGAAGTTTAAATCTTGGGTGTATGTGGTATTCCAGGATGGTTATGTGATGGGATCCATGAGAACCCCATTTGACATGTGATAATAATTTAAGAAGTTGGGTATACTTGCCACTGGACAAAGAGGAAATTACTAAGATTATTTCAACTCGATAGTTACTAGAGTACTAAAGCATACAACTAGGAGTCTATAACTAAAGACAACATAAGCATGGATTGTTGTTTTTTGGTAACTGAATAAAATATGTTGGTTAACTAGAAGAATTGTAATGCCTGTGTCCTAAGGTATGGATAGCATTTGATGGTGTGTCGAAAACAAGTACGTCAAGCCAAAAATACAAGCAAATAATATTTATGTACTACCGCATTCCCACGTACATATACATTAGAAGACTTATTAGCAAAAAAAAAAAAAAAAGGAAGAAATTTATCCAAACAAATGCTAATTCCAATGTTGGTGATAAGATCCATAGGAAGAGAATTTATTAAAACTTGTGACATAAAGTTTGAATAAGTGAACGAAGATATTTACAACTACAAATCTCAAAGGAATGAGCTAAAAGAAATCAATCTACTTTTAATAGTACTCCTAGCAAGACAAGTACTTACTATGTTTCTACTTGCTTCTTGAGCTAGAGTTTTAGCTGTGATGGGTCAACTTCTTCGTCAATTTGCACTTCAAGGGAGATTGGGCATGTCAACTTAGGAATATCATATACGACCTAGTATGTGCATCAAAAAAGAAAGGAAAAGAAAACATATAGGCATGTTATATATGTATGAAATCTCAAAGCAAATAATGTAAAAGGGTCTACTTATCAAATATAAGGACAATAGCGTGTCATGGATGAAAACAAAATATCAAAGCTTGAACTTATAATAAATAACAGGAAGAACCCCATTAATGTAACAATTGCTATTATAAAGAAATACTTGCATGTCAAGATATCAATTATTATTTTCTTTTTAATTTAGTTTGGAACTGTCCAAAGGTAGAGGTCGTAAATTGAGAAAATTCTATATATGTTCAGCACCACGACCGTAATTTCTGTTACTGTAATAGTTAGGTACTCTTGAAAGTATATTATATTTCATAACTATATACATATAGGGACTGATAATCACCCAAAATCTCCTAGATTAGGTCCCTAACTTTCGGTTTATAACCTAAATGATAGCCTCCTAAAATATCTGTGTGAATCCTCCGTTCAATCTCTTATAACCTCATTATCCTACTTGATTTCCTATGTATATAATTGAATACAAGTTAACATGTAAAATATAATATAGAAGTGTCTGCATATAGTGATTTTAATCATTCCTATCCAATGTGTCAAAAACATGAATTTCTAAACTAGTTATGGCCACATTGCATAATACTTTATGTCGGTAAAAGCAATCTTTAAAGAAGCTATACTTTCTTAATTGTGACTTTTTCTCAATTACTACATGATATAAAAAAGAATATGAAAGTGGAGACTGGCTATTAGATATTAGATAAGTGGAGACTAACTATAAAATAAAATATTAGGTAACATTTACATGCAAAATTTTAGCCAATATAAACACTACAAATGGACTGGCAACTACGAAAATATTTAGAAGGCAAAAACTTTCATGGCTATGCAAATTGACTTTCCCAAAATAGAAACTAAATAATGTCAATATAAATATTCAGAATTTCATAAGTCATATGAACTGAGCAAAACTAGTGGACAAAAGAACTATCACAAGTCTACTTATCTTAAATCAAATAAATAAATCTACCATAAACAAAGCAAGCAACTTTTTTTTTTCTATGATAACCATTGATCAAGTCATGTTAATGTAACATATATCAAATAAAACTCCCTGTAAACCTATTATCATAACTTACTCAAAGCTACGTCTAGAAAAATAAGCGTTCCAAAAGACTTTTTTAACATCAAAATTTTGTTTACGCAAGTACAAATGTTCTATGCTTATAGCTTAGTAAATAAGAAAATAATCATAATTAAGGAACCAATAAAAATAAAAGAAAATACAAAAAAATGTAAAAAAAATAATACCATGTATATTCATGATATAAGTTGACTTCTAAGAATTTATGACGAACTAGAAAATAAAAAACCATAAATAATAAAAAAGAGAAAAAGGAAATGAGTGAACCCCATATTAATGTTAATTCCTTTCTGAGAAAGGATTTATAACTTGCAAAACTCTAAGAAATGACATGACATATTTAATATTCTCTGACATTATGTTGGCCATTCTATTGAGATTTGAGAGATTTAGAACATCTAATAGTAAATCACATAAATTGATGTGCCAAGAAAATAATAATGTAATAAACTCATATGCATACAACGTTATTCTATTGCTGGAACTTATTCTACAAAGAAACTTATCAATTAGAAATGCAAATAGAAATCATAAAAATTAATTTACTCAATAATCTTGTAAGTTAATATGTAGTAAATGATATAATACATTTTACTGTTTAAAGGTGTAATGGTTGATTTAGGAATTACTGTTTTGTATTGGCCTATTATTATTCTCATTACTTGGGATGAAAGGCTTAGTTGTAGTTGTTTGTTGTATTGGCCTATTATTCTGCTAATGGCCATGATTGGATAAAAGTTGTATCTTTACAATGCTTAAATGGAGTTTTGGCTGGGGAGTTATCCCCATCCTTTTCTCAAAAAATAATAATAATAATAATAATGTGCCATAGTTCTAATTTAATTAACGAGTTCTAAATTTAATTACGATAAATTTAAAATTTCATTGTGAATTGGTAATTTGCATTATCAGAGATCTGAATCCAATCACAATGAAGGAGAAGAGATAGTGACCAAACTTGTATATGAATGAAAGTTTTTAGGAGTATAAGATTTGAGTCCTGTGTGAATTCAGCCTAAACCCAGCTAGTTTAGACCACTATGTTTGTACAGAAAAATCTTATACTTCTTCTTAATTGAACAATTATACAACATTTTTTTACAAGAAGAAAAGATAATTGTTTTGATATTTTTAAACTTATTTCTAAGAATCTGTACCAGTGAAAGTCGATCTTGTTTTTCGGTGAAGCTGCTTAAATTCTTTTGCTTTGAGGAATTTAGCTCAGAAAATGATCTCTCAAGCCAAACTAGGAGTCTAAAAAGTTTTTTATGATCAAGGTTGAAGAGAATTCTCTTTCTCATTATAGATTAAGAGGTCGTCTATATGAGCGCAAAGTTAGTCCTCCAGTGGTCTATTTATAGGTGTTTATGGGGTGTAATCTTCCCCATAAAATCCTCCTCAACGGAGTTTTAAATCCCAAAATAACTAGATATAATAAGCTTAACGCCTATGTTTTGATCCATGCAAAGCTGAAAGTGAGATGCGGGAAGGGCCCGGTGCAGCTACAACAGGATTTGAAAAAGGAACCATTGAGATTTGGAACCTTTTCTTTCAATGTTCCCCTTAGCTTAGATTTTTTCTACTTATTCTAGTGCTTTTCTTCTTTTTTGGTTGTTGTTATGGTTCGGCTATCCAACCTAGCGGAGAGACTAAATAATCTTACATTAATAAGTTGATGAATGAGCACAATGCAACAAAATGCGTGATAGATCTTTGAAACACTTTGAATCCTTTTGAGAATATTCAGTTTGATCTATATTATCAAGAAGGTCTATGTTCAGAGTCTATGGAACCATCCACATGGAGTGGTGTACTTACTTTCTATGCTGGAAAGGTTTGCTATATTGAACTTGTGAAAAAATTACAACAAAATTGGTTTTTGTTTACAGAAGAAAAGAAATGATTATTCCTTTTTGCTTTTATGCTATATATATATATATATATATATATATATATATATATATATATATATATATATATATGAGAAAATGGGAAATACATCGGCGGTGAAGGAGTTTCCTTCACCGCCCCTTAGGTGGCCCAATAAAATTATTACACGTGGTGTCATTTATTTGTTATCTTAAATGACGCCCCGTGTTATAATTTTATTGGGCCACCTAAGCAGCGGTGAAGGAACTCCCTTCACCGCCGGTGTATTTTCCGTTTCCTCTATATATATATATATATATATATATATATATATATATATATATATATATATATATATATATATATATATATATATATATATATATATATATATATATATATATATATATACACACACACACACATATAGGGCGATGGAGGTCAATCTTATTTTCGTTGATAATCCGAGCAACAAACTCTTCAAGTTGAAAACTTATGTAGTTCTAAAAGTAGTCTGAGGGCTCTTTAAAGCAATGAACTTTTTGAAAATTTAATGCACATATTATTAGCATAAGTACTCAAATACAGATACTCCAACCCCTTTATTTATACAGTTTTTGGAGCTTTTATTCTTGTGTAACTGACCAATTAAGAGACTTTTTAAAAGGGATTAATTCCATTAATTTAACCTTATAACTCTTGCTTTAAATCCATGAGATTTTTAACTAAAACACAGATCATAACTAATAATCCACGTTTAGCCTTTGTATCAATGCAAGTTGCTTCTATTAATCCATGCTTGGCTTCAGTTAATTTGTGTTTTGGATTTTAAACACAGATAGTTTCGATCAATTTGCATGCCTAGTCTCAAACGTGGATGGTTTCGGTTGATCTGCTTTTGAGTTTGAAATACAAATGACTTCAGTTGATCCACGTGTTAAGTTTTGAACATGGATGGTTTCAATTAATTTGCATTTTTGATTTCAAATGCAGATGGTTTCAATTGATCTGCAATCTAGGTTTCAAATACAGATGGCTGCAGTTAATCCATATTTTGTAGTTCAAATATAGATGGTTTCTATTGATTCGCATTTTGGGTTTCAAACGCGAATATCTTAGGTTGATCTACATTTTGGATTTCAAATGCAGATGGATCCGTTTGATCCATATTTTGAACTTTAAACACAAATTGTTTTGGTTGATTTGCATTTTTTTTTATTTAAGAAGGCAAAAGGGGTTCTTTTCTTCTTTAGGGAACTCTTCTTTTCAGCAAAAACTTTTCTTGCCAAAGAGCGTCTTTAAAGTTTTCAAAACTTCTTAGGCTTATGAAAACATTTTGAAATACTTTAGACCGTAATTCTAACTTTTTTTGAGGTTTATTTACTTGAAATGCAAATTAATGGTCTGCAATTTGCTATTGCTTCCACATGAATCGAAGCATCACTGCTTTAATTACAAAATCTCTTTGAGATTTGAGCCGAAGATTTCGGCTCTCAAAATCTTTATCATCGACCATCCTTTTTATCTGCTTGAAATTGCGGACTGATGACCCGCTTATTGCCACTACTTTCATGTGGATCAAAGTGCCCAATCTTGATAACAAAATATCATCGAGATTTGAGCCAGAGATATTGGCTGCCAGACCAAGGTCTTTCAAGAGTCATGTCATTCTGACTCTCAATTTTTCATCTTCAAGCTCTTAGTTTTCTCTTCAAGCTTTTAGCATCCTCAACAAGCATTTACTTTTGAAGTTCTCAGGTTTTTTCAAGCTTTAATCATGTTTAAGTGCACCACTTCATGTAGGGAAATTATATTTACACACGGAAATTTACTTTTCACGCACGATTTTAAAATTTGTCAATAATTACAAGTTTACCATTTATTTTTTGACTAAATTACCCTTTAAATCACAAATTAAGACTTTTTAAAATTTAGAACTATAACTCATCGTCTTCCTCCTCTGTTTTTTCTCTAAAACCTTTAAAAATATTTTTTAGTTGAATTTAATTTTTTTAAAAAATATATATCTCCCATAAACCCATTGATTTGATTTCTTAACTTCTTAAATTTTTTAAATTCATGTTTCCTGGAGAAATTTTAAATTCTTCGAATTCACTGTAACAAATAAAATTAGGATTTGAAGTTTTAGTTTGAGTTTTTTTATTCAAATAGAAAATTCCAATATGCAATTAGTGTCGGAGGACAAATCTAAGATATAATTTAAATTTATTCTTAATTTTTTATGTGTATTTGTTTACAATTTATTATTATTTATGATTCTTTTATAAGGGAGAAGTCGGCTGTTGGTTGGGTTTTAATACCCGACCAAGTAATTCTTTGGTCGGATATTAATACCCGACCAACATATTTTTAGTTTGGAAATTAATATCCGACTCGAAAAATTTGGGATCGGACGACATAAGGAGATAGAGAAAAGGAGGAGGGTTAAAATTGGAAAAAAAAAATTGGATGCATAGAGTAAATTGGTGACATTTCAAAATGGAAGTTTGGTATAAAGAACACTCAGAGCGTCAAAAGTAAATTGCAGTGTGTAAATAGAATTTCCCCTGGTCCATGGACAACTTCAGCCTCTTCTTCTAGTTTAAGAACCACAGATTTCTAGTAGGTTACCAAATTCTAATTCGTCTGGACAAGCGATTGGTCGCTAAGGACGTATCAGCTTAATTTTAATTAAATAATCACTTAACAAATTAATCTTTTGTTAATTTTCTAACTTCTTTGAAGTTTTAACAACAATGTGGATCATCTTTAGTTTCTCCCTAAAGTGCGGGTTTGTCTCTATAATTTGTAATTTAAGTTTAAAATGTGGATCTATCTTAATGATCGCATTATTTTGAGTTTAAAACGCAAATATCTCGATGATCAGATTTAAAAGGCAGGTCTCTCTATGAAAAATTCGAGTCTGTTTTGATGATCCACATTTTGAGTTTTAAAATGCGAATCTCTCTTGATGATACACGTTTTGAGATTAAAAACGAGGGTCTTGCTTGATTATCTGCATTTTGAGTATAAAATACAAGTCACTTTTGATGATCCACATTTTGAGTTTAAAATGCAGGTCTCTCTTGATGATCTGCATTTTGAGATTAAAACACGGATCTCTCTTGACGATCCACAATTTGAGTATGAACCCGTGTTTTTTATTTCATAACTGGAAAAAAAAGATGAGAGAAACAATTATCATTATCATCTCTAACATAAACCTTTTCCTTCCTTTGTAGCGAGTTATTCTTTAAACACTTCCTCCAAAACATCACTTTGGGCATGTCCGAGGCCGAATGGTAAAGTTCGTACCTAAGCTGTTGAAGAGGTGTTGCTGCAAAGACTTTTCAACAACTTGATCATGGAATAGCTTCAGACGTCTAGTGTTTTAGTGCAAGAAAATAAACTAGCCTTGAATGTTAACTGCAACCAACAACTTAACCGAAAAAAATATAAAACTTTAGTGTAGACTTAGAGATCAATGAAGAAATGTCTTTTTTATTTTATTTTATTTTATTTTTTTAAAATTTTGGTGTTGATTGATGCCTATAATTGATATGACTATTCTTGGGACTAAAACATAATTGATAAGACTATTTTGGCAATATGATGACATAAGCAATTCTGAAATATTGTGGATATACTATACAAAGTCTAATTCTTATTTGACTTTTGACATTAATTTGTAACTTCTTAATTTTGATTATGATATTAATAGATATCTATACACTTAAAATTGATATTAGATATCTAGACACTTAAAATTGATATGCCATTACTTCTAGATAAATTATGTGTATCATGTATATTTGATACGGGATATGTAGAAACAATATGATGAGTAAATACCATATCATATGAAAATCTAATTGGTCATTCTAGTTTGGTGATAAAGACTACTACTGCAATAGCACCCTATGATACTGAACAACAGTTCAATATTTAAATTTCCATAATTGCTAACGTCCGATACTGCTCCACAGTATGGAGTTTATCTAGTAGCATCTAGAGGTGTATCATGGCCATGGGTGCTGAAAGGATCTTGGATATGTACGGACGCTTGAATGATATTGTGAATAAAACACCATCTTATCCAGATTTACATGTTATTTGCAAATTATATATTGTATATATATATATATATACACACGCGTGTATATATGTGTGTGTATTTATATATATGTTTTATAGGATTAATTACACTCATACCCAACTTTTTGCTCTTGTAGTATGAAATTCTCACTTAACCTCCTGCAATAGCTGACAGAGTTCAGTGACCGTTTGGAGTTAGGGCATGGGAAATTCTATTTGCACCCGACATTTTATTCTTGACGCACGGTTTTGAAACTTATAAATAATTACAAGTTTGTTATTATTTTTTTTGACTAAATTACCCTTATAAATTCCAAATTAAAATTTCTTAAAATCTGGAGCTACGACTCATCGTTTTCATCCTCTATTTTTTCTCTAAAACCATAAATAAATTTTTTTGATATTTAATAAAAACACATCGCCTACAAAATCATCAATTTGATTTCTTGACCCCTTAAAATTTTTTACATTAACGTTCCTGAAAAGATTAAAAGAATTTTAAATTCTTTGATTTCACCGACAAGTGAAATTTGGATTTGGAATTTGAGTTTGAGTTTTCTTATGCAAATGGAAAATTCTAATATATAATTTGTGTCAGAGAACAAACTTAAGATACGATTTGAATTTTTTTTTTAGGTTTTATGCATATTTATTTAAAATTTATCGTTAATTAGTTTTCTTTTATGGGGAGACCTCGCTTGCTAGTCGGGTTTTAATACTCGACCAGCATGTTTCTTAGTTGGGTATTAATACCCGACCAAAATATTTGAAGAGGGGTATTTTGGAAAAAAAATTGGACGTAAAGAGTAAAATGATAGTATTTCAAAATAGAAATTTGGTGTAAAGAGTATTTAGGGCGCCAAGAGTAAAATGCAGTGCTCAAATAGAATTTCCCTTAGGGCATACAGTGCGCACATGTTGTAAAAGGCTAGTTTTGCCCCCGACCAAATTGAGGGAGACAGTGGGGTAAATTGGCAGCATTGTCATTGCATGTGGGCCCCGCATGTAGTACCATGACTTTCAAGACACCAAACCAAACACCACCTCCTCCTTTGAGGAGTTTCCAAAGGAGCACACCAGTTTTCCTAGTGAGCCTACTTAGTGCTTTTTTTTTGTCCGGATTCAAAGTCCGGACAGTGGGCTCACTAGGAAAAATGGTGTGCTCCTATGGAAACTCCCCTCCTTGTAAAGGGGAAGTCGAATGGGGTCGGGCCGGGGATGGCCGGGGAAAGCTTGTTTTGGAGGAAGACAGGATGTGTGGATTGGTGTTCGGTGCTTGAGCCGGGGCGGCGGAGGGAGTTTTCCTCCTCATTTCCCAACAAAAGTCATGAGACAAGGTCAGCATTCATGAGCTTCAGTTAATTAACCATTAAGTGTAATACCGTGATCAAATAGTAAGTAGAATTCAACTAGAACACATTACCGGGATTATGCAATTTTCACAATTCCAAATCTTCTGGAAGGTAAGGGTACATTGGTTTTTCAGCACGAATTTTGCGAATCTTCTCCACCTTGCCACCGTCGAAATGGTACTGAAGGAGCTCATCTTGCAAGCTGATAAAGAGAACATCCGAATGCGGGTGAAAAGCCATTGCGCCTGGATTAGCAAGACCGTCACACCTGGTGAAACTCTTAAGGAGAGAGACGAGTGTAAAAAATGAAAAGAGAGTAAAATTATTTAACTATTGACTATTGGTAACGGTGCAGGGACTGAGCGGAAGTTTCACACTTCAGAGATAATACGTTATATACTTCCATATTATAGAGAGTTTGAGTGTAATTAATCCTCATATATATATATATATATATATATATATATATATATATATATATATATATATATATATATATATATATATATAATTTACATGAGCTAATATTAAAAATATAGTAATCCAATGATTTTTTCAAATTTTTTTAGAACTAGAATCTCCACCTCCTTAACATTAATAAGATTAAATTTTATAAATTTTGAAATTCATTCATGCTTTCATCAAGTGGATATAAAATATTTATTCATTGAAAATCATTAAAATTTGTGTCAATTTGATGGAGGACCAAATCAAAACTAAAATCCAAGAAATTAGATATAAGTAAACTCTAAAGAATCGAGATCATTATCCAAAAGAAATTTTTAAATAGAATTTATTGGAGATAGTGGAAACGAACTACAATTCAGATAACTTGTATGAACTGTCAACTCATTTCCATTCTCTCTCTCTCTCTCTCTCTCTCTCTCTCTCTCTCTCTATATATATATATATATATATATATATATATATATATATAGTTTCTTTTTTTTTATCATATTATTCAATATTTATGTGACCTAACTACACCAACTTAGCTTGTTCACGTACACCTTATCTTAAATATTAATATAGTATATAAATTTTTCTTTTTTATGTGTTACTTATTAGGTTTAATTCTCCAGGTTCTGAATCCTAGTCTTGTGGAAGTGAAGAAAAGCATGCACCGACCAAAGATCCCTACTTTATTGAAAAGAAGAATTACAGTAATAGGTGGATCTAGACTCACGATCTTATATATAGTGTTTATATATATATATTTTTTGCCGAGCATGGTTCCTTCTTTCTATTCTTTTGTTGTACGTATATAGAACAGTGTGACTTTTATGTGGTCAACATTATATTTCATAAATGCAAAATTTAGTTCCAGACATATTATTTACTTATTTATGGATTTATTACAATAACTATCCATGTACAATAATAGTTGTAATACTTATACCCTCTAGAACTTTTAATCACATTTATGTCTCAGGAAACTTAAATGGAGTGAGAAGATTGTCATTTTAGAAAGCACGTGCACTCAACATAGGTAGAAATATTCGAATTATCCCTGGATATATATATATATATATATATATATATATATATATATATATATATATATATATATATATATATATATATATATATATAGAGAGAGAGAGAGAGAGAGAGAGAGAGAGAGAGAGAGAGAGAGAGAGAAATGAAATAACAAAGGAGGGGGGGGGGGGGAGAGGGGGAGGGAAAGAGAGGGACAGAGAGAAGGACTATCTGAGAGCTATAGCCCATCTTTTTAGCATAGACCTGGAAAAACAAAAGAGTTTAGTTTGAAGATATAAGGAAAGAGGTAAGGGTATTTTTCGATGTAAAAAATTTTGGTATATATTTTATTTTTAATTAGAGTGATTATATCAAATTGTGCCTAACTTCGTTAAGTTTTAGAAGGTCTAAGTGTAGATAAATTTTTTAAGGGTGTATAAGTACTACAACCCCATAGTACAAAGGCAGTTTATATAAATATCCCTTTATTTATTATGCAAGTAGTTACGGTTGTTCTAGAATCCTATACCTGTTGGGTAGCTTAGTGTAATTTTAAATAATATTCTTCATTTTGGGAAGCAGCTAAAAAATGAGGGCGTTAAAAGAACATATATAAGTATTGAAATACCAAAATATCAATTATTACATAACAGAAATGTGGAGATCAAGCAAATACCAAGTTCATAGTGAATGGTAAACATAAATAGTGCATAGATAATGTTAATTACATACTAGCCTCTATAGTATTTCAGAGCATTTTCTTGCTACAATAATCAATCCACATATCTCAAGCTATCTGATCCATTTTTTTTTTCATTCATTATGTGCTTGTACTTATACTTTGCATGTCAATGTATCCGAGAAACCAATAACATCATCATCATCCTCATCTATAATGTAACCATCTTTCTATAGTGAATCAATGTACTTCTAAGAATATTGTCATTTGATCAGCTACAAATATATAGTTATATAGTACATTATCAGCTAGTACAATATCAACTTGGTTTGGAAGGGATAGTCGGGTTTTGTTTCGGGTATCTTGAATTTATTTTTCAAAAGATTAAATGTATACTCAATCTTTTTCCTCAAGTTTAAAAGGGGTAGATTGAATAATTCCATTTGATTTTGAGGGATGCAACCATAATATTATGTTATCTCACGCTATGATGAGGAGAGATGAAACTCGATATAGTTGTGTAATCAATATCTTTGCAAATAAATGATTAATATACAATTAAACAAAGTTTTAGAACTTAAAATATTTTTAAGCATGAACGTCTAAAGTAAATCATATTTACCCTCATACACACAAAGATGTCAGAATGCGATAGTGATATGCCATCCTTTAGCACAGTAAAGCCATTTGCTAAGCTCTTCCAACCGACCATAATATATGTAAATATTTTATCAGATTTTTGCGCGCTAAAACATTCTATGTTACCTACTTGTGACCTCTAAACAATGTAACAAGCTTAGAACGTACCATTGCTTATATATATATATATATATATATATATATATATATATATATATGACTCTTCTAATCTGACTAGATTAGGGTTTCGTATTTTGGGTCTATAAATATGATCTAATCCTTGTGAAAAAAAGAGGTCTTTTTTTTTTACTCTTTTGATTATTAAATAAATAAAAACGAGATCTTTACTCCTTGAGGTGATGGCCACCATACCTTACTTCTGTGGTGGTGGATTTCTTCTTCTCCATTCATCATTGGTGATAGTTTATTTTGTTATTTTATTAAATAGTTTTAACTACTTTATTAGGTAGTATTAGTTTCATTTTGTTAAGTTCATAAAAATTGGATTTTTATATGATGATAAGATGATTAACTAATTTTACTAAGTTCTAAGATGTAGATGAAACTATACAAAGCGATGTTAACATGAGAATTTGATCTTCTTTCTAGTATATTTCTATGATTATCTAGTAAACTAAAGTTAAAAAATTGACTTGTAAATCTAGGGTTTTAATAGGTCATTCTTAAGTCAATTTTGGTAGTCTATATTTAGCACAAATTTGGAGTCTATAGTTTTTCTTTATCTAACTAGTAATATACATGATATAACTTGAACTGGTGGTTAATGTTTTTCATGATTTATGCATACATATCACTTGATATTTCATACTTTGAAACAAAGAAGTTGGATTCAAATTAAAAAGATCAACTTTTCAATATAATACATAATTGTTCATGCTAGAAAGTAAGAAAGAAGAGAGATTATCATTATTATATTATTAGTCTAGTGGATTCTATCATTTTTGACTTGCTTTCTAAAAATAGTTAACTAAACCTTTTAAACCAATTATTTTCTTGAGTTGATTTAGTCAAAAATTTTCGTTGTCCACTTATTCTTCCACCTTTTTTTATCTCATATGTCCACGCTCGACTAATCTTCCACTAAATATTGAGTCAATGATATCCACTCATTCATTATCATCTTTGTTGGTTTATGCCGGCATGGACCCATGATCAATCCGATCAACTTGTTGATCAGATTCTATCATAGGTGAGAAAATAGATACACCAACTCTGATCCTCCAGGATTAACTCCAATGATGATCGTTAGTGTTATCACTATCCTTTCAAAAGAAAGACCTGAATCTGGAGTGAAGGGGTCTGGGGACATTTGATGATGGCATAAGGACTCTTAGATGCAGTGTAGGAAAAAGAAAGTGAAGAAACTCAGCTTCATCGTAGGTCCCAATAAATGGGTAGCTGAAGGTTATGAAATGGTGTTATACTATACTAGTAGAAAAAAATAATTGTTCTTTTGAAGATCTATTTTCAGTTCCAATCTGTCCTAAAGACTACAAAAGTCTAGAGATTGACGATCTAGAGTTCCAAGGTATGGTTTTCTTTGGAAAGTTTTTGATTACCTGAGTGCACCACGTTGCCATCTTATATTAAGCGCTCAAAAGCTACTGTTAAATTATATACTAAAGCTGCGGTACATCAGCATGCTTTTGAAATTCACTGGATTTGATTCTAACGATGCATATCTTTTAATCAATGAGTTTCATGAGGTACTTATGATGATAAAGTTGCAACATTTATCGGAGGACACAATTAAGCTCCACTTCCTTCTATTCACTCTCTAAGATAATACCAAGAAATAGTTGTACAGTATGTTTACTGATTCCATCATTTACTAATTTGTAATAGTGTTTCTTAAGAAATATATATTTTGCATAAGATGACAAAGATTATATATCATAATCAATTCCATTAAATGCCAGGAAAATCTTTTTGGAAATACCTTGAACGATTTTAAGGATCTATTAGTGTATTGCCCTCACTATACGACAGAAAAGTATAGATTGTGCCATATTGTGTATGAAGGTCTCTATTACACATCCAAAACTCTTTTTGAGTCTATGCGTATGAGATGTTCATGACAAAGAATGAGGAAGAAGTGTGGGAATTTCTAAAACACCTATCGTGGAAAACTACACAATGAGAGTCCCACACAAAAGTTTAGCTCTTCAAGTTCAACAAGTAAGGATTGTATCTACAGTCTAGACAACTATATACCTGCCGAGGCTAAGATTGTTGTTCTAATGAGAAGAATTGAGGCATTGGACGTCCCTAGTACTTCCTAAGTTGGGTACGTCCCTAGTACTTCCTAAGTTGGGTAAGTGAACCAAGTACTAAATCCCATGTGCTTCAATTGCAGAACTTTAAATCATGTTATTGAATAATGTCCCCTCTTAATAAACCATGGGTCCCATACCAGAGCACATCAATGCTTTATATTCGAGACCCATGAATAATTCTTATGCTCCAACATACAATCCTAACTAGAGGAATTATCCAAATATTTTATGGAGTCAAGAACAATATCAGGGAACCCCTAACTCCCCCATAAATTCTCTAGACAATTATTAGTTTATAAGACCTAATGTGGATGTATATCAATACCTAAATAACATAAAAGCTAGAAACAACCATGTTAGATCCACTGTAATCAATTCTTCTAATCCACAGCAAGAGGCTAACAATGATCATGATAGACGGCTAAATTCACTTAAAAAGAATGTGGAGAATCTTCTTAAGACCACTGTTAACCTAGATAAACACATATAAAATCTAATGAAAGTGTTTACTAACTTTATATTATAGACCAACGAGTAACTTCTTTCAAATTCTTAGTCGATCAAGAGTCTATAATAACAAGTTGGGCATTTAATCACATAGCTCAGTTGGCAAAGGCCATGTACCCTCCCGAGCCAAACTGTGATAAATCACAACTCCAACTCCTCTTAATCTTTTCCATCATATATTCACCAGTATAATTCCATACACATGCTCAGATCTGGCAAGCAAATAGGCAAAAATATAATTATACCCCCCTGATCTTCTACTATTTTGCAGATTACACCATCATTGCTTCCTTCTTCATCACATCCATCTCTACCACTTCATTTGTCATCCCATCCTCAATCTGATAAAACTGTTCCTAAATCAAAAGCTCCATATTCTAATTGGATCATGAAGTCTTCACTACAGTAGAGAAGATCATTAAAAAATTTTAGTTATTGATCCACTTCTTCACATCATTTAACAAGTTCCCTCTTATGCTAAGGTTCTTAGGAATTTATGCATCAAGAAACAAGTTAGAAACATTCTTGAGAAAGTTTTTCTTACTGCTAACATATCCCAAATCATCTCTAACCCCTTTCATGTCAAGTACAAAAAAAAACTAGGTTCTCCATGATCTCATGCACGAATATGAACACTACATTGGACAGGACATTGCTTAGTCTAGGGCAAATGTCAACTTACTTTCCTATATTGTTTATCAGTAACGTGGGTTAGAAAAGCTTCAACCAACTAAGACCAGACTATACTTAGCAAATCATTCGATCAATAGACCACTTGGTATGGTTGAAGACGTGCACATAAAGATCGGTGAGTTCATGTTTCTTGTTGACTTTATTATCTTTGAAACTTAACCGACTTCAAATCCACATAATAAAATTTTCATCATCAGAGACAGACCATCCTTTGCAACATCAAATGATTTAATCGACTGTACGAGTGGCCTTATGAAACTATTATTTGGGAATATGACCATGACATTGAACATATTTAGCATGGATGAGTACACTATGAGTTCTCTTTTTAAAGTTAACATGGTTCGCAATATATACAGAAACAACATCTCTTTTTTTGGTACTGAACCAATTTTCAAGTAGCTTTTTAAAGATGAGCTCATATTCTTAGACGAGTTGGTGTATATTGACTTCATGTATGGTGACATTTCTGTGGGTGTACCAATTACTAGTGAACAGAACTTTGAGGATCTGCTTGTGGAGAAGCTCGAGTTACTTCATGACCCAGAAGAGCCACCACTTTTGTAATGCTCCAAACTATACCCTAAAAATTTTGGTGATGTATTCCATATATGGGTAAGGCATTATGGGCGAACACCCCAAATACGAGTACACGAGGCATTTAATAACAAAGAACTACGCAATCAGAGTGTACAACTCGAAAGAATTACATTGTTACAATCCAAATATATTACACTGTATTATTCAAAATGGTTCTAAAGAGGATTACATATAAATGATTACAAGAATGTTGCCCATAGTAGATTTTTATTACAACAAAAGAGGGCAACTCTTGGAAAATTGAATACAAGATACACCCAGTTAAGTCTGTTACAAAATCTGAGACAATTATATTGAAAAATTTCAACAATTGACAGGAGATATGCTTTCTTCTTAAGAGTATGAACTTTTAGTTGGCTGGCCCTTTTCAAATTTTCTAATACCTGGGTATATAGAGATAATACAGGGGTCAGACCCGACAAGAAATAGATTCGCACACACGTAACAGAAATTAATATTAACATGAATTATATAATAAGAAATCATAACATATGTGTATACTTAATGTATTTTTATGCAGGGTATGATAAGATGGCCCTAAAGATATAATAAATGAAAATGTAATGCCCATGCAAAGCAAGATGCAGTTGTAATGTATAACAAGATATAAAATAACATATAATTAAATTAATACTTGTAATGCTAAGTCCTAGAGAGCTCCACATGCCTCCTGAAAACTCAAGCAAGTAGAGGAAGTCTACATTAAGTATAACGTGGCAATAGCATCCTTGCGGAGTATTCAATTCTCATGTGGTACTAAGTTAATGCTTCATGGAACTGATTGGTGGAGAAGTTCACTTGTTATAGGAATATCCCATAAACTTAGGACTACAGATTTGGTCATGATAGAAAGTATAATATTGGGTCATAGTGTAAGCTGGGACATCAGGTCACAAAATATACTGGAATATCAAATCACAGCATAAACTAGAATATCAGGTCACAATATAAGCTGGATTAACAGCAACACGAGAATGTGTCGATTGATCAATCTTTAGTATTTAAGGCGTTGACAAATCCACCTCTCATTTTCCTATGAATCCTGATTATCATGTTGATATGCACATGTTCAAGAATAAAAATTACATTAGCTTATAGACAATATCATACAGGGTCAATATCACGGTAGCATATCACACAAGTTGAGTTACGTCAAAAAATAGAATATTTCAAGCAAATCAAGGTCCAAGTACATGATCAGACAAAGTAAGAGGCATACTGGTAATAAGACAATATGCATAATACTAGTCAACTAGATATGAGGTAAGTAGTATGTTATAACATTATAAAATTAAATTAGTGTATTGTATAATGATTAGTCAAGCAAAATGTAACCGTTCTCACCAAATCTTAGAGGTTAAGAATTATAAAGTAAATTATTAGTTAAGGAAGGCAATTAAAATAACAAAATAATAAATCATGCAGTTGTGTGACAAAGTCAATCTCTAACTAATCCTCAACAATGATAGTAAACAAGTTTAGTTAAGTCTCCTATGAGGGTTGGATGGAGAGCAGAGTTGGAATGAAACGATATAGTAAGATAAAATTGTAGGTAGATGTGAGTCAAGTCGGCGAAGGTAATGCGAGTTGGTATAGTTGAATAGCCTTAACACAGTTGGAAGAGACTAGTAGTATTGGCAGAGATAGGTAGTGTTGACGGGGATTAATAATATTGGCGAGAATTAGTAAAGTTGATGGGAATTAGTTGCATTGATGGGGATTAGAAATATTGGCAAAGTTGACAAAGATTAGTCTGGACAAATTTTGAGTGATAAGGCAAGAATCAAATAACCAAAATAATATGAAAATTATGCAAATGTAATGGAAATGGAGTTCATATACATTGGCTGCGGTTGGACGGAGTTCATAAGGGGGAATGGTGAACTACAAGAGTGTCAATAACTTCATTATTGTTTAGCCGTCTCGCAACTACTGAGACTTTATATGTTTTTTATATTTTTATATGATTAGAATTATAAGAGAAATTATAAATTAGAGTTGTAGAGGACTGAGTTCTCTCTCCAACGAGTCTCATATGTATCTAATCAATATTCAAATCAAAAGATATCATGTATTTATTAAACATGATATAAGACCCTTGTTGTTATGCAGCAAATTCATTTTCAAACTAAGATTTGATTAGGATAAAGTAGAATTAGAAAGGTAGCTAACTAGAGAATTTATAGACTATTAAATTCTCTTTCCAACGAATTAAGATTAGCTCAACCGGAGCTGCAGATCAAAAGTTATGAGCATTTTAGTTAGACTATACCACACTCTCAACTAGCAGCACCCCATAGTTCTAGCAGAGCTAAGCATGGTTTGGTGGGGTTAAGTGTCTGGTGAGGCTAACTTTCTACTAGAACTAACTTTCTAATAGAGCTAACTTTCTGTCGAAGTTAACTTTCTGGTAGAGCTAACTTTCTGGTAGAGCTAAAGTAGAGCTAAGTGCCCAGTGGAACTAAGTGCCCAGCAGAGCTAAACTCTATGCACAAGATCCACTTTGAGAGCATTTTTAGTAGGACTAGAGATAGAATTAGAGGTCATGTTATATGAAACTTGAAGAGAATTTAACTCTCTTTTCAGTAAGCTCAAAATCAGCTCATTTGGATCTCTAAATCAAAATTTATGATCAAGTAACCGAAGATGTATCTTTATGGTAGCAGATCTACGTTTACACAAGTATTGATTTCAAACCAGATTTCGAAGGGGTTAGAGGTAGTGTTAGAAGACAAGTAATATATGAAATTGTAAATAATTGAATTAAATTTTCAATTAGGCAAAATAAGCTTCATTGGAATTTCGGTAGATGAAGTTATGGCCCAAATATCAACAGGGTGTATAATGGGTAATTTAGTTTGTATTTACTTCAACTTCTATCTGAATTTCAACTAGGTTAGAGGTAAGATTGGGAAACACAAAGAAGGGAGATTTGTAGGGAATTGAATTCTAATATAATTCCAAAAATAATGAGGTTATTTAGACTCCTACAGCAAAAGTTATGATCGAAATACCACAAGGATATGCAAGTGACTGCATAGAGTAGCAGTGCAACAACTCGATTCCTACTCGGGTTTCTACTAAGCTAGTATTAAAATTGGTGAGGATGGTATAAAGGAAAATTTTAGAGAATTGAGTTCTAAAATAACTAAAAGAAGAATGGACTCATTTGGAATGGTGAATCAAAACTTTTGTCCATCATACAGAGATCAGCTAAGCTAAGAGCTAGACCTCTTCGAAGGGCCAAATAACTCGGAGATTGGGAGACCCAAGTGTTGTTCTTCTTATTAGAGAAACTTATAAGAAGAGTTTCTTAATAAAGACCTTATTTTTATATAATCACATTCTTTATATAATTAAAGGGTGATTTTTTACTAATGAATAAATGAGATATGTGATTTCTTGGCTTGAGTTCGAAGGAGAGTCTTGGCGCGGTTTTGCTTGGGTTTGGTTAGAGCCAAGCTTGAGCTTGGTACTATTAGAACTCCAGCGAAGAAAGAAAGAAAGAAAGAAAGAAAGAAAGAAAGAAAGAAAGAAAGAAAGAAGAAGAAGAAGAAGAAGAAGAGGAAAAGAGGAGACTAGGGAGGGTGTTGAAAATGAGAAGAAGTGAAGAGGTTGAGGATATATGTTCTCATGGTATGGAGTTGAGGGGAGTTGAGTGGGGTGTCATTGAGGAGGTATGGGAGAGTGTTCTCTCTCAACCACTCTCTCTTACTATTTACAAGAGTCCCATGACACAACTTCACTAAAGTTATTGAGTTTAAAAATCAAAAAATAAAGGTGAAAGAGAAAGTGGATTTTCGAATAATAGAGTTATTATATTCTACCCACCTTACAAAATAATTTCATTCTTGATATCCATAAAGAAGGTGTGATAGGGTAAGGATAGTAACAATCATGTGCATATGGGTACGAATGGATCTTAGCAGGAAGAAGGATCATAACAACCTAATTTTTATTATAACTTACATTCCTAGCATCAGATTAATTCTAAAATGAGTGCATTGTGTTCACCTCATTTTTCTATATTTTTACTGATTTTCTTAAAATTTTCTGGATAGTCACTTAAAATAATATTATCTTAATCATCGGTGGGCCATATACATATTTTGACTAGTCTTTCTTATTTTGCCTTGTAAAATTAAGTTTGACTTTATTTGGATTAGTTTAATTAGAGTTTATGGCCTTAAACAACTCTAATAATCTATTATTACTACTTATTTGTCATATACTTATTTTATCCTTACCTATATCTTCTATACTTTATCTCCCTAAATTATGGATCTCAAACCCTCCCAACACTGGAGTGAACTAAAAAGAGAGGGAGAGTGACTTTTTTTATCTCATTTTTCTCTAAAAAACTCCTTTATTCTTCCTCTCTTATATACATTCATATTAGATTTGGATTTTTTGAAGAAAAAATAAAGTTCCCAATCTCGCTCAACTTTCAAACATCAACATCATCTCTCATCTTCAACATATACTTTAAGAATACATTACAAGATAAGTAGAAACATCCACTCTTATATTTATGCTAATCCATATTTACTTGGAAAAAATCACATTAGTAAACTTTAATAAATTTGTTACTTTGCATACCATGAAATCATGCTAGAATTTGAAAAATTCATATATTGTTAAACTAATGGTTATAATAGTGTTGAGCCTATTTATTCCCATCCTTGCACCTAAGTATCCACTTACCTAATATGTGTTTATATGCATAATTGTATATATGCGGTTTCTATACATAATCATAATTTTCATAACACTCATTCTAACATTCGAGACTCCATCATGCTTGTCCTTAAAATATGCATACTAGTTACTTGTACAAGATACATAAAAATATGCCAAATTTCTCGGATTAGTATATAAACATGTCTTGATAATGTTATGAATCTTGACTTGTCTGTTAACTTGATTTTGATATAGACCATATTTTACTTGTTACTCAGATATTGATTAAATGATAGACATGTATATGTATTAATCTTTACATGATTGGTTCATCATATTCCGGATTAATTTACATGTAATTTAACTTGAAACCTTGATTGTCGGTGAACTAAAGGGTAAAAAATTATTGTATCATTTTAGGATAGGTTGCACAACAGAAATATGAGCCTATCCACCCAGATGATACTGAGTTATCATCTTTTGTTTAGTTCATGTTGATGGGATAACCAATTACTTAGTATCGGTATTTATTTGAGTGCTTAGCAGTATTGTTGATTCAGCACCACCATCTTGGTCGGATCTCTGGTATGCACGGGTACTTTCATGAAACGAGTCTATTTCTTCACTATTTAGTTTTAAAAATAAAATAAAATATGATGTTAATTTTGACTTGATATGCATGTGCGGTCGTATTTGATATTTTTACTTTATCCTTTACTGTTTTTCATACATGTACATATTTTTTATATCCATATTTATATTTCACTTGTTAGATTATATTGCACACTCCCTACTTTTATTGTTTTACTTGTCGGGTTTGACTCTGTGCTCTTTCACATGCTCAGGTATTGAAAACGTGAGTGAGGATCTACCATTGTACGATCCATACTTTCTGGAGCAAGTCAAGCAACAGTAGATTCCTACGCCTCCGCTTTTGTATTTTTTGGGTTTAATGTGTATCACTCTTTTGAGGCCTTAGTTCCCAACTTTTATATCAGTACTGTACTTATTGTTTTATATTTTAGACATGTTGTATATCTTTCTTTCTATATAGTTGTAAACTAACTTTCAAGATTCTGATAGATAAATTGTATTTTAACTTTATTCGTTCCCAATTTTACATACTTATTGGTTTCGTGCACATCAATTTACACATGCCTACCAGTCACGCACTCTATTCCGTGTTTAGTGAGGAGCGGGGTGTTACAGAGTAATATAAGAGCTCTAGGTTATTTTAGGAAGACCTTAGGACTACTACCATATATATGTATGTATATATACATATATACAAAAGAACATGTCTACTAACAGTTTTCTTATTCAACACTTGTCCCTTGACTCCTTTATAAGTTGCACACATATTCCATTCTCATTTCTATTCTTGTTCGAATTTCAGGGAGATGCCGCCTTATCATCCTCCTAGAGTTGGTCTAGCTCGGGCATGTCTGCATGGAGCTGGTCCAGCTGGGGCCGGTATACATGGAGCCACTCCGCATGATCCAGTTGCAGAGCTTAGATATTTAGTTATAAGAGTTGCCCAGGTCCAACAGACGATGACAACAACATTGGAGCACATGATAGGACCCCATGGGTAAGAGAAACCTGGGACATTATCAGATTTCCATCAGTTTCAGCTATCTACATTCTTGGGTATAGGAGGCCTGTTGGAGATAGAGCAGTGGATCGTGAATGTGGAAAATCTTTTGAAGGATGCTAGAATTTTGAATGAGAGTCATGTTGATGTTGTGCAGATCCAGTTGGTAAATATTTCACGGACATGGTGGTTGGCAGAAGAGAAGAATTATGTAGAGCCCATAACATGCGAGGAGTTTATTGAGTCCTTCTATAACCGTTTCTTTCATCCATCGGCTCGACGTGAGAAGGAGAGACGGTTTATGGTTCTCCAGTTGGGACATAAGACAGTTGATGAGTACACAACAGAGTTCGTCAGATTGAGCAGGTTTGCTTTGATACTAGTTGAGATGGAGGACAACAGAGCTTATCGCTTTCAACAGGGATTGTGTTATGACATCCGAGACTATCTGTCATCCCAGATCTTTGGTTCATACTTTGAGGTATACGGTGCAGCCTGTTGATAAGAGCATGTGTCTAGAGAGAAGAGACCTCAGGTCACAATGCCGAAGAGAGAGTCCCACTAGATCCCACGGCCCTCAACTCGATATGTTGGCACATTCCCAACCAAGCGGCCAATGGAGCTTGCACCCAGCCAGATAGTATGTCGCTTCTGTCGCATACTAGGACATATGTAGAAGGATTGTCGAAGGCACATGGATGATATTTGACTTGTGGATCATCGGACCACCAGATATCTTCATGACCAAATAGACAGTGGTCAGCAAGCAGTGCCAGCTAGGGATTAGTGCGACCAGAAGGAGTGTATCAGGCAGCACCGAGACAGACAGTGACAACACCACTAGCTCAAAGGCCCCAGGAATCGATTCAGAGGAGACTGTTGATGCTGCAATAGCATGCTTTTAATAGAGCTAAGATCAGAAAAGGTCCAATTGATGACGACCGAGAAGACTTCAACTTTTGGAGGGGTTGTGGCAGGTACGCTTCTCGTAGGTCATGCCCCAGCTCATGTATTATTTGATTCATGTGCATCTCATTGCTTCATATCATTGGGTTTTATTTTTCGTAGCTCAATTAATTTTGTTCATTTATCTGCTGGGTGGGATATTAAGATGGGAAATGGTAGTATTATATCTAACCAAGAGTGTCGATTGTGTCGCGTGGCTGAGAGTTTTATGCTAATCTCTTGGTGATCGATAACGGTGGATATGATACTATCCTAGGGATGGATTGGTTGAGTACTTTCTATGCAGTGATTGATTGTCATGGCAGGAAGGTGATATTTCAAATTTTAGGTCATACTGAGTTTAAATTTTTTTGGTGGAAGTAAATCCTTAGAGCCAGTTGGGCTCAAGGTAATACCGAGAGGTAGAGTTCTTGATGCCATATTGATATGAAATATCTACTGCAAACGTATAGTGTCAGTTGTAACGCTAATAGGTTGTTCCCATAGGAATTTTGGGTGTTTTTGCGTTCTCACTAATTCTTTAGTCCTAGCGGATTAACTATGGTTTCTAAGTTGGATTTGAATTATTCTAATTAGCCTAGAATATAGAATCCACTAGTTTCTAGCCATGTATTACTTCTATTATCTTCTTCCTATCATAAAAAATGATCTTTTAGTTTAAATATTTACTTAAAGTGTTCTAAGCATATGTTATTAAGTGGCGTGTAAGCATAACACATCAAAAATATAACTTTTCATAAAACTAAACTAAATCATTAGATAACTCTATGGCAAAAATGAAAAGTAACAATCCCGAATCCTAACTAAATATAGGCTATCAAAAAATCTAATTCAAGTATAACCTATCAAAGTATTAATCTACAAGTTATTATATTTTTAATCTTTTCATTGAAAAATCTTGTTTTATTATTTTATTTAGGAAAAAACATTAGAGAGCAACTACATGGTGGATTTCTAGTTTCATCTACATCGTAGAGCTAAACTAAATTAGCTACTCATACTCCTAATTAAAAAGATCATATTTTTCCTAGAAAGTGATTAAAGTTTACACTAGAAAGAAAGATAAATCTATTTAGAAAGCAATTAGAGGAAAATTACCTAAGAAATAATGATGAACAGAAAAGAGTACATCTGGAGTCGGTATGGCGGCTGTCACCCCTTCAGCAAACCCTAATTTTATTCAATAAAATTCGAGTACAGAATTACATCATAAACCCTACATTATAAGGATACGGCCAATATATAGGTTTCGGAGAATCAAACCCTAATTTGAGTACAATTTAGAAATTACAAAATTACATTGAAGCCCCCATAAAAATCTCATGACAAGTGGGCGCCACTTAGCTGCCACTTGGCTGCAAATGCCACCAAATAGCGGCAAAAATAGCTCTTCTGGGCTTCAACTTTCATCTGCATGAATCTTTTGTTCTTTTCTTTTGATTGGATTGACTGTAGTGATTTTTGACTCTCTGCAGCATCATAGTCTTATAATTTTACTCACTTTTAATTCCTCTCTGAGCTTGGTTTCCTAATTCGGATTTGAGTTTATTCCATCTCCTTGTAAGAATATATTTACTTAAAAAACACACTAAAAATATCCAAGTAGCATTATTAAAATACAAAAAATAGATAATATGGAGGCTATAAATATGCAATATATGACACTCATCACACCCCACACATATCTTATGCTAGTCCTCGAGCAAAACCTAAACCTAAGAAAAAAATCCTAACTTACTTTCGCAGGAATCAAGATTGCACTTAACGTGTGCAACAAGCCGTTAAACCTCTAGGTTAGCCTAGTGGACGAGTTGTGTTTCATGAGGGTTTTCAGTAAATATACCCACAAAATTTGTGAAGAAGTTAGATTAAGGAATAAAGAAAAGAAAAAATAAGGATAATAAAAAATCAAGAAAAATAAAAATTTTATACAAAAAAAAGAAATTTTTTTTTTTAATGATATTTTCTTCAAATAATCTCACTAATATATAAACTCAAGAATGCATTTAGATTATCGATTATCAAATCAAACATCATATCAAATATACTTATCATTTTAATCAAAAATTCAAATCCTATCTTTCAATACCCACTAATAGATAATTCATTGGCTTCTATACATTTACGTGCACATGTGATAGTCAAACGATCTTAGACTCCAACTCTAAATCATGATTCATCTCCTCTCTCATAACAATTTTTTAAAGAATATTTCACCTTTCATGTGAATATTCACTCTTATTTAGGTGCAAAGTACCCAATTACTTGGATCATACTCTCTTTTATTTTCTCTGAGGCTATTACCTTAAATACCAGGCTCACCCCTTTTTTTTAAATTTTTTTATTTTTGAGGCTATTGCCTTAATACTAGGCTCACCCCTTTTTTGTTTTTTTTATTTTTGAGGCTATTGCCTTAATACCAGGCTCACCCTCCTTTTTTTTTTTTCTTATTTAGACAAAAAAGACTGCTCAATCGTTATCATTTTTGTCCTTAACTTAATAAAATATTATGAAATATAAAATAGATGTATACTTACCTCAAAATTACTATTAGCAGTATTTATTTTTTAGATTTTAATTTTTTTCATAAAATTGTTAGTGTGTAATCCAATCTACTCTCCTATCATATTTCAAATCTAAATTTATTCTTTTATTTGTAATTAGTTTTATTTATTGAAGAAAATATATAATAATTTTTTTACATTTGTTTTTTTAGTTTTTTTTAGTTAATTATCCTAAAAACTACCAGAAGTGTAAAATAAAGAAACCCCCAAAAAAATCTAAAAATAAAATAAAAATCCTAAAATAAAAACTAAAAATTCTAGAAAAGTAAAAAAAATAAAGAAAATAAAAATCTACTAATCCACTCCCCCACACCTAAACTTGTGTATGTCCTCATACACAAATCATTGGTATCGTCCTCTTTACCTCCTACTTGACTTTCCGGATGCATGACATGCATGTGCAGTAGAAGTCTCTCCACGGTCAATTTGTTTCAATCGACGCCAAATTTTTCCAAGACCACGCCAGACAATATTGATTTGCTCAGTGGGATCTGCTGGCAAGTCTTGGTCAAAAAAAGCATCATCCTTCTCCTCTTGTGTTAACTAAGTGGCATATATATTTTCATCATCCGTGTTTCTGTTCCAATCCTCTAGAACAATAATGTGATATGTTACTGAAATGTGCTCTATGGCTATGAATACACGTAAGGGTGCATATATATCAAACTCTGCACCAGATATAAATTCACGACACAATTATGTAATTAGACACGGCAGAGGCAAATAAGTCTTCGACCGCATCTTAGCATCTATAATGGTGTCGACTAATTGTGTGCAGATACAAAAATGATTGTTCTGACGCATGATGCAATTAACAATGTGTAGTGTGGGTGTGTAAAATGATGACATGTGTGTAATCCCCATTATATTAGTGTTGATCTAGCGGCAAGTCGCATGTACATTGCGATAAAGTGTCTTGCTGTTGATCTCTCTATCTCGTGTCATTATGCAATTCAAGCCCATTTATGTAAGGTAGTTCTCAATTGCATCTGGGGTTTGATTCCCAGGGTGAAGGAGGATACCGACGGATGCAGATATGGCTGCTGCATGCACTTCATAGATTTCTCCATGCCAGTGGAGTTTAATGGTTTTGTGATTATCCGAAATATCAAATTTTGCAAAACTTGCATAAAACTCCTCTACTAACTCTGGAATGTAGAATGAATTAGGCATGTATATCAGATAATTTCATCCCAAGGTTTCGATAGTGGATAAAAAATATATAGTGAATACAGCAAAAAACTCACCAAAGAATTTTACAAAAGCAAACTGTGTCATTGGATTCTAGTAGAGAGTACAAAAAATTATTCTAATTTAACAGTAAACAGAGGATCCAGTAAGCTCACCTCCCCTGAAGTTTCAAGGGAAAAAATCCACAACTCTGTCGCTGATTGGTGGTTTTTGCCGCTGATTGGCGGCAGAAATGAGCTTCTGGGGCACGACTTCATGGAGGAGGAAGCTCAGGGTGAACCCTGCTCTCTGGTCACCTCTGGTTTGAGTAAAAAGTGGAGAATCTCGACTGATCTACAAAGAAGAAAATAAAGAAGTAATGGAGAGTTTGGGGGAGGATGAGGGCTGCTAGGGTTTGGGTTTGGGGCTGGTTGGGAATTTATAGTGATGGCAAATTTCAATCAGCTCCTCACATTTCTTCAGTTTAATTTGCAATCCTCACTTCTTTTGTACCCTGCCTCATGTTAGTAATACACAATATACATAATATGCATTCTAATATACAAATGAATACATGCCTCTATACATAGATTGGATCGTGAAGTGTCATGACTTATGCATTATCGCTCGCTCGAGTCTCTAAAAATGGTTTTAATCTCTGACCGTTCACTTTGAATAAATCACCATTGCTAGGGTTCTCGAGATCGATTGCACCGTGATGGTGCACCATCCATACTATGTATGGTCCACTCCATTTTGACCTCAATTTTCCTGGGTATAAATGTAGCCTCAGATTATATAAGAGAACTTTTTGCCCTAGTATAAATGACTTGCGAATGATCGCTTTGTCATGAAACCCTTTAGTCTTCTCGTTATAAATTTTAGCACTCTCATATGCAACCTGTCTATTCTCATCAAGCTCATTAAGTTGTATCCTCTGCTGCTCGTCGGCTTTTTCGAATTCAAAATTAAGAAATTTAATGGCCCATAAAGCCTTATGTTCAAACTCCACCAGTAAATGACACGCTTTTCTAAATATCAACTGATATTGAGACATACCTAGATTGGTTTTATAGGCTGTACGGTAGGCGCATAATACATCCGCTGTTTACATGACCAATTTTTTCTATTGTGATGCACTGTCTTTCCAAAATCAGTTTGATTTGGCTATTGGAAACTTTCAGTTGTCCACTGGTTTGATATGGTGTAGCTAACTTATGGGTAATGGAATATTTCTGCATGAGCGCTTTAAATAACCCGTTAGTAAAATAGGTACCGTTATCACTAATGATAGTTCGAGAAATCCCAAATCGAGAAAAGATATTCTCTTTCAAGAACTTGACAATGACTTTGTTGCCATTCAATTTTGCAACAATTGCCTCTATTCATTTGGAAATATAATCAACAATGACCAATATATATTGGTTTCCAAATAAGTTGGGTAACAATCCCATAAAATCTATACCCCATACATCGAATATTTTGACCTCAAGGATAGGTTGCAGAGGCATCATATTGTGCTGTGAAATTTTGCCTACAAATTGGCATCGTGTGCATGTTTTGCAATATTCCACAACGTTTTTTAATAGAGTTGGCCAATAAAAGATACTCTGCAATACATTTTCAGCCATTTTTCTGGGACCAAAGTGTCCTCCACAAGTAAAATTATGACAAAAAGAGAGGACACTTTGTATCTCATTGTTAGGTATGCATTGACGTATGATCTGGTCTGGACAATATTTGAACAGATATGGTTCATCCCAGTAAATGAATTTTACTTGGGACAAGAATCTATATCGGTCTTGCTTGGACTAATGGGATAGAATCTTTTTGGTCACAAGATAGTTCACAATGTCAGCAAACTATGGTTCACGCGTCAGTGCAAACAATTGCTTATTAGGAAATGATTCATTTATGGGGGCATGAATTAGTTGGAGCGTTGGGCAAGCAAGACAAGTGATCAGCTACTAAATTATCTGCACCTTTCTTGTCTAATATCTTAAGATCAAACATTTGTAACAAGAGGATCCATCGAATGAGCCTTACTCTTGCATCTCTCTTGGTCAACAAATATTTCAAAGCAGCATGATCAGTATAAACTATAATTCGTGATCCAATTAAGTAGGAGCGAAACTTTTTAAGTGTAAAGACAATTGCCAGAAACTCTTTCTCTGTGGTAGAGTAGTTCAACTGAGCATCATTGAGTATCCTGCTTGCATAGTAAATCACATGTGACTACTTATTAATACGTTGTTCAAGGATGACACCGATAGCATAATCAGATGCGTCACACATAAGCTCAAAGGGTAGACTCCAGTCTGGCGTATGAATGATAGGAGTGGTCGTAAGCGCATTCTTGAGCCGCTCAAATTCTCTAAGACAATCAGGTGTGAAATTGAATGGCACGTCCTTGGCCAGTAAATGTGTTAAAGGCCTAGCAATTTTGCTAAAGTTTTTGATAAATCTTCTATAGAACCCAGTACGATCAAGAGAGGAGCGTATATTTTTTACTGATCGCGAAGATAGAAGATTAATGATGAGCTCCACCTTGGCTTTGTCAACCTCGATACCATCCTTGGAGATGACAAGCCTGAGCACTATGCCATTTTTGACAATAAAATGGCATTTTTTCCAATTGAATGTCAAATGTTTCTCATGACAACGCGTGAGAACTAATTCTAAATAATGCAGACACTCTTGGAATGAATATCCAAAGATAGAGAAATCATCTATGAAGATTTCAAGAAATCATTCAACCATGTCATAGAAAATATTCACCATGCACCTTTAGAATGTGGCAGGTGTATTGCATAACCCAAAGGGCATGCGTCTGTATGCAAAGGTGTCAAATAGACATGTGAACGTGGTCTTTTCCTGATCCTCCGGGGCGATGGGATTTGGTTGCAGCCAGAGTATCCATCTAAGAAACAATAGAACTCATGTCCGGCCAACCGTTCCAGCATCTGATCAATAAAAGGTAAGGGGAAGTGGTCCTTACTAATTGCAGCATTTAGCTTTCTATAGTCAATACAGACTTGTCATTCCGTCTGCAAACGCATTGGGATAAACTCATTTGCATCGTTTTTGACTACAGTAATTCCGAATTTCTTAAGCACTACTTGAACTGAGCTCACCCATGCATTATCTGAGATAGGATAGATGATCCCATTGTCAAGACACTTAAGAATATCCTTCCTCAAAGTTTCTTTCATTACCGGATTCAACCTATACTGAGGATCTCTTGTAGGTCGTGTATTATCTAGTAAATGAATTCTATGTTGCACTATAGATGGACTTATCCCCTTTATATTGGCCATACTCTAGCCTATGGCTTCCCTATTTGCTTTCAACACTGATATGAGTGCTTCCTCCTGAGCTTCAGTCAAATTTGCAGAGATAATGACTGGTACTATGTCATGTTTACTCAAGAAAGTGTACTTGGGATGACTTAGAAGGGTCTTCATCTCAAGCTCAGGTGGACACTCAATAGATGGTCGTAACTGAACTCGTGGTTCAGTCATCAATGGCTCAGTTGGAAGTTTACATTGAGTGGAAGACACATAATTTGATGACGCATTGAGCGTATCCACGAATAAGCTCTCATCAACTAAACCATCCAGCTCATCAAAGAATACCTCCTCTTAGCGCTCACTAGACAACCCTTGGATCATATTCACTTCTAGGGGCTCGTCATGTGGATCACTTGATTGGCGCCCTAGATTGAATGTATTCAAATCAAGTGTCATGTTTCCAAAAGAAAGTTTCATCGATCTACTTCGGCAATTAATAACAGCATTAGAAGTGACCAGGAATGGACATCCCAAAATAACTGGGATACAATACTATAGATCCACCACAGGTTGAGTCTCAAGAACTATGAAATCAACTGAAAAAATAAACTCCCCAATCTTAATTAAGACATCCTTAATCTCTCCCATAGGCTTCTTCACAGATCTATCTGCTAGCTGTACTGTAATTCTTGTAGGTCTCAACTCTTCCAGTCCTAACTGCTGGGACACTGAATAAGGAAGCAAGTTAACACTCGCTCCTAAATTTAGTAGAGCCCTTTCAATCACTGTAGTTCTTATGGTGCAGGAGACAGCAGGACTTCTAGGGTCTTTGTACTTTACAGGTACAGACTGAGAGAGGATGCTAGAGATGCTAGCAGTTAGCAAGACTTTCTTTGGAACTTTTGTTGTTCTCTTCTTGGTGCCTAAATCCTTTTTGCATAAGCAGGTATTTGTTGGATTGCATCAGGAAGAGGAACATTGACCTTAATTTGCTTGAATAACTTAAGGATGTGCTCAATCTGAGGAGAATTTTTCTTCAATCGATTTGGATAGAGAGTCTTCGGCTTATAAGTATGGTCGATATGAGGATTAGATTTAGAGGGGTCAGACTCCTCTATCATGCTAGTGGGTGGATTTTAGGATGATGATGAATCATGAGGTGATGATGGAATTGTGGAATTAGAGAGTATAGCCTGCCGTGCACTAGGAGTGGAATTAGATGGCATGGCTACATGATTATAAACTAGTTTGCCAGATCGAAGTGTGTAAATGGTATTAACTTGGTTGACATGCGATTGATTGGAGTTTGAGGAACTGACGTTAGGCTTTGTTAAGGGTTGACTTGAGAAATTACCCTTGCCACGTTCACTCATTTGACTCGCTAATTGTCCAACTTGTTGCTCTAAGTTCTTAATAGCTTGAGAGTTTACGACTAGGTGTTAATATGTTCTATGAATGAATCAGTTGATACTTTCATGAGATTTTGCATATGTGTGTCATGGTTGGACGAGGACTTGAGAAGATTTTCAACGTTCTTCTCAAGTGACTATAGTCACTTTACTTGATCATTTTTAGACCCCTATTATGGATGTGATTGGTTTTATGCAGGTGGTCTGTTCTGGTTGTTCCCATGATTTAAAGTATTTTGGTATTGATAAGCACCCACATTTGGTCTTGGAAACTGATTATTGGCTGGAAGTTGCATGTTAGGGTTCGGAGCTCCCTGATATTGCCCCTAATCCCAAGAGAGATTTAGATGGTTCCTCCAGCAAAGATTATATGTAGCAGCGTATAGATTATTCATGAGTTTTTGATATAGGGCGTAAGCCTGCTCAAGTATGGGACCGATAGGATTCACTAACAGTGGACACTCCTGCATAATGTGATTTGGAGTTCTGCAATTAAAGCATGTTGAACTTTGTATTTGATTCACTTGACCCACTAATGGAGCACTCGGACTCTCCAACGCCTTAATTCTCTGCATAAGGGCTGCAATCTCAGTCTTGATAGCTATCGAGTTGTAGATGCTATGAATCCCACCCTTGTGTGTAGAATTTGATGTGTTGGTTTTCTCAACGGGCTCTCCCACAGCATAGTTTTTCATGATAGGTCCTCAAGCAATCCCACCTTCATCCTCAATCTTTCTCATGAACTCCCCCCGACACATGGACTCAAAAAGAGTTTTGTATGTGTAAGCGAGTCCTTCGTACATGATTTGACATAACTGCCACTTTTCTATCGCATGGTGGGGGCACTGAGGTAATAGATCTTTTAACCGTTCTAAGTATTTTCCGAAGGGTTCTCTCGGCACTTAACGGAATTGATTAATTTGATTTAGAATTTTTATTGTCTTGTGCATGGGGATAATACTTCTTAAGAAACACCATTACGAATTCATCCCAAGTAGTGATTTAATCAGTAGGCATACTGTACAACCACTTCTTAGCATTATCTTTAAGAGCGAATGGAATGAAGTGGAGTTTAATTGCATCCTCCGACAAGTGTTGTAGTTTAATCATTACGCACACTTCTTGAAATACACTGATAAAGAGATATGCATTCTCAGAATCAGAACCAGTGAATTTAGGAAGCATGCTGATATACTGCGGCGACAATTCATAGTGATTACCCTCTGGATGTGAAAGTTTAATGCATGATGGTAGTGATGTGCGTAATAGATAACATCGATCCTAAAAGATCAGGATTGGTTTGTCCATCTTGTCTCCTATGAACAAATATGATCTTACTAGTCGACCAAATTGATCACGGGTCCAATGTGGCATGAATCAGCGACCGTGAGTGGATACATGAGTTTCCTAAACTAATGCAAAAAGTGGGTGTGGTGAAGATAAAACGGTGGAAGAGATATAATCAAAGAAAAGATGTGATTCCTACTGTTTCTATCTTTTTTTTAATTTTTTTACAAAAACAGAGAACCAAAACATAGAACTAGAGAAAAAATAAAGTCAGAAATTGTCGCTATTTGGTAGTTTTTGCCACCAATTAGCAGTAGAACCAAAGAGATTGTCTCTCTGATTTCTACTACACAACTCTGAAGCTCCTTGATGTGATAATTTACTGTAAGCGTACAGTGTTAGTTGTAGTGCTATACAGGTCATCCCACAGAGATATAAGGTTTTTTTGCATTCTCACTAATTCTATAATGTAACGGATTAACAAAAGATTCTAAGTTGGAGTTGAGAGTTATTCTAATTAGCATAAAATTTAGAATCCACTAGTTTCCAACCGTGTATTTACTTTTATTATCTTCTTCTATCATAAAAAAATTGATCTTTTAGTTTAATCTTTATTTAAAGTTTCCTAAGTATGAGCTATCAAGTGGTGTGCAAGTATAACTCATCAAAAATACTACTTTTCATAAAAATAAACTAAATTATTAGATAATTCTTTGAATAAGAAAGAAACCAATAACTCCAGACCCTAACTAAGTATAGACTATCAAGAAATTTAAGCCAAGTATAACCTAACAAATTATTAATCTTCAAGTTCTTTTATTTTAATCTTTTCATAGAAAAATCATGTCTTTATTTATTTTATTTAAGAAGAAAATTCTAGAAAGTAATTACACAGTGAATCATAACTTCATTTACATCCTAAAGCTAAGCTAAATTAGCTACTAATATTTCTAATAAGCAAAATGAAATTTTTATTCATAGAAAGTAATTAAATCTAATCTAGGAAGCAAATAAATCTAAACTAAAAACCAATTAAAATAAATTAACTAAGGAAAAATTGAAGAGTAAAGATAATGACCTCTGGAGTCCGGTATTGTGGCCGTCACCCCTTCAGTAGAATCCTAATTTTATTAAAATAAAAACGAGTACAAACTATATTCTAATTCTATGATAACTACTGCATTCCCCCCAAAATCCTAGAATATAAGGATACGGCCAATATATAGGCTTTGGAAATCAAGCCCTAATTCTAAAAGAACTGAAAAACCACAAAATTACAACGAAACCACCGAAGAAAAATCAGCCCCTGGGTCCACTTCTTTGCCGCTATTTGGTGGCTAATGCCGCCATTTGGCGGCTATAATATGGCCAATAGTAATGGTTTTTCTCCTGCACGAGTCTCTTGTCTTGTACACTTGATTCTCTTGACTGATTTGACTTTGACTCTTATCAGTATTCTAATTTTGTAGCTTTGCTTTCTTTGAACTCTTTTATAAGATTTGTTTCATAATCCGGCTCTGATTTCATACCATCTACTCGTATGAATCGGATTACCTGAAAAAGACACTAAAAATATCCGAGTAGTATTTATTTATATACAAAAATAGATAAAATATGGGAGGAAAAATACAATATATGATACTCATCACACTCCCATACCTATATTTTGCTAGTCCTCGAGCAAAATCTAAACCTAAAAAAGAAATATCCTAACTCACTTTCGCAGGAATCACGATTGCACTTAGCACGTGCAACAAGCCTTTAAACCCCTAGGTTACCCTAGTGGACGAGTGTTCTCTCATGAGGATTTGCAGTGAATATACCCACAAAATTCGTGAAGAAAATAGATTAGAAATAAAGAAAATAAAAATATGGATAACAAAAGAATCAAGAAAGATAAAAAATTTTACACAAAAGAAAGAAATTTTTTTTATGATATTTTCATCAATTAATCTCACTAATATACAAACTCAAGAATGCATTTAGATTATCAATTTTCAAATTGAGCGTCTTACCAAATACACTTATCATTTTAATAAAAAATTTAAATCCTATCTTCTACTAACAGATAATTCATTGGCTCATATATAACTACGTGCACGTGTGATAGTCTAGTTCTGTTTTGGACTCCAACTCTAACTCATGATTCATCTCCTCTCTCATAACAAATTTTTTGTTTTTTTTCCTTTTTTTTTAAGAATATTTCATCTTTCATGCGAATATTCACGCTTACTTAGGCGCAAAGTACCCGATTACTCGGATCATACTCTCTCTCTCTCTCTCTCTCTCTCTCTTTCTTTTTTTAAAGAGTATTTCACCTTTCTTTCGAATATTCATGCTTGCGTAGGTACAAAGTACCCGATTACTCATATCATACTATTTTTTTCACTCTTGAGACTATTGCCTTAATACCAGGTGCACCCCATTATTTTATCACTCTCGAGATTATTGTCTTAATACCAGACTCATCCCATTATTTTATTCTCACTTTTTTCTTTATTTAGAGAGAGAAGACTTACTCAATTGTTATCATCTTTGTCCTTAACCTAATAAACTATTGTGAAGTGAAAAATAGATGTATACTTGCCTTAAAACTACTATTAACGGTATTTATTTTTTGGATTTTAATCTTTTTTCATCAAATTTAAAGTGTATCGTCCAATCTACTCTCATATCCAATTTCAAATCTAAATTTGTGCATTTATCTGTAATTAGGTTGATCTATTAATGAAAATAAATAAATTTTCCATTTATCTTTTTTCAATTTTTTTAGTTAGTTGTTACCCTAAAAACTACCCAAAGTACAAAATAAAGAAACCCAAAAATCATCTAAAAATAAAACAAAAACTCTAAAAAAACTAAAATCTTAGAAAAACACAAAGAAAATATCCTAATCCACTCCCCCACACTTAAACTAGTGTATGCCCTTAAACACAAACCAAGTGTGGTAAAATAAATATGAAAACTATTATACAAATACTATACAAATAATGAGAGTCGTAAAAGTTATGATCTCAATATCATCACCCTATTAATGCTAAAAAACGGTTACGGCCTCTCAATCGCTTCCCACTTTCATAGTGTATGCATTTTAAACGTGAAGTGGGTGCATTATTATATCTCATCGTCCTCCTACGAGTCACGAAATTACCTGTCTGCTTCTTATACAGTCCTCGCTTTTTCTTTGTCCACATGTAAGCATTAATAATTGGGTGGTGAGAAGTTCTTCATTATAAACTTGCCAATTATCGTTAGTAATAAGTAAATATGTAGAAATATCGTGAGGAGAGAAGAGTGCTATATGATCAAGTGATTGTGGTGGTGGCCCTTCTAACTCACAAAGTAATTTGAGCTCCTCTGCAAATAAATCCTCAAATATTTGCTCATAAATCAATGGCACACTTGCATAAGTATCATCATACATAGAACCTGTATGTGCTAATTCATCTAATAATATGAGCTCATCTTTGAAAATTTGCCCAAATGAGGGTTCATCATTAGTGCAAGAGGTCGAATAAGAATGCAAACTGTGAATCATGTTGACCTCAATGAGGGAGCTCATTGTGTGCTCATCAATATTTAATATGTTTAGTGCCACAGTCATATTCCCAAATGATAGCTTCATGAGGCCACTCCTACAATCAATTAATGCATTTGATGTTACAAGGAATGGTCTACCCAAGATAACGGGAATTTGATTCCATGGATTAGAGATCGGCTCAGTTTCAAAGATAATGAAGTCTACAGGAAAGATAAACTCGCCGACCTTAATGAGCACATCTTCAACCATACTAAGTGGTCTCTTGATCGAACGATCAGCTAATTGTAATGTGACCTTGATAGGTTGAAGTTTTCCTAACCCCAATTGCTGATAAACAGTATAAGGAAGCAAGTTGATACTTGCCTCTAGATCAAGCAACGCCCTATCAAATGTAGTGTTACCAATAGTGCATAAGATTTTAGGGGAACCTAGATCTTTGTACTTGATAGGTAAGGAGTTAGAGAGGATTTGCGATATATTTGCAGTAAGAAAAACTTTCTCAGGAATATTTCTTGCTCATTTCTTAGTACACAAATCCTTAAGAAACTTAGCATAAGTAAGAACCTCTTGTATAATGTCAAAAAGTAGAATATTAACCTTCACCTACTAAAATATTCCAAGAATTTTTTCTATTTGTCGTGAAGGCTTCCTAAGCGGATTGGGATATGGTGCTTTCAGCTCAGGTATAGGTTCTTCCAAATGATCATGTAATGGTGATGGAGGTGATGGAGATGGTGCAACCTACGAAATAGTAGGAGTGGAATCAGGGGCATGGCTACATTATTGTCCACTTGCTTGCCAGTTCTAAGTGTGTGAATGGCATTGCATTGGTGGACATGCAATTGATTTGAGAAACTGGCATTAGGGTTCATTATGGGTTGATTTGGAAAAGTACCCTGGCCACGTTCACTCATCTGACTCGCTAATTATCCAACCTGCTGCTATACATTCTTATTAGATTGAGAGTTCACAAGCAGTTGCTGACCTGTACTTTGAATAAAATCAGTTGACACTTTTATAAGATTTTGCATGTGTATGTCAAGGTTGGACATATGCGTGTCAAACTTAGAATGAGACTTGAGAAGATTTTCAATGTTCTTCTCAAGTGACTGAAGTCACTTTTCTTGATGATTATTAGACCCCTGTTGTAGATATGAGTGGTTTTATGCAGGTGGTCTATTCTGGTTGTTCCCATGATTTGAAGCGTTTGGGTGTTGATAAGCACCCACATTTAATTTTGGGAACTGACCATTGGCTGGAGACTACATATTAGGGTTAGGGCCCCCCTGATATTGCCCCTGACCCCATAAGAGTTTTGGATGGTTTCTCCAGTTAGGATTGTATGTAGGAGCGTAAGGATTGTTTATGGATTGCTGATACAAGGCGTTGCCTACTCAAGTGTGGGACCCATGTGATTCATTAATAACAGACACTCCTCCATAATATGATTCGGAGTTCCGCAATTAAAGCATGTAGGAACTTAAATTTGATTTACTTGACCTACTTGTGGAGACGAGTAGTCTCCAATGCCTCAATTCTCCTTATAAGGGCTGCAATCTTAGTTTTGGCAGCTATAAAGTTGTCGACGCTATGAATCCCACACTCATGTGCAGAAGTTGATACACTGGGTTTCTTAGCGGGACTCTCCCACTACATAGTCTTCCATGATAGGTCCTCAAGAAAGCCCCATGCTTCTTTCTCATTCTTTCTTATGAACTTCCCTTGACACATAGACTCAAGAAGAGTTTAGGATGTGTAATCGAATCCTTCGTACACAATTTGACACAACCACCACTTTTCGATCGCATGGTCGGGGCACTGAGATAAAAGATCCTTGAACCGTTCCAAGTATTTCCAAAAGGCTTCTCCTGGTACTTGACGTAATTGATTGATTTGATTTTGAATTTATGCCATCTTATGCGTAGGATAATACTTCTTTAGAAATACTACAATGAATTCATCCCAAGTAGTAATTGAGTCAGTAGGCATACTGTACAACCACTTCTTGGCATTATTCTTGAGAGCAAATGGGATGAAGCTGAGTTTAATTGCGTCCTCCGACAAGTGCTGCAGTTTAATCATTATACATACTTCTGAAATTCACTGATAAAGAGATATACATCTTCTGAATCAGAACCAGTGAATTTAGAAAGCATGTTAATTTACTGCGGTTTCAATTCATAGTGATTACCCACTGCGTGTAGAAGTTTGATGCATGATGATAATGATGCATGCAATGGGTAACATCGATCCTGAAGGATCTGGATCGGTTGGTCCATCTTGTCACCCATGAACAAATCTGATCTCACTAGTTGACCAAATTGATCACGGGTCCAATGTGGCATGAACCAGCGACTGAGAGTGTAAGTGTGAATTTTCTAAACTAATGCAAGAAGTGGGGTGTGGGGAGAGATAAAATGGTGGAATAGATATGATCAAATAAAAATGTGAGTCCTACTATTTCTATTTTTTCATATTTTTTTACAAAACCAGGGAACCAAAATACAAAACTGAAGAAAATCATAGATCAGAATTTACCTTCCTAGCAGCCAATTGGCAGTTCTGGCCACTGAATAGCGGCTAAAGCAGAGAGTTTGACTCTCTGATTTCTGCTGCTTAGTCTGGAGGCTCTTTTGATCCTTTTATCTTCCTTTATCTGCAATTAATATTCCCTGCACACTCAACACACACTGTTAATCCCGTAAAATATTAGAAAAAGAAAGAAAAACACCATCGATCCCCAGCAACGGCGCCAAAAACTTGATGTGACAATTTACTGCAAGCGTACAGTGTCGGTTGTAGCGCTATACAGGTCGTCCCACAGAGATCTCAGGTGTTTTTTGCATTCTCACTAATTCTATAGTCTAACGGATTAACAAAGGATTCTAAGTTGGAGTTGAGAGTTATTCTAATTAGCCTAGGATCTAAAATCCACTAGTTTCCAACCATGGATTTATTTTTATTATCTTCTTCTATCATAAAAATTTAATTTTGTAGTTTAATCTTTATTTAAAATGCCCTAAGCATGAACTATCAAGTGGTGTGTAAGCATAACTCATCAAAACTATTACTTTTCATAAAAATAAACTAAATCATTAGATAATTCTTTGAATAAGATGAAAACCAACTCCAAATCCTAACTAAGTATAGGCTATCAAGAAACTTAACCTAAGTATAACCTATCAAAGTATTAATCTTCAAGTTCTTTTATTTTAATCTTTTCATAGAAAAATCATGTCTTTATTTATTTTATTTAAGAAGAAAATTCTAGAGAGTAATTACATGGTGAATCCTAACTTCATTTACATCCTAGAGCTAAACTAAATTAGCTACTCATATTTTTAACAAGCAAAATCAAATTTTTATTCATAGAAAGCAATTAAATCTAATTTAGAAAGCAAATAAATCTAAAATAGAAACCAATTAAAATAAATTAACTAAGGAAAAATTGAAGAGTAAAGAGAATTATCTCTGGAGTCCGGTATTGTGGCTGTCACCCCTTCAGCAAAATCCTAATTTTATTAAATTAAAAATGAGTACAAATTATATCCTAATTCTATATTAACTACTGCATTCCCCCAAAATCCTAGAATACAAGGATACGGTCAATATATAGGTTTCAGAAATCAAACCCTATTTCTAATAGAACAGAAAAATCAAAAAATTACAATTAAACCACTGAAGAAAAATCAGCCCATGGGCCACTTCTTTGCCGCTATTTGGCAGCTAGTGCCACCATTTGGCGGTTTAATACGACCAATAGTAATGGGTTTTCTCCTGCACGATTATCTTGTCTTGTACACTTGATTCTGTTGACTGTATTTGATTTTGACTCTCTACAGTATTCTAATCTTGTAGCCTTACTTTTTTTTAAACTCTTTTATAGGATTTGTTTCCTAATTCGGCTCTGATTTCATGCCATCTCCTTGTATGAATCGGATTATCTAAAAAAGACACTAAAAATACCCGAGTAGTATTTATTTATATACAAACATAGATAAAATATGAGAGAAAAATACAATATATGATACTCATCACTCTTATGATCTCTTTTGTCTTCCTGTATGTGCAATTTCTAATCCCTACGCACTCAACACACACTGTTAACCTGTAAAACGCTAGAAAAAACAAGAAAACATCGTCAATCCCCGGAAACGATACCAAAAACTTGATGTGAAATATCTACTACAAGCGTACGTATCGGTAGTAGCTCTAACAGGTCGTTCCCACAGGGATCTAGGGTGTTTTTGTGTTCTCACTAATTTTTAGTCTAAGATTTCTAAATTATGGTTTCTAAATTAGATTTGAATTATTCTAATTAGCCTAAGATATAGAATCCACTAATTTCCAGCCTTGTATTACTTCTATTATCATCTTTCTATCATAAAATTGATATTTTAGTTTTAATCTTTACTTAAAGCATTCTAAGTATGTGTTATCAAGTGGTGTGCAAGCATAACGCATCAAAGATACAAATTTTCATAAAAATAAACTAAATTATTAGATAACTCTATGATAAAGATGAAAAGTAACAATCCCAAACCCTAACTAAGTATAGGCTATCAAGAAATCTATATCAAGTAAAACTTATCAAATCATTAATCTACGAGTTGTTATATTTTAATCTTTTCATTGAAATGTCTTATTTTTATTATTTTATTTAGGAAGAAAATATTAGAGAGCAACTATATGGTGGATTCCTAGTTATATATACATTCTAGAGCTAAACTAAATTAGCTACTCATACTTCTAATTAAAATGATCATATTTTTCCTAGAAAGCATTTAAAGTTTACATTAGAAAGCAAGATAAATCTATCTAGAAAGCAATTAGAAAAACATTACCTAAGAAACAATGATGAACAGAAAATGGTACCTCTGGAGTCAGTATGGCGGCCGTCACCCCTTCAGCAAAACCTAATTTTATTCAGTAAAATTTGAGTACAAAATTACATTATAAACCCTAAATTACAAGGATACGGTGAATATATAGGTTTTGGAGAATCAAACCCTAATTTGAGTACAAGTGAGAAACTACAAAATTACATCGAAACCTCGTAAAAATCTCATTACAAGTGGGCCCCACTTAGCTGCCAATTGGCTGCAAATACCGCCAAATAGCAATAAAATAGCTCTTTTGGACTTCAACTTTCTTCTACATGAATCTTTTGTTCTTTTCCTTTGATTGGATTGACTATATTGATTTTTGACTCTCTGCAATATCATAGTTTTGTAGCTTTACTAACTTTTAATTCTTCTCTAGACTTGGTTTCCTAATCCGGCTCTGAGTTTATGCCATCTCCTTATACGAATAGGTTTACTTGAAAAACACACTAAAAATACCCAAGTAGTATTATTTAAACATAAAAAATAGATAATATGGAGACTATAAATAGGAAATATAAGGCACTCATCACATATAGATAGGTGAGGGGATGATTCCAGTAATATCATAACATTTGGATGTGTTTTCGAAGGAATTGCCGAGGTTGCCTTCAGTCAGAGCCGTAGAATTCGCCATCGATACCCTTCCTGGTGCAGAGCCTGTATTCAAACCACCATACTAAATGAGTTTAGAAAAGCTAGCAGAAATCAAGAGACAGATTGATGAGCTATTAAGACTTGGATTTATCAAACCTAGTATTTCTTCTTGGGGAGCTCCAGTGCTATTGACAGGAAAGAAGGATGGTGGTCAAAAATTATGTGTTGACTATAGGGGTTTGAATGCAGTCACATCAAGAATAGATACCCTTTTCCAAGGATTGTGGATTTGTTGGATCAACTAGGAGGAGCTAAGGTATTCTCTAAGATTGATCTTCGCTCTCGTTTTCATCAGGTGAGAGATCGAAAGGAGGACATTCCAAAGACAACATTAATGTTGCGGCATGGATATTTTGAGTATCTAGTGATGCCATTTGGTGTGACCATTGCTCTAGCATTCTCATGAGTTTGCTGAACTAGGTGTTCGCACAATATTTGGATCAGTTTGTTGTGGTGTTCATTAATGACATTCTCGTCTACTCTCGAAGTAGGAAAGATCACGCAGAGCATTTGAGGGTAGTTTTATAGACTCTCAGGCTACAACAATTATTCAGTTGACTGAGCAAGTGCGACTTCTGGCTAAACAAGGTTGCTTTCTTGGGCCATGTAATCTCTGGAGATGGTGTGTCAGCAGATCCCAAGAAAGTGGAGGCAGTACTTAATTGGCTGATTTCAAAATTTGCTTCAGAAATACATAGTTTTCTTGGATTGGCTGGATACTACAGGAGATTCATGCAAGATTAATCTAAATTAGCAGTGTCACTGACAAAGCTAACGTGGAAGAGGGAGAAGTATGAGTGGACTACGGAGTGTGATAGAGCATCGAAGAGCTGAAGCTCATATTGACTACAGCACCGTATTAGCAGTTCCTAATGATTCAGGCAGTATTAGGATATAATGCGATGCAGCTAGCAAAGGATTTGGTTGTGTACTTACATAGAATGGTCAGGTGATCAACTATGCTTCCCAGCAGCTTAGACCTCATGAGCGGAACTATCCTATACATGATCTGGAGCTAGCAACAGTAATACATACCCTTAAGATCTGGAGATATTATCTATTGAGCCAAAGGGTAGAAGTATATACTGATCACAAGAATCTTAAGTATATCTTCACTTAGAAGGAGTTACATATGAGGCAACTTAGATGGCTTGAACTTGTAGCAAATTTTTTCTTGGACATTCGCAATCATCCAAAAAAAGCCAACATAGTGCCAGATGCCTTGAGTAGAAAGCCGATGGCTATGTATCAGACTCGTCAAAAAGAAATCATAGAAGACATGGAGAGGTTGGAGTTGGAAGTTCTATTGCTAGGATTGACAGCGCAGTTCATAGAGTTACAGTTTCGATCTACATTGATTGATAAGATCAAAGAAGCCTAGAACAATGATGGGAGATTAAAAAGGCTTAGCGATAAGATGGAAGCGAGCAAGAGACAAAACATCTCAGTGCATGCAGATGACTCACTTCATCTCGGTGGTAGAATGTATGTGCCTGGAGGAGAGGCTAGAGATGAGGTATTAGCAGAAGCTAATAGATCAGCATATTCTGCTCATCCGGGTAGTACCAAGATGTATAGAGATCTAAAACAATACTTCTTGTAGGCAGGAATAAAAAGGAGATTGCTCGATATATATCAAAATGCCTTATTTGTCAGCAGGTGAAAGCCGAGCTTCAGAGGACTGCATGTTTGCCTCAACCCCTACCTATTTCGGAGTGGAAATGTGAGAACATAGCCATGGACTAGGGATAATAACGCAGTTTGGATGATTGTAGATTGCTTGATGAAATTAGCCTATTCTATTCCTTTCAGAATGGGCCAATCGACAGAAGTTTTGGCAAGGAAATTCATGCAAGAGATAGTGAGACTGCATGGAGTTCCAGAGCAGATTGTTTCATATCGCGATACTAGGAACTGATCACACTATTGGACTAGTCTGATGGAGAGTTTGGAGACGGTTTTAGACCTTTCTTTAGCATATCACATCAAATAGATGGACACTCCAAGCGGACCATTCAGATCTTAGAGGACATACTAACAGTCTGTGTGCTAGATTTTGGAGGTTCATGGAAGGATCATTTGTATATGGTAGAGTTCTTCTACAATAATAGTTATCATGCGAGTATCAAGATAGCTCCATTTCAAGCTTTGTACAAGAGGAAGTGCAGATCACCCTTATATTTGGACGATGTTGGAGAGCACAGTATATTAGGACCAAAGATAGTCATTCAAACGATAGACCAAGTGAAAATCATTAAGGAGCATTTGAGGGTTGCACAGAATAAGCCAAAGAAATGGGCATATCGTCACCGAAGGCCATTGGAGCTCGAAGTTGGAGACAAATTATTCCTCAAGGTTTCACCAATAAAGGGAGTCGTCAAATTTGGTAGGCGAGGGAAACTTAATCCTAGATATATTGGTCCTTTCACTATTATTGAGAGAGTTGGAAACATAACTTATCAACTTGACTTACTATTAGAGTTGGATGCAGTGCACAATGTATTTCATATTTCTCAGCTAAGGAGGTGTATTGGTGCTGAGAATCGTGTTGTGGATCTTGTCGATGTGGAATTAGGAACATATTCTACTTTTGAGAAGCAACCAATTGCCCTCGTGGATCGACGGTAGAGAGTTCTGAAGAACTGCATGATTCTCCATATTCTCATGTCGTGGATAGTCATTCGCCGGGGGAACCACCTGGGAATGGGAGGATGATGTCCGGAAGAAATATCTCCACTTGTTTGAGTGATCACATTAGGTATCGTATTCATAATATTATTATCCATTCCTCATTCCTATCTGTGCATGCATATATATGAAGTTATCATTCTATTCATTTTTGTTTCTCAAAACAGAAATGTAATTTCGAGGACAAATTTTTTTTAAGGAGGGTAGGATGTAATAATCTTATTTCTATCATAACTTACATTCTTAATGTCAGATTATTCTCAGAGTGAGTACATTGTGTTCGTCTTATTTTTCTATATTTTTGGTGATTTTTTTAAAATTTTCCAGATGTTACTTAAAATAATATTATTTTAATTACCGGTGGACCCTACACATATTTTGACTAGTCTTTCTTCTTTTGACTTGTAAAATTATGTTTGACTTTATTTAGATTAGTTTAATTAGATTTTATAATCTTAAACAACTCTAATATCCTATTATTACTAACCATTTGTTATATAACAAATTTTGTCTTTACCCATACCTCCCAATCCCATCTCCCTAAATTATGCATCTCAAACCTTTCCACTGCTGGATTGAACTAAAAGAGAGTGGGAGAGATTTTTTTTTATCTCATTTTTCTCTCAAAAACTTCTTCATTCTTCCTCTCTTCTATATACTCATACTAGATTTGAATTTTTTTTGAAGGTAAAATAAAGTTTTCAAGCTCTTTCAACCTCCAAACTTTAACATCACCTCTCATGTTCAACCTCTACTTCAAGAATATATTACATGGTAAGTAGAATCACATCCACTTTTATGATTTTATTTTGTAACTAAAATATTTTACTGCTAATTTAGAATCTTTATTTGCTTAAACTTAGAAAGATAATATCTTTATACAAAATTCTCTATGATTATTATAAATATAGAAATATGATTTTTATACTTTACACTATATTTATGTATCAAATTTATGATTTTATTTATGACATCTCATGCTTAAACTACAAATTGTAAATTTAAACTATATACTCTATTTTTAAATTATAAAGAACCTACCTTTATGAATGTTCATTATATTTGGATATAAATTTGAAATTTTCCATCTAAATTCTTCGTATTTAATGCAATAATTTTAAATCATTTTCCACTTGCCATTTGAAAATTTCTATATAATATATATATTTATTCATAATTATATTTTAAAGAGAGGGCTTCATATAAGGTTTTACAATTGCTAAATATTTCTTTCATACAAGCTATTATGTTAGATCATAATTCATTTTTTGCTAATCAATGTTTACTTTGAAAAAAATGCATTAATAAGGTTTAATAAATTTATTACTTTCTATACCATGAAATCATATTAGAATTTGAAAATTTCATATATTATTAAAATAATGATATAATAGTGTTGAGCCTATCTAATTCTCATTCTTGAGACTTAATACCCACTTCCCTAATATGTGTTTATATATATAATTGAATATGTCTGGTTTCCATACATAATCATATTTTGTATAAAACTCATTCAAGCATTCTAGACTCCATCATGCTTAACCTGAAAATAGACATACTTGTTAGTTATATAAGATAAATGAAAATATGCCGAATTTTTCTGATTAGTACATAAACATGTCTTGATAATTTATGAATCCTGACTTGCATATTGACTTGATTTTGACATGAACCATATCTTACTTGTTATTCGGATATTAATTAGATGATAAATATGTATATGTATTAATCTGTCCATGATTGATTCATTATATTCTAGATTGATTTACATGTAATTTACTTTGAAACCTTGGGTCATGGGAGAACTAAAGGATGAAAAAAATACTATATCGTAAAATGTTTAGGATATGTTGTATAACCGAAACAGGAGACTCACGGGGGTGCTCAGATGGTATCAAGCCATTATCTCTTATGTAGTCTATTTTGTTAGGATAACCGATTACTCAGTATCGGTATCTGCTTGAGTGCTTACCGACACGGTTAGTTCAATGGCAATATCTTGGTCAAGTCTCGAGTATGTACGGGTACTTTTACAATACAAGTATATTTTTTTACCATTTAGTTAAAAAAGATATAAAATAAGATGTTAATTTAGACTTGATTTGCATGTGTGTTCGTACTTGATTATTTATTATTTTCATACATGCACATACTTTTTATATCTACATTCATATTTTACTTATTAGTTTATATTGCACACTCCCTATCTTTTATTGTTTTACTTACCGAATTTGATTCTGAGCTCCCTCACATGCTCAAATACTGAAAATGTGAGCGCAGATCTGCCATTGCACAATCCATACTTTCTTGAGCAAGCTAAGCAGCAGTAGATTCCTAGGCCTTCACTTTTGTAATTTTGGGTTTAGTATGTATCACTCTTTTGAGAACTCAGTTTCCAACTTTTATATCAGTACTGTACTTATTGTTTTTTATTTTAGACATGTTGTAATTTCTTTCTATATGGTAGTAAACTAACTTCTAAGATCTTTGTAGATGAATTTTATTTTAACTTTTTTCATTTCTGCTTTTATATACTTATTGGCCTCGTGCACATCAATTTACACATGCCCGTCAGTGACGCACTCCGTTCCATGCTTAGTGAGGAGCCGGTTGTTACAAAGATGCAAGAACGGTGACCATAATTAAGAATGATATGATAGGTTGGTACAAGTCACATTACATTTTATGCCATCTTTGTCGGAGTCAAAATACGTATCATCAATTATGAGATGAGTCTTATTCACTCATCGTCGAACCAGTATAGGTGTTCGAGCCATGGACCGATGTGGTTGATATAGGGTAAGCCGATAAAATAGACATAATCCATTAGTATCATTACATCCTATCCCCTCACAAAAATTTCTATCTTTGGAATCTAATTCGAAAATGAAGTTAAAATGACAATCATGGATAAAGATATAGTTCAGAAATGGCTACATCCTGATGGTTTGCCACACTATCTGTTATCTAGGATAATTAATGAATACCTAGTTGGATTCTCTCATAGTAATTTTAATACCAAGTTGTAATAGTTGCTAGCAGAGATTATATCTCACTATTGCCATAATATGAGTTAGGCAAAAGATGCTAGATAGTTATTAATGATTAGAAAAATTCAAGTTTTATAAGAGTTTTGGATGAGAAAGTGATTATGAGAAAGGTAGAAATTTAAAATAAATTTACTAAAGATAATAGATGTAGATGATAGGATTAATGTGACACAGCGATGGATGGATAACAGTAGACAGATGAGCATGCACGAGTCGCAATTTACCTTGTGCTGATGAAATTGCATCTTCGGTAGTTTTGCCACCACTTTGTGGGCATGACTCTATCATAACTGTATTGTCAGGTGATGAGTGCTATATGTTGCATATTTATATCCTCCATATTATCTATTTTTATATTTAAATAATGCTACTCAGGTATTTTTAAGTGTGTTTTAAGGTAAACATATTCCTACAAGGAGATGGTATAAAATCAAAACCGGATTAGAAAACCAAGTCTAGAAAAGTATTAAAAGTAAGTAAACTTACAAGACTATGATGCTGCAGGGAGTCAAAATCCAATACAGTCATCAAAATCAAAAGAACAAGACAAGAGACTCATGCAGAAGAAAAATCAGGAAAAATCTTCAAGCTCTTGCTGCTATTTGGCAGTATTAGCCACCAATTGGTGGCAAAGAGGGGCCCACTCTGGGTGTAATTTCTGCGAGGGATTTGATGTAATTTTATAGTTTTTCATATGTACTCAAATTAGGATTTGATTTTCCGAGGCCTGTATATTGGCCGTATCCTTATAATCTAGGGTAATATATAGGATATAATTTTGTACTCTTTTTAATTAATAAAATTATGGTTTTGTCGAAGGAGTGACGGCTACCATACCAAACTCCAGAGGTATTCTTTACTGTTTATCAATTGTTCTTAAGTAATTTTCTTTTAAATGTTTTCTAATTTAGATTAATGTTGGTTTCTAGATTAGATTTTCTTGCTTTCATGAATAAAAATATGATCTTGCTAACTAGAACTATGAGTAACTAATTTGCTTTAGCCCTAGAATGTAGATGAAATTAGTTTTATAGATCTAACATAGATTTATCTCATCTTCTTCTTGCAAAGAAATAAAGTCATGATTTTTCTATAAATAAATAAAAGATAGATTTCGTAAATCATAATTCTTTGATAGATTATGCTTAATTAATATTTTGAAAATCTATACATAGATGAGATTTGGAATTCATATTCTTTGTTTTTATTTATAAAATTATTAACAAGATTTTCCTATAAATAAATTGAAGAGAATAAGCTTGTAAATATAATTTCTTTTATAAGTTATACTAAAGTTTGGTCTTTTGATAGCCTATGCTTAGATTAGGGTTTAAAGTTTATTTATTTACTTTTGTTTATAAGATTATCTTCTAAATAAAATTTGTTTTAAAGAAAGATATTATTTTTGATAATCTATACTTGCACATCACTTGATAGGTCATACTTAAGGGCACTTAATTAAAATCAAATTAATAGATCATCTTTTTAGTGTGTTACTTGATCGTGCATAATTAAAAAATTAGGAAGAAAGAGATAATTAATTGTTAGACTATTATTCTAATGGATTTGAAATCTTAGGCTAAACTTTAGGACATAAAATTAATCCTCTCAATTTAAAATCTCATAGTTAACTTGATAGAACTAAAGAATTAGTGAGAATAGTGAAACACCCTAAATCACTGTGGGAACGACCTATAAAGTGCTACAACCGACATTGTACGCTTGCAGTAAATTTTTCACATCAAGTTTTTGGCGCCGTTGCCGGGGATCAACGGTGTTTTCTTATTTTTCCTAATGTTTTATTGATTAACAGTGTGTGTTGAGTATACAGGAACCTGAAAGTTCAGATACAGAAATCAAAAAGGGATGAGAAGTGTCTCGGAAGTTCACTGAAAAAACTAGAGAGCAAAACTTTCTGGTTTTGCCACTAAAATTGACGCCATTTAGCGGCACTTTTGGTGAGTTTCCTCCCCTCTTTTACTCTGATTCTGTATTTTGGGTCCCTGGTTATGTAAAAAAAATATAAAAATAAATAAATAAATAAATAAAATAAGGGGTAGAAACAGTAGGAATCACATTTTTTTTTTATCATATCTCTTCCACCGTTTTATCTCTACCACACCTTACTTATTATATTAGTTTAGGAAATTCACACATTCACTCACGGTTGCTGGTTCATGCCACTTTAGACCCGTGATCAATTTGGTCGACTAGTGAGATCAGATTTATTCATGGGAGATAAGATGGACCAACCGATCCCGATCTTTCAGGATCGATGTTACTCGCTGTGCACATTACTACCATCAAGCATAAAACTTCCACACGCAGTGAGTAATCACTATGAGCTGAAACTGTAGTACAACAGCATACTTCCTAAAGTCACTGGTTCTGATTCTGAGGATGCATATTTCTTTATCAGTGATTTCAGGAAGTATACATGATGATTAAACTGTAGCACTTGTCAGAGGATGCAATTAAGCTCTGCTTCATCCAATTCGCTCTAAAAAATAATGCCAAGAAGTGGTTGTACAGTATGCCTACTGATTCAATCACTACTTTGGATGAATTCGTCACAGTTTTTCTTAAGAAGTATTATCTCATGCACAAAATGGTAAAAATTCAAAATCAAATTAATCAATTCCGTCAAGTGCCGGGAAAACCCTTCTGAAAATACTTAGAACGGTTCACAAATCTATTAGCTTAGTGTCCCCACCATGCGATAGAAAAGTGGCGATTGTGTTAAATCGTGTACGAAAGACTCGATTACACATCCAAAACTCTTTTTGAGTCCATGTGTCAGGGGGAGTTCATGAGAAGGAATGAGGATGAAGCGTGGGACTTCCTTGAGAATCTATCGTGGAAAACTATGTAGTGGGAAAGTCCCGCTGAGAAACCCAATGCATCACTTCTACGTATAAGGGTGAGATTCATAGCGTCGACATCTTTATACCTGCCAAAACTAAGATTGCAGCCCTTATGTGGAGAATTGAGGCGTTGGAGACTCCTAGTGCTCCACCAGTGGGTCAAATAAATCAAATTCAAGTTTCCATATGCTTTAATTGCGGAACTCCAAATCATGTTATGGAGGAGTGTCCATTATTAATGAATCACATGGGTCCCACACTTGAGCAGGCTAACGCCTTGTATCAACAACCCATGAACAATCCTTACACTTGTACATACAATCCTGGCTGGAGGAACCATCGAAATCTCTCATTGGGTCAGGGGCAATATCAGGGGGGCCTTAACCCTAACATACAGCCTCCAACCAATGGTCAATTTCCAAGATCAAAAGTGGGTGCTTATCAACATCCAAATGCTTCATATCAAGCGAACAACCAGAATAAACCACCTGCACATAATCAATCATATTCACATCAGGGGTCTAATAATAATTATGATAGATGGCTAATGACATTTGAATGGGATGTGGGGAACCTTCACCATATCCCAATCAGTTTAGGAAGCCTTCACTTCAAGTAGAGAAGATTCTTGAAATATTTCAGCAGGTGAAGGTTAATATTCCACTCCTTGACATTATACAACAGGTTTCTACTTATGCCAAGTTTCTCAAGGATTTGTGTACTAAGAAACGAGTAAGAAATATTTCTGAGAAAGTTTTTCTTCCTGCAAATATATTGCAAATTCTATCTAACTCCTTACCTACAAAGATCCAGCTTCCCCCATAATCACATGCACCATTGGGAACACTACATTTGATAGGACATATGGACGAGCACACAACGAGCTCCCTCATTGAGGTAAACATGATTCACAGTTTGCATTCTCATTCTACCTCTTGCACTGATGATGAATCCTCATTTGAGCAAATTTTTGAAAATGATCTCATATTATTAGATGAATTGGCACATGCTGATTCTATGTATGATGATACTTGTGCAAGTGTACCATTAATTTATGAGCAAAATTTTGAGGATTTGTTTGCAGAGGAGCTCGCATTACTTCGTGAGTTAGAAGGGTCACCACTGCATTCACGTGATCGTATAACACTCTTCTCACCTCAGGATATTTCTACATGTATGCTTGTTACTAACGATGATTGGCAGGTTTATAATGAAGATTTCTTTAACCTAATTATTAATTCTTAAATGTGGACAAAAAAAAGCGAAGACGACATAAGATACAGACATGTAATTTCGTGACTTGTAGGAGGATGATAAGATATAGTAATGCACCCACTCCACATTTAAAGCGCACACACTATGAAAGTGAGAAGTGATTGAGAGGTCGTAACCACTTTCCATGCATTAATAGAGTGACGATATTGAGATCGTAACTTTTTACGACTCTCATTATTTGTATAATATTTGTACAATGTTTTCATATTTATTTTATCATCCTTGGTTTGTGTATGAGGGTATACACGAGTTTAGGTGTGGGGGAGTGGGTTAGGATATTTTCTTTGCGTTTTTTTAGGGTTTTTAGTTTTTTTTAGAATTTTTATTTTATTTTTAGATTTTTTGAATTTTTTTATTTTACACTTCAGGTAGTTTTTAGGATAACTAACTAAAATAAATAAATAAATAAAAACGGAAGAAAAACAAAAGATCAACCTAATTACAAATAAAAGAATAAATTTAGATTTAAAATTTGATAGGAGAGTAAATTGGATGATACACTCAGAATTTTATGAAAAAGATTAAAATTCAAAAAATAAATACTGCTAATAGTAATTTTGAGGTAAGCATACATCTATTTTTTACTTCACAATAGTTTATTAGATTAGAGATAAAAATAATAACGATTGACTAGTTTTCTCTCTCTAAACAAGAAAAAAAAAGGAAAAAAAAGGGTGAGCCTGATATTAAGGTAATAGTCTCAGAAATGAAAAAAAAAGGAAAAAAAAGAAAAAAAGTGAGAAGAAAAAAGGGGGTGCGCTTGGTATTAAGGCAATGTCCTCAAGAGTGAAAAATAAAGAGTATGATCCGAGTAATCGGATACTTTACATCTAAGCAAGCGTGAATATTCGCATGAAAGGTGAAATATTCTTTAAAAAATTTGCTATGAGAGAGGAGATGAATCATGAGTTAGATTTGGAGTCCAAGGCAGAAGTAGATTATCACACGTGCAAGTAGATGTATAGGTGGATTATCTGTTAGTAGGTATTGAAATATGGGATTTGAGTTTTTCATTAAAATGATAAGTATATCTGATATGATTCTTGATTTGAAATTTGATAATCTAAATATGTTTTTGAGTTTCTATATTAGTAAGATTAATTGAAGAAAATATTTAAAAATAGATTTTTTTTTCTTTTTTTGTATAAATGATTTTTATTTTTATTGATTTTCGGTTATCTTTATTTTTTTTCTTTATTTCGTAAACTATTTTCTTTAGGAATTTTGTGGGTATATTCACTGCAAACCCTCACGAGACACAACTCGTCCACTAGGATAACCTAGGGATTTAAAGGCTTATTACACGTGCTAAGTGCAATCACGATTCCTGCAAAAGTGAGTTAGGATTTTTCTTTTTCTTTTTAGTTTTAGGTTTTGCTCGAGAACTAGCAAAAGATAGGTGTGAGGGTGTGTGATGAGTGTCATATGTTGCATATTTATAGCCTCCATATTATCTATTTTTTTATTTAAATAATGCTACTCAGGTATTTTAAGTGTGTTTTTCAGATAAACCTATTCTTACAAGAAGATGGTATAAAATCAGAGCCGTATTAGAAAAGCAAGTATAGAAAAGAGTTAAAAGTGAGTAAAGCTACAAGATTATGATGCTACAAGGAGTCAAAATTCGATACAGTCATCAAAATCAAAAGAACAAGACAAGAGACTCATGTAGAACAACAACCAGGAAAAATCTCCAAACTCTTGCTGCTATTTGGTGGCATTAGCTGCCAATTGGCGGCAAAGAGGGACCCACTCTGGGTGAAATTTCTGTGGGGGCTTTGATGTAATTTTATAGTTTTTTACCTGTACTCAAATTAGGGTTTGATTTTCCGAAACCTACATATTGGCCATATCTTTGTAATCTAGGGTGATATATAGGATATAGGAGATAGGATATAATTTTGTACTTTTTTTAATTAATAAAATAAGGGTTTTGCTAAAGGGGTGACGGCTACCATACTAAACTACAGAGGTATTCTTTACTGTTTATCAATTGTTCTTAAAGTAATTTTATTTTAATTGCTTTCTAATTTAAATTAATATTGTTTTCTAGATTAGATTTCCTTATTTTCATGAATAAAAATATGATCTTACTAACTAGAATTATGAGTAACTAATTTGTTTTAGTCCTAGCATGTAGATAAAATTAGTTTAATAGATTTAATATAGATTTATCTCATCTTCTTCCTACAAAGAAATAAAGTCATGATTTTTCTATAAATAAATAAAAGATAGATTTCGTAAATCATAATTCTTTGATAAATTATACTTAATTTATATTTTGATAATCTATACTTAGATGAGATTTGGAATTCATATTCTGTATTTTTATTTATAGAATTATTAACAAGATTTTTTTATAAATAAATTGAAGAGAATAAACTTGTAAATCTAATTTTTTTTGATAGGTTATACTTAAGTTTGGTTTTTTGATAACCTATGCTTAGATTAGGGTTTGAAGTTTATTTTTTTGATTTTGTTTATAAGATTATCTACTAAATATAATTTGTTTTCAAGAAAGATATTATTTTTGATGATCTATACTTGCACATCACTTGACATGTCATACTTAGGGACACTTAATTAAAATCAAATTAAAAAAATTACCTTTTTAATATGTTACTTGATCATGCATAATTAAAAAGTTAGGAAGAAAGAGATAATTCATTATTAGGTTATTATTCTAATGTATTGGCTAAACTTTAGAATTTAAAACTAATCCTCTCAATTTAGAATCTCATAGTTAATTTGATAGAACTAAAGAATTAGTGAGAATAGCAAAACACCCTAGATTTCTGTGGGAACAACCTATAAAGTTCTACAACCGACACTGTACTCTTGCAGTAAATTTTTCACATCATGAGGTGCCACTTGATCCAATAGGTCTTCGTTCCTACTATTAGCATGGTGCTGATATGGTAATTCCTCAGAATTATGCTTCTTGGTCGGATTAATCTGCCTCTGTTGGTCTGATTGCTTAACTGGACTAGTGGGCTCCTAGTATTGTTGTACCACTACTAAGTTGTTCGATGCTTCCTTATTCCTCTTGCGAGGACATTCACCTACTTGGTTGGTGGGGATAGGTAGTATTGGCATGGATTAGTAGTGTTGGTGAGAATTAGTAGAGTTGGCAGGGATTAGTTATATTGATGGGGAGGGATTAATTATATTTATGGGGATTAGTTATGTTGGCAAAGTTGACGAAAATGATTAGTCTAGACAGAGTTTGAGCAATAAGGTCAGAATCAAATAATCAAAATAATATAAAAATCATACAAATATAATGGAATGGAGCTTATATATAAAGGCAGCGGTTGGTAGAGTTCATAGGGGGATGACGAACTATAAGGGTGTCAACAACTTCATTATTGTTTGGCCATCTCATATCTACTAAGACCTTCAATGAGTTTTATCATTTTATATAATTAGAATTAGAGAAAAAATATAAATAAGAGTTTTAGAGGACTGATTCTCTTTCCAATGAGTCTTAAATGGACCTAATAGTATTCGGAATCAAAAGATATCATGGATTTATTGAATATGATACGAGACCCTTGCAGCTATGCTGCAATTTTATCTTCAAGATAAGATATGATTAGAATAAGTAGGAATTAGAAATGCATCTATTAGAGAATTTGTAGATTATTAAATCATGTTTTCAATGAATCTAAAATCAGCTCAATCAGAGTTGTAGATCAAAAGTTATGAGCATTTTAGTGAGACTGTATCACGCTCTCAATTAGTTGCACCCCATAGTTCTGGCAGAGCTAAACATGGTTTGATGGGGTGAAGTGTCTGGCAAGGCTAACTTTCTCATAGAGCTAACTTTCTAGCAGAGCCAACTTTCTGGTGAAGCTAACTTTTTTGGCAGAGCTAAGTGTCCTGTGGAGCTAAGCTATGCGCACAAGATCCAATTTAACGGCTTTTTAGTAGGGTCAAAGACAGAATTGGAGCTCATGTAATATGGAAATATTGAATTCTCCTTCTAATAAGGTTAAAATTAGCTCATTTGGAGTTCAATATGATTAAAAAAACTGAAGATGTGTTCATATGGCAGAAGATCTGTGTTTGCACAAGTACTGACTTCAAACCCCATTTTGAAGGGGTTAGAGGTAGTATGAGGAGACAGGTGATAAAATTATAGATAATTGAATTACCTTTCTAATTAGACTGAAATGAGTTTCATTGGAGTTGGGTAGAGGAAATTATGGCCAAAATACCGAGACAGTGTATAATGGGTAACTTAGTGCTTGGTTTCGATTTCTACCTGAATTTCAACTAGGCTAAAGGTATGATTGGGAAACACAAAGTTGGGAGATTTATAGTGAATTAAATTCTAATATAATTCCAAAAAGAGTAAATGTATTTGTATTTCTATAGCAAAATTTATGATCAAAATACCTCAAGGGTGTGTAAGTGACTGCGCAGAGTAGTAGTGCAACAAGTCGATTTTTACTCGGATTTCTACTAAGCTAGTATTAAAATTGGTAAGGGTAAAAAGGACAATTTTAGAGAAATGAGTTCTAAAATAATAAAATGAGAATGAACTCATTTGGAGTGGTGAGTCAAAAGTTATATCCATTATATCAAGATCAGTTGAGCTAACAGCTAGATCTATTTGAAGAAACAAATAACTCTTAGATTGGGAGACCCGAGTATTGTTCTTCTTGTTGGAGAAACTTATAAGAAGAGTTTCTTAATAAAGATCATATTTTTATATAATTACGTTATTTATATAATTGAAAGGTGATTTCTTGCTAGTGAATGAATGAAATATGTGATTTCTTGCCTTGAGTTTAAAGGAAAGTCTTGGCGCAGTTTTGCTTGGGTTCAGTTGGAGCCAAGCTTGAACTTGGTACTGTTGGAACTATAGCAAAGAAAGAAGAAGAAGAATAAGATGAAGAAGAAGAAGAAGAGGAGGAGGAGGAAGAAAGAGATAGCAAGTTAGGGAGTGTTTTGAAAATGAGAGGAAGGGAAGAGGTTGTGGATATATGTTCTCATGGTATGAAGTTGAGGAGAGAAGAGTGGGGTAGCATGGAGGAGGTATGGGAGAGTGTATTCTCCCAATTACTCTTTCTTACTATTTACAGGAGTGTCATGGCATAATTTGACTTAAACTATTGAGTTTAAAAATAAAAAATTAAAGGTGAAAGAGAAAATGGGTTTTTAGAACAAGGTTGTTACAACTTTACATTCCACGATCTGCTCAATCACAGTGATCTTATCATTTCCTACGATTTTTCCACATGCATTCATAATAATTCTTATAATACTGGTTGGAATGTGAGTACTGAAAATTTATTTAGACCAATGATTAATATGTGGAAAAAGAAAAAGAAAGGAAGACATCAAAGATTTAAAAGAAATTTTATGTCTAGTGGGAGGTTGATGGGATATGTTAATGCACCCATTTAATGTTTAAAAGCACATGGTATTTAACTGGAAAGTTATCAAGAGGTCATGACTGATTTTCATGTTTTAATAGGGTTAGCTCGATGAGATCGTGATTTTTCCGTTCTACATTACTTGTATAGTATTTGTAAGATGGGGTTTATCTTTATTTCACCATCATTGATTTGTGTATGAAGGCAATACATGAGTTTAGGTGTGGTGAAAAATTTTGAATCTTTTTTTTTAGGATTTTTACTTTTTTCTTTTAGTTTTATTTTAAATTTCTTTTCTAGGGTTATTTTTTCTAGGATTTTTAGGTTTCTTTAATTTTTACTTTAGAGTTTTTAGGACTTTAATCTTTTTTATTTCTTATAAAATTATATTTCTTTCTTAATTTATCTTCTTAAAAAGAAAAAACATAAAAAAAAATATTTTCTACAAGAATCATGCTAGTTAGAAATGATAAAGTAATTTTACATTTGATATTTGGTAGGAAAGTAGAATGGATAATATACTTAAAATTTTATGAGAAAATTAAAATATGAAAAATAAAACCCCAAATTTTAATTTTTATGTAAATAACATTTTTTAATTCACTTCACAACTGCTTAGTAGGTTAAGGATAAAAACAATAATAATTTAATAATTTTTTCTTTCTAAAAAACAAATAAAAAGAAATAAGAATAAAGAGGTGAGCCTGATATTAAGCAATGCTCCTTTATAAATAAATAAAAATACTAAGTAGTTGGATATGTCTACCTCATAAATCATATGTATTCATAGGAATAGTATTTTTAAGAAGTTATGTAAGTTCTGAGTAACTTGGCATTTTCGCCACGGTAGAGTGGATATTTGCATGAAAGCTTAAATAGGCATATATAAAAAAATTGTTGAGAAATGAATGAATCAAGAGTTGGAGTTTGAGTTCAAAACTAAAATAAAGTATCACACTTGCATGTTGATATATTATACAAGAATTATTAATTAGTGGATATTGAAATATAAGATTTATATTTTTTTATTAAAATAACAACTGTATTTGATGTGAATCTTAACTTAAAAATTGATAATCTAGATGTACTATTTTATTGTGTATTATTGAGGTTACAGATAATCAAAAAAGATTTTTCTATTTTTATTGTTGACATTCATTTGTTTCTTTTATTTTATTTTGTTTTGTTAGTATTAAGTTTTTCCTTTTTATTGAGTTTTGGTTATCCTTATTTTCTTTTTATTAATTTCTTAGTCCCTTTCTTCTTGAATTTTGTGGATATATTCATTCCAAATCCTCACAAAACACAATCCTTCCACTTGGATAATCTAGTGGTTTAAGGGTTTGCTACACTTACTAAGTCAATTGTGATTCCTGCCAAAATGAGTTAAGATTTTTCTCTTCTTTTTTGGTTTAGATTTTGCTTGAGAATGAGCAAAAGACAAGTGTGGGATGTGATGAGCATTATATTTACATATTTGTGTTCCATATTTTATCTATTTTGAGTATATAAATAATGTCACTTGGATATGTTTTAGCTATTTTTCAAGATAAATTCAATTACAGTAAAGAGTATATCAATTTTACAAAAAAGCCGCAAAAACTGAGTTAAAAAAAGTTAAATAGGAAAGATTCAGTAGCCAGTGAGTTCAGTGCAGCTAATCAATTTTTAGACTATGTCAGGAGAAAACCAAGAGCCTATGAATTCACTATTTAAAAGACTAAAGTTAGAAGCAGAAATTTTGCCGCTACATAGTAGCAAGTAGAAGAAAAAAGAGGTCAAAGTTTTTTAAATTTTGTTGGTTGAATCCCATATGGAATTGGATTCTAAACATGTATGCTGACCACCGCTACTTAGCAGTTAACACCGTAGTCTGGCGGTAAGAGAAAAAAGTCAGCAGCTGAAATTTTTTTAGAAACTTTGTATATTTTTAGAACTCTTTTAAGCTGACTAGATTAGGATTTTGAATAGGTCTATAAATATGATGTAATCCATGTGAAAAAAGATGTGTTTTTTTACTCTTTTGATTATTAGATAAATAAAATCGAGATCATTCTAGCTGAGGTGACAACTGCCATACTTTACCTCTATTGATGTTGGATTTCATCCGCTATACTCGTTTTTGGTATTAGGTAATTATTTTTATTGTTTTATTAAATACTTTTAATTACTTTATTAGATATTATTTTCTTTTAGTTTTAATTGGTAGAAATTGAATTTTTATATGATGCATAAGATAGGTAACTAATTTTACCAAGTTCTAAGATATAGAGAAAACTAGGCAAAACGCTATTAACATGAGAATTTGATCTTCTTTCAAGTATATTTCTATGATTATTTAGTAAATTATAGCCAAAGAAATTGATTTTCACAAATAGGGTTTTGATATGTTACTCTTAAGCCAATTTGATAGTCTATACTTAACGTAGATTTGGAGTTAATAATCTTTCTTATTCTAATTAGTAGTCTATATGATATAAATTGAATCAATGGTTGTTATTGTCTTTGATAATTTATGCCTGCATGTCACTTGATATTTCATACTTAGAAACAAAAAGTTAAATTCAAATTAAAATGACCAACTTTTTAATACGATACATGATTGTTCATGGTAAAAACTTAGAAAGAGGAGAGATAATCATTGTTATATTGTTAGTTTCGTATTTTCTATCATCTTAGGTTTGTTTTCTAGGAAAGTTATTTAAACCTTTCAAACCATCATTTTAACTTGATATATTAGAGATTAAGTAAGATCATAAAATACCTAAAATTCCTGTGAGATGAACTATTTGTGCTACAATACATTTGTGCTTGTAGTCAATATAAAATTCACATCACCTACAATGTAGAAATGTAGAGGAGCATTAGTAGTTGTTTTTTTAAACTAAAACGTAGTTTCTATATTTCAACAATCATTCATCTCCTATTAAGACTGTAATATAAAATAATGGACTAGCGTGCATTTAAGCTAGCCTTTATAGGTTGTAAATACGTAAAAAATTATATTTTGGATGTACTTATATCTTTTCCATGATCACATATAATTAAACCACTTAGCCAACAAGTTCGATGAGGGCGTTGGCCTGACAAATGGGGGAGTCTGAAACAGCCATTTTTCTAGAACTATTTGTATAGCTATGGCTCATTCTCATTTGCTGGTTGGTGCCTACCAGTCTTTTGGCATCTTTTAAATAAAAAATATTTTGAACTATTTTCAATGGTTTTATATAAATAATTGGTATGATTATGTAAGCGAGGTTGATGTTTACTCCAAATGTCAAATACTTAGTCTACTTTTTACAGGAGAGAGAGTTTCCTAATCGAGTGGGTTGACACAGGACCCATTCTTAATCACCTCGCTTTGTAGGGAATTTTAAAATTCTTAAAATGCATTTGTCGCACAAACTCTATAATTATCATCATAATAATTTCTATAGCCCCGCAGCACATGGCAAAGAAGTATTCCTTCGGATCAAATTCATCTTCATCAAAATCCATCTCTAGATTAATATTTTAACATTAACATTGTTTGTCGAAGAAACAATTATAAGGTTTTTATCACATTTGGAATTAAAATTTTTCTTTTGAATTTTGAATCTCAAATCCTTATTTCTAATATGTAATGATAACAAACAAAATAGTTTGTTTGTTAAAGTTTAGATATATATACTCAAAAAACTCAAACATTATATTTTTCTGTTTGGTTGGCCGGCTAACTTTGTTTGCCAATCTAGAGATTTGATACTCTAGTACTCCTCCAATTGGTCACCTGGTACTATGATTGATCGACCAATGCAGAGCATTAGTATTTACTAACCCTTTAATTTGTCAACCAATCCTTAGTTTCTCGACCAATCCAGAGTTTCGACTCTCGATTTTTGCCTTATTTGTCGATCAGCTCATTTCATAGCATTGGTCAACCAATCACAGAATTGTGTTCGACTTTAAAACTAATATCGGTCCCATCCGTATCGAAATAATTATTAAAAAATTGCCCAAAGAAAAATTAAAGGAAAAATATTAATATATAAAGAAATTCATGTTTAATTTTTTTTTCATTTTGAAAGATGAAAAATAAATTGTTCAAACAATAAATCCCCAATTTCCTACTCTTGGACACCAAAAACTTTCGAAAGATTAGTTAAATCTTCTAGTTAGAAGGGATATAAAGTTTGTAACCAATCTATACATATGAATCATTGTAGATTTATTTTTTTTAAGGAAAAAATTGTGTAATCCCCCGTATTTTATTAATTAGAATTTAATGATATTCAGCATAATCTAATATTACATTCATCCTCACTTTCTATAGAGAAGGTGGATTACTAAAACTAGGATAAAATACTAAAAAAAAATAAAAAATACGAGGTAAACGATATCTCCACTACCACCCCAACTCTCAGCGTGATGCAATCTTGTCGTCAGTCATATGCTGGGTCGTTCTGCTAATATAGATTGTTGTTCTCCCTCCTCCTCCTCTACCCTCTCTCTCTCTCTATCGAGGTGTCTTTGAGTGTCCAATATTCTTGTCTGTGTGGACATGCCTTGCTAGTTTGGGGTGGTCGTTCTCTCCCTGTGCATAACAATAATCTCTAATTAATCTGTAAAGAGATGACTTGTATAGATAAAGATTTATTATTAAGAATTTTATTATTTCGTTCGAGGCATATATTCCACATCGTTGCCCCTATTAGACTATCATGACTAGTCTCCCAACTTAAAGACCATATGTTGGCCATAATTGTCTCGTGGGAGCCCCATCCTCCTCGGATTAATATCGTTGCTGACATTAGTTTTCATGTATCCATACTGAATCTATATTCCATAAAAAGATGCTTAATTGTTTCTTCTGTTCCCCCCTGTTGCTAATGGAGCCCATTGCCGCAACGGGTTTCGGTCTACCGAAACGGGTCCAAAACCGGCCTAAACCTGTTATGATATAATATATATATATGGGGTGTGGTGCTAGGGTTTTGATTGAGCCAAAAGAAAAGAAAAAAAGAAGGAGCCGAAAGACAAAAGAGAAAAAGAGGCGGTTGCTGCCCTTGTTTCTCTGGTTGCTGCCTAACAAGGAGAAGAAAATATATGCTGCTGCTGTGAATTATTGGCCAGAGAGAGAAAACAATTGAGGCTAGGTGGCTGTTGTTTTCTGTTGAAGGCAAAACAAATAGTTGTTTCTGCTATTTGTTTATTTTTGGCCGAAGGAAAGAAGCAAAGAAGAAGCAGGTACTTTTCCTTGGTTTTTTTTTTCTTTTTCGGCGGTTGAAGCAAAGAGGTAAATCACTGCAACAAGAGGTTAGAGTTCGATCTCAAAATCTTGTGTGATTTCTTTGTGATTTCTCTTGTGGTTGAGAACTAGAAAGTTGTAATTCTCTTTTGATATAGTGGAAGTTTTTCGATCGTGTCCCCGTGGACGTAGGCATATTGCTGAACCACGTTAAATCTGCGTGTTCTCTATCTCTGTTATTTTTCTCTTCGGTTAACTATTTGATTCCGCTGGTTATTGCATTAGTATTATTCCGCTATCTTTTACTAACAATTGGTATCAGAGCCCTGGTTCGGGTCAGATTTCACTCAGATCGGTGTTGATTTTGAGTGGGAGTTATGGCGGAAGATAGGAAGGGAAAGATTGAAAAATTTGATGAGACAGATTTCCAATGGTGGAAATTACAGATGGAAGATTATTTATATCAAAAGAATTTACATCAATCACTGTTTGGAGAAAAGCCAGAAAAGATGACAGATAAGGAGTGGGAATTGTTGGACAGGAGGGCTTTGGCGCAGATTCGATTGTGCGTGACAAAACAGGTTGTGTTTAACGTCTCCAAGGAGAAGACCACTTCAGTTTTGATGTCAGCGTTGGCTAAATTTTATGAGAAGCCGTCTGCTTCAAATAGACTGTTTCTAATGAAAAAATTGCTCAACTTGAGAATGCCTTCTGATAGTTCAGTTGTTAATCATTTGAACGAATTTAACACATTATGGGCACAACTTGAATCCTTAGATTTTGTCTTTGCTGATGACATTAAAGTTTTGATGTTTATGTGTTCATTACCGGATAGTTGGAGTAATGTTGTTATGGCCATCAACAATTCTTCCAATACTGCTCTTAAATTCAATGATGTTGTGAGTACAATCATGAATGATGAATTGATGAAAAAGAGTATGGGTGAGAGCACAGTTTCTACAAGTACTGCTCTGTCGATTGATAATGACATAAGAAAGGACAGGGGTAGAAGTTTAAGTAAGGAGTCAAAGTAAAGAGGGTGATCAAAATCTAAAGGGAAGTTCAAGAAAAAGTTAGTGTGTTGGAAATGTAAGACAGAGGGTCATATGAAAAAGGATTGTCCAAATAAAGACAAGGAATGAGCAAATGTGGTAAATCCAAGTGAGGAGTATGATGACTTGTGCTTGTCTGCTCATACAGAATCGATGTCAGATCTGTGGTTTGTGGATTCAGGGGCTTCGTTCCATTGCACTGCTCGCAGAGAATGGTTTGATAATTATGTCCAAGGTGATTTTGGGCATGTGACTGTTGGTAATGGGCAGGAATGCAAGATTGTCGGTAAGGGAACAATTCAGCTAAAGTTGCACAATTGTGGAAAGTTGCTTTTACAAGAGGTCAGGCTCATACCAAATTTGAAGAAGAATTTGATATCTGTTAGCAAGCTGGATGGTGAAGGTTATCAAATCTCATTTGAGAAGAAATAGCGGAAGATCAGTAAAGGAGAAATGGTAGTGGTCAAGAGTGAGAGAGTGGGAACTCTATATTTACTCTCAAGCTCGGTGGATCACGTTGTTTCTTTGGCCACCGTGAAGAATGAGAAGGCTATCTTATGGCATCAGAGACTCGGTCACTTGAGCGAGAGCGGCATGAGGGTATTGCAATCTAGAGGTATGTTGACAGATATGAAATATGCTAATTTTGATTTCTGTGAGAACTGTGTGTTTGGAAAGCAGAAAAGAGTTAGTTTTATGAAGGATGGCAAGGAGAAGAAAACCGAGAGATTGGAGTTGGTATATACAGATGTATGGGGGCCTTCTTCGGCGAAGTCTCTTGGAGGTAATTCTTATTTTGCCACTTTCATAGATGATGCAAGCAGGAAAACATGGATATTCGCACTTAAGCAGAAATCCGATGTCTTCAAGATCTTCAAGGTATGGAAAGCTCTTGTTGAGAATGAAACAGGTTTGAAGGTAAAATGTCTGTTGTCAGACAATGGTGGGGAATTTTGCAATAGGGAGTTCGATGACTATTGCTCTACCCACGGGATCAGGAGAGTGAAGACTGTACCGAGAACACCGCAGCAAAATGGCATGGCTGAGCGGATGAATGAACCATTTTGGAGCGAGCTCGGAGTATGAGACTACAAGTAGGTTTGCCTTTGCAACTTTGGGGAGCCGCTATAGATACGGCAGTTTATCTGATCAACAGGAGTCCAGCTAGTGCTTTAGATGGAGGAATTCCAGAGGAGGTGTGGTCTGGTAAGACTGTGAATTATTCATTCTTAAAAGTGTTCGGTTGTATAGCATATGCACATATGGATCATGAGATGAGAAAGAAGCTTGATTCTAAATCTCAGAAGTGTGCATTCATTGGATACGGTGGCGACGAATATGGTTATCGCTTATGGGATTATGAGCATAACAAGGTAATTCGTAGCAGAGATGTAGTATTTAATGAGGGTTGTATGTATAAAAACCGAATGGAAAGTAGGAGTGAGAAAGAAGTTGAAAAAGAGCACTTGGAGCTGGATGAGCCACAGGATGGGATAGATCCCATGGATAAAAGAAATGAAGAAATACATACATCTGAAGGAGAAGAAATGACTACACCTGAGAATATACAAGTTTCAGATGAGACCGAACAGGAGAGAGAGCCATTGACTGAAGTAGATGGTTCCAGTACTTCATCAGAGAGTGTTCCCACTTTGAGGAGGAGCACGAGGATAAGAAAGCCAACCCAAAAACTTTGTCTTCCATTATATCATGTTTTGTATACTGATACAGGTGAACCAGAGAGTTACCAAGAAGCTATGCAAGATAAACTTCATCTTAAGTGGGAGCAAGCCATGCGTGATGAGATGTCTTCTTTGGAGGAGAATCACACATGGAAATTGGTGAAGCGATCGGAAAAGATGAAAGTATTGCATAACAAGTGGGTATACAGGGTAAAACATGAGGCAGGAGGGACACAAAGGTTCAGGGCTAGACTTGTGGTGAAGGGATACGGTCATAGAAAAGGTATTGACTTCAATGAAATATTTGCACCTGTTTTCAAGATGACTACTATCAGAACAATACTAAATATTATGGTTGTAAAAGGATTATATTTAGACCAGCTCGATGTGAAGTTTGCTTTCCTTCATGGTGATTTGGAGGAGGAAATATACATGGAACAGCCGGAGGGATATGAAGTTAAAGGAAAGGAGAATTGGGTATGTCGAAAAAGAGTTTGTATGGGTTGAAACAAGTGCCGAGGCAATGGTACTTGAAGTTCGACAAGTTTATGCTGGATTCGGGTTTTGCCAGAAGCAATTCAGATCATTGTGTATATCTACAAAAGTTTAAGGATGGTAACTTTATTATACTTACTTTGTATGTAGATAATATACTTGTGACAGGTACATGCATGAAGAAAATCAATGATCTGAAAAGGAAGTTGGCAGGGAGATTCTCTATGAAGGACATGGGTGAGGCTAAACAACTTCTTGGATTGCAAATTACCCGAGATAAGAAAAACAAGAAATTATGGTTATCTCAGGAGGGGTACATCAAGAAGGTGTTGGAGAGATTCAACATGGAGAATGCAAAACCGGTAACTACAGCTCTTGGTGGTCACTTTAAACTGTCAAAAGAGTAAGGTGCTAAGACAGATGAGAAGACGAGACACATGGAGAATGTGCCTTATTCATCGGTCGTTGGGAGTCTCATGTATGCAATGGTGAGTACAAGACCAGATATTGCACATGCAGTGGGAGTAGTGAGTAGATTCATGAAGAACCCTGGAAAGGAACATTGGCAAGCGGTGAAGTGGATTTTCAGGTATTTGAAAGGTACTTCAAATTATTGTTTGTGTTTTGGGGGTGATAACACTGATGTGCAAGGTTTTGTGGATTCGGATCATGCGGGTGATAGAGACAATGGCAGGAGCACCACTGGTTACGTCTTTACTATAGGAGGGACAGCGGTAAGCTGGGTTTCAAGATTACAATCAATTGTTGCTTTATCTTCGACAGAAGCTGAGTATGTTGCAGCTGCAGAAGTAAGTAAGGAGTTTATTTGGTTGCAGCGATTGATGAGTGAGTTGGGTTTTGATGGAGTGGATTGCAGGTTATTCAGTGATAGTCAGAGTGTAATTCGTCTTGCTAAGAACTCAGCATATCATTCACGGACTAAACATATTCACTTGAGATATCACTTCATTATATCCTTGTTAGAGGATGGCCAATTGAAGTTGGAGAAAATTGAGGGCAGAAAGAATCTTGCAGATATATTGACAAAGCCGGTTGATGGGAAAAAATTGAGCTATTGCTCAACTTTGGTGCATTTGTATTGAATGCTGAAATTGGGATTTTAAACGATCGAGGTAAAAACTTTGGACACTGGGATTATCATGTATAGAGATTACATTTTTAGCAATAGGTCTCCAAGTGAGAGATTGTTGCTAATGGAGTCCATTGCCGCAGCGAGTTTCGGTCTACCGAAACGGGTCCAAAACCGGCCTAAACCCGTTATGATATAATATATATATGGGGTGTGGTGCTAGGGTTTTGATTGAGCCAAAAGAAAAGAAAAAAAGAAGGAGCCGAAAGACAAAAGAGAAAAAGAGGCGGCTGCTGCTCTTGTTTCTCTGGTTGCGGCCGAACAAGGAGAAGAAAATATATGCTGCTGCTGTGAATTATTGGCCAGAGAGAGAAAACAATTGAGGCTAGGTGGCTGTTGTTTTCTGTTGAAGGCAAAACAAGTAGCTGTTTCTGCTATTTGTTTATTTTTGGCCGAACGAAAGAAGCAAAGAAGAAGCAGGTACTTTTCCTTGGTTTTTTTCTTTTCTTTTTCGGTGGTCGAAGCAAAGAGGTAAATCACTGGAACAAGAGGTTAGGGTTCGATCTCAAAATCTTGTGTGATTTCTTTGTGATTTCTCTTGTGCTTGAGAACTAGAAAGTTGTAATCCTCTTTTGATATAGTGAAAGTTTTTCGATCGTGTCCCCGTGGACGTAGGCATATTGCCGAATCACGTTAAATCTGCGTGTTCTCTGTCTCTGCTATTTTTCTCTTCGGTTAACTATTTGATTCCGCTGGTTATTGCATTAGTATTATTCCGCTATCTTTTGCTAACACCCCCCCCCCCCCAAACCTAGAGATTGCATATATTTTGGTCCTTCCCAGTCTCGTTTTTGTAAGTTGTCTTAGGTGAGTATAGTTTCTTTAGTGAGAAACCAAAGGACTGCGAGTTTCTTTGTCGGTGCATTAATATTCCGTAACACCATTCACATAGATGATAGGCCACCCTTGATATTGATGATTTTATGATATGACTGTTAAAATATAAAATAATTTCCCTCAACTTTTATCATAACTTTGAAGTTTTGGTGCAGTGGAAAGGGTCCATCAATATGGTATGAGAGCAACCCAGATTTAATTCCTGTCGGGTACGCATTTAATTGCCGATTTTAAAAAAAATTATACTGCTGCATAAAATCCAGATTTTTGCCAAAAAATGTCAGTTTTATACCATTTTGCTAGATTGGTGTGTTGGATTGATTACGCTCTATAAATGTATGCCTCAAAACTTGCTTTAAGGATATCATTTGTGAATAGTAATTGATATACTCTCCTCTTCTAAATCTCCTCTTCTAAAGTTGTCATTAACCAAGCTATCCAGTTTTAAGATCATTTCAAAAAGTTTTGAATATGAATGAATAAGGCGTGGATTTTTTTCTCTATTTGTCTTTTGAAAACTTACGTCTTTTCCATATCCCAATCGGAATTTCATTCCTACCCAGAAGATATCCTTACAAGTGAGGAATCCTCTTTAAATGCAGGGTGAGTTCGAGGAATTTCGGTGTTTTATTCTCCAAGGTCCACTTTTGCTAACATACATTAGAAAAATTATTTGATGAAGAAAATTAAGATTTTGGAAGAGCTGAGATTGTTAAAGAGGCACTACCACAAAGAGAGATGTAAGAGAGAAAATATAAAAAAAATAATAATAGAGATATAAAAAAAAGATGCAAGGATTGGAACTCTTTCAATGGGCTAAAATTTCACGCCACATCAACAAAAATACGCGATATATATATATATATATATAAACTCCCTTTCACTAATAATTTAAGTGTAGTTAGGAAATCTAACATCCTTTCTCAATATTTTTTCCCAAATTCTCCTCCAAAATATGAGGATTAATGTGGACCGTACCCAAGGCACAAAGGGACCGGGAGTTCGTTTGCTTTGACAAGTAATTGACCGAAACTGCCGCTTGGCATTTTTGTTTTTCTCCTCCGCCTCCCTATTCTTCGGCCCAATGTCCACAGTCTCCGCTCCCTACCGCTCTGTCACCTCCTTCCACCCTCCACGTTTCAACTCCCTTCTTCTCTAATCCCTTCTCTCTCTTCGTCCCTTCCTCCATCCTCATCTCTCACAACTCCTCCCCATTCCATTTTTGAAATCAAATCATGAAAAGACTGCACGTATACATTCTGGAAGTTAAAGATCTGCCTCCATCCAAAGACGTCATCGGCCTCCCCGACGCCTACGCCAAGGTGAGGCTGGGGAAGTGCGAGGCGCGGACGACGACCGTGAGGAGGAGCCTCGACCCTATTTGGAATGAGGAGTTTGCTTTCGAGGTGAAGGATAATGGTGGTGGTGCAGATGATCAAGAGCTGCAAGTGTGGGTGTTTTGTGAGCGTAAAGGTGGTGCAGTGGAGGAGGAGGAAGATGAGCTTCTCGGATATGTCAACATCCCCGTCCGGAGTGGGACCGACGATGGGGAGCAGTCACTGCCTCCTACCTGGTTTTCTCTGCAGTCTGTTGGGAATGACCATTACAAGGCTAAGTACTGCGGTAAGTTTGTTCGGTTTTTCTTTCTCCGGCCCCTTATTTATGTATTGTATATGTGTGTTTTCTTGTTCCTTGTTGATGGATGAGTCCAATTTCCCATGCATCAATCATCTATAGGCGAAAACTTTAATGATCTCCAGACCAAGAACGGAAAAATAGAAAATACAAACTAGGGGACGTTTTTGGTCAAATCTAACAAAAAGTTTTCTACCAAAACTAAGAATGCTCCGTCAATGTTTTATACATACACACAGAGTGAGAGAAGTGGTGTGTAACACTTTCGTAACCACTTTAGTTCCTGAACGCTCACTCATTCTCCCCATGGACGTGTATAGGTTGAGTTTGGCTTGGCGGAAGCACACTTAATGTTGTGCCTTCTCTGTCATTTCGTGATTGTTTGTTTTATGATTGATGAAACCTTACTGTTGCCCTCTCATAAGAGAGATTATCATTGCTAACCCCATTAGAAACCACTAGCACCGTCCTCGTTGGGGCTCTGTGCAATGGAAATGGCTTTCGTTGCTCCTTTTAACTTATACCAAAGCAGGAAACGAAAAGAACTTGCAAGAACAATGTGCTACCTCAAAACTAAGAAATTGATTTAAAATTGGTATCAACGGATTGCCCCTCCTTAGTCCTATTATAGAACGGAATGATAGAGGGGATATATATATATGTGGAACTAAAGCCGGAGTTAAGAACTAGATGTCCCAATGAGTATCTATTCCATTATCACAAAAAGTGCAATAAGTTTCCATTCCATGCAGCAACATTATATGGCCTTGTTCAACAAAAACTACCCAAAGTGACCTTTTTCTATGCATCAATGTGCTGCCAAAACATAATTTAATCTGGGGTTCAATTTTAGAGGGATTGGGGCATGTACATAATAAGGCATTCATAAAAACATTGGAGGAGATTCAGACCTCCTTTAATGGCTTCCTTGAAAGAAAAGACTCCTCACGTCCCTCATACATTGTAATAAAGTTCCCACAAACACTTTTACATTATAAAAACAATTTCTAATCTCGTTGAGAAATTCCAGTTTAGCTCAGGTTGTGACTTCTCTTTAATTAGAAACTTGTTTCTTTGCCATAATAACATTCTTGTCCATACTTGAACAAGACACTTTCCCGAAAAATACAAGTTGCATGGCAAACAACATGATGAGTAACTAGCTACAGCTTCCTTTTAGAGAGACAAGAATGATACCTGAAAAGCAATGGTAAAACCTGCAAGTTAGTGTAGAGGAGTCACTGATGCCCATGAAAGATCAATGAGATGGACCATCTCTCCAAAGAGATTTCTTCTTCACCCAGCTCAACTCGTAAAAATTATTCACGTCTGTTACTGTTGAAAAGAAATAGATTGGACGTTTGATTAGGAACAGTAGCAACTTGCAACCGATCCCTTTCTGATACACTCCAATAAAGAGAGAAAGACTCATCCATTGCATCAGAATTCATGCATCTCTCTGTGAAACTTAAATCGAAGTAGTCTTTGTCTCAATGTCAAAGATCAGTGGCCTAAGGTCACCCTTTGGTGTTCCTCGTTGATTCTCATGGAGCCGAACTTTCGAAGACCACCCTGTTCGCACATGTTAGAGCAATCAAATGGCATTTGAAAAAAAAGAAAAAAAAAGAATAAAGAAAAAGAAAAAGTAAGTAAGAGACATCAAGTGCTGTTTGCAAAAAGTATAATAATTCTTAGCATAAAAGAAACAAATATTTTAGTTGTTACATACTCTGTATAGGTCCCACTTAGACAGAAATTACCACAAAACACAGGCATTGTTCCAATGTGCAATCATCACAAACACAAAATGCCATAACGACCAAAGTAAAATTAAAATTTACCATTTCGACATGTTATTCTTTCATGTTACTTGTTCAAGCTATGTTGAGGTTCTTGGTTCGTTCTTCAATCGTAAACCTTTTTTTACCATGTGACTGATCCTCATCTATCCCCAATTTAGATATGCTGCTTACTAAAATCTACCCGTATCAGGTTCTGCCAAGCTTATCATCATTGAGCACGTAATTACGTTCATTTCATTTCATTGGTTGAGTGAGAAAACATCTCTTGTTGATCTTAATATGATTTAAGTTGTGTTCTAATACGAAATGTGTGTTTTTTAAAAAAAATCATTCTTTATTTGAAGAATGTGCTCATGAGTTTGGATAGAACCACCATCTATTCAAACCCATAAATCTAACATGTCCGTCAAACACATCTTACACTGCAGATTTGGTTAGCGAGTTAGCAATCATGTCCTTAGGCGAGGTATACTTGAGCACTACTTCCTTTTGGGCTACCTCTTCGATCAAAATGTGTCTGAAATTTATGTGTGTGTGTTTCGTGATACTTGGTTTCTTTTGCATTTGTTACTGCCAACAGGCCATCAGAATGAATCATCATAGCATTATAATCACTTAGAACTACTAATAAGTTACCAAAGGATTTCCTTCCAAATTGCCTTGTGCACTTCTATTGAGCATGTCACACATTCTGCTTCCATTGTGGACAGAGCTGTGCTATCTTCTTTCTTGCTATCCCGTGAGGTAGATCTCTTGTTAATAAAGAACATATGGCCAATTGTTGGTCTCCGAGTATGCAACTTGTCATCCAAATTAGCATCAGAATGCCCCCTAGTGAGAGGTCTTTGCCACCATAGTGCAATGTAGTCTCCAATACTTTAAAATGTATTGATATATTTTTTAGTGCAAAGAATTCATGCTCTTACGAATTTGCATGGACCAACCAACCAAATGCCCTTTATTAGTTTTCTGTTCTCCTCTCTCCCAGCCCTCTCCCTCTAATCTACTTCCAGTGAACTTGATGTGGTTGTTTTCTTTTTTTTTCACGCACGCGGGGGGGGGGGGGGGGGGGGGGGGGGGGGGGGGGGGGTGGGGTGGAGGTGGGGAGGGGGATCCAGGAAAATCTATAAATAATCAGTAAGAGAAAAGTCACTGTGCTGATGGGAACAATTAATATCTCAGAATGTGGGAGCTAAAGGAGCCGAGGTTATCAGAGGAGGTTCATAGCACAAAAAAGCAGACTATAGGAGTTTGGGTACGCGAGACTGGCCGATAGAAATGAAAGATGAGCTCTTGCAAGGGCCATTAGAGTCGGCGCACACAAGGGTCATGCTCAGGCTACGTCAAAACCCCGTGGGGGGTACCGGAACCAGTGGCTTTTCAAATCTCTTAAGATCAAAGCAAATATGACAAAAGGCAATAATATCAATAAAATACTTATGGACTGAATTTTTGTTTATGGAAACAACATGGACCTAGCATGTCATCTGGTTCTCATTCCCCCTCCCTCACAACCAATTCATTTCTCCAATATCCAATACTCCCATGCATCCAAATCCAGGGAGATCTATAATCAGTAAGAGGCTAGTCATTGTGCTGATGGGCACAATATCTCAGAATGTGGGGGCTAGAGGAGCCGAGGTTATCAGAGAAGGGCCATAGCACAAAAGGGCAAACTATAGGAGGGTACGCGAGACCGGCCGGTAGCAATGAAAGACGAGCTCTTGTAAGGGGTATTAGAGTCGGCGTATGCGAGGGTCATGCTCGAGATGCGTCAAAACCCCGTAGGGGTACCGAAACTGGTGGCTTTTCAAATCTCTTGAGGTCAAAGCAAATACGACAAAAGGCAATAATGTCAATAAAATACTTACGGACTGAGTTTTTGTTTATGGAGATAGCATGGACCTAGCATGTCATATCAAAAGTAGTAAACAATTAGATGTTTTGAGGGGTGTCAAAAATATGGTTTTGCCTAAACGGGTAACAATCGTCTTCGACAAGTTCGAGTGTGATAGTAGAGATCCTTGGTGTTAAGATCAATTGCCGACAGGAACTTTGAGCGTGACTCTTGATTAAGAACATATGGTGCATGTCTAGCTTGTCTATGTTGTTGCTCCTTGAGCCGGTGTAGGAATCAATAGTGGAGAGAGGATTATTGAGCTATCAATATTAAACATGAAGCTTTTGGCATCTTGTGATTTAGTGCTCTGGGAGCATCTAAAAACATGGAAACATCCGGCCGGGGAGGGGGGGAATAGTTGGATTATTTCCTATACTAATTTTTACCCAATCAAGAAATTGAAGCAGGTGATTCGTACCTCCGATGATTGGAACATGGGCATTTAGAGGACGAGAGCATTCGGATATGCATATTAAGGAATATTGGCAGAGATAAGTTGTCGGAGTCCACTCGGGTTGATACTCATTGGATGGTGATCATTGGGTGTTGGTTGGTAGGAGAAGTCATTGCTACAGTAGCAAATTCAATTTTTTTTTAGCATAAATGATGCATATAATCTCCATGTTCCATTAATTAGTGTTTAATAGAATATAGTTGTACAGAATAGCATACATAGTTAGAACCCTAACTAAGAATAGGAACATACATATATATAAAATTAAACAAAAATACAAAGTTACCTAGGAGGCTACTTAAAAAATTGCAAATATGAGTGATAGATTGGACATGCAGTAGCTTCTAGGATTGCTTGTGAAGATGTCTCTCTGACATCTTTGACATGATGGACTAAGAATTGATCATTAGAGGTCATTCTCTTCAATCAAATCAATTCCTCCAGATTATGTATCAATTCTAGTAAGACAAAAGCATCGCCATCTGGCCATCATCACCCGTGTAAACTCACGGTTCCCTCCCGCCTACTCTCTAAACTCCCATTGGCCCCATTCTCCATGGAGGGATTTGTTGTTGTTATCGATCAAGTAGAGAGTAGCGGAACTCCTCTCGCTACTTAAACTAGAAAGCAACGCCAAGAGCCAAAGGAATTGCATGACCTTTGTAGCTAGTGCTGACACCTATCGACGCTGATGACGTCCCCATTGTAGCTGGTTGCTGTTGTGTAAAGCGATGGTTGGTCAATCTTTGGCCACGTCAGATCTACCTGGCTCGATTAGTCCACCTCAACACACCCCAGTTGCGAGCTCCCTTGTAGCGCTGTTGCGATCAACTTGAAAAGCAAACAATACCTTTTCTGTCTATCTTAAGATAGAAAGTAAGGTATGGTCGCTCTAATTGATCACTGCACCTCCTCCCCTCTCTTCCTTTAAGTAGGTGTGGCTCCGTCTAAGCTCACGATATCGTTGAGAGTAATTGATAATCGGATGTCGCTATTTAGGCACTCTGTTATGGGATTCGAACACATGAATACGCCTTTACTCTAACATCCCAAATAGAATCTGATACCCCACGGGGGTTTAGTCACATCCCAGACCGCGTACGAGATTGCTAGTTCTGACACCCCCACATGTCAGGCCTCCATCGCCACCGACATAGCTCACATACTTGTACTCCTCCTACTCATCTCCTTTTGTGTTGTGGTTCTTCTCTGCTTGGACTGAATCATGGCAACTGTAACGCCCCAAACTACATCCCAAAAGTTTTATCCCATTTATGGGTAAGATATTACTGGCGAGCACTCCAAATATGAGTACATGAGGCTTTAATAATAAACAACCATGTATTTAGAGTGCACAACATGAAAGAATTATATTACTACAATCCAAAATATTACATTGTATTATCCATAAACGGTTCTGAAGAGGATTACATATAAATGATTACAAGAGTGTTGTCCATGGTAGATTTTTATTACAACAAAAGAAGGGCGACTCATTGTACAAATGAATACAAGATAAAATCAATTAAGTCAGTTACAAAATCTAAGACAATTACATCGAAAAAGAAAGTTCTCAACAATCGACAGGAGATCTACTTTATTTCTAAGAGTGTGAACCTTCATTTGATGGCCCTCTTCAAATTTTCTAATACCTAGGCATATAGCGCGGTATGACTCAATAAGAAAAAGTATCGCGTACGTAACAAAAATTAATATTAATATATATTATATAATAAGAAAGCAAAACATATGTGTAAACTAAAAATACTTGCATAAAGAGTGTGTCAAGATGGTTTCAAAGGTATGACATAATAAATAATTACGTAATACTCATGCAAGACATGATACAGATGTTATGTATAACAAGATATAGAAAAACATGCAATTATGTTAATGCTTGGATGATAAGTCCTAAGATGGCCTGCATGTCTCCTGAAAACTCAAGAAAGTAGAATATTTAACCCCATGTGGTACTAAATTAACGCTTGACAGAACTGATTGGGGAGAAATTCATTTGTTATGGGAGTATCTCGTAAACTCGGGACTAATAGAAGTTTGAATATCAGACACAACATAAGTTGGAATATCAAGTCAAGGCATAAGCTGGAATGTCAGGTCATAGTACAAGCTGAAATATCACGTCAAAATATAATCTGGAATATCACGTCACGGTATAAGATAGATTATTAGGTCATAGCATAATTTGGAATATCATGCCATAGCTAAGCTAGATTAATAGCAATACGAGGCTGTGTCGATTGATCAGTCACGTAGCATATCACAAAAGTTGAGTCACATCCGAAGACAAGATATTCCAAGTAAGTCAAAGTCAAGTACATGTTTAGGCAAGAAAGAGGCATATCAGTGATAAGACAATATGCATGATATGGGTCAGATAGATATCAGGCAAGTAGCTTGTTATAATATTATAAAAATAAATTAATGTATGGTATAATGATTAGTCAAGTAAAGTGTTACTGTTCTCACCAAATCTGAGAGGTTAAAAATTATCAAATAAATCATCATTTAAGTGTTGGCAGTGAAAATTTCCAAGTAAAATGGGGTTTTCCACAACAGAACGCGGAGCTAACTTAGTAGCTCCGCGTTTGGCTATTTTTAGCCCCGCGTATGAGTAAAACACGGAGCTAATCAATAGCTCCGCGTTCTGATTTCTTAGCTCCGTATTTTGATGCAATTAGCTCCGCGTAAGCAGATAACCAGAATCATAAATTGATTGACATTAAGTTTTGGGCTTATCCAATACCCAAATTAAGTTCGATCAGAACTCTAAATCAAGAGATTTAAATCAAAACTAAGATATTTGATTAGAATCCTTAATGAATACAAATTCTATTTAAATAGAAACTCTCATATTATCCTAAGGCTATAAATACCCCTTTGAGGAATCCCTAGGGATCTTTTCGATCATCAATCTCTTTCGGATCATCCTTTTGGTATCTTGGAGAATTCGAGTTACATGTGAGAGCTTTGAATTCGTGAAGATCAGAGAAGATCATCCAAAGTCGGCCGGCATCTTCTTCATCAAGAGCAAGAAGACCATCGACGTCATATCATCTAAAGGAACTACTAGATAGATCCCATCGCCACATAGATCCCACAATTCATTGTAAAAGTGAGCGATAGATTATGAATCCTCTCGTTTGTTCTTTTCTTGTTCACTTTCGTTGTAATCCAAGTTGAATTCAATGGAAGGAAAATAAATTTCTGCTGCAAACAAACTGGCAACCACAGTGGGAGGCATCTCTTTCACCAAAGAAGAGATCGTGGTGCAATCTGACGTCGAGAGGATCGGATCCGACGTGAACATGCTAGTCGTGGAGATCGACCAGCAGAAGTACGAGGAGTATCTCTCCTCTGAATCAGGTAACCTAACCGAAACGCGACACTATCGTCGCGTGCGCTCCAATACCCGAAGATCGGGTAATCGGGAATCCACATATAAACGGGGACCCTTAGAGACCGCGGCCATAGAGCCGCCATTTGGGCAGGAAACCCTAGTAGAGGATGGCCTCTTTACTGCTGAAGAAAGCTCGGAAACTGGATTGACCAGAGCCCAACACCGAAATAGAAATCGGAGAGCTAGGCGAAAGGCCCTCAAAGCCCGCATTAAACGTGATGCTAACTTCACAAAACGCAAGGCTATAGTCCCTTGCAAACTGGCTCGCGTTAATCGCAAGACCAGCCAAGATCGTGATAAACGCGAATCTAAAACTTGTGATAAACGCAAGATTTCTAACACTTGTGTTAATCCCGAGGATAAAATTTCCTTAGAGCCAGCGTGTGATTCTCCACGCGAGGCTAAACTAAGCTTAGCGATAAACGCGAAGCCAGTAATACTTGCAATAAACGCAAGACTCCTCAGCTCCGCGTAAATCGCGAAGATGATTGGCAAATTTGCGTTAATCGCAAAAATCGCGCTAAACGCGAAGTTATGACTTGCATTAATCACAAGAATAAGCCAGCGTGCAAGAATTTCCTTCCACGCGGGGCTAATATTCCAGAAGATAAACTTCTGCAAAGACGTCAAGCCAGCATAAAACGCAAGGCTAGCGTATCCAAACGCGATGTTATTTCTCAGCCCCGCGTATCAAAACGCGAAGCTACTTCTCAGCTCTGCGTAAATCAACCTGAATATAAAATCAGGGTTGATCATTGCACTGCTAGACCAGAACCTGACTCCAATGGTTCCAAGAAGCTTCAGTGGGCCCTAGACCCTCTCAATGGATGAGTGGGCCCCACGACTCCATATCTAAGACCACTGATCTTAGAGAATATCTAACCAAGAAAAGAAGTATAAATCAAATTCAGTCTGAACCTACTTGTCACTGCCAGCAACTTATGACAGCAGTATCTGCTGTAGTGAACAGTTGTTACTGCAGTAAGAACAGGGTATCGGTGTTCGACCGATTAACTGAGTCGGACAAAACCCATGCTAAAAAGACAAAAATTGCTCCCCGAGAAAAAGAATGGAGAGTTGTAACTTCTAATATGGTCGGAAAGGGTAAGAAATCATAGAAAAGAATGGTGATTCAGAATCAAGCGATGAAGAACCTTATCATTTTACCCGACTTAAGTCAGGCGCTATCTCGGCCCGAAACTATAAGAAACTTATGAAAGGTTCTTATAACGATGATAGTGATAAATCGACCATAGCCTCTCCTCATTCTTCGGCATCGTCTACATTGCAGAAGTCAGCATCATATATGATGAATAGATTTGACGATATCGACCAAAGATTTGAGGTCCAAGAACAAATGATTCGGGAGCAACAAAAGACAATCGAGGATCTTAAAATGATGCTCTTAAAAGTGGTCGAAAATACTCAAAAAATTATCGAGGATAACGCCAAGAAGGGAAAAGAAACTCCGTTCAACAAAATGAACAAGGAAGATAAAGAAGAAAAAGCCCACTCGACACATGAGGACGAGAATAAACATTCATTTCATGACCCTCATGAAGAGAAAATCGAGAAGTTACAAAGCCAACTCGAAGCACTAATGCACATGGAGTTGAAAGAATCAGGGGTCTCAAGACCATACCCGCCTAAATGGGATTTGACAACATACCCTGAAAAATACAAACCGCTCAAATTAGAATCATATGACGGGAAATGATCTCCCAGTCGATATATTTATTACTTTTGTCTCAAGCAGGGTATTTAATGGGCAATGACCCAGTAATGACCAAGGTATTCGCAAGTAGCTTACGAGGGCCTGCCTTCACTTGGTTTATACAGTTGCCCCCAGGTACTATTAATACTTAGTTTGATGTTGAGAAGCAATTTCTCGCACGTTTCTTTGAGGATGATACCGAAATTTCTGTTCATTCCCTCCTTGCAACTAAACAAGGAGAATAAGAAACGGTCAAAAATTTTATAAAAAGGTTCTGGGAGAAGTCCGTGCATTGCAAACACGGAATGGTGTCGGCATAATCTCAATACCAACGTGCTCTTAAAAATGGGGGCCGTAGAGTCTAGGACTTGGAAGGATTTCCTCAAACAAGGGGAGCAAGCTGAAGACTTGATCCGTAGAGTTGAAGAGTCTCGTGGATCAAGAAATACTGGAAATAATAGGCCGTATACGTAAAATAATAATAAGAATAAAGAGAAAGCAGCAATGGCATCAAAGGCCGCTCCACAGAAGACAAATCCTCCGAGCCCGAAACCTCAAAATAAAAAAGGCACGAGACAAAATAGGCCCCAGTAAGAGAGGACCTATACCTTTAAGGTAGAACAAACGTCTACACTCTTTCATCTGCTCCTTAGGAAGGAAATGCTGAAACTTCCAGAAAATAGAAAACCGGAGGACGCTGGTAAAACCAACGACCCCAACTATTGTCTCTGCCACAGGAATGTCGGACACCCTACTAGGGATTGTTATCCTCTGAAGAACAGGATCCAAGCATTGATAGAAGCTGGAGTCTTGACGCTAAAAGAGGAGCAAAGGAAGGTCGCTGCCAATATGGCAACCCTAGTGGTCGGAACCCATGAGTTCCCCGCAGGGGTGACCCCAATACCAGAGGGAAAGCTGGTCATGAAAAATCATGACCCACATCAAAAGGCCCAGAAAGGATTTGTCCCCGTAACAACTCAAAGGGGGGAAGTCATGTGGGTCCATCCTGATTTACTACAGGATGAACAATGGACTGCCGCAGGGGGTCAAAGGAAAAGTGGACTAGCAATACTATTTCCGCAAAAATAAAAGACGAATACATAATTACATGGGCATTTACAGACTTTGAAGAAGAACCCGAAGCTATGGCCACTCATCAGGATGGGGCGGGCCCTTCCGACACTCGATCTGGTAAAACATATCTCAAGGACTACACCAGAGTAGATCCGAAGAATATATACGGGGAACTCGCGAAGCCTGCAAAACAAAAGGGACTTCGTTTCCAGAAGAATCCTGTAAGAAACAAAGAATCTAAGGAGGCTGCATTTAAATCTGATATAATAGCTCAGCTGGCAAATATTCCAGCTCCGGTCACGTTTTACGAGTTGTTACGATTATCGAAATCAACTCCCGAGGTGTTAAGAGAGGCCTTGACAGACTCTAAGTCATTCCTATCTCAGATTATCGAGCCACCTGACCAAAAACAGGACTCTTGCCCCCACTGTCATCAAGTGAGGAGGCAGGTCCCCCAGATTACTTTCTCTCCAGAGGATATGCAAGTAAGCAATATCAAGCATAATAGGCCTTTATATTTCACCGGATATGTCGGGTCCACAAAGGTGGACCGTATTCAAATAGATCCGGGGTCTGCATTAAGCATTATTCTCAGAAGACTAATGCAGCTATTGGGAATCTCTCTTCATCGTTTGACGTCGACAAATACTACTATATACGGATTTAACGCTAATGACAGCTGTCCTCTTGGCAAAATCCGACTTCGGTGTCAAATCGGAGATTTGAGGACAAAAGTTACATGCTATATTATAGACACAGATACGTCTTATAACATCTTACTGGGGCGACCATGGATACATGCCTATATGATAGTCCCGTCGACTCTCCACCATTGCATGAAATACTACAATAATCAAGGAGAAGTCCGGACATTAGTTGTAGATAGGCAGCCATTCAAAGGATTAGAGAACTACTTCACGGATGCTATGCTCTATAAGCCAGCCCACGAAGTCTCCAACAATAACTGTAAAAGGCCTCAAGAACCCGAAGATAGCAGCAACGAGGTTGACACTAAGTACGAATCCCCGGAAGAGGATAACGGGGGTGATTACGAAATTAACCCTCGCATAAATCTTAAAATGAATTTTGATAATAATGTAACTAATGTAACAGAGGATGAGTGGATTATTAATGAAAATATAAAATTAGTCTACGAGCCTGCTGTAGTTACGGAGTCTGAGCCTTCTTGTACATCCACCGAGGCAGATGATCTATCCGAACTTGAAGTTTTGGCGGCATATCACTTGCCAATAAGGTCGTCTCTCATCTCTCGGTCTAAAATAACAAAAGGACGAGATCACTTCTTTGAAGTACCGCTGCGACATGTATCGTATAAACCGATTGTCTTCGGCAAAGTGATCACGTCGCCTAACCAAAGACAAAGTAGTGAAAGTGGTGAACAAACATCACCTCAATTTCACTTATATGAACAGAAAGCCCGATAAATGATGGAAAAGATGGGTTATAATTTTATCCAAAAACCGGGATTGAACTTTGAAAAAGGGCGACGAAATCTCATACCCTCGTTTAGACCAAAAGGGAAGAGCCCAGACTATTATCAGAAAACTAGAAGGGGGTTGGGCTATGTATCTACTCCTCCCTCATCACCACACAAATACGAAGAAAGCTCTTCGGCCAACGAGGACTTACATCCACTCGACCATGATTCAGATCTAAGTACCGGCGCCTAGTTTCAATCTCTAACAGTAAATATGGTTTCAGCCGCAACGGAAAGCGACGAGGAACCAATTGATGTTCAAGATGATTCCTGGGCTAAAGACATGGACACTCTTTGGGATGTCTGCTTTGAACAGCGTGACCCGCCTACAGAGGATAAACTAGTACAAGTTAATATGGGGACGGAAGAGAACCCGAAACCCATTTTTATAAGTGACACACTGACTCCCTTGGAAAAGGAGGAATTTATATCCCTTATCAAGGAGTATATAGATGTGTTCGTATGGAGCTATGAAGACATGCCCGGTCTTGATCCTCAGATTGTCACACACCTGCTAAATATCAAAGAAGATGCTAAGCCAGTTAAGCAACAACAAAGGCATTTTCGGCCGGAGTTGATGGAGGCGACAGTTGCCGAGGTTAATAAACTCATAAAATCGGGATTTATCCGTGAAGAATAACATCCCGATTGGATGGCTAATATAGTGTCGGTTCGTAAGAAGAACGGCAAGATCCGGACATGCATCGATTTTTGGGATCTAAATGCTGCATGCCCTAAGGATGAGTTCCCACTCCCGATTACTGACGTAATGATCGATAACACCTGCGGTTACGAGAGGATATCCTTTATGGATGGCTTCTCAGGCTATAATCAGATTAAAATGCACCCAGACGATGAAAAGCACACGGCTTTCACGACGCCGCTGGGGGTGTACTATTATACAGTAATGTCTTTGGACTAAAGAGCGCTGGTGCCACCTACCAACGTGCAATGAGCATTATATTTAAAGAACATCTACTCAAAACGGTAGAATGTTACGTGGATGACTTAGCGATCAAAAGCAAGAACAAAAAAGATCATCTTCATGACCTAAGAACAGTTTTCGATTTTATGCTAAAACATCACTTGAAAATGAACCCTGCCAAGTCTTTCATAGGGGTGCGCAGCGGAAAATTCCTTGGGTTCATAGTTACCTCAGAAGGAATTTTTTCTTGATCCTGAAAAGTAAAAGCGACAGATGCCGCCTCCCCGCAATCTTAAAGAATTAAGGGGGTTACAAGGAAAACTAGCCTATATCCGGCACTTTATTTCTAACCTATCAGGACGATACCAGCCATTTTCCAGACTCATTAAAAAAGGGATTTCCTTCATATGGGATGAGGCATGTCAACATGCGTTTGACGATCTCAAAGAATACCTTACCAAGCCTCCCGTCCTCATGGCACCTATCCCTGGGCAACCATTCCTTATATATGTAAGGGCCATAGATAATGCGTTAGGAGCATTACTTGCTCAGTATAATGAGCACGGCCATGAACACGTCCTTTATTACTTAAACTGGACAATGATCGGGGCCGAGCATCGGTATACCCCGATTGAAAAGGAATATTTAGCCCTAGTGTTCGCTGTTCAGAAAATGCGACACTATCTTTCAGGGCAAAAATTCATGTCATATCACGGGTTAATCCCTTAAAAATCTTACTGACCAAACCAAGGTCTTTAAACGGTCGACTGGAGAAATGGGCATTATTGCTATCGTCATATGATATACACTTCGTTCCTTAAAAAACCATGAAGGGACAAGCGATCACCGATTTCCTAGCAGACCATCCAATTTGGACCAACTCTAAACAGACGTCAGAGGTTAACACAACTAGCAAAGAACAACCATGGCAGATGTTCTTTGATGGTGCTACCAGGTGATCTGCTGCTGGAGTGGGGGTTGTGCTGATATCCCCACATAAACACATACTGCCTAACGGTTACTTATTAACAGAGCCATGTACGAACAATATGGCTGAATACAACGCGCTCATTATTGGTTTAAAAATGGCTCTGCAACTGGGGGTGAACCATCTAGAGGCATATGGAGACTCTAAGCTCATGGTCAATCAAATAACGGATGAATATGAAGTCAGACATGAAACTCTCATCCCCTATCATCAGCTAGCCATTGAACTGGCAGGATATTCTGAACAGTTTTATATCTATCACATATCTCGGAATGAGAACATCTATGCAGATGCTCTTGCCGCACTAGCTGCAACATTGGCGATCCCGTCAGATGAAGCTAAAAGCATCACTATTGGTAGCAGAGAACTCCTTCATCCGATACGGTATTCCAAACTAAATAGGTGTGCCAGACAGGCTTAACTCTGGAACCACGTGATTGGCAATTTCCATTTGTAGATTATGCCTTATATGGGATGCTGCCAAAGGATCCAAAGGAAGCCGCCTCGATAAAGAGGAAGGCCCCGAGATTTTATTATGATCATACGCTTCAAACTTTATACAAAAAGTCAAGTGATGGTCTCCTGCTACGCTGCGTATCAAAGGCAGAAGCAGATGAAGTGCTGAGAGAAACACATGATGGAGTATGTGGAGCTCACCAGCCCGGTCCAAAACTTGGGGACCACATAAGAAGGCTACGATACTACTGGCCGAAGATGATTACAGAGGCAATGGCGTACGCTAAACGGTACCATGAATGTCAAGTACATGCCAATTTTATGCATCAACCCCCAGAATACTTGCACAATACTGTTGCTAGTTGGCCATTTGAACATGGGGAATGGATATCGTGGGGCCAATAACTCCCCCGTCATCTAGAGGACATCGGTTTATACTTGCAGTAACCGATTATTTTTCAAAATGGGCCGAGGCCGTGCCCATGAGAGAGGTAAAGACGACAAATATAATTAAATTTATTAAACATCACTCATTTACTATTTTGGCGTCCCTCAAAGAATCATTCATGATAACGGACCGCAGTTCATCAGCCATGGATTCTCAAGATTCTGTGATAACTTCAGGATCAAAGATGTTGCTTCAACGCCATATAACCCTGCGGCAAATGGATTGGCCGAGGCCTTTAATAAGACTATTATTAAACTCCTTCGGAAGTTCATCTCTTCCAACAAACGGGACTGGGATGAAAAGGTAGGAGAGTGTTTGTAGGCTTATCGCACCACCGTTCGCACTCCAACAAAAGCTACCTCGTTCTTCTTAGTTTATGGAAGTGAGGTCGTTTTGCCTCATGAAGTCCAGATACCATCATTAAGAGTGGCCTTAGCCACAAAGATGATGACAGAAGAAAGCCATTAACAAAGATTGCGAGAATTAGAAGCGTTGAATGAAAAACGTCTCCGGGCTCAACAGCAAATTGAGTTGTATCAAGCCCGAATCTCGCAAGCGTTCAATAAGAACGTTAAACCAAGGATCTTTAAATAAGGAGACTTGGTTCTGGCTATTAAAAGGCCAATGATTCTAACCCACAAGACTAAGGGTAAATTTGAACCCAAGTGGGAAGGACCGTTCATCATGGAGACGGTATACTCTAGTGGAGTCTATCGCTTAATGAATCAGAATGGCGATAGGATGATGATGCCGATCAATGGCAAATTTTTGAAGAAATACTATACTTAATAAACCAGAATGGTGATAGAGTGACTATCACATATGGTTCATATCCCTAGAGGTATAACCATCCACTCGTTCAAGTTACGCATATGAGCACTTGGACTAGGCATGTGCAATTAGGCGCCTCTGCCAAAATCTGATGATCATGACCCTATCATTTTGGCATGTGCAGTTCAAGTTACGCATAAGAGCCTTGAATTGCCTCCATCAAACTAGGCATGTGCAATTAAGCGCCTCTATCTAAGTTAACGATCCTGACCCGATCATTTTGGCATGTGCAGTTCAAGTTATGCATAAAAGCCTTGAACGGTCTCCATCAAACTAGAGATGTGCAATTAAGCGCCTCTGTCTAAATTAACGATCCTGACCCGATCATCCTGGTGTAAGTAGTTAAACACTTTCACCAAACTATCATTTAGCTCTGTTCAAAGGGCTTTACCGAGGTTAATAATTGCAACCCGGTCGGTATTAACAATCTAAGTTACACAAATGAGTCTTGGATTGTTTTACCAAAAACGATGAACTATTTTGATGACAAGTTATTTGTTGTGCAAGCAAATTTTGTAGCCAACAGATAAAAAGAAAAAGAATTGTCTTTATTCATAAAGCAAATAGTTACAAAAGTAGGAGTTATAGCTCTCCCAAAAGCTTCAACCTATTCGTCGACTCATCAATAACTCGACGACGAGTCTCCTCCACCGAGTGTTAAGCTTGCCGGCGCAAGTCATTGCTATTTAATGCGAATTGCCGGATCAACCGCTGATGAGATTCTTCAAAAACAAGGCTCTTTATTATTCCCTCCTATTTTAAACTATCCTGTTGATTGTACTATGCCATACGAGGTGCTTTTCCAGCTCAATTCCCTAGTTCATATGCAAAAGATCTCCTCTGCAAATATCAACTATGATCTGTTTAAAGTTCTTAGTAGATCATCTGAAGATACTGCTACAAGAATCCTAATGAAGACGCACAAGTTGAATTCGACATGCTACAAGCCCTTACACTTCATTTCTATTGCTTTGGAAAGTGACAGAGATTGTCATTTAACAGAAATGGTTCTCAAGAAAACTTAATGAGCTGCCGCAGAGTTCTTGTAACTCCTTCAAAAGTTTACCTTTTGGAGCCAGAGCTTGAAACTTGCAACTATGATGTAAAACATATGCTTCTAGCTTCCTTAGAGTTACTTTTGCTAATGAAAATTGGTGCATGGCTAGCCTTTGAAGATAGACCAGGGGATAGCTACGCTCCATGCTAGGTAAAAACATCAGCAAGTTGCCAGACTGGTAGAGTCCATGCACTTCTCTTCAAAGAGGATCTTGTCTGAATGCCCCGTTGCATCTCCAAAGAGAAAAGCGGGCTTCTCCAACACTTCTCGGCTGGTGGCCTAGAAAACTGCATCGGTGATGATCTCCCGTGCAGTAGTAAGGTGGTACCTGATTAATTTCTCCCTGCCCTCCCTCAGGCCCGGCTTGTATGCAGCAAGGACAGTGGTAAAACAAAATTGGGCCGTCAAATCCACACCCCCAGCGAATCCGAAGTAGTGCCTATGGGGAGAGCATCCACCGAATACCCCACTGCAAAAGAAGAATCAAGAATTAGAAAAAGTTTTACAAAACTCGAAAAATGTTCTAAGTACAAAAACGCGGAGCTAAAAATAACTCCACGCGAAGCTAAGAAGATAGCCTCGTGGTTACAAACGCAAAGCTAAAATTCATAGCCTCGCGTTTACAAACACGACAGCTAGTCAAAATAGCCGCATTTTCAAAACGCGAGGATAACGCGATAGTTTCGCGTAGAAGAAGACCAAAGGCCTTTCTTCTTCTCCAAGCCGTACGGCCGGAAAACGGCGATCTCGCTGGTAAAGAAGTAATTGGTTGGTTAAAACCGAGCCAAATCACTCCAAAATCGTTCTAAAAGGTCCAAAAGATGAGATTTTTTACCTCCAATAGGCGCGGCATGAACTGGTTCGCCGCTGTGGCCGCTTCCTCGGCCGCTGCCGCTGCTGCTAGCGCCAGCCGCCGATGGAGAAGTGGCGCGAGATGAAGTCGCGATCTTCTTGGGTGCCATTGGTTCGAAATCTTGAAGAAAATCGACGAAAATAGGTGAAAATCCGGTCGAGTACTGGGGTGTAGATCGCAGGAGTTCTTGAAATCTTGAATGCTCAAAATGAAGTGAGGAAGAAGAAGAGTTAGAACTTTATTTAAATGAGAAAACCTGCCCCTTGTATTCGGCGCGAGAATCAGAGTAATTACCAAGCAGTTACCCGCTGAAACGCGAAGCTATTAGCTCCGCGCAAGTATACAAAACGCGAAGATAGTTTGGTATTTTAACTCCGCGTTTCAGTTTGGAGATCCAAAGTATTTCAAAATTTGCTAAAGTTCTAAGCCATTTTGAAAACTTTGGAGGGAGTTTTGTTGGCAGTGAAAATTTCCAAGTAAAATGGGGTTTTCCACAACAGAACGCGGAGCTAACTTAGTAGCTCCGCGTTTGGCTATTTATAGCCCCGCGTATGAGTAAAATACGGAGTTAATCAATAGCTCCGCGTTCTGATTTCTTAGCTCCACGTTTTGATGCAATTAGCTCCGCGTGAGCAGATAACCAGAATCATAAATTGATTGAGATTAAGATTTGGGTTTATCCAATACCCAAATTAAGTCCGATCAGAACTCTAAATCAAGAGATTTAAATCAAAACTAAGATATTTGATTAGAATCCTTGATGAATACAAATTCTATTTAAATAGAAACTCTCATATTATCCTAAGGCTATAAATACCCCTTTGAGGAAGCCCTAGGGATCTTTTCGATCATCAATCTCTTTCGGATCATCTTTTTGGCATCTTGGAGAATTCGAGTTACGCATGAGAGCCTTGAATTCTTGAAGACCAGAGAAGATCATCCAAAGTCGGCCGGCATCTTCTTCATCAAGAGCAAGAAGACCATCGACGTTAGATCGTCTAAAGGAACTACTAGATAGATCCCATCACCACATAGATCCCACAATTCATTGTAAAAGAGAGCGATAAATTATAAATCCTCTCGTTTGTTCTTTTCTTGTTCACTTTCGTTGTAATGCAAGTTGAATTCAATGGAAGGAAAGCAAATTTTTGCTGCGAACATTAAGTAAGGCAATTAAAATAATAAAATAATAAATCCTGCAGCTGTGTAACAAAGTTGACCTCCAACTAATTCTTAACAATGATAGTGTACGAGCTTAGCTAAGTCTCCTATGAAGGTTGGCGAGTAGAGTTAAAATAAAGAGATCTAATAAGATAGAATTGTTGGTGAATATAAGTCAACTTTCTAGTTGAGCTAATTTTTTGGCTAAGCTAACTTTCTGGCAGAGTTAAGTGCCTAGCGGAGCTAAGTTTTGCCCACAAGGTTCACTTTGAGAGCATTTTTAGTGGGAATAGAAATGGAATTAGGGGTCATGTATATGAAAATTGAAGGAAGCTGAATTCTCTTTCTATTGACATAAAAATCAACTCATTTGCAGTTATAGTTCAAAAGTTATAATGAAAAAACCGAAAATGTGTCCATATGGCAGTAGATCTGTGGTTGCACAAGTGCTGACTTTAAATCCAATTTCAAAGGGGTTATATGCAGAGTTAGGAGACAAGCAATATATGAAAATTGTTGATAATTGAATTACCTTTCTAATTAGACTAAAATGAGCTTCATTAGAGTTGTATAGAGGATGCTATGGATAAAATACTGAGAGGGTGTATAATGGGTAACTGAATGCTTGCAATGTTTACTTCGACTTCTATCCGAATTTCAACTAGGTTAAAGGTAAGATTACACGAAGTAAAGGGATTTATAGGGAATTGAATTCTAATATAATTCCAAAAAGAATTAACTCATTTGGTTCTATAGCAAAAGTTATGATTGAAATACTGCAATGGTGGGCAAGTAACAGCACGGAACAGTAGTGCTACAAATTAGCTTCTACTTGGATTTTGACTAAGCTAGAGTTAAGATTGGCGAGGGTGGTATAAAGAAAATTTTAGAGAATTGAGTTCTAAAATAATTAAAAGAAGAATGGACTCATTTGAAGTAGTGAGTCAAAAATTATGTTCATCATACTGAGATCAGCTGAGTTAATAGCTAGATCTTTTCATAGGGACAAATAACTTAGAGATTTGAAGATCCGAGTGTTGTTTTTCTTGTTGGCGAAATTTATAAAAAGAGTTTCTTAATAAAGATCACATTTTTAGATAATCACATTCTTTATATAATTAAATAGTGATTTCTTGCTAGTGGATGAATGAGATATGTAATTTTTTGTCTTGAGTTCGAAGTAGAGCCTTGGCACTATTTTGCTTAGGTTTGGTTGAAGCCAAGATTGAGCTTGGTACTGCTGGAACTCTAGCAATGGAAGAAGAAGAAGAAGAATAGGAAGAAGAGAGGAGATTAGAGAGGGTGTTGAAAATAAGAGGAAGGGAAGAGGTTAAGGTTATATGTTCTCATGGTATGAAGTTGCGGGGAGAGGAGTGGGGTGTCATGGAGGTGGTATGGGAGAGTGAACTCTCCTAACTGCTCTCTCTTACTATTTACAAGAGTGTCATGACACAATTTGACTTAAGCTGTTGAGTTTAAAAATCAAAAATTAAAGGTGAAAGAAAAGTTGGGTTTTAGAATAACAAGGTTATTACATTCTACCCTCCTTACAAAAGAATTTTGTCCTGAATATTCGAAGGAGGAGTGATATGGTAGGGATTGTGTAGAATGAGAAAAAGTGAAAAAACCCATAGGAGGCCAGCCTTACGAGGCTAAATAGCCTCGCATCACACGAGGTTAAATAGCCTCGCGACCCGCGAGGCTATGCCAGCCTCGCGGCTAGTGAGGCTACTTCACCTCGCGTGGCTTGCGAGGCTATGCCACCCTAGCGGCCAGCGAGGTTATTTTTGCCAATTTTCAAATAAATTCCAATCAAATTTATAATAAATTTTGGTACAGAATCAAGATTAAATACAATGAATCTTTGGGCAAAATCTAATCAAAAAGAAATTCATATATTTGATGAAGATTATAATAGGATTCCATTTTTATCTACAAGGAAATACCCATAACAGCTTCATGCCTATAAATACCTTTACAGAGGACTCAAAAAGGACCTTTGACAAGATCTCTCTTATGCAAGAGCTTACGGCATTTCTTCGACCAGCAGCTGAAAAAAAGAGCTGGTCCTAAAAATCTCCACTGTCATTAATCTTCAACATCGGATTATCAATGAGGGTCGAAGCAAAACTCATATCTACCTTAGATTCCACAACTTTTGTAAAAGAGAGCGACGATTTATAAGTCATCTCATTTATTTTCTTTTATTTATCTTTTTCATTGTAATCGATCAAAAGAATACTGTAATATTATTTATGACAATGGAAAGGGATTCAAAATTTACAGAAAACAGGCTGACAGCCACAGTGAGAGAAATTTCCTATACTGAAGAGGAGATTGTGGCCCAATTCGATGTTGATATGATTAGAAAAACAGTGGAGATGTTGGTTATTGAAGTCGACCAACAAAATATAAGGAATACATATCCTTAGACTCATCTAGTCCAACTAAGAGGAGATGCTCACGGCAAGGACACAAAAGAGTCATGAACCCAAAACGTTAAGAATTACTTGAACTAAAAGATGACTTTATGGATTTGAATAACAAAAAGGCCCTTATCTATCAAGAGCCACTTGGATTTTCAAATGCCAATTCATTAGAACACATGATGTCCCTTCCAACCTTTAGAGAACTTGCCGCATTTGATGCCAAAGAAGAACTAATTGCTATATAAAAGCGGACCCAAATCCGCAACCGAAATCGGAGAGCACGCCACAGGGCACTCAAGGCCCGTTTTAACAAAATGGCTGAACAAAAGTACAAAGTTGCATGGCAACCTCAAGAACGTGCAGTTGCTAAACGCAAAGTTGTATACCAGGCTCAGTCTCAGCCTAGCATAATCAATGTTGAACGTCAGCCTATGTCTCAGTCTAGCATAAAACAAAATTGAGCGCCATGCTAAATTTCAGCCGAGCATGAGCAAAGGTGGACACCAGGCTAAGTCTCAGCTTAGCGTAAGTAAGACTAAATGCTAGGCTAAATTTCGTCCTAGCATGAACAAAGGTGGACGCCAGGCTAAGTCTCACCTTAGCATAAGTAAGACTAAATGCGAGGCTAAATTTCATCCTAACATGAACAAAGATAGACGCCAGGCTAAGTCTCAGCCTAGCATAAGTAAGACTGAATGCCAGGCTAAATTTCAGCCTAACATGAACAAAAATGAATACCAGGCTAAGTCTCAGCCTAGCGTAAGTAAGACTGAACGTCATGCTAAATTTCAACCTAGTTTGAACAATGATGAATGCTAGGCTAAGTCTCAGCCTAGCGTAAGTAAGAACGCCAGGCTAAATTTTAGTCTAGCATGAACAAAGTTGAACGTCAGGCTAAGTCTCTGCCTAGCGTAAATAAGACTGGACGCCATGCTAAGTTCCTACCCAACGTAAGCAAAGATGAACTCCAGGCTAAGTTTTAGCCTAGTGTAGGTAAAATTGAAAATTAGACTAAGTCTCAGCCAGTACGTGAGGCTAATAAAACTAAGCCAGTGTGCGAAGCTAAGCCAGTACGCGAGGCTAATCCAACTAAGCCAGTGTGAAAGGCTAAGCGCGAGGCTAAATCAGTGCACTAGGCTAATCTAGTGTGCGAGGCTAACCCAGTGTCCGAGGTTAACCCAGTGTGTGAGGATAATTCAGTGCGCGAGGCTAATCTAATGCATGAGGCTTAATTAAGTCTCTGCCCACGTGAGAACTATTGAATGTGAGGCTACTGAACAATACTGTGCAAAACATGCTAATTAAAGTCAACACTAGACATCAGAGCACCCTTTGGCCTAACAAATGTGATCCCCGAGACTTCTTAGAATCACATACATGGATAAATAGGCCTTGCGCAAGAAGTAGGGCCCGCAAACAAAAGATGGTCATCTCAACACACCAAGAGGAAACTCCAAATTTACGAGAGTACATCACAAACAAAAGAAGAGTTGTACAATCCCATTAATCATGCTGTTGCAAGCAGTTGATTGCAGCAGTCTTGACCCATTGTCACTGTGAAACCCCAAAGCCATCCGTGTTTAGCTGATTGTCAGCTCCAGAATCTAATATCGCAAAATGAAGGCGCCTACAGAGAGAGGACTTTGATTCAGATGAAGACCTACTAGCCGTCACATCAAATATGGTGAATAAAGGAAAATACCAACCATTGAAGAGTATTCTTCTGATATAGAGATAGAAGAAGTACATCATCGCACGTGCCAGAGGTCGGGCATAACGGCTCCATGTGACTATAAAAGGTTGGCAGGGGGTTCCAATGAAGAGTATGAAGAACATAGTAATCATTCGGCCATAGCAACACCACAATCTCATGCTTCCTTTCGATTTGGGCTAAGAACAGCTCTTATGGCCGAATGGTCTACTGAAATAAATCAAAGAATAGAAGCACAAGAGTAGCTTATACAAAAACAATAAAAGAACATTGAAAATCTCAAAGCAGTGCTTGTAAAAGTTATAGAGAATGCACTGAAACACACAGAGGATGGAGTAAGGGGTTCTTCTTCTGACAACAAGAAAGATGCGCATGAATTAAATCCAGAAATCGAGGGAAAAGGTGAGGAGGAAGAATACGTCATTGATCCCCATGCTGAAAAGATGGAAATCTCCAAAATCAGATAGAATCATTGATGCACCGAAAGGGGTTACAGGAAACAGGAGTTACGAGACCCAACTCGATAGAGTGGGAGTACACACATTTTTCTAGCAAAGTACAAACCCTTGAAGCTGGAGTCATATGATGGGAAAAGATTTTCGAACCAATATATGTACTATTTTCTCTCTCAGACCGGCCATTTAATGGGTAATGACCCATTAATGACCAAAATCTTCACAAGCCCTGCGAGGATCTGCCTTCATCTGGTTTATGCAGTTGTCCCCGGAAACTATCAAAGCCTTGTCTGATGTAGAAAGGGAGTTTCTAAGCCGCTTCTTTGAAGATGATACTGAGGTATCAATTCATTTTCTTCTAGCAACTAAACAAAAAGAAGATGAAACTATTAAAAGTTTTATCGAATGCTTTAATGAAATGTCAGTCCGATGCCCACACGGCATGTCTTAGGAGACATTTGTGGAAACATACAAGTATAATCTGTAAACAAAAATACTGGTCAAAATGAGAGCTGTAGAGTTGAAAAATTGGTAAGAGCTGGTCAAATAAGGTGAACTAGCAGAAGACATTATCCGCCATTTGGGGAACAATGCTCCACAAGGGGTGATCCAGCAGGAAGGAAACATCTACAAACCTCTCGACAAAAGGAAAAAGAGGCTATGGTGGTAGGAACAACTCCGCAACAGAAGCCTAATAATCAGAAAGAAAAGGTTGTGTTTAGACTGCGCTCCACACCCACATATGACTTCCAAGATGATCAAATAGTAACACTGTTTTATTTACTTGACAAGAGGAAAATATCTAGTTTCCCATTAATCTAAGACCAGAGGAAACAGTAATGACCAACGACCCCATGTACTATCTATATCATCAGAACTTGAGGCATACTACAAAATACTATTATACGCTGAAGTGTAAGATCCAAGCATTGATCGAAGCTAAAGTAATCCAAATAAAATCCGAACAAAAAAGATTTATAGCTAACATGGTCGCCCTTACAGTTGGAACAAATGAATTTCCTGCTAAAGTATCTCTCGCACCTGCTGGAAAGATGGTGCTAGTCAACCATGACCCACATAATATGAGAGAAAAAATGACTCTCTCCTGTCACCACAAAGAAAGGCGAATTATGTGGGTACATCCAAATCTGTTGAATGATGAACAGTGGTTTTCAACAAGCAAACAAAAGAAGGATGAAGGAAAAACGTGTCATGTGATTTCTGAAATCATCGATGAAGACCACGATGAGGCAAGTGCGTTGATAGATTCGGAAACTAAAGCATCAGTTTTGGCCACTCATCCCAATGAAGTAGGCCCATTAGGAACCCAGTCAGATAAAAGTTATCTCAAAGACTATTCAAACACGACTTGACAAATCCACAATAGCAAATAAAGAATCATCCTCAAGACAAAAGGAAATGCGTTTCCAAAAAAAGTTCGAAGAAAGATAGTGAAGCAGCTGGTATGCCTTTCTAATTTGATGTGTTTGCTCAGTTAGCCAGCATCACGACACACATAACACTTTATGAGTTACTGTTGTCAAAAATGACCAGAGACGCATTGAGGGAAGTCTTGGCTGACTCTGATGCCTTTTTGGCCCAAATCACAAAGCCATCCATAGACATGGAGGAACCCTGCCCTCGCTGCCATCAAGTAACGAAGCAAGTCCCATATATTACATTTTCACTAGAGGACATGCATGTTAAGAATATCAAACATAATAGATCTCTGTATTATGCAAGGTATATTGGTTCTCTCAAGGTGGACCGAATTCAGGTGGACCCAGGGTCTGCTCTAAGCATTATCCCTCGGAGATTAATGTAGCTACTCGGGATCTCAGTTAACCGATTGACGCCCACTAACACTACTATCCTCGGCTTCAACTCCAGTGGCAACCATCCCCTGGAGAAAATTTGTCTTCGCTGTCAGATGGGAAGCTTGAAATAAGAGGCGACATGCTATATTATTGACGCAGATACTTCATACAGTATGCTTCTAGAGCGTTCTTGGATTCATACCAACATGGTGGTACCCTCAACTCTCCACCAGTGCATGAAGTACTGTGATGATCGAGGAATGGTTCACACATTGATCACTGACAAACAACCTTTCAAAGGAGTCAAAGATTACTTTACAGATGTCATACTATATAGAAATACTGCAGAGGCATCTACGGGCTCAACGAAAGGTGTCAAAGAAGACTATGATAGTGACAAAGAAGCGGATGCCGAACCCGAGCCAATAAATGAACAAGACTTCAAATTTGAAATAAATCCACTTGTAATAAATAGTGATATTCTTGATGTGATCGACTCTGCTAATGAAGCGGATGAGTGGTTTATTAATGAAGGCTTAGGTTTTGCTTATGTTCCTACTGTTACCTCAGATTCTACACCATCATGGACGAGCACAGAAGTAGACAGTATGTTCGAATGGGGAGCTCTAACAACCTTTCATTTACTAATATAGTCATCATTTGCCACACAGACCAAAATTTATAGTGCAAATGGGGCTAGTTTTGAAGTGCCCACTCGATGGTCAGGCCAATGACCAATAATATTCGACTGAGTTGAGTCGCACCTCGAGCTAAGAACAGATAGTGAGAGTAACGATCAAGTAGCAGCTCAGTTTAGCCATTACGAACCAATTTTTCATCAAATGATGAAGAAAATGGGTTATGACTTTTCCCGTAAACAGGGATTAAGGTTCGAAAGGGGATGATGAAACCTCTTACGCTCATTCGTCCTGCAAGTAAAGAATTTCGACTATTACCTTAAAACCCGCAGAGAGTTGGGGTCTGTTACTACCTTAGCATCCTTAGGAAGAGAGTGCAAAGACTCGACTGAATCAGAGAACTCCAAATAAATAGTAGAATGTGATTCCGATGTCAATATGAGGATAGTCTTCAAAGCCCTTGTCACAAACATGGTGTTAGTAAGTTACAAAGAGCCAGACGATATGTGGGCACATCACATGGATATTCGATTAGATTTCAGATTTGAGCAACGAGAGCCACCTACTGAAGACAAGGTAGTCCAAGTTAACATGGGGACTGAGGAAAACCCGAAGTCCATCTTTATAAGAGAGGGTTTAACTCCTCAAGAGGAGGAAAATTTGGTAGCCCTTAGCCTGATAAGGGAGCACATTGATGTCTTTGCATAGAACTACGAGGACATGCCCGGTTAGACCCGCAGGTCGCTATGCACCATCTTAATATTAAGCCAGATGCTAAACTCATGAAGCAACAATAAAGATGTTTTAAACCAGAATTAATGGAGGCCATAGAGTCTAAAGTAATGAAGCTGATAGACTTAGAGTTCATTCGCGAAGAGCAACATCCAGACTTGGTAGCAAATATTGTTCTTGTGCCCAAGTAAAACGGCAAAAAAAGGATATGCATAGATTTTCGAGACCTCAACGCTGCATGTCCGAAGGATAAGTTCCCGCTTCCAATCATGGATGTTATGATTGATAACACATGTGTGTTCGAATGGATGTCCTTTATGGACAGTTTTTAAAGGTACAACCAGAGTTAAAATGCACCCAGAAGATGAGAAACATACGACATTTAAAACACCACTCAGAGTATATTGCTACATGGTAATACCCTTCGGATTAAAGAATGCCGGCACTACTTACCAACGAGCCATGAGTGTCATCTTTCAAGAACATTTATGTAAAATGGTCGAATGTTATATGGATGACCTTGCCATTAAGATTAAGAAGAACGGTCACCTATAAGATTTGAGGTTGATGTTCGACATCATGAGGAGACATCAATTGAAGATGAACCCTACCAAGTCTTTCGCAGAGTATCCGGCAAAAAATTCTTGAGATTAATGGTAACTTCAAAAGAAATCCACATTGACCCTGATAAAGTCATGTAATAAAAGAGATGTAGCCACCACAATATTTGAGGGAACTTAGGGAGTTGCAGGGCAATCTGGCATATATCCGATGATTCATAGCAAACCTATCAGAAAGATACCAACCATTCATAAAACTAATGAAGAAGGGTGTCTCATTCGTCTGGGACGAAGATTGTTAATAAGCTTTCGAGGATATTAAATACTACCTCAAGACGCCACCTGTATTAATGGCACCAATTTTAGGAAAGCCTTTTCTTATCTATATATGAGCAATGGACCACGCTTTGGGTGTCCTATTAGCTCAACATAACGGACATGACCAAGAGCAGGTGATCTACTACTTGAGCTGAACAATGATTGGTGCAGAACATCGCTATAGCCTGATCAAGAAAGAATGTCTTTCACTAGAGTTCGTAGTTCAAAAAATGTGACACTATCTAGTTGGCCAAATGATAGACGTCATTTCTCGGGTAAACCCACTAAAAGTTCTCATGACTAAGCTAGGGTCATTACATGGCAGGCTCACAAATTGGGTGTTGTTGTTGTCACCCTACGATATACATTTCATACCTCAAAAGGTGACAAAGGGCTAAGTTATAGCAGATTTTCTCACTGAACACCCTATCCTGGGAAATTCCAAACTCCATGACGACATCACAGATAAAATTGTGGAGGTCAACGAAGTCTCAGAAGGACAAACGTGGCAGTTGTTCTTCGATGGGGCAACAAGAAAAGATGGAGCCGGTGTGAGGTTTGGTCAGATATCTCCTCATAAACACGTGGTACCTCAGGAATATTCGTTAACCAAACCATGCATAAATAATATGTCGGAATATAATGCACTTGTAATCGACCTCCAAATAGCTTGGCATTTGGGGTTAAGACATCTCGGAGCATATGGCGACTCAAAACTAGTCGTTAATCAGATTACCGGAGAGTATGAGGTAAAACATGAAATCCTTATAGCGTATCATCGAAAAGCTACAACTGGAAAACAAGTTTGAAAAATTCTACATTGATCATGTGCCGAGATATGAGAATACATATACCGATGCCCTAGCATCATTGGCTACAACTCTGGCATTATCCAGTGGGTCAACCAAATATGTTACCATCAGAAACCGTGAACTTCTGCACCCAGATGTAATCATGGAAGTAAATGAAGCATGCCAAGTTAGAATAAAATTTGAGCCACGATATTGATGGTTTCCACTTGTGGACTATACATTACACAACATCCTTCTATAAGACTCTAAAGAAGCTGCCTCCATAAGAAATAAGACAACCAAGTTTTATTATAACGCCATGCTACAAACCCTATATCGAAGGTCTCATAACAGTATCCTCCTTTACTATTTGTCAAAAAGCAAAGCCCAAGAAGTGGTTAAGGAAACCCATGATGGGACCTGTAGGCACATCAGCCGGGACTAAAGCTCTGGGACCGTACTAGGAGACTAAGATACTTCTAGCCCAAGATGATTATAGACGCAGTAGCATACACAAAGTATTGCCACGCCTGTCAGATGCATGCAAATTTCATACACCAACCACTGGAGTATTTACATATATCAACTTCCAGTTGGCCGTTTGAGTTACAGGGCATGGATGTTGTTGGCCCAATCACTCGGCCATCCTCCAAAGGACATTATTTATATTGGTAATAACCGACTATTTCTCCAAATGGGCAGAAGCTGTCTCCAAGAGGGAAGTAAAGATGACGGATATAGTAAAGTTCATCAAACATCACATGATTGACCATTTCAGCGTGCCCCGACGGATCATGCATGACAATGGACCTCAATTTATTAGTCATGGCTTCGTACAATTTTGCAGTAAATTCAAAATTCAAGATGTGCTTTCGACACCTTATAATCCGTCAGCTAACGGATTAACTGAGACTTTTAACAAGACTATTGTAAAACTCCTTCAAAAGTTTGTTTCTTCTAGTCGACGTGATTAGGATGGAAAGTTAGGCGAGTGTCTATGGGCTTGCTGTATTACAGTGCAAGCTCCACTCAAAGCTACGTTCTTCTCTTTGGTATATGGCTGAGGCTATTTTGCCACTCAAAATTCAAATCCCATCCCTACGTGTAGCACTGGATACGAAGATGACGACTGAAGAAAAATAATGACAACGACTTCAAGAGTTAGAAGCCTTAAATGAAAAGCGCTTGAATGCACAATAACAAATTGATTTGTACTAAGCACGCATCTCAAGAGTATTTAATAAGAAAGTTAAATTAAGAACTGTTAAAAAGGAACACTTGATCTTAACTATTAAGAGACCAATGATTATGACCCACAAGACTAAGAGAAAGTTCGAATCCAAGTGGGAAGGACCCTTTGTAGTAGAATCGTCTACTCGAACGGATCCTATCGCCTGATCAATCAAGACAGTGATAGGATGATGATGCCTATCAACGGCAAATTCTTGAAGAAGTATTACATGTAGTCATCTCCAAAAAAAGAAAAAAAAAAGAGGAATATGTACAATAAGTTTTGTTGCCCAATGCTATCAAAGTAACGGGAAGAGAAATCAAAAATTTTTGCTACCAAGACGCCTAATGCCAAAAAGGTGAAGGAAAGAGAGATCTTTGGTATTTAAGTCTAAACAAAACCCTCGATAACTCATCATACTGAGAGAAATAACATGACTAGCTATCAACGATTTGTAAAGGCATATCAAACCGTTGATAGCGGGGGATTTGCTAAAAATTTCATGATAAATTCTTCGCAATATTATCTCACAAGGATACATCATTACCCAATCCTTCAAAAGTAAAGAGAAGAGAATAAATTTCTCGACAATCTATCATGCTAAGGGAAAAAGTATGAATAACCCATAGCCACAAGGGTAAATAGAAGAGGAAATTAAAATCCTCGCCAATGTATTATGATAAGAAGTAATGTGTGAATAACCCAACGCCCTCGAAGGAAGGGGCAAGAGGAGGCTAAAATTCTCGACTGATCTTGTTATACTGGGGGTAGAAATAAGCTAATGCTAAAAAGACAAAGAAAAGAGGGAATGTTTGGCATTTAAGCCTAAACAAAACTCTCGACAAACTCATCATGCTGAGGAGAATAGCATGGCTAGTCCAATGCAAATGGAAATTGGTAAAGGTATAACAAATCCGTTGATAGTTAGGGGTTTGCTAAAATCCTATAGACTTGTCATGTTAAGATCTTACTTCTGACAGTGAGAATTGAATCATCTTACATATATCACCTCAAAACGATCAGACCTGTCATGTTAAAATCTTACCTTTGACAGTGAGATTTGACCCATCACACACACACGCACACTACAACAAACAATGCCCTCTTTTGATCCTAACCCGATCACCGGCTCTATCTATCATCTAGGCTTATCACTGGCTCTGTCTATCATCCAAGCGAGTCACCTCGTGATCCTAACTCGATCACTGGCTCTGTCTGTCATTCAGGTGAGTCACCGGCTTTGTCTGTCATCCAGGCAAGTCACCTCGTGATCCTAACCTGATCACCTGCTCCATCTATTATCCAGGGGAGTCACCGGCTCTGTCTGTCATCAAAGTGAGTCACTTTGTGATCCTAACCTGATCACCGGCTCAGCTTGTCATAAAGGCGCGTCACCTCATGGTTCTTACTCGATAACCGGCTCTGTTTGTCATCCAGATGAGTCATCCTGTGATCCTAACCTGATCACCGACTCTGTCTGTCATCCAGGCGAGTCACCATGTGATCCTAACCTGATCACCAACTCTGTCTGTCATCCAGGCGAGTCACCCCTTCAACTATAATTTGATTATTCCATCTCTTTCTGTCATCCAAGCGAGTCACCTCATGATCCTAACCCGATTACCAGCTCTGTCTGTCATCTAAGCAAATCGCCGGCTCTGTCTGTCATCCAGGCAAGTCACTCTTTCAACCCTAATGCAATTATTTTGGTTTTGTCTGTCATCCAGGCAAGTCACTCCGTGCTCATAACCCGATCACTAGCTCTGTCTGTCATCCAGACGAGTCACCCCTTCAACCTTTATTCGCTTATTCTGGCTTTGTTTGTCATCAAGGCGATTCACCCCCTGTGATCATAACCCAATCATCGGCTCTGTCTGTCATCCAAACGAGTCACCCCTTCCAACATAATTCAATTATTCTAGCTCTGTTTGTCAACCAAGTGAGTCACCATGTCATCTCAAACCAACTACCTCAGCTTTGTTTGTCAACTGATGTGATAATTCTACTGCAAGAGTACAGTATCGGTGTAGCACTATACAAGTCATTCCCACAGAGATGTAGGGTATTTTGCTATTCTCACTAATTCTTTAGTTCTATCAAATTAACTATGAGATTCTAAATTGAGAGGTTTAATTTTAAGTGCTAAAGTTTAGCCTAGGATTTCGAATCTATTAGAATAATAGCCTAGCAATGAATTATCTCTTTCTTCCTAAATTTTTAATTATGCACGATCAAGTAACACATTAAAAAGGTTATTTTTTTTAATTTGATTTTAATTAAGTGCCCCTAAGTATGACCTATCAAGTGATGTACAAGTACAGATCATGAAAGATAATATCTTTCTTAAAAATAAATTATATCTAGTAGAAAATCTTATAAATAAAATCAAAGAAGTAAACTTCAAACCCTAATCTAAGTATACGCCATCAAAAGACCAAATTTAAGTATAACCTATCAAAGAAATTAGATTTACAAGTTTATTCTCTTCAATTTATTTATAGGAAAATCTTGTTAATAATTTTTAATATGTATTCTAAATCTCATCTAAGTATAGATTATCAAAATATGAATTAAGTATAATCTATCAAAGAATTATGATTTACGAAATCTATCTTATTATTATTTATAGAAAAATCATGACTTTATTTCATTTTAGGAAGAAAATGATATAAATCCATGTTAAATCTATTAAACTAATTCATCTACATCCTATGACTAAACCAAATTAGTTACTCATAATTCTAGTTAGCAAAATCCTATTTTTATTTATGAAAGTCATGAAAAATTCTATTTTCCTATAAAGCAAGATAAATCTATACTACAAAGCAAATAAATCTATACTAGAAAGCAATTAACTCTATCTAAAAAGCAAATAAAGAACTTGAAAACAATGGTGTACCTCTGGAGTACGGTATTGTGGTCGTCACCCCTTCAGCAAACCCTAATTTTATTTATAAAATCGAGTATAAAATTATATCTTATTTCCTCTATGATAACCCTAGATTACAAGGGTATGGCCAATATATAAGTTTCGAAAAATCAAACCCTAATTTGAGTACAGGTGAAGAACTACAAAATTATATCAAAGCCTCCATAGAAATATCACCCAGGGTTGGGCCCATTTGTCGCTACATAGCGGCTAATGCCGCCAAATAGTGGCAAAACCCTAGATTCTTCTTCTGGTTTTTCTTCTGCATGAGTCTCTTGTCTTTTTTTTTCTGATTTTGATAACTGTATTGGACTTGACTCTCTGCAGTATTATAGTCTTGTAGTTTTACTCACTTTTAACTCTTTTCTGCGCTTGGTTTCCTAATCTGCCTCTGAGTTTATGCCATCTGCTTGTAGGAATAGGTTTACCTGAAAACACACTAAAATTACCGAAGTAGCATTATTTAAATACAAAAATAGATAATATGGAGGCTATAAATATGCAACATATGGCACTCATCATATCCCCACACTTATTGTTTGCTAGTTCTCGAGCAAAACCTAAACCTACAAAGAAAAAGAAAAATCCTAACTTACTTTCGCAGGAATCGCGATTGCACTTAGCACGTGCAATAAATCTTTGAACCCCTAAGTTATCCTAGTGGACGAGTAGTGTCTCGTGAGGGTTTGCAGTGAATATACCCACAAAATTTGTGAAGTAAATAATTAAGAAATTAAGAAAAGAAAAATAAGGATAACCGAAATCAATAAAAATAAAAATTTTATACAAAAGAAAGAGAATCTTTTTTTTAATATATTTTCTTCAATTAATCTCACTAATATACAAACTTAAGAATACATTTAGATTATTAATTTTCAAATCAAGCGTCATATCAGATACACTTATCATTTTAATAAAAAATTTAAATCCTATTTTTCAATACCCACTAATAGATAATCCATTGACTCCGATACATCTGTGTGCATGTGTGATAGTCTACTTCGGCATTGGATTCCAACTCTAACTCATGATTCATCTTCTCTCTCACGACAATTGTTTTTAGAATATTTCACTTTTCATGCGAATATTCACGTTTTCTTAGACGCAAAGTACCCGATTACTCAGATGATACTCTTTTTTCACTCTTGAGACTATTGTCTTAATACTAGGCGCACCCCTTTTTTTATCACTCTCAAAACTATTACCTCAATAACAAGCGCACCCCCTTTTTTTCTTCTCACTTTTCTTTCATTTCTGAGACATTGCCTTAATATCTGGCTCACCTCTTTTTTCTCTTTTTTTTTTTCTTGTTTAGAGAGAGAAGAATTACTCAATCATTATCATTTTTGTTCGTTCTTAACCTAATAAACTATTGTGAAGTGAAAAATAGATGTATACTTACCTCAAAATTACTGTTTGCGGTATTTATTTTTTAGATTTTAATTTTTTTCATAAAATTTGAGTGTATCATCAAATCTACTCTTCTATCAAATTTCAAATCTAAATTTATTCCTTTATTTGTATTTAGATTGATCTATTAATGAAAATATATAATATGTTTTAGTTTTTATTGTTTTTTTTTTTTAATTAGTTACCCTAAAAACTACTTGTATAAAATAAAAAAATCCCAAAAAATCTAAAAATAAAATAAAAATCCTAGAATAAAAAAAAACTAAAAATAAAATAAAAATCATAGAATAAAAATCATAGAATAAAAACTAAAAAATCTCTAAAAATAAAAATCTCCTAATCCACTTCCTTACATCTAAACTTGTGTATGCCCTAATACACAAATCATTGGTATCGTCCTCTTTACCTCCTACTTGACTCACCAGGTGCACGACGTGCACGTGCAGTAGAAGTCTCTCCACAATCAATTTGTTTCAATTAACGCTAAATTTTTTCGAGACCTTCCCAGATAACATTGATTTGCTCAGTGGGATGAGCTGGCAAGTCTCGGTCAAAGAAGGCATCATCCTCCCTCTCTTGTGTTAATTCAGTGGCATATACAGTTTCATTATCCGTGTTTCTGTTCCAATCTTCTTGAATAGCAGCGTGATATGTCACTGAAGTGTGCTCTACAGCTAAAAATACACGTGAAGGTGTATATGCATCAAATTCTGCACTAGACATAAATTCGCAACACAATTATGTAATTAGACACAGTAGAGACAAACTAGTCCTCGATCACATCTTAGCATCAATAATAGTGTTGACTAATTGTATGTACATACAAAAATGATTGTCTTGACGCATAATGCAATCAACAATATGTAGTGTGGGTGTGTAAACTGACGACATGTGTGTAATCCCCATCACATTAGTGTTGATCCAGCGCAAGTCACGTGTATATTGCGATAAAGTGTCTTTCTGCTAATCCCTCTATTTCGTGTCATTCTGCAATTCGGACCCATCCGTGTAAGATAGTTCTCAATCGCATCTGGGGTTTGATTTCCAGGGTGAAGGAAGATACCGGTGGATGTACAGATGGCCACTGCGTGCACTTCGTGTATTTCTTCACGCCAGTGGAGTTTAATGGTTTTGCGATTTTTCGAAATATCGAATTTCGTAAAACTTGCATAAAACTCCTCTACTAACTTTGGGATGTAGAATGAATCAGGCGTGTATATCATATAGTTCCATCCCAAAGATTCGATAGTGGATGGTAAATATATACTAAATGCAGCAAAAATTTCACAAAAGAATTTTTCGTAAACAAATCATGCCATTAGATTCTATCAGAGACCACAAAAAATTATTCTAATTTAACAATAAACAGAGGATAAAGTAACCTCGCCTCCCCTGAAGTTTCAGGGGGAAAGTCCACTGTACTGCTGCTATTTGGTGGCACTTTGCCATTGATTGGCGGCAGAAAGGTGGCTGATGGGGCACGGTTTCGTGGAGGCAGAAGTTTTTGGTGAATCCTGCTCTTTGGTCAACTCTAGTTGGAGCAAAAATTTGAGAGTTTCAACTGATCTGCAAAGAAGAAAATAAAAAGGCAATGGAGGATTTGGGGGAGAATGGAGGCTGCTAGGGTTTGGATTTGGATGAATCTAGGGCTGGTTGGGGCTGGTTGGGATTTTATAGTGGTGGTAAATTTCAATCAGCCCCTCACCTTTCCTCAATTTTATTTGCAACCCTGTATCATGTTAGTAATACAATATACATAATATACATTCTATTATAAAAATAAATACATGCCTCTATGCATAGATTGGGTCGTGAAGTGTCACAACCTCCGCATTATTGATCGCTCGAGTCTCTAAAAACGGTTTTAATATTTGACCATTGACTTTGAATAAATCACCGTTTTTAGGATCCTCGAGATCTATTGCACCGTGATGGTCCACCGACCGTACTATGTATGGACTCCATCGTGACCTCAATTTTCCCAGAAATAAATGTAGCTCGAATTATATAAGAGAACTTTTTGCCCTAATGTAAATGACTTGCGAATGATCGCTTTGTCATGAAACACTTTAGTTTTCTCTTTATAAATCTTAGCACTATCATATGCATCCCGTCTAATCTTATCAAGCTCATTAAGTTACAGCCTCCGCTGCTCGCCGGCTTTTTCGAGCTCAAAATTTAGAAATTTGATGGCCCATAAAACCTTATGCTCAAACTCCATCGGTAAATGACAAGCTTTTCCAAATATCAACCAATATGGAGACACGCCTAGATTGGTTTTATAGGTGGTATGGTAGGCTCATAATGCATCCGCTAGTTTTTATGACCAATCTTTTCTGTTGTGATGCACTGTTTTTCCAATTGGCAATTGAAAACTTTCACTTGCCCACTGATTTATGGATGATACAGTGTGGCTAACTTGTGGGTAATGGAATATTTTCGCATGAGCGCCTCAAATGACCGATTAGTAAAAATGGGTACCGTTATTGTTAATGATAGCTCGAGGAATGCCAAATCGAGAAAAGATATTTTCTCTCAAGAACTTGACAATGATTTCGTTGTCATTCGATTTTGCGGCAATTACCTCTACCCATTTGGAAACATAATTGATATCGACCAATATGTATTGGTTTCCAAATGAGTTGGGTAACGGTCCCATAAAATTTATACCATTTTGACCTCAATGATAGGTTGCAGAGGCATCATATTGCGCTGTAAAATTTTGCCTACGAATTGGCATCGTGTGCAAGTTTTGCAATGTTCCACAGCATTCTTGAAAAGAGTTGGCAAATAAAAGCCACTCTACAACACCTTTAGCTGTTTTTCTGGGACCAAAATGTCATCCACAAGCAAAATCATGACAAAAAAAGAGGACACTTTGTACTTCATCTTCAGATATGAATCGACGTATGATCTGGTCTGGACAATATTTGAACAGATATGGTTCATTCAAGTAAAAGAATTTTATTTGGGACAAGAACCTATATCGATCTTGCTTGGACCAGTGGGATGGAATCTTTTTGGTCACAAGATAGTTCACAATGTCAGCAAACCATGGTTCACGTGTCAATGCAAATAATTACTCATCAGGAAATGATTCATTTATGGGGGAAGAATTAGTTGGAGCATTGGGCAGGCGAGACAAGTGATTATCTACTAAATTATCTGCACCTTTCTTGTCTAATATTTCAAGATCAAACTCTTGTAATAAAAGGATCCATCGAATGAGCCTTACTTTTGCGTCCTTCCTGGTCAACAAATATTTCAAAGCAGAATGATCAGTATAAATTATAATCCGTGATCCAATTAAGTAGGAGCAAAACTTTTCAAGTATAAAACCGACTACCAGAAGCTCTTTCTCTGTAGTAGAGTAGTTCAACTGGGCGTCATTGAGTGTCCTACTTGCATAGTAAATCACATGTGGCTGCTTATTAATACGTTGTCCAAGATCGACACCAATAGCATAATCAGATGCATCACACATAAGCTCAAAGGGCAAATTCCAGTCTGGCACATGAATGATAGGAGTGGTGGTAAGCGCCTTCTTGAGCTGCTCAAATGTTCTAAGACAATAAGGTGTGAAATTGAATGGCACATCTTTGGCCAGTAAATGTGTCAAAGGCCTAGTAATTTTGCTAAATTTTTTGATAAATTTTCTATAGAACCCAGCATGACCAAACAAGGAGCGTATATTTTTCACTGATCGCGGAGATAGAAGATTAATGATGAGGTCCACTTTGGTTTTGTCAACCTCGATACCATCCTTCGAGATGACATGCCCTAGTACTATGCCATTTTTGAGCATTAAATGACATTTTTTCCAATTGAGTGTAAAATATTTCGCATGACAACGCGTGAGAACTAACTCTAAATGATGCACACTCTTGGAATGAATCTCCGAAGATAGAGAAACCATCCATGAAGATTTCAAAAAATCATTTAACCGTATCGAAGAAAATACTCACCAAGCACCTTTGGAATGTGGCAGGTGGATTGCATAACCCAAAGGGCATGCAACTGTATGCAAAGGTGCCAAATGGACATGTGAACGTGGTCTTTTCTTGATTCTTTGGGGTGATGGGAATTTGGTTATAGCCAGAGTTCTAAGAAACAATAGAACTCATGTCCGGCTAACTGTTCCAGTATCTGATCGATAAAAGGTAAGGAAAAGTGAACCTTCCTAGTTACAGTATTCAGCTTTCTATAGTCAATACAGACTCACCATTCCATCTGCAAATGCATCGGGATAAGCTCATTTGTATCATTCTTGACTATAGTGATTCCGGACTTCTTAGGCACTACTTCAACTGGGCTCACCCATGCACTATCAGAGATAGGATACATGATCCCATTATCAAGGCACTTAAAAATATCCTTGTAGATACCAAAAAAAAAAAAAAAAAATCCAAATTTGCTAAGTGGGCACACCCACGGGTGCACCCGCGGGTTGCAACCCGCGGGAACCCCCGCGGGAAGCAACCCGGTGGAGCATCCGCGGGTTGCAACCCGCGGGTGCTCCCGCGGGTTGCAACCCGCGGGAGCACCCGCGGGTTGCAACCCGCGGGAGCCCCCGCGGGAAGCAACCCGCGGGAGCACCCGCTGGTTGCAACCCGCGGGAGCACCTGCGGGTTGCAACCCGCGGGAACCCCCGCGGGAAGCAACCCGCGGGAACACCCGCGGGTTGCATCCCGTGGGGCACCCGCGGGTTGCAACCCGCGGGAGCCCCCGCGGGATGCAACCCGCGGGGGCGATCCCGCTGGTTGCCACCCGCGGGTTGTTTTCCGTTCTTTATTTCCAGTTGATTTGTTTCCTTGGACGGATAATCCGTGATCCGCTTTTTCAGGAGAGAATTGAGCCGGATTTCGAGCTTCTTCGGTTTATAAAATACAGGAATTTAACGGGAGAGGGGACTTTGGACTTTTGGATTCTTGGACTTTGGGAAGATTTCGGGCGAGCTCGTGAGATCAAAGAAAAGAGCAGAGCCATCTTCTCCTGGTCGGACGGTCAACGGAGGCAGCAACGAGACTCCACCGCCACCCGAACCCACATAAAAAAGGGAATAAACTAATATTCCCGTTCTTGTAATTCTTCGGAATTTTTGTAATCTCAAATCTTCGTTGTAATCAAATAATTTTTGCAATGGAATCAAAGATGCAATTTTCGGGCGTACAAGAACTGGCGACCATAGTGGGAGCTCCTCTGTTTACCACAAAGAATTTGGTGGCGCAGTCCGACCGGGTGCCGATTGGCTCAATGGTTGAGACGCTGGTCATAGAAGTTGACCAGCAAAAATATGAGGAATTTCTTTCTTCCTCTGATTCGGAGCCTAGGCGTCATCGCCGGGTGACGATGAAAAAAGGTGAGGCGTCATCGCCCACCGGAAAGGCGTCATTACCTATGAGAATTTATGAGGCGTCATCGCCCGTTCGAACTGACAGGACGTCATCGTCTGTCAAGAACACGGCGTTATCGCCCATTCCAAAGTCAAGCCAAAAGTCAAACCAGTCCCTGACTCGCTCTCAGAAGAGAAACCTGAGGCGTAAGGCCCAGCGGGCCCGCCTCAACAGTGCCTTTGGAAAATTGCGGTCAGAAAATCCAGATCAGGAAACATCGGGAAGAAAAAATTCCAAAAATGAAAATCCGCAGGCAGAAGTGCGGGTTGCACCGCACGGGGGCAACCCCGAGGTTGCAACCGCGGGTGGAAACCCGCGGTTCCAACCGCGGGTTGCACCCCGCGGGGGCAACCCCGCGGTTGCAACCGCGGGTGGAAACCCGCGGTTCCAACCGCGGGTTGCACCCCGCGGGTGCAACCCCGCGGTTGCAAGTTGCACCCCGCGGGTGCAACCCCACAGTTGCAACCGCGGGTGCAAACCCGCGGTTCCAACCGCGGGTTGCACACCGCAAGTTGCAACCCGTGGGTTGCACTCCGCAGAAAAAATCAAGGGTTGGTTCTAGTGTCTATTCGGGCACGCGCGCAGTGAGCACACAGCGCACATCTAACTTTTTGGTTACTCTCTCAGGTGTACCATCCCGTTCCTCTACAAACAAATATAAGGATGTGCTCATGAACTCACCTGAGGATAGATCTTCAAATTTCTCTTCGGATGAACATATTCATGATAGAATCCTCCAGACCACGAAGAACAAGTCAGATGCGTGCGAGGCCCGCACAACTGCGCAGGCCAGCACACACTCCAGAAGAATCCACAGAAGGGTTGGAGAACAATCTAATGCTGGAAAAGAGCTCAGCCCTGAAATATTACAAACTCTCTAGTATTATGAACCAAGTTTGCAACGCAAGCGGCGTCAGGTTGCAAATAGGGATAAAGAAGTACCTCAAGACTTGAGAGAATTTCTCAATTGGAAGAAGAACTCTGCACAAAATACTCCTCAATGCCAATGCGAACAGTTAATCTCAACTGTTCTATCAAACTACGAGTGCCATCCGAGACGATCCGTTTTTGAGCGGATCACCGAACCTAAAAGAATACGGACGGTGAAAAAGACATGCTCTGGAACCGATCTACCTGCTCCCTCATCAAATATGGTTAATAAAGGCAAAAAGGTGGTCGGAAACAACCTTTCGGATAAGGAAATTACTCCAGGGTCAAAAGGAGTTTCTATCGAACCTTAGGGCGAGCTTCTAGAAGAAGTCTTTGAAAGGCTTGAGAGACAAGAAAAACGTCTCGAACAGCACGAAGAGACCATAGAAGAAATGAAACAACTTTTGATTGAGTTGCTGGCTCAAACTAGAACGAACCAATCAACGCCGTCCATTTCTAGTCGACAGAAAGGAAAACGGCCTGTCCAAATAAATGAAGACAGCGAAGACGAAGATGAAGAAGTGCCTCTTCATTCAAGAGAGGAAGAGGAAGTGAAAGTTATCCTCAATCCTCACGCAGAGAAAATAGAGAAGATGGAGAACCAATTACAAGCTCTTCTTCATCGCAAAAAGCTACAAGAGGTGGGGGTAGTCCGTCCATATCCCATAGAATGGGAGACCGTACCCTATCCTGCAAAATATAAACCGTTGAATCTTCAATCATTCGACGGTAAAAGTTTGCCGCAGCAACACATCTTCTATTTCCTCTCACAGACAGGACATCTCATGGGGAATGATCCAACTATGACTAGGATATTTGCGAGCACTTTACGGGGGCCCGCATTTACCTGGTTTATGCAACTTCCCCAGGAAACAATTAAATCTTGGGCTGATGTAGAACGTGAGTTCCTAGCCCGATTCTTTGAAGATGATACAGAAGTCTCCATATTATCTTTGCTAGCAGCGAAGCAAGAAGAAGGCGAAACGGTCAAAACTTTTGTCGAGCGGTTCCGAGAACTTTCCGTTCGATGCCCACATGGCATGACGCAGGATACGCTTGTGGAAACCTGCAGACATAACTTGTTGACCGATATCTTAGACAAGATGGGTTCGGTCGAATCCAAGTCATGGAAGGATCTGCTTAAGCAGGGCGAACAGGCCGAAGAAATACTTCGACGTCTCGAAATGCAACAGTCTGCAACCGGAGACGGTGCAAACGAATCTCCATTCCATTTTTCCTGTTCAAAAGGGAAAGACATAACGGCAATGGCGGTAGAAAGTACACTGAAGCAGAAACCATGGCCAACTACAAGCAACACAGCAAAGTCGCCCAGACTTCAAAAGCAGTATTCGTTCAAGGATGAACATACTGCTACTATGTTCAATCTGCTCACCAAACGCAAGATGCTTAAATTGCCGGAGAGCAAGAGACCTGAAGAAGTAGGGAAAACTAACGATCCGAACTACTGCCTGTACCATCGGATTGTAGGTCACCCCACAAAAAATTATTTTATCTTAAAAGATAAAATTCAAGCGTTGATTGACGCTGGAGCAGTTCAGCTCAAAGCTGAACAAAAAAGGAGTTAGAGCTAACTCCGACACATTTAATGTGTGAGGTCTAAAGGTACCACTTGGGCTCACAACAATTCCTAAAAATGGGCTCAAGGCGGTTAATTTAAACCCCCATATATATATATATATATATATATAAAACATCAAAAAAAAAAAACAAAAAACAAAAAAAAATGAATTACCCAACGCCGACAAGGCTACGGAAAGAGAATAAATTTCTCGCCAACCCCACCATGCTGGGGGTAAAAAGCATGAATTACCCAACGCCGATAAAGCTACGGGAAGAGAATAGATTTCTCGCCAACCCCACCATACTGGGGGTAAAAAGTATGAATTGCCCAACGCCTCTAAAGCTACGGGAAGAGAATAGATTTCTCGCCAACCCCACCATACTGGGGGTAAAAAGTATGAATTGCCCAATGCCGCTAAAGCTACGGGAAGAGAATAAATTTCTCGCCAACCCCACCATACTGGGGGTAAGAAGTATGAATCGCCCAACGCCGACAAGGCTACAGGAAGAGAATAAATTTCTCGCCAACCCTATCATACTGGGGGTAATAAGTATGAACCGCCCAACGCCGATAAGGCTACGGGAAGAGAATAAATTTCTCGCCAACCCTACCATACTGGGGGTAAAAAGTATGAATTACCCAACGCCGACAAGGCTACGAGGAGAGAATAAATTTCTTGCCAACCCCACCGTGCTGGGGGTAAAAAGCATGAACCGCCCAACGCCGATAAGGCTAAGGGAAGGGGAAAAGTTTGGTATTTAAACCCAAACGAAACCCTCGACAACTCACTATGCTGAGGATAATAGCATGGCTAGCCCAACTCAAACGGTAGTTGGTAAAGGCGAAATCAAACCCGTTGATAGCTGGGGGTTTGCTAAAAATCCCACGACAAATCTGTCACAACAGTATTCTTATCCGAATATAAGAATACATCACTGCCCTAAGCTGCTAAGGGCAAAGGGAAGAGGAAAAGTTTGGCATTTAAGCCCAAACGAAATCCTTGACAACTCACCATGCTGAGGGGAAGAGCATGGCTAGCCCAACTCAAACGGTAGTTGGTAAAGGCTAATCAAATCCGTTGATAGCTGGGGGTTTGCTAAAAATCCTAATCAGATAAATCTCCTGTCACGTTAAGATTTCACCTCTGACAGCAAAACTTTTCTTGTCATGTTGCTCCAACAAAGCAAGCGACACTCCAAAAATATTAGTCAAGTTAAAATCATACCTCTGACATCATAATTCAAAATCAAATGAGATAAGATCCGATTAAATCCCCTGTCACGTTAAGATTTCATCTCTGACAGAAAAGAAAATTCACACTTCATCAAGTCCAACATTACAACCTCTCATGAACGTGCTTTTGATATCGTTAAGTTGAAAATTACCTCTGACGAAAATCATCTCCCTATCAAGTTAACAGTTACCTCTGATAGTCCGATTCCAAAACTAAATACGTTAACCGTCACCTCTGTTTAGTCAGCTTGTCCCTATCACGACCAGATCCTCTGAATAGGTTAAGCTCCAAGACACGTTTAATGTCACCTCTGTCTTTTCCTGATTCGTCATACTAGATGTCACTGAACGGTTAGGATTAAAATAAGCACGTTAATATTATACCTCTGCTTGACCTAAAATAAGCACGTTAACATTATACCTCTGCTTGTCCTCTAATGAGTACGTTAAAATCATACCTCTGCTTGTTATGGAATAAATAAATATATTAATAGTTATCTCTATCGACCAAATCTTTTAAAAGGTCTATAACCAAAATTAAAAAATCCAAAGTATTTCGAAATTCAGTACGGTTCAATACAGAACTTCAAAAACTTTGGAGGGGGTTATGTAGATACCAAAAAAAAAAAAAAAATCCAAATTTGCTAAGTGGGCACACCCGCGGGTTGTTTTCCGTTCTTTATTTCCCGTTGATTTGTTTCCTTGGACGGATAATCCGTGATCCGCTTTTTCAGGAGAGAATTGAGCCGGATTTTGAGCTTCTTCGGTTTATAAAATACAGGAATTTAACGGGAGAGGGGACTTTGGACTTTTGGATTCTTGGACTTTGGGAAGATTTCGGGCGAGCTCGTGAGATCAAAGAAAAGAGCAGAGCCATCTTCTCCTGGTCGGACGGTCAACGGAGGCAGCAACGAGACTCCACCGCCACCCGAACCCACATAAAAAAGGGAATAAACTAATATTCCCGTTCTTGTAATTCTTCGGAATTTTTGTAATCTCAAATCTTCGTTGTAATCAAATAATTTTTGCAATAGAATCAAAGATACAATTTTCGGGCGTACAATCCTTCCTCATAGTTTCTTTCATCACCAGATTTAACCTACGCTGAGGGTCTCTTGTAAGTCGTGCATTATCTAGTAAATGAATTCTATGCTACACTATAGATGGACTTATCCCTTTTATATCAGTCATACTCCATACTATGGCTTCTCTATGTGCTTTCAACACTAATATGAGTGCTTCCTCCTGAGTTTCAGTCAAATCTGTAGAGATAATGACTGATAGTTTGTCTTGTTCACCCAAAAAAGCGTACTTGAGATGACTCGGAAGAGTCTTCATCTCAAGCTCAGGTGGACACTCAATAGATAATCGTAACTGAACTCGTGGTTTAGTCATCAATGGCTCAGGTGAAAGTTCTCATCAAGTGGAAGACACATAATTAGATGACTTATCGAGCGTATCTAAGAATAAACTCTCATCAACTAAACCATCTAGCTCATCAAAAAATTTCTTCTCTTGGTACTCACTGAACAACCCTTGGATCATATTCACTTCTAGGGGCTCGTCATGTGGATCACTTGGTTGGCACTCTAGATTGAATATATTCAAGTCAAGTGTCATATTTCCAAAGGAAAGTCTCATCGATCCACTCCGGCAATTAATAACAGCATTAGAAGTGACCAGGAATGGACGTCCCAAAATAACTGGGATACAATACTGCGGATCCACCACAGGTTGAGACTCGAGAACTATGAAATTGACTGGAAAGATAAACTCCCCAATCTTAATCAAGACATCCTCAATCTCTCCCATAGGCATCATCACAGATCTATCGGCTAGTTATAACGTAATCCTTGTAAGTCTCAACTTTCCTAGTCCTAACTACTGGTACACTGTATAAGGAAGCAAGTTGACACTCGCTCATAAATCTAGTACAGCCCTTTCAATCACTGTAGTCCCTATGGTGCAGGAGACAGTAGGACTTCTAGGGTCTTTGTACTTCATAGATACTGAATTAGAGAGAATGCTAGAGATGTTAGCAGCTAGGAAGACTTTCTTTGGAATATTTGTTGTTCTCTTATCTGTGCATAAATCCTTTAAGAATTTTGTTTAAGCAGTTACTTGTTGGATTGTATCAAGAAAAGGAACATTGACCTTAACTTGCTTGAATAACTCAATAATGTGCTCAACCTGAGGAGAATATTTCTTCAGTCGATTTGAATAGGAAGCCCTCGGCTTATAAGCATGGTCGATAGGAGGATCAAAATTAGAGGGGTTACTCCTTTGTCGTACTAGTGGGTTGATCTTGAGATGATGATAATGATGAATCATGAGATGATGGTGGAATCGTGGAATCAGGGAGTGTAGCCTGTCGTGCATTAAGAGTGGAATCAGGTGGCATGGCTACATGATTGTCAACTAGCTTGCCAGATCGAAGTGTGTGAATGACATTAACTTGGTTGATATGCGACTGATTGGAGTTTGAGGAACTGGCATTAGGGTTTGTTAAGGGTTGATTTGGAAAAGTACCCTTCCACGTTCACTCATTTGACTCGCTAATTGTCCAACCTGCTACTCTAAGTTCTTAATAGATTGAGAGTTCACGAGCAGGTACTGATCTATTCTTTGAGTAAAATCAGTTGACACTTTCATGAGATTTTGCATGTGCATGTCAAGGTTGGACATATGCGTGTCAAGGTTGGATTGAGATTTAAGAAGATTTTTAACGTTCTTCTCAAGTGACTGGAGTCGCTTTTCTTGATCATTATTAAACCCTTGTTGTGGATGTGATTGGTTTTGTGCAGATAGTCTATTCTGGTTATTTCCATGATTTGAAGCATTTGGGTGTTGATAAGCACCCACATTTGGTCTTGGAAATTGATCGTTGGCTGGAAGTTGCATGTTAGGGTTCGAGGATTTCTGATATTGCGTTTGACCCCAAGAGAGGTTTGGATGGCTCCTACAGTCAGGATTGTATGTAGGAGCGTAAGGATTATTCATGGGTCTTTGATACAAGGCGTTAGCCTGCTCAAGTGTGGGACCCATAGGATTCACTAACAGTGGACACTCCTCCATAACATGATTTGGAGTTCTGCAATTAAAGCATGTGAAACGTTGGATTTGATTCATTTGAACCACTGGTGGAGCACTAGGAGTGTCCAATGCCTCAATTCTCCTCATAAGAGCTGCAATCTTAGCTTCGGCGGCTATGGAGCTGTCGACGCTATGGATCCAATCCTTATGCGCAGAAGTTGATGCATTGGGTTTCTAAGCGGGACTCTCCCACTGTATAGTTTTTCACGATAGGTCCTCAAGGAAGTCCCATGCTTCATCCTCGTTCTTTCTTATGAACTCCCCCGGACACATGGACTCAAGAAGAGTTTTGGATATGTAATAGAGTCCTTCGTACATTATTTGACATAATCACCACTTTTCTATCGCATGGTGGGGGCATTGAGCTAATAGATCTTTGAATCATTCTAAGTATTTCTAGAAGGGTTCTCTCGGCACTTGACGGAATTGATTAAATTGATTCCGAATTTTTGTCGTCTTGTGCGTGGGATATTACTTCTTAAGAAACACCATAAAGAATTCATCCCAAGTAGTGATTGAATCAGTAGACATACTGTATAACCACTTCATGGCATTATCTTTGAGAGCGAATGAGATGAAACGGAGTTTAATTGCGTCCTCCGATAAGTGCTGCAGTTTAATCATCATGCACACTTACTGAAATTAACTGATAAAGAGATATACATCCTCTGTATCAGAATTGGTGAATTTAGGAAGCATGTTGATGTACTGCGGCTTCAATTCATAGTGATTACCCACTACTTGTGGAAGTTTTATGCATGATGGTAGTGATGTGTGCAACAAGTAACATCGATCCTGAAGGATTGGGATTGGTTAGTCCATCTTGTCTTCCATGAGCAAATCTGATCTCACTAGTCGACCAAATTGATCACAGGTCTAATGTGACATGAACCAACGACCGTGAGTGGATGCGTGATTTCCTAATCTAATGCAAGAAGTGGGGTGTGGTGGAGATAAAACGGTGGAAGAGATATGATCAAATAAAAGATGTGATTACTACTGTTTCTACTTTTTTTTTAAAATTTTCTTACAAAACCAGAGAACCAAAATATAGAACTGGAGAAAAATTGGGGTCAGGATTCACCTGATCTGCTGCCAATTGGCGGTTCTTGCCGCCAAATAGCTGCAGAACCAGAGAGTTTGTCTCTCTGGTTTTTGCTATGCAATTCTGAAGCTCCTCTAATCCCTTTTGTCTTTCTGTATCTGCAATTTCTCCCATGCACACTCAACACATACTGTTAACCCGTAAAATGTTAGAAAAAGCAAGAAAATGCCGTTCATCCCCAACAACGGCATCAAAAACTTGATATGAAAAATTTACTGCAAATGCACAATATCAGTGTAGCGCTGTACAGGTCGTTCCCACAGGGATCTAAGGTATTTTGCTATTCTCACTAATTCTTTAGTCCTAGCGAATTAACTACGGGTTCTAAGTTGGATTTGTATTATTCTAATTAGCCTAGCAGATAAAATCCACTAGTTTCTAACCATGATTACTTCTATTATCTTCTTCCTATCATAAAAATTAATTTTTTAGTTTTAATTTTTATTTAAAGTGTTCTAAGTATGTGTTATCAAGTGGTGTGCAAGCATAACGCATCAAAGATATGACTTTTTATAGAGATAAACTAAATCATTAAATAACTCTATGACAAAGATAAAAAGTAACAACCCCAAACCCTAACTAAGTATAGGCTATTCAGAAATCTAATTCAAGTATAATCTATCAAAGTATTAATCTACGAGTTATTATATTTTAATCTTTTTATTGAAAAATCTTATCTTTATAATTTTATTTAGGAAGAAAATACTAGAGAGCAACTACATGGTGGATTCCTAGTTTCATCTACATCTTAAAGTTAGACTAAATTAACTACTCATAGTTCTAATAAGCGTGATCATATTTTTATTTGTGAAAGCCATGCAAAATTCTATTTTTCTAGAAAGCATGATAAATCTATACTACAAAACAAATAAATCTATAATATAAAGAAATTAAGTCTATCTAAAAAGTAAATAAATAACTTGAAAACAATGGTATACCTCTGGAGCACGGTATTATAGTCGTCACCCATTCAGCAAACCCTAATTTTATTTATAAAATACAAGTACAAAATTATATCCTATTTCCTATATGATAACCCTATATTACAATGCTATGGCCAATATATAGGTTTCGGAAAATCAAATCCTAATTTGAGTACAGGTGAAAAACTACAAAATTATATCAAAGCCCCCGCATAAATATCACCCAGAGTGGGGCCCATTTTGTCTCCAATTGGCGGCTAATGCTGCCAAATAGTAGCAAAACCCTGGGTTATTCTTCTGGTTTTTCTTCTGCATAAGTCTCTTGTCTTGTTCTTCTAATTTTGATGACGGTGTTGTACTTTGACTCTCTACAGCATCATAGTCTTGTAGTTTTGCTCACTTTTAATTCTTTTCTGGGCTTGGTTTCCTAATCCGGCTCTGAGTTAATGTCATCTCCTTGTAAGAATAGGTTTACCTGAAAAACACACTAAAAATACCCGAGTAGCATTATTTATATACATAAATAGATAATATGGAGGTTATAAATATGCAACGTATGACACTCATCATCAACCAAACAAGCCACCCCACTAACTAGTTCCCATCATACTCATGTTACAACCGAAACACTTTATCTGCTAAAGATGTTCTTACATCCTTAGTAAAAAAAACTACAATTTTCCATTTATCCATTCATCAATTCCAAAAGAAAACTCATTCATCAATCCTAGAAGAAAATCCTTTGACTGAGTTCAGCTCCAACAATATCATAACATCACAACATCAATCCATTCTATCATCTTGTACTATATGTCACAAAGATTGAAAGTAATGCAACAAGATCGAAAGGCAAAAGTAATATTTTCCATTATATATGAAAAATACAAAGTATGTAACAAAAAAAAAGAAAAAGAGAGAGAAAGAGAGGAAATACAAATGGGAAATATCAATAGTCTGTTAGAGCTCTTAATCTCTCTTCTACTTCCCGTGGGTTTTTTGAATGAGCTTCTTCAGCAGCGGCAGTAACTTGACGACATAGTACATCCTCATTAACAATAAGGCATTGTGCTGCCTCAGTGCGTATGTCTTCCAAGGCCTTGGCCTGCATGGCCACTTCTTACTGTATATGTACCTACTGGTGAGTTAGGGCTTCATGGCGCTTTAATATCTTATTAAATTTCAACTCTTTAATCTGAAGAACAGCTTGAGCAATGGCGATGGCCTCATGGGTACGAGAGATGTTACTTTGTGTAGCTTCAATTTCAAGCTCGGCCCGCTCGAGCTCATTGCCTATTCCTCCCTGAACATTGGCCAAGTCTTGGAACTTTCAAGCACATACTTCTTCCTTCTTCTTTAGCTCTTCTTAGAGAAGATGCAATTCAGCACAAGTTCGAGCAACTTCAACGTCAACAACAACAGATATATTGGCTTGGCGCAAGTTATTCAAACTCTACAAATGCTGATCCAGTGCCTGCAGACGGGCTCGATAAAAAGAAGCTCGATTAGGACCACCGATCCTCTCGATGTTCTCAAATATCTCAACAGTATCGGACGACCCAAATCGTAGGAGTCCTGCCTAGCCAAAATCAAAGATACGCAACGATCAAATAACTGATGGAATCCACTTTGTAAAGTGCTTCAAGAAATCTTCCATGAGATCGTCCGGCCGTGCTAAAGGCAAAGAAGGCGTCGCCGCTATAACAGTTGGAGGCACGACTAGAGGCAGCTGAGGAGCAGAAGACAGAGATAAAAGCCCTATCAGATGGGGAGCCAAAGTCCACAGGAGGATGCCGATGGAAGAGCATTCAATAACATGTGCAACAACCTCAATAACAGTAGCGACATTAGTCCCAGTGAGCACCGTCTCATATGGAGGACTCTCATCCAAGATATTTCATGTAGCCGAAGTACCCTCGAAAGAGAAGACGAGAGATGCATGCGAATGCGCGGGCATGACCCGGGGCTCTATCCTATTCCCTCCCTCTACAACAACTGTAGAAGGAGTAATAACCACAGTAGCTAGAGGAGCTTGAGGAGGAACGGGAGTCATCGTCGACAAGTCACCTTCTTTGGCTGAAGCAGCCGGCGTCGGTGAAGGCAAACTAACAGTTACTGTACTACATAGACAACAAACACCCTTTAAGGAAACCAACATGTTGATGAAATAAAGTGACAGAGGGTGTATTACAGTAATTAAACAGATAACTATTATGGTGCCACTTGGAACAGTGGTGCCTTCCTGACTTGTTTGTTCTGTGTGCTCAGGGCAGGAATGGCTATGCTTGCTGGTGGAATATTCAAAGTAATCAGCATCGTACGCATGGATGTTACTAAGCCACCACCGATATCATGATCCGGACTACATAACTCCGAATCATATACAAGGATATGCGAGTCCGATTGGGCCGAGGTCGAATGCACCCTAGAAGAGCTGGCCTCTGAAATATTAAGAAAAGAAGAAAATGAGGCCAAGTTATAACAAAACTGTTAAAACAAATGAGTTGGCATACTTCATTATCTAAAGAAATTAGTCCAGTAGTTGGACTACGAAGTGGCACTGAAGAATACAACATTAAAGCCAGCAGAGAAGCAGGAATGTCAGCCACTTGAGACACGAGTACAAGCCCCGCAAGAGCAGCAGCAGTAGCTGGTAATGTATCATGATATGAGTGGACCGCAACATCTGGTCCTGACACCACAACCTCAATCGTCTGGGTGGCGCTCGTTGGCACTTGATCTGTCGATTCCATCATTGGGGGTGTTGCCTCTTGAACATGCACCGCTACCTCAAGTACTGGATCATCATCCATAGCCACTAAAGGAGCAGAAGCAGATAGAGCCTTCTTCTTCCTCCCCCTCTCAAAGGACCAGCTTCATTGGCTCGAGGTCTCTTATGGGTAACACCCCTAGTGATGTCACCAACAGAAGATGCTTCACTATGAACCCCAGTTGTTTGATTTGCAACCTTGGCTTCTATTCCCTGTCCTACGGCATCAGCCCCTCCAGCCATTGAACTATCACCCTCTCTAGTTATTGTTTCTTCTCTAACCCTAGCAACTCCTTCATCATCCTTATCTTCATCATCATCCCTTAGATTAAAAAAGTCATCCATACCTCTGAGACGAGTCCTTTTATCACTCTTCTTCCGAGAGTAATAAGCTACAATCTCTCTCATGCAATCGTGGTTCATGCAGAAACCCCGTAATGGCGTTGGCAGAATGATACCAGGTGCAGAAGTTTAAGGAAAGAGATAGAATGGGCATCTTGTGAGGAAGGGTAAACTGAGCACCCGTGCTGCCAGCACAAAAATGGTACCAAGCCCGGACCCCTTCAAATAGATTACCTTGAAATCCAAGCTTTTGGCTCGGGTTCCCCATATATAGCTGAGAATAGCCAAATTGACGAGCAAACCGACTCGAAAAATAAGACTCCATATGGTAGGTCATCTCCTGACGATACACTAAGTGGCCTAGACGGATATTTATCAACCACAAAAATAACACAAAGATAGAGTTGTGAAGTTGTCTGGTACTCGGATGTCCTAAAAACTGTTGCCTTAATTGTCGTCAGGAAATTCAGGGAAGGTATTATAGATCTGATAATTTTGATGACTCCAGCGGGCCCTGCAAATGGCAGACATATAGTAGCTCATCCAATCAGAATTCTTGTACCGTTACATATAAGGCAGAGAAGCTGGATCTTCGCAAGTTGGAGTCGCCATCAAGCTGGGACAGTGAAATACAAGCCAAGTCATCAAATACGTGTACGGTAGCTCAACTCGGGGGTTTGGAGTCTCGTATATTGTTTATCCTTCATCATTAACATCAGTCTATACCTTGTTGAATTCGAAATGAAGCCCTCTCAAACCATTCAACATGTTGCAGACCATAGCAAGGAGGAGTCCAAGAGACCGGCTATAGGCAAGGAGCACTATAGGGTGCACTACATCGATGGCTATAGACTCTTTCGGAAGTGAAGGCATGAAACACCTTTTGAGCCACAACATCAAGAAACCGGCGAGAAGTCCTCTGTTAGAAACCCAATACATCGCTTGATAATGAAAGCCCTTGTACTGCATACCCGACTTGAATCCATCCTCATCAGACTCAGTATTATAAGATGTAGCTCCCAGATATGAAATTCTCTCCTGGATGGCTTCATCACTTAGTGCTTCATGCCTGGCCACCTTTACATGGGATTGATCCAAGTTGAGAAATAAGTAAAAGGCCCAAGTCTTCTGTCCAACCCCTCAACCTCTCACTAAAGAGATTTCAGCACAAATTCTATAATGACATAATATCTCCCAGTATGTTTCATATGTGGACCTATCTTACTCGTTCAACTGATTCAACTCTTCAGAAGTAGGTATGTACTCTTCATATGGTAGCTCTCCCATAACTAGGAATGAAACCTCGAATATCTCATGGAGGGCAAAACCAAGCTCTCCCACTGGAGTAAAGAAGGAAATCGAATGGGGATTAAACATCTCGAGGATACTGTATAGATGATAGGTACTATGAGCGAGGCCAAACTGGATGTTCCTAATGGCACTTAAAAGACCAACTTCTTGGAGAGTGACGCCGAAAGTGGAGAGTATGAAATCCACCATCCTGCTCCACCATATGTTCTCAGTCGAGTGGATCCAAGCAGGAGTTCTAAAATTATGAGCTGGGTATTGCCTTCTCTTAGACAAGAACTTGTTCAAGAACTGTTGGCTCTTCGGGAGGCTTCACCAAGAGAGTAGTCTTTATTGAATCTACTAGGAAGAAAATTGATAACAGATCTATTGGGACCATCTTGATAAGCACTTACAGTACCAAATTGCCGATAGCTAACCCGTCTTGTTCTCTGGTCACATTCCAACCCATTGTGTGCGGAAATAACAACTTCTGGATATACGCCAATGGATAGCACCTAGTTATATCTGGAAGAAATATCTGAACACCTTCTACTTTCCAAATCCACTTATACACATATAGAGTTTCATCTAGAGTAGTGACCTGATCTCCAAATAAAAAATTGAATTTCTCCAAAAGGCAGCAGTTTGACCCTTCTAGCAGTGCATCAGTGATCAACTCTTTGAGAGTTGCTTGACTGCCATGGGAGATTCTTTCAACACGATCCTTGAAGCTGTCCAGAGTGAAGTTTGGCACCAGCTCTCTGAATCAGAACTGGACAGTGCCGTCAAGCCCACCTCTATACCCGAAGTAGTTGCGTTTGGGGAGTACATCATTGGAGCAGTTGACTGTCCAAAAACAGGAAGACAAAAGTCAGAAAAATCCAAAAATAGTTCTAAAAGTGTGTCGCACACGAGGCTAGCCGAGCATTGCATCGCACGAGCCTGGCCGAGCCTCGTGTGCAATGCGAGGCCGGACAGGCCGCGCTTCAGCCATGAGACCGGCCGAGCCTCGCGTCATGCATGAGGTTGGCCTAGCCTCGCATCATGCGCGGCGGCCACCGCAGCCAAAATCCCCTTTAACCATCAACGGCGGCCTTGGAGTGGAGGGATCACTGCCACGGCTCGAGGAGGATCATCTAGAAGCCATTGTATCGAAGAAATTGAGGAAAATTGATGAAAATCCAAAGAGGGAGAAAATGGATTTCTTGGGGTCTTGAAGAAGTGAAGAAGAAGAGAAGCAGGAAAAAGTGAATAGAAGAAAAAAAATGATTTGGTGCCTTAAATAATGAATTTGAAACGGGTGGCTCAGATTTGAGACACTAATCTTGAGAAGAATACCAACATGCGAGGCTATCGTAGCCTAGCGTAAAGCTATAGTTTATGCGAGGATATAGTCAAACCTATAGAAAAATCCAAAGTATTTCAAAATTTTATCGAACAAAAAGAGAAAATAAAATTTTTAAAACTTTGGAGGGGATCATATAGAATGATAAAAAGTGAAAAAACCCACAAGAGGCCAGCCTTGCGAGGCTAAATAGCCTCGCATCATGCGAGGCTAAATAGCCTTGCGGTCTGCGAGGCTATTAGCCTCGTGGCCAGTAAGGCTGTGTAGCCTCACAGCTAGTGAAGCTACTTAGCCTCGATTGGCTCGCGAGGCCTGTAGACATCCAAAAAAAAAAATTAAAATAAATAAATAAATAAAAAGGGAGTGCCCAGCAGACCCCACCTACGGGAGCGCACCTGCGGGATCGCTCCCGCGGGAGCGCACCTACGGGAGCGCCCCGCGGGATCCCTCCCGCGGAACGCTCCATCCACGGGTTGCTTTCCGCTTCCGTTCCACTTCTGTTCCATTTTGTATGGTGATCCGGATTTTTGGGGATTTAATCGGATTCGAGGGAAGAATTTGAGCCGGATTGGAAGCGTTTCTCAATCTATAAAATTTGAACCGGAGTAAAAAAAAAAAAAAAAAGAACTCTAAGGGTCCGGAGGTAAAGAGGAGATTCTCTTGGGAGAGGGGACTTTCCAGAGATGGAGAAGTCCAGAAAGGAGGGATCTACGTCTTCTCCAGAGTCTAAAAATCCAGAGAGGATTTTCTCAAAGAGATCGGATCGTCAACGGAGTGCAGAATCAAAACTCCACCGCTGCCAGAACCTAAAAAAATAAAGGGAAATCGAAATCAATCGATCCCCATTCTTGTAATCTCGATTTTCTATTTGTAATTTTTCTTTTATTGTTGTAGTTCAAAATCAAATTGGCAATTTAAAGAAGATTCAATTTTTCAGGCATACAAGAATTGGCAACCACAGTGGGAGTTTGGGCGGCGCAATCCGATCATTAAATTTTTTTGATTCGGAGCCTAGGCGTCATCGCCGGGTAACGATAAAAAAAATATAAAAAATTAAAAAAAAAAAAAAAAAAAGGGCGTTATCGCCCACAAAAAATTGACAAAGCTGTAAAAAAAAATAATTAAAAAAAACATGCTGTATGAGGGTTCTATGCACGGGTTGTATCCCGCGGATGCACCCGCGGGTTGCATCCCGCGGGATGCACCCGCGGACGCCGAACAAAAAAAAATAAAAAAAATAATAGCAAAAAATAAAAAAATATATATATAAAAGTAAACAAAAAAATAATAAATAAAAAAAATTTACAAGGCCTCATCGCTTATAAAAATAAATAAATAAATAAAAATAAAAAAAATAAAAAGCTAGGCGTCATCACCTAAAAACAAAATTAAAAAAAATTCAAAAGGCGTCATCGTTTATAAAAAAAAAAGTCAGACATCATCGCAAAAAAAAAAGAGATAAAGAAATTATATATATATATATATATATATATATATATATATATATATATATATATATATATATATATATAATAAAAGGATCAAAGCTCTAAAAAAAAAACTGTGCAATGTGTGGGATTCAACCGCGGGATGCAACCCGCAAGAGGTATACTCGCGCGATGCTCCCGCGAGATGCAACCAGCAAGTGCTACCCACGTGTTGCCAAAAAAAAAATAATAAAAAAAAAATAACAAAAATATTAAAAATAAATAAAAAATAAAAATAAATAATAATAATAAATTATAAAAATGATAATAAAAATATAAATTAAAAAAAGGAAAAATAATAAAAATAATAAATAAATAAAAAACAAATATATGTACATATGTAATAAATAAATAAATAAAATAAATAAAAATATAAACATAATATAAATAAAAATTAAAAAAAAATTAAAAAGAGAGAAACAGGTTGCACCCGCAATTGCACTGCCCGCAGCCCCCTCTATGCAAGGAGGCCAAAAAAAAAAAAGAGAAAATGAAAAAGATAAAATTCATTTGTTTATCTATTAACAAGGCAAATAAAAAAAAATATCTCTCTTTCTCCCTGGAGATCAGATTTCGAGATCTAGATAAAGGCAAAGGAGGGAGATGTGCTGTACTTTCCGAAGCATGCCATTGAGGCAGATTAGAATAGTTTTGGTTGTTTGCCTAAACTGTTGACTAAGCCCATACATTTTGTATAGAGGCTTTTGAGAGGAGAATTGAGAAGAAGAAATTATTCACCTTCCAAAAAAAAAAAAGTGGTGTTCATGAGCTTAGGGTTTCACCAAATCCCCGTCTCAATCGCTTCGTCTTCTTCCTCTTCAAAGATAGCAGTGACGAACTGCAGCAGCCTCCGAGCAGGGGCGTTGGCGTCGCCTCCACTACCGCCAATGAACCCTAAGGTCCCGTTCCTGTCGAAGTTCGCCTCCATCACCTGCCATAGGGGAAGCAACTGATTACTGATGGGTCCAAGATCCTCTCCATCATCCATAACATCCTCCACCTTTACTCCAACTCTGAGGCTGCAACAGCGAAGCCTGGGATCTCGATAAACTCCCAACTTAGGCCGCAGCGACGTGGCCATCCCGGAGGGCGTCTCTGAGGAGGAGGTCACGTCTATGCTATCATCAAGATCATCTCCGCCAAGTTAAACCAGCCCTGCCATTGACCTCAACGCCCTCAAGTCAGCGGCCTGCCCAAATGAATGCCATTGTCTCTTAGATGACCGCGATGCCCTCCTTGTCTCTTCTTAATAGATACTTCGCACAAAAGTAGCAACAGGGCTAGCGCACCCTCTTCAACGACCAAGGAGGAAAGTATAAGCCTTGGTGGATTTGATAGTCTAAGAGCTATGGATCAAGTGCTGCTCCTGCTCTTCAATTCAATCTACACAGTTTTGTCGAGATTTTGTTTCGGAACACTGAGAACACCCTGCAGTCCGGGCCCTCTAGAAGCCGCCAGGCAGTTGGACTCTTACTAACACCACGCCATCCACTTCTCCGACCTCACCCTCAACATTGATATCCTCAACCTCAAGATGGTCTGGTCGGCAATAGTAGTAAAGGCGGGGCCGATCGGTCCGATCTCGATTAGAATACTGTGGTGGCTACAAAATTGTCCGATTGAAGTCGAAGGACTTGATCTGGAACTCCGAAAGCACTAGGTGAAGTTGCTCTCCACATCGTGAAAGCTTGACAGAAGATACAGCAGACAAATGCTGGTAGTAGTTTCACCATGATGGGTCAGGGCTCAGCGACTATGTACTTAGCATTGGCGTCCAAGGCCATGTTGAGTCATTTCTATTGCCTGAGAAACAATATCATGAGGCAGATTCAGCATGTAAAAAAAAATGCCAAGCTAGAGAGGCTCCCTCTAGTATACCAAACTGTCCATCCAGGCTGCTTCAAGATCAGAGCATAAACTCCCTTGAACAAGATCCCATGTATCGGGCCTGAACAAGTTAGCATAAAGTCAGTCAAACATAGGGCTATGCTCACGACTGAAACACGAGGCTAAGTCTAGAACCAGAATATGAGGTTATGTGTCAGTCTTGCGCAAAAGAACCAAAATGCGAGGCTACGCCTGCATGCAACGAGAGGCCAAGTCAGCGTAAAGTTATTTTAGACACAAAACTGATTCAAGACCAAGCCAGTATAAAGTCATCTAGATGCGAGACTAAGTCAAAACCAAACCAGTGTCAATTGATCCAGAATGCAAGTTTATGCTCATGCCTGAAGAGCAAAGCTAAGTTTCAGCCGTGTGCGAGCCAAATGGGATCCACACAGGGGGGGTAAAACCCACATTCAGAGTGCAAAACTAAATCCCACATAAAACACTGGAGGGGTCTAACCAGCTTAAAGCCAGCAAGACGCGATGCTATGTCTGCAAGTGAAGTGCGACACTTATTCGGTGCGCGAGGTTAAACCAGTGCACGAGTCTAGCTCGGTGCGCGAGGTTAAGCTAGCGCACAAGTCTAACTCGACATATGAGCAAGATTAAATCATAACCCAAAGTCAAGGCTAAAATCGTTAAAGTCATCCAAAATGCAAGGTACGCCCGCACCTGGAACGTGAGGCTAAGTGTCAGCCTTACACAGAAGAACAAGAAAGCAAGGCCAAGTGTCAGTCTTGTGCATAATTGCCAAAATGCGAGACTATGCCTGCATATAACGTTATGCCAAACCAACGTAAATTCATTCAGATGCGAGGCTAAGCACGCATACAACAACTCACATGCAAGGATAAGTCTGCCTAAAGTAATCCAAATGCAAGACGAACCTCGCTAAAGTAATCCAGATGCAAGAATATGCCAGCATAGATCGTAAGGCTATGCAAGTACAAAAACGAGGCTAATCCTAATACAGGAATGTGAAGTAAAATCAGTGTGAGGCTAAGCCAGCATGCGTGGATAAACCCAATGTGCGAGGTTAAGCCAACACACGACAAATACAGCACGCGAGGCAAATCCAGAGCACGAAGTTAATCCAAAGCGTAAAACAGTCCATAATGCGAGGCTAAATCCCAGCCCCTCGTAAACTTCAAAAAAAAATTGGAAAGCTAAGACTTAAGTCAGACGTCAAGCCAATCAGCAGTCTTGCATGAGAAGAAGGTGATCAATTGAATACCCATTGAAACCAGTTAAATGTTTCCCACGCAGGCGATGGGACCCACATCCAGCCAAACAGGGATACGTATGAAGCTAAGCCAGCGTAGAGTTATTTAAACGCGAGGCTATGCTCACGGCTAAAATGCGAAGCTAACTCTCAGCCTCGCGTAAACTTCAAAGAACAAAAAGGCCGTCAATTGAATTACAACAACCATTCAAATGTGGCCCACCCAGGGGGGCCCACACAATTAAGCCTTGTATGCTATGCAAAGCGAACTCTGCACACAATACAAGGCCAAGCCAGCGTAAAGTCATCTAAATACGAGGCTATGTTCACGGCCAAAATGTAAAACTAACTCTCAGCCCCGCATAGACTTTAAGAAGCGGAAGGTCAAGGTCTGCGTCAGAAACTTAAAACGCCAAGCCAAGTAGGAGCCTCGCGTAATATTCGACGAAAAAGAAGGTGGCCCGTCGACTTACAATGGGCTCATAACAAGTCAAATATAGCCCACTTATGGGGTGACACCCACGTCCAGTAAACATTGCAAACAAAACTAAACTCTGTATATAGTGCGGCGCTAAGCCAGCATAAAGTCATTTGAATGCGAGGCTATGTCCGCACGGAATGAAAAGTTATGCCCGCAATTAAAATGCGAACAAAACTAAACTTCGCATACAATGTGCGAGGCTAGGTCCGCGCGGAGTGCAAAGTTATGCCCGCAACTAAAAGCGAAACTAACTCTGTGTATAAGGCTAAACCTACACACAAGTCCAACCCAGCGTATAACGCAAAGTTATATTAGCCCAGTCGCGAGGCTATGCCAGCTTAAAACATGAGGTTAAGCCCGCGAATATAGGGCTTGAACGCGCAATAACAAATAGAGTTGTATCGAGCGCTAACCTCGAGCGCACCTTCAACAAAAAAGTACAAGAATGAACTTTCAAAATGGACAACTTGGTTTTAGACATGATGCACAAGACTAAGGGTAAATTTCAGCCAAAGTGGGAGGGCCCATTTGTAGTAGAGTCGGTCTATCCAAATGGGGCATACCAATTGATCAATCAACACGATAACCAGATGATGATACAGATCAACGGAAAATTTCTGAAGAAATATCATTCTTAAGGGAATGAAGTCATCCGACCTCTTTTTCAACACAGCAAATAAAGAAATATTGGTCGCTGCTCAGGTGTAACTTCGCCCCCTAACTTAGGTCATAAAATGAAAATGGATCCAACGTCTCTCCGACTGTGGATAGAGAAAATATTTGACCTGTAAGTCCAAATGAAATCCTCACCAACCCTAGCATGCTGGGGGTAAAAAGTATGAATTGCCCTAAACCATCAAGGCAACGGGAAGAGAACAAGTTTCTCGCTAACCCCATCATGCTGGGGGTAAAAGGAATGAATTGCCCAACGCCATCAAGGCAACGAGAAGAGAATAAATTTCTCGCCAACCCCATCATGTTGGGGGTAAAAAAGTATGAATTGCCCAACACCATCAAGACAATGGGAAGAGAATAAATTTCTCGCCAACCCCGTCATGTTGGGGGTAAAAAGCATGAATTATAAAAGCAACGGGAAGAGAATAAATTTCTCGCCAACCCCGTCATATTGGGGGTAAAAGTATGAACTGCCAAATACCGTCAAGGCAACGGGAAGAGAACAAGTTTCTCGCTAACCCATCATGCTGGGGTAAAAGCATGAGTTGCCAAACGCCATCAAGGTAATTGGAAGAGAATAAATTGCTCGCCAACCTATCATGCTGAGGTAAAAACATGAGTTGTCCAAAGCTGCTAAAGTAAAGGGAAGAGGAAAAGTTTGGTATTTAAGCCCAAACGAAATTCTCGACAACTCACCATGCTGAGGGGAATAGCATGGCTAGCCCAACTCAAACGGTAGTTGGTAAAGACTAATCAAATCCGTTGATAGTTGGGGTTTGCTAAAAATCTTATGAAAATCTATCACAATAGTATCCTTATCCGAATATAAGGATACATCACTGCCCTAAGCTGCTAAGGCAAAGGGAAGAGGAAAAGTTTGGTATTTAAGCCCAAACAAAATTCTCGACAACTCCCCATACTAAGGGGAAAAGTATGGCTAGCCCAACTCAAACGGTAGTTGGTAAAGTTGATAGCTGGGGGTTTTCTAAAAATCCTACGAAAAATCTGTCACAATAGTATTCTTATCCGAATATAAGGATACATCACTGTCCTAAACTGCTAAGGCAAAGGGAAGAGGAAAAGTTTGGCATTTAAGTCCAAACGAAATTCTCGATAACTCACTATACTAAGGGGAATAACATGGCTAGCCCAACTCAAACGGTAGTTGGTAAAGACTAATCAAATCCGTTGATAGCTGAGGGTTTGCTGAAAACCCTAATCAGATTGATCCTCTGTCAAGTTAAGATTTCACCTCTGACAGTAAAACTTTCCTCATTAATTTTCTCTGGTACAAAATCGAATCATTTTTCTCCATGAGATCAAGTCCAATCAAATCTCCTGTCACGTTAAGATTTCACCTCTGACAGCAAGACTTTTCTCGTCACTTTTCTCCAGCAGAACCGATGACTTTACAAAATATTTGTCACGTTAAAATCATACCTCTGACATCAGAATACAAAATCGAGTCGATTTTCTCTGTGTGATCAAATCCAATCAAATTCTTATCATGTTAAAATCATACCTCTGACACCTGAGTACAAAATCAAATCATTTTCTCCTTGAGATCAAGCCTAATGAAATCTCTTGTCACGTTAAGAATTTACCTCTAACAACAAAACTTTTCTCGTCATTTTCCTCCAGCAGAGTAAGTCACACTCCAAAATATTTGTCACGTTAAAATCATACCTCTGACATTAGAATTCAAAATCAAATGAGATAAAATCTGATTAAATCTCCTGTCATGTTAAGCTTTCACATCTGACAGAAAAGAAAACTCACACTTCATCAAGTCCAATATTACAACCTCTAATGAACTTGTTTTTAATATCGTTAAGTTAAAAATTACCTCTGACGACAATCATCTCCTTATCAAATTAACAGTTACCTCTGACAGTCAAATTACAAGGCTAAATACGTTAATCGTCACCTCTGTTTAGTTAACTCATTTCTATCATGACTAGATCCTCTGAATAGGTCGAGTTTTTAGACATGTTTAATAACACCTCTGTCTTTTCGTGATCCGTCATACTAAATGTCACTGAACGGTTAGGATTCTAATGAGCATGTTAACATGATACCTCTGCTTGACCTCAAATAAGTACGTTAACATCACACCTCTGCTTATCATCTAACGAGCATGTTAACTCATACCTCTACTTATCACTTAATGAGTACGTTAACATCATACCTCTGCTGTCATCTAATAGGCACGTTAAAATCATACATCTGTTTGTTATCGAATAAGCATGTTAACATCATACCTCTGCTCATATTCCAAGAGACACGTTAATAGTTACCTCTGTCTATCAAATCTATTACACGTCTGTCATGCACTTAGCCTCTGAATGAGACGTCAAAAATATTTTTCCATGTAGACAACAAATTCTCTGAAGCAAAGCTACAAGCAAAAGTTTGGCTCAGCCACACAGGTACAATGGCTAGCATCAAGAAAACTTGCTAGAAGCAAATTCTGATACATCGAAGAGGTTCAACAGTATATCTCAAGCAACAAAACAGCTGGAAGATAGTGATTTCAGAATATGGTTCACAGTATACCATAAAAATCACGAAGAAGACTACAGAGCTAAAATCAAAGAGTCAAAAGAGTTTTGAAATTCGTTACAATTCAATACAAAATTTCAAAAACATTGGAGGGGATTATGTAGACATCCAAAAAAAATAAAAAATAAAATAAATAAATAAATAAAATGGGAGTGCCCTGCGAACCCCACCCGTTGGAGTGCACCCGCGGGAGCGCCCGCGGGTCCCAACCGCGGGATCGCTCCTGCGGGAGTGCACCAGCGGGATCGCTCCCGCGGAGCGTACCTATGGGAGCGCCCCGCGGGTCCCACCTGCGGGATCGCTCCCGCGGAGCGCTCCATCCACGGGTTGCTTTCCGCTTCCGTTTCCTTCTGTTCTGTTTTGCATGGTGATCCAGATTTTTGGTGATTTAATCGGATTCGAGAGAAGAATTTGAGTCGGATTGGAAGTGTTCCTCATTCTATAAAATTAGGACCGGAGTAAAAAAAAATCCAGAGTCCAAAAAGGAGAGATGACGATTAACGTCTTCTCCAGAGTCCAGAGACGGGGAAGTCCAAAAAGGAGAGATCTACGTCTTCTCCAGAGTCCAAAAATCCAGAGAGGATTTTCTCAAAGTGATCAGATCGTCAACGGAGTACAGAATCAAGACTCCACCGTTGCCAGAACCTACAAATATAAAGGGGAATCAAAATCAATCGATCCCCATTCTTGTAATCTCGATTTTCTATTTGTAATTTTTCTTTTATTGCTGTAATTCAAAATCAAATTGGCAATTTAAAGAAGATTCAATTTTTCGGGCATACAAGGCTATGCCTACCTCGCGGCCAGCGGGGCCACTTAGCCTAAAGTGGCTTGCGAGGCTATGCCAGTGAGGCTATTTTTGCAAATTTTCAAACAGATTCCAATCAGATTTACAATAGATTTTGGTACAGAATCGAAACTAAATACAATGAATCTCTAGACTAAATCTAATCAAAAGGAAAATTATATATTTGATGAAGATTACAAGGGAATTCCATCTTTATCTATAAAGAAACACCCATAACAGTTTCATGCCTATAAATACCTCTACAAAGGACTCAAAAAGGACCTTTGACAATATTCTTCTTGCGTAAAAGCCTACGACGTTTCTTCGACCAGCAGCCGAAAGGAAGAGCCGGGCCTATTAACCTACATCGTCATCAATTTTCAACATCGGATCGTCAATGAGGGTCGAAGCATATCTCATAGCTACCTTAGGTCTCACAACTTCTGTAAAATAGAGTGACGATTTATAAGTCCTCTCGTTTGTTTTCTTTTATTTATCTTTTTCATTGTAATCGATCAAAAGAATACTGTAATATTTTTTATGGCAATGGAAAGGGATTTGAAATTCACCGAAAATAGATTGTAACAATCATGTGTATATGAGTACGATTGGATCTTAGTAGGAAGTAAGATGGAAGGATGGTGACGATACTCAAGAATGATATGATAAGATGATATAAGTCACATTACATCTTGTACCATTTATGTCGAAGTCAAAAAATGTGTCATCAACTATAGATACTAATTTACTTGTCCTTGAACTAGTATCAGTGTCCAAGCCATGGATTGATACAGCTGACATAGAGTAAACTGATAAAAGAGACGTAATCCATTATGATCATTACATCTTTCCCACCTTACAAGAATTTCTATCTTTGGAATTTGGAATCTAATTTGAAGAGGAAGGTAAGATAACAATCATGGATAAAATTATAGTTCATAAATGGCTGCATCCTTACGGTCTGCCACACCATCCGTTATCTAGGATAATTAATGAATACCTAGCAGGATTCGCTTATAGAGATTCTAATACCATATTGCAATAGTTGTTAGAAGAGATTATATCTCACTATCATGCCATGGGTTAGATCTCAAAAATGACAAAAGATGCTAGATAGTCATTAAGGATTGGAAAAATTCAAGTTTCATAAGAGTTTTAGACAAGAGAGCAATTACGAGAAGGGTAGCAATTTAAGATAAATTTACTAAAGATAATGGATGTAGATGATAGGATTAATGTGATGCAGGGATGGTTGGATAATAGTAGACAGATGAGCGGACACGAGTCATAGTTTAACTTGTGCTGATAAAATTGTATCCTCGATAGTTCTACCACCATTTTGTGGGCACAACACCATCATAACCGTTTTGTTGGGTGGCACTTGCTCCAATAGGTACTCTCCTATTATTAACATGGTGCTGATATGGTGATTCCTTAGGATTAATGTGATGCAGGGATGGATGGATAATAGTAGAGAGATGAGCGGGTACGAGTCGCAGTTTACCTTGTACTAATAAAATTGTATCCTCAATAGTTCTACAGCATTTTGTGGGCACACACTATCATAACCATTTTGTTGGGTGCCACTTGCTCCAACAAGTTGTTGCTCCTACTATTAACATGGTGTTGATATGGTAATTCCTTAGAATTGTGTTGCTTAGCCGGATTAATCTGCCTCTATTGGTCTGGTTGCTTAACTGGACCAATGGGCCCCTAGTGTCATTGTACCAATACTAAGTTGTTTGATGCTTTCTTATTCCTCTTGCGAGGACATTTCCCTACTTGGTGTTCTTTTGTCCCACATCCCAAACACAATCCAAGGGCCCTTCAACGATTCCTCCAAATATGTCCATGTACTCGACAGAAACTACATTTTACTATCTTGTGGTGGAGTCCCTATATTGACTTATTATGCTCCTGTTGATGTTTCGATTTAGTAAGTCCATGTTACTGTTATGGCTGAATTGGTTGATTGAGGCTCTGTTGTTATTGGTAATGATGATGAGGTGTTTGTATTGGTATTTTACTGCTTAGTTCCTTATGGAACCTTTTGCAATGACAGTTTTCTAACTAGTGTTTCTTGCTCCGCAAGTCAAGCACAATCCTAAAGCAAATCTACATGTATTAGGGTATGTCCTAATAGTTGACAAAAGTTGCACACTAGTTGAGCTTCCCGAATAGTTTTTCAACGTTTCTTTGAAGAAACCTTACTAACTAGGTTCCTTCTCGACTATTGGGGCATGTCCAAATGTTAATCTCTTGCTTCTTCTCATCACAAATATATTCTTGTCTCTAAGCGATACTGTCATCTTTATCCTCGAAGGTTACTGTGACTTGACTTTGCCCCGCCATCTATTAAAATAAATGGAGATAAGAATCAAAGGTTTGGAATCAAATGATTGAAAATAAATTTAAAGAATATGATATGAAAGCGAGGATCATGAAGTGGATAATGCAATATGGATGTAGCGATTTCCCATGCGTTGAAAATTAGCCAAGTCACAAACTAATTTAAATCACTTCAACTAATTGATGAAGTCCTGATATCACTCTATAACGTCCCACCCCAAAAGTTGTAGTGGTATATCCTATTTATAGGTAAGGCATTATCGGCGGGTGCTCCAAATAAGGGTACTAGAGGCCTTTAATAACAAAAAACTACACAATCAGAGTACACAACAGGAAAGAATTACATCGCAACAATCCAAAATATTATATTGTATTTCCAAAATGGTTCTAAAGAGGATTACATATAGATGATTACAAGAGTCTTACCCATGGTAGATTTATATTACAACAAAAGAAGGGCAACTCATTGAACAAATGAATACAAGATAAATCCAATTAAGTCTCCCAAAAATCTGAGACAATTACATCGAAAAAGAAAGTTTTCAACAATCACAGGAGATCTGCTTTTTTCCTAAGAGTGTAATACCGTTCGAATCAAACAAATCATATTAGGAAGTGGAGATAAACAAGAAAAGACATTTGTAGATTAAAAAATATTTCATTCATAATACTTGATCACAATACATAGACTTCACCCCTATTTATAGATTTCAAAGATACAAATAATGACTCAGAATTGTTGGAGCTATACAAATTACTAAGAGTTTTCCACATAATTTTAGATACCATAGTATCCAAAACAACATCACAAACTTTTAGAAGTCTACATAATTCTAGATAACATGATAATCTAAGTGTCATTACAATTTTCTAGAAGAACGCAATAATCTAAAAACCTTTTGAACTGCACAAGAAATTTAATTCCATGCATGCATCTGGATCATTCTCCTCCAGTTAAAGCTCAACTCATTCTCAAATTGTTCATCTCTTCTGCATGAAATAGGATAAGATCAGAAACATTAAAAGTGATCAAAACACCATAGTCATCAGGAAAGTCAACTTGATAAGTATTTTCTCCAATCTTCTTGAGAACTTTAAGAGGACCATCGGCTTGATCCTGGATCTTGCTCTAGCGCCCGGAAGGAAAGCACTCCTTGCGAAAATGAATCCATACAAGATCACCTTCCTTAAAAGAAACTTGACGTCTACACCTCTCGGCCTTTTTCTTGTACTTTTGGTTACTTTTCTCAATCTTGGCTTGAACCTCTTCATGCATTTTCTTTATCTCTTTAGATCTTATTTCTGCATCACTACTAAATTAATTAGTAGTAGGAATTGGTACTAGATCAAGTGGACTATGAGGATTAGTCCCATAAACAACTTCAAATGGACTAACACTAGTAGTAGTACTAGTAGAATAGTTGTAAACAAACTCTACTTGAGGAAGAATTAAGTCTCATTGCATTTTGTTGCTCCATATATAGGTTCGGATGAGATTATCAAGACTTCTATTCACCACTTCAGTTTAACCATCAGTTTGAGGATGATAAAAAGAGCTAAATTGAAGTTTGGTACCCAATTTTACCCAAAGAGTCATCCAAAAATGCCTAATAAATTTAGAATCTCTGTTAGAAGTAACTATTTTAGGAATCTCATGAAGCTTGACAATCTCTCAAAAATAAAGATCAGCATTTTTTGCCGCATCATAAGTCTTGTCACAAGGTACAAAATGTGCCACCATGACCGAATCTATACCTCTTTGAGTTCGAGAAAGGCCAAGCACAAAATTAAGGGTAATATCCTCTCATGAAACTTGAGGCACTGGCAGTGGAGTGTAAAGACCTGTATTTTGAGCTTGACTCTTTGCAATATGACATGTTCGACATTGCTTAACAAGTCGCTCGACATGTTTTCCCATTTTTGGCTAGAAAAAGTTTTCTTTAATAAGTATAAAAGTTTTGTCTAAACCAAAATGTCCTCCAAGTCCTCCTTTATGAGCTTCTTTGATAATGGCTTGTCGGAGAGAACATTCTGGTATACATAATTGGTTACCTTTGAACTAGCTTTCTTGAATGTGATTGTCTTCAAAAGCAGCTTCATAACATTGAGCCTAAATTCTACCAAAGTGATCATCATTAGAGTAGATGTCTTTGATAAAATCAAAACCAATAACTTTAATTTTCCAAGTCGAGACTAGAGTATGTCTTCGACTTAAAGCATTGGCAACTTGATTAAGTGATCTAGCTTTATGACGGTTAGTAAAAGAAAACATTAAGGAATTCTACCCATTTGGCACATTTTGCACGAAGTTTGTCTTGACAATCGAGGAATTACATTACATGGCTTCGTGATCAGAATAGAGAACAAATTCCTTGCTAACAAGATGATACCTCCAAAAACGAAGAGCTTCGATAATAACATAGAATTCTTTGTCATATGTTGAGTAGATCTTCCTTCCATCTCCAAGTTTGGCACTGAAGAAAGCAAATGGATGGCTTTCTTGGCTAAGCACTACTTCAGTGCCCACATTTGAGGCATCACAATCAGCCTCAAAAATCTTTTCAAAATCTGATAAAGCAAGGGTCGGAGCTTTAGTCATCAACTCCTTGAGATTCTCAAAACATTCTTGAGCTTCTTTGGTCCATTGAAAAGAACCACCTTTTAGACAATCAATGACAGGTGCCATGATTGAACTAAAATGCTTTATGAATCTTCTATAGAAAGAGACTAAATCATGGAAGCTTCTATCATCATGAATGGTGTGGGGTGTTGGCCAACTAATGATTACTTTTATCTATCCTGGATCTACCTTGATGCCTTCCGAAGATATAACATAACCCAAGAAGATAAGAAGTTTGGTCCAAATGTCACATTTGGAGAGTTTGACATAGATTTTCTCCTCTTGTAATTTTTTGAAGACTTGTCGAAGGTGTTCCATATGTTTTGTTTGATCTCTACTATAGGCCAAAATGTCATCAAAGTAAATGACAACAATATAAAGGGTTTAAAGACATGATTCATAAGGAGTATGAAAGTGCTTGGAGCATTAGAGAGCCCAAATGGCATCACAAGCCACTCATGAAGACCATATCTTATTTTGAATGTCGTCTTCCATTCATCACCCTTCCTCATTCTAATTTGATGGTATCCACTTTAGAGATCAAGCTTAGAGAAGATAGTTTCACTGATAATTGATCTAGCATGTCATCGAGGTGAGGAATTGAAAATTGTACTTGATTGTAATTCTGTTGATAGCTTGGCTCTCAATGCACATGTGCTAAGTTCCATCTTTCTTTGGTACAAGTAAAGCTGGTAATGGTGCAAGGACTCATGCTCCCACATACCAATCATTTAACCACTGGTTCATTAACTTGCATTTGCAATTCTTCATGCTCTTTTGGACTCATCCTATATGTTGCCTTGTTCGGAAGGATTGTGCCAGGTACAAAATCAATGCAATGTTGAATTCTTCTCATTGGTGGAGGATGAAAGGCCTGAAGGAATTTCTTTAGAAACAATATCTTGAAATTCTTGGAAAAAAGTTAATATTTCCGGTGGCAACAAATTACCAGTTGAATTCGTTTCTATCATCAAAAGAGCATATGCTTCTTCCACTACGCGTTCAAAATCCACCATGAATAAGAAGATAGTTCCCTCTCCCTTATAGAGTTTGGATGTCCTCTCATTTCTCGAGGGTCCAAGGATCACTTTTATGCCATCTTTATGGAAGGTGTAAGTATTTTTGTATCCATCATGTATTACTTTTCTATCAAATAGCCATGGTCACCCCAAAAGTAAATGACAAGCATCCATAGGATTCACATTGCACCATATTTCATCATGGTAATTTTTCCAATTGAAAAATGAATGAGACAGCGATGTGAAACTTTTATCTCATTTTCTTTTTTGAAACATGAAATAGAGTAGGGATGTTCGTGTGGTTCGATCTTGAGCTTCAACTTGTCAATCATCTCCTAAGAAACACAATTTTCACAGCTCCCTCCATTAATGATAACATTGCAAATTTTGCCATATGTAGTGCAACAGGTATGGAAGATGTGTCGAAAACAAATGTTGTCATCTTTATTTTGCATAGACTTGGGACTTCAGCGGATTACAAGTGCTTCATCATGATCACTATATGTGATTTGATCTATGGATTCATCATAAATAGGCTCCATCTCTTCCTCTTAATCTTCAACTTCTTCCACAAGGGACACAAGTCTTCTATTTGGATAGTCGGCATCTAAATGTACAAAACCATGACATTTGAAACATTGAGGGTAAGAAATAGATGGCTGAGAAGAAGAAGAAGAAGAAGAAGAAGAAGAAGAAGAAGAAGAAGAAGAAGAAGAAGAAGAAGAAGAAGAAGTATCTCTTTCTTCCTTTGAAGCTTAATTGGGAGCTTGAGTTTGAGATGCACTCTCCCGGTTATTATCAACTTTGGAACTTCGACCTCCTTGAGTATAAGTTGAAATTTTATCTCGCTATTGTCAGAGTTGGCGTTCTACCTTTATGGAGAGCGTAATAACATCATTCATAATTATATAAGATTGAAGTTGTACCTGTCATGAATGTCACACTTCAATCCTCTAAGGTAGCGTGCTATAGTTTGCTCCTTGGGTTCAGATACCCTACAACGAAGCATGAGATTATCAAGCCCCTCCATGTACTCCTCCACAGATCGTGCTCCTTGAGTGAATTGTAGCAAATCAAGTTAGGCTTCTCGAAAATACCCTTCATGAAGGTACTTCTTGTGGAGTTCTTCATTCTTTCCTAAGTATGAATCTTGCTTCGTCCTTCTTTTTCTCTTTGAAGTTTGAGATGCTCCCACCAAATAGAAGTATGCTTGTATAGCTTGATTGCTATAATCTTCACTTTATATCTTTCAAGATTCTCCTTGTAATTAAAGATTCGCTCAATAGTGTTAAGCCAATCTATGAAAATGTCAGGTTGAATTTTACCTTTAAATTTGGAGATGTCTATTTTAATGTGATTAGGTTGTTGATGATAACGGTGTCGATGAGGAGTTGAGGAAGAGCGACTCTCATTATGACCTTGATCATGAAAAGGGTTATACTCCTCGTCAGTAGTGTTATCCTCCTGCTCACTAGAGATCGCTTCTTGATGAGCCAATCTCTCAGTAAGCTCTTGGATTTGTCGTCACAACTCTTGGATCTCTATATCACAAAGGTCCCGCTCCCTACGAGAATCATCTTCGCCATTAGATTATCAAGGGCGTCGGCCTACCATGGAAAGTTGTTGCTTGCGCCAACGTTTCTAAGGGAAAAGAACTTAGGATCTCTCTTGATACTTCCTGACAAGGCACCTGTGCTCTGATACCACTTGATACCATTTGGATCAACCAAATCCTATTACAAAGTGGAGATAAATAAAAAGAGAGTCCTATAGATAGAAAATAGATTTTATTCATAAGACTTGATCCTAATACATGGACTTCACCTTTATTTATAGGTTTCAAAGACATAAATAATGACTTAGAATCCTAAGAGCCATCACAAATTACTAGGAGTCTTCCACATAATTTTAGATAACACAATATTTTAAAAACATTACAAACTTTTAGAAGTCTATATAATTCTAGATAACACAATAATCTAAGTGCCATTATAATTTCAAGGAAAACATAATAATTTAAAAACCCTTTGAACTTCCCAAAAAAATTAATTCCAAGCATGCATCTGGATCATAGTGTGAACCTTCAGTTGGCTGGTCCTCTTCAAATTTTCTAATAACTGAACGTGTGGAAATATTTTCATTTTACACATATATTATGCTTTCTTTTTATATAATTTCTGTTAATATTAAAAATGTCACGAACATGATTCTATTTCTTACCGTGTCGACTCAGAATCCTAAGAGCCATCATAAGTTACTAGGAGTCTTCCACATAATTTTAGATAACACAATATTCTAAAAACATTACAAACTTTAGAAGTCTACATAATTCTAGATAATATGATAATCTAAGTGTCATTGTAATTTTCTAGAAAAACACAATAATTTAAAAACCCTTTGAACTTCCCAAAAAAATTAATTCCATGCATGCATCTGCATCATAGTGTGAACCTTCAGTTGGCTGGTCCTCTTCAAATTTTCTAATAACTGAGCATGTGGAGATAACCCGGGGGTCAAACCAATAGAATCACATTCATAACATTTTTAATATTAACACAAATTATATAAAAAGAAATCATAATATATGTGTAAAATGAAAATATTTGCATGGAGAGTGTGTCAGGTTGGTTTTAATGGTATAACATAATAAATATATGTATAATATTTATGCAAGATAAGATACAGGTGTCATGTATGACAAGATGTAGAATAATATGTAATTATATTAATGCTTGTAATGCTAAGTCTAGGGTGGTCCACACGTCTCCTGAAAACTTAAGCAAGCAGAGGAAATCCCCGTTAAGTATAATGTGGTATTATCATCCTCACGGAGTATTCAATCTCCATGTGGTACCCAGTTAATTCTTGATAGAACTGATTGGTAGAGAAATTCGCTTGTTATGGGAGTATCTCATAAAACCGGGACTACGGATCTAGCCATGACAGAATATCATGTCACATTATAAGCTAGAATATCAAGTCATAGCATAAGCTAGAATGTCAGGTAACAACACAAGCTGGAATATCAGGTCACAATACAAATTGGAATATCAGGTCACAGTATAAACTGGAATATCAGGCCCCTGCATAAAGCTGGATTAACAGCAATACGAAGCTGTGTCAATTGATCAATTTTTGGTATCTCCCATAAGGCATTAACAAATCCACCTTTCATTTCTCCATGAACCCCGTTTACCATGTTGATATACACATGTTTAAGAATCAAATTACATTAGTTTATATGCGATATCATGCAGGTCAGTATCACAATAGCATATCATACAAATTGAGTCACATCCGAATACAGGATGTTCCAAACAAGTCAAGGTCTAAGTACATGTTCAGGCAAGCAAGAGGCATATCAGTATTAAGACAAATATGCATGATATGAGTCAGGTAGATATCATGCAAGTAGCATGTTATAACATTATAAAAATAAATTAATGTATGGTATAATTATTAGTCAAGTAATGTGTAACTATTCTTACCAAATCTGATAGATTAAAAATTATCAAGTAAATCATCAATTAAGTAAGACTATTAAAATAATAAAATAATGAATAATGCAGTTGTGTAATAAAGTTTTCCTCCAGCTAATTCTTAATTAACAATGACAGTGAATGAGTTTAGCTAAATTTCCAATGAGGGTTGGCGAATAGAGTTGAAATGAAGAGATCTAATGAGATAGAATTGTTTGTGGATGTGAGCCAAGTTGATGAAGATATGACGGATTGGCGAAGGTGATAGAGATTAATAGGGTTGGCGAGGTTGAGTAGTGCTAACAGAGTTTGAAGTGACTAGTAATATTGGCGGGGATGAGTAATGTTGTGGATTAGTAGCGTTGGTGAGTATGAGCAATGTTGGTGGGTTAGTTGTGTTGGCGGTGGTTGATTGTATTGGCGTAGTTCGCAAAGATAATTAGTCTGGGCGAAGTTTATACGATAAGGCAAGAATCAAATAATCAAAATGATATCAAATTCATATAAATATAATGGAGATGGAGTTTGTGGATAAAGGCCATGGTTGGGCGGAGCTTGTAAGGATGGTTGGCGAACTACAAGAGTCTCAATAACTTCATTGTTGTTTAGCCATTCCACAGCTGCTGAGACTTTAAATAACTTTTATCTTTTTATATAATTAGAGGAGAATGTACAAATGGGAGTTGTAGAGGTCTCAGATATCTTTCCAACGAGTCTTAGATGGACCGAATTGGTGTTCGGGATCAAAAGATATATGGATTTATTGAACATGATATAAGACCCTTACTGTTGTGCAACAACTTCGTTTTCAAGCTAAGATTTAATTAGGATATAGTGGGAAGTAAGAAGGCAGCTTAGAGAATTTGTAGATCATTGAATTTTCTTTTCCATGAATATAAGATCAGCTCAATCGGAGTTGTACATCAAAAGTTATGAGTGTTTTAGTGATAATGTACCACACTCTCAACTAGCAGCGCCCCATTTTCTGGCAGAGCTAGGTATGGCCTGGTGGAGTTAAGTGTCTGGTGGGCTAACTTTCTGATGGAGCTAACTTTCTGGCAGAGCTAACTTTCTAGCAAAGCTAACTTTCTAATAGAGTTAACTTTTTGGCAGAGCTAAGTGACCAACGGAGCTAGGTGACTAGCGGAGCTAGGTTTTTAATGCAAGATCCACTTTGAGAGTGTTTTTAGTGGAGTTAGAGATAGAATCAAGAGAATTGAATTCTATTTCCAAGTTTACAAAAATCTACGCATTTGGAGTTCTAAATAAAAAATTATATCCATCGTACCGAGATCAGCTGAGCTAACAGGTAGATCTTTTGTAGGGACAAATAACTCGGAGATTAGGAGACCCGAGTATTGTTCTTCTTGTTGGATAAACTTATAATAAGAGTTTCTTAATAAAGATCATATTTTTATATAATCACATTCTTTATATAATTAAAGTGCGATTCCTTCTAGTGGATGAACGAGATATGCGATTTCTGGACTTGAATTCGAAGGAGAGTCTTGGCATGGGTTTGCTTGGATTTGGTTGGAGCCAAGATTGAGTTTGGTAATGCTATAACTCGAGCATAGGAAGAAGAAGAAGAATAATAAGAAGAGGAAGAAGAAGAGAGGAGATTAGGTAGGGTGTTTGAAAATAAGAGGAATGTAAGAGGTCGAGGGTATATGTTCTCATGGTATGAAGTTGAGGGGACAGGAGTGGAGTGTCATGGAGGAGGTTGGGAGAGTGTACTCTCCCAACCACTCTCCCTTACTATTTATAAGAGTGCCATGGCACAATTTTACTTAAGCTATTGAGTTTAAAAATAAAAAATTAAAGGTGAAAGAAAAAATGGATTTTAGAATAACTGAGTTGTTAGGATTTTAGAATAACTGAGTTGTTACAGCAACTCAATGATACTGTCATCCCCATCCGTTTGCTCTGATTCTACTGACTTCAAAACAGTAACTAAAGATTCACAGCCTTGACCCTAACACTAACTCCCACCATTCCTAAAGTTGTAGCTCTCCTAGGGTTTGGATTAAAGGGAGAAATTGGATGTTTGGGAAGCAAAGCTTTGAGGGAAGGCCATCTCTGGACCGTGGCCCTCCCATCATTGAATTTAATGGGAGGAGCTAAGGGTGAGGGTGTGGGGAGAGAGAGAGAGAGTAAAAAATTAAAAAAAATTTAAAAAAAATAAAAAAGTTATCCAGCGAATTCAGATTTTTAATTTTCAAAATTCAAATTTGGATTGGACAGCACATTTGTGTAGGTGGCAATGTGGTGGAACTGTTTGCAGACTAGAGTACTCTCCATTTGGGCCTTTCATTTCATAGAGGAAGCCATCAGAAGCAAACCATCATAGACCTCTTGGTTCTTGGCATTTTGTTTTGTTTATAATACCAGCTGTCAACCGGTCAACGCCTATGTATACTGGAACTTGTAGGTTTCCTTTGGAGTTATTAATTTAGTTTATTGTTTTATATATGTTCCATCCTTAGTTAAAGGCTCTAATATTTATGCTATGCATATGTATGAGTATTGTTTCATTAAACAGTAATTAATGGAATGCAGAGGGATTGTAATACTAAATACTAACTGTTTAAACTCAAAAAAAAATATATATATATATACCAACCTGACTGCAGAGCTAATGTCAAGCCTAATGCACATAATTTCATCATCAAGCTACTAACCGCATTAGTATAGGTCAGAGACATTGTCTTCACTTGATCTAGTCTCTTCTTGATCTGGAGCCGTTGGACAAAATAATGAACATACCTCAAATGTGAAATTTTTGCCTCGGTAGCACAGCATAGTCTTTGACACCTTTAAAGTCATTCAATATATTTTTGGCCCTAGGAGTACTTGTTCTCCCAGGTTTGCTGGGCATCGTCTAACCCACCTTACCGTAAAGCTAATGTCGAGTCTCATTCACATAATTGCGTACAGCAAGCCACTAGACACATTAGCATAGGGAATCAGAGACATTACCTCCACTTGATCAGAAGGAACCCATCAGCTCCCATCCCAACACCAATACCCGGTCGCTCTCAATTTTACGGTGATACGAAGTGGCTTCCTCTCTTTCGTTTTTTGTTTTTTTATTAGTTTATCTACAATTTAGGGATTCTACTTCTATTTTGGGGTAAACTCTCAAGGATCTGCTAACTCATTGATTACAACAGAATCTGAGCTTTCAGATAAATTCCCAATGTATTGTATGTGAAGGGCAAAGTATCTCGTTCTGCTTACAATCCTATCAAAGTATACTTCAAGTATCCAAATTGGCCAGTGGCCAGTTGAGTAAGCTGCAAAGAGAGAAAACAGAGCTGCAGCTAGAAGCTGTGAAGCTTAAGTTGAAAAATCAGCTTGATGCGGCCTGTTATACATTTTGGACCAAATTTTTTTCTTGTATAGCTTCTTTTGGTGCGTAATTTTTTGTGTGTAAGTTGAGCTAGGATGTACTTTAGATCTTGGTGCTATCTTGGAGCTCTTCTGTTCAAGTCTGGAGAGAGTGAATTTAATGCTAAGTTTTGAATTAGTGTGACAGATGGTGGATTATGGACAGCAAATCCTCCAAGAGTAGTTGATCTACATTACTTTGGATTTTACATTGGATGAATTAGGAACATGTGTTGATAAAGAATGGTTATTAAAGCATTGAATCCTGACCATGGATCAAAACATTTCATTGAATCAGCTCAAACAATCAATGATCCAACAAGCAATTGAAGCTGGATAACTTGCAATAAAAATTGAAGTACGTGAAAATGTCATGATACTGAAATTTTAAGGCACACATCATAGTCATTATATAAAGCTAATATATGGACTCACAGGACATTGAATAACATGTTCATTGTCAAAAACAATTGTGTCCAGCTGTTTGGCAGTACAAACCATAGATAACTAGGTAGCACATGATGTTTGGCTACTTATATAAATGTACAATGTCTTAAATTAACGTAAACAAGTTTAGACAACCCAGATACTGTGCCATTAGATACTAACGCGACAAACTGAATCTAGTAGAATAGCGTAGGAGAGAGAAGATCTTCAATTGCATTAAATATGGCAGACTCCTTGGTGTTCCTCAAAATTCACTTCTTCCTAGAATCTGCAACAAGGATAGGTTGTTTTGGGTAAATTATGCAGCAGTGATGTCCACCCCAAAATCAAGCCAAAAAAATTAACAAATCTCCACGTTAGTTAAATTTCCAATTCTCGATTCAAACGACTCGGAGTATCAACAGATGGGCTTCTATAAATTGATTTAAGACACAAATGACATCGCCACAAATGTGAATGCAAATATCGGTTGGCCACACCAATCTGATCAAACTTGGAAGATATTGGTCAAGCACTTGCAGTGTTGAAACTTGCTCCAAACACCACCTTGATCGTTAACTATTGGAGTATTTATAGAGTTCATCTTGCTAAATAAATTTCTAATCCTTCTTTTTGATCTCATTCAGTCATTCTTGAGTTAAGGGATCAAATAGCAATATGAATCCAAGCCGAATACTCAAAGTCGGAGTGAGAATCAAATATGAAATCTCAATCTTTCCAAATAAAATTCAGATCTGCAGCTACTATCCTGAGCTAGTGATGGTTTGAGCGGTGGGATCACAATGGATTTACCGGTGGCTGAGTGGGTCGTCTCAGTGCTGTGAGCCACCAATGACTTTTTTGGTGGTTGCTCTCTCGTTAACTCAGGTTATTGAGCCACTAATACAATTACCAGTGAGCCTGGGATTTCCCAACCTTTTGGTTTTTCTCCTATGGTAATATATTCTCCATTCAAACTCCATTTTGGCTGAATTTGGTATCTTATGAAGACAATTTCGAGCTCTATAATTTTGTACTTGACTCCATCAAGAAATTAAGTTGTAGCTCCATTAAATTAGCCCTATCGGTCGTTTGGACTCCCGTTACACTCTGGTCATATTCTTCCTATAAAAAAAATAGTCTTTTCATTATTCATTCACTCTCTTTGCACATATCAAGATATTTATATTAGATAGTTTTCATGCCTCTAACCACCAAAACCACCAATAGAATATATAGTTGCACGATAGTTCCAATCTTGCCGTGACATACCATAGAACCTAAATTAGGGCTAGAGATTCGGAAATTAGGGTTTTATAGAAGATTTTGAGAAGAATAAAGAGAATTTGGGAATCTATCCAAGCGAATCCACGCCCACTCTCAATGAATCCATGAAAAAAAAATTTAACACGTAAATCCATGTAAAGAGTAATTTTAATTTTTGTTCACTTATTAAATTTTTAAATCTGATATATAAGGCGTATTTATAGAAAATCGTAACAACAAAGATTATAGTAAAAATCTATCAAAATATAAATTAAAACTCTAATAAAACTCAAACTCAATTTAAAAACCCTATCTAAATCAAATTTTATCTACTGATCTTATCCGATCTCCATCAATTCTCCATCGATTCAGAACATTCATCTCCGATGAATGCAGAAATAAGAAATGTCAATCATAACTGGATGAACTAATAAGTATCCTTTCATGAAGCATCTCAATCAGGCCATGATAGTGGTCGAGAAACTGTCACTTGTGTGTCAAGTCTGAACTAAGGCGGTGGAGGAGAAATTGGCTTCTATGATGAACTTGCTTTAGACGATGGTAGATCAGGAAAGGCATTTTCTATGAAAGTAACCAACTAAATCTCATTGAAAGTCAAATTAATATAAAAATATCTAAGTTATAGATAGTAAAAGCAATTTTTATAAAAACTTCATATGAATTTGTATGTTGAACATGTAATTTCCTTACAATTTCTAGAAGCGACCACTTAAGGGAGGCCTAAATTATCACCTTATTATCAACAACAATTTCCTACAAGGTATTATGTGAATATACAACTGATTTATGCTATCATTGCAAATTACTATCTGTCTAGAATCTCATTATGCATAATAAGCAAATACAGTTCAACATACTCAATTGGTAAAACTCCTAAAAATAGATCTTAGTTTCCCAGGAGGGTGTACATCAATCATTGCAAAAGATATAACATTAGTATACTGGGTAGAGACCTGATGAATCTCAGAAGGAAACTCCAAAAGCTCGCTATAAGACCAAGTGCAGGGAGTAGCATGCCTTCTTTTCAAAGATTCACTAGTAACAACACTAGTATCAATTATTTTGTATTCGGTCTCTTGCTTTATCCTTGGTTACGAAATTGAACAAATAGTAATATGTAAGGGTGTACTAGACACCACTAAGGCATCATAAGCATTACTAGTACTGTCCGTAGAAACATAAATCTCAGTAGTAGCATGTGTATTAGACTCAGTTAACTCATTAATAGTATCACCGATAACCATATAAGGAATTGTAGTATTGGCAATAAAAATGGGTTTAGTAGATTCTAATAGTGAATCATCTACAATACTAGCATTATTTTCAGTAACATAAACACTTTTAATAACTTTCGAATCATCAACATAATCAGTGGGCATAATATCTATTTGTTGACTCTTCGAGATACACTCATAATGCTGAAATGTCCTACACTTAGAACATTTGAACAAGATACATTGAAAGATAGAGTATCCATATCTCTCACACTTAGAGTATTATGTTCTAATATTTAAAGTGAATCTCTTTTCCAACTTATCAATGAGACAATTTCTATAACATGTAGTAATATACTCCTCTATAAGACTATCTTTCATTTTTTTTTCCTCACGAATTTATAGTATTCCTACTACATGTCTCACGAGCTTCCTATTGAAGTCCAAAAATATTTGGTTTGTTGCATTAATCTTCTCCAAGCAAATTAAAATTTATGCCTGCTAGACATCTCATAACAGTCGAAGTAGCACTCCATATTAATCAACCAATCAATAAAGTTAATAGGGTGGAATAATCGTTTAATATAGGATCTTTAAACCAAAACTTTTTGTCTAGTATCTCTGTAGCAGCACGTAAATCATAAGTAAAATTAGACTTATCTGACTCTATATAACGACTAGATCATTTTGTAAAGTGGGACATATTTACTATCTAGAATGGATTATTCGATACAAATCAACCAAATATGCAAATTAAGGTACAAAAATCTAAGACTCAAGCGAACTAAATGCATGCACTAAAATAATAAAATAAAATATCCAAGTAACTCAACTACTAAATGTAAATAATATGAAATCCTAATTTGATGAAACATAGCAAATAATTATGCAAATCACTAGAGAGAAGTAATTAACCAATATGTTAATAAATTATTGCAATCTACTAATATTTGCAAAGAATTTAGTAATTAAATTTCATACATGAAGGGATGAGTAGTTCACACCCAAACATAGAATTCTATAAAGTTTTTCAAAAGATTACTCACAATTAAAATTCGATAATCATGTATAGAAGCCGTAAAGCACTTGTAATAAGTGTTGGGTGTGGTTACAAAATGACAGCTTCGAAAACGGCTTGAGTCTGAGTTAAAATGGGCTCCAAATCACAAGAGCACCCTTAAAGGGTCCGTCTCTGCTTGATGGATTGAGTCTGGTCTCCTGGACTGAATTCAAATTCAAGTGGATTGGATCTGGAGCTTGTCGGTTTTATTGAAGCGAATTAAATTGGGAGTTTCTAAAGGGGCACACCATTTTTCATAGTGAGCCCACTTTAAGACTTCTTCTATTTAACAAATTTGACCCTAAAAATAGACATTTTTGCCCTCTCCCTCAACCTCACGTTCCCTCTCGTCCTCCTACGTAACAGGTGAGTGTTTTTTTAAACCATAAAATCCATTCCATTTGACTTGATTTTCTCTTCCAATAGATCATTTATTATTTTAAAACCAAATCATTGCTTCATTTTCATATATTATTTCATTATAAGTCCGACAAAAGAGGAAATTTTTAGTTGTGTCGAAGGAGACGAAAATGGAGAATACAAACATGTCATTAGTTCCATTCGACGATCAAAATTCTCTTCAGGTATGTTTCCATCATCCCCATATAAAATATTCCAAATATAACTTAGGATTTTGATTTAAATTGGATAGAATGATGTTAGAGTTTTTATTTGGGTTTTGAGTTCGCGTTTGTCTGGTAAAAAAAAAACCCGTGAGAGGACGTTGTTGTCCGGACTAATAGTCCGGACAAGATTAGCTTTGTCCGGACTAACAGTTCGAGCAAAGCCAGCCTGTCCGGACTGTGAAGTCGTGACATGGTCATGTTGTTCGGAGTCCGGACAACATGGCTTTGTTCGGACTAACAGTCCAGACAAGGCTTTGTCCGTCCGGACTAACAGTCCGGACAAGGCTTTGTCCGTCCGGACTAACAGTCCGAACAAGGCTGATCCTGTCCGGACTGTGAGTCCGGACAGAGATGTTATGGTGGGGTAGAGTCCGGACCGAGCGACAATTAGTTTTGAGTTATTTCTTATCAATTAATAAGTATTAATATGGTTAAAGTATTGGCACACAGGGTGATGCTTCAATGTAAAGTAGCTGAGTCGAGAACGAATTAGTTGTTGATTACGGTTCGAACTCACAACAAATCAGGTATGATAACATTGGAAAAACTATTCATATTGAAATCATAATATTTCCACGAAAATTCTAACTTCTCTATTTTGACTTTAGCTTTTTACAAATCAAGACGAACTTTGTCAGTGGGTGCGCGATATGGGAAAGAAATCAGGATTTGTCATCACTGTTTCAAAATCTGCTACTGGAGGTCAATATAAGAAGGATAGAATATGATTTGGTTGTGAACGAGGTAGACAATCAAGATTCAAGAAATTAAAAAATGATGAGGCCCATAGGGGTAGTAAAAAATGTGGATGTCCATTTCGGTTAAAGGGTCAATATTTATCAACTGGAGGGCCCAAATATAAACTAACGATTTTGTGTGGTGTGCATAATCCTTCTGCAGCAAATTATCTTGAAGGATACTCATATGCGGGAAGACTGTCTGAAAGCGAGACTAATGCTGTGATAGAAATGTCGAAGTGTCTCGGAAGGCCGAAAAATATACTGACATCGTTGAAGCTCAAGGATCCAAAGAATGCTTCGACAATGAAAACAATATATAATACACGACATAAGTTCAGAATCAATGAACAGGGAGGGCGAACGCAGCTGCAACAGTTGTTATTAAAAATTACTGAATTCAAGTATATCGAATGACATCGAAGAAATGGTCAAATAGAATCGGTAACGGACCTCTTCTGTTCTCATCGCGTTAGCGTTGATCTTCTTTAAGCATTTTCAAGTATTATTATCATGGATTGTACCTATAAAATGAACAGGTACAAATATCCATTACTGGAGATAATTGGAGTAGCCTCAACTAATATGTCATTTTGCATTACTTTTGCCTTCCTTGAAAGAGAGCGGGAACTAATTATGCATGGGAACTCGATAAGTTGTAGACTGTTTGTAAACGATGTGTATCCAAGTGTGATAATTACAGATAAATACTTTTTGCTTGTTAATACAGTTGAACTCATATTTTCGGCCAGCCAACATCTTCTTTGTAGATGACATATCAATAAGAATATGTTGGCGAACTACAAGAAATTCCTGGATCAGCAGACTGCGTGGAAGAAATTTTTCTTAATGTGGAAGCTGATTAAACTATCTAATACTCTTGAGGAGTATAATGCAAATTTGAGTATCCTAGCAAACGAATTTCGAGCTCGGCCTGAAACAGTTGACTACATTACAAAAACATGGTTAAATTCACATAAGGAGAAATTTGTTGCTTACTTGGCAAATATGTGGCAATATCGAGATAACGTGACCAGCAACCGAGCAGAAAATGCCCATGCCAAATTGAAGAGGTAATTGCGATCTAGTCAAGGCAATTTCGAGAAGTGTTGGAGCCATATACATACATTACTTGAATTTCAATATACGGAGATTAAGGCATCATTCCAAAAAGTTTGACTATCGTGCAACGAAATTTTATGTTGGCAGAATTTAAGGAATTACGGGGCATAGTATTAATTCATGCGTTAAATTTGATCTAGGCCCAATTAAAAATAGTTGATTCTGGGAGCATTAATCCGGTTGAATGTGGTTGTATCATTGACACACTCACAACTTGCCATGTGCCCATGAGATTGCAATATACCAAAGAGACAATCGACCGATTCCCTTGGATTGTATTGACCATCATTGGCGGAAGCTTAATATGGCACCGAGTAAAGCATTAGTAGTTCAAGGTGTGTGGTATCAGAAAGATGTGGAGGTTTTTATTCACAGTTTTATTAAATGTGACAATGAGGAGCGGACTCGAAAGTTGAAGAAATTGAGAGAGATATTAAATCCAGTTAGTTCTTCACTGGCGGATCCTGTGTCCAAGGTGATTAGATAGAAAGTTGGCCGCAAAAGAAAACTTGATATATCGACACGAAAGAATCCCCGTGCATTTGAGCTAATTGCCTCAGCATCTGACAGTGCTTCCCCAATAATGAAGGCGCTGATTCTGCACAGAAAACGCAGACCCTTGAAGTTAATGCCAAGAAGGCCTCCTACGCGGAAGGTTTGTTACTAGATAATTTTATATTCTTCTATATTTCACCTTATTATATGTTACTTATTAAAGTTTTTTCCACACAGCACTCTAAGTCGTTTGAGGTGTCACCTGAGCTGTCTGCAGAACTTGCGGGACCGCTCCAATCAAAGGTGGAGCCTACAGAACCGCTTCAACTTGAGCCAGAGCTTGCTAGACCTCTCCAATCAGAGGTGGATCCTGCGGAACTGCTTCAACTTGGGACAGAACTTGCAGGACCACTCCAATCAGAACCGAAGTCAATACAGCCACCTAGATAGAAAATTAGGTATGAAAAATCAATGCTTGATTTTATGCGGCCATATATAGCTGATGTTGGCAACGTTAAGTCCAATGGAAATTGCAGAGTTCTGGTAATCGCACATAGCCTTGGTATGGGGAGGATCAGTGGCCTCTGATCAAATGAGATTTGTTGTTTGAACTTGATACAAATTACGTATCCCACATCCCAGTTTTTTGGAGTATTGATCGGATTGTTGAGCTCCGGAAGGCCCTTAATTATTTTACGGAATCTCCAAAAGTTGGCCATTGGATGACGATGTCGGACATGGGACATTTGGTTGAATCATGATTCAATATAGTGTTATTTTTCATTTCCAAAGCCCAGTGTCTTACTTTTTTTCCACTCAGATTTTCCCCTTCGGCCTCTAATCTCCAACGTAAGGAGGTCACAATGGCATTCATTGCGGAATGTCACTTTGTACTAGTAAGTAACATTTATCTTTTTTAAAATACTTCACTTCAAATCAAAACTTTAGCTTACTTGATTGACTTTTATTGTCATAATTAGGTCACGCTTACTTCACTTCATCCCATCCCTAACATTGCATTGAATTGGCAATGCCATCGTGATGCACTTGCTCAAGGATATAAGGTACCATATTTACATCGGATTGAATAATTTAAGGAGATTAAGCCACCTTCAATAGCAACACAGGATATTATTGAGCTATAATCAAAATCGGCAGCGAATATATATGCTTTTTTTTATAAATTTTGTGTATATATATTTTCTACTAATGACATGAAATTTTGTGTATATATGCAGTTTTCATTTTTTTTAAATAGTCCAAAGGTTTTTGTACAGAAATGTTCATGAAATTAAAAAAATCTCAGAAAAATAAAATTAGGTCATTTTTAGTTCAACTGCTTATTCTCTTCTGTCCGGACTACTAGTCCGGGACAATAACTCTTGGTCCGAACTGGCAGTCCGGATAGAGAGCCTCTGTCCGGATTGTCATTCCGGACAGAAGATGTCTGTTCGGACTACCAATCCGGATAGATATCCACAGTCTGGACTGCCAGTCTGGACAAAAAATCTTCTGTCCGGACTAGCAGTCCGGACAGTGGATGTATATTCGGACTGGTAGTCCGGACAGAAGATCTCTGTCCGGACTGGCAGTCCGGATGGACAACTTTTTGTCCAGTGTGTACACCCTGAACAGTAGATAAAAAACCTATATAGCAATACATTATCAATGCAATTTATTCAAATCAAATCAAGTTCAAATCAACAATATCCATAACATTCATGTACCAATATCCATAATAACTTCTGGACACCCAAGAATCAAATACAATTATCAAGTGCAAATAAAAAACACAAACAAAAGCATGCTCAGTTCAGGATATATGAAAACATCATAATCTTAATACTAAGATAACTTCAAGTCAGTGTAAATTGCATTCGTATCATTACAAAATCCATGAAAGAGCAAATAAGAAGTTGATCATAAAGTTTACGACCATTACAAAATATCCATTTGCATCCATTGTCTCTAGATTCTAAACTAATTATTGCCTGCGTGTCTTCCTCGGGGTTGACGCCTAGTTCGAGTCATTCTAATAGTATCGGGTGCATCAGGAGTAGCTTGTTTCTCAGGTTGCAAATCAGCTTGTTCCTCTGGTTGAGTGCAACCAGTTAGCACGGCTTTAATATTCGTAAAAGCACTAAATAACACTCCATGCCTCTTCTTGAAGGCCCTTTCACCTTACACAAGTAATAGATTAATTATAGTAATAATATGTGTATGTCTCTGTAGAGCAATAATAGCAAGAATTATGGATATAGCTAAACTTGGCGCTAAAGGAGACGTAAAATAAACAACAAATATAGAAATTACCTCATCAGGTACATCTGGACACATTGGTTGAGTTTCTTCTTCTAGATTCACTTCACCCGATGCTGCTCTAAAGAAACGCTGTGACACTTTAGCAAACTACGAAATGTAATCTGCCGTGCATTTCGATGGGTAGTCAGCCATGGTGCTTTTGATGCAAAATATGATTTAGCCAATTAATCCACATCTCCTCAGTGTGGCCGTACTTGACCAAGTAGCTATTGGTTGTTACACCCCGAGATTCACGTAACGGTGAGAATGGCGGAGGCAACATGTACTGTTTGCGACTAAATTGCCTGAGCACATGCACCAGGTGGTAAGGCTCAAACACATGGCGCATCTTCAGGGTACCCATATAAAAGGAAACTTCTCTGAAAGGGTAGGATTCTCTGTAATCACTGTACGGATCCCAAATTACCTGCAAGTTTGGTAAATACGCAGAACTAAGTAAATTTTCCACATGAAACTAATATATTAATTAAGTACGCAAACCACGCAACATGTTACCTGATTGGCTGTCAGTTGATCAAGTTTGGATCGAATTGTGTGTACATGCGATCGAGAGATGTTGGTGCCCCGTCTGCTCAACCACCGACAAGTAAGTGGTTCACTAGCTGTAAAGATTCGGTTTGACACTGGCATAAACGTTGGAAAATGAGTAAATATCCAAGCTTATAGTAATGTCAGATACCCGGACATTTGTGTAACGTTTGCTCGGGAAGCAAGTCCATACTGCCTATATAACCAAGCAAGAACTCTAGCACCCCATGCGAACATGTGAACTTCTTCAAGATCATGAAGCAAGGTCAGATACTCAATTGACACTCATGTACCGCTCTTATCCCCAAAGAGCGTGAATCCAAGAAGATACAGTAAATATGTCCTTGCAGCACACCAAATCCTATGTTTGGAGTTAATGTCAACCACCCCACTAAAATTCTCTCGTAACCAATCGAGTCTAACTGATTCACCACCTTTTGTATTTATCTCGTTCCATGCTTTCGAGAAACTTACGCCCAAGGAATGAGTAATTGTGTCAGCAGTTTCACGTGACGCTGTTGATTTTTATTGGCACACGGACTTTCCTGTCACGGGCAAACCAAGAAAGAAGGAAACATCATCCAACATAATCGTCATTTCACCAAACGGCATATGAAATGTATTTGTTTCAGGATGCCGCCTCTCAACAAATGCACTTATCTCAACAACGCTAATATATTGATAGGATCAGATGACCAAAAGGTATAACGAAGACCTACGTATTAATTCTATAAATTGGGTGTTGGGCTGTGGACTCGTCAATGACCATGAACTTATTTTTCTTATGTGATTAATATATCGCATTGGATCTAGCTCCCGTGTATATAATATAGTCATGACATATGCGAAGATTATAATTGGTTACTGGTTTTTAAGGGAAAAAATTATCTCATATTTTAAGATAAAGAAAGCAATGTGCATCTTGAAACTCTTTAATAATGACAAATCAACTGGATCTCGATATATTAACACTTCAAGATCATCTTCAGAGCCTCCTAAATCATTATTACTTTCCTCTTGCCTTGCACTTTCATACCTTAGCAAATTATGAGTTTCTAAATTTAATTCAGGAGGCGACGGATCTTCATGTTCTCTCTCTCGTATCGAGCGACAGATCGGTGGCCGAGATGCTACTTTCTTCCTCCTTAATGAGACAGTTGGTCGTACACGAGATGATTCTGCTGGATCCATCTATAGAATACAAAGATAATAATATTAATATATGTAATTTCATTTATAAATGACACTTATCATAATAATGACTTCTCTATATTTAAGCAAGCAGTTGCAGAGTTCAATTTGGTAATAAATATTATTTTTTTTCTAATTTTGATGCTGTATTATAATGTAAAATACAGATATAAACGCACTCAAATCTTCTTTTACTAATCAACTAACTTGACAATGCTATAAACTTCAAGATATATTAAATTACCATTACCATCCATAATTGAAAAATTAATCGAACTTTGCATATTTTACAACTACCATTACAATAATTTTAATTTTTCATAAAAAATAATGAAAGTATAAATTAAAAATCCAATTGTTAACTTTCAATCTTAAATGATGGAAAAATCTAAAAATTTCTCATGCTTTGCTACAAAAAAAGAGACAAAAATAAAAAAATTACAAAATGAGGAAAAGAATCTCACCTATCTCGACTCAAGAAGCGGTGGCGGGACAGCGGACGATCGATGTTGGCTGAATCGGCGACGACAGATAGTCGGGAGAGAAGAGAAGTTGGGTGGAGTTGGGTCTAAGAAAAAGAAGGGAAAGAGAAAGAATTAGGAGAGGTGGGAGAGCAAAGAAAGAGAGGAGTGAGTTTTTTGGCCGGCCCTAGATTTAGAAAGGTGAAGGAGAGAAGAAGGAAAATGGAAAGAGAAAAAAGAAAAATGGGAGAGAGAAAGAAAGTCAGGATAGAATAGAATTTTTTTCTATGCTCACTATTAAAAATAATAATAATAATAATAATAATAATAATAATAAATAAATAAATAAATAAATAAATAAATAAATAAATAAATAAAAAAAAAAAAAAAAAAAAAAAAAAAAAAAAAAAAAGGAGAGAATGGTGTGCCCCTCTAGAACTATCCATTAAATTTAACAAACTTCTTCTATGATTTTGGATGTGAGTTTGATTAAACGAGTCCAACTTAAATATGAATCAAACCCAATAGCTAAAATCAATATCACAGCCGTCTTCAATCTTCCAACATTCCCTTCTCAACAGAAGAGTACTCGGATACTCAGAAAGTGCTTCTGATTTGGTGCGTGTTGTGGATTTGGAAGGGCAAAGTCAGGGGGCTTTGATGGAGATGAAGAAGGTGGGTTGTTGATTTGGAAGATGAAGAAGAAGAAGAAGAGGGCTGGGGATTGCAGCTGTCGGGGGTTGGAGGAAGAGATGAAGAAAAGGAGAAGGGGGCCTGCCTGGAGGTGGGCGAGGAATGGTGGTGGAGGCGGAGTGTGGTGGCGAGATAGAGGAGTTACAGTGCCGGCACGCTGGAGGAAGGCGATAGTTGGTTGCTTGAGAAGATGGGGTGTTGGGCTGCTGTTGTTGTTGGGGCTGAGGCAGCTGCGTTGTGAGATGGTGAGGGGGAAGATCGTAGTTGAAGAGGGAGAAGGGGCTGGAGGGGAGTTGGGGGGGCGTCGGAGCGGACTTGGGAGATGAAGAAGAAGAAGAAGAAGAAGAAGAAGGTTGGCAGAAAAAGAAAAAGGTGAGGTGGATCGGGGAAAGGAATTCCCGACTGGAAGTTCTTCTTTTCTTTTTCTTTTTTTTTTTCTTTTTTTTTTTGATTTTTTTTTTCAATTTTTTCTGAAAATATCACTAAAATAAAATTAAAGAAAATTAGAAGATGACGCTAGATGGGAAAGGATGGGATGGAAATTTTAATTTTGATAACAATTTGACTTAGCACAGGGCTCTGAGCTTAAATTAGAGATAGGGACCTGGAAATTCGGACTCTACTGAAGATTTAGGGAAGAATAAAGAGAAATTGGAAATACACTTAATAAATCCACAGCCACTCTCAACAAATTCATGAAAATGAGATCTTAAAACTCTATCTAAATCTAAATAAAAGCTCTAATAAAACTCAAATTCAATCAAACTCTATCCATTGATTATATCCTATCTCCTCACCCAGCTTCTCATTCTTCTATGTGCAGATTAGATGTATATTGCATAATTTCCATTCAAATTTTCTGATCAAATAAATTTTGGTTAGACAAATAAATTTATGAAGAGTTATTATTATTTTCTTTTTTTCATTTTTGAGGGTTGAGTGCTTCACTGTGCACTTTAGTTAGTTTAAGGGTAGATTTAACTATTATTTATAGGCTATGGGCTGCATTAACTTTTGCATTTTCCCTATGACTGTGGTGTAAGGTCAAGCAATATTGATAGCCTATTTGGTTGAACATTTAGGGAAAATTCTCCTTACCTTGGTGGATGGAAGAAGTGGTAATTTTGTCATCTCTTCTAGTCCTCGTTTAGTCAGCCACTCTACATCTCTTAGACAACAAGAAGAACCAGCTGTTGCACCTGCAAATATTCTTGAAGACATTAATTGCTTTACCATCACAAACACGGAGACAGCAATGCCTGCAGTAGAGGAAACACTCTACATGAATGAAGAAACCAAGACAGTTAATTCCAGAAATCATGATTTAGAACTATCTGATGCAGTATCTACTGATGAGAGCAAAAGTGTAGATACTTCCTCTACATCCCACTTTCAAGAAGTTATGGGAATAATGAAATCGAGGGTTGCAACTGAAATGCCAGAAGATCTTCGGGGTGGAATCCTTCTTGACCAAACATATGAAGTTGAACCGAAAGATTTGAATATGGTTCTATTTGGACCTAACTCTCAATTTAAGAGTGCGTTAGTAGAACAACAGGGAATTACAGACTATAATGAGGGACCGTGGATATGGAAAGATACAGACAACTCATGCTTAGCACGGTCCGTTACTTACACAAGACCTGCGTCAAAGCTTGTAAAAGCAGTTGAGGCAACAGAAGAGCAGATCTATCTTAAAGCAGATGGCAGAAATTTTGCAATCTTGGTTAAGGTGAGCACACCAGACGTACCTTATGGTAATTGTTTTCAAGTCGATTTACTCTTCAAGGTAATGCCCGGTCCACAGTTATCAGCAGGCAAAGAATCCTCCCATGCTGTAATATCCTGGAATGTTAATTTTAGTCATAGTACTATTATGAAAAGTGTGATCGAGGGAGGTACCCGGCAGGGCCTCAAAGAAAGCTATGAATCATTTGCTGCCATGCTAGCTCAGTTTGTAAAACCAGCAAACTCAGACGAGCACATGTTGGACAAAGATCATTTACTGGCACCGCTACAGAATGAGCATCAGTCAGATTGGGAATTAGCTATCGCGTACTTGTGCAATTTCACTGTAGTTTCTACCATTGTCATGGGGCTGTATGTTATTCTACACATTCTTTTGTCAGTTCCTCAAGCAATCCAGGGATTGGAGTTCAACGGTCTAGATCTGCCAGACTCATTTGGAGAGCTGATTGCCAGTGGAATTTTGGTCCTTCAAGGCGAACGGGTTTTTAATATGGTTGCACACTTTGTGAAGGCTAGATTACAAAGAGGTACATGCTATAACTTCAGCACATAAATCTTCCATATCATGTTTCTAAGTTTGTTGCAACTACATATTACTAGTAAGTTAAAATTCTTGCTAAATCACTTGTTTCGTAGGTAGTGATCATGGAATCAAAGCACAAGGTGATGGATGGCTGGTTACTGTAGCCTTGATTGAAGGGAATAATATACCAACGCTAGCTTGCTCTGGATTTTTAGATCCATATGCTGTGTTCAGTTGTAATTGTCAGACAAGAACAAGTTCCGTCCAGCTTCAAACGAGGGACCCTATATGGAATGGTCTCTTCCTTTCTCTGTATCACTTACCATCCTTCCCTCCATCTGTATGTCTAATGGTAGAGTTTTGCAGAAATACTGGAGTTTGATGCAATGCAAGAACCACCATCGGTGTTGGATGTCGACATTTTTGATTTTGATGGGCCATTTGATCAGGCGGTCTCCCTAGGCCATGCGGAGATCAATTTTCTGAAGCATACAGCTGAAGAGTTGGCTGACATATGGGTTCCCCTCAATGGTAAACTGGCTTGTCCATCCGATAGCAAACTGCACTTGAGAATTTTCGTCGATAACACTAAAGGATCGGAGGCCATTGGAGAATATCTGATCAAGATGGAGAAGGAAGTAGGAAAGAAGGTAAAAATAAAAGTTTCTTAAGGTTGCGCTTGCTTTTTCTGTCCTTGTTCAATCTTACTGATCCTAAGATGCATGCTTGCCAGTTATGTCTTCAGTCTCCAAACAGAAATTCGGCATTCCAAAGGCTCTTTGGATTGCCTACAGATGAGTTTCTTATTAATGATTTCTCATGCTGTTTGAAGAGAAGATTCCCGTTGCAGGCCGTAAACATTTTCTTCAAATAATAATTTCTACACGTTTAAGTTTCCATGTTAAGTATCAGATTTAGACTGATCAGGTTTCACTTGTCTGCAGGGTAGACTCTTTCTGTCTGCAAGAATCGTTGGATTTCATGCTAATTTTTTTGGTCATAAGACCAACTTTTTCTTTCTATGGGAGGACATAGAAGACATTCAAGTGGTGTCTCCGTCCTTGTCTACAGTTGGCAGCCCAGCCCTATTGATGGTCTTGAGGAGCGGCCGTGGTTATGATGCTAGGCATGGTGCCAAGTCTCAACAAGATAAAGATGGAAGGCTAAAATTTCAATTCCAGTCATTTGTGTCATTTAATAGTGCAAGAAGGTACTATGTCGAGCCTGATGCATGTCTTCCAACATTATCGTTAGAAGAGTAATAACGAAATACAAGAAAATTTTCTATTGCATGTAGGACCATCTTGGGCTTATGGAGGACGAGAACCCCAAACTTCGAACAGATAGCGAAGTTGGAAGAAGACCAATTCGATCAGTGTGGAAAATCTGGTCAGCTTGTCAAATTGGAAGACGAGAATCATGATTCAAGTGGAAATTCTGGTCGACTTGAGGACGGTGAGTACATATTAGGCTGTGACGGAACTAGACTTTCAAAGGCTTTCTGTACAGTGCTCCCTATCCATGTGAGTGGTGATCGACTTCACATGTATTACTTCCATTGGTTCCTAAAGGAAACATTCTGCATATTTCATTTGCTCATAAAACATGTCAGCATATTCAACATCTGTCATGAAATCTCGTGTGCTTGTCGCAGGTAGAACCACTGATGGAAATCTTTGGTGGGGGGGAGCTAGAAAAGAAAATAATGGAGAAAGTTGGATGCCTCAACTATTCAGTAACCCAGTGGGAGGCAATGGGATCTGATCATGTCTACATGAGGCATGTTAGTTACAAGTTTAGTCGTCAGATATCGATTTTTGGCGGTGAAGTTACCAGCATCCAGCATAAAGCTCCCAATGCAGACCATAATGGGTGGTCAGTAGACGAAGTTATGACTCTTCACTACGTGCCGTTTGGGGACCATTTTCGCGTGAGTACTCGAGGTTTCTTTAGTTTTTCTTGTTGCTCGTCTTAATTTTTCACCTTTTTACCATTTCTCCTTCTGATGAACGTACAGGTTGGATTAAAGTACATAATGATCGAGACTTCTGTCACCGACGACTCCACGAAATCTCAGTGCGATGCCTTTCTTGGCGTCACGTGGATGAAGAACACCAAATTCAAGAAGAGGATCACCAGAAACATATGTAACAAGCTAACTCATAGGTCAGGGGAGATTTTTGAGCTTGCCCAAAGAGAATTTCATTCTTCTTCTCATTCGGAGTAAGGGACTAATCAAGGCATGAATCCAGTTGTAGATCATTATTTCCCATGCTAATATTAGCATATAGCTAGCTCTCTCGTAAAGGCCATGGTTTACAATCTAATAACGCCACTCCGTATCATAATAAATGACAGAGAAAGAGTGACATGTTAAGTATCTCCTCACGACCCAGAGCCATCAGTCATTTCATGATATTCCTGTCCAGCTGTTAATGTTTGTGATTGTAATTGTTAATGTAATACCCCGTAATATTATTATTGTTTGCCTAGCCGTATCTTTATTGGTTTGCAATTTATGACTATTTCAAATACTAGTTACAATAGATGTGATTAATAAATTTAATTGAGTTTGGATTGAATAAAAAAAACTTATCCCTATCAAACCTTATCCTAATTACCTTAGTTATCTAATTGGATTGCCCGATAAATTCATCCCTAAAAAAAAATCACTCAGCAATTGCCTACCTTTCTCATTGTTCACGATGGAAAAGAAGAAGAAGAAGAAAGATTCTATCCTAAAATTTCTCCGTGTTGACTGTCATCCAATGGGGCAAGGATCTATCCAGATTTTAAGATTTCTTAATCAAATGAGGTAAATCCCATTCACCTCATCCAATTAGAAAATAAATCAGTGACTTTTGGAAGTAAAGAACTAATTTGCAAATTATGAGTAATGCTCCTCCATATATTCTTGACAAACTAACACTGTAATAAAATATGATCAATACTTTCCTTTTCCTCTAAACACAATACATATTTTAAATCTTGGATAAACCACACTTTTCTTTGTCATATTATCCTTAGTATGCACATTCTGTCCAGGATAGCTAGCCAACCCAAAATTTTGATTTTCAATAATAGCCAAAGATCAAATGAAAGTATAAGAAACTGTCACCATTCTGCCAAATAACTTCATATAACTGTTTTCAACTTTGAAAGAATCTTGAGAATCAAAACCATTTTTTTTTTATCTAAATAATGAGAAATAGACTGAGAGCAAGCAATAGAATACAACTCATCAACTTGCTCAATTAACTCTCCATTAATTCTTCTAAATTGAAAATCCCAGTTCCAACAATTTACATCCCATTTTCCCATGTCAGCAATTCTTTCATTTTTAGTACAAGCTATCTAATATAATATAGGAAATCTTTCTTTTGAAGAAACATTAAGGCACCAAACATCTTGCCAGTATCTGCTTTTTTTCCATCTTCAGTCTTAGAACATCTTAGAAAAAATCCAGAGAATTTAAGACACCTCTCCAAAGTAAGATACAACAATCTCCTGACTAAATACACTTCTGAATGATTTGTTATGATAATATTGAGATCTAAAATTCTACAGCACAAAACGTCAGGGAACTGATAATATTTCCATAGTCATTTAGTCAATAAATCAGTATTTATGTGATGAAGATTTGAGAAGACCCTCATATTTTTTTGGTCTACATATTTCATTGATTTAACCAAATAATGAAATCCTTTACATTCTCTATTGTTCGACGCAAAAATCTTTCTTCCTTCCATTGAATACAACTTGATTATAATGAAAGAGAACAATAGAAAAACAAATGAGATGGAAATTGCTCTCTTTTACAATAAATTGTAGGCTCTATGTGGCGATGAGTTCTATCAAGTAGTACTTTTTGACAATCTGACATGAAAATCTTTTACTCGATGAAGACGATGGTCGGCCTAGCTTCTTTCTCTGCTGGTCTTGATAGATTCAAAACTCTCACGCATAACTTGAATTCTTCAAAAGATCCAACAGCTCCCTAAAGGCTACCTCAAGAAGGTATTTCTAGACTTTAGTCAATATAAGAGTTTCCAATCAAATAGAATTAGAAGGTAGTTATATTCATCAAGGATTCTAATTAAATATCTTAGTTTTGATTTAAATCTCTTGAATATGAATTCTGATTGGACTAAATTCGGGTATTGGCTAAGCCCAAATCTCAATCTCAATTAAATTAGAATTCTTCTCACGCGGAATTAACGTGGAGCTAAAACACCAGAACGCGGAGCTATAGATTAACTCCGCATTTTAATTCGACGCGAGGCTAATCAAACACGGAGCTATGGAGTTAGCTCCGTGTTCTGTGTGGTTATTTCCTTTTTTTACTGATTTTTAAAATTTTTTACCACTAACAGAACCCCCTCTAAAGTTTTCAAAATGGCTTGGAATTTAGCAAATTTTGAAATACTTTGGATCTTCAATCCGGTTCAATATTTGAACACGAACGCGGAGTTAATAATACCAAGTTATCCTCGCATTTGCGTAATACGTGAGCTAAATAGCCCCGCGTTTTACTGAAAACTGCTCTAATCCTCACGCCGAATACCAAGGGGCGGGTTTTTTTTCATTTAAATAGAGTCTCTTCTTCTTCTTCCTCACTCTTTCGAGAATTTTCAAGATATCAGAGCTCAGGAGATCAGGCGACCGAAACCCTGCAACCGAACTTCCTTTTATTTTCATCAATTTTCCTCAAAATTTCTTCAAGATCAATGGCACATAAGAAGAGCATGGCATCACGCGCCTCCTCACTATCAGCGGTTAGCGCGAGCAGCAGCGGCAACGGCCGTGGCAGTGGCCGCAGCGGCGGCCCAGTCTACGTCGCGCCAATTGGAGGTAAGAATCTCCATTTTTTGACTCTTTGAAATGATTTAGGGGTGATTTGGCTTGGTTTTGACCAGCCGATCGCCTCCTTTACCGGCGAAATCATCACCGTTTCCTGGCCAAACGGCTTAGAGAAGAAGAGACCTCTGATCTTCTTCTTCGCGAAACTATCGCGTTATATTCGCATTTGGACATATTACACGAAGTTATCCTGACTGTCGCATTTTCTACGCGAAGTTATAGGTTTAGCTTCGCGTTTTATCTGGACGCAAAGTTGTCGTTTTAGCTTTGCGTTTTAGCTTAACGCGAAGTTACTAACATAACTTCGCGTTTTAGCTTAACGCGAAGTTATTGATTTCATCACGCAAAGTTATTCTTTAACTCCACATTTCTGTACTTAGAAATTTTTTCAATTTTCTTTTAGAATTTCTTCTAATTTGTTTCTTCTTTTTGCAGTTGGCTACTCAGTGGATCCTCTCTCCCGCAGGCATCATTTTGGTTTTGCTGGGGGTGCAGACCAGGCAACCCAATTTCGTTTCATGACCGATCTCTCTGCCTTCAAGCCAGGCCTTAGCAAGCGCAGGGAGAAGCTATTAAGATACAGTCTTGCTACTACCAGGAAGATCATCACTGACACTCCCTTTTAAGCGATGAACGAGGAAGTACTAGAGAAGCCAGCATTCCTCTTTGGAGACGTAATGGAGCACTCATACGAGAGTCTTTTTGAAGAAGAGAGCAAATGACTCCACCAGACTAGTTACCTGCTGATGTTCTTGCCCGACATGGAACGCAGCTATCCCCTGGTGTATCTACAGAGGCTATCTTCCCATCGTGAGTTAGACTGGGAGCTAACTCGGGAATATGACGGAGTTGCGACCAGAAAATTTGGCGCAAACGGGGCCTATCAGGTTGGTGCCACCAGATGTGTCACTGGGCTCCTTCTCGGTCGGGTCACCAAGGAGCACCCAGTTGGGGAGGTCCCGCTTCCAGCAAAAACCTTCCTTAGTGAATTTATAGCTAAAGGTGGTCAGTACCCTGCGAAAGATTTCAGGATGCCCGGATGGATTCACTCCTTGGGCAACATGTGGTGGTTCCGGCTCGTCAAGTATGTGCTGGACACCCATGAGCAAACCCTGAAGGAGATTGGTCCATACAACGCCATTAGGAACGTCAAATTTGGATTACCCCAAAGTTTGTACCATCTCTTCAGCCTTTTGGAGATGTACAATTCTGAAATCGGCACCTTCTTTACACCAATGGGTGAGCTGGGACTTGCTCTCCACTAGATGTACGAAGTCTCGGGTTTATCAATGGGCAAGGTTCCCTATGAAGAGTATATTCCTACCGCTAAAGAACTGAATATGTTAAAGGCGAAGGACGAGCGCGTCTACCAAACATACTAGGAGATGATGTGCCATTATCACATCTGTGCCGACCTAGCCGGGCTGAGAAACCAAGGAATCGGCCACAAGAAGTGGGCAGACTACCTCTTCCTGAATTTGAAGAAGAGTTTGCCTATGGTCTGCGGACGTAAGCCCATCAGTACTGAAGAGATCAAATAGCGCATCTCAGATCTGGAAGCCAAAACTTGCACCACCGAGTCCAATGAAGGAGGGTTCAACCCGGACACGGTCTTCCAAATCTTCCATTACCAAGCCCAATTTGCCATATCTGATAGAGGTTTGCTTGTTGGCTTCTTAATGTTATAGCTGAAGAGATGCATCGTCCCTTCACTGCCCAAGGAAGCCATTGCGAAGAACGTCGTTTATCCTACCGTTTTATTGGCTTACGGACGACCGTTCGGACTTTTGCCGGCAATGGTTAGCAACCTCAAAGCGGGCTTCGAACCCTCTGCAACAGCTATATTCCAGCAGACAAGATTAAAGGAAAAGTTGTAAAAGGAAAAGCAGTAAAGGAAACTGTTACGGTGAAAACACCGAACTCTAGGGTGGAGATGCCCTATACATATTTGATGACATGGCTGGTTATGCATTGCCCATCTCTGATGAGTTCTGTGGATTATTGTCCAATGGACAAACTGTTCTTCGTAGAGATGTATGAACGCTCCACGTGGAAAAGTAGTTATATGTCAATAATCCGAAAGACGCTCCGTCACCACCAAAATTATAAAATCTTCCGTTACTTCCCAGATTTCCCCGGTAGAGAATATGGATCAAAATTTAAAGATATTTTGGGACCATACAACTTCACCAACTTATCTTCGGGGGCATTTTGGTGGCTGCTAAATATTCGTCCCGGGCACTTGGTGTATCGTCAAGACACCATGTGCTACATAGAGCTGTATACACCAAGCCGTTTTTCTCGTCAATTAGTGTATACGCAACTCTATGTAGGGAATTCGAATAAGGCGCTGACGTATGAGGGCAACTTGTATGTGGGAGAACGAGGTTGGTTTCATTTTGTCACTGGAGGCATCGGAGCCGAATTTGCGCTGCCCCAGAAATCGCCAGACCTAAGCATGGCGCTAAGTTTTTGTACATGGTACAGCATTGCCAATGCCGATGTACCAAACTTCTCCATTAACCACAGTTGTTGCAAGGAGATAGATGCTTTCTATTCTCGCCGAAAAGGGGCCAAGAGAGTTAGAGTAAAAGGAATGGATCAATTTCTTGACACAGTGGCTAACCATCTGACACGGGTGATTCAGATGATGATGATAATGTTGGCGGCAATGACAATACTCGTGCCGGAGATGCTTGTCAACCCATTAGGGATGATAGCCCTTGCCCTCGAAGCCCAACTGTAAAGTGCCATCGGATAACTAGAGGCGAGCCAGCTTGTAAAAAGAAGAAGTTAGCTGAGCAGACCCTGGTGATTCTAAGGAAGCGGCGGTCCAATTTGCCACAGACCTTCTTGCTTCAACTCTGCCGACAGCACCGGCAGAGGACAACATGCCAGCGGAAGTTTCGAGTGCTACTGAGGCCCCGAACCTGCCAGCTGTAGAATCTACCAAACGCACTTCGATGCAACCTCATGGTAGCGAAACATGTGTACTTCTAGAAACAGCCGCAACTCCTCCCTCAAGTCCAACTACAGGACTTGTATCTACTGGTATGATTATGATCTTTTAACTCTATGTTTTAATCTTCTTGTACGTATATATGTGACACTTTTGTTTGCTTTTTGAGATCTAGGCAGTCATCGTCATTTGCCTATGCATTCGACTACCAGAGTGGAGTCCGAGGAGCTGGTGGATTATTCAGGCACCACTTGGTCAGTTGGTGGATTAGATAGCTCTGCAGAAGGATTTGATGCGGACTACTTTACATCAGCTCCACGTTCTGCTTCTTCTTCAACTCCTCCCGTTAATGAACTGGGAAGTGATGATAGGACCGAGACTGTCGCTGCTATGCCAAGAGAAGCTCCTCCATCTCCAAGCTTACCGTCTCTAACACCAATCATTTGCTCCGAAGATACTTTTCTGGTTGTTGTTGGCATGCCATCAGCTCCTCAGCCAGCTATATTAACGTCATCAACAGTCATGGCTGTAGGGACTCCATCTACTCCTCCTGCTCCAGCTCGCTTACCAATGGGAGATGAAGACAATTTGAAGTTCTCCTTTGACGTCACCTCTGCTACAGGAGGGGTTTCAGGTGGAGATACTCCATCGGAATCTACTCTTTTTGGTGAAGCCGCTCAAATGACTGGCACCAGCGAAACTTCTCCTCGGGTTCCTAGTTCAGCAGTTCCTTATTGACTTTACTGACCCCATATATCATGAACCTGGTGCAAGGACGAGCTTCCTCTTTAGCAACTCCTATAGAAGTCACTCTCCCTTAGCACTGCCTACACTTAACCTAGACACTGCTGACCCTCTCGAGGAATTTTTCAATCACAGTGTCAATGATTTCATATGGCTACGAAGGAGATGCATTGGGATGATTTTGGACGGAAGGGACTTTCTCGAGTTTGGACGCCCAATGTTGGCCAATTATCTGGACAACATTGAAAGGATTGGAGGACGTGACCAAGCAGTTCCTTATAGAGCCTGCCTAGAAGCTTTAGAAGAACATGTGCAAATGCTGAACATACTCCGCCAAGCGGATGTGGAAGCGATTACTGAAATTGAAGTGGCGCGGCTTCGAGTAGAGCTAACGGCTCGTCAGGAGGAATTGAGGCGTCAAGAGGAAGACTGCTCTCAGGAGTTAACAGAACTTCGAGCCAGCCAAGAGTCAGTCCTCAGAGGACTAAAAGTTGTGGACTTTGAGATTGAGGGAAGTCAGGCGGCCATACTCCGAGCCCGAGAGACTATTGCCAAAATTCAGGCTATTTTAAAAGCCAGTGATTCTAAGTTGGGGGAGTCAGTAAAGAGGCGAGATGAGTTGATCCTACAGCAAGGACAACTCGAACAAGAGGGCATAGTGAGGAGCTGCTCAATTGAAGAAGCCCACCAGCGGTTGTCTCAGCAACTTATTATAAATGACGATGACTTGCGTCAGCGAGCTCTACGTTTTGTGGAAGAAACCCATTGTCAAGTTATCGATCAGACGGAGAATAAGCTGAAGCTTCTGGGAGAGTTTTAACTCCCTTGTATCTTCTTTTTCTTTTCTTTTCTTTTTTTATTATAATAAAGAAGTCCAATAATTCTTAAATTCTTTTATTCTTTTGTAACTTTATCCATATTCTTTCAATCATTGAATAAAATTGAATAAAGATATTCTTTGATTCTTTTATTCGTTGGCTTTAACATTTTCCTCACGCAACAAATAATAACGTAGGTAATCTCGAAACTTTGGCTACAAAACAGTCCAAGGCCCACTCGCGTAATTTAGATTGTTGATGCCAGGATGATCGGGTTAGGATCATTGATTTCGGCGGAGGAGCTTAGTTGAGCATGCCTATAATTTGGCGGAGGCGCTTAATTGCACACACCAAGATGATTGGGTCAGGATAATCGATTTTGGTAGAGGCACCTAATCGCACATGCCTATTAACTTAGTGTTAACTTGATGAAGAGTTCAAGTGCTCCCATGCGTAATTCGAACGTGGACGGTCATACTCTAAGGGGTGAGAACCAGATATGGCAGGTTTTTTTTTACACATAGTATTTCTTCAAAAATTTGCCAATAATTGGCTTCATCATCCTATCTCCATTCTGATTCATCAAATGATAAGCCTTACTTGAGTATACCGTTTCCACTATGAATGGTCCTTCCCACTTGGGTTCAAATTTGCCCTTAGTTTTATGGGTCATAATCATTGGCCTTTTAACGACTAGAACCAAATTCTCTTACTTGAAAGTTCTCTGTTTAATGTTCTTGTTGAACGCTTGTGAGACTCGGGCTTGATACAACTCAATTTGTTGTTGAGCCCGGAGATACTTTTCATCTAGCGTTTCTAGTTCCTGCAGTCACTGTCGGTGTCGTTCTTCCATCGTCATTTTTGCGGCTAACGCTACTCTTAATGACAGTACCTGGATCTCCAGAGGTAAGACGGCCTCACTCCCATATACCAAGGAGAAAGGGGTAGCTTTAGTAGGGGTGCGAATGGTGGTGCGATATGCCCACAAACACTCTCCTAACTTCTCATCCCAATCCCGCTTGTTGAAAGAAACGAATTTTCGAAGAAGCTTAATAATTATGTTATTAAAAGCTTCAGCCAATCCATTAGCCACGAGATTATATGGCGTTGAAGCAATATCCTTGATTTTGAACTTATCGCAGAATCGTGAAAATCCCTGGCTAATGAATTGTGGTCCGTTGTCATGAATGATCCTTCGAGGGAGGCCAAAGCGATAGATAACGTGATGCTTGATGAACTTAATTACATCGGCTATCTTATTTTCTCTTATGGGTATAGCTTCGGCCTATTTTGAAAAATAGTCGGTTATCGCAAGTATAAACTGATGTCCTCTGGAGGATGGGGGATTTATCGGTCCCACAATGTCCATTCCCCATGCCTCAAAGGGCCAACTAGCGACAGTAGTATGTAAATATTCCGGGGGTGGTTGATGAATGAAGTTAGCGTGCACCTGGCATGCATGGTATCGTTTAGCATATGCCATTGCATCGGTAATCATTTTTGGCCAGTAATATCCCAGTCTTCTTATATGATCCCCAAGTTTCGGACCGAGTTGATGGGCTCCACATATTCCATCATGCATTTCTTTAAGCACTTTATTGGCTTCTTCTGTTGAGATGCAGCGTAGTAAGAGAGCATCATTTGACTTTCTGTACAAAGTTTGAAGTGCAGAATCGTAATAGAATTTTTGAGCTTTTTTCTTTATCGAAACAGCTTCTTTAGGATCCTCTGGCAACATCCCATATAGAGCAAAATCCATAAATGGAAATCGCCAGTCGCAGGGTTCCAGAGTTAGGCCCGCTTGGCATACTTCTTTGGCTTGAAGAATTGTATCAGAATGGAGAAGTTCCCTACCCCAAATAGTAATACTCTTAGTTGATCCTGAAGAAATTGCCAATGTCGCAGCTAATGCTGCGAGGGCATCTGCATAGACATTCTCATGTCGAGGTATGTGATTGATGTAGAATTGTTCAAAATAATTTGTCAGTTCTAGGGCTAACTGATGATAGGGGATGAGGGCTTCATTTTTGACTTCGTACTCGCCCGTCATTTGAATGACGATGAGCTTAGAGTCTCCATATGCCTCTAAACAATTCACCCCCAGTTGTAAGGCCATTTTCAGACCAATAATGAGTGCATTATATTCTGCTACATTATTTGTGCATGGTTATGTTAATGAGTAGCCTTTAGGAATTATATGCTTTTGTGGTGATATGAGTACCACTCCCACTCCCGCAGAGAACCATCTTACAGCACCGTCAAAAAATATTTTCCATGGTCGTTCTTTGCTAATCGTATTAACTTCTGACGGCTGTTCTGGGGTATTTTGTGACAATTTAGGGTCTGTCGAGATAGGATGGTTTGCAAGAAAGTCAGCAATTGCTTGCTCCTTTATGGCTTTTTGAAGTACAAAGTGAATGTCATATGGCGATAATAGCAATACCCATTTTGCTAATCTACCATTTAAGGACCCCGGCTTTGTCATAAGGATTTTTAAAGGGTTGACGCGGGATATGACATGGATTGTTTGCCCTGAAAGATAGTGTCGCATTTTTTGGATAGCGAACACTAGGGCTAAACATACCTTTTCAATTAGGGTGTACCGATTTTCGACTCCCATCATTGTCCTACTCAGATAATAAAGAGCATGTTCATGACCATGCTCGTTATTTTGAGCGAGTAGTGCTCCTAAGGCATGATCAATGGCCCTTACATATATAAGAAATGGTCTTCCTAGGATGGGGGCCATGAGGATAGGAGGGTTTGTCAGGTATTCCTTAAGGTCATCAAATGCTTGTTGACATGCTTCGTCCCAAATAAAGGAAACCCCCTTTTTCATGAGTTTAGCGAATAGTTGACATCACCCTGATAAGTTAGAAATAAAGCGGAGAATATAAGCCAATTTTCCTTATAATCCCCTTAGCTCTTTGAGGTTCTGGGGCGGCAGCATTTGTTTGATTGCCTTTACTTTGTTGGGATCGAGAAAGATTCCTTTTGAAGTAATCACAAACCCGAGGAATTTTCCACTAGATACCCCTATGAACAATTTAGCAAGATTCATTTTTAGGTGATGGCTTCGCATGAGATTGAAGACTGTTCTTAAGTCTTGAAGATGATCCTCTTTGTTTTTGCTTTTGATTGCCAAATCATCCACGTAACATTCCACGGTTTTACGCAAATATTTTTTGAATATAATGCTCATTGCACGCTGATAAGTGGCACCGGTGTTCTTTAACCCAAAAGGCATCACTATATAATAGTATACCCCAACGGTGTTCTGAAAGCCGTATGCTTTTCATCATTTGGGTGCATTTTAATTTGGTTATAATCCGAGAAGCCATCCATAAAGGACATCCTCTCGTAATCGCATGTATTATCAATCATTACGTTAGTAATTGGAAGGGGAAATTCATCCTTAGGGCATGCAACGTTTAAGTCTCGGAAGTCAATGCATATCCGAATTTTGCCGTTCTTCTTGCGAACTGACACTATATTGGCCACCAAGTCAGGATGTTGCTCTTCTCGAATGAATCCTGATGTTATAAGTTTATTAACGTCGGCAATTATGGCCTCCATTAATTCCGGTCGGAAGTGCCTCTGCTGTTGTTTAACTGGCTTGGCGTCTTCTCGAATATTTAACCAGTGCGTAGTGATTTGGGGATCGAGTCCGGGCATATCTTCATAACTCCATGCGAACACATCTATGTATTCCCTAATAAGGGATATAAGTTCTTCCTTCTCTATTGGAGTTAGTGTGTCGCTTATAAAAATGGGTTTTGGATTCTCTTATATTCCCATATTGACTTGCATCATTTTATCTTCCATGGGTGGGTCACGTTGTTCAAAGCGGATATCCCAAAGAGTATCCATATGCTTAGCCCAAGACTCATCTTGAATGTCAATTGGTTTCTCGTCGCTTTCAGGTGCGGCTGAAACCATATTTGCAGCTAGAGATTGAAACAAAGCACTGGTACTTAGATCTGAATCGTGATCTAATGGGTGAACATCTCCATCGGTCGAAGAGGTTTCCTCGAGTTTATTTGGCGGTGTGGAAGGAGTGGATACGTACCCTAATCCCCTTCGGGTCTTATGGTAGTAGTCCAGGCTTTTCCCTCTTGGTCTAAATGAGGGTAAAAGATTTCGTCACCCTTTTCCAAAATTTAATCCCGATTTCTGGGTAAAATTATAACCCATTTTCTCCATTTTCTGTTGGATTTTTGCTCATATAGATGGAATTGAGGTGATGTTTGCCGTTGGTTAGGTGATGCAACCACTCTACCGAAGACAATAGGTTTCTGAGATATCTGTCGAGGAAGTACTTCAAAGAAGTTATCTCATCCTTTTGTTATTTTGGACTGAGAGAGGAGGGATGACCTGATTGGCAAATGATATGCCGCCAGAATTTCAAGTTCGGACAGGCCATCTGTCTCGGTAGAAGTACAAGAGGGTCAGACTCGGTAGCGACAACAGGCTCATAAATTAACTTTATGTTTTCATTAATAACCCACTTGTCATCAGCTACATTAGTTACATTAACGTTATCAAAACCTATATTAAAATTCATACGAGGGTTTATCTTATAATCACCCCCATCATCCTCTCCTGGGGATTCATATTCGGTATCCGCATCATTGCCGCTATTATCGGGTTCTTCAGACTCTTTGAGGACCTCATAAGGGACCTCATGGGCCGGCTTATATAGCATGGTATCAGTGAAATAATTCTCCAACCCTTTAAATGGTTGCTTGTCTGCAATTGGAGTTTGAACTTCTCCTTACTCATCGCAGTACTTCATGCACTGATGGAGAGTTGACGGAACTATCATATAGGCATGAATCCACGGTCGCTCCAACAGGATATTATAGGACGTGTCTGCGTCAATGACGTAGCACGTAACTTCTGTCCTCAAATCTCCGATATGACATCAGAGTCGGATCTTCCCGAGGGGACAACTATCATTAGCATTGAACCCATATATCGTGGTGTTCGTCGGTGTAAGGCGATGAGGTGAAATTCCCAATAAATGCATTAGTCTCCTTGGAATGACACTTAGCGCAGACCCCAGATCGATTTGAATGCGGTCTACTTTCGTAGATCCGACATATCTGGTGAAATATAAATGTCTATTGTGTTTTATATTTCTCACTTGCATGTCTTCTGGGGAGAAAGTTATCTGTGGGATTTGCCTCCTCACTAGATGATAGCGGGGCAGGAATCCCGTTCCTCATTGGCTGGCTCGACAATATGTGTCAGGAAAGATTCAGAATCAGCCATGACCTTCCTTAGTGCTTCTCGAGTTGATTTCGATAATCGTAGTAACTCGTAGAGCGTAACTCTAGCTAGGATATTAGCCAACTGAGCTATGATGTCAAATTTGAATGAGGCGTACTTGGCTTCTTCATCTTTCTTTAGATTCTTTTGGAAACAAAGTCCTTTTTGCTTTAAAGGCTTCGCGGGTTCCCTATATATATCTTTAGGGCCCACTCTTGTACAGTCCTTGAAATAAGCTCTGTTGGATCGTGTACCAGAAGGACCTGCCTCATCTTGGTGAGTGGCCATAATTATTGCCTCCTCTTCTGAGTCCGTCAGTGCATTCGTAACTATGTACTCTTCTTTAATTTTTGCGGAAATAGTATTACTTGTCCGCTTCCTTCTTTGGCTATTTGATGCGGTCCATTGTTCATCCTGTCGGAGATCAGGATGAACCCATATGACTTCCCCTCTTTGTGTCGTCACAAGGGTAAGTCCTTTTTGTGCCATCTCATACAGGTCATGGTTTCTCAAGACAAGTTTTCCTGATGGGACCGGAGTTACTCCTGCGGGGAACTCATGAGTTCCTACAACCATGGTAGCCATATTGGCGATAACTTTTTTTTTGCTCCTCTTTTAGTGTCAGAACTCCAGCCTCTATAAGTGCCTGGATTCGATTCTTAAGAAGATAGCAATTGCTGGTTGGATGTCCAACATTCCGGTGGTATAAGCAGTAATTGGGGTCATTAGTTTTCCCCGCATCCTTTGGCTTTCGGTTTTCTGAAAGCTTCAGCATACCCTTCCTGAGGAGGAGGTGGAACAGAGTGGCTGTCAGTTCTGCTTTAAAATATAGGTCTTTTCTTGTCGGGGTCTATTCTGACATGCACCTTTTTGGTTTTGAGGCCTTGGATTTGGAGGATTCTTTTACTTTGGAGCGGCATCAGATGCCGTTACTGCCCTCCCCTTACTATTATTATTTTGCGGGTGTGGTCTATTATTTTCAGAACTTCTAGTACCACGAGATTCTTCAATTCGACGAATCAGATCCTCAGCCTGCTCTCCTTGTTTGAGCAAATCTTTCTAAGTCTTAGATTCTACGACTCCCATTTTTAAGAGCAAGTTAGTTTTAAAGTTGTGCCTACAAGTCTCTACTAGAGTCTCCTGAGCCATTCCGTATTTGCAATGCACAGACTTTTTCCGGAACCTTTCTACAAAATCTTTCACTGCTTCTTGTTCTCTTTGCTTTGTTGCAAGGAGGGAATGAACCGATATTTCGGTGTCATCCTCAAAGACACGTGCAAGAAAGTGCTTTTCAACATCATACTAGGTATTGATAGTACCTGCGGGCAATTGTATAAACCATGTAAAAGTAGGCCCTCGCAAGGTACTTGCAAATACCTTGGCCATTACTGGATTGTTAGCCATCAAATATCCTGCTTGAGACAGGAAATAATATATATGTTGACTGGGGGATTCTTTCTCGTTATATGGCTCCAACTTGAGGGGTTTGTATTTTTCTGAGTATGGTGCGAAATCCCACTCAAGCGGATATGGTCTCGAAACCCCCGATTCTTTTAATTCCTTCTTGTGATTAGGTCCTCAAGTTGGTTCTGTAATCTTTCGATTTTTTCCTCATTAGGATCATAGAAAGAATATTTGTCATCATCCGCATGCATCGAATAAACTTTTTCTTCTTTAGTTTCTTCATTCATCTTGAATTGTATCCCCTCGTCGTTCTTTGGCGGTTTTTCCGAGGAAGAAGTTTTAGCTTTATCTTCGATTATTTTTTTGGGTGTTCTTGACTACCTTTAAGAGCATTGTCTTGAAATCCTCGATAGTCTTTTGTTGCTCTCGAATCATATGTTCTTGCGCTTCAAACCTCTGATCATATCGTCAGATTTATCCACCATGTGTGATACTGATTTTTGTTGATAAGATGCAGAAGAGCGAGGTGAGACTATGGCCGAGTTGTCGCTATCATCATCACGAGAAACTTTTACGAGTTTCTTGTAATTTTGAAGGGTGACAACACCTGATTTAAGTGGGTGAAATGATGAGGCTCTTCATCACTTGAATCTGAATCATCCTCTTTATTTATAACTTTTTTTTTCCCTTGCCAACCATATTGGAGGTCACTGCGTTCCATTCTTTTTCTTTTACCTCTCGGAGAGTACTTTTTGTCCTCTTTGTAGGGTTTTTGTCTGACTCGATTAATCGGTTGAATACCGACACCCTTTTCTTATTGTAGCAACAATTGTTTAATACAACAGATACCACTGTTATAAGCTGCTTACAGTATCAGATAGGGTCCGGTTGGACTTGATTTATACTCCTCTTTTTGTTAAGTATTCTCTGAGGTCGGCGACCTTAGATACAGAATCGTGGGGCCCACCTGGTTGTTGAGAGGGTCCAAGGGCCCACTGAAGTTTTTCAAAGTCATTAATGTCAAGTTTTTGTCTAATGATATGATTATAAGCCTTAATTTTATATTCAGGCTGTTTTACGCGGAGCTGGATGTTAGCTCGCGTTTTAAATGATTTTCACGAAGTTGGAAAATAGCTTCACGTTTTACGCTAGCCTCGCATTTTACGTTGGCTAGGCGTTTCTGAAGAAATTCAACTTCTACTTTTTGTTTCACCTCGCGTGGAAAATCACATGTTGGTTTCACCATGCATTTTATGCAAGAATTTTTGGCTTCGCGATTAATGCTAGGCTCATGTTTGAGGTTAGTAATCTCGCGTGGAAAATCACATGCGGATTTCTCTTTGCAATTAATGAAATTAAGTTCGCAATTTACGCGATAGTAAGAAGTTTTGCGATTAACACAAGTTTCACTGGTTTCGCATTTTATGCTAAGCTCTGTTTTAGCCTCGCGTCGAAAATCACACGCTGGCTTGTTCATAAGTTCGCATTTAACGCGATCTTAACTAGTCTTGCGATTAACGCAAGCCAGTTCGCGGAGTGCAATAGCCTCGCATTCTGCCACTTCGTTAGCCTCGCATTTAACGCGGGCTTTGAGGGCTCTCTGCCGCCTTGCTCGACGATTTCGATTGCGGAGTTGAGTTTTGGTCAAACCAGTTTTTGGACCTTCTCCGCCAGCAAGGAGACCTCCTCTGTTTTCTACCCAAACAACGGCTCTATAACCGTAGGCTCCATTTGTCACTGTTTAATGGTGGATTCCTGATTTACGGATATTGGAGATCACGCGGTGATAGCGTCGCATTTCAGTTAGGGTACCTGATCCAGAGGAAAGATACTCCTCGTACTTCTACTGGTCGATCTCCACGACAAATATATCAACAAGGATCCGATCTTTCCCATGTCAGATTGTGCCATGATCACTTTTCAGTAAAAGAGATTTCTCCCACTGTGATCGCTAGTTTGTTCGTCGCAAAAATCTTGCTTCCTTCCATTGAATACAACTTGTTTACAATGAAAAAGAACAATAGAAAAATAAATGAGAGGATTTATAATCTATCGCTCTCTTTTACAATGAATTGTGAGCTTTATGTGGCGATGGGTTCTATCAAGTAGTACCTTTTGACGATCTGGCATGGAAATCTTCTACTCGATGAAGACGATGGCCAGCCTAGCTTCTTTCTCTGCTAGTCTTGATAGATTCAAGAATCTCACGCGTAACTTGAATTCTACAAAAGATCCAATAGCTCCCTAAAGGCTACCTCAAGAGGGTATTTATAGACTTCAGTCAATATAAGAGTTTCCAATTAAATAGAATTGGAAGGTAGTTGTATTCATCAAGAATTCTAATCAAATATCTTAGTTTTGATTTAAATATCTTGAATATGAATTCTGTTTGGATTCAATTCAGGTATTGGATAAGCCTAAATCTCAGTCTCAATCTCAATCAAATTAGAATTCTTCTCACGCGGAGCTAAAATACTAGAACGCGGAGCTATGGATTAGCTCTGCGTTTTAATTTGACGCAAGTTAAATCATAGCTAAATGCGAAGCTATGGAGTTAGCTTTGCGTTCTGTGTGGTTATTTCCTTTTTTACTGATTTTTGAATTTTTTTTCCACAACATCTATCACCTTTCCAAAAAATTTCCTTCTGATGCTATCAATCTTTTTCTTCACCCAGACAGACAAGTGATAAAATGACATATAATATAAAAGCATAGCAGATAGAACAAAATTAATAAGAGTCAATCTCCCTCCTCTATATAGACAATCACCTTTCCATCCAGCCAATCTTTTTTTTTTGAACAAAGGTTGCCAATCATCATGTTTAAGTTTAGAAGGTTTAAAAGGAGTTCCTGAGTATAAAAGGAAAATTCCCTTTATGACAATTAAGCGTATTGGAAACTTGATCAATCCTATCAGAATCATCATCTAATTGAACGAAGGTACATTATAAAGGGGCATGGACATAATTAGGCATTAATCAAAAAATATTGGGAGAGATCCAAGCCTCCTGTAGTGGCATTTATGAAAATAATTTCTCTTTTATTTCTAGGGAAGGAAAGTAAGATTAGCTAAACATCTCTAGTCCTTCCGGGAAATTTTATTCACGCACATCAATTTAATATTGACACAAACATTTAAAACTTGCAAATAATTATAAGTTTGCCATCTGTTTTTTTTAGAATAAATTATCATTTTAAATTCCAAATCTCAACTTCTTAAAATTTAAAAATACTGTTATCATCTTCTTTCTCTCCTCTCTCTAAAAAAAACACATTTTTGTGTTTTTTAAATCTTTAAAATAAACATTTTTTCTATAAACTTGTTAATTTTCTGACACTCTAAAATTTTTATATTTACGTTTTTAAATAGTTGGGAAGAATTGTAATTTCTTCGGATTCATTGTGATTAAGTGAAATTAAGATTTAGAATTGGAATTTCTTTTAAGAAAATGTAAAAAATTATAACATGTCACAGGTGTCAAAAGACAAATCTCCTTATAAACAAGAGCGGATTAAAATTATTTTTATTTTTTTATTCGATTTTGATGGAGGTGGGGATCGACAGAGTTAGTGACAGAGGGAAGTGGGTGTAGGGCAAGGGCCGGGCAAGGGAAGCAGGAGTGGGGGCAACCTTGTTGGCGGTTAGCAACGAAGTCGGTGGTAGCAATGGAAGCGAGGGTTGGTGACGGAGTTGAGGGGTGGCAACGGAGGCGGGGCAGCTTGTAAAGTAGGACTCGGAGGAGGCAGGTTTGAGAAATTTGGGGATGAGGTCGAGATAGACAAAAAAATAAGAAAGAAAGAGGGAAGGTTAGATTTGGAAAAAAAAATAAAAAATGGCCATATAGAGTAAATTGGTGTTGATTCAAAATAAGAGATAGATATAGAGAGTGATGTATTTGTCGAGAGTAAATTGGTGTGCGTAAATAGAATTGCCCTAGTCCTTCTTTCTCCCACTTTTGCCTCATATTTTTTTTGGCAATTCATTTTCGTTCTTACCCCCAAAAGGATAGCCCATTCTTTATGATAGGTGCGTACCAATCATGCATTTTTAATAGCCTTAAATGTGTTGAAGATGATGATTGAAGGTTGTGTTTTGTTATAAAAGGAACCAATGTATCTGGTGAGTACTTCTTCATTTTTTTTTTTTTTTTTTTTTGTTGGCTAATCGTATATTGTGATGGCTGTAGGTGAAAATTTGCATCTTTATCCAGTCAATTATAACTCGCTATGTTTGATCTTAGCTCACTGCGTTCTACTACGCATAAAGTCTATATTCTCATCAGATGTATGTACGTAGTAGAGAACTACGTAGACAAAGAAAAGAGGAGGTTACACGGTTGTCAGAGCTTTTAGTTTCTCTTATGCTTTTCAAATTTATGAGTCAAGCAAGCATAACCATTTTAGTAATTTAACCCCGATGTATTCTTTCGGACCATATGCAAGTCTGCTTCTAAGACACCCACAAATTACTAAAGACACCTGCCACAAAACTTTAAGAATATTATAAATTTATCATCCTTTTTATGGATAATTTAATCCTTGTCATTTAATCAGTAAGGAGTAAGGAGAAGGGGAGTTGGGAGTTTGTGATGGGAGAGCATAACGGGGGGAGGGAGCTAAAGGCTGATAGCAAGTGGGAAGGAGTTTTTTGTTTTTTTGGGGTGGGGGTGGTGTGAGTGGGAGGGTCGGGTGGGTTGAGGGGGAGGATGCGGAGGGGCTGCAAGAGTGGGGATGGAGGGGTGGTGATTGGGATGGAAAGAGGTGTCAGGGAAGGGGACTGGCGGGTGTGCAAGGGGAGAAGGAAGGGGAGAAGGATGCTTGGAGAGGCGTCAGGGAAGGGGGCTGGCGGGTGTGCAAGGAGAGGAAGGATGCTTGGAGAGGCGTCAGGGAAGGGGATGGAAGGAGGTGTCAGGGGGTGGCGTGGGGGGGGGGGGGGGGGGGGGGGGGGGGGGGTGTCTGGATGCTTAGAAAGGGGGAGGTCAAGGGGACGCGACGGTCGAGGGCAAGCCCGGTCCTAACGTTTTAGAGGTCCGGGGCGAAATGAGAAAGGGGCCCTACCAAGTCTTATTAAAATTTTAAATAAATATTTTCATTACCAAAATTAAAATTTAGTACATAGTTTTGCCATTACAAAAACTAATCATAATTCATAAAAAGCAATTCCTTCGGGCATTCCTACATGCAAAATCCTCAATAATAGTATCAAGATCAATATTTTCCAACATTTCCTTCCAATACATAAAATCGCCAAACCATTCAACTTTTCTTGTGACATTGATGACCTCAAATAGGTTTTCAGCAATTTTAACTTTGAAAAACTTCTCTCTGCTGATGCAACAGTCACAGGTACTGTCAATAAGATTCGATAAGTAATGGAAACATTAGGATAACAATATGCAATTTTGACATACTCAAGAATTTCAACTAATGACATTGACATATTTGGCAGAGTCATCTTCAACATTTTTAGTTCAGAAAAAAAATCATCTAAATCCACATCCGACACATTGTTATGAGAAAAAATATTGGCAAAATTAATACAACACTCTCTTAATTCATTATCATCAAATGACTTCAACTTTTTTGAATCCAATAAGAATCCAAAAATATTTTCAAATATCTTTAATTACTCAAATCTATTATTCAATAAAGAAATCGTCATATCAACAATGACCAAAAAATAATTGACTCTAAATAACTCCTCTTCTGATTGCATTTCCACTTCATTATCATTTTTATCAAATTGTCTTTTCCTAATAATGCGACGTCTTATTGGAAATATAGGCTCTACATTCATCTCACATGCAATGTTTTTGGCAGTATTTATACTAGATACAAACCCTTTATTTCTATATTATTCAAAAAATTCCATTACACCTTCTAATTATTCATGGTAGCATTAATGCACATAGATTTAGATTGCAGTTTTTTACTCACCATGTTAATTGCAAATAGAATATCATACCAAGTAACCATACCAAGTAAGAACTCAAAACACTCAAGTGCACTAACCAAACTTTCCAGTTCACTCTTTGATTTTGCATCATCACAAGATTTTGATAACTCTAACTAAGCCAACCTTATTTGAGGAGCTTGAAATCTAAATGCCTAGATGTGTTATTTAAACGAAACACAAGATTCAATTCTCTAATAGGCCCTTTTTTAACCAAAATGTCTCTTGATTTATTATCAAGGTTATCCCAATTTCTAGGATCATAAATATCAAAAGAATGGGTTGGTTGTTCATCAACTATTACATTTTCAATAATAGATTCATTTGGTACATCATTATGCTCACTCAAATTATCAATATCCTCATTATTTTGATTTTATTCATTTACATTTTTATTTGAATTTTCAACATTATCATCACTTAATCCATCTAAATTTTCATTAGAGAAACTTCCTATTTTAACAAATTTATCCATAACTCCCCTTTGTGATTGTATTAACTACTCTATTTGTTTCTTTTTTTTTTTCTTTTTTCACTCCCAAACAAATGTTTTTGAGAAAATATTTTTTTGAGAAAAAATATAACAAAATTATATAAGAAAAAAGAACAAAAGCATCTTGAAAAGAACTAAGTAGCAGAATGCCAGAATAGCTGGGAACCAACACATTCGACAACCTAATAACAAAAAATATTTATAAAGATAAAGAGAGAGAGAGAGAGAGGATGAGATATTGGTTTAGTGTGGATTTTGTTTTGGAATGGAGTGTTAAAAACAAGCCATTTGAAATAAATTAAAAAAAAAAAAAAAACTAGCCGTTGCACCTTGGGCGGTTGGGCCCCCTTAGATTAGGGGCCCTGGGCAGGTGCACAGCTCGCACCTGCCCAGGGCCGGCACTGGACTCGTGGGAAGGTGGGTGTGGAGGTGATGCAGGGGGCGAGCCGCAGGGATGTGGGGATCGCGATGCAGGCGAGAGGAGAAGAGAAAGGAGTAAGAAAATACGGCTAAGGGTATTTTTGGTACAAAATGGATGACTTTAGAGATAATCACATTTTTTAAACATTTAAAGAGGTACCGTAAGGAGGTGAGTATACTTAGAAATTTGGTGGGTGCTCTAATGTGCAGTTTCGGACATGTACTTGAAGCCTGGAGGGAAAACCCAACACACACGTGTGTGTGTGTGTATATATATGGGATTACTATAAGTGAGCCACTAGCTCAGGAAAAGTTACGTGGCTAGAAGCAAAACTATAATCATCCAATGATTTTTCTTCAATTTGTTTTAACAATTACTATCTCTATCTTCTTAACTTTTTTAGAATTAAATTTCATAAATTTTGGAATTCTTTTACCCTTTCATCAAGTGCATACAAAATGTTTTATTCATTGAAAACCGTTAATTTTATATTAACTTGATGGAGGACCAAATCAAAAATAAAACCCAAAAAATTGGATATGAGTGAACCTTAAGGGGTCGAGATCATAATCCAATTTTTGTTTTAAAAAAAAAAGATTATTGGAGATATTGGAAATGAACTGCAGCTCAGGTAACTTGCGTGAGCTGTCAGCTCATTTTCATTTTTCTAATATATATATATATATATATATATATATATATATATATATATATATATATATATATATATATATATATATATATATATATAGAAAAATAGAAATGAGATGACAGCTCACGCAAGTTACCTGAGGTGTAGTTCATTTCCACTATCTCTAATAATATTTTTTAAAAAAATTCTTTTGTATTATGATCTCGATCCCCTAGAGTTCACTCTTACCCAATTTCTTGGATTTTAGTTTTGATTTGGTCCTCCATCAAGTGAATACAAAATTAATGGTTTTTAAGTAATACAACATTTTATATGCAGTTGATGAAAGGGTAAATGAACTCCAAAATTTATGAAATTTAATCCGAACGAAGTTATCGAGGTAGAGATAACAATTGCAAAAAAATATTGAAAAAAGATCATAGGATCGTTATAGTTTATCTGCTAGCTCACGTAATTTTTCCTGAGCTGGCGGCTCACCTACAGTAATCCCATATATATATATATGTTTATATATATATATATATATATATATATATATATATATATATATATGTGTATATATATATATATATATATATATATATATGTATATATATATATATATATATGTATGTATATATATATATGTATATATATATATATATATATATATATATATATATATATATATATATATATATATATGTGTATATATATATATGTGTGTATATGTGTATATATGTGTGTATATGTGTATATATATATGTATATGTGTATATATATATATATATGTATATGTGTATATATATATATATATGTATATGTGTGTGTGTATATATATATATATATATATATATATATATATATATATATATATATATATATATATATATATATATATATATATGTATGTATGTATGTATGTATGTATGTATTTATGTATGTATGTATGTATATATGTATGTATGTATGTATGTATGTATGTATGTATATATATATATATATATATATATATATATATATATATATATATATATATATATATATATATATATTAAATTTTCTCTTGAGCCAAATAATAGAAAATATTTTATTTCTTATTTTCTTTTCTTTTCCTTCATTTTCCCTCAAATCTGAAATTATTTGAGCCATTCTCAAAGAAAACTGGGCTGAGACATTAGCCCAAAGTTCAAATTCTAAGCCCTGCATTCATGCGCAGTTCAATCTCCACCCCTCGTCCCTTCCTCCACTCTGATCCCCTTATACTCTCTCTCCCACAACGACGTGCTTCTCCTTGCCATGGCAGTCTCCTAACATGAAGACAAGGTGCCTACCTTGTCATCTCAATAATTTTAGCTACATTTGCCGTAGGAATTGTGACACTTAGTTGCTTTAACCTTTCCTTATGTCCTCATAATCATATTAAAATTATTAATATTTAAAAATTTGTGTTTACTTTATATATCTCTTTACAATTTTCTTTTATTGTTTTCTTTTAACGTGCAATGCAATATTTTTCCAAACATTAGTAACTGGAAACTGGTGGATGTATAGTATAGGAAACCTATTACACATGATATCTATAAGTTGACAAGAGGGCACAACATTAGAAAAGCTTTAAGCTGTGCTTGATGTCGAAGTTATAGTGTTTTGAGAGTGTTATTAGAGTGTGGGTTTTGGAATATTTTGGTAGTATGTGTTTTGAAGTGTTCTTACTATAGGTTTTATATGTTTAAGTTTGTACTTGAGAGTTTAGTTTTTTCATGGATTTTCGTGGCTTTTATAAATATATAAAAGACAAATATACTCAACTAGGAAAAAAGAAAGTAAAAAAGTACGTGTGAGAGATAGAAAGTAAGAAAGTACGTGTGAGAGGGTTAGAACAAAGAAAAGAGTTTTTAGATAAATAATTCATAACACTCCAAAACACTCCTATTTGGAGAGTTCTAGAAAACACTGCACTCAGGCGTTTTCAGATTCTAATAACACTTCAAAACACTTGTCCAAACATTTACAATCATTCTTATGAATACTTCATAACACATCTCTCCATAACACTCCAAAATATTTCAAAACTAATCTCTCAAGTATAGCCCAAGTGTTGATTGTCTCATTGGTAAATGCAAATGCAGGCTTTGATCTTATTTCGCATAGTAGATATTACTTATTTGCAATCTCAGGTACGGAATTGTTCTTGTTCTTGCTTACGTATACTTAAACTAATCTTACATGTTGTATTTGATGATTCATGAGTTCTATCTTCTATCCTTCTGGGACATGTTTGTGTCGGACTTAATCTTCTACCATCCTAGAACTAGACCTGTTACAGTGAATTGACGACCTTAGTTAAAATAGAGGTTGAATATATGAATTTGGTTGAAAAGAAAACAAGGTGTGAGACTAAGCTGATTACCGCCCTCCAACAAGCGAGGGTGGTCGATCACATGGTTAAATATGTTTAGATCCAAGACTCCATTAAGGGGTATACCATTCCGAGTCAAATTGGATTCAATCTGTTGAGTTTTGTGGAGCCTAAAATACTGTCTACAAATCCAACCCCATGGATCCAACTACACACACATATATGAGAAAATGGAAAATTCACCGGCGGTGAAGGGACTTTCTTCACCATCGGTTAGGTGGACCAATGAAACAGGAACACGTGGTAGAGCTAAACATAACAAATAAAGCATAATTTTTATTTATAACCCTATTCTCAAATATAGAAGAAAACCTCTGACGGCTGTGAACATCTGGTGGCTGTGGATGTAATCCAATTTTGGATAAACCACGTAAATCTTTGTGTTCATTTTTTGTTCTTTATTCTTCTGCAACTGCTATCCAAATCTATGATATTCTCAACAATTGGTATCAAAGCATCAGGTTTGAGTAGAAGCAATAGTTACAGAAGATGGAAAGATTAAGATCGAGAAGTTTGTTAGGTCAGATTTTAGATTTTGGAAGATGCAGATTGAATATTATCTATATGGTAATTATCTGTATCAATCCCCGACAGAAATGAAACCAAAGGACATGTATGAGGTAGATTGAAAGGTGTTGGACATAAAAGTATTAGACATGGTATGTCTATTATTGTCATGCAATGTTGCGTTCAACATTGCGAAGGAGACGATTACAGCCTCCTTGATGGAGGCATTGGCCAACATGTATGAAAAATCATCTTCGATGAATAAGATACATCTTATGAGCTATTTATTTAATTTGAGAATGGTAGAATATGCTTCTACAGCAGAGCGCCATAATTATGTCAAGAGGTATGACAATGCCTTTATTATTCTACTGCTTTACGTTGATGATATGTTGATAGCAAGTTCTTGGCATGCAGATTATCTAGAATAGATTGGCTGGTATGTTAACTCGGTCATAAGCTGAACATATCCAAAAGATTCTGGAATGGTTCTATATGCAGAATGCTAAGTTAGTTAGCATCCTTTAACTAGTCACTTCCAGCTATCTAAAGAACAATCATCAACTATTAAGCCAGAGCATGCTCACATGGATAAGACCCATATGCTTATGTTGTTGGTAGTCTTATCGATGTTATGGTGTGCAATAGACTAGATATTACATGTACATAATGATTTCAGACCTGCTATAACTCATGTCTAGGCATATATACCATGTTCGTACATATACTACTTGATTCAAAACACGATATACATGCATACACGTTTATTTATGTATGCTATTACTTGCACATGTTATTCTTTCTTGAAAATGATATCTTATGTATGTGAACATATCCTGTAACTCTTGTACTTGTCAGTATTGCTCTTATATTTGCTAGTATTAACATACATATCGTTCCATCTTCACCTAGTTTACATGCATCATGTTTAATTATGCATGTTATTACTCATACATGTTATTCTCATTTGGAAATGATACCTCATGCATGTGAACATGTCATGTATTCTTGCACTTGGCAGTATTACTCTTGTCCTATAACTCTTATACCTGTTGTTCGCCATAAAATTTGATTTTATTGAACTTTGAGAAAAAGTTGCAATAATAAAGGTTGCCCATTTATAGAAGATGAGGAATTAATCTAATTTTATCTTTGTTTAATATCGGGTTCTATTGTAGTTGTGGGGGACGATCCTGCTCTCCGTTGATGCTCCGAGCGCAAGTTTTTCAGTTTGCAGATTTTGCAAAACTCTTGGACGGAAAGAACTCTGGTTATTTAGCACAAGTGCTCAAGTGAAGATAATCCAACCTCTTTTTTAGCCTTGCCTTTGGCTATTTATATGAGTCTGGAGACTCTTGAATTGGTATAACTGTCCAATTAAAATCCTCATTGATTTGAGAATTTATTTTCTGTCTTTAATCCATTATATTGTATTAAATCTCCATGATTCGTAACTGAAATCTTAAATTCTCGGGATTTGTAACTGAAATCCAGACCTCAGCCTTTAGATCTGTGTTTTAACTCCTTGCAGCTTGCATGGTATGCTCAGACTCGCATTTGAGTGTCAATGAAGATAATTTTTGCCTCTTTAGGCTTTGGAATGAAAATGCGGCTTTCTGTGATTCGCGTTTTGGTATACTTAGTTCCAAATATGGGCCTAGAAGAAGGGTCAAACATGGATCTTGTTATGATTGACGATCCGCATTTTAAGTCCTAGCAACATATCTTTCTTGATTAGACCCTCATTTGGGTAAAAATGAGGATAATTTTTATCTTTTGAGACTTTGGAGTGAAAACGTGTTCCTCTGGGGTTCACATTTTAATTATATTTAGCTCTAATCATGAGCTTAGATAGTTCAGAATGTGAATTTCTCTTTAATTGATGATCCATGTGTTAGCTTCTCAGCTAGACTACTTTTGTATTGAAACGGGTTATTTTTAACTTTATAAGGTTCTGCGTTTGAAACACGAGTCTAACTTTACGTTTTAAGGTCAAATAAGAATATCCTTAATTTTCTAAGGTTTTTGAAATTAAGACATGACTATGTGGGGTCCACACTCAGCCTCAACCTTTTGCAAAAACGCGGGTCTTTCTAATAATGATCCTTGTTTTTTTATCTCAGCACTATTTTCAATGTTCCTAAGAGTCGCGTTTTTCTATATTTGGAGAGGTCTCTTATCTCTTGACATCATGAAATCAAAACATGACCTTCATAGGTCTACATTTTTTTATATTTTGAGAGAGATTTTATTTGTTGATAAAGTCTTAACATGACCCTTAGAGGTTCGCATTTTGCATTTCCCAAAAATTTCGCCTACACCTGCTAGTATTACTTTTGTATTTGCTAGTGTTGCCATTCGTGTTATGTCATATTCACCTAACTATTGATACATGTAACCTTAAAGCATATGTTACCTTGATACTTAGCATATACTATATTGTGGGAATGAAAGAAATGAATGGTGGAACAAACCACGTATTGTGAAAGTTCTTGTCATATTTGGATGCATCTGCCAATCTTTGTATTAACATTATCGGTTTCTTTCTTGTCTTGTTTCTTTCTTGCATCCTTAGCGGTATGTCATCCAGTTCGAATGAGGACCGGTACTTAAGGCTGTGATCGTTTGCCATAAAGATTGTAAATTTCTTGATTGGAAACATATCAACAAAAGGATTACAATTAGAACGGTTTTCCATTTACAAAACATGAGGAAAGTCTAATTTCCTTTTTGTTTAAATTGTATTCTATGGTAGCCATGAAGAACGATCTTTCTCTCTGTGGACACTCCAAACAAATTTCTTTCTTTGGCAGAATTTTCTAAGGCTCTTGATAACACTAGCATGCAAGTAAAAATGACTTTTTTTTTAATAGTGATCTCCAGTTAGCATTTTCAGCCTAAACTCCTACTATTTATAGAGATTTGGAGATTTTTGAGTTGATGTAACTGTCCAACTGATGGCCTTCACGATTTGAGAATTAATTTTCCATCTTTTAATCTGAAGGATTTGTATTAAATCTCCAGAATTTATAACCGACATTTTTAATTCTCTGAATTATAACCGGAATACGGATCTCAACATTTAGATTTGCATTTTCGTGTTTAGTGGCTTGCATGATATGTTGGTGATTTGCTCGTGGCTTGCATGATATGCTTAGACTCGTAGTTGAGTACTGAAGGAGATAATTTTCGCTCCTTAAAATTTTGAAGCAAAAATGCAACCCTTTGGAGTTCGCATATTGATTGTGCTTTAAAAAGAACAAGTCAGACGCGAATCTCTCTACGATAGATGATCTGTATCTTCATCTCTTAACTGTACCCCTGAATTTTATGGAGTTTTTATAGGCCCTGATTCGGTCTTGTGCTCGAGTTTATAACGTGATCCTGTGGGACCCGTTTCTGTTAATTCAGTCCATGAATCTCTATAGACAGAGATCCGCATTTTAGCCTCATTCGCGAATCTATAGGGATAGAGATTCGCGCCATAGCCTGATTCGTGGATCTATATGAATGTGTTGGTAGTGAAAATTTCTAAGACAGAATGCGGAGCTAACTCTGTAGCTCCGCGTGTGGCTATTTTAGCCCCGCGTTTGAGCAAAACGCGGAGCTAATCGATAGCTCCGCGTTCTAACGCAACTAGCTCTGCGTGAGCAGATTTCATCAAAATCATAAATTGATTATGATTGAGATTTGGACCTACCCAATACCCAAATTGAGTCCAATCAAAATTTCAAATCAAGAGATTTAAATCAAAACTAAGATATTTGATTGGAATCCTTGATGAATACAAATTCTATTTAAATAGAAACTCTCATATTGACTCACGGCTATAAATACCCACTTAAGGAAGCGTTGAAGGATCTTTTTGGAGTTCTGAAGAAGTTCAAGTTATGCATGAGATCCTTGAACGAATCAAGATCAGTAGAGAAAGATCAAGTTGGCTGTTATTTTCATCAAGCAAGAAGATCATCGATGTCAAATTGTCCAAAGGAGCTACTTGATAGATCCCATCGCTGCGAGAACCCACTATATTTTGTAAAAGAGAGCGATAATTATAAATCCTCTCGTTTGTTCTTTTCTTATTCACTTTTGTTGTAATGTAAGTTGTATTCAATGGAAGGAGGCAAAAAGTTTGCTAGGAACAAACTGGCGACCACAGTGGGAGAAGTCTCTTTTACCGAGAAAGAGATCGTGGCGCAATCTGATGTCGAGAGGATTGGATCCGACGTTAACATGCTAGTCATGGAGATCGACCAACATAAGTACGAGGAGTATCTCTTCTCTGAGTCAGGTAACATGACCGAGACGCGGCGCTATCGTCACGTGCGCTCCAATACCCATAAATTGGATAATCAGAATCCACCGTTAATCGGGGACCCTTGGAGACCGCGGCCATAGAACTGTCATTTGGGCAGGAAACCCTAGCAGAAGATGACCTCTCTATTGCTGAAGAAAGCCTGGGAACTGGATTGACCAGAACCCAACTCTACAACCGAAATTGGAGAGCTACGCGAAAGGCCCTCAAAACCTGCATTAAACACGAGACTAATCAGGCAGCAGAACGCGAGGCTACAGTACCTCGCGAATTGGCTTGCGTTAATCGCAAGACTAGTCAATATCGCGTTAAACGCGAAGCTGCAACTTGTGTTAATTGCAAGGACAAGGCAGCGTGTGATTCTCCATGTGAGGCTATTTTATTCTGGACTAAAAGCCTGAGAAGCTCGCATTAATCGCGAAGATAAAATGCTGACAAAGCCAGCGTGCGATGATGATTCTACAAGCGAAATTAACATTGAGCTTAGCAGAAAACGTGAAGCCAGTGAGACTTGCGTCAATCGCAAGATACTTGACACTCGCGTAAATCGCGAGAATAAACTTCCTTTGAAGTTAGCGTGTGATGGTGATTCTCCACGCGAGGCTAACACTGAGTTCAGAGCTAAATGCGAAGCTAGTGAGACTTGCGTTAATCGCTAAACAACTTACCTTTGCGAAAATCGCGAAGATAATTTTCAGACTTGCGTTAATTGCAAGAATGGCATTAAATGCAAAGATATCACTTGCATAAGTTGCAAGAATAAGCCAGCGTGCAAGAATTTTCTTCCACGCAAGGCTAATATTTTAGAAATAAAACTTCTGCAGAAATGCCAAGCCAGCGTAAAAAACGAGGCTAGCGTATCAAAACGCGAGGCTAATTCTCAGTCGTGCATATCAAAATGCTAGGCTAATTCTCAGTCTGGCGTATCAAAATGCGAAGCTGCTTATCAGCCCGCGTAAATCAACCTGAATACGAAATCAGAGTTGATAATTGTACCGCTAGACCAAAACTTGACACTAATGATTTCAAGAGGTTCCAGTGGGCCCCTAGACCCTCTCAACAAATGAGTGGGCCCCACAACTTCGTGTCCAACGCCACTGACCTCAGAGAATACCTAACCAAGAAAAGGACATAAATCAAGTTCAGTCGGATCCTATTTATCACTGCGAGAAACTTATGACAGCAGTATCTACTATAATGAGTAATTATTGCTGTAGCAAGAACAGGGTATCGGTGTTCGACCGATTAACTATGCCGGACAAAAACCCTGCTAAAAAGACAAAAACTACTATCCGAGAAAAAGAATGGAGAGTTCTAACCTCTAACATGGTCGGAAAGGGGAAGAAAATCATAGAAGGGAATGGTGATTCGGAATCAAGTGATGAAGATCTCATCATTTTACCCAACTTAAATCAGGCGCTGTCCCGACTCGAAATTATAAGAAACTTGTAAAAGGATCTTATGATGACGACAGCGACAACTCGGCCATAGCTTCTCCTCGTTCTTCAGTGTTATCTAAATTACAGAAATCAACATCACATATGACGGACAAATCTGACGATAATGATCAAAGATTTGAGGCCCAAGAACAGATGATCCGAGATCAACAAAAAACGATCGAGGATCTCAAAGCAATGCTTTTAAAAGTGGTCGAAAATACTCAAAAAATAGTCGAAGATAAGGCCAAAAGTTCTTCAGAATCATCATCAAAGAAAGAAAAGGAAAAGATAAATGAAGAAAATAAAGAAGAAAATGCTTACTCGGCACATGAGGATGAAGATAAATATTCTTTCCATGATCCTCATGAAGAGAAAATTGAGAAGCTACAAAGCCAGCATGATGCCTTGATGCACAAGAAGGAATTGAAGGAATCGGGGGTCTCAAGACCATACCTGCCTAAATGGGATCTGGCACCGTACCCTAAAAAGTATAAACCGCTCAAGTTGGTGCCATACGATGAGAAAGGATCTCCCAGTCAGCATATCTACTGTTTCTTGTCCCAAGCAGGGCATTTGATGGGCAATGACCTAGTAATGACTATGGTATTTGCAAGCATCTTGCGAGAGCCTGCCTTCACATGCTTTATGCAGTTGACCCCAGCTACTATTAATACCTGGTACCGAAATGAGAGACACTTCCTCGCATGTTTCTTTGAGGATGATACCGAAATATCGGTTCATTCCCTCCTTGCAACAAAGCAAGGGGAGCAGGAAACGGTGAAGGACTTTATAGAAGGTTTCGGGAGAGGTTCGTGCACTGCAAACACGAAATGATCTAGGAAACTCTAGTGGAAACGTGCTGGCATAATCTCAAGACCAACGTGTTCTTAAAAATGGGAGCCGTAGAGTCCAAGACTTGGAAGGATTTACTTAAACAGGGAGAGCAAGCCGAAGACTTGATCCGCCGAGTTGAAAAATCCCGTGGAGCCAGGAATCTTCGAAATAATGGGCCGCATGTGCAAAATAACAATAAGAACAAGGAAAAAGCGACAAGGGCGTCTGATGTCGCTCCAAAAAAAACAAATCTTCCAAACCCGAAACCCCATAATCAAAAGGCACGAGATAGAATAGGCCCCAACAAAAGAGGACCTATACCTTTAAGGCGGAACATACGCCTACACTCTTCCATCTGCTCCTTAGGAAGGAAATACTGAAACTTCCAGAAACTAGAAAACCGAAGGACGCTGGTAAAACCGACGACTCCAACTATTGTCTCCACCACAGGAATGTTGGACACCCTACCAAGGACAGTTATCCTCTAAAGAACAGGATCCAAGCATTGATAGAAGCTGGAGTCCTAACACTGAAAGAGGAACAGAAGAAAGTGACTACTAATATGGCAACCCTGGTGATAGGGACCCATGAATTCCCCACAGGAGTAACCCCGATACCAGAAGGGAAATTGGTCATAAAAAATCATGATCCACATGAAAGAGCACAGAAAGGACTTGTCCCCATAACCACACAAAGAGGGAAAGTCATGTGGATCCACCCTGATCTATTACAGGATAAACAATGGGTCACCTCAGGTAGCCAAAGGAGAAAGCGAACTAGTAATACTATTTCCTCGAAAATAAACGAAGAATACATAGTTATAGGAGCATTCACTGACTCTGAAGAAGAGAACAAAACTATGGCCACTCATCAAGATAAGGCAGATCCTTCCGGTACTCGATTTGGTAAAGCCTACCTCAAAGACTATACCAAGGTAGACCCGAAAAATATATACGGGGAACTCGCAAAGCCTGCGAAACAAAAGAGGCTTCGTTTTCAGAAAAATCTTGTAAAAAACGAAGAGGTCAAGGATGCTCTGTTTAAATTTGATATAAAATATCCCAGCTCGAGTTACGCTTTACAAGTTGCTGTGATTGTTAAAATCAACTCGCGAAGCATTAAGAGAGGCTTTGGCAGACTCTGAGTCATTCCTAGCACAGATTGTCGAGCCAACGATGAAGAACAGGATTCCTGCCCCCGCTGTCATCAAACGAGGAGGAAGGTCCCACATATTACCTTTTCCCCAGAAGACATGCAGGTGAGAAATATCAAACATAATAGGCCTTTATATTTCACCGGATATGTCGGATCCACAAAAGTGGACCGCATTCAAATTGATCTGGGGTCTGAATTAAGCATCATTCCTAGAAGGTTGATGCATCTATTGGGAATTTTGCCCCATCGCCTGACACCAACAAATACTATGATATACAGGTTCAACGCCAATGATAGCTCCCCCCTCGGGAAGATCCGACTTCGATGTCAAATCGGATATTTGAGAATAGAAGTCACGTGCTACGTTATAGACGCAGACACATCTTATAACATCTTATTGGGGCAACCATAGATCCATACCTATATGGTAGTCCTATCGACTCTCCATCAATGTATGAAGTACTGTGATGGATAAGGAGAAGTCTGGACGCTAGTTAGGCAACCATTCAAAGGGCTAGAAAACTACTTCACTGATACTATGCTCTACAAGCCAGCCTATGAAGTCTCCAATAACAACCACAAAGAACCTCAAGAACCTGATGACAGCGGAAATGAGGCGGACACTGAATACGAATCTCCAGTAAAGGATGATAAGGGTGACTATGAGATAAACCCTCACATAAATTTTAAGGTAAATTTTGATAATAATGTAACTGATGTAGCAGAGGGTGAATGGATAATTAATGAAAATATAAAATTAGTCATGAGCCTGCTGTTACTATAGAATCTGAGCCTTCTTACACTTCCACCGAGGCGGATGGCCTGTCTGAACTCGAGGTTCTGGCAGCATATCATTTGCCAGTCAGGTCATCCCTACTCTCTCGGTCTAAAATAACGAGGTGACGAGATCACTTCTTTGATGTACTTCCACGGCGGGTATCTCAAAAGCCAATTATCTTCGGCAAAGTGATCGTGTCGTCCAACCAAAGACAAAGTAGTGAAAGTGATGAACAAACATCACCACAATTTCACTTATACGAGAATAAATCCTGGTGAATAATGGAAAAGATAGGTTATAATTTCATCCAAAGACCGGGATTAAACTTCAAGAAAGGGGGACGAAACCTCATACCCTCGTTTAGACCAAGAGGGAAGAGCCTAGATTTTTATCAGAAAACTCGAAGGGGGTTGGATTATGTATCTACTCCTTCACCGCCATACAAATATGAAGAGGGTTCTTCTGTCGATGAAGATTTATATCTGCTTGACCATGATTCGGATCTAAGTACTGACACCTGATTTCAATCTTTAACAGCAAACATGGTTTCAGCCGCACCAAAAAGCGACGAGGAACCAATTGATATTCAAAATGATTCCTGGGCTAAACACATGGATACTCTCTAGGATGTCCATTTCGAACAGCGTGACCCGTCTACAGAAGATAAGCTAGTACAAGTTAATATGGGGACGGAAGAGAATCCGAAACCCATTTTCATAAGGACACGCTAACTCCTTTAGAGAAGGAGAGACTTATATCCCTAATTAGGGAATATATAGATGTGTTCGCATGGAGCTATGAAGATATGCCCAGGCTCGATCCTCAGATTGCCATGCACCAGTTGAATATTAGAGAAGACACCAAGCCAGTTAAACAACAGCAAAGGCGTTTCCGACAAGAATTAATGGAGGTGATAGTTGCTGAGGTTAACAAACTCATAAAATCAGGATTTATTCGTGAAGAACAACATCCTGATTGGGTGGCAAATATAGTGCCGGTTTGTAAGAAGAACGGTAAGATCCACATATGCATCGATTTTTAGGACCTAAACGCGGCATGCCCTAAGGATAAGTTCCCACTCCCAATTACCGACATAATGATTGATAACACCTGCGATTACGAGAGGATGTCCTTTATGGATGGCTTCTCAGGCTACAATTAGATCAAAATGCACCCAGATGATGAAGAGCACACGGCTTTTAGAACGCCGCTGGGGTGTACTGTTATACAGTAATGCCCTTTTGGTTAAAGAACGCCGGTGCCACCTATCAACGTGCAATGAGCATAATATTCAAAGAATATTTGCTCAAAACGGTGGAATGTTACGTCCATGATTTGGCAGTTAAGAGCAAAAACAAAAAAGACCACTTTCAGGATCTGAGAATAGTCTTCGATCTTATGCGAAGATATCACTTGAAGATGAATCCCGCTAAATCCTTCATGGGAGTGTCCAGTGGGAAATTCCTTGGGTTTATAGTTACTTCATAAGGAATTTTCCCTGATCCCGAGAAGGTAAAAGCAATCAAAGAGATGCCACCTCCCCGCATCCTTAAAGAATTGAGGGGGTTATAAGGAAAATTAGCTTATATCCGGTACTTTATCTCCAATCTATCGGGATGATACTAGCCGTTCTCCAGACTTATGAAAAAGGGAGTTTCTTTCATATGGGACGAGGCATGTCAACAGGCGTTTGATGACCTTAAAGAATACCTTACGAAACCTCCCGTCCTCATGGCACCTGTCCCTGGAAGACCTTTCCTTATATATGTCAGGGCCATGGATAATGCATTAGGAGCATTGCTCGCTCAATATAATGAACACGGTCATGAACATGCCCTTTATTACTTAAGTCGGACAATGATCGGAGCCGAGTATCGGTATACCCCCGTTGAAAAAGAATGTTTAGCCCTAGTGTTTACCGTCCAGAAAATGCGACACTATCTTTCAGGGCAAACAATTCATGTCATATCACGGGTCAATCTCTTGAAAATCCTGATGACAAAATCAGGATCTTTAAATGGCCGATTAGCAAAATGGGCATTACTGCTATCGCCATACGACATCCACTTCGTTCCTCAAAAAGCTATGAAGGGGCAAGCGATTGCCGATTTCCTGACAGACCATTTGATACGGTCCAACTCTAAATCATCAGCAGATATCTTTAAACAGACATCAGAAGTCAACGCAATTAGCAAAGAGCAATCATGGCAGATGTTCTTTGATGGTACTGTCAGACGATCTGCTGCTGGAGTGGGGGTTGTACTGATCTTCCCACATAAACACGTACTGCCTAACGATTACTCATTAATGGAACCATGCACAAATAATGTTGCAGAATATAATGCACTTATTATTGGTTTAAAAATGGCTCTGCAACTGGGGGTGAACTATGTAGAGGCATATGGAGACTCTAAGCTTATCGTCAACTAGATGACAGGCGAATATGAAATCAGACATTAAGCCCTCATCCCCTACCATCAACTAGCCATTGAGTTAGCAGGATATTTTAAATAATTTTATATTTATCATATATCTCGGAACGAGAATGTATATGGAGACGCTCTTGCCGCATTAGCTGCAACATTGGCGATCCCGCCAGGAGCAGCTAAAAGTATAACCTTTGGAAGTAGAGAACTCTTTTATCTGGATACGGTTTTTAAAACTAGGCAAGTGTGCCAAGTAGGTTTAACTATGGAACCCCGTGATTGGCGATTTCCATTCATCGATTATGCCTTATATGGGATGCTGCCAGAGAATCCAAAAGAAGCTGCCTCAATAGAAAGGAAGGCCTAAAAATTTTATTATGATCCTCCACTTCAGACTTTATACAGAAAATCAATTGATGGTCTCCTAATGCATTGCATTTCAAGAGCAGAAGCCAACGAAGTGCTGAAAGAAACACATGATGGAGTATGTAGAGCTCATCAACCCTGTCCAAAGCTCAGGAACTGCATAAGAAGGTTGGATACTACTGGCCAAAGATAATTACCGATGCAATGGCATACGCTAAACGGTGCCATGCATGTCAGGTACAGGCCAATTTTTTTCATCAACCCCCAGAATACTTGCACGGTACTGTAGCTAGTTGGTCGTTTGAGACATGGAGAATGGATATCGTGGGGCCAATAACTCCCCCATCATCCAGGGGACATCGGTTTATACTCGCAATAACCGATTATTTTTCAAAATGGGCTGAAGCCGTGCCCATGAGAGAGGGATTCTCACGATTCTATGATAGGTTTAGAATCAAGGATATTTCTTCAACGCCATATAATCTCGCGGCAAATAGATTAGCCAAAGTCTTTAATAAGACTATTATTAAACTTCTTCAGAAGTTTGTCTCCTCCAACAAACGAGACTGGAATGAAAAATTTGGAGAGTTTTTGTGGGCTTATCGCACTACCGTTCACACTCCACAAAGGCTACCCCTTTCTCCTTGGTCTATGGAAGTGAGGCCATCTTACCTCTCGAGGTCCAAATACTATCATTAAGAGTGGCATTAGCCACAAAGATGACAACAGAAGAACGCCATCAACAAAGGTTACGAGAACTAGAAGCACTCGATGAAAAGCATCTCTAGGCTCAGCAACAGATTGAGTTGTATCAAGCTCGAGCCTCGCAAGCGTTCAATAAAAATGTTAAGCAAAAAACCTTTAAATAAGGAGACTTGGTTTTGGCTATTAAAAGGCCAATGATCCTGACCCACAAGACTAAGGGTAAATTTGAATCCAAATGGGAAGGACCATTCATCGTGGAGATGGTATACTCTAGTGGAGCTTATCGCTTAATGAATCAGGATGGTGACAGGATGATGATGCCAATTAACGACAAATTTTTAAAAGAGTATTATGCATAAAAAAATTGACTGAAGTTATTATTTACTGTCACATCTGGTTCACATCCCTAGAAGTATAACCATCCACTTATTCGAGTTACGCATATGAGCACTTGAACTTCTTTATTAAATTAAGGCATGTGCAATTAGGCGCCTCTATCTAAGTCAATGATCTTGATTCGATCATTCTGGTGTAGGCAATTAAACTCTCTCACCAAACTATCAATTTGCTCTATATTAAAGAGCTTTTACCGTGGTTAATAATTAAAACCCAGTTGGTATCAGCAATCTAAGTTACATCGATGAGCCTTGGATCGTTTTATCGAAACTATGAATTATTTTCATAACAAATATTTGTTGAGCAAGAAAAATTTGTAGCCAACAGATAATAGAATAAAAATAAATTATCTTTATTCATGAATCAAAAGAATAAAGTTACAAAAGAATAAAAGAATTTAAATAATGATTGAGTTCTTTATTACAAGGAATAAATAAATATAAAACAGGGGAGTTAAGGCTCTCCCAAAAGCTTCAACTTATTAGTCGTCTCATCAATAACTCGACGACGAGTTTCCTCTACAAAGTGTTGAGCCTGTCGACGTAGATCATCATCGTTTATTGCAAGTTGCTGGGTCAATTATTGACGGGATTCTTCAATGGAACGGCTTCTCATCATACCTTCCTGTTCAAGCTATCCTTGTTGAAGGATCAGCTCTTCTCGTTTCTTGACGGGCTACTCTAGCCAAGACTCGTTAGCTTCTAAAATAGTTTGAGCTTTGGCGATAGTCTCCTTGGCTCTAAGGATGGCCATTTGGCTCCCCTCAATTTCAAAGTCCACCTCCAGCCCCCTGAGAACTGACTCCTGATTGACTCGCAGTTCTGTCAAGTCTCGAGACCAGTCTTCCTCTCGGTGCCTCAGATCCTCCTGACGAGCTGTTAGCTCTGCTCGTAGCCATGCCAGTTCAATCTCGGTGAATGCTTCCACATCCGCTTGGCAAATTGTGTTTAGCGTTTGCACCTGTATCTCTAAAGCTTCTAGGCAAGCCCGATAAGGAGCTGCTCGCTCACTCCCTCCGATCCTTTCAATATTATCCAGGTAACTGGCCAACATTGGGCGTCCGAGTTCAAGGAAATCTCTTCCGTCCAGAATCATCCCGATGCATCTCTTTAGTAACCGCATAAAATCATTAATACTGTGGTTGAAGAATTCTTCAAGTGGGTCCGCATTGTCCATATTTAGTGCAGATAGTACTAGGGAAGATATCACCGGGGGAGGAGTGGCTTCTGTAGGAGTCGAGGAAGGAGAAACTCGCCCCTGTACTAGACTCATGATATGTGGGGCCAGTAAAGCCAATAATGACTTGGCAGAACTGGGAACCCGAGGTGAAGTATCATTGGTATCAGGGAGACGAGCAGCTCCGCCAACAGGAGTGGATGATGGTGTATTTCCGCCTGAAGCTCCTTCCGTAACAGAAGCAATCTCAAATGAAAACTTTAGGTTGTCTTCATCCCCTGCTGGCAGACGAGTTGGAGAAGGAGGAGCCACTGGTGTCTCAGCAACTACAACTATCGATGGCATTAGTACAGCTGGTTGAAGAGTAGGCGGCACACCAACGACGACTGGAAAGGTGTCTTCCGAGCAAACGGCCGGTGTCGGTAACGGCAAGCTTGAAGAGGGGGGAATTTCTCTAGCCATATCTACGACGACCTCTGTCCTATCATCGCTCCTGAGTTCATCAACAGTGGGAGTTGAAGTAGGAGCAGAGTGAGCAGCTGGCGTGAAATAGTCTATGCCGAACTCCTCTACGGAACTACCCAATCCACCCACCGAGCCGGTGGTGCCAGAGTAGTCCACCAGCTCCTCGGACTCCACCCTGATAGTTGAATGCATTGGCGAGTGAAGTTGACTACCTGAATCTCAGAGAGCAAATAAGGAGTGTCACATATATGAACAAAAAGAATAAAAAGTTAAAATAGAAAAAAAATTAAAGGAGAAGAACCATACCAGTGGATACAAGTCCCGTGGTTGGACTTGAAGGAGGAACCGTGACTGTCTCTAGGAGCACACCCATCTCGCTACCTAGAGGTTGTGTCGTAGTGTGCTCGGCAGATTCTGTGATTAGCAAAGTCGGAGTTCGGTGGCATTGGAGGCTTCTGTAGGTCTGCTCTCCTTTGCCGGTGCCGGTGGCAGAGTCAAAGCAAGCAGGTCCGTGGCAAGCTAGACCGCTGCCTCTTTAGGGATCACCAGGGTCTCCCTGGCCAGCTTCTTCTTCCTGGATGGCCCCTGTCTGGCGGGTCTACGACGTTTGACAGTCGGACTCCGGGAACGAGTAACTGCAGGTTGGTGAGCATCTCCAACATCAGCATCATCATCGTCGCCATCATCATCATCACCATCAGAGTCGCCAACATCTGATGGATCGGCCGTCGTGCCAAGGAATTCATCCACTCCTTTCACCCTTACTCTCTTGGCCCCTTTGCAGCAAGAATAAAAAACTTCTATCTCCTTACAACAACTATGGTTGATAGAGAAGTTAGGCACGTCAGCGTTGGCTACATTGTACCACATGCAGAAGCTTAATGTCATGCTCAGTTCTGGCGATTTCTGGGGCAACATGAATTCAGGCCCGGTTCCACCAGCCACAAAGTAGAGCCAGCCACAGGCACCTTCATACAGATTCCCTTCATAAGCCAGATTTTTGCTCGGGTTACTCACATAGAGTTGTGTGTACCCGAACTGGCGAGCAAAGCGGCTCTGGATGTATGGCTCAATGTAGCACATGGTATCTTGACGATACACTAAGTGCCCGGGATGAATATTCAACAACCACCAAAAAGCCCCCAAAGATAGATTGGTGAAGTTGTTTTCTCCCGAAATATCTTTAAATTTGGAGCCATATTCTCCACCATCTGGAAAACACCGGAAGATTTCGTAATTCTGGTGATGGCAGAGTGTCTTCCTGATTGCCGTCATATAGTGGCTTTTCCAAGTGGAGCGTTCGTACAGCTCCACGAGGAATGGCTTGTCAGCAAGGGAATGTTCTGCTGCACTCATTAAAAAAGGGCAGTACATGAGAAGTCATGCCATCAGATATATGAGGCATTTCTACCCTAGGATTCGGGATCTTCACCTTGGCAATTTCTTTGCCTTTAGCCTTCCCTTTGCCCTTGTCAGCAGGGACGAAGCCATTGCAGAGTGCTTGCAGCCCACTCTGGAGGTTGCTAACCATGGTGGGGAGGAGTCCGAATGGTCGGCCGAATGCGAGTAAAACTACTGGATAAACCACGTTCATTGCGATGGCATCCTTTGGCAATGATAGGACGACACACCTCTTCAGCCATAGCATCAGAAACCTAGCGATAAGACCTCTGTTGGACTTGGGAACTGAGCCTGGTAGTGGAAGCTCTTGAAAACAGTGCCAGGACTGAATCCACCTTCATTTGATTCAGTTGTATAAAATACGGCACTTGTTTTAGCTATACGACGATCAATCTCTTTGACGTCGATAGGCTTATTGCCACTAACACTGGATGAACTCTCCATTGAGTTCAAGTTTGCAAAAAGGTAATTGGCCCACTTCTTATGGCCGATACCTTGGTTACGCACACCTGCCATGTTGGCGCAGATGCGGTAATGGCACATCATCTCCCAATATGTCGCATAAATGCGTTCATCCTTCGCTTTTAACATACTCCGCTCCTCGGTAGTGGGGATGTATTCTTCATAAGGGAGTTCGCCCATCAATAAATCTGAGACCTCATACATCTCATGTAGTGCAAGCCCTAGTTCACCTACTGGTGTGAAAAAGGTGTCGGTCTCGGAATTGTACATCTTTAGGAGGCTAAAGAGATGATAAGAGCTCTGAGTTAGCCCAAATTGAACATTTCTGATGGCCTTATATAAGCCAATATCCTTCAGAACTGGTTCGTGAGAGTCTACCAAATATTGGACAAGGTGGGCCCACCACATGTTGCTAGAAGAGTAAACTCAGCCAGGCATCCTGAAATCATTAGCTGGATATTGGCCCCCTTTTGCCATGAATTCTCTTAGGAAGGTTCGCGCACGGGTGGGAACCTCCCCTACTGTGTGCTCTTTGGTGATCCTATCTGGAAGCAACCCAGTAATGCATCTAGCAGGACCATCTTGATAAGTCTCATGTGAGCCAAGCTTGCCCATAGAGACGCAGTCGTATTCTTGAGTTAGTCCCCATTCCAACTCACGATGCATGGCTAGCCTCTGAAGATAAACCAAGGGGTAACTATGCTCCATGCTGGGTAGAAATATCAGCAAGTCGCCAGATTGGTAGATCCATTTGCTCTCTTCTTCAAAGAGGATCTGGTCTGAGTGTCCCATTGCGTCTCCAAAGAGAAATGTAGGCTTCTCTAATGCTTCTCGGTTGGTTGCCTCGAAGGGAGCATCAGTAATGATCTCCCTTGCGGTAGCTGGGCTGTATCTAATTAACCTCTCCCTGCGCTCCCTTACACCTGGTTTTTAGGCAGGAAGATTTGTTGTGAAGCGAAACTGGGCCGCTAGATCTGCACCCCCAGCGAATCCAAAGTAATGCCTATGAGAGAGAGCGTCCACTGAGTACCCCACTGTAAAAGAAGAATCAAAGTTAGAACCCAGAAAAGTCTTCTAAGTATAGAAACGCGGAGCTAAAAATAACTCCGCGCGAAGCTAAGAAAATAGCCCCGCGTTTGCAAAAACGCGAAGATAAAAAGAAAAAATGCGGAGCTAAAGTAACTCTGCACGAAGCTAAGGCATTAGCTTTGCGTTTTCAAAATGCGAAGCTAAATCTGTAACCTCGCGTTGAAACGCGACAGCTAACAAAAATAACTTCGCATTTCAAACGTGAAGATAACGCGATAGCTTCATGTGGAAGAAGGCCAGAGGCCTTTTCTTCTTCTCCAAGCCATACGGCCGAAGTATGTGTTCACCGCAAAAGTTTGTTGCTTTCATCCCATTGAATACAACTTAGATTACAATGAAAGTGAACAAGATAAAAAGAAGAACAAACGAGAGGATTTTATATCTTAATCTCTTTCTTTTACAATATGTTGCGTGGGATCTGTAGCGATGGGATCTGTCAAGCAGCTCCTTTGGATGATCGAACGTCAAACTCTTCTCTCTTGAAGATGACGGCCGACTGTACATGATCTTCTCTGGTCTTTCCCGAACTCAAGGCTCTATGCGTAACTTGAATTCTCCAAGAGAAAAAGATCTCAATTGCCGAAAAGAAGACCCCTAGGGTTTCACCAAGAAGGTATTTATAGTCCCAGGTTAATGCAAGAGTTTCTATCTAAATAGAATTCGCACTCATCAAGGATTCCAATCAAATATCTTAGTTTTGATTTAAATCTCTTGATTTAGAGTTCTGATTGGACTTAATTTGGATATTTGGATAAGCCCAAGTCATAATCTCAATCAATTTGAGATTCTGGTTATCTGCTCACGCGGAGCTAATCGCATCAAGATGCAGTGCTAAATAACCAGAATGCGAAGCTAACACGAAGCTATTGATAGCTCTGCGTTTTACTCATCGCGAAGCTAAAACTAGCCAGACGCGTTGTTGCTGAGTTAGCTCCGCATTCTGTTGTGGAAAATCCTATTTACTTAGAAATTTTCACTGCCAACAGAACCCCCTCCAAAGTTTTCAAAATGGCTTAGAACTTAGCAAATTTTAAAATACTTTGGATCTTCAAATGGAGAGTTAAAATACTAAGTTTATCTCATATTTTTTTTGCTCACTTACGCGGAGCTAATTAACGTCATTTTTTCAGTGAAATGAGTAATTCTTCATTAGTTACCCTGAACTTCTGTGCCGAATACCAAGTGACTGATCATCTGTTTAAATAGAGTCTTTGACTCATATTCTTCTTCATTGGAAGAGTTTAAAGAATTCGGAGCTCCGGCAATCGAGTGACTCATGTCGACGAACAATTTTCGACTGATTATCCCTCAATTCTCCGTTTAGGATGTTGCTCCAAAAGAGTTCGGCTTCATGCACGTTGGCTGGCGTTGATGGCAGCGGCCGTGGAAGTAGACACAATGGCGAACCAGTTCATGCTGTGTCTTTTGAAGGTAAAAACCTTAACTTTTGGTCTTTTTAGAACCATTTTGGGGGGTTTTGGCTCAGTTTTAACCGGCCAATTGCTTACTTCACAGGCGAGATCGCTGTTCTCCAGCCGTAAGGCTTGAAGGAGAAGGAGAAGTCAGAGAGGAACTCTGATCTTCTTCTACGCGAAGTTATTGCGTCATCCTCGCGTTTGAAACGCGGGGCTATTTTAACTAGCAGTCGCGTTAAAACACGAGGCTATTTCTTCAGCTGCACGCGGAGTTAGCTTAGCTCTGCGTTTTTATACTTAGAAGATTTTTCAAGTTTTGTCGAACTCTTGATTCTTTTTTTGCAGTGAACCAGATTCAATCTGATGACTTGCTGATATCTCAGCCAGCGTGGAGTGTAGCTTTTCCCTGATATATCTTCAAAGGCTGGCTGTGTACCGATCTTCATCAGCAAAAGTAACTCTAAGGAAGCCAGAAACATATACTTTACAACATACTTGTAGTTTTCAAGTTCTGGCTCCAAAAGATAAACTTTTGAAGGAGTTATAAGAACTCTGCGACAGCCCATTAAGTTTTCTTGAGGATCATTTCTGTTAGATGACAATCTCTGTTGCTTTTCAAAGCGATAGAGATGATCATATAAGGGCTTGTAGCATGTCGAATCCAACTTGCACATCTTCATTAGGATTCCTGTAGCAGTATCTTCAGATAATCCACTAAGAACTTTAAACAGATCATAGCTGAAATTTGCAGAGGAGATCTTTGGTATGTGAACCCGAATTGAGCTTCAACACCCCGTAGAGGAATCTCGCCGTTAGGTTATTGATAAGTCGATAAATATGTAGAAGCTTTTGGGAGAGCTATAACTCCCTCTTCTTTTGTAATCTTTTTCTTTTATGAAATAAAGGCAAATATTTTCCTCTCTATCTGTCTGCTTCAAGAATCTTGCTTGCTCAACAAATAAATGGTTTATAATTTTAGTAAAATAATCTAAGGCTCATTTGCGTAACGTAGATTATTAATACCAAGATGATCGAGTAAATATCATCTTAACTTAGGTGGAAGTGCCTAATTACACTTCGCCAAAAATCCAAGAACGCGAAGCTAAAATACCAAGTTAGCCTCTCGTTTTGCATATTTGCGCAGAGTTAATAACTTCGCATTTTTCCATCATCATGCAAAACTAATAGCTTCGCATTTTAGGGAGTAACTGGTCAGTTATCTTCTCCGAAACTCGCACCGAATTCCAAGAGGCTGTTTCTTTCATTTGAATGGAATCTCTATTCCTCTTTTTTTTCTTACTTCATCAGGCGATCATAGTTCAGGTGACCCGAGCGTTTTTCCGACCGAGTTTCTCCTGGTTTCCTGTTGATTTTCCTCAATTTTTCAAGCGATGGCACCCAAGACTCGTGCCTCTTCTCATGCAGCCCCATCGTCGGCGACCGGCGCAAGTAGTGGCGGCAGCGGTCATGGCAGTGGAGGGCCAGCCCACGCTTCGCCTATTGGGGGTAAGAATCTCTCTGTCGAGACTTTTTAAAACATTTTTAGAGTGATTTGGCTTGGTTCTAACCGATCGATCACTGGCGAGATCGCCGTACTCCGGCCGTATGGCTTGGAGAAGAAGAAAAGCCTCTGGTTTTCTTCTTACACGAAGCTATCGTGTCATCCTCGCGTTTTGAAGCACGGGACTATTTGATTAGCAGTCGCGTTGAAATGCAAAGCTATTTTGAGTAGCAGTCGCGTTGAAATGCGAGGCTATTTTGAGTAGCAGTCGCGTTGAAATGCGAGGCTATTTTGAGTAGTGCTCTTCCCTATGAGCACTACTTTGGTTTTGCTGGGGGTTCTGATCCATCGGCTCAATTTCGCTTCACCACCATCCTGGCCGCATACAAACCAGATTCGAGAGAGTACAGCGAGAAGTTGATCAAATATCATCCCACTACTGCATGGAAGATTATAACTGATGCGACCTTTGAAGCCATGAACAGAAAGTGCTAGAGAAGCCCGCATTTCTCTTCGGGGATAAGATGGAGCAATCAGATCAGATCCTCTTTGAAGAGGAGTGCATGTGGCTCTATAACTCTGGTAAAGTTTTAATATTTCTGCCTAGAATGGAGCGTGGCTATCCCCTGATCTATCTTCAGAGGTTGGCGATGCATCGTAAATTAGAGTGGGGGTTAACTCAAGAACAGGGCGGCGTCCCAACGAGTAAATTGGGCGCACATGGGGCTTATCAAGATGGTCCCACCAGATGTATTACTGGTTTACTTCCAGACAGATTTAGCAAGGAGCACCCAGTAGGAGAGGTTCCGATCTGCGCATGAACTTTCCTGAGTGAGTTCCTGGCAAAAGAAGGCCAATACCCGGCTAGTGACTTTAGGATGCCTGGTTGGGTTTACTCATCTGGCAACATGTGGTGGGTCCGCCTTCTTCAATATATGTTGGACTCTCATGAACCCATTCTGAAGAAGATTGGTTTATACAAGGCCATCAGAAATATTCAATTTGGGTTCTCCCAGAGTGCTTACCATTTCTTCTGCTTTCTGGAGATGTACAACCCCGAGACCTGCACCCTATTTACGCCAGTGGGTGAGCTAGGGTTCGCTCTCCATGAGATGTTTGAGGTATCTGGGCTTTCCATGGGCGAAGTCCCCCTACGAAGAGTATATCCCTACTACTGAAGAGTTGAACATGCTGATGGCGAAGAACGAGCGCATCTATGCCACATACTAGGAGATGATGTGCCATTACCGCATCTGTGCTGACATGGCAGGTGTGCGTAATCAGGGTATCAGCCACAAGAAATGGGCCGCGTACCTTTTCGCTAATTTGAATTCTAAGGATAGTTTAACAACTATCCATGGCTATGCTCCTATCTACGTCACGGATAATTCTAAGACCCAGCTAATGTATTATACTACTGAATCCAACGAAGGTGGATTCGGTTCTAGCACCTCTTTCAAGAGTTACCACTATTAAACTCAGTTTCCAGTGTCCAATAGAGGCCTTATTGCTGGGTTTTTGATGCTGTGATTGAAAAGATATGTTGTGCCGTCATTGCCAAAAGAGGCAATTGCAATGACTGTGGTATATCCAGCAGTTCTCCTTGCATATGGCCGACCTTTCGGACTTCTTCCCGCCATGGTGTGCAATCTACAGCATGGACTGTGAACACTCCATAATGACTTCATCCCTACTGATAAGGGAAAAGGGAAAGGGAAAGGCAAGTCAAAAGAGATTGCCCAGGTGAAGAGTCCGAACCCTAGGGTGGAGATGCCTTACACCTATCTAATGGTGTGGCTCGTCATGCACTGCCCGTCTCTGATGAGTGCTACTTCACACTGCTCCGGTGACAAGTCCTACTTTTTGGAGTTATACGAGCGCTCATCATGGAAGCATCACTATATGTCTCAAATCCGGAAGACTCTCCGGCATCACCAAAATTATGAGATCTTCCGGTGCTTCCCCGACTTCCCTGGTGGTTGATATGGGTTGAAGTTGAAGGATATTGCAGGAGCAGATAACTTCACTGCCTTATCCTCGGGAGCGTTCTGGTGGCTCCTTAACATCCAGCCCGGGCACCTGGTGTACCGTCAAGATGGTAAATATCTTATCGAACCGTACACTCCGAGCCGCTTCGCTCGCCAGTTCGGATATTCCCAACTTTATGTGGGTAATCCGAACAAGAATTTTGCCTATGAGGGGAATCTATATGGGGGTGCTCGCGGCTGGTTTCATTTTGCTGCTGGTGGCACCGGAGCTGAATTCATCCTGCCACAGAAGTCACCAGAACTGGCCATGACTCTTAACTTTTGCACATGGTACAGCGTTGCAAATGCTGACGTGGCCCACTTCTCCATCAACCGAAGCTATTGCAAGGAGATTGAGGCTTTCTGCATTAGCCGCCAAGGTGCTTCAAGAGTGAGAGTAAAAGGAATGGATGAATTCCTTGGCGCAGTGGCCGAACCCTCAGACGTCAGCGAATCTGACGATGATGATGATAATAATGATGATGACAACACTGATGTTGGAGGTGCTTCCCAACCTGTCGTCATTTGCCCCCGGAGCCCGACCCTCAAATACTGCAGTGCCCCAAAGGGAGGGCCTGCCAGAAAGAAGAAGAAGTTGACTCCGGGAACTCTAGTAGCCCCCCAAGAAGTGGCTATCAAGTTTGCTTCGGATCTGCTGGCTTCAACTCTACCTCTAGCACCGGCAGGGGAGAGTGGACCTGCTGGGGCTCCCAGTGCTCCCGAGGTTCCGGCTCCTCCGACGGTAGAACCAGTCGAACACCCTGTGGCGCAACCATTGGGTAGTGAGATGAGTAGGCTCCTGGAAACAACGGTGGCTCCTCCTTCAAATCCGATAACTGGACTTGTATCGCCAGGTATGGTTCTTTCAGCTTTTATACTATGTCTTATATTTATTTTTCTGTATTTGTATGCAACACTCTTTGTTTTGCTTTTCTGAGGTACAGGTGGCCACCCCCTCTCGTCGATGCATTCGACTATCAAAGGGGAATCTGAGGAGAGAGTGGACTATTTGGTACGACTGGCTCAGTTTGTGGTTTGGGTAGTTCTGCAAGTGAATTTGATGCTGACTATTTCACACCGGCCACATGCCCAGTTTCCCCATCAATTCCTCCCCTTGATGAACTAGGGAGTGATGAAAGAATGGAAGTTGTCATTGCGGCCGCCGCAAAAGAGGCTACACCGTCTCCAAGTCTGCCGTCTCCAACACCGCCGGTCTGCTCCACGGAGATCTTTCCAATAATTTCTGGTGCACCTTCTGTTTCTCAGCCTGCTATTTTAACATCATCAACAATAATGGCTGTTGAGACATTCGTAACTCCCCTAGCTCCAAGTCTTCCGCCAACGGGGAACGAGGAAAATTTAAAATTCTCGTTTGAAGTCACTTCTATCACAGGAGGAGCTTCTGGTGAGAACATTCCATCATCTACTCTTGTTAGTAGTACTGCTCAAGTGATCTGTACCGGCGATACTTCTCCTCAGGTTCCCAGTACTGCCAGGTCTGCATTGGCTTTACTGGCCCCGCATATTATGAACCTGATACAGGGACAAGCTTCTTCCTTTTCAAATTCAGTGGACACCACTCCTCCTCCAGCTACATCTTCTTTGGTGCTGCCTACTTTAAATGCAGACACCGTGGATCCTTTTGAGGAACTCTTCAACCACAACGTTAATAATTTTATGCGGTTGCTAAGAAGATGCATCGGGATGATTTCTGGCGAAATAGATTTCTTTAGTCTCGGCCGTCCAATGTTATCCAGCTATTTGGATAATATTGAAAGAATCGGGGGACAGGAATGAGCAGCTCCCTACCGGGCCCGCTTTAACGCTTTAGAAGAGCAAGTGAACACGCTAAACACAGTTCGTCAAGCGGACGTGGAAGCAATCACTGAAATAGAGTTAGCGCGGCTTCGGATGGAGTTAGCGGCGCCTTGAGAGGAATTGATACGACAGGAAGAAGGATGGTCTCGGGAATTGGCAGAGCTCCAGGCTAGTCGGGAGTTCATTCTTAGAGGTTTGGAGGTGGTGGACTCCAAGATTGACGGGAGTCAGGCCGCCATCCTTAGAACCCAAGAGACCATTGCTAGAGCTCGGGTGGTCTTAGTAGCCAACGAGCTTCAATTAGGGGAATCCGTTAAGAAACGGGAAGCGCTGATCCTCCAACGGGGGCAGGTCGAGCAGAAGGAGACAATAAGAAGTCGTGCTATGGAAGATTCTCGTCAGCATCTAACTCAGCAACTTGCAATGAATGACGATGACTTACTCCGGCAGGCTCAACACTCCATGGAAGCAACTCATCGTCGAGTGATTGACGAGGCGATGAGTAAGTTGAAGCACCTAGGAGATCCATAGTTTTCTTTTTGTTCTATTCTTTTTTGTTCTTTTTTCTGTAATAAAAACTTTGTAATAGAAGAGAGAACTTTACTGATTCTCCGAATTCTTTTGTAAATCCATTTCTTTTGAATGATGAATAAAGATAAATCCTTTTGATTCTTTTATTTGTTGGCTAGGAAATTTGCTTGCACAACAAATAACTTGTCATAAAAAAATTGTTTATTTATTTTAGGTAAAAGATTCCAAGGCTCATCTGCGTAACTTGGAGTGCTAATACTTAGGTGATTGGGTCAAAATCACCAGATTTCGGTAGGGGTGCTCAATTGCACATAACTAAATTTTGATGAAGAAGTCCAAGTGCTCATATGCGTAACTTGGATAAGTGGAGGCGGTTCAAAACTCAACTGCGTAACTTGAACTGGGTACACCAGGACGATCGGTCAGGATCATCAGTCAGAGGTGCTCAATTGCACATGCCAAGAATTTTATGAAGAAGTCCAAGTGCTCATCTGCGTAACTTGGACTGGTGGAGGCGGTTCAAGGCTCAACCACGTAACTTGAACTGGGCACACCAGGATGATCGGGTCAGGATCATCAGATTTTGGACAGAGGTGCTCAATTGCACATGCCAAGAATTTTATGAAGAAGTCCAGGTGCTCATCTACGTAACTTGGACTGGTGGTGGCGGTTCAAGACTCAACTACGTAACTTGAACTGGGCACACCAAGATGACTGGGTCAGAGGTGCTCAATTGCACATGCTAAGAATTTTATGAAGAAGTCCAAGTGCTCATCTACATAACTTGGACAAATGGAGGTGGTTCAAGGCTCAATTGCATAACTTGAACTGGGCACACCAAGATGACCGGGTCAGGACCATCAGATTTTAGTCAGTGGTGCTCAATTGCACATGCCAAGAATTTTATGAAGAAGTCCAAGTGCTCATCTGCATAACTTGGACAAATGGAGGCGTGTACTTCCAGGGATATTAAGCATAGTATTTCTTCAGAAATTTGCCATTGTTCGGCATCATCATCCTGTCGCCATTATGATTCATTAAGCGATAGGCTCAACTGGAGTATACAATCTCCACGATAAATGGTCCTTCCCACTTGGGTTCAAATTTACCCTTAGTCTTGTGGGTTAGAACCATTGGCCTTTTAATAGCCAGAACCATGTCTCCTTGTTTAAAGGTCCTTGGTTTAACATTTCTATTGAACGTTCGCGAGATTCGGGCTTGATACAACTCAATTTGTTGTTGGACCCTGAGACGTTTTTCATTCAACGCTTCTAATTCTCGCAGTCTTTGTTGATGGCGCTCTTCTGTCGTCATATTTGTGGCTAAGGCCACTCTTAGTGATGAAATCTGGATTTCGAGAGGCAAGACAGCCTATCTTCCATAGACCAAAGAGAATGGAGTAGCTTTTGTAGGGGTGCGAACAGTGGTGTGATAAGCCCACAGGCACTCTCCTAGCTTTTCATCCTAATCTCGTTTATTGGAAGAGACGAACTTCCGAAGGAGTTTAATAATCGTCTTGTTGAAGGCTTCGGCCAACCCATTTGCTGCGGGGTTATATGGTGTTGAAGCGATGTCCTTAATACTGAATTTATCACAGAATCTGGAAAACCTCTCGCTCACAAATTGCGGTCCATTATCATGGATGATCCTCCGAGGAATGCCAAAACGTAAATAACATGATGCTTAATGAACTTAATTACATCTGTTGTTTTTACCTCTCTCATGGGCACGGTTTCGGCCCATATTGAAAAATAATCGGTTATCGCAAGGATAAACCGATGTCCTCTGGATTATGGGGGAGTTATAGGCCCCACAATATCTATTCCCCATGCCTTAAATGGCCAACTAGCAATGGTATTGTGCAAGTATTCTGGGGGTTGATGAATAAAGTTAGCATGTACCTGGCATGCATGATATCGTTTAGCGTATGCCATTGCCTCGGTAATCATCTTTGGCCAGTAGTATCCCAGCCTTCTTATGCGGTCTCCGAGTTTTGGACCTTGCTGATGAGCTCCACATACTCTATCGTGTGTTTCTCTCAGCACTTTATCTGCTTCTGTTTTTGATAAGCAGCGTAGTAGAACACCATCACTTGACTCCTATACAAAGTCTGGAGTGTCTGATCATAGTAGAATCTTGGAGCCTTCCTCTTAATCGAGGCGGCTTCCTTTGGATTCTTGGGCAGTATCCCATATAAGGTATAGTCCACAAATGGAAATTGCCAATCATGGGGTTCCAAAGTTAAGCCTGCTTGGCATACTTCTTTATTTTGAAAAACAGTATCTGGATGGATGAGCTCTCTGCTTCCAATAGTGATGCTTTTTGCTTCACCCGGCGGGATCGCCAATGTCGCGGCTAATGCGGCAAGAGCATCTGCATAAACGTTCTCATTTCGTGATATATGAGAGATATAAAATTGTTCAAAGTACCCTGCTAGATCGATGGCTAGCTGATGATAAGAGATGAGGGCTTCATGTCTGACTTCATACTCGCCCGTCATCTGATTGACGATGAGTTTAGAGTCTCTATATGCCTCTAAATAATTTATCTCCGGTTGCAGAGCCATTTTCAAGCCGATAATGAGCGCATTGTATTTTCCCACATTATTTGTGCACGGTTCTGTTAATGAGTAACCGTTAGGCAATATATGTTTATGTGGGGATATCAGCACAACCCCCACTCCAGCAGCAGATCGTCTGGCAACACCATCAAAGAACATTTGCCATGCTTGTTCTTTGCTAATTGTGTTGACCTCTGACGTTTGTTTGGAATTGGTCCAGATTGGATGATCTGCTAGGAAATCGGCAATTGCCTGTCCCTTCATGGCTTTTTGAGGGACGAAGTGTATATCATATGGCGATAGTAGCAGAGCCCATTTTGCTAACCGGCCATTTAAGGATCTCGGTTTTGTCATCAAAATTTTCAGGGGATTAACCCGTAATATGACATGGATCATTTGCCCTGAAAGATAGTTTTCTGAACAACGAACACTAGGGCTAAACATTCTTTTTCAATCGGGGTATACCGCTATTCGGCCCCGATCATTGTCCTGCTTAAATAATAGAGAGCATGTTCATGGCCATGCTCATTATATTGAGCAAGTAATGCTCCTAAAGCATTATCCATGGCCCTTACATATATAAGGAAGGGCTGCCTAGGGACTGGTGCCATAAGTACAGGAGGCTTAGTAAGGTACTCTTTGAGGTCATCAAATGCCTATTGACATGCCTCATCCTATACAAAAGAAACCCCCTTTTTCATGAGTCTGGAAAACGGCTGACATCGTCCAGATAGGTTAGAAATGAAGTGTCGAATATAGGCGAGCTTTCCTTGTAACCCCCTTAATTCCTTAAGATTGCGGGGATGCGGCATCTCGCTAATCGCTTTTACCTTTTCAGGGTCAAGGAAAATTCCTTTTAAAGTTATTATGAACCCAAGGAATTTCCCACTTGACACTCCTAAGAAAGACTTAGTGGGATTCATCTTTAAATGATGTTTCCTCATGAGATCGAAGACCGTTCTTAAGTCCTGAAAGTGGTCCTCTTTATTTTTACTTTTGACCGCCAAGTCATCCACATAGCACTCTACTATTTTGCGGAGGTGTTCTTTGAATATAGTGCTCATCGCACGTTGGTAGGTAGCACCGGCGTTCTTCAATCCGAACGGCATTACCGTGTAACAGTATACCCCCAGCGGCATTCTAAAAACTGTATGCTTTTCATCATCTGGGTGCATTTTAATCTGGTTATATCCTGAGAAGCCATCCATAAAGGACATCCTCTTGTAACCGTAAGTATAATTAATCTTCACATCAGTGATGGGGAGTGGAAATTCATTCTTAGGACATACAGCGTTCAGATCTCTAAAATCGATGCATATCCTGATTTTGTCGTTCTTTTACGAACTGGCACTATGTTGGCCACCCAATCAGGATGTTGCTCTTCACGGATGAATCCGGATTTTATAAGCTTGTTGACCTCAGCAACTATTGCCTCCATCAATTCCGGTCGAAAATGCCTTTGATGTTATTTAACTGGCTTGGCGTCCTCTTTAATATTTAACCGGTGTGTGGCAATATGAGGATCAAGACCGGGCATGTCTTCGTAACCCCATGCGAACACGTCTATATATTCTTTGATAAGAGATATAAGTTCCTCCTTTTCTAAGGGAGTTAGCATGTTGCTTATGAAGATGGGTTTTGGGTTTTCTTCCGTTCCAATGTTAACTTGTACCAATTTATCTTCAGTGGGAGGGTCACGCTGTTCAAAACGGACATCCCAGAGAGTGTCCATATGCTTAGCCCAGGAATCATCTTGAACATCAATTGGTTCCTCGTCGCTTTCTGGTGCGGCTGAAACCATATTGGCTGTCAAGGATTGAAACCAGTCGCCAATACTTATATCCGAGTCATGATCCAATGAAGGTGATTCATCATTGGCCGAAGAACTTTCTTCTTGTCCGGATGGTGACGAGGGAGGAGTAGATACATAGCCCAACCCCCTGCGAGTCTTTTGATAATAATCTGGGCTCTCTCTTGGTTTGAACGAGGGTATAAGATTCCGTCGCCCTTTTCCAAAATTTAATCCCGGTTTCTGGGTAAAATTATAACCCATTTTCTCCATCATTTGCTGGGATTCTGTTCATACAAGTGAAATTGAGGAGATGTTTGTTCATCACTTTCACTGCTTTGCCTTCGTCGAGGTGACGTAATTACTCTGCCGAACATGATCGGCTTTTGGGACCCTTGTCGAGGAGGCACTTCAAAGAAGTGGCCTTTTCCCTTAACTATTTTAGACCGAGAGAGGAGGGATGACCTTAGTGGCAAATGGTATGCCGCCAGAACTTCAAGTTCAGATAGGCCATCCACTTCAGTGGAAGTATAAGAGGGTTCAGACTCAGTAGCTACAGCATGCTCGTAGACTAATTTTATGTTTTCATTAATAACCCATTCACTCTCTATTACATCAGCCACACTATTATCAAGACTCAAACTAAAATCTAAGTGAGGGTTGATTTCATAATCACCCCCATCGTCTTCTTCAGGAAGCTCGTACTCAGTGTAGGCTTCATTGCCACTGTCATCGGGCTTTTGAAGCCTGCTGCTATCTTCGCACGGGATTTCATGGATCGCCTTGTAGAGCCTGGCGTCTGTGAAGTAATTTTCTAGTCCCTTGAATGGTTGCCTATCCGCAACTAGTGTTCGGACTTCTCCTTCTTCATTGCAATATTTCATGCATTGGTGGAGAGTCGACGGGACTATCATGTAATCGTGGATCCAAGGCCATCCCAATAAAATATTGTAGGAGGTATCTGCATCAATAACATAGCATGTGACCTCTATCCTTTAGTCTCCAATTTGGCACCGTAATCGGATTTTGCCAAGAGGATGGTTGTTATTAGCATTGAATCCGTAAATAGTGGTGTTTGCAGGCGTCAAATGATGATGAGATATTCCCAATAGTTGTATTAGCCTTCTGGAAATAACACTTAGTGCAGACCCCGGATCGATTTGAATTCATTCCACCTTGGTGGATCCGACATATCCGATGAAATATAAAGGCCTATTATACTTTATATTTCTTACCTGCATGTCCTCCGGAGAGAAGGTAATTTGTGGGACCTGCCTCCTTACTTGATGACAGCTGGGGAAAGAGTCCCGTTCCTCATCAGTCGGCTCGACAATCTGAGCTAAGAATGACTCAGAGTCTGCCAGGGCCTCTCTTATCGCTTCACGTGTTGATTTTGATAATCTCAACAGTTCGTAAAGCGTTACTCGTGTTGGAATGTTAGCTAGCTGAGCTATTATGTCAAACTTAAAGGTAGTCTCCTTGGCTCCTTCATCTCTAATAGGATTCTTCTAGAAGCGAAGTCCTTTCTGCTTTGCCGGTTTTGCGAGTTCCGCGTATATGTCTTTCGGATCTACTCTGGTGTAGTCCTTGAAATATGTCTTTCCAGATCGAGTACCGGAAGGGCCTACCCCATCTTGATGAGTGGCCGAATTTCGGGCTCTTTTTCAAAATCTGTGAAGACTCCCGAAGCTATATATTCTTCCTTTATTTCTGCCGAAATAACATTAACAGTCTGCTTTTTCCTCTGACCCCCTGTAGTAGTCCACTGTTCATCCTCTAGCAAATCGGGGTGAACCCACATAACTTCCCCCTTTTGAGTTGTTATGGGGATAAGTCCTTCTTGAGCTTTCTTGTGCGGGTCAAGGTTCTTCCTAACCAATTTACCCTTTGGAATTGTGGTCACCCCTGCGGGAAACTCGTGGGTTCCAACCACTATGGTTGTCATATTGGCAGTGACCTTCTTTTGCTCCTCCTTAAGCGTCAGAACTCCAACTTCTATTAGTGCTTGGATTCTGTTCTTTAGGGGGTAACAATCCCTTATCCGGTGTCCAACGTTTCGGTGATAGAGGCAATAATTGGGGTCGTTGGTCTTACCAGCGTCCTCTAGTTTCCTATTCTCCGGAAGTTGCAACATTCCCTACCTCAGCAGGAGGTGGAAGAGTGTAGGCGTCTGTTCTGCCTTGAAAGTATAAGTTTTCTCCTGCTGATGCCCTTCTGATTTTGGGGCTTTGGGCTTGGTAGAGGATTTGTCTTCTGTGGAGCAGTTTCTGATGCCATCACCGCTTTCCCTTTGTTCTTATTGTTATTTTTGGCGTATGGCCTACTACTTCCAGTACTCCTTGATCCACGAGACTCTTCAACTCGACGAATCAAGTCCTCAGCTTGCTCTCCCTGTTTGAGTAAATCCCTCCATGTCTTAGACTCTACGACCCCCATTTTTAGGAGTACATTAGTCCTAAGATTATGTCGACATGTCTTGACTAGAGTTTCCTGGACCATTCCGTGTTTACAATGCACGGACTTCTCCCGGAATCTTTCTATGAAATCTTTTACCATTTCTTGTTCCCCTTGTTTAGTTGCAAGGAGGGAATGAACCGTAATCTCAGTATCATCCTCAAAGAAATGTGAGAGAAATAATTTTTCAACATCTAACCAGGTATTAATAGTACCTGGGGGCAGCTGCATGAACCAAGTGAAAGCAGGCCCTCGTAAAGTACTTGTGAATACATTGGTCATCATCGGGTCATTGCCCATCAAATATCCCGCTTGGGACAAAAAGTAATAAATATGCTGACTGGGAGATCCCTTCCGTCATATGGCTCTAATTTGAGCGGCTTATACTTCTGAGGGTATGGTACCACATCCCATTCAGGCGGATATGGTCTTGAGACCCTCGATTCTTTCAACTCTTTTTAATGCATCAGTGCTTCGAGTTGACTTTGTAATTTTTGTATTTTTTTCTCCATGCGGATCATGGAAAGAAAATCTATTCTAATCCTCGTGCATCGAGTGGGCTTTTTCTTCTTTTTCCTCTTCGTTCAGAGTTTCTTTGCCTTTTTTGGTATTATCCTCAACAAATCTCGAGAGCATCACTTTAAGATCTTCAATCGTTTTTTGTTGCTCTCGAATCATTCTTTCTTGAGCTTCAAATCTCCGATCGATGTCGTCAGATTTATCCGCCATGTGTGATGCTGACTTTTGTAGTCGAGATGACGCAGAGGAACGAGGTGAGGCTATAGCTGAATTATCGCTGTCATCATCATGAGAACCCATTGCAAGCCTCTTATAGTTCCGAGGCAGAATGGCTCCTGATTTCAGTCGAGTGATACGATGATGTTCTTCATCACTCGATTCTGAATCATCATCCATTTCTATAACCTTCTTCCCTTTTCCCACCATATTGGAGGTTACAGCTCTCCATTCTTTCAGGGAAGCGGTCTTTGGCTTCTTAGTAGGGTTCTTGTCCGACTCGGTTAATCGGTCGAACATTGAAACCCTGCTCTTGCTGCAGCCACAGTTGTCCATTACAGCGGATACCGCTGTCATAAGCTGCTTGCAGTGACAGATAGGTTCAACTTGAACTTGTTCTAAACCTCTCTTCTTAGACAGATACTCCCTGAGATCAGTGCCTTTAGCCATGGAGTCGTGAGACCCATTCATCTTTTGAGAGGGTCTAGGAACCCACTGAAGCTTCTTCGGATCACTAAAATTCAGTTCTGGTCTATTGATGCGACGATTAGCCTTGATTCTGTAATCGGGTTTCTCCACGCGGAGCTTAGAAGTAGCTTCGCGTCTTATCTCGCGGGGCTGAAGAATAGCTCCTCATTTTTCCACGTTAGCCTCGCGTTTCTCGCTGGCCTGGCGTGTGTTCAGAAGTTTAGCTTCTGAAATAATAGCCCTGCGTGAAAGGAAATTCTTGCACGCTGGCTTACCCTTGCGATTAACGCAAGTCATAGATTCGCGCCTAGCGCAGTTTTTACGACTGACAACAATTTGCCAATCATCCTAGTGCCTCTCGCGAGTGTCAGAAATCTTGCGTTATTTGCAAGTATTACTGGCCTCACGTTTCTCGCTTGGCTCAGTATCAGCCTCACGTGGAAAATCATACGCTGGCTTTAAAGAATTTTTATACTCGCGTTTCTCGCGAGTGTCAGATATTTTGTGACTCGCGCAAATCTTACTGGTTTCGCGTTTCTCGCTAAGCTCAGCAATAGCCTTGCGTGGAAAATCACACGCTGGCTTTTCCTTCCTTTTAAGGCAAGTTGTAACTTCGCGTTTAACGCGATAATGACTGGTCTCGCGATTAGCGCGAGCCAGTTTGCTAGGGACCATAGCCTCGCGTCCATTAGCCTCGTGTCTAAGGCGGGCTTTGAGGGCTTTTCGCCTTACTCTCCGATTCCTATTTCGGAGTTGGGTTCTGGTCAATCCAGTCCCAGGTCTTCTTCGGTAGTAGGAAGCTCATCCTCTGCTAGGATTTCCTGTCCGAGCATCAGTCCTATAGCCGCAGTCTCCAAGGATCCCCGTCTCTTGGTGGATACCTTTTTACCTATTGCTCAGGTATTGTCCTCCAAGTCACCTGATTCAGAGGAGAGGAACTCCTCGTACTTCTGCTGGTCGATTTCAATGACCAGCATGTCTACTTCGGATCTGATCATGTCAATGTCCGATTGCGCCACAATCTCTTCATCAGTGAAAGAGATGGCTCACACTGTGGTCGCCAGTTTGTTCGCTGCAAAAGTTTGTTGCTTTCCTCCCATTGAATACAACTTAGATTACAATGAAAGTAAACAAGATAAAAAGAGGAACAAACGAGAGGATTTTATATCTCAATCTCTCTCTTTTACAATATGTTGCATGGGATCTGTCAAGCAGCTTCTTTGGACGATCGAACGTCAAACTCTTCTCTCTTGAAGATGACGGCCGACTGTAGATGATCTTCTTTGGTCTTTCCCAAACTCAAGACTTTATGCGTAACTTGAATTTTTCAAGAGGAAAAGATCTCAATTGCCGAAAAGAAGACCCATAGGGTTTCACCAAGAAGGTATTTATAGCCCCAGGTTAATGCAAGAGTTTCTATTTAAATAGAATTCGCACTCATCAAGGATTCCAATCAAATATCTTAGTTTTGATTTTAATCTCTTGATTTAGAGTTCTGATTGGACCTAATTTGGATATTTGGATAAGCCCAAATCATAATCTCAATCAATTTGAGATTCTGGTTATCTGCTTACGCCGAGCTAATCGCATCAAGACGCGGCGCTAAATAACCAGAATGTGGTGCTAACGTGAAACTATTAAAGCTCCATGTTTTACTCATCGCGAAGCTAAAACTAACCAGACGTGTTGTTACTGAGTTAGCTCCGCGTTCTATTGTGGAAAATCCTATTTACTTAGAAATTTTCACTGCTAACAGTATGGCGATTTCGTAGGTGAAAGAAGTGATTAGTCGGTAAAACCGAGCTAAAACACTCTCAAATCATCCTAAAAGTCCCAAAAGTCGAGATTTTTACCTCGATGGGCGTGGCATAGACTGGATCGCCATTGTGGTCGCTGCCACCGCTGCTCGCGCCTGCCATCGGCGGGGAAGAAGCACGGGAAGAAGAGCTCCTCTTGGGTGCCATTGGGTTCAAATCTTGAAGAAAATCATAAGAAATGGGCAGAAAATCGATTGGAAGCAAGGGTTCTTGGATCGCCTGAGTTCTGAGTTCTTGAGTTTCTAAAAATTTCTAAGTAAAGAAGAAAAAGAGACTCTATTTAAATGAAAAAAATCCACCCCTTAGTATTCGGTGGGAGAATCGGAGTAGTTACTGAGCAGAACGAGAGGCCATTAGCTTCGCGCAGTAAATGAAAATGCGAAGATAACTTCGTATTCTAACTCCGCATTTTAGTTTAAAAGATCCAAAGTATTTCAAAATTTGCTAAATTCTAAGCCATTTTGAAAACTTTGGAGGGTGTTCTGTTGGTAGTGAAAATTTCGAAGACAGAATGCGAAGCTAACTCTGTAGCTCTGCGTGTGGCTATTTTAGCCCCGCATTTGAGCAAAACACGGAGCTAATCGATAGCTTCGCGTTCTAATGCAACTAGCTCTGCATGAGCAGATTTTATCAGAATCATAAATTGATTATGATTGAAATTTGGACTTATCCAATACCAAAATTGAGTCCAATCAAAATTCCAAATCAAGAGATTTAAATCAAAACTAAGATATTTGATTGGAATCCTTGATAAATACAAATTCTATTTAAATAGAAACTCTTATATTGGCCCAAAGTTATAAATACCCACTTGAGAAAGCCTTGAATGATCTTTTTGGAACATTGAAGAAGTTCAAGTCACACGTGAGAATCTTGAACGACTAAAGATCAGTAAAGAAAGATCAAGTCGGCCGTCATTTTCGTCAAGCAAGAAAATCATCGACGTCAGATCGTCCAAAGGAGCTACTTAATAGATCCCATTGCTGCGAGAACCCACTATATTTTGTAAAAGAGAGCGATAATTATAAATCCTCTCGTTTGTTCTTTTCTTGTTCACTTTCGCTATAATCTAAGTTGTATTCAATGGAAGGAGGCAAAAACTTTACTGCGAACAGAATGGAGACTGCATTTTGGCTTCTTTGAGAAATGAAATGCGACTCTCAAAAAGAAGAATAAGAAAAGAAAAGAAAAAAAAAGAAAAATAAGTTCTTTAATTTCAATATAGACTTACCTTCCCAACCCATCAACACAAGTAGAATTACATTCACTCTTATAATTTTATTTTGTAACTAAAATCTTTTATAGCCAATTTAGAATCTTGATTTGTTTAAATTTAGAAATGTGATATCTTTATACCAAATTCTCTATAATTATTTTAAATATAAAAATATGATTCATACACTCTACTCTATGTTTAGATATTAAATTTATGATTTTATTTATGGCCTCCTATACTTAAACTATAAGTTACAAACTTAAACTATATGTTTTATTTTGAAATTACAAAAAAAAAAAAAAAAAAAAAAACTATCTTTATGAATGTTCAACATATTTGAATATACAATTGAAATTTTCCATATAAATTCTTAATATATAATGTAATGATTTTATATCACTTTCCACTTGCATTAGAACACACACACACACACACACACACACACACACACACACACACATATATATATATATAAGAGAAGGTTTCAAATAAGTTTCTACATTAAATTGTTAAAATATTTCTTTCATACGAGATATTATGTTAAATCATAATTCTTTTTATGCTAATCCATATTTACTTGAAATATATATACATTAGTAAGATTTAATAAATTTGCTACTTTGCATATTATGAAATCATGTTAGAATTTAGAAAATCAATATGTTGTTAAAATAATCGTTATAATAGTGTTAAGTCTATTTAATTCTTATCTTTACAATTTAGTAGCCACTTATCGAATATATTTTTATATGCATAATTATATATACATGATTCACATATCTGATCATTTTAAATATTTTTACATCATAATATTCACTTACATACGTATTTATATGTATACTTATATTTATGTGTGGTTTACATACATGATCATTTCCATAACATTCATTCTAAAATTTTAAACTCTATCAATTTGCCTTGACATATATATACTAGTTGTTTGTATAAGGGACATGAAAATATGCCGGATTTTCCTTATTACTACATACACATGCCTTAATAATGCCATGGATCCTGACTTGCCAATTAGTTTGATTTTGACATTGACCATATTTTACTTGTTACTAGACATGTGTATGTAGAAATCTTGACATGATTGATTCATCATATTCTGGATTGATTTCTATGTAATATAACTTGAAAGTTTGGGTTATGGGAGAACTAAATGGTGGAAAAATATTGTATCGTGAAAAGTTTAGTATAGGTTGCGCAACCAAAATAGGAGCCCATCTGCGGGGGCGCCCGGATGGTACTGAGCCATCATCTCTTATTTAGTGTATATTGATGGGACGACCGATAACTTAGTATCGGTATCCACTCGAGTGTTTAGCAGCACGGCTAGTTCAGCGCCAGCATCTTGGCTGGGTCCCGGGTATGCAGGGTAATCTCACGATACGAGTTTATCTTTTCACTATTTAGTTTAAAATATAAACTAAAATAAGATATTAATTTAGACTTGGTATGCATGTATATTTTTGCTTGATATTGTTACTTGATTGTTTAATGTTTTCCATATATGCGCATACTTTCATATCCACACTCATATCTAACTTATTTATATTGCACGTTCACTATTTTTTATTGTTTTACTTGCCTGATTTGACCATGAGCTCACATACTCAGATACTGAAGATGTGAGGTAGAATCCGCCATTGTACGACCCGTACTTTTGGGAGCAGGCCGAACAGCAGTAGATTCCTAGGTCTCCACTTTTTGTTTTTTTTAGATTTTGTATGTATCAATCTTTTGAGGGCTTAGTTTCTAACTTTTGTATCAAAATTGTACTTGTTGCTTTTTATTTTAGACATGTATATCTTCTCTTTTATTTGGCAGTAGAGTAACTTTCAAAATCCTGATAGATAACTAGTATTTAGTTCCATTCATTTCTTTTTTTACATACTTAAAGGTCTCGAGCACGTCGACTTACATATGCCCGCCAGTAACGCACTCCGTTTCCGTATTCCTCCTGAAAATGGGGCATTATATAGTGGTATCAGAGCCTAGGTTAATCTAGGATATCTTTAGAACTACTGCCATATATAAATATGTCCATTAATTTTTCTTTGATATAAAATTTTATCTTGGTTTTATTACTAGTTGATTTTCTATCTTGCCTTATTTTTTTTTCCATACCATATCTATCTTTTGATTTTCCATGTACCTAGTCTCTAACTTCTGTTGTTTGAGTTCTATTGAGTTGACATGATAATTATAGAGATTTATTCTCTGTCGACAATAATTACAGTCAATCATTAGAACTGTAGCAAGTGGATTTATGAGATACTCCATATTATTTGTATTTGTTGATTTCTGACCTAAATCTTATGCTTTCACTATTATGAATTCTTACCTGTTGATGTGACAATTGTTGATCTGCAGACAATTATTGCAATTATTCGTAAGGACCTTAATAAGTGAGACTTACGGGATTATTTCCATCATATACCTTGAATTTAATATCCCACTAGTTTAGATGGCATGACAAGTTAGTTAGTTTTCAGCTATTTTCTGATCGAACTATTTTCTTAATAACTACATCCCTATTGATTAATTGATATCTTATTAGTCCAATTAACTTAATTAAATTTAGAGAATGAAATTTTTTATGAGGGTAGAATGTAACAACCCAATTTATTTTATAACTTATATTCTGGATGTCAGATTAATTCCAGAGTGAGTGCGTTACATTCGTCTCATTTTTCTATATTTTTGGTGATTTTCTTAAAATTTTCTGGATAGTCACTTAAAATAATATTATTTTAATCACCAGTGGGCCCTACATATTTTTGACTAGTCTCCCTTCTTTTAACTTGTAAAAATTTAATTTAACTTTATTTTGGTTAGTTTAATTAGAATTTATGACCTTAAATAATTATAATAAATTATTATTACTAGTTATTTATCATATACCTATTTTGTTTTTATTCACCCACACCTTATCTTCACTATACTTTTCTTTGGCTAAGCATGACAAAACTTCCTCTTACCCCCATATCTCTCTTTTGTCTATTATATATTTTTCTCACATTTCTTTTATTTATTCTCCTCGTCATTTATTCTCTTTCTTTCATTTTTCATTTCTTTCTTCCTCTAACTTTCAAGAAAAGAATAAGAAAAGATAAGAAAAAGAAAAGAAAAAAAGAAATTCTTTAGCCTCAAAATAGACTTACCTTCCCTAACCCATCAAGGTATCTTTACAATTTAGTACATACTTACTTAATATGTGTTTATATGCATAATTGCATATGCATGATTCACGTACATGATCATCCTAGGTATTTTTACATCCTTATATTCATTTACATACGTGTTTATATGTATACTTGTATTTATGTGTGGTTTACATACACGATCATTTCCATAATATTCATTCTAATATTCTATACTCCATCATACTTACATTAACATATATATATACTAGTTGCTTATACAAGGTACATAAAAATATGTTGGATTTTTCTTATTAGTACATATAAATGTCTTGATAATGTCATAGATCCTGACTTGTCTGTTAACTTGATTTTGACGTAGACCACATCTTGTTTATTATTAGACACGTGTATGTAAAAATTTTGACATAATTGGTTCATCATATTTCGGATGGATTTCCATGTAATATAACTTGAAATCTTGGATTATGGGAGAACTAAAGGGTGGACAAATATTGTATCGTGAAAAATTTAGTATAGCTTGCGCAACTGAAATAGGGGCCCATCCACAGGGGCATCTGGATGGTACTGAGTCATTATCTCTTATTTAGTCTATATTAATGGGACGACCGATTACTCAGTATCGGTATCTGCTTGAGTGTTTAGCGACACGGCTAGTTCAGCACCAGTATCTTGGCCGGGTCCCGAGTATGCACGGGTACTTTCACAATACGAGTCTATTTTTCACCATTTAGTTCAAAATATAAACTAAAATAAGATATTAACTTAGACTTGATATGCATGTATATCTCTACTTGATATTGTTACTTGATTATTTAATATTTTCCTTACATATGTATAATTTCATATCCACACTCATATCTTATTTATTTGTTTATATTACACGCTCCCTATTTTTTATTATTTTACTTGCTGGGTTTGACCCTGAGCTTCTCCACACGCTCAGATACTGAAAATATGAGTGAGGATCTGCTATTGCACGATCCGTACTTTCTGAAACAGGCGAGCAGCAGTAGAATTCTAGGCCTCCACCTTTTAATTTTTTAGATTTTTTATGTATCACTCTTTTGAAGGCTTAGCTTCTAATTTTTGTATCAGAATTGTACTTGTTACTTCTTATCTTAGACATGTATATCTTCTTTTTTATATGACAGTAGACTAATTTCCAAGATACTGATAGATGACTAGTATTTAGTTCTATTCATTTCTGCTTTTACAAACTTATAGGTTTCGAGTACGTTGACTTACACGTGTCTGCCGGTAACGCACTCCGTTTCTGTATCCCTCCGAAAAATAGGGCGTTACAATGTATAATCAAATATGTTAATTTGGCAATATGAAATACACGCATGCATGAATGTAAATCTGACTCCTTCTCCCGTAGCCTTCATCCAAATGAAATCCTAAAATATAACTATATCATACTTTCTCCTCCCCCATCCTACCTGACACACTTAACCGCGTATGCCATTAGGAGTGCTGCATTCCTTCACCACATAATCATATTTCATTATTGATAATATGCGCTTGGCACTTTGGCCATTACGGTGCTCTTCCCCTTACTCCCCAAACTTTTGCGACTAACACACTTAGCCAAGTGGTTATTACCGCCGCAACCTTCCTCTATTATATAGATATTGATATAATTTAGTCCCTCTGCTTCACCAACCACCACCTTCCTCTGTGATGTATGCATATAATACATGAATGTCACATTCACCGAACATACACATATCTCAACGATCAATTGCATACAGAAATCACAATGATCAACTGCATACATGAGTCATTTCAGATTCTTATTTCTATTTTTATTATTCATAAAGTATGGGTTGCTAGCACTTGTGCACACCCTCCTTCGAGGTGTATTAAGTTAAAATTTTAACGAACATGAGTGCGTAAATTATGATAGATATGTACACATCTAATACCACTGCATGTAGACAACATCCATGTACATCCATTAGTTTCTTCACTAGCATTCCATGACTAATTTTACTCAAAGGCATAAACCATGTGACGGTATGAGATATTATGCCACTAATATATATCAATGTTCGTATTTAAAATATAGATTTTCTTTACTTTCCTATATTCAATATATGAATCCACTACATTTTAAAGCTCAATAGTGTGATAACATTATTTTAGACAAGAGGTCTTTTTATGGATACGCATAACGATACTAGCTATGTAATAACTTCTCTTATTGATATTGCTCTCAGACGAATATACTGCATGAATAAAAATTCACGGGTATTCAGGAATAATTAATTACGTGAAATCAATGCAAATTTCGATTGCGAATATTCAAATGATGAGTAAAAAAATATTACTTTATTCATAATTAACAATTTCGATAATTCTGATCTTAATTTAGATTAAAAAATGTTTATAGAAATATCCTAATGTAATTATTTATATATTTTTCTTAGATCGCTGCCTTCCGATTTATCCACTTATCACATATAACTATTTTCAAGAATTTCATTGATATACGAATGTCACAAGATTCGGTAATAACATTTCATATACAACGACCGGTAAGATTTGGCAACAAGTGATGATATTTAATTTTGTGCAACGGTCCATATTTCAAAGTCATGGATCCGAGATTCACCATATGCATTCTTTTTTTTTAATTAATTATATTATTAAAAATCATCCTCTCAAATTTCTTCATTAGCCACCCACACATATAATATTTATGTGTCACATGTTAGGAGTATTTCTATTAAAGCTTGACATCCTTAGTGGTACTGTTTCGGTTACGTGAAAACCAATGAACAAGGAAAATTAATTGCGTAACTTGTCGAATACATAAAATCAATTATTGTAACATTGCAAGGTAACTCATTAGTTCAAGGATTTTTCATGAGTATATTTCCTCATGATCAAATATATATAAAATTGACAAATTTTGATATGAGAAGCAATCGTTTCCTATCAGGAATTTATAGAAATTTTGGAAAAAAAATTTAAGGACTACGATCACAAGCAAATTGGGAAAGAGAGTCAAAAGAAGAATTTTACTCATTATTGTACTTCCTAATTTTGAAACTCTAATTTCAAATTTAACCCCCTTGTTGACATGATACCCTAATCAATTTGGCATAGAACAAACTCTAGTAATTATCGAATTTCCTAGAAGAGAAATTAATAGGAAACTGAGAGAAAATTAGGGTATAATTGCTTACCCCTTTTTATTAGTTGATAAAAAATCAAATTATTTTTCCCAAAAATCCCACCTCTCTCCTTTTCCTCTTCTTCTCTCCTCTGCTTGGCACTGTCACTGCTGCCGCCTCATACTGCCTAGTCGCCGCTGTGTGCAGTCTAGCCGTCGCATTGCCTGGCTAGGTAGCCGCACCGCCCAGCCGCAAACTACCCTTTCGCTTTTCTTCTTTCTCCATGCAGCACAGCCTGTCCATATCGGCTTTTTTATTACTTTTTAAGGGAGCTTCATAAGGGGCACACGGTATGCCGCACCCAATTTTTTTTAATGAGCAGTTTAAAAATTTGACTTTATAACAAGATTGTTTCAAAATTTATAGGACCAACCTCTCTTTCAACCACAACTCCCCCTCTCCCTCCCATGCAAACAGCTGGCAAAAAAAAAAAAAAAGTTCAAATCCAATTCACTTGACTTGATCTCCTCCTCCAATAGATCATCTCACATATTAAAGTCGAAATTTACTTTATTTTTGTATATTATTTCCTAACAAACTCTAAAAAAGAGCAATTTTTTAGCTATATTGAAGTCGATGAAAATGGAGAATATGAACATGTTTTGGTTCCATTCGACGATCAAAAGTCTCTAGAGGTATGATTCCATCGTCCTCTTTAAACTTTGTCATAATCTAATTTAGGGTTTAGATTTCAATAGTATAGAATTTTGATAGGTTTTTTTTGGTTGTTGATTCACTTTTGTCTAGTTTAGAATCCCTGCGTAGGATGTCATTGTCCGGAATGACAGTTCAGACAAATTTATTTTTGTCTGGACTATAAACTTGGCCAAAGCTCCACTATCCGGGTTTACAACTCAGACAGTGGAGCCCTGGTCGGGATTATTGTTTGGACAGAGTTCACCTTGGCTGGACTGTTATTCCGAATAAATTGCTCTTCGTCCGTGGTTTCCACCCCGGGCAATAGACTTGTTTTTGAGTTTTTCCTAACTAATTAATAAGTATTAATACATTGAAAATGTTGGTTATAGGATGATGCTTCAACACAAAACAGTCGAGTCTAGAACGAGTTAGTTGTTGATTACAGTTTGGACTTCACAACAAGTCAGGTACGATAATATAAATAACTATGCATATTGCAGTTGACATATTTCCATTAAAATTCTTTCTTATCTATTGTGATTTTAGATTTTTGCAAACTGGGACGAATTTTGTTAGTGGATGCGCGATATGAGAAGAACATCAAGGTCTGTTGTCATGGTAAAATTCGACATTGGAGGTCAATATAAGAAGGGGAGGATCTGATTTGGCTATGAATGGGGTGGATATCCAAGATTCAAAAAATTAAAAAATGATGAGGGTCACAATAGTAGTAAAAAATATGGATATTCCTTTCGGTTAAGGGTCAATAGATCTTTACTAGGGGGCCCGAGTATAAAGTGATGGTTATGTCTGGTGTGCATAATCACTCTGTAGCAAATATCTTAAAGGACACTCATACATAGGAAGACTATTTGAAAACAAGACTAATATTTAATAGAAATGTTGATGTTCTCCGCAAAAATATTTTTTTCTTCCATTGATCACTTTGATTACAATAAAAAGGAACAATAGAAAAACAAACGAAAAAAATTATATATTATCGCTCTCTTTTACAATAAAAAGTGGGTTCTAATGTGGCGATGAGATCTAACTAGTAGTTCCTGTTGACGATCCGATGTAAAAATTTTCTTTGAAGAAGATGATGGCCGGCCCTACCCTCTCTTTCTGCTGATCTTGATGAATTCAAGACTCTCACGCGTAATTTGAACTTCGAAAGATCCAAAAAGCTCTCAAAGTCTCCTCCAAGAGGATAATTATAAACTTTAGTTGGTTATGAGAGTTTTCATAGGGATAGGAATAGAAAATGTTTGTATTTATCAAGGATTCTAATCAAATATCTTAGTCTTGATTAAAATCTCATGAATTTGAATTTTGATTGGACTCAATTCGGATATTAGATAAGTCCAAATCTCAATCACAATCAATTTATGATTTAGAGAATCTGCTCATGCAAAGTTAAATACTCTGAACACTGAGCTATAGATTTAGCTCTGCATTTTACTCAACGCAAGGTTAGTGTTCTGGCCAGACGCAGAGCTATGGATTTAGCTCTGCATTCTGCGAGGTATTTTGCTATCTTTCTTTTATTTGAAAATTTTCACCACCAATAGAATCCCCTCCAAAATTTTCAAAATGGCTTATAACTTAGCAAATTTTGAAATATTGTGTAGCTCCAGTTTAGTGCATTTGAATGCGAAGTTAGCCCATGCTTTATCTTCGCATTTACGCTTCAATACCTGAAGCTAATAGCCTCGCGTTGCACTGTCATAACGACTCTGATCTCCGCGCCGAATACCAAGGGGCGGGTTTTCTTATTTAAATAGAGTCTCTTCTTCTTCTTCTTCTTCTTCACTCTTTCAAGAATTTTCAAGGATTTTCCAAGAACTCAGAGATCAAAAACCCTTGCAACTGATGAGATTTTCCTCCTTTCCGTCCGATTTCTCGATCAATGGAACCCAAGAAGAACACTACTTCATGAGTACAAGCCTCGTCGCCGGCCGACACAAGTAGCGGCGAAAACGGCCGTGGCAGCGGCCACAATGACGATTATGTCTTCGCTGCGCCGATTGGGGGTAAAAACTTTCTTTGTTTGGACTTTTTGAAGTAATTTAAAGGTGATTTGGTTTGGTTTTAACTGGCCAATCATCGTCTTCCTCGGCAAAACCATCATCGTACTCCGGTCATTGATGACTTGGAGAAAAAGAGACCTTTGGTCTTATTCGATGCGAAACTATTTCGTTAGCTTCGCATCAAACGCTTTATTATGCGAAGTTACTTCTAACTTCTGCATTTCCTACACGAAGTTGTGGGTTAGCTTTGCGTTTTGGCTTCTGATGCGAAGATATTTATTAGCTTCGCGTATTTTCTTCAGACACGGAGTTATTTTGTAGCTTTGCATTTTGATTTCACGCGAGGTTATTTGATTAGTTTCGCACGAATTTACTTTTAACTCTGCATTTCAATACTTAGGACTTTCTAACTGTTTCAGAATATTTTCTGACTTTGATTCTTTCTTTTTCAGTTGACTATTCAGTAGATTCTCTTTCCCGCAGGCATCACTTCGGGTTCATCGGGGGCATAGATCGAGCAACCCAATTCCAATTCACAACTGAACTCCCCACGTACAAGCCAGGTGTTTGGGAACGTCAGGAGAAGATGCTGAGATACAGCCCTGCCACCACAAGGAAGATCATTACTAATGCTCCTTTCGAAGCCATGAATCGGGAAGCTCTGGAGAAGCTAGTCTTCCTATTCGATAATGCGGTCAAGAACTTTGATGAAATTCTTTTTGAAGAAGAAAACAAGTGGCTTTACTAGACCAGGGATTTACTAATGTTTCTGCCCGATATTATGTGAAGCTACCCTGTGGTATATCTTCAGAGGTCATCAGCTCGTTGTGAGTTGGAGTGGGAGGTCACCCGAGATTACGACGGAGTTTGCCACGGGAAAATTTAGCACACATGGGGCCTATCAAGATGGTCCTATTAGGTGCGTCACTAGACTCCTTCAAGGTAAAATTACCAAGGAGCATCCAGTGGGGGAGATTCCTACTCGCGCAAAGACTTTTCTTGGCGAGTTTGTAGCAAAGGGTGGTCAATACCTGGCCCATGACTTCAAGATGCCTATTTGGGTCCATTCATAAGGTAATATGTGGTGGGCCTGCCTTGTCAAATACATGGTAGACTCTCACGAACCGGTCCTGCAAGAAATTGGCTTATATAAAGTCATTCGAAATGTCCAGTACGACCTACCCCAAAATTCTTATCATCTATTTAGCCTATTGGAGATGTACAACTCTTAGACTAGTATCTTCTTCACACTAGTGGATGAGCTAGGACTCGCTCTCCATAAGATGTACGAGATCTCAGGCTTGTCAATGGGCGAAGTTCCCTATGAAGAATACATCCCTACTGCTGAGGAGTTGAACATGCTAAAGGCAAAGGTTGAGTGCATTTACGAGACATACTGGGAGATGGTGTGTCATTATCGTATTTGCGCTGACCTAGCTGGAGTAAGGAATTAAGGAATCGGCCACAAGAAGTGGACAAATTACCTCTTCTTGAATCTAAGGAGAGCCTGCCTTTGGTCTGTAGACTCAAACCTGTTGGTATTGAAGAAATCAACCAACGTATCACAGAGATGGGAGCAGAGTATTAGACTCAAGCCTGTTCATACACTACGAAATAAAATGAAGGAGGGTTCGACTGGCACAGTTTTCCAAAGCTTCTACTACCAGGCTTAGTTCCCTATATCTAATAGAGGTTTAATTGTTGGGTTTTTGATGTTGTGGCTGAAGAGCTGTGTCGTCCCGTCGCTCCCAAAGGATGCCATAGCCATAAACATAGTTTACCCAGCAGTGCTACTGGCTTATGGACGGCCATCTGGACTTCTCCCTACCATGATGATTAACCTTCAGAGCGGACTCCGTGCACTTTGCAATGATTTTATTCCTGCAGACAAAGGTAAGGCCGAAAAGGGGAAAGCTACAAAAGGGAAGGCAGTACAAGAAGTTGCTACAGTGAAGACACCGAATCCTAGGGTAGAGATGCCCTAGACATATCTGATGGCCTGGCTTGTCATGCACTGCCCTCTTTAATGAGTGCTGCCGATTATTACCCGATTGACAAGCCATTCTTTGTGGAGAGATATGAACGTTCCACTTGGAAAAGTCACTATATGTCAATAATCCGGAAGACGCTCCTTCATCACCAAAATTATAAAATCTTCCGTTACTTCCCAGATTTTCTAGGCGGAGAGTAAGGGTCAAAATTCAAGGACACTCTAAGCCTAGAAAACTATTCCACTCTATCATCTAGAGCTTTTTGGTGGTTATTAAATATTCGTCCTGGACATTTGGTGTATCAACAAGACACCATGTGTTATATTGAGTCATACACCCCAAGTGGCTTCGCTTGCCAGTTTGGCTATGCGCAATTGTATGTGGGGAACCCCAATAAGTAGTTGGCGTATGAGGGAAATTTATACAAAGGAGCTTGAGGCTGGTTCCACTTCATCGCTGGGGGAACTAGAGCTGAGTTTATGCCACCACAGAAATCTCTAATCCTTAGCATGATGCTTAGTTTCTGTACATGGTACAACATTGCCAATGTAGCAGTACCCAACTTCTCCATCAATCATAATTGTTGTAAGGAGATATAAGCCTTCTACTCTCAGCCAAAGGGAGCCAAGAGAGTTTGGGTCAAAGGGATGGACAAATTTCTAGATGTGGAGGCCAAGCCTTCAGATGGTGACGATTCCAATAACGATGACAATGACGGTGATGACAATACTGGTGCTGGAGATAATCCCTCGATCATTAGAGATGGCGATAGTCATGTCCGAAGTTCATCCCTTAAACGTCGTCGGATATCAAGAGGCGAGCCAATCCAGAAAAAGAAGAAGCCAGCTTAACAGACCTTGATGACGATGGTTATTCCTGAAGAAGCGGCGGCTTGGTTTGCAGCTGATCTTTTGGCCTCAGGCTGAAGAAGATGTCCCAGCAGAACCTGCAAGTGTTGCAAATGCCTCAGGAGATCTGCCCATTACTGGTTCTCCAGAGTGCACTACAATGCAACCTCAAGGTAGCGAGATTGGGCTCTGTTGGAGACTTTTACAGCTCCCCCGTCCAGTCCGACTATAGGGCTCGTTTCTACTGGTATGATTCTGATCATTTCTTTTTATGTCTTATATTTCTCATATGTATATTTAACATCTCTGTTTGCTTTTGAGATCCAGGTAGTTATCTTCATTCGTCGATGCACTCGACTACCAAAATAGAATCAGAGGAGTTGGTGGATTATTCTGGCACCACTGGGTCAGTAGGTAGATTAGGTAGCTCTGCAGAGGAGTTCGATCCAGACTATTTCATGCCTATCCTTTGTTCTGTTTCTGCTTCAACTCCTCCAACTGACGAACTAGGAAGCGATAATAGGATACAGGTTGCTGCTCCTAAAGCTCGAGAAGCTTCAACTCTCCTGAGCCCAACTTGCCGTCTCCAACACTAGCCGTTTGCTCCGAAGATAGCTTCTTGGTCGTCGTTGGCGTGCCATCAACCTCCCAGCTTACTATAGCAACGCCTTCAATGATTATGGTTATTAATACTTCAACTACTCCTTTACCTGCATTGGCCAGTTTACCAATTAGTGAAGATGATTCTCTAAAATTTTCGTTTGAAACTTCCATAGCTGGGAAAGCTTCGGGTGGCGTCGCTCCTTCGAAATCTTCTCCTATTGGTCCAATGACTCAAACGACCAATGCTGGCGAGTCTTCTTCTCGGGTTCCCAGTTCAGCCAATTCATTGTTAGTGTTACTGGCCCGCATATAATGAACTTGGTACAAAGACGAGCTCCTTCCACCTCAAATCCTATGGAAGCTACACCCTCGGCTGCAACTTCTTTCTCAGTATTGCCTACCCTCAACTTAGACACTATCTATTCACTTGAAAAAAATTTTACTCACAGTGTCAACGATTTTATACGGCTACTGAGGAGATGTATTGGCATGATCTTGGATGGGAGAGACTTCCTCGATCTTGGACGCCCAATGTTGGTCGGCTATTTGGACAACATTGAGAGGATTGGAGGTCGTGAACGAGCAGCCCCTTATCGAGCCCGCCTAGAGGCCTTAGAAGAGCAAGTACATACGCTAGACACTCTCCACCATGTGGATGTGGAAGCGATTACTGAAATTGAGGTGGCACGGTTTCAAGTGGATTTAATGGCTCGTTAGGAAGAACTAAGGCACCAGGAGGAGAACTGGTCTCGGGAATTAGCCAAACTTTGAGCCAACCAGGAGACAGTTCTGCGAGGGTTGGAGAAGGCTGATTTGAAATTGAAGGGAGCCAGCAGCGACCTTAGAGCTCGGGAGACTATTGCCAAAACTCAGGCCATTCTAGAGGCCAATGAATCCAGACTGGAGGAGTCATCGAAGAGAAGAGAACAGTTGATCCTACAGCAAGGACAACTCAAACAAGAGGGCATAGTAAGGAACTGGGTAATTGAGGAATCCCATCAACGGCTTACCCAGCAGCTTGCCATAAACGATGATGATTTGCTTCGCCGGGCTTTACATTCTATGGAAGAGACTCGTCGCCAGGTCATTAACCAAACAGAGGATAAGCTGAAGCTCCTGGGAGAATTTTGATCTCCTTGTACCTCCTCTCTTTTTTTTGTTTGTTGTAATAAATGAAGAGGTTCAATTTAATTTGAACTCATTTTAGCTTTTTTTAACCGCTTGATCTTCATTCTTTCAATTTATGAATAAAGAAAATTCTTTGATTCTTTTATTCTTCAATTCCAATATTATTTCGAGCAACAAGTGATTATGCGCTCGGTCAGGAATTTTGGTGAAGATAGTTCAAGTGCTCTCTCGCGTAACTTAAATTACACATGCCAAGATGATCGGGTCAGAATCATCGATTTTGGCAGAGGTATCTAATTGCACATGCCTATAGTTTGGCAAAGGCGCTTAATTGCACACGCCAGGATTCGGGTTAGGGTCATTGCCTTTTGGCAGCAACGCCTAATTGCACATGTCTGGTAATATTTCAAGTGCTCCCACGCATATTCTGAACTTACTGTCAGAGTTAAGAATTTTACATGACAGGTTAATTATATGATAATAATTCAAATCTTACTGTCAGAAATAAGAGCTTAACATGACAGGTTAATTATATGATAATAATTCAAATCTTTTTTTAGAGATAAGAGTTTAATATGACATGTTAGTTATATGATAATAATTCAAATCTTACTGTCAGAGCTAAGAGTTTAACATGACAGGTTTTTTTTTATACATATAGTATTTTTTCAGAAATTTGTCATTAATAAGTATCATTATCATATCGCCATCTTGATTCATTAGGCAGTAGGCTCCATTTGAATATACCGGTTCCACTACAAACGGTCCTTCCCATTTAGGCTCAAATTTGCCTTTGGTCTTATGGGTCATGATCATTGGCCTTCTGACAGCTAGAATCAAATCCCCTTGTTTGAAGGTCCTATGTTTAACCTTCTTGTTGAACGCCCGCGAGATTCACGCTTGGTATAACTCAATTTGTTGTTGAGCTTAGAGACGCTTGTCATCCAATGCTTCAACTTATTGAAGTCTTTGCCAGTACATTTCCTCTGTTATCATTCTTGTAGCTAAAACTATTCTCAACGAGGGTATCTGGATTTCCAAGGGCAAAACAGCCTCACTTCCATATACCAAGGAGAAAGGTGTAGGTTTAGTAGGAGTGTAGATTGTGGTACGATAAGCCCACGAACACTCTCCTAACTTCTCATCCTAGTCTCACCAATTGGAAGAGACGAACTTCCGAAGAAACTTAATAATTGTTTTATTGAAAGTTTCGGCTAAACCATTAGCTATAGGGGCATTAATGCATTATCTTTGATCCTGAATTTATCACAGAATCGTGAAAAACCCTGGCTGATATACTATGGCCCGTTATCATGGATAATCCTCTGAGGGACACTTAAGCAATAGATCACGTGATGTTTGATAAACTTGATCATGTCAGTGGTTTTTACCTCTCTCATGGGTATAGCTTCAGCCCATTTTGAGAAATAATTGGTTATTGCAAGTATAAACAGATGTCCTTTAGATGATGGTAGAGTAATTGGCCCCACTATATCTATCCCCATGCTTCAAAGGGCCAGCTAGCAACTGTAGCGTGGAGGTATTCAGGAGATTGATGTATGAAATTAGCGTGCACTTGGCACTCATGGCAACACTTTGCATATGCTACTGCCTCGATAATCATTCTTGGCCAATAATACCCCAACCTTCTAATACGATCTTCGAGTTTCGGACCGGGTTGGTGTGCTTCGCACGTCCTATTGTGTGTTTCTTTAAGCACTTCACTGTTCTCCGCAAAAATTCTGCATTCTTCCATTGAATATTTTGATTACAACAAAAGAGGAACAATAGAAAAACAAATGAGAGGATTTATAATTTATCGCTCTCTTTTACAATAAAACGTGGGTTCTAGTGTGGCGATGGGATTTATCTAGTAGTTCATGTTGACAATCCGATATGAAATCACCTTTGAAGAAGATGATAGCCCGCCCTAGCTTCTCTCTCTGCTGATCTCAATGAATTCAAGGCTCTCGCGCGTAACTTGAACTCAAAAACATTCAAAAGGATCTCTAATGCTTCAAGGCTCTCTCGCGTAACTTGAACTCTAAAAGTTCTCCAAGGTTTCAAGGCTCTCTCACGTAACTTGAATTGCTAAAGGATCAAAAGAATTAAAGATCTATCAAAAGGATTAAAGATCTATCCCTAAACTCTCCTCAAAAAGGGTATTTATAAACTTTAGTTGGTTATAAGAGTTTCCATAGGAATAGGAATGAAAGTTTCCATCGAAATAGGAATAGAATTTTTTTGTATTCATCAAGAATTCTAATCAACTATTTGATTTTGATTTAAATCTCTTGATTTTGGATTCTGATTGGACTCAATTCAGATATTGGATAAGTCCAAATCTCAATCACAATTAATTTAAGATTCTAAGAATCTGCTCACGCGGAGTTAAATAATCTAGACGTGGAGCTAAGGCTTTAGCTTCGCGTTTTACCTCTTCATGTGGAATTAACCTTCTAGTCAGATGCGGAGCTACGGAGTTAGCTCCGAATTCTGCGAGATATTTTCCATTTCTTTTATTTGGAAATTTTTGCCACCAACAGGACCCCCTCCAAAGTTTTTAAAATGGCTTATGACTTAGTAAATTTTGAAATATTTTGGATCTTCAATTTGATGATCTGGTTAAGATCAAGAAATTCGACAGAGGTGTCTAATCGCACATGCTTGGCATTTTGATGGAGGTGGTTTAAGACTCTCATGTGTAACTTAAACTGCACCTGTCAAGAGGCTGTTAATTTCAGTATGATAATGGTTTAAACCTTACTGTCAGAGGTAAAAACTTAACATGACAGAGTTTATTATATCGAAATAACAAGGATAGTAATAATCCAAATCTTACTGTTAGAGATAAGAGTTTAACATGACAGGTTCACAGGATTTTTAGCAAACCCCCGGCTACAAACGGATTTGGTGTACTTTTACCAATTGCCGTTTACGTTGGGCTAGCCATGCTATTCCCCTTAGCATTGTGAGTTGTCGAGAAATTGATTTCCTCCCTCCTTTGCCTTTAATAGTAATGGGTAGTTGATTCATACTTTTACCCCCAATATGATAGGGTTGGCGAGGAACTTGATCTCCTCTTCCCGTCGCTTTGACATCATTGGGTAATTAATTTCATATTTTTACCCCCAGTATGATAAGGTTGGTGAGGAACTTGATCTCCTCTTCCTGCCGCTTTGACAGCATTGGGTAATTGATTTCATACTTTTACTCCTATTATGATAGGGTTGGCGAGGAATTTGATCTTCTCTTCCCACCGCTTTAACAGCATTGGGCGAAAAAAGTTTATTTATAGCACTCAATTAACCATTCCAATGGCTAGAAAGAGTAGCAGAAGCAACATGATGCTTATCACTGTAAATGTCTTCGGCACCCCCAGCCCAATCCGGCTGCTAGCTAATGAGGATAACTCTGTCATAACTGTGGTTTAAAGCGTACCCAAGGGACTAGCTTACAAGTGCGGGCTGTCCGTGCTTGGTGTCGATCGAGTATTTGCCTTGATTTTTATTGAATTAGTTGAGCAAGTCGATTGCTCATCTTTCAGTAAGTCTGAGTATACCCTCTTGGTTTCTCCTTTTATGGTAGTAATCGGGAGGAGTCCCTTCTGCTTCATTTTATAGGGATCAAGGTTGATCAACATTGGCTTTCTTACTGGTACAGGGGTCGATTCAGTAGGGAACTCATTGGTTTTTATAATTAGAGTTGTCATATTTACAGAAACCTTCTGTTCTTCTTTAAGCTGGAGGAAACTGGCTTCTATCAATGCCTGGACTCAGCTTTTAAGAGGATAGAAATTCTTAGTTGGATGCCCGATATTCTAATGGTACAGGCAATAGTTAGGATAATTTGTTTTTCCAATGTCTTCCGATTTTCGATCCTCCGAAAGTTTTAGCATGGCCTTTCTTAAGAGGAGATAAAATAGAGTACTTGTCTACTTAGTCTTGAATGTTTAAGTTCTATCTTGTCAGGGTCTGTTCTGACCTACACCTCTTGAATTTTGAAGTCTTAGCTTTGCCGGACTTATCGGTTTTTGAGTAGCATATGATGCCATCACAGTCTTCCCTTTATTCTTAGGATTATGAAAATTGGTCTATTATTTGTAGAGTTTCTCATGCCATGAGATTCCTCAATCCCGCAAATTATATTTTTTGCATGCTCTCCTTAATTTAACAGGTCCTTCTAGTTCTTGGACTCTACAGCTCCCATTCTTATGAGCATGCCGTTCCTGAAGTTATGTTTGCAGGTTTCCACTAGGATTTCCTTGGTCATGCCGTGTCGACAATGCACGGATTTTTTCATGAAGCGTTCAATAAAGGTTATGACTGGTTCTTCTCCTTGTTTTGTTGCAAGGAGGGAATGAACCAATATCTCAGTTTCATCCTCAAAGAAATGTGCTAAGAACTGCTTCTCCACATCATACCAAGTATTAATGGTTCCTGGGGGCAACTGCATAAACCATGTAAAAGTAGGCCCTCGCAGGGTACTCACGAATACTTTAGTCATTATGAAATCATTTCCCATTAGATGACCCGCCTGCGATAAGAAGTAATATATGTACTGGTTTGGGGACCCCTTCCCGTCATATGACTCCAATTTGAGGGATTTGTATTTTTCTGGATAAGGGGCAAAGTCCCACTCAAGCGGATATGGTCTTGAAACACATGATTCCTTTTGCTCCTTTTTGTGCATTAATTCATCAAGTTGCTTTTGCAACTTTTCCATCTTCTCTTCATGAGGATCATGGAAGGAATATTTGTCATCTTCCCTATGCATCGAGTAAGCTTTTTCTTCTTTATTCTCTTCATTTTCCTTAAACGGTAATTCCTCATTTATCTTCGGTGGTAGTTCCGAGGAGGAGGTTTTAGCCTTGTCTTCGACTATCTTTTGTGTATTCTCGACCACTTTCAAGAGTATTGACTTGAGATCATTGATAGTCTTTTGCTGGTTTCGAATCATCTGCTCTTGGGCTTTCAATCTCTGGTCAATGTAATCAGTTCTATCCACCATGTGCGACGATGATTTTTGTAGTCTGGAAGATGCACAAGATTGTGGGGAAGCAAATTTTCGTTGTCATTATCGTAAAAACATTTTGCAAGTTTCTTGTAATTTTGAGAAGCGACAGTGCTTGATTTGAGCTGGATGAAATGATGAGGTTTTTCATCGTCTGCATCTGACGCATACTCTTTCTCCACAATCTTTTTGTCTTTACCGACGATATTTGAGGTTACCGCCTTCAATTTTTTTTCTTAACTCTGTACTTCAGATTATTCTTTCTTTTTTTTGGAGTATTCTGTTCAGACTCAGTTATTCTGTTAAATACAGACACTCTCTTCTTGGAACAACAACAATTATTCAATACAGCAGACATGACTGTTATGAGCTGCTCACAATGACATGTTGAGTTTGGCTGAGCTTGAGTCATGCTCCTTTTACCTGTCAAGTAATCTCTAAGATCAAAAATTTTAGATGAAGAATCTTGGGCGTGGGGCCCACTTGGTTGTCGGGAGAGTCCAGGAGCTTGTTGAAATTTCTTAGAAGTGGTGGTGTTGAACTGGTGCTCAACACCCCGATTATCAGACTTAACTTAGTATTTTGGCTAGTTCACGTAGAACTGGTAGTTAGCTTCACGTTTTGAACTATTTACGCGAGGCTAGACAGTAACTTTGTGTTTTAGATCATTTACGCGAGACTAGGCAATAGCCTTGCATTTTACGCTAGCCTCGCGTTTTATGCTGGTTTGGCGTTTCTGCAGAAATTTAACTTCTGGTATCTTAGCCTCGCGTGGAGAAGAATTTTTTCCCGCTAGTTTATTCTTGCGATTTACGCAAGTTTTATCTTCGCGTTTAACGCAATTTTGGTGATTAACACACGTTTCATTAGCTTGGAAATTTACGCTAAGCTCAGTATTCTGCTCAAATTTTATAGCCCCGCATGGAGGATCTCTATTACATGTTTACTTATAGTTAGCTTCACGTTTAACGTGATTTTTACTGGACTTGCGATTAACGCAAGCCAGTTCACAAGGTAAAGAATTACCCTTGTGTTCTGCTTCTGCTTCTGCTTCAGCCTTGCGGTTTACGCCGGGTTTGTAAGCTCTTCGTCTTGCTCGATGATTTCGCTTGCGGATTTGCGTTCTAGTAAAACCAGTTTCTTGGCCATTCTCGGCAGCAAGAATAGCATCTCCCTTTAGGGTTCCTGCCCATACAATGGCTCTATGGCCACGGACTCAATGGATCCCTAATTAACGGTGGATTCCCTTTTACCTGATTTTCGGGTATTAGAGATCACGCGGTGATAACTCTACGTTTCGGTCAGGTTACCTAATCCAGAGGAGAGAGAATCTTCGTACTTTTGCTGGTCGATTCCAACGACGAGCACGTCCACGACTGATCCAACTTTATTCTTATTAGATTGCGCCACGATCTCTTGTTCAGTAAAAGAGACGTCTCCCACTATGGCCGCCAGTTTTTTTCTCCACAAAAAATTCTACTTTCTTCCATTGAATATTTTGATTACAATGAAAAGAGGAATAATAGAAAAATAAATAAAAGGATTTATAATTTATCACTCACTTTTACAATAAAACGTGAGTTCTAGTTTGGCGATGTGATCTATCTAGTAGTTCCTGTTGATAATCCAATGTGAAGATCTCTTTTGAAGAAGATGATGGTCAGCCCCAGCTTCTCTCTTTGCTGATCTCAATGAATTCAAAACTATCACGCGTAACTTGAACTCCAAAATGATCAAAAGGATCTCTAAGGCTTCAAGACTCTCTCGCATTACTTGAACTCCAAAAGATCTCCAAGCCTTCAAGGCTCTCCCGTAACTTGAATTACCAAAGGATCAAAACGATTAAAGATCTATCAAAAGGATTAAAGATCTATCCCTAAAGTCTTCTCAAAAAGGGTATTTATAAACTTTAGTTGGTTATGAGAGTTTCCATAGGAATATGAAATGAAAGTTTCCATAGGAATAGGAATAGAAAGTTTTTGTATTCATCAAGGATTCTAATCAAATATTTGATTTTGATTTAAATCTCTTAATTTTGGATTCTAATTGGACTCAATTCAGATATTGGATAAGCCCAAATCTCAATCTCAATCAATTTAAGATTCTAAGAATCTACCTACATGGAGTTAAATAATCTGGACGCGGAGCTAAGGTTTTAGCTTCGCATTTCACCTCTTCACACGGAGTTAACCTTCTGGGCAGACACGGAGCTACGGAGTTAGCTCCGCGTTCTGCGAGATATTTGCCATCTCCTTTATTTGGAAATTTTTACCACCAACATTCACTGGCCTCCTTTTTTGAAACGCATCGTAGTAAGAAATCGTCACGTGATTTTCTATACATAGTTTGAAGTGTAGCATCATAATAGAACTTTTGTGCTTTCCTCTTGATCGAAACAACTTCTTTAGGATCTTCGGAAAGTATTCCATGCAAGGCGTAGTCCACGAACGGGAATCGCCAGTCTCGTGGTTTGAGCGTATGCCTACTTGACATACTTCCTTTCCCTCTAGGACCATATCAGGATGGAGAAGTTCTCTGCTTTCAATAGTGACACTCTTAGTGGAACCTGTTGGAAGTACCAATCTCACAGCTAAGCTCGCGAGGGATTCTACATAGATGTTCTCGTGTTGTGATATATGATCGATGTAGAATTGTTCAAAACAATTTGCCAATTCAATGGCTAATTGATGATAGGGGATGAGGGCTCCATGTCTGACTTTGTACTCGCTAGTCATTTGGTTGACGATGAGCTTAGAGTCTCCATATGCCTCTAAAGAGTTCACCCCCAGTTACAAGGCCATTTTTAGGCCAATAACGAGAGCAGTGTATTCAGCCACGTTATTTGTACATGGCTCCATGAGTGAATAACCATTAGGAATTATATGTTTGAGTAGTGATATAAGTACCATCCCCACTCCTGAGATAGATCGTCATGCTGCTCTGTCAAAGAATAGTTACCATGATTGTTCTTTATTAACTTCATTGACTTCTACTGAATAGTCTGGAGCATCCTCTAATAACCCATAGCTTTTTGACACCGGGTTTTGTCCGAGGAAGTCGGCAATTGCCTGTCCTTTCATGGCTTTTTGAGGTACGAAGTGGATGTTGTATGGGATAGTAACAATGCCCACTTTGTAATCTGCCATTTAAGGAACCTGGTTTGGTCATTAGGATCTTTAGTGGGTTAACTCAAGATATAACATGGATTGTTTGCCCGGAGAGGTAGTGCCACATCTTTTGAATAGCAAATACTAGGGCTAGACACTCCTTTTTGATCAGAGTATACAAATACTCTGCTCCCATCATTGTTCGGCTCAAATAATAAAGAGCATGCTCATGACTGTGCTCATTATGTTGAGCAAGAAACACACCTAACACGTGATTCATAGCCCTCACGTATATGAGGAATGGTCTTTCCAATACGGGGGCCATGAGGACATGAGGTTTTCTAAGATACTCCGTGAGGTCATTCAATGCTTGCTGGTATGGCTCATCCCATACAAAGGAAACTCTTTTTTTCGTGAGTCTAGAGAACGGCTGACATCGTCCTGATAAGATAGAGAAGAAGAAACGGATATAGGTCAGCTTACCTTGTAATCCCCTTAGTTCTTTGAGATTTTGGGGTGGCGGCATTTCTTTAATCATTTTCACTTTATCGTGATCAAGAAAAATTCCTTTTGAGCTAATTACGAATCCAAGGAACTTACCACTGGATATCCCTAGAAAATATTTAGTAGGATTCATTTTTAGGTGATATCTTCTCATGAGATTGAAGACCGTTCTTTGGTCCTGAAGACGATCTTCTTTATTCTTACTTTTGATGGCAAGATCGTCCATGTAACACTCCATGGTTTTGCACAGGTGCCCTTTGAATGTGACGCTCATTGCGCGCTGATAAGTGGCTTCGGCATTCTTAAGTCCGAAGGGTATCACCGTATAACAGTAAACCCCCAGCGATGTTCAGAAAGCCGTGTGCTTTTCATCGTCTGGATGCACTTTAATCTGGTTGTAACCGAAAAAGCTATCCATAAAAGACATCTTCTCATAGCTACAGGTATTATCGATCATCACGTCAGTAACCAGTAAAGGGAGCTCATCTTTGGCACATGCAGCATTTAAATCTACAAAATTAATGCATATTCGGATGTTGCCATTCTTTTTGCAAACTAGGACCATGTTCGCCACCCAATCAGGATGTTGCTCTTCTTTTACAAATCCCGAAATTATCAATTTGTTAACTTCAGCTTCTATGGATTTCATTAACTCCGGTCAGAAGCACCTTTGTTGCTACTTTACCGGTTTGGCATCCTCTTTAATATTTAAGCGATGCATAGTGACCTGGGGGTCTAGCCTAGGCATATCTTCATGATTCCATGCGAACACATTTATATGTTCCCTAATGAGAGCTATAAGCTCTTTTTTTCTGCAGGAGTTAGTGATTCGCTTATAAAAATGAATTTTGGATCCTCCTTAGTCCCATGTTGATTTGTGTTATGTTATCTTCTATGGCGGTCACGTTTTTCAAAACGGACGTCCCAGAGAGTATCCATGTGTTTAGCTCAGGATTCATCTTGAATATCAATTGGTTTTTCGTCGCTTTCGGGCACGACTAAAACCATATTTGCCACTAAATACTGGAATAGGGCACAGGTACTTAATCGGAATCATGGTTCAGCGGATAAACAACACTGTCGATCGAAGACGTCCCTTCGAGTTCGTTTGATGATGTGGAAGGGGTGAATACATATCCTAACCCTCTTGGGGTTTTATGATAGTAATCAGGGCTTTTGTCCTTCGGCCTAAAGGAAGGTAGAAGATTTCCCGTCCCTTTCCAAAATTTAACCCCAGTTTTTGGGTTAAGTTATAATCCATCTTTTTCATCATTTGTTGGGATTTTTATTCATAACGATGGAACTGAGTTGATGTCTGTTCATCACTCTAACTATTTTGTTTTTGAGTAAGTGGTGTCACCACTTTACCAAACACAATAGGCTTTTGATGCATCTATTGAGAAGGTACTTCGAAAACATTATTTTGGTCGCTAATTATTTTGGACCGAGAGAGGAGAGATGACCTCATTGGCAAATAATATGCTGCCAAAACTTCAAGTTTGTACAGGCCATCAGCCTCCATGATAGTGCAATAAGGTTCCGAATCAGTAGCAATAGTTGGCTTATAAACTAACTTTATGTTTTCATTGATAATCTATTCATCTTCGTCACTAGCAATGTTGGTTACATTAACTTTGTTGATATCTATATTGGGATTTATTTCATAATTCCCACAGTCTTCTTTTGAAGACTCACGCTCAGTATCAGCTTCATCGCCATTGTCGCAGAGTTCTTCATAATCTTAGGGAATCTCATGGGCAGCCCTATATAGCATGGCATCGGTAAAATAGTTTTCCAATCCTTTAAAAGGTTGTTTATCCGTGATCAAAGTCTGGACTTCTCCTTTCTCATTGCAATATTTCATGCACTGGTGAAGAGTCGACAAGACTATCATGTAGGCGTGGATCCAAGGTCGCCCCAAGAGGATATTATACAACGTGTCTGCGTCGATAACGTAATATGTGACCTCTATCATATAGGCATGGACCTATGGTCACCCCAAGAGGATATTATACGATGTGTCTGTGTCGATAACATAACATGTGACCTCTGTTTTCAGATCTTTGATCTGGCATCAGAGTCTAATCTTGCCGAGGGGGCAGCTGTCATTGGCATTGAACCCGAATATCATAGTATTTGTCGGTATGAGACGATGCACCAAGATTTCCAATAATTGCATCAATCTTCTCAGGATAATGCTTAGTGCAGATTTAGGAACAATTTGTATGCGGTCCACCTTGGTGGATTCGACATACCCAGTATATTATAAAGGCTTATTATGCTTTATATTTCTCACCTGCATATCTTCTGACGAGAAAGTTATTTGCGGAATTTACCTCCTCATTTGATGACAGTGAGGGCAAGAAACCCTTTCCTCGTTGGATGGTTCAACGATTTGTGCTAGAAAAGATTCAGAATCTACGAAAGCCTTTCTGAGTGCTTCTCGAGCTGACTTAGACAATCGCAGCAGCCCGTAGAATGTGACACGAGCCGGGATATTAGCCAACTGAGTAATGATATCGAATTGGAATAGGGCGTCTTTTGCTTCATCATTCTTCTTTGCACCTTTCTGAAAACGAAGCCCCTTCTGTTTTGCGGGCTCCCAGTATACTTCTTTGCTAGGGCCTACTATTGAATAATCTTTCAAATAAGCCTTGCCGAATCTAGTACCAGATGGACCTACCTTATCTTAGTGAGTGGCCATAACTATGGCCTCCTCTTCTGAATCCGTTAGTGCATTAGCAATTATGTACTCTTCTTTAAGATTTGCGGAGATGGTATTACTAGTCCATCTCCTTCTTTGCACACTAGATGAAGTCCACTGCTCATCTTGCAGGAGATCCGGGTGAACCCACATGACCTTTCTCCTTTTTGTGGTTACTGGAGTTAGTCTTTTTTCTGCCTTTTTCTGAGGGTCATGATTTACTACTATTAGTTTTCTTGTCGGCACTTGTATTACTCCTGTGGGGAACTCATTGGTTCCTACCATCAAGGTTGCCATATTTGCAGAAACCTTTTTATGTTCCTCTTTGAGTGTTAGAAACCAGACTTCTATTAATGCCTGAATCAGGTTCTTTAGAGGATAGCAATCCTTAGTCGAATGTCCGATATTTTGATGGTACACGTAATAGTTAGGGTCATTAGTTTTTCCAACATCTTCTTGTTTTCGATTCTCCAGAAGTTTCAGTATGACCTTTCTTAGGAAGAGATGAAATAGAGTATATGCCTGCTCAGTCTTGAATGTATACGTTCTATCTTGTCGGGACCTATTCTGACCTGCACCTCTCGGATTCTGAGGTCTTGATTTTACCGGACTTGTCTGCTTTGGAGTAACATCTGATGTCATCACAGCCTTTCCTTTATTCTTGGGATTCTATGAATATGACCTGTTATTTGTAGAGTTTCTCGTACCACGAGATTCCTCAATCCGACATATTATATCCTCCCCCTACTCTCCTTACTTCAACAAGTCTTTCCAAGTTTTGGACTCCACGGCTCCCATTTTTATGAGCACACCAGTCCTGAAGTTATACTTGTAGGTTTCTACTAGAGTTTCCTGGATCATTTTGTGTCGACAATGCACGGATTTTTCCTTGAAGAATTCAATAAAGCTTTTGACCGCTTCTTCTTCTCCTTGTTTTGTAGCAAGGAGAGAATGAACCGATATTTCGGTATTATCCTCAAAGAAATGTGTCAGGAGCTTTTTTTCGACATCATACCAAGTACTTATAGTTTCCGGGGGCAACTGCATAAATCATGTAAAAGCAGGCCCTCGCAGGGTACTCATGAATACTTTAGTCATTATGAGATCATTTCCCATTAGATGACCTGCCTGCGATAAGAAGTAATATATATGCTAGCTTGGGTACCCCTTCCCGTCGTATAACTCTAATTTAAGAGGTATGTATTTTTCTGGATAAGGGGTGAAGTCCTACTCAAGCAAATACGGCCTTGAAACCCCTGATTCTTTTCGTTCCTTTTTTTTTGCACCAATGCATCCAGTTGCTTCTGCAACTTTTCCATCTTTTCTTCATGAGGATCATGGAAGGAAAATCTATCATCTTCTTCGTGCAGTGAGTAAGCTTTTCTTCTTTATCTTCTTCATTTATCTGGGGTGGTGGTTCCTCATTTATTTTCGGTGGTGGTTCCGAGGAATTTTAGCCTTATCATCGACATTCTTCTGAGTGTTTTCAACCACTTTTAGAAGCATTAATTTGAGGTTATCAATAGTCTTTTGCTATTCTCGAATCATGTGTTCTTGAGCTTCAAACCTCTGGTCGACATTATTGGACCTGTCTACCACATGTGACGCTGATTTTTGTAGTCGGGAAGATGCACAAGATTGTGGAGGAAGTTATAACCGAATTATCATTGTCATCATCATAAGAACCTTTTGTAAGTTTCTTATAATTTCGAGGAGCGACAGCGCCTGATATGTACTGGGTAAAATGATGAGATTCTTCATCGTCTGCATCTGACCCGCACTCTTTCTCCACGATTTTTTTGCCTTTTGAGGTTACCACCTTCAATTATTTTTTTTTAATTTTGAATCTTAGATCATTCTTTCTCCTCTTTGGAGTATTTTGACAAGACATAGTTATTCTATTAAATACAGACACTCTCTTGTTACCATAACAGCAATTATTCAGTATAGCTGATATTATTTGTTCACAATGACATATTAAGTGCAGATGAGTTTGAGTCGCTTTTCTTTTATTTGTTAAGTATTCTCTAAGATCAACAACTTTAGGAGATGAAGAATTTTCAGTTGTGTTTTGGACATGGGGCCCACTTGGCTGTCAGAGAAATCCGGATACCTGTTGAAACTCTTCGAAGCTAATGGTGCTGAGCTGGTGCTCAATATTTCACTTATCAGCCTTAATTCTGCATACTAGCTATTTTACATGGAGCTGAGCATTAGCTCCTCATTTTAGAGCACTTACGTGAGGCTAGACTGTAGCTTCGCGTTTTACGCTAGCCCCGCGTTTTATACTGGCTTGGCATTTCTGAAGAAGTTTAACTTCTGTTGTTTGTTTAGCCTCGTGTGAGGAGTACTCTCGCATGCTGGCATAATCTCGCGATTTGCGCAAGAAGTCTTGGCTTCGCGTTTAACGCTTAGCTCAAGTTTTTGTTTAAGTTTGATAGCCACGCGTGGGGAATTTTTACCACACGCTGGCTTATCTTTGCATTGTACGCGAGCTCTAGCACTTCTACCAGTTTCATAGTTGAGTTTAGTAGCCTCGCATGGAGAAATTTCTTCACATGCTGACTTGCCTCTGAGATTAACATCGCGTCTTATGTGAATGTTGTCAATTTTTTTGATCTCATGTCCAGGATATGTAGCCTCACGTGGAGAGACTTCTTCACATGCTAGTTTATCGTTAGAATTAACTTCGCATTTTACGCAAGCTTTGGCACTTTTGCCAGTTTCATAATTAAGTTCAGTAGTTTCGCATGGAGAAAATCCATCTCACGCTGGCTTAAGTCAGCTTCGCATTTTACGTAATTCAGACTGGTCTTGCGATTAATGCAAGCCAGTTCGTGAGGTAAAATCATAGCCTCACATTCTACGTCTACCTCAGCCTTGCATTTTACGTGGGTTTTGAGGGCTCTTCGTCTTGTACGACGATTCCGATTTCGGATTTGAGATCTGGTAAAACCTGTCTCTTGGCCATGTTCGGCAGTAGGGATAGCATCCTCCCTTAGGGTTCTCTGGCCAAACAATGGCTCTATAGTTATGGACTCAAAGAATCCCCGTTTAACGAAGAATTTCTTATTACCTGATTTATGGATTTTAGAGATCATGCGACGATAGCACCGCGTTTCAGTCAGATCACCTGATCCAGAGGAGAGGTATTCTTCATACCTTTACTAGTCGATCTCAACGAAGAGCATATCCATGGCCGATCCAATTTTTTTTACGTTGGATTGCGCCATGATCTCTTATTCAACAAAAGAGACGTCTCCCACTGTGGTCGCCAATTTGTTCTTTGCAAAAATCTTGCTTTCTTCCATTGATTACTTTGATTACAACGAAAGAGGAACAATAGAAAAACAAACAAGAGGATTTATATATTATCGCTCTCTTTTATAATAAAAAGTGGATTCTGATATAGTGATGTGATCTAACTGTAGTTCATATTGACGATCCGATGTGAAGATTTTTTTTTGAAAAAGATGATGGCCAGCCCTACCTTCTCCCTTTCTACTGATCTTGATGAATTCAATGCTCTTACGCGGAACTTGAACTACAAAAGATCCAAAAAGCTCTCTAAAGTCTCTTCCAAGAGAATATTTATATATTTTAGTTGGTTATGAGAGTTTCCATAGGGATAGGAATAGAAGGTGCTTGTATGTGCCAAGAATTCTAATTAAATATCTTAGTCTTGATTAAAATCTCTTGAATTTAAATTCTAATTGGAGTCAATTCGGGTATTAGATAAGCTCAAATCTCAATCACAATCAATTTATAATTTAGAAAATCTGCTCATGCGGAGTTAAATACCGAAATGCGGAGCTATGGATTTAACTCTGCATTTTACACAACACGAGACTAGTGTTCTGGCCAAATGCGGAGCTACCGATTTAGCTCCGCATTCTGTAGGGTATTTTGCCATCTTTCCTTGATTTGAAAATTTTCACCACCAACAGTTGAAGTGTCACGTACAGCCAAAAGATATCCTGACATTGTTGAAGCTCAAGGATCCAAATAATACATCGACAATGAAATCAACATATAATGCATGACATAAGTACAGAGTTAGTGAACAAGGCAGGAGAACGTAGATGCAATAGTTGTTATTTAAAATTTTTAAATTCAAGTACTTCGAGTGACATCGAAGTAATGACCAAAGTGAATTTGTAATTGACCTCTTCTAGGCTCATCCTGTTAGTGTTGAACTTTTTTAAGCATTTTCAAGTATTATTATTATGGATTGTACCTATAAAACAAACAAATACAAATACCTATTATTGGAGATTATTGGTGTAACCTCTACTAATATATCATTATGTGTTGCTTTTGTCTTTCTTGAAAGAGAGCAGGAAGCAAATTATGCATGGGCACTCGATAAGTTGCATGGACTATTTGTTAACAAAGTGTATCCAAGTATGATAGTTATAGATAGAGATTTAGCACTCGTTAATGCAGTTGAATTCACATTTTCGGCGAGCCGGCATCTTATCTGTAGATGGCATATTAAAAAGAATGTCTTGGCGAATTACAAGAAATCGTTGGATCAATAGGCTGAGTGGGATAAATGGTGGAGACGGCACGTAATGCTTGCGGCCAAACTACCTTAGCATGCGCATAGGGTGATAAGACTCGATCACATGCTACATTTTTAGGGTACTCATATAAAAAGAAACTTTTTTGAAAGGATAAGAATCTCTGTAAGCCCTGTTGAATCCCAAATGACCTGCAAGTTTAGTAAATAGGTAGAACTAAGTAAATTTCCAACATTTAAGTAACATATTAACTAATTACTAAAACTATGCACACGTAACCTGATTGGCTGTAAGTTGATCGAGTCTGGACCGAATTGTGCATACATGTGAACGAGACACATTAGTGTCCAGTCTACTCAACCAGCAACAAGCAAGTGGTCACCGGCTTTAAAGGATCAATTCGAGGCAGCCATGAATGTTGGAAAATGACTAAATATCCAAGCTTGTAGTAACGTCAGATAACCAGCAATCTGCGTCATGTGTGCTCGAGAAACAAGTCCAAGCTGCCTATAAAACCAAGCAAGAGCTCCAGCACCCCATGTGAATGTATGAACATTTTCGAGGTCTTGAAGAATTATCAGGTACTCAATCGACACTCCTATACAGATCTTGTCGCTGAAGAGAGTGCATCCAATAAGATACAGTAAATATGCCCTTGCAGCACACCGAATCCTATGTTCTGAGTCATTGTTAACCACACCACTAAAATACTCTCTTAGCCAATCTAGTCTAACTTATGCACCCCCTTCGTGTTGATCTCATACCAAGCTTTCGAGTAACTGATGCCCAAAGAATGAGTAATTATGTTAGCAACTGCACGTGACTCTTTTCCTTTCTTATTGGCAAGCCCAACAGGCAAGAAATACCGTTCAGTGTGATCATCTCACCGAACAACATATGAAACGTGTTTGTTTTGGGGTGGCATCTCTCAACAAATGCAGTTTCTCAATACTGCTAATGTACTGATAGGAACAGATGACCAAAAGATATAAGGACGACTCGCATATTAATTCCATAAATTGGGTGTGGGGATATGGTATCCTCAATGGCCATGAAGTTATTTTCTTCATGTGATTAATATACCTTAGTGAACCCTGCTCCCGCATGTATAACTTAAGTATGACATATTCACAAACTATAATTGGTTACTAGTTTTAATAAAAAAATAGTTATCTCATCATTTGAAACAAAGAAAGCAATGTGCGTCCTGAAACTCTTAAGCAATGACAAATTAACTGGCCACCTTTTATCAACCCTTGAAAATCATCTTCTAAATCCTGTGAATCCGTACTACTTCCCTCTTACCTTACACTTCCATATATTAGCAAATGAGGAGTCTCTATTTTTATTTCAGGAGACACTGCAACTTCACCTTGTCTTTCCCGTATCAGTCGACTGATCGGTGGTCGAGATGTAATTTTCTTCCTCCTCAACTATGAAATTGGTCGTACACAAGATGATTGTGCCTGGTCCATCTATGGAGTGCACAGATCATAATGTTAATGCATGTAGGTTCATCCATATTAAACATTTGTTATAATAATATCTTCTCTATAGATAAGATATTAATTGCAAAGTTCAATTTGGTAACAAATATTAATTATAATGTAATTATAATGCTAGATTGGAATGTAAAATACAGAAACAAATGCATTGAAAGCTTCTTTCACTAATCAAGCATGTTGACAAAGGTGGAAAATTCAAGGTATAATGAAATTTACACTTTGCCAAACATGAAAAATTCATGGAATAGTCAAACTCTTAGAACTTGCTTTTGAATAATTTTATAATTTCATTAAGAAACAATCAAAGTATAAATTAAAATTTCAGTCTTAAAGAAAATAAAAGATCCAAAAACCTACCATGATAGCCATTATAATGCACAAAAAATTAGAGGAAAATAAAAAAAACTTACAAAATCAAAACTCTAGGTTGTGCTAGTAACCAGAGGGGATGAGCAGAGAAACCAAGCAGTGGCAGCGACTGGACTGGACTCGAGCAATGACGACAACACCAAGCGGCTATGTTGTAGGGGTTGAAGGAGAGTTTTGCAGTGCGTTGGGAGGGAGATCTGCACTGAATTGGGGGGAATTAGCCAGCCTTAGAAAGGAGGAGAGGAATTTCTAGGGTAGTGGGAGTTGGCCGGCCCTAGAGAGGAGGAGAGGAATTTCTAAGATAGTGGGGGAGTTAGATTTTAGGGGAAATGGGTGAGAGAATATAGGGAGGGTATTTTGGATATTTTTAGTGTGCTCACTAGGAAAAACTCTCTTTTTTCAAAAGAGATGGTGAGCTTACTAGGAAAAATGGTGTGCCCCCTTTAAAAAGTCCCTTTTTAAATAAAATATTTCTGTGCACATAAGCCCTCTAAAATTTTAATTTTCCACATTACATTCCCTCATTACACTTGCATATAATTGTATAGATCCTAATTAATGTTTGTATACATGTATTGTATTTTTGTTAGTATTTTTTGTATCATTTATTATATTTAATATTTCTATAGACTTATTGAATAAATAAAAATAAAATTGTTCCGCATGTACAGTTCTACTCCCTTAATAAAAGTTTCGTCCTCGAAACTTGGAACATCTAGAAAGAAACGTGGATATCGTGTCTCTTTAGCTGCATCATGATTCCTCTTCAGCACGTTACACTTCATCAATTGCTTATTCAACTGTACAACCCTTTTTTCCCCTAATTATTACTTTTAAGTGATATCTGGATTACTTTTGGGCTCCATATCTTTTGATTTCTAGCTCTTCTCAAAATATGAACGAGACGCATCCTCCAATATCTAAATGGTTTTCTTAACTAGCATACATTGACAATTGATTTGAACATTCTATCATCTGCAATCAAATCGTGACAAATCTTAGTAATTGAATTATTATTTGAAACCTCAGAAAATTGAGCACATTCTTCTTTAGTGCATCATGCTGACACACTTTAACAAGACGAATCCAGACCAAAAGCATACTAACAAAACAAGATTGACTTCTTAGATTCATAGATTAGTGTCCTTATTTTTTTTTTGGAATAATACATTTAAAATGCTGATTTATTATATCAATTAGCAACCTTCTTCAGTCGTTATCAATCAAATATCGATAGAGTAATAAACCACATCGCAAATACAATACTTTAATCAGCATCCTTCTCGATTCTTGTCTTTTGGATATCTACGTACCCAAGATCCTAGTTCATTTTTTTTAGTATATCATAAGTGCGGCAGCTCAAAGGAACTATATTTTTGAAGACAAGGACAGAGGAGAGCCTACAATTGATTAGGGGGGGTTCTCTAGCCACTAATACATAGTAAATTTAGTGGCAGCGACATCACTTAGAACGTAGGAAGAGCTGTTTTAAACTCACTTGACCTGAAACTATTTCTCTTCACTTGCTGTTATCCAGTATCAATAAATGTGACTTCTCATATAATGACATTTGCCATTATAGAGCGAATTCTATAGGAATAGGATTGATTGATATAATTGATGCTTCCATAAAAATTTCGTTGCGTGCTTGCATGCATGTTTGGTGGGTAGTGTTTGCCGCGAAATTTGCAGTTTCTTTCATTGCCTTTGATTACAATAATTCTTCGAAAGTTACAATATTTTTTCAAATATTATAATGAAAGAAAACAAAATAAAACATTTATATATCATCACTCTCTTTAAAAATATCTTGGGTTTGGTGTAGCAGTGATTGAATCCATCAAGTTCATAAACTCTATTGACGATCCGACATTGATGGAAGCTTGAAAACAGCATGAGATTGCCCTGCCTGTTTGATTTTGGAATGCGCTTAGGTACGTTAAATTGACCGGATTGATCGGCTTATACGCACTCAAGAGTTCGTCAAGTACGCGCTCAAAGGTACGTGACCTTGGGTCTCCCAAGAGATGACTTCCACAATTCCTCTTAAAGCCTATTTATAAGCATGAGGTGGTTAGATCATAAGGATGGAATTATACTGTAATCTAATCAAATATTTAATTTAATCCATTCTAATTTGGTTCCATAAATCTGGTCTCGATTTGATCAAGAAATTCGGCTAGTAGAAGATTTGGTAGAATCTGTGAGATTTCCAATTTGATTAAATTAAATTTAATTTGATTAGATCTAATATCTCATCCACTATGAGATTTTGTCGGATTCTCTGAGATATTGGAAGATGTGGGCCCCCTCCTCATCAATGTTTTTCCGTCAACATGAACCCCTCTAAAGTTTTCGAAATCTCATCATCAGTTTGTAATGAGTTTCGAAATACTTTGGACTTCTTTGTTGTGGATTTGTCATGATTTTGCACCATCCATTAGCCGATGAACTGTTCAGTAACCGTAGTATAATAGCAATTGAATCATTAATGACTACCAGAGGTGATCATTAACGTAATAGTCTTGAGTGATTTTATTGATGTAGCATGTTGAGGGAATCCTTTAATTGATTTTCTTGATAGATCTTCTTGTTGCCATCTGACTTTTTCTTTCATGGAATATCCACTTGAGGTTATCTTACTTTATTTCTCGAAACTACTAGCTTCGTGCTTCGTTGTACTGTGATGACTTAAACCATCGGTAAACTCCGATCTAGCAGGACATAATTATGAGAAATAAGGCTCTACAAGACTCCCGAACTCTAGCTATTTAGTGAATCAACGAGGTAGAGCTGTATCATCACGATTGTTGCTTGAAGAAGCTCGCCAATAAAATTTGAAAGTGATGTAGGAGAGATTAAAAGCTCTTGGGACAGCTAAAACTCCCTTTAACTTTTTTTTGGCCTTCTTAGCTTTCATCTTGTTTTGCAATGAAGGATGAATTTTGTGCCTGCTTGTTTCTTCATTCCTACAAACATGAATAAAGAAACTTTTAGTTTTATATCATTTAAAATATATTACTTGTGTGATGTATGATTGTGATGATGGATTGAGCATGAGGCGACAATGACTTGATTGTTTTGGACATGATGACGATTGTCTGAGTGATGTATGATAATGGTTTTGAGAATGATCGATTATGAGTAAAAGGCGGTTCGCCCGGGCTGCTCGGGTACGTTCGCGTAATTCGGACTTGAACTGTTGATTGTGTTAGGATCAGAAAAATTGGTAGAGGTGCCTAATTGCACATGCCACGGGATTTGGCGAAGGCGCTTAATTGCACATACTAAGATGATCGGATCAGGATCATAGAGTTTGGCATAGACATCTAATTGCACATGCTATGGGGTTTGGCAGAGATGCTTAATTTCACATGCCAAAATGATCAAATCAGGATCATAGAGTTTGATAGATGCGCCTAATTGCACATGTCATGAGGTTTGGTAGAGGCGCTTAATTGCACACGCCAAGATGACTAGGTCAGGGTCATAGGGTTTGGCAGAGGCGCCTAATTGCACATGCTATGGAGTTTGGCGGAGGCACTTAATTATACATGCCAAAATAATTGGGTCAGAATCAGAGTTTGGCAGAGGCACTTAATTGCACATGCCATAGAGTTTGGCAGATATGCTTAATTGCACACACTAAGATGATCAGGTCAGCGTCATAGGATTTGGCAGAGGTGTCTAATTGTACAGGCCATGGGATTTGGCGGAGGTGCTTAATTGTACATGCCAAAATGATCGGGTTAGAGTCATAGAGTTTGGCAGAGGTGCCTAATTTCACATGCCACGGGGTTTGGTGGAGACACTTAGTTGCACACGCCAAGATAACCTGGTCAGCATCACCGGATTTGGCGGAGGTGTCTAATTGTACATGCCATAGGGCTTGGCGAAAGCGCTTAGTTACACATGCCAAGATGTCTAGGTCAGGGTCATGGGGTTTGGCTGAGGCACGTGATTGCACATGCCATGGGGGTTTGGCAGAGGCACTTAATTGTACATGCCAAAATGATCAGGTTAGGATCATTAGGTTTGTCAGAGGTGTCTAATTGCACATGCCATTGGGTTTTGCGGAGGTTCTTAATTGTACATGCCAAAATGATCGAGTCAAAATATTGGGTTTGGCAGAGGCGGCACATGCCATGGGGTTTGGCTGATGTGCTTAATTACACACGTCAAGATAATCTGGTTAGGATAATCGGGTGACTCGTTTGGGTGACAGATAGAGCCGGTGATTGGGTTAGGATCACAAAGGAAATTGTTTATTGTAGTGTGTGATGCTTCAAATCTTACTATTAGAGGTAAGAGCTTAACATGATAAGTTTGATCGTATTGAAATGATATGGGTGAGATGATTCAAATCTCGCTATCAGAGGTAAGAACTTAACGTGATAGGTTTGATCATAATAAAGTGATAAGGGTGAGATGGTTCAAATCTCGCTGTCAAAAATAAGAGCTTAACATGACATATTTGATCATATTGAAGTGATATGTGTGAGATGGTTCAAATCTTGTTATCAGAAATAAGAGCTTAACGTGACATGTTCGATCGTATTGAAGTGATATGGGTGAAATGATTCAAATCTCACTATTAGATGTAAAAGCTTAATGTGATAGGTTTACGCAAATTTTAACAAACATTAACTATCAACAGATTTGGAGTACCTTTACTAATAGCTGTTTGCGTTGGGCTAATCATTTTATTCCCCTCAGTATGGTGAGCTATCGAGATATTTATCTGGACTTACAGGCCAAACGTTTCCTCTTTCCTTGGTTTTTTGAGGCTTTGGACAATTGATCTCATACTTTTACCCTTGGTATGGTAGGGTTGGCAGGGATTCTGATCTCCGCTTTCCGTTGTATTAACAGCATTGGGTGGCTCATGCTTTATCCCCTTACATGATAAGTTGGAAAGAAACATGTTCTTTTCCTGCTACTTTAATAGCATTGGGAAATTTATGCTTTATCCCCTAGCATGATAGGTTATCGAGAATTTGATTTCCTTTTTCCTTTGCCCTAGTGGCCATGGGCTTTTTGTGATAAATTTATAATGAGATTTTTAGCAAACCACTCCCAGTTATAAATGGATTTGATGTGCCTTACCAATTACCGTTTGTGTTGGGCTAGCCATGTTATTCTCCTCAGCATGGTGAGTTGTCGAGAATTTGATTTCCTCTCTTTTACCTTAGTGGCCATGGGTTTTTTTTTGACAAATTTATCATGGAATTTTTAGCAAATCTCAAGTTATAAATGGATTTGGCATACATTTACCAATCATCATTTGCGTTAGGCTAAGCATGCTATTCTACTTAGCATGGTGAGTTATCAAGGATTTTGCTTGGGTTTAAATGTTAAACATTTTCTCTTCCCTTCGCTTTTGGAGCTTCGGGCAGTTGGTTTCATACGTTTACCCCGAGTATGCTAGAGTTGGTGAGGATTTTGATCTCCTCTTTTCATGGCCATTGTGGCCTTCAGGTGATGTCGCACTATTATATATAGTATTTCTTCGAAAATTTGACATTACTAAGCAACATCATTTTGTCACCATCATGAAAGCTCCATTCGAGTAGACCTTCTCCACCACAAAGGACCCTTATGATTTAGTTTCGAATTTATCCTTTCTCTTGTGGATCATGGTCATTGGTCTTTTAATTAGATCGCTTTCTTTGAAAGTCCTTTCTTTGACTTTCTTTTGGATGTCTTTGAGATGCGTTCTTAGTACAATTCAATTTGTTGTATTTTTAAGCGTTCTGCCTCAGTGCTTCTAATTCTTGAAGACTTCACCAATGCTATTCTTCAGTTGTCATTGCTGTGTCTAAGGCAAGACAGTCTCGTAGCCATACACCAAAGAAAATATTGTAGTTTTAGTCAAAATGCAGACTGTGGTTTGGTAAGCCCACAAGCACTCTACCAACTTTTCATCCTAATCGTGTCGACTTGAAGTGATGACTTTCTGGAGAGCTTCATAATGATCTTGTTGAAAGATTTGGCCAGAATATTAACTGCCAGATTGTAGGATATTGAGGTAATGTCTTGAATTTTGAACTTGATGCAGAATCGGGGAGAAGACTTGACCGGCAAACTGGGACCCATTATCATGGATAATCTGCTAAGGTACGCAAATGTAATAGGTACACAATGCATGATGAATTTAACTGCATCTGACATTTTGATTTCTCTCATTGAGACTATTTCAGCCCTTGAAAATCATGGCAATGTTTTTTATATGCCACTGCTTCCATGATCATTTTTGACCAGAAGCACCTGAGTCTTCTTATGTGGTTCCAAAATTTTGGCTTTGGTTGGTGGGCCCCACACTCATCGTGAGTTTTTTCGAGTACTTCTTGAGCTTGCTTGTTTGAGAGACAGCGAAGTAGGATACCATCATATGATTTATAAGACTGCATCATAATAGAGTTTAGTTGCTTCTTTTTTATTAATGTCACTTCCTTTGGATCTTCTGAAAGTATGTCATACATTGCATAGTCCACAAATGGGAAACGCCAATCTCAGGCTCAAAACTCATTTTGATTTGGTATACTTAATATGTCTCCAGTATTGTCTTGGGGCTAAGAAATTACGACTTTTAATAGTGACATGCTTACTCGACCCAGGTGGTAACATCAAAATTGCGGCGAGTGATACCAGGGCATTAGTATACACACTTTCATGTGTCGTGGCACATGGTTGATGTAAAATTTCTTGAATTTTTCAACAAATTCAATCGCCATCTGGTGGTAGGGTATGAGGACTTTATGTCTAACCTCATATTCACCAGTCATCTGGTTAACGATGGAGTTTAGAGTCAGCATACTCCTTGAAACGTTTTACCCTAGTTGTAAAGTTTATTTGGAGGCCAATTCTGAGCACGTTATACTCCATGAGTGAGTACCCTCAAAGGGTTCAAATATTTGTATGGAGATTTTGGTACTGCTCCCACTTCTAGCACAACTCTTCTTGCTTCAACAAACTCTACCAGGAGTTATAATGTATCTCAATCCCCTACGAGAAGTAAGAACTGCAATGTACCCTAACTCTATATGGTTCCTTAGATATCTGCTTCCAATGATAGCTTTTGTAATCTTTCATAACTTTAGACAAGCTGCAGCCAAATATATAAAATTGATGTAGCTTGGGATCTTCTCGCTTTCTTCGTGTGTTGGGAAGATGTTAATTGCCCTCTAAGAAGTTGCCACTAATAAATCACATTGCATAGGTTAAGTGTCTTCAATGGTGCTACGCGAGGTTTGTTTCATGTTTAAGGTGCAAGTTTAGCCTTACTCTCTCTTAGCCACGGGCTTAGCCTCGCGTTTGGCTAACTTTGTGGTGCTAGACTCGTGTGATGTGCTAGCCTCGCATACCAAGTTAGACTTGTGCACTGACTTAGCCTCTCGCACTGAATTAGCCTCGCGTTTTAGCCGCAAGCATAACTTTGCGCTCTACGCAGGCATAGCCTCATATTGGGGTTACTTTATATGAGCTTAGCCTCACATCTTGATCACTTTACACGAGCTTAACTGCAAGGTTTACTGGATCCAGGTCCCACCCCCTATGTTAGCCTCATTTGATTGGTTACGAACTCATTGTAAGTCAATGGACCACTTTCTTCTTCATCAAAAAATATGCAAGGCTGCCTGTTGACCTGACATTTTAAGTCTTTGACGCAGATCTTAGCCTTCTGTTTCTTAATGTTTACGCGGGCTAAAAGCTAGCCTCGCATTCTGGACTTCTTACATAGTGCTGACTTGCATCTTCTGAGCTAGGCTGAGGTTTAGCTTCGCATTCTAAATGACTTTATGCTAGCTTAGCATTGCATTATATGTGGACACAGCCTTGTGTCTGGATGAGTTTACGCTGGCTTTACTTTGCGTTGTACGTGGGTATAACCTCACGTTCTGGTTTTAGACTTAGCCTTGCATTATACACAAGGTTCTCTGGATGTGAGTCCTACCTCCTGTGTACGACTCATTTGGCTATTCATGGAGTCCGTTATGTGGTAATAGATTACTTCCATCTTTCTAATAGTCTTCTTAAATTAATAGTAAGTCTGACATTTCAAATCTCTAACGCAAAGCTTACTCGTGCGTTTAAAGCCAGGCTGAATTTTAGCCTTGTGCTTTGGCACTTTTGTACTATGCTGAAACTTAGCTCCACGTTCTGGTTCATCCTTGTGTTCTGGCACTTCCATACAAGGCTGAAATGTTGGCTGGCATTCTGATACTTCTAAGCTAGTATGAAACTTAGCCTCCATATTCTATATTTTCCCAAGCAAAGAAATTTATACAGGGCTACTAAGTATCATCCTCGCATTTCAATTGTTTTATGTGGGACTATGGTTAGCCACGCATTTTAAACTTTGTATGCGGAGCTGGAATCTAGCTTCGCCTTTTGTGTGGAGCTGAGACTCAGTTTTGCATTTCTAATTGAGTTAAAATTCATGAACTGGTTTAGCCCCGCATAGAGAGTTTTCTTTATACACTGGCTTAGCCATATTTTTCGCATTAGCTTCATATTTTATACTAACTTCGAATTTTGAATTACCTTCGTGTTTTACACTAAGCTGTGAGTTAACCAATTCTTCTAGTTTTCACCCAGCTACCGTGGGTGCGCAAGGTAGCTATATAGCCTCGCGTTTTCCCCCAACCTCGCGTTTAATGTGGGCTTTGAGTTTTCTTCTCCTCTTGCAGTGATTTTGAGGTTGCTCTTGCGCTCATTTAACTTCTCCGTCTTTTGTGCTTCATGTTTTCTTCTGCTTCTTGAAGTGCACTATCAGACTCTGATTGGAGCTCTGAAGAGCTGGTGTAAGGTTGCCAGATGCCAAACTAGATGTAGATTTTGCTGCCACTGCAGCCTCAAGCTCATACTTGCAATTTTGAAGTTTGATATAGAGATCAGTAATAAGGGTTACAGTTTCAACATCCTTTTCTTTGAGCTCATTGTGTGTTTTATCATTGTTTCAATTCTAGCTTTATGGACTCAATCAAGATCCAGAGAGAGCTCTCCAAACCAGCTACTTTCTGCGGTGCTTCCTTACCTCCAACTAGCTCGGTAGTTAGAGTATTAACTGATTCAATATTAGAGGCATGGGCACCTTCCAACTGCTTGCGAGCTGCATTAACCTTGTTATCTACCTCAGCTAGCTTTGATTCAATTTCTTGATGAGGTTCAAGAGTGAAGTCTTTCTGCAGAGCAGCCAGTTTCTTCTCAGTTTCTTCAAGGGCAAGTCAGTGGGATTACCGAGCAAAATCTTTCTCGGACTGAATCTTGGATTTTTCTTGCTTGGCTTGCTCTATTGCAAGCATCATATGGACAATAGATTCCTACACTGCTGCAATTTCTTTTGAGAGTTGATTGTAGAACAATAAAAATAATTCGGATCTAAAAATTCGAGTTCGAGTCTGAGTCCAGATCCAGAATCTGAGTTCGAATCCAAAATCCGAGTTCGAATCCAAAATCCGAGTTCAAATCTGAGTCCGGATCTAAAATTCGAGTCCGAGTCTAAGCCGGGATCTAAAATTTGAGTTCGAGTCTGAGTCCAGATCTAAAATCCGAGTTCGAATCCAAAATCTGAGTTCGAATCCGAGTGTGGATCTAAAATTCGAGTCCAAGTCTGAGTTCAGATCCAAAATCTGAGTCCGAGTCTGAGTTCGGATCCAAAATCTGAGTCCAAGTCTGAGTCCAGATCAAAAATTTGAGTGCAAATACGAATCCGAATTCAAGTAGCAGTAGTAATAATAATAATTAATTAATTAATTAATTAAAAAAAATCAACCTCGCACCCACGCAAGGCTGAGCCTCGCGTGGATGCAAGGCTGAGAATGAATAAACAAAAAAAAAAAATTTAAGGAGGTGAGCCTCGCACCCACGCGAGGCTGGATGCGAGGCTCAGGCCTCATGCAAAGTTCATAATGAGAAAAAAAAAGGAAGTCATCAGCCTCGCACCCACGCAAGGAGCCTCGTGTGGATGCGAGGCTGAGGAAAAAATTAGAAGGAGAAACACCTGAATAAATAAATAAAAAAAAAAGAGGGAGCCTTGCATGTGCGCAAGGCTCCTAGCCTCGCGTGAACACGAGGCTCCCAGTGTGCGCATGATCAAAAACTAAAGGGGTGCTCAATGAGTATAAAAATAAAAAATAATAAAAATCTCTCTGTTTTATCGGCTCCGCTCGATCGCTCGCTCGCCTATTTGGTCGCCCGATTTTGCACAATAAGCTAGCGATTTCATGCATGCAATATATTTTTGTCAAATCTCCAATTATTTTGCAATTTCTAATGCTATTTAAATTTTAATTAAAATGAAATTGATTTTTGGATAACGAAATTCTAAATTAAATTTATTGGAGTTTGGATAATTCTACAATTTTTAATCAAACTCGAATTAATTTTTGGATGAAAAATTCTAAATTAATTTTATTAGAGTTTGATAATCATACAAATTCTAATTAAATTCTAATTTGAGTTTAATTGATTTTAGGTACAGAAACATGACCTGATTCAATGAATATGAAGAAAATCATGTCAAGAAAAGATTTGAATATCTCATCGAGATCACAAAGAGATTTTGATTCTATCTAAAAGGAAATCAGATCTTATTCTTATCTACAAGCAAACCTCTTCAACAACCAGAGGCCTATAAATACCCTCCAAGAGAACTCAAAAAGGACCTTTGGTAAATCGATCTACGTGCGAGAGTCTCAAAGTCTTGCAACCAAAGAAGTGAAGACCTTTGGCCAAATCTCTCTCCCGTCCAAGCGTTCGTGCTTCCTCTAAAATCAGCAGAGAAGAAGAACGAGCTCGCCTCCAACCATCGACGTAAGATCGTCAACAGAAAAAGGACCAATCCCCATAGCTGCCTCGAATCCCACATCTTCTATAAAAAGAGAGCGACGATTTATAAGTCCTCTCTGTCTGTTTTTATTTTCTTTTCATTGTAATTCGAAAAAGAGAAATTTTTCATAATCTGTAATTTTTCTCTGTCAATGGCAATGGAAAGATCCAACCATGTTTCTACCAAAAGCAAACTGGCGACCACAATGGGAGAGATCTCCTATACTCAAGAGGAGATGGTGGTCCAATCTGATGTCCACAGGATTGGAGAGACAGTCGAGATGCTAGTAATCGAAGTCGACCAGCAGAAATATAATGATTACGTATCTTCGGACTCATTGAGTCCACGCTATAAGAGATCTATGCGACTAAAACACGAAAAGACTAACTCTGAATAAAAGGAGGACTTCATGGTCTTGGATGAAAAGGAGGCGTTGATTCATCAACAGCCCCTTGGATCTTTGAACTATGATTCGTCAAAACTAATTATGTTTCTCCCAATATTCAGGGAGCTCGCTACATATGATGCCAAAGGAGAACCTATCGCAGCACAAAAATGGACCCAAATCCGCAACCGGAATTGAAGGGCACGCTGCAGATCACTCAAAGCACGTTTTGCATGTCAGACTCACAATCAGCCTAGCATGAAGCAAGATGGATGCCAGACTCAAAATCAGTCTAGCATTAAGTAAGGAGGATGTCAGGCTCAAAAATAGCTTTGCACCAATCAGCTTGACGAAAGGGAGCTTTGCACCCATCAGTTTGGCAAAGGGGAGCCTTGCACCCATCAACTTGGCAAGGGGGAGCCTTGCACCCATCAGCTTAGCAAAAGGCAGCCTTGCACTTCTCATTCTGGCAAAGGTTAGCCTTACACCCATCAACTTAGCGAAGACCAGCCTTGCACCCATCAGCTTGAAAAAGGAAAGCCTTACACCCATCAGCTTAGCAAAGGGCATCCTTGCACCTCTCATCCTGGAAAAGGATAGCCTTGCACCTCTCATCCTGGTAAAGGTCAGTCTTCCACCCATCAACTTGGCGGAGGTCAGCCTTGCACCTCTCATCGTGGCAAAGGGCAGTCTTGCACCTCTCATCCTGGCAAAGGTCAGCCTAGCATCTTTCATCCTGACAGAGGTCAGCCTAGCACCTCTCATCCTGACAAATGTCAGCCTAGCACCTCTCAACCAAGCAAAACTCAGCTTTGCACTCATCAGCTTGGCATGAATAAAACCAGATGCCAGCCTGGCACAAATAAATTTCAAAACCAAACTAAGTCTAAGCCAGCGTGTGAGGCTAGTTCAACTAAGCCAGCATGCAGGCTAGATCAACACACCAGGCTCGTCCAGTGCGCAAGGCAAGAGTCAAGCCTCAGCCTCACACAAGAATAGTAGGATGCAAGGTTACCCAGCAGGGTCATGCAAGACATACCAAAATTAATTGTGAACATCAAACTGGACTTGGAGTTAAGAAACATAATTTCTATGATTTCTTGGAGCCATCTGTCTAGACGAATGACATCACTCGAGAAGTAGGCCCCATCCCCAAAAGATGGTTATATCTGCACCACAAGAAGAAACTCCGGATTTACGGAGTTATCTCACGAACAAAAGGGAAGCTGCACAGTCCCATCGGTCATGCTGCTGCAAAAAATTAATTGCCGCAGTTTTGACTTACTGTCGCTGTGAAGTCCCGAGAACGTCGGTGTTCAGCCGATTGTCAGCACCAGAATCTTGCATTCCAAAGAAAAGACGACTGCAGAGACGAGACTCAAACTCAGACCAAGAATTGCCCATTTTCACATTAAATATGGTGAGTAAAGGTAAGAAGCCAGTCGCAGAAGGATATGTCTCTGACATCGAGGCAGGAAAGACTATCATCACACACATCTTAGAACAGGTGTGACAGCTCCCCGCAATTACAAAAAATTGGCAGGGGGTCTTGATGAAGAATATGAAGAATTTAGCGATCACTCGGTCATAGCAATGTCACCATCATATGCTTCCTCTCGGTCTGGCAGGGGGACAGTTCATATGGCCAAACCATCGGCTGAGATGAGACAGAGGATTGAGGCACAAGAACGCCTCATCTAGGAGCATCAAAAAGTATCGAAGACCTCAAAGCGATGCTTGCGAAGGTCCTGGAAAATAATCAAAAGAACACAGAAGACGGTGCAGGGGGTTCTTCCACTTTTGATAAAACTAGTAAAGAGAAGGATGAAATCGGATCCAACCGTGATAAAACCAAGAAGGATGAAGCTGAATCTAACCAGGACACCGGGGGAAAAGGCAGTGAGGACGAATATTACATTGATCCTCATGCCGAAAAATGGAGAAGCTTCAAAACCAGATAGAAGCCTTGATGACAAAGGATTGAAAGAAACAGGGATCACGAGACCCTACCCGATAAAGTGGGAGTCCAACCCGTTTCCAGCAAAGTATAAGCCTCTCAAGTTAGAGTCATATGATGGGAAGGGATCTCCGAACCAACATATGTACTACTTCCTTTCACAGACCGGCCATCTCATGGGCAATGACCCAGTGATGTCAAAAAATTTTGCAAGTACCCTGCGAGGGCCTGCATTTACTTGGTTTATGCAGTTGCCCTCGAGAACCATTAATGCCTAGTCTGATATAGAAAGGGAGTTCCTAACTCGCTTCTTCAAAGATGACACCGAAGTATCCATTCACTCTCTTCTGGCAAATAAGCAAAAAGAGGATGAGACGGTTAAAAGTTTCGTCGAGCGTTTCCGCGAGATGTCAATGCGATGCCCGCATGGCATGTCGCAGGAGATATTGGTGGAGGCCAGCAAACACAACCTGCAAACCGAGATATTGGTCAAAATGGGAGTGGTTGAATCTAAAAGTTGGAAAGAGCTAGTTAAGTAAGGCGAATTAGCTGAAAATCTCATCCGCCGCCTGAGAGAACAACGCCCCACAAGAAACGTCCCGGAAGGACGACGATATTCTCAAAACTTTCGATCGAAAGGAAAAGAGGCTATGGCAGCATGAACGCCTCCGCAACAGAAAGCCAAAGATCAAAAAGAAAAAGGCGCACTCAAGCAGTACCCCGCACATGTCTACGACTTTAAAGACGAGCAAACAGTAATGCTCTTCAATTTGCTCAACAGAAAAGGGATGCTCCAGTTTCCCTCCAATCTGAGGCCGGAGGAAGCGGGGAAGACTAACGACCCCAAATACTATCTCTATCATCAGAACGTGCGGCATGCTACGAAAGATTGCTATACATTAAAAAGAAAGATCCAGGCACTAATCGAAGCTAAAGTAATGACGGCTAATGCGGTCACTCTAATGGTTGGAACTAATGAGTTTCCCGTAGGAGTGTCCCCAGTGCCTGCTGGAAAGATGGTGTTGGTTAATCACGACCCACATAATATGAAGGAAAAAGGTCTCTCCCCAGTCACCCCGAAGAAAGGTGAGATTATGTGGGTACATTCGGATCTTTTGAACGATGAGCAATAGTCTTCATCCAATAAACAGAAGCTGAGCAAAGGCAAAACTTGCCATGCGATTTCTGCAATCATCGGTGATGACCACGATGAGGCAACTATGTTAACCGACTCCGAAACGGAAGCATCAGCTTTAGCCACTCATCATGATGAGGCAGGCCCGTCAGGAACTCGCTCGGGGAGGAGCTATCTCAAAGATTTCTCCAAAGTGCAGCCCAACGAACCCACCGCATTGAATGAAGAGCCACCCTCTACACAAAATGAGCTCCGCTTTCAAAAGGGGACGAAGAAGGATAGTGAGGCACCTGGTGCGCCATTTAAGTTTGATGTGCTTGCCCAGCTAGCCAACATCCCAGCCCGCATAACTCTCTACGAGTTGTTGCGATTATCCAAGACAACCAGAGACGCTTTGAGGGAAGCTCTGGCTGAATCTGAATCCTTTTTGGCTCAAATCACAGAGCCATCTGTGAACGTAGAGGAACTTTGCCCGCACTGCAACCAAGTGACGAGGTAGGTTCCATGCATCACCTTCTCGCCGGATGATATGCAGGTCAAAAACTTTAAACATAATAGACCATTGTATTATACAGGATACATGGGCTCTTTTAAAGTTGACCGAATTCTCATAGACCCAGGGTCTGCCTTAAGTATCATCCCAAGGAGATTGATGTAAATACTTGGAATCTCAGTAAGCCGATTGACGCCCACCAACACCTCCATCTTTGGCTTTAACTCCAATGGAAGCCATCCCTTGGGGAAGATCCGACTTTGCTGCCAGATTGGAAGTCTGTAGTCAGAGGCGACATGTTATGTCATCGACGCCGACACTTCTTACAACATGCTTTTAGGACGTCCTTGGATTCACTCCAACATGGTGGTGCCCTCTACTCTCCACCAATGTATGAAATATTGCGATGATCAAGAGGCAGTCCACACGTTGATCACTGACAAGCCGCCCTTTAAGGGGGTGGAAAACTTCTTCACGGATGCCATACTATATAGAGATATAGCAGAGGCATCCGCGAAATCAACAAAGAATGTCAAATGGGACTATGATGACGGCAACGAAGCAGACACTGAACCCGAGCCAGCAGATGAAGAAGACTGCAAGTTCAAGATAAATCCTTTTGTAATCAGTATCAATGATTTTGATGTAACCAACGCTGCCGATGAGGCGGACGAGTGGATTATTAATTAAAATATAGGTTTTGCTTATGTTCCTACTGTTACTTCAGATTCCACTCCGTCTTGTACAAGCACAGAAGTGGATAACATATTCGACTGGGAGGCTCTAGCGGCATTCCATCTGCCAATACAGTCATCGTTTGCTGGGCAGACCAAAATTCACAATGTGGATGGGGCTACTTTTGAGGTGTCCGCTCGATGGCCAGACCAACAACCGATAACATTCGGGCGAGTTGAGTCACAGCCCAAGCTTACCATAAGTAGTGAAGCGATGACCAAACGGCACCACAATTTGGCCATTACGAATCAGTCTCCCATCAAATGATGAAAAGCATGGGCTACGATTTCAACCAAAAATAGGGATTAAACTTCGGAAGAGGACGACGAAACCTTTTGCGTTCGTTTATCCTACGAGGAAAGAATCTCGATTACTATTATAAAACCCGCAGGGGGTTGGGATATATTACTACTTCTGAATCCTCGGGAAGAGAGTACATAGACTCAGCCGAATCAGAAATTCCTAAAGAAATAATAGAATGGGATTCTGATATTGCTACAAGTGTAATATTCAAGGCCCTTACTGCGAATATGGTTTCAGTAAGTCATGAAGAACCAGATGATGCCTGGGCACAGCACATGGATATCCAATGGGATATCAGATTTGAGCAGAGAGAACCGCCAACTGAAGACCAAGTGGTTCAAATCAATATGGAAACTGAAAAAGACCCGAAATCCATCTTTATAAGCGAGAGTCTCACTTCTCAAGAGAAAGAGAATCTCGTGTCCCTCATAAGAGAGTACATTGACGTATTTGCATGGAGCTACGAAGACATGCCTGGCTTGGACCCACAGGTTGCCATGCACCGTCTTAATATTAAGCCAGATGCTAAACCCGTAAAACAGCAACAAAGGCGTTCTAAGCCCGAGTTGATGGAAGCTATAGAGTCTAAAGTCAAGAAGCTGATAGACTCCGGATTCATTCGCGAAGAAAAACACCCCGACTGGATAGCAAATATCGTACCAGTGCTCAAGAAAAATGGTAAGATACGGATATGCATAGACTTCTGAGATCTTAACGCTGCATACCCAAAAGATGAATTTCCACTCACCATCATGGATGTCATGATTGATAATACTTGCGGGTTTGAGCGGATGTCCTTCATGGATAGTTTCTTGGGATACAACCAAATTAAAATGTATCCAGAAGACGAGAAACACATGGCATTCAGAATGCCGCTCGGAATGTACTGCTACACAATGATGCCCTTCAGATTGAAGAATGCCGGCTACTTACCAACAGGCTATGAGCCTCATCTTTCAAGAACACTTACGTAAAACTGTTGAGTGCTATGTGGATGACCTCGCCGTTAAAAGTAAGAAGAAAGAAGATCACTTGTAAGACTTGAACGTGATGTTTGATATCATGAGAAAGTATCAACTGAAGATGAATCCTACCAAGTCATTTCTTGGAGTATCGAGCAAGAAGTTCCTCCGATTTGTTGTCACCTCAAAGGGAATCCACCTTGACCCTGATAAGGTCAAAGCGATAAAAGAAATGCAGCCACCACGAAACTTGAGGGAACTAAGGGGGTTGCAAGGCAAGCTGGCATATATCCGGCGGTTCATAGCGAATCTGTCAGGAAGGTACCAGCCATTCTCAAAGTTAATGAAGAAGGGAGTCTTTTTCGTCTGGGATGAAGATTGTCAACAAGTTTTTGAGGACATTAAAAATTACCTCACAAAGCCGCCTGTGTTAATGGCACATGTTTCAGGAAAGCCTTTTCTGATCTATGTGCGAGCGATGGACCACGCCCTAGGGGCTCTATTGGCTCAACATATTGATCGAGACCAGGAGCAGGCAATCTACTATCTGAGCTGGACAATGATTGGTGTGGAGCATCGGTACAGCCCAATCAAAAAGAATGCCTAGCGCTAGTATTCGCGGTCCAAAAAATGCGACACTACCTAGTCGGCCAAACGATACATGTCATTTCTCGAGTAAATCCGCTAAAATTGCTCATGACAAAGCCGGGATCATTAAATGGTCGTCTTGCCAATTGGGTGTTATTATTGTCTCCCTACGATATGCATTTCGTGCCTCAGAAAGCGACGAAAGGCCAAGCCATAGCAGACTTTCTCACTGAGCACCCAGTTCCAGAGAACTCCAAACTCCAAGCTGACACCCCAGATGAAGCTGCGGAAGTTAATGCGGTCTCAAAAGAATAAATGTGGCAACTGTTCTTTAATGGGGCAGCAAGAAGAGATGCTGCTAGTGTGGGGTAGTACTAGTATCTCCCCACAAACACGTAGTGCCTCAAGGATACTCATTAACCAAGCCCTGCACAAATAATGTAGCAGAGTACAATGCTCTTATCACTGGCCTCCAGATAGCTTGGCAACTGGGGGTGAGGCATCTCAAAGCTTATGGCGATTCAAAACTTGTCGTTAACCAGATGACCAGAGAATATGAGGTAAAGCATGTAGCCCTCATACCCTATCATCAAACAGCGATGCGACTAGCAAACAAGTTCGAAGAATTTTATATCGACCATGTGCCAAGATACGAGAAAACATACGTCGATGCCCTTGCATCGCTGGCTGCGACCCTGGCAGTACCAAGCGGGTCAACTAAGCATATTACCATTGGAAGTCGCAAACTCCTACATCCAGAAGCAATCATAGAAGTAGACGAAGCAAACCAAGTTGGAATAAAGTTTGAGCCACGAGACTGGCGTTTTCAACTTGTGGACTATGCGTTGCATGGTATTCTCCCTGAGGATCCTAAAGAAGCCGCTTCCATAAGAAACAAGGCCGCAAAATTTTATTATAACGCCATGCTCTAGACTCTGTATCGAAGATCTCATGATGGCATCCGACTTCGTTGCTTATCAAAAAGTGAAGCTCAGAAAGTGATTAAAGAAATCCATGACGGGACCTGCGGGGCCCACCAGCCTGGACCAAAACTCTGGGACCGCATTAGAAAATTGGGATACTTCTGTCCCAAGATGATCACAGATGCAGTGGCATATACAAAGCGTTGTCATGCCTGTTAGGTCCATACTAATTGCATACACCAACCTCCAGAGTACTTGCATATGTCGACTGCCAGTTGGCCATTCGAGACTTGGGGAATAGATGTTGTCGGGCCAATCACTCCGCCATCCTCCAAAGGACACCGTTTCATATTAGCAATAACCGATTACTTCTCTAAATGGGCAGAAACTGTCCCCATGAGAGAAGTGAAGACAACGGACGTGGTCAATTTCATCAAACACCACGTAATTTACTGCTTCGGTGTGCCTCGACGGATCATCCACGACAATGGACCTTAATTTATTAGTCAAGACTTCGTGAAATTCTGCGGTAAGTTCAGAATTCAAGATGTGGCTTCAATGCCTTATAATCTGGCAACCAACGGATTAGCAGAAGTTTTCAACAAGACTATTGTAAAGCTTCTACAAAAGTTTGCTTTTTCGAGTCGTCACGATTGGGATGAAAAGTTAGGTGAGTATTTGTGGGCTTACCGTACGACAGTGCAAACTCCAACAAAAGTTACGCCCTTTTCTTGGTGTATGGTTGCGAAGCAGTATTGCCATTGGAAATCCAAATCCTATCCCTGCGAGTAGCGCTGGCTACAAAAATGACGACTGAAGAAAAACATCAAAAGCGGCTCCAAGAATTAGAGGCATTGGATGAAAAATGCCTGAACGCAAAGCAACAAATCGAGTTATATCAAGCACGCATCTCGAGGATACTTAATAAGAAAGTCAAATAAAGAACTTTCAAAGAAGGAGACTTGGTCTTAGCTATCAAAAGACCAATGATCCTGACCTACAAAACTAAGGAAAAATTCGAATCCAAGTAGGAAGGACCTTTTATAATAGAAACCGTCTACTCAAATAGAGCCTATCGCCTGATCAATCAAGACGGTGACAGGATGATGATGTCAATCAATGGTAAATTCTTGAAGAAATATTACATTTATCCACCTTCAAAAAAAAGGGAAGGCTAGTAAATCCACCGCCCAATGCTGTCAGAAACAATGGGAAGGAGAAATTAAAAATTTCTCGCCAACCCCATCATATTGGGGGTAAGAGGATGAAACAAGTCGCCCAATACCAAAAAGGTAAAGTAAAGAGGGAACGTTTGGTATTTAAGCCCAAACAAAACTCTCGACAACTCATCATGCTGAGGGAAAAAGCATGGCTAGCCCAACGCAAACGGCGATTGGTAAAGGCACATCAAATCCGATCATAGCTGAGGGTTTGCTAAAAATTCCATGACAAATCTGTCGCAATACTATCTTTAAGTATAACTTATGACCCGATACTCCAAAAGCAAAGGGGAGAGAAATTCAAATTCCCGATAACACCTCATGCTGAGGTAAAAGTATGAACCAACCAATGCTCCAAAAGTAAAAGGGAGAAGGAATGTTTGGCATCTAAGGCCAAACAGGACCTTCGATAACTCATCATGCTGAGGGGAATAGCATGATTAGCCCAACGCGAACGACGATTGGTAAAGGCATATCAAATCCGTTGATAGCTGGGGGTTTGCTAAAAATCCCGTGAACCTATCATGTTAAGATCTTATCTCTGACAGCAAGATTTGAGCAATCACAAATAATGCAATCTATGATCCCAACATGATCACTGGCTCTGTCTGTCAGCCAGGCAAGTCATCAGCTCTGTCTGTCGGCCGGACGAGCTACCTTATAACTTAAATCCAATCACCTCGGTATGTTTAACAGTACACCTCTGCCGAAACTTCTTGGACATGTTTTCTGAACAACTCTGCCAAGACTCCATGGGTACGTTTTCTGAACACCTCTGCTCATTGTTTCTGATCCTAACACGGTCAGCTCAGTACGTTTTCTGAACACCTCTGCTGAGAACCCTTCGGTATGTTTAACAGTACAGCTCTGCCGAAACTCCTTGGTACGTTTTCTGAACACCTCTGCCAAGACCCCATGAGTACGTTTTCTGAACACCTCTGCTCGTGGTTTTCTAACCCTAACCCGGTTACCTCGGTGCATTTTCTGAACACCTCTACCGAGACCCAATAGGTACGTTTTCTGAATATCTCTGCCCATGGTTTTCGACCCTCATCCGGTCACAATCCAACAATCTATTGAATTGTTACCTATTATGATCAGGAAGAATGAGCAGAAAACCTAACACCCTTGAGGCAAGGGGCAAGAGGTAGTTAAAATTCTCGACCGGTCTTATCATACAAGGGGTAGAAACAATCCATTGACGAAAAGGCAAAGAGAGAAGGTAACCCATTAAACATACCAAGCAGTCTTGATATGTTTAACAGGATACCTCTGTCAAAGCCTCATGAGTACGTTTTTCTGAACACCTCTGCTCATGATTCTTCAATTTCAGTTCGAAAGTAATCGCCGGCTCTGTCTGTCCATCAGGCGAGTCATCAGCTCTGTTTGGCAATCCAAACGAGTCTCATCACAGACAAAATACTCAACTTGTTAAACTATCTCCATATCCTTAGCAAGTTTTATCTCTGCGAACTCATCCACCCATTCAAAAAAAAATCCTAAGTATTTCAAAATTTCCAGAAGAGACAAAATTTTAAAAAGTTTGGAGGGGGTCTTGTAGAACAATAAAAATAATCCGGATCTAAAAATTCGAGTTCGAGTTTGAGTTCAGATCCAAAATCCGAGTTCGAATCCAAAATCTGAGTTCGAATCCGAGTCCGGATCTAAAATTCGAGTCCGATCTGAGCCCGGATCTAAAATTCGAGTTTGAGTCTGAATCCAGATCCAAAATCCGAGCTCGAATCCAAAATCCGAGTTCGAATCCGAGTCCGGATCTAAAATTTGAGTCCGAGTCTGAGTTCAGATCCAAAATCTAAGTCTGAGCCTGAGTTCGGATCCAAAATCTGAGTCCAAGTCTGCGTCCAAATCCAAAATTTGAGTCCAAATACGAATCCGAATTCAAGTAGTAGTAGTAATAATAATAATTAATAAAGTAATTAATTAATTAATTAATTAAAAAAATCAGCCTCGCACCCACGCAAGGTTGAGCCTCGCGTGGATGCAAGGCTGAGAAAGAATAAACCAAAACAAAAAAAAAAATTAAGGAGGTGAGCCTTGCACCCACGTGAGGCTAAGCCTCGCGTGGATACGAGGCTCAAGCCTCGTGCAAAATTCATAACGAGAAAAAAAAAAGTCATCAGCCTCGCACCCACATGAGGAGCCTCGCGTGGATGCGAGGCTGAGGAAAAAATCAGAAGGAGAAACACCCGAATAAATAAATAAATAAATAAATAAAAAGAGGGATCCTCGTGGTCACGCGAGGCTCCCAGTGTGCACAGTGAGCAAAAACTAAAGGGGTGCTCAATGAGCAAAAAATTAAAAATCTCTCTATTTTACCATCTCCGTTCGGTCGCCCCCTCGCCCCGTTCGGTCGCCCGATTTTGCACAATATACTACCGACTTCATGCACGCAATATATTTTTGTCAAATCTCCAATTATTTTGCAATTTCTAATACTATATAAATTTTAATTAAAATCAAATTGATTTTTGGATAAAGAAATTCTAAATTAAATTTATTGGAGTTTGGATAATTCTACAATTTTTAATCAAACTCAAATTAATTTTTGGATGAAAAATTCTAAATTAATTTTATTAGAGTTTGATAATCATACAAATTCTAATTAAATTCTAATTTGAGTTTAATTGATTTTGGGTGTAGAAACGGGACCCGATTCAATGAATATGAAGAAAATCATGTCAAGAAAAGATTTGAATATCTCATCGAGATCACAAAGAGATTTTGATTCTATCTAAAAGGAAATCGGATCTTATTCTTATCTACAAGGAAGCCTTTTCAACAACTAGAGACCTATAACTACCCTCCAAGAGAATTCAGAAAGGACCTTTGGCAAATCTACGCGCGAGAGTCTCAAAGTCATGCAACCAAAGAAGAGAAGACGTTAGGCCAGATTTCTCTCCCGTCCAAGCGTTCATGCTTCCTCTAAAAAATCAGCGGCAAAGAAGAACAATCTCGCCTCCAACCATCGACGTCAGATCGTCAACGGGGAAATGACCAATCCCTATAGCTGCCTCGAATCCCATATCTTCTGTGAAAAGAGAGCGACGATCTATAAATCCTCTCTGTCTGTTTTTATTTTATTTTCATTGTAATTGCAAAAAGAGGAATTTTTCATAATCTGTAATTTTTTTCTGTCAATGACAATGGAAAGATCCAACCTTGTTTCTACTGAAAACAGAATTGATCAGCCTTGAAGGCATTCTCTTCAGAATGTTGCTTGGCCTCAGATTCTTGACTGAACGCACATATTTTGACTTCAACCGATGCATCAAACTCCCTCCTGATCCTTCTCAGCTCTTGCTTAGCAGTATCAAGCTCCATGATGGCAGAAGCGTAGTTCTCCCTAGACTGCTCAGTTCAACTCTTTCAGGTCTATCATTGCCAGAACTTACGTCTTTGAGTTGGATGGTCTGCACCTTGGCAGCTTCAGAAGCCTTTAGATCAAGCTCCTTTAACTCCTTAATGTCTGCTAGCTTGGCTGTTAGATCATAAACAATTTCCTTTTTAATATTTTTTTTAATTATTTTGTCAGCAACACCATAGACATGTTCTGTTGCACTGTCGCTCATTATCAAGTTCGTTTTGTGCTTTCTCTTCCTCATATGGATGTGCACAGAGGCATCATGGGCATGCTTGATCTCATGGTTGCTAGAATCATTTGCTTTTTGTAAATCATTCTTCTTTTGGCAATCAGAACCTCTGCAAATTAAAAAATGATAACGTGATTTGTAAAATAGCTTCTCAAAATTAAGGAGGTGATGCTTTATGGAAATAACCCTCGAGCTGCATCTCTCGGAACGGAACACCTCCAGCAGCGATCCAATTTTTTTCTTTTTCCATTTTTTGGGTTACTTAAATGATTTTCTAGAATTTTCGGTTGCTTGTTGCTCTTTGATTTCTCCTTCTTGCTCTCCTTCTTTGTATTGATTTACTGATAATGTTGCTGCAATGGCTCGTTGCACATATAGTTCCTGTTTGTCGGGAATCTTCACATACTTTCGAACTCTTTTCTCCTGCATCCTGCTCTGAAGGGAAATTCTAAATGCACACCACATTTTAGTAGTGAGCACCACTATATAGTAAAGTGCTTTATAACATAGGGGAATATGGTAACAACAAGCCCTACTTGAATTGCCAGGAGCGAACGAGGTGAAGTGAGGTAATCTTCTCTCCGACGAGGTGTTTCTCTCTGGCGAGTTCTCTCCGGCAAGGCATCTGCTCTATGGCGAGGGAAGTAAGATAGTCTTCACTCTGACGAGGTGTCTCCTCTCCAGCAGCTTCCCTGACTAATATATATATATAGAGAGAGAGAGAGAGAAGGCAGGAGGAGGAAGATGCAAGAGGCCTCAGAGTATAACTTCATCATCGGTCGGTGATACCGGGGCAAGGAAGGAGACTGTGCTTATGACCTACGGCCACTCACCACTCACCAGCACCGGCGATGGATTTTGGGTGGAACTGGATTTTGGATGGAACTGGCTGGGGAAAGAAAAAAAACAAAGAAGAAAGTGGCGGCGACGGTGATAAAAATCCCAAACATAGAAGGAGAAGCTAATCGGAAGTGGTCAAGGGAACACCGGAGGGTGGGAACAGTGAGCCCAATGTGGCATCAAGCCAGATCAAGAATGGCCACCACATACACGGGTGAGAAGGTGTTGGCCGTGCTAGCTGCGGCCAATGAAGCGGCCGGTGGTGCTGCAAAAAATACCCCAAAGAGGAAGCCTGGAAAACAGTCAAGTCTAGGGCGACCATGAAAAGGGAGAGATGGTGAACTCAGAGAGAGTAATGTTGGAGGGAAATAGGAGGAGAAAGTTCTCACCCATGAGGAGGTCACTTCCGGAAAGCCCAGAATCATGTTGGATTTGTGGGAAGAAGGATCACTTCAAGGACGAGTGCTCATTCATTCGTTGCAAATTCTGCAAGGGTCTTGGCCACAAGATTGGCGAATGCCCCATTGCTCCGAAGAAATTTTAGAGGCCGAAGCCTTCATTCAAACCCAGAGTGCCTCTTAACTTCAGACAGCAGATTGACATAGGCTAACGCAAGGAAGAGCATGATATCAAAGAACCCAACCAAAAGCAAAATGACGGAGGAGGACGACAAAAGGGAGCTGGGGGCATTGCTCCGGTATTGTTGCCAAAGCTAGTGGCTTTTATCCCGATGTCCAATCAGGGAGGAACAGCAATGACTTACCAGAACTCTAGGGGTTGTTTACCCTGACCACGAAAACCCAATGGTGGAAGACATGAGGGAGAGATTATCGGCCTTGTCAAAGGAATTTGCATCTTTTAATTGGGTCATACACGACGATGTCAACAAATTTCTTACCTACTTCCTTACGGGGGAGGGATTAGACCTCTGTTCCGTGCCAAGAGTACATTGTGGGGTTTAGGGTCTGTAGATAGACTGGAGAGGAAGAAGATCAATGTTACTCTTTTCCGATGGTGGCATGGCTGGAAATCAGGAGCCTTTCAATTCATCATTGGAATAGAGGGGACATTAGCAAATTAATGTCCAAATTTGCACATATCATTGACATCGACGAAGATACAAGTCGAAAAATAAAATTTGATTGTGCTACAATTAAAGTGGGGTGTGATAACATAAAGGCAATTCCCTCTAAGTTCAGTGCAGTGTTGGGAGGGCGCCTATGCTCAATTAGAACAAGAATTACTCATAAATCTTGTACGAATTGCCCTTCAACAGTGGGTTTCGAGGGCATTCCGGTCATCGGCAAGAACGGGGAACTGTTCAGCCATCGATCGGGATAGTCAACCTCTCCGCCGAGAACTGCCGAAGCTTCACTTGGTAGAGAAGTGACATGAAGAATGCGACGGAGTTGCTGCCGGCCAGTCAAAGTAAGGAAGAAAAATTGCAAAGTCAAACTGAACATTCTCGGGAAGAAAAGGAGGGGACTTTCAAAACTGCTATAGTCAAGGGACTGGAGAAAGGAAAGGCTCGGGTTGAGGGCCACCTGCCTCCGCCGAAAGGCATGCAGGGGCTCTCTACCCTAAGATACCTCTTTGAAGAAACCCAAAGACATCCCTTTCCGTTGGAAAGAATAACCACGCTACATGAAGGTGAAGCGGTTAGGTTGGAGAATGACCCACTGGTCATTAACGACAAAGGGTCCAAATTTGGGATCTTGAGGAGGGATGAGGAGGGAAGACTCTTCATAGACACAAAAGAATTTGAGGATCTTACATGTTTGAGAAAGACGATGAAACCACCTAACGAAGGGGAGAGGACAGGGAAGATCCAGAGCGGATGAAGAAAAGGAAGTGGATAGTGGAGGAAATGGGGGGGGGGGAGGTGAAAGGACAGACCCTGGGAGAAAAATAAAATCACTTTAACATCGGAGGAAAATGTATGAGGGGGAGATGATGGTGACAATTCAAGAGAGAGGGAGGGAGTAGGTGGGAGGAAAGAGTAGACCTGACAGCCGGGCCATGCCCGGCCCGGCACGGTTGCCCGGGCCTAGGCCCGGGCTCGGCCCGCCGGCACGGCCCGGGTAAATTTAAAAAAAAAAAATTGTTCCGAAGAGAGGGGAGAGAACCGTAGCCGTCACCCTCAAATAGCTATTAAAGTGTCCCTCTGCTCTTTATATAGTTTGAACATGTCGGATGTACATGTTGAACGTGGGACTTTTTTATATTCGTCAGTAAATGCTGATTTACAAAATCTTTCAAATTTGCAATTTTCCGAAAAAATAAATGATTGTTTGTCATGTTTTATAAATCTTGCTAAATGTTCTCTTGTTTTAATTGGATCATATTTACGTATACCTAATGATCCACCAAATATGCTTATTTGTGTTTGATGTGGTACATTTGGTGGGTGATTTTTTGCTACCTGTCTTTTAAGATGACCCGTTCCGCTACCTAAAGGAAACGAATAAATTTTATGACAGTGTTTACACTTAGCTTTTCTAACATTATTTTCTATTATTTTTTCAAAATGTTTCCATATGTCCGATCTAACAGCCCTAGTAGATGTGGTAGTTTGTGTTTCGGGTATGATTGTATCAGTTGGTTCTTCCTCAGATACAGAAAATGGTACTTGAGGAGATTGTTCTAAGGGTTGACATAAATTTTGATATTCTTCATCAGTTAAAAATGGAGTAAAAGAACCCGTGGCTTGAGAGCAAGAAGCGCCAGACGAGTATGGATCCATTTTAATAAAATCCCGAAAAAATCAAATTAAAATTCTCAAAAAAAACTTTAAATTATAAATACCTGTTAACCGCTGAACTATTTGAGAGAGAGAGTGAAATATCTAGCTAGAGAGATGAAGCTGGAAACCGAAATAGCGAAGAAAATCTTGCTTCAATGAGAAAACTTACTTAGATCTTGTTTGGGAGACTTGCTTGCTTTAGACTTCTTGATCACTTGATTGAAACTTGCTACTTGCTTTGCTTGAAACTTCTTGAGAATTAAAGATTTTAGAAGATTTTTGAAAATGAATTTGTTGTATAAGAATGATGAATGGTAATAGAGGAGATAATGAGGTATTTATAGAGAAAGAAAAGTTTTAATTTGCAAAAAAAAATTACAAAAACCCCCCAACGGCTATTTTGACCGTTGGGGGAAAAATCTGCTAATTGTTTTTGCAAGAAACCCCCCAACGGCTATAAAAATAGCTGTTGGGGGGCTGTTTCCAAAAAAAATTACAAAACCCCCCCTAAACACCCCCAACGGCTAGTTATAAAAAAAATAAAAAAAATCCGGCGTGCCGGGCCGTGCCGAGCACGTGCCCGGCACGGCCAGGCATGGCCGGGCTGTCCCGTGCCACCGGTGGCACGGGCGGCCTCAGCTCGGGCACGGCCCGAGCCGAGGTGCCGGGCCGGGCGTGCCCAATGGGCCGCTCGGCCCAGTAAACAGCCTTAGGAAAGAGGGCTGCTTATTCTTATTGGGAGAGGGGGACGAGTGTGGGACCCACTCAGGTGGAGGGTCTTTAAAAAGAAACGGAGACTTTGGGGGAGATGATGGTAGGCCCGGTGGGTCACTAAGGCCCTGTTTGGTTCTTAGAAGTGGAGCAAGTAGAGAAGAAAATTAGAATTAGTTTTCAAGATGGAAGGTTAGGAAGAGAGTTGTTCAATAGAGTTCAAGTGTTTGTAAGCTCACTTTTGGAAGTAAAAGTGGAATATAGAAAATATTTATTTATTGTCAAATTAAATAAAAAATAATACTAATATATTTGTTAATTGAGTAGAATTGAAAATTAATAATGAGAAACTAATAAAAATAATATATTATCTTGTTCCTTGAACTTCAAGAGCACTTCAACTCAAAAATGAAGGGAAGAGAAAAGGAAAAATTGGGATGCCATATAGAATTCACATAATCCTAGTGGAAATAACTTCCAATTCTCTTCTTGGCCAAACAACCAAGTGATGTAGTGGAAGTAGCCTTACTTCCACTACTTCCATTCTACTTCTATGCAAACAAACACACCCTAAAAGGAGAGGGGGTCAAGGATAGTTCAATTGAAAGAGGGACCCAGGCTTGGTGTGCGAGCTACAATAAAGGAAAAAAAGGAGAGAGGACAAATCAGGGGGGCCACGACTGGGAGGTCTTGAGTCTGACTCAGACAAGTGGAAGGAGATTGGGGTTGGGGGAAGAGGTGCACAGGGCCCACAAAATAATTTTGAAAAACAAGACTACAAAGAGAGAGAAGTGAGAAACCCACAAGGGCGGAGCTTTAGAAGAGTTCTGGACTTCAGACATGAGTTGTGCAATAAAAATGGAGAATACACAGGTCTGCTAATAATACTCAACAGTATTGATAAAAATTTTACAAAGGAGATTGTGGCTAAGCTCCTTGAAAATATAATACATAAAGAAAATTTGAGGCAGACTAGACGGATCAGAAAAAGACAATCTTCAAGATTGTTGAAATGCATCAGGGAGATTAGGAAAGCCACGATTGGTGAAAGACAAGAAGCACTACTCACTGAGAGTGGCACAAATGATTTAAAGGCGGTGGGAGATGAAGGACAAATATCAGACTAGATGGAGATAGCTGAAGCACAGACACAAGGTCTAGGGAGTGTGAAAGAAAAGGAAACCCCAGCTGGGGAAGACAGGCCTTTGAATATATCAGGTCAAAGCGAATTCTCTACGTCCCTGATCACACCCACTAGGAGAAGCAAAAAGCTGGAGGAGAAAAGAGGGGGGGCTACAATATCAGTTGAGCTAGGTTGCAGCATCTGCCACTAAGCATAAGACGGAACATAGAGAGCCTCCCTCAGGTACATCCACTATATATATTAGTATTCTTAATTAGGTGCCTGATCATGTCCTAATTATTTTAGCGCACACTTGTGATATTGACCAGGGAATAGGATGTAATGAACAATCACACAATCTCACACTTTTAAGAAACTTGGATGCCTCATCCCAAGAGGACCAAAGGGGGATACTATGCCTTGAAGATTTGGCAAGGATAGTAGCGGAGAAGTTAACACAGATATAGATGAATTGTCTTTTTTGGAATGTTAGGGGTTTGGAAAACCTGGCTAAGAGAAGAATGATAGTGGAAGTGTGTTCGTCATGAAAATTGAATTTCTCTTTACTGACAATCTTTCAATAAAGGATTACAATCTAACGGTTTCCCGTTTACAGAAGATGAGGAAGATGGACTTCCTCTTTGTTTAAAACTGGGTTTCTAGGTAGCTATGGAGGACGATCCTGCTCTCCGTTGACACTCCGTACAATTTCTCTCAGTTGGCTAAAGGAAAAGAAAAAGGGGCTCTTTACTCTTGATTACAAGGGGTAATTTCTGGGAGAAGACGTCTCTGTCTCTGTCTATCTCTCTCTGTCTGTGTCCCTCTCGCTCCCCGCCATTTATAGGGGATTTGGAGTAACGTCCCGCCATATTTACTCGTCCGTTAGCTCCCACTACTCAAGAAGTGCCGCCATATTCGTCAGGCAGTTGCTCCCACGACTTAAGTGACGCCGGTGCATTCGTTTGGCAGTTAGTCCCACGATCCGAGGTGGCAATTCTTCTGTTTGGGTCGGGTGACTTTGTATTAAACCTACCCGAAAGTTATGGGTAGTGTTGCGAATCTCAGCTTTAGACTCGCGAACCCATTCTGTCGCCTGGATCGCGGACCTCAGTTTCTCAGATTCGCGGATCTCAGTTTCTTAGATTCGCGGATCCGATGAGTTGCGGGCTTCTGTCTCTGAATTCGTGGATCTGCTTTGCTTTTCCGGAATTTTTCGCTGACAAAACCCCCTCCAAAGTTTCCAAAACCTCTCATGACTCTTAAGGATTTTTGGAATACTTTGGATATAATATTCTGTATTAGAATTTCCATTGCGTTTGCTTGAAGTCTGTAACTCTGTATTAGCGCCACTACAGCTTCTTTCTTTTGAAAGAGGCACTTCTCTGTATTAGGGGCGTGAGCCTTCATCTTTGAGTAGAAGACGCCTCTGTATTAGGGTCGCGAACTCTTATTTTGGAAGGAACACGTCTCTGTATTAGAGGCGCGAACCTTCATCTTCATCTTTTGATTAGAAAACGACTCTATATTAGGGTCGCAACTTTTCTTTGGAAGGGGCGCGACTCTGTATTAGGGGCGCGAGCCTTTGCTTTTGAATAGAAAACGACTCTGTATTAGGGTCGCAACTTGTCTTTGGAAGGGGCGCGACTCTGTATTAGGGGCGCGAGCCTTCGCTTTTGAATAGAAAACGATTCTGTATTAGGGTCGCAACTTGTCTTTGGAAGGGGCGCGACTCTTTATTAGGGGCGCGAGCCTTCGCTTTTGAATAGAAAATGACTCTGTATTAGGGTCGCACACCCTCGCTTCGGAAAGAACACGTCTCTGTATTAGGGGCGCGAGCCTTCGCTTTTGAATAGAAAAAGACTCTGTATTAGGGTTGTGAGCTTTTTGCGGGAAGGCTGGCAGGCGGTTGCTTTCCTACGGCGTCAGAATTGAGACGTATCTCTGAGCTGCATTAAATGAAAAGGTATCCACGCGATTCGAGCCGGATATCACGTCTGTTCAGAGATCCTGACCGTCAAATCATCGGGTATATAACCTCCACTTTACGAGAGATGTTGCCCTTATCTCAAGAAATATGAAATCTAAGTTCTTCGTTTGGACTTCTCAGACTTCTCGTCTTCAAGCTCCAGTAGTTTCTGATTCTCTGTGCGAAGGATTTTCTCCCTCTGTAAAAGATGTCGAAGAAAGCTTCTTCCTCTAATGTTGCCACCAGTGGTCGTCAAGATTCTCGAGCAAACTCTAGTTCGATAGTGGTTCGGCAGGAACCCTTGATCGGGGGTAAGTAAAAAAAAATTCGGAAGGCAGTCCCTTTTCTTGTTTTTTTTTTCTTATCTCTGATTCTTCATGTCTTTGCCAAATTGAAGGACGCCATTTGTTTCTCCCCAATATGGAGAGATCTTATCCATTCTTATTCTTTCAATCCCTTTTTGTGCCCAGGCGGATGGATTGGCACATAAATAGGCCACATAACGGTGTCTTGTTGGGGGGCTTCAATGCTCAAGGCGCTTTTCCTCGTGGTAGTGGAAAACACTTTTGTGGATTGCTTCCGGGACTGCTTAAACATGACCTCCCCAGAGGCGAGGTTCCCATAATTGCACAGACTTTCCTGCACCGATTTACCAATGCGCAAGTAGAGTTTCCTGTTCAGGATTTTCGTCCCCCTGGATGGGTTCATTGCTCTTCAAAAGGAAAGTGGGCAGTTTTGACTGACTTCTTCTTGAAAACCTGCAGGGATCAACTTCATTATGCATGGCTATATCGTGCTATCAGGGCTGTTCAGCACGGTATTCCTGCTAGTAGATTCTATTTTTTTGCTTTACTGGAATTGTACAATCCTAATACTTGTACAGTTTTTAGCCCTCGTGGCGAGTTGGGTTTTGCCCTTCATGAAATGTATGAAATTTCGGGCTTACCCATGGGCGACATCCCGTACAAAGAGTATGTCCCAACCTGGGAAGAACTACATCTGTTGAAGACCCGGGACCCTTTGATTTATAATACTTATTGGGAATTGCTTTGTCATTACAATATTTGCACTCACACCTCTGGCACTCGTAATTTGAAGCCAAAGAAGTGGCTGCAGTATCTTCTGCCCAATTTTTCTAAGGGTAATTTTAACTTTACTCGCCTTCCTCCAGTTTCCGAAAAGGAAGTTGAGAGAAGAATGGCCAGTTTCGGGACAGATGCTTATATCGCTGAATCTGACGAGGACGTCTTCAAGGCTGGAACGTCCTTTGAAAGTTTTCATTATCAGGCTCTCCAGCCTTTGTCTGATATTGCCTTCTTGGCGGGCTTTTTGATGGTATGGCTGAACAAGTGTGTTGTTCCTTCGCAGGAGAACATACCCATAAGAGCCGTATACCTAGCCATCCTACTAGCATTAGGTAAACGGCCCAGTTTGCTGCCTGCGATGGTTTGCAACATCTAGAGCGGACTGAGAAGATTATCTGACAAATTCTGTCAGGTGAAGAAGGAGCAAAGGAAGAAAGGAGATCCGGTCATTAAGACTCCCAATCCGCGTGTAGAACTCCCTTACACTTATTTGATGGCTTGGCTGGTTCTACATTGCCCTTGTTTGATGAGTCCTGTAGACTCGCAGGTCAATTTAGGTGCTCCCAAAGTGCAACACTATGAGAGGTCGCAGTGGAAAGGAGGCTACATGGCCGCAATCCGCAAAACCCTTCATCATTTCTCAACTTTCGAGTTGTTCAAATGTTTCCCATACTTCTTGAATGCTGGATACGGAGAAGAATTAGCGGACACTGCTGGCGCTGATAAATTTACAACCCTATCCTCGGGATGTTTCTGGTGGTTGATAAATATCCGCCCAGGACATTTGGTCCTCCGTTTGGGAAACCTTTGCTATATAGAACCTTATTACCCAAGTCGCTTTGCCCGACAGTTTGGGTATGATCAGCTTTACGTTGGCAATCCCAATAGAGAATTAAGCTTTGTTGGGAATGTTCTTGAGGGGGCTCGAGCTTGGTTTCACTTCGTCGCAGGTAGAACTCTTGCCAAATTTGATCTTCCGCTCAAGACCCCGAACTCAAGTATGAGCTTCGGCTTCTGTAAATGGTTTGCGGATGCTAACTCTGCTCCTCAAAATTTCAATGTATACCATACCAGTCTGCGGGAGATCAGATCCTGGTATACCCAGAAAAAGAAGGCTGGCAGCACAAAAGTGGTTGGGATGGAGGACTTCAAGGGGGACAGTGCGTCTGATGAATCAGAACGAAAGGGAGAGGACACTGGCGCACTGGTTCAGGCTGTTGTTCTTGATACTTCTCCTGATCCGACGTTGAGGAAGACTTCTCCTCCGTTGCCGTCTTCTCCTAAGAAATCTTCGCATAAGCAGAAGAGATTAAGGCGTCTTAGCGTCTTGCCTACCATTCCGCGGAGAACTGATTCGCAGAGCACCTTGTCTGGGGCAGGAACTGCAACACTCACTCTGACTTCTGAGTCCGTCGTGGAGGGATCCGAGGAAGAGGAAGATGACTCATCTGTAATTCTCCGTTCCTTTAAGAGGCGTCGAAGTCAGGGACCTGTTCTCTACAATGATCCTACTCCTGTTACTCGAGAGGGTTCCATTCTTCCTATTGTCCAGGCCGACGTTGAAGTTGGTGCTCCTTCGGCTTTATAAGAGGACTCTGTGGCTCCTGTTGCTCAGGACACTGCTGATGAAGTGCAAATCATTGGGGAGACCCGCGCACCAGACTCTCCAAAGGCAGCACCCCCTTCTGAAGATAAAAATGAATGGGGCGACGATGATGACGCCAGTAGTGACAGTTTTCGCTCTTCTACTCCTCTTTCGGATCATTGTAAATATGTCTTTTTGAGCGAGGAGGTTCGAGCAGAAGTATATGGGGCCGAAGTATTTGGTCCTAAAGTGCATGGACTTGGAGAATCCAGCGTCCAACCTTCAGGTCTTCATCTTCTTTCTTCAGCAATTATGTTATCTTATCAAATGATACTGTAATACTTAACTGTCAATTTTTTCTTTTCTTCTTTTTTTTTGCTAGCTCCAGTTTTGACTCCGGATTTGGAGGGCGCGAAGGTGGCTTCACTAGACAGTACCATCGCGGGAGCTGACACTGGTGGAGCGACCGAAGTTATTACTGCCGCGGTTGACATTTCAGAAGCAGTGATTCCCTCGGCTGCCATGTCTACGGTTTCGGCTACAACTGCTCCAACTGATACTGTAGTTCAGGAGACTATGATTGGTAGTTCCGTGAAAATCTCCAGGGGTGTCATTCTTCCTGTTGCGGATCAACCCGCTTCTGCCTCATCCAGTATTGCTCCTTCTCATGCAGAGGTTGATATGCTTGAGAGTGATTTGCTGAAGGACACGGTGGAGACTTTTCTTCAGTTCCTGGATCGCTGTATCGATAAAGTTCTAAAGGGGGTTCCTTTCACTTCGATCGTCAATGTTCTCAACATTTATCTAACTGGTATTGTTAGCATTGGTGGAGAGGATAGAGTTGCTCCTTTCAGGTTTATGATAGCTCAGCTTCAAAGGTACGCTGAATCCCTATCGAAAGCCAGAAGTGCTGATAAGTCTGAGACAGTGGAAATCATCTTCTAGAAGCTGAGAGAGGAACAGCTTAAGTTCCAGAAGGAGACTCGGGAGAGGGCAGATGGTTGCAAGGCCTCTTTAGAAAAGGGTCAATCAGACCGCGAGTCTCTGGTTCTTCAAGTGGAAGTCGCTGCTTCAATTGTCAAGGGCCATGATCAAGCCATTGCCAAAGCCCAAGCTTTCCTAGCCAAGATCACCAAGGAGCGTGATGAGTCAATGAGGAATCTGGCCGATTTGTCGCGTCGGAGGGACGATATATCCAGGGATCTCCAGGCGGTGCAAGCTAAATTGGATTTGTTGGAGGCTGCTGCAGCGCAGAATGTTATTGCTAGTGACGAACAACTGCGTCGCCAAGCTACTGTTCAAGCTTATGAGATCCTCCAGCAAGACATTGATGACGCAGAGGAGAAAGTAAAAGTTCTCTTGAACCATTGAGTTGTAGAACTCTTGTGTACACTGCTTTAGGTTCCTCTCTCTTTTCTTTTTGTTGTAATAGTTTCCTTGTCGTTTATGGAGAACTTCATTTTGATCTTTCGAGGTGTGATTTTGCAATTGTTCTTCAAAGATTTGTAACGAACTTGCCATCTTTTGTCTGTCGTAAGACTCTGGTGTCTGTATATCTGTTACGCGACTTTCTTAAGTCACGTGAATTTTAGGAGTTCGCGGATTTAGACTTATCCATATCTGACCCGCGACCCGGGTTCCGAAACTCTGGTCCGCGATGCCTCATCTGGAAGTTCGCAGAATAGAACATAGATTTTTCAGAATTTGTAGAGACTTCTACGAGCCGTGGGATGCAGTCGTTCGGTCGTGGAATTCCAAGCGTTGCATGCCTCTATTGATGACGAGATCTCCGGGTTGCCATATCTAAGCGTCCCATGCAATCAGCAATAAATTCTGTTGAGATCTGAACTGAAAATCATGACCGACGATCTCGGTCTTATCTTTTCTAAACTGAAGATCATAGTTAGCAGCTTGCCTATATAAGGTACATGCTTTCTTCGATGAAGGATCATTCAGCCGTGAGAAAATTTCTTCTTGACTCTTCTCTTTCTCTCTTTTGTAGACGATCCACCCGCCCAACTATGTCTTCTTCTTCTTCAACCGAAGTGATGGATAAGAGTTGGCATGTCACAAGGCCTTTAGACTGCATCGATCCAGGGGGGTGTCTCACCGACAAGGTTTTTCTGACCGTAATCATTTTCCTTAATTAAGGTATGCCTCTTCTTCTGATTTATACCTTCCTCTTCCTTCTTTTTCTTTCCTTTTAACAAGAATTTGTTTTGGCAGGAGATAACCGTAGTCATTCTTCTTAACAATGGCCCAGACCCGATGGGCTCGTAATTGCTTCCAATGCCTCAAGGGGCTTGGAAGGTCTCATGTATCTTACATGAGAAAAAAGATTTCGGGTCTGGGGCATTGTTGTTCTTCTTTCCTAGTATCCCACAAGGTTGGGGTACTAATGACCAGGACCTTGAATTTGAGCAACCCGTCAGCTATATAGCCGGGGTTCGCACTCGGTATGCCCAGTTTTGAACTAATCAATTCACTGGCATCATCCCTGGGAGAGCCAACTAGAAGGTCCCTGACTGTGGTCGAAAGAAGAAACAAGATTATGCTTTTTAAGCCATCCAAAAAAAAAAGGAGGCTACAAGAGCAAATTGGAAGTGGAGGCCAGGGAGCAAACTTTTTGATCTGAACCATACCGAAAGAGGCGGTTACAGAAGCAAGTCTATCATTCCCGAAGAAGGGCCTGCAGGAGCAAACTTTTCTGGATCTGAACCATGCCGAAAGAGACGGTTACAGAAGCACGTTTCCCCTTTTTTTTTTGTATTTACTCTTATTGGCTGTATAGAACTTAGAGAATTCTCTGTAATTTTGTTCTGAAGATGAATAAAGAAGTTCTTTTCTTTCTACGTAACTGAGAGTATCTGAAAGATGATTCTGATGTTGATTACCAGAGGCAACTGTTAACTTGATAATTTCGAAATGGACCAGAACTTTCCAAGTATCCAAAATTACTATGAATGAATGGACTTCCTTGTTGATTCGCCAAATGTGTTATTGACTTGGCAAATTTGATGGACAGGAAAATCTGGTTCGCCAGAGGTAATTTTTAACTTGGCAAATTTGGATAGAAAGAAAATCTGGTTCGCCAGAGGTAATTTTTAACTTGGCAAATTTGGATAGAAAGAAAATCTGGTTCGCCAGAGGTAATTTTTAACTTAGCAAATTTGGATAGAAAGAAAATCTGGTTCGCGAACTAAAGGCTTTTTAGTCCGGATCCAGGAACTTTCTTTGACGAAGTTCTGATTACAGAGAAACTATTTGCTCATGGCTAGCATAGAACTGCCCAGGTAGTATTATAGCTGGTGTTCTGCAATTTTGCTAAGGATAATATTTCTTCAAGAATTTGCCGTTGATTGGCATTAGGACCTTGTCACCATTAGGCTTCGTCAACCGATACGCCCCGTTGGAGTAGACCGTGTCAATGACGAAGGGTCCCTTCCACTTTAGATGGAACTTTCCCCTAGGCTTCTGGCTTGTTATGATTGGTCTTCTAACTGACAGGACCAGATCACCTTTCTTAAAAGTCCTTTGTTTAGCCTTTTTGTTAAAGGTTCTGGAGATCCGCGCCTGGTATAGCTCGATACACTGTTGAGCTTCTAAGCGTTTATCATCCAAGGCTTCTAACTCCTGGAGCCTTTGCTGATGCTTTTCTTCTCTTGTCATCCTTGTTGTTAACGTGACTCGTAATGAAGGGATTTGAATCTCCAAAGGCAAGACCGCTTCTGACCCATATACCAAGGAGAATGGAGTGGCATTGGTGGGAGTTCGGACTGTGGTTCGGTATGCCCACAGGCACTCACCGAGCTTTTCGTCCCAATCCCGTTGATTGGATGACACAAACTTCTTAAGAAGTTTTATAATTGTCTTATTAAAGGCTTCCGCTAGACCATTGGCTGCAGGGTAGTATGGCGATGAAGCCACATCTTCGATCCTATACTTGTTGCATAATCTAGAGTGCACTTGGCTCACGAACTAAGGTCCGTTGTCGTGAATTATTCTTCTAGGTACCCCGAAGCGATAAAGCACATGGTGCTTGATGAACTTGATAACATCTGAAGATTTTACTTCGGTCAGGGAGATGGCCTCAGTCCATTTTGAAAAGTAATCAGTTATGACCAAAATGAACCGATGTCCTCTCATTGATGGCGGAGAAATTGGCCCTACGATATCCATGCCCCATTGCTCAAACGGCCATGACGTAGCCGTCGGGTGGAGATATTCTGGAGCTTGATGTATAAAGTCTACATGTATTTGGCAGGCCCTACACTTCTTGGCGTAGTTGACTGCTTCTATCATCATCTTAGGCCAATAATAACCCATTCTTCGGATTCTATTCCAGAGTTTTGGTCCTGGCTGAAGTGCTCCGCAGATGCCAGCGTGAGCTTCTGCGAGTACCTTTTGAGCTTTGCGGTTGGAAAGGCAGCGAAGTAACACTCCGTCGTAGGATTTTCTGTACAACGTCTGGAGTTCCGCGTTGTAGTAAAATCGGATGGCCCTTCTCTGAATGGCTTTGGCTTCTTTTGAATTTTCGGGTAATATCCCGTAAAGGACATAGTTTATATAAGGAAAACGCCAATCTCTTGGTTCTAGGCTAGATGCACAGGCGTCAACTTCGTTTTCTTGTGGCTTCTTCGCTTCGTCTTTGAGCTCACCCTTTGAGCAGAATAACTCTTTGCTGCTTACCATAATTTGCCTTTTAGCATGCTTGGGCAAGGCTAATGTGGCGGCCAAGGAAGCTAGCGAATCCGCGTAACTGTTGAGGTGGCGCTTTATGTGGCTGATATAGAAGCCAGTGAAACCGTTAGCGACCTTGATCACCTCATGATAATACGGCAGGAGGTCTTCATTTTTGACTTCGTACTCCCCTTTTATTTAGTTTACAACGAGTTGAGAGTCCCCATACGCCTCCAAATATTTGACCCCCAGTTGTTTGGCTATTCTTAAGCCGGTTAGGAGGGTGTTGTATTCCGCGACGTTGTTGGAGCACGAGCTTGTCAATGAATAAGCTTGAGGAATGTTGTGGTTGTGAGGAGAGACGAGAACAACTCCCACCCCCATTGTCGTCTTTCCTTTGGATCTCATTCGGGAGGCACCATCAAAGAAAAGTTGCCATACACCTTCCGAAACTGTATTCGATTCGGAAGACCTTCTCGAACCATCCTTTTCTGGAATTAAATCTCGTTCCTCCAACTCTCCTGGGATTTGTTCATATAACCTTGAGGATGTCGGGACTGGATGTTCGGCCAAGAAGTCGGCCTCGGCCTGTCCTTTGATAGACTTCTGTGGAACGAAGTGCATATCATATTGTGATAGCAAAATAGCCCAATTGGACAGTCTTGAGTTTAATGACCCGGTTTTAGTCATTAATATTCTTAGAGGGTTAACTCTCGATACAACGTGGATAGTTTGTCCAACTAAGTAGTGTTTCATTTTCTGTATTGCGAACACCAACGCTAGACATTCTTTTTCCACGGGATTATACTGGTGTTCCGCCCCAATCATCATTCTGCTGAGGTAGTAGATGGCTTGCTTGTGGCCTGACTCATTCTTCTGCACTAACAAAGCGCCCAGTGAATGGTCCATAGCCCTTACATATAACTGAAAGGGCCTTCCCGAAATTGGGGACACGAGCACTGGTGGTTTCGTGAGATATCGTTTGATCTCTTCAAAAGCCTTCTGGCATGCGTCATCCCAGATGAACGACACTCCTTTCCTCATCAGTCTGGTGAAAGGTTGACATTTACCAGATAAATTTGGTATAAATCTGCGAATGTACGCCATCCTACCTTGTAACCCTCTTAACTCTTTGAGGTTACGGGGAGGTGGCATGTTTTGGATAGCTTTGACTTTGTCTGGATCAAGATGTATTCCTTTCGAAGTTACGACAAAGCCGAGGAATCTGCCACTAGAGACCCCCAGGAAAGACTTAGCTGAATTCATCTTGAGCTGGTGCTTCCTCCCTCATGAGGTCGAACACCGTCTTCAAATCTTTCAAGTGATCTTCTTTGTTTCTTCTTTTAATTGCTAGGTCATCTACGTAGCACTCCACTGTTTTTCGGAGGTGCTCGTGGAAGATTGCATGCATGGCACGTTGATACGTAGCGCCTGTGTTCTTTAGGCCAAAGGGCATGACGATATAGCAGTATACTCTGAGTGGTGTCCTGAAGGACGTATACTTCTCATCATCGGGGTACATCTTTATTTGATTATATCCCGAGAATCCATCCATGAACGTTATGCGCTCATACCCACAAGTATTATCTATCATAATATCAGTGATGGGTAATGGGAATTCGTCTTTGGGGCAAGCCTCATTCAGATCCCTAAAGTCTATACAGACTCGGATTTTTCCATTTTTCTTAGTCACGGGAACTATATTTGCGACCCAATCAGGGTGCTGTTCCTCGCGAATAAAGCCTGACGCGATCAACTTTTTGATTTTGGCTTCTATAGCTTCCATAATCTCTGGGCAGAATCTTCGTTGTTACTGCTTTATTGGCTTAGCTTCTGGTCGGATCTTCAATTTGTGAACCGCTACACTTGGGTCCAACCCTGGCATTTCCTCATAACTCCAGGCGAAAATATCGATGTATTCGCGGACGAGGAATATCAATTCCTTCCTTTCTTCCGAGGATAGGTTCTCACTTAAAAATATGGGTTTATGATTCTTTTCATCTCCCATATTGATTTGGATTACTTTATCTTCAGTTGGGGGCTCCCATTGTTCAAACTGAATCTCCCACTCCCTATTAAGATGCTTGTTCCAAGGGTCATCTTTTGCTGGTGAGGTTTCTTCCAAATCTTCGTCTTCTTGGGTCGCGGAAGCCATGTTCATGGAGACCTCGTGGAAAATCACACCTGTGCTGACATCTGAATCCCAGCATGATGATTTTGACGAATGATCGTTGTGTCTTTCCTTCGCCTTGGGGCTTGAGGAGGCCTCGGAAGTGGTGACACATCCCAACCCCCTGCCGGTTTTCTGGTAATAGTCTGGCGTCTTTCCTTCGGGGACAAAAGGCTGAAGGATTGTCTTCCTTCCTTTTCCGAAATTCAAACCCCTGCCTTCGGCCAGATTGTATCCCATTTTCTTCATTATTTCACGGGAATTTTCATCGTAATGGAAGAACTCGGGTTTTCCTTGTTCTTCCTCAGAATCTGAACATCTCTCTTTGTTCCTCTGACTTGCTCTTCCAAATACTATGGCCTTTTGGGTTCCGCTCTTGGGAGGGACCTCAAAAATAGCTTGGTCAGCCCTTTCGACGTCATCACTTAATTCACATTAGGATGATCGGATAGGTGCTTGGAAGGTAGCCAGAGAATATATCTCATTTACACAGTCGCTAAATGCATCTGTGCTAATGCTTGAGGGCTCAGAATCAACACCGGATGAATAAGCAAATTCCAGATTTTCATTTATCACCCATTCACCATCAGAGTGAACGGCGTTATTTACATCAAGGCCTTCGAGGCTTATCACAATGGACTCACCATCCCAGATTACATCCTCGGATTCCGAATCTTCGAATCCTGATTCTGTATCAGCCTCTTCGCCACTATCAGAGTCATCTTGAACGGGTCGCTCTGCGATGCCAAACACATCTTGATACAGCAACGCGTCAGTAAAGTAGTGTTCGACTCCTTTGAAGGGTTGTTTCTCCGCAATGAGTGTCTTCACGTTCGCGTCTTCGTTGACGTACTTCATGCATTGGTGTAATGTGGAGGGTACGATCAGATTGCTATGGATCCAGGGTCTCCCTAACAACAGATTGTATGACGTGTCTGCATCTATCACGTAACATGTAACTTCCGTTTTCAGGTCGCCGATTTGACACTTGAGCTTTATTTTGCCCAAGGGTTTACTACCGTTAGCATTGAACCCAAAGATGGTAGTGTTGGTTGCGGCCAATCTGTTCATCGGCACTCCAAGATATCGCAGCATCCTACGTGGCATGATGCTCAAAGCCGAGCCTGGATCAACTTGAATACGATCAACCTCCGTAGATCCTATGTATCCTTTGTAATACAAAGGGCGATGATGCTTATTACTTCTAACTTGCATATCTTCTGGAGAGAAGGTGAAGCAAGGGATGTTTTTACCAGAGATCTGGTGACATGTCGCGCAAAGAGACTCTCCATCTTCGATCGTCTCTGGTATTTGTGCCAAGAACACTTTCGAATCTTGCAGAGCCTCGCTTAAAGCTTCCCTAGTAGATTTGGAGAGTTTCAGAAGCTCGTACAAGGTTATCCTCGCAGGGATATTGGCTAACTGTGTTAGGATGTCGAACTGGAATGACTTTTGCGAGTCTTCCACAAGTTCTTTTCCCTTCCTCCTTAGAGCTCTGTCAAACTTCAGCTCCTTTTGCTTGACTTTCTCTGGAGATGGTTGAGCATTTGTTGTTTGGCCGTAATTCTTTAAGTAATTTTTTTCCGAACGAGTTCCCGCGGAGGGAGGGTCCGCATCGGTGACCAAGGAATTTTCGATTTCTCTTTCCGAATCGGTCAAAGCAAGGGGTGATCTCCTCGTCTTCGGGAATTACGGAAACGACATTAGAGGTGAAGACCCTCTCTCTTCGCTTCTTCCCAGATGAATTGGAACTCCATTGTTTATCATTTAGGAGATCAGGATGTACCCATAGTATCTCCCCCCTATCAGTTTCAAAGGAAAATAGTCCTTTCTTTTGCTGTTGGTGGGAGTCAAGATTTACTACTTGCATCGTGCCATTATGGATGGGCTGCACCCCGTCTTGAACTGTTGACTCTATCCAGTCGGGCGCTTTGCCGAACTTGACAGTCACCATATTCGCAGTCACCTTCTTCTGATGCTCTTGAAGCTTGATGACATTAGTGTCCACTAAGACTTGAATTTTGTCTTTAAGGATGTAGCAGTTTTGGATGGGGTGGTTAACGATCCTATGGTAGACACAGTAGTTAGGATCATTAACTTTCCCAGCTTCCTCTGGACGTTTAGACTCTGGCAACTTCATCATCTTCTTACTCATGAGGAGGTTGAAAATAGTCTTCGTGTGCTCATCCTTAAAGGAGTATTGCTTTTGCAGCATTCGCGCCTGAGGATGAAGTTTCGAGGGAGTCTTCGTGGGTTGTGGCGCATCAGTGAGCATTGTTTCCTTTCCCTTATACCCTCGGGGTCAGGACCTATAGCTGTTGTCACCACCGCGCTTCGGTTTCTCCTCGCCTCCTTCTTCTTCAAGCCTTTGTGTGATTTCTTCAGCTTCTTCAGCTTGTAGGGTGAAATCCTTCCAAGTTGAAGACGTCACTGCTCCCATTCTGGCTAGAACCTTGATCGATAAATTATATCGACAGGTTTCTACCAGAGTCTTTTCTGGCATCCCATGCGGACATCTGAGAGAATCAATTCGGAACCTTTTGATGAAGTCCCGGGCTAACTCTCCTTTCTTTTGTTTAGCGGCTAGGAGCGCCGGCATTGATACCTCCATATCGTCTTCATAGAATCGAGTGAGAAAGTCTTTCTCCATGTCGCTCCAGGAATTGATGGTTCCCGGTTCTAATCTCTGGAACCATTCAAAAGCTAGCCCGGTTAAGGTACTAACAAATACTCTTATAATAATAGGGTCGTTTCTGGATAAATGCCCTATCTGCGACTTAAAATAGTAGAGGTGTTGGTTTGGTGATCCTCTACCATCAAAAGATTTGAGTTTGAATGGTTTGTAGTTTTCTGGGAACGGCACCGTTTCCCACTCCATGGGATACGGTCTTACCACCCCCAGTTCTTGTAGGTCACCCTTATGCATGAGGGCGTTCAGTTGATTCTGGAAGCTTTCCATCAAGACAACATTTGCGTTTGCCTCCTGATGCATGGAGCGGTTGTCATCATCTTTATGATGTTCTTCCTCTTCTCGGTTGTTATGAGGACCGTGACCTTCTTCTTCGGTCTTCTTCAGTTTAGCTCTTTCTAACTCCATCAGGACGTGTAGCATATCTTTAAATTCGCTGATGGCGTTCTGCTATTGCTGGATATGCCTATCTTGCTCCTCCATTCTCCGCATGAACTCTTCGGGGATATTATTCTGCGTCATATATACAGAGGCGGAGTCTTCTAAGAATGAATCAGACGTCTGTGATTCAGCCATAACAGACTTGGCTACATCTTCTTCATCAGATGAGATCCCCGCCATCTGTCTATAATTCATAGGGATCGCCACCCCACTTTTGAGTCGAGTGTGCCGAAAAACTCCTCGTTCTTCGTTGGATGGATCTTTCGAACTCGAAGAGGGCTCTGGGTCAGAGGCTTCTTCTTCGGAGATTTTCTTTGCCTTCTTTTTCTTCTTCTTTTCTCCAACGCTTTATCATGTTGGGGGTCATCGCGGGATATTCCGGCTCAGGAAACTCGAGTCCGCATCGCCTCCTTTTTGATGATGTTGACAGAGGTGACAAACGACAAAACACCGAAGATCGGGTATGAGTTGAACAATGACAGTGAGACAGTACTGCATTGATCAGTCGTTCACAGCGGCATTGAGATACATAGGATTCTTCTCTTTTCTGTTCAAAAGTTCCCTAAGCTCTCTTGCACTGGAGTCTCTTGTGATGGGCTCATTTGTGAGAGATAACTTCAGGGACGACGGAGTTTCAGCCTCGCGGATAGGCATGCACCTCTTGCGAATTTGAGGTTCGCGATCTTCTTCCAATTTTCCCCTTGGGACGTGGATGTATGCTCCGCGTTGATCACAGACCACTTTGACGGGTTCACTCTGCTTCCTGCGGAAAACGTGAATGAATCTTTCTGCATCTTGATCAACCTCGCCCTTAGGCTTCCATATTTGGATTGTAGGTTTCTGCCGAGACGAGTTGGCAGTTTCCTTGTGAAGGGCACGAGTTTTGCTTCTCCTCAGGTTTCTTCTCATTGTACGAGTGAGAGGAACCTCTTTCTCCGCATGACAGCTTTGCGGAACGGATGGAGGTCGCTTCCCCTTGTTCGTTGGATGGATCTTTCGAACTCGAAAAGGGCTCTAGGTTAGAGGCTTCTTCTTCGGAGATTTTCTTTGCCTTCTTTTTCTTCTTCTTTTCTCCAACGCTTATCATGTTGGAGGTCATCGCGGGATATTCCGGCTCAGGAAACTCGAGTCCGCGTCGCCTCCTTTTTGATGATGTTGACAGAGGTGACAAACGACAAAACACCGAGGATCGGGTATGAGTTGAACAATGACAGTGAGACAGTACTGCATTGATCAGTCGTTCACAGCGGCATTGAGATACATAGGATTCTTCTCTTTTTCTGTTCAAAAGTTCCCTAAGATCTCTTGCACTGGAGTCCCTTGTGATGGGTTCATTTGTGAGAGATAACTTCAGGGACGACGGAGTTTCAGCCTCGCGGATAGGCATGCACCTCTTGCGAATTTGAGGTTTGCGATCTTCTTCCAATTTTCCCCTTGGGACGTGGATGTATGCTCCGTGGACGGGTTCACTCCGCTTCCTGTGGGAAACGTGAATGAACCTTTCTGCATCTTGATCAACCTCACCCTTAGGCTTCCATATTCGGATTGTAGGTTTCTGCCGAGACGAGATGGCAGTTTCCTTGTGAAGGGCACGAGTTTTGCTTCTCCTCAGGTTTCTCCTCATTGTACGAGTGAGAGGAACCTCTTTCTCTGCATGACAGCTTTGCGGAACGGATGGAGGTCGCTTCCCCTTGTTGAAGCGGGGACTTTGGTCCACTTTGCTTGAGAGATCAAGAGTCTTTGCCGAAACTGGCAGAGAGCTAGGCATTAGGGAAGATGATTTCGGACTAACTTAATCCGTTGACTCCCTTAACGGGGTTATTGCCGTCTCCTTGAGGATTGACCCCTTGGAGATTTTATGGTATCCCCTTAGGGAAATAGGGCTCTTGGAGCCTGAAGAAAGAAATTCTTCATACTTTTGCTGGTCGACGGAAATGGTGAGCGAGTCGACCATACTGCCAACTGGAATGTTGTCGGATTGAGCCACCACCAAGTCACCGGAGGTGAAGGTGGTCCCCAGCGGAGTCGTCAATTTTCTGTTCGCCATGAAAATTGAATTTCTCTTTACTGACAATCTTTCAATAAAGGATTACAATCTAACGGTTTCCCGTTTACAGAAGATGAGCAAGATGGACTTCCTCTTTGTTTAAAGTTGGGTTTCTAGGTAGCTATGGAGGACGATCTTGCTCTCCGTTGACACTCCGTATAATTTCTCTCAGTTGGCTAAAGGAAAAGAAAATGGGGCTCTTTACTCTTGATTACAAGGGGTAGTTTCTGGGAGAAGACGTCTCTGTCTCTGTCTATCTCTCTCTGTCTCTGTCCCTCTCGCTCCCCGCCATTTATAGGGGATTTGGAGTAATGTCCCGCCATATTTGCTCGTCCGTTAGCTCTCACTACTCGAGAAGTGCTGCCATATTCGTCAGGCAGTTGATCCCACGATCGAAGGACGCCGCTGCATTCGTTTGGCAGTTAGTCCCACGATCCGAGGTGGCAAGTCTTCTGTTCGGGTCGGGTGACTTTGTATTAAACCCCTACCCAAAAGTTATGGGTAGTGTTGCGAATCTCAGCTTTAGACTCGCGAACCCATTCTGTCGCCTGGATCGTGGACCTCAGTTTCTCAGATTCTCAGATCTCAGTCTCTTAGATTCGCGAATCCGATGAGTTGCGGACTTCTGTCTCTGAATTCGTGGATCTGCTTTGCTTTTACGGAATTTTTTGCCGATAAAGTGGTACGCAACAATAAGATTGATATTATTTGTATGGAGGAGACAAAACTTACAGACCATGATCCACGAATCTTGGGATCTATTGCTTCTAGAAAATTCTACGAATTCTATTTCTTGAATGCAAGGGGGGCATCGGGGGGATTCTGATTGGAATCAACAGACAAATTTTGAATTCTTGGTTCGGGGAGTACTCACTGTCAGTCAAAGTTAGAAGGCTCACGGACGGATGGACGCAGATGGTGATTGCGGTGTATGGGCCACATGAGAGTGGGCTGCGCACTTAATTTTGGATAGATCTCACAACAATTGGAAACAATTTCGACGACCCATGGATTTTGGGGGGAGATTTTAACATTACTAAATTCGCTAGTGAGAGAAGAGGAGAAGATCGATCGTCTAAGGATAGGGAGGAGTTTAATGACTTTATCAATCAATTGGACCTCATAGAGATGCCTTTGATGGATCGATTGTTCACATGGTCAAACATGAGGCTCAATCCAATTATGGCTAAACTAGACAGGGTTGTCTCGGACAACTGGGACGTCAAATTCCCTTTAGCATAGATATGTTCCCTTCAACACCCAATATAAGACCACATCCACATTTTGCTCATTTCAGGAGAGATCAAACAGAAAACACACAAAAGATTTTATTTTTAAAAGTGGTGGTTGGAGCATAGGAAGGTACATAATTTGATTAGAGAAAGCTAGACTCAGAGTACCGGAGCCAATGGTGCTGCAGCAAACATTAGTATCAAGCTACGCCACTCACGAAAAGTATTGATTAAATGGGAGCGGCTGTTTAAGGATGGAGGAAGAAATGGGAAGGAGGATATATTGAAGGAAATGGAGATGTTGAAAAAATTGAAAGAGAGCCGCAACCTGTCTCTGGATGAGAACAGTAGAGTGTTGCAACTAAGACGAAGGATTAAGAAAATATATAAGAGGGATGAGTTACGGTGGAGGCAGAGGGCGCATGTGAATTGGTTGAAGGAGGGGGATGCTAATACTGCGTTTTTCCACAAATGGGCAAGTATGCGATAAAAACAAATAAGATTTACCACCTAAATGTGGGGGGTCAAGAAGTTAGTTGAGATCGGTTGAAGGAGAATGTTTACCAACAATTTAAGAAGTTATTTGGAAGGAAGAACAACTTTCGGGTTCACTTAAGTTAGGATGCATGCGACAATGAAGTGGAACTCTCTGATTTAGAGGAGGAATTTAGGGAGGAGGAAATCAAGAGAGCGATATGGGAGCTAGGGCAGTACAAAAGCACCAGGGGCTGATGGATTCCCATTATTCTTATTCAAAATATTCTGGGAAGAAGTCAAGAGGGACCTAACTTAGCTATTGGAAGAGGTGTTCTCAGAAAATAGTAGATTGGATAGGATTAACTACTCGGTCTTCACTCTAATACCGAAGAAGTGCTAGCCTGGTCAAATTGGGGATTACAGACCAATTGCATTGTTGAATAGTACAATTAAAATAGTATCGAAAATTCTAACGAACAGATTAGTCAAAACTTAAGCTATTGGTGAAGGACTACCAGACGAGCTTCATTGCGAGTAAAAACATTTTGGAAGGGGTTGGTACAACTTATAAAATTATTCAGCAATATAAGAAATTCAAAATAAATGGATTTATGTTGAAATTGGATTTTCAAAAGGCTTATCACATGGTGGATTGGGAGTGTTTACTGGAGACTTTTTCAACTAAGGGGATTTGGAGCAAAATAGAGAGCTTGGATTGGAACCTGGCTATACTCTAGTAAAACACAGATAATGATCAATGACACGATGGGGAAGGAAATAATTCTGAAGAGGGGATTGCGACAGGGAGATCCTCTCTCTCCGCTATTGTTTGTTTTAGTAGCAGATGGACTAAACTCCGTGTTACAGAAATGGAAGTTGAAGGAAGAGATAGTTGGTCTCCCGAGAGCCCCTAACACGTCCTTTGTTAACCTACAATACGCAGATGACACGCTTATTTTTGGAAGTGGTAGTATATGAGAGGTCGTAACCATCAAATGGGTTCTCTGTTGTTAACAAGTATGGTCAGGATTGAAAATTAATTTTATTAAAAGTTTACTGGTGCGTGTTGCCAGTGAAAATTTCTGAATAAAAAGAGTTTTCCACAACAGAACGCGGAGCTAATCCACAGCTCCGCATTTGAGTAAACGCGGAGATGTTCTATAGCTCCGCATTAGCTCCGCGCACTGATTATTTAGCGCCACGTTTTGATGCGATTAAAGCTCCACATAAGCAGATAACCAAAATCTCAAATTGATTGAGATTATGATTCTAGGGCTTATCCAAATACCCGAATCAAGTTGAATCAGAATTCCATCAAAACTAAGATATTTGATTGGAATCCCTGATAATGACGAGTTATATTTAGATAGAAACTCTTGCATTAACCTGGGGCTATAAATACCTTCCTGGTGAAACCCTAGGGATCTTCTTTTCGGCAATTGAGATATTTTTCTGAAATCTTGGAGAATTCGAGTTACGCACAGAGCCTTGAGTTCGTGAAGATCAGAGAAAATCACTATCTTCTTTCTGGAGTTCTTTAGAAGTTCGAGTTACGCGAGAGAGCTTTGAACAAATCACAACCAGAGAAGATCGTCTATAGTCGGCCGATATCTTTAAAAGAGAAGATTTCAACGTACCGATCGTCCAAAGGAGCTGCTTTCAGATCCCATCGCCACTAATCCCACGAAATATTATAAAAGAGAGCGATAAATATAAATCCTCTCATTTGTTCTTTTTTTTTATCTTGTTCACTTCTATTGTAATTTAAGTTAATTCAATGGGAGGAAGCAAAGAAACTTTTGCGACGAACAAACTGGCGACCACAGTGGGAGCCATCTGTTTCACTGATGAAGAGATAGTGGCGCAATCGGACGTTGACTTGATCGGATCCGAAGTAGACACGCTGGTCGTTGAAATCGACCAGCAGAAGTACGAGGAGTTCCTCTCCTCCAGATCAGGTGACTTGGATGAGACACGGCACTATCGTCGCATGTACTCCAATGCCCGAGTGACGGGTAGAAAGGTATCCACCGAGAGACGGGGATCCTTGGAGACTGCAGCTATAGAGCCGGAGTTCACACAAGAAATCCTAGCCGAGGATGAGCTTCCGATTGCCGAAGAAGACCTAGGGACTGGACTGACCAGGACCCAACTCCGGAACAGGAACCGGAGAGCGAGGCATAGATCCCTCAAAGCCCGCCTTGGACGCGGAGCTAACTCTAGATGACGCGAGGCTATGGTCCCTCGCAAACTGGCTCGCACTACCCGCGAGACCAGTCTCTACTGCGTTAAATGCGAAGATACAACTTGCCTTAAAAGAGAGGAAAACCCAGCGTGTGATTTTCCACGCGAGGCTATTACTGAGCCTAGTGAGAGACGCGAAGCCAGTAAGGGTTGCGCTAGTCGCAGGATACCCAACACTCGCGAGAGACGCGAGTATAAAAATTCTTCAAAGCCAGCGTGTGATTCTCCACGCGAGGCTATTGCTGAGCTTAGCGAGAGACGCGAAGCCAGCAAGATTTGCGCTAGTCGCAAAATACTTAACACTCGCGAGAGACGCGAGTATAAAAATTCTCTAAAGCCAGCGTGTGATTCACCACGCGAGGCTGATGCTGAGCTAAGCGAGAGACGCGAGGCCAGTAATACTCGCAATAAACGCAAGACTTCTGATACCCTCGAGGAACGCGAGGACGATTGGCAAATACTTGTCAGTCGTAAAAATAGTACTAGGCGCGAAGCTATGATCTGCGTTAGTCGCAAAGATAAGCCAGCGTGTAAGACCTTCCCTTCACGCGGGGCTATTATTCCAGAAGCTAAACTTCTAAAGACATACCAAGCCAGCGAGAGACGCGAGGTTAGTGTGGATAAGCGCGGAGCTATTCTTCAGGCCCGCAATGTGAAACGCGAGGCTATTCCTAAGCCACGCGAGGATCGGTCCAACCCCAGAGTCAAGGTTGATCAAACAAAGAAGCTTCAGTGGGTTCCCAGATCTTCTCAAGAGTTGAATGGACCTTTTGACTCTATGACTAAAGGCGCTGATCTCAGGGAATATCTCTCTAAGAAGAGAGGCATAGACCAACTTCAGGTTGAGCCTGTCTGTCATTGCCAGCAACTTGTGACGGCAGTATCAGCCGTGATGGACAACTGTGGCTGCAGCAAGAACAGGATATCTGTGTTCGACCGATTAAATGAGTCAAACCAGAATCCTGCTAAGAAGACAAGAACCACTTCCCTAAAGCAAGGGAGAGCTGAAACCTCCAACATGGTAGGAAAAGGGAAGAAAATTGCAGAGACGGATGATAATTCAGAATCGAGCGATGAAGAACCTCATCGTGTTACTCGACTAAAGTCAGGAGCCGTCCCACCTCGAAACTATAAGAGGCTCGCAGAGGGTTTTTACGATGAGGACAGCGATAATTCAGCTATAGCCTCACCTCGTTCCTCTGCATCGTCTCGACTACAGAAGTCAGCATCTCACATGACAGATAAATCTGATAATATCAATCAGAGATTTGAAGCTCAAGAAAGAATGATTCGAGAGCAGCAAAAGATGATTGAAGGTCTTAAAGTCATGCTATCGAGATTTGTTGAAGATAATGCCAAAAAGGGCAAAGAAAATCCAAATGAAGAAGAACAGGAGGAGAAAGCCCACTCGATGCATGAGGAAGAAGATAGATTTTCTTTCCATGATCCGCATGAAGAAAAGCTTGAAAAATTACAGAATCAACTCGAAGGTTTGATGCGTAAAAAGGAGTTGAAAGAGGCAGGGGTCTCAAGACCGTATCCTCCTGAATGGGATACGATACCATACCCACAGAAGTATAAGCCGCTCAAGTTAGAGCCATACGACGGGAAGGGATCGCCCAGTCAGCACATCTATTATTTCTTGTCCCAAGCAGGACATCTGTTGGGTAATGACCCAATTATGACAAAAGTATTCGCAAGTATTTTGCGAGGGCCTGCCTTTACTTGGTTCATGCAATTGCCCCCAGGATCTATTAATGTCTGGTTTGATGTCGAGAAATTATTTCTCTCACGATTCTTTGAGGATGATACCGAGATTACAGTTCATTCCTTCCTTGCAACTAGACAAGGAGAACAAGAAACTGTTAAAGATTTCATAGAAAGGTTCCGGGAGAAGTCCGAACATTGCAAACACGGAATGATCCAGGAAACTCTAGTAGAGACCTGTCGACACAATCTTAAGACCAATGTGCTCCTCAAAATGGGGCCGTAGAGTCCAAGACGTGGAGGGACCTGCTCAAACAAGGAGAGCAAGCTGAAGACTTGATTCGCCGAGTTGAAGAGTCTCGCGGGCCAAGAAATGCTGGGACTAATAAGTCATATACCCAAAACAACAGAAATAAAAATAAAGGGAAAGCAGCGATGTCATCAGAAGCTGCTCCTCAGAAAACCAGTCCTCCGCCAGAGCCGAAGCCTCAAGGTCAGCGAGGATCAAGGCAAATTAGACCGCAGCAAGAAAGGAATTACACTTTCAAAGCTGAACAGACACCTGTCCTCTTTCACTTGCTCCAGAAAAAGGGAATGCTAAAACTTCCGGAGAATAAGAAGGCAGAAGACGCTGGTAAGACTAAAGATCCCAACTACTGTCTCTATCACCGGAATGTTGGGCACCCTACTAGGGATTATTTTCCCCTTAAGAACAGAATCCAAGCACTAATAGAAGCTGGGGTTCTGACGCTTAAAGAAGAGCAGAAGAAGGTCACTGCCAATGTGGCAACCATAGTGGTTGGAACCCACGAGTTCCCTGCAGGAGTGACCCCAATCCCAAAGGGTGAGGCAGTTACAAAAAATCTTGATCCTTACAACAAAGTCCAAGAAGGACTTGTCTCTATAACGACCCAAAGAGGGGAAGTTATGTGGGTTCACCCCGATTTGATAGAAGATGAGCAGTGGACAAACACAGGGGGTCACAAGAAAAAGCAGACTAGCAATGCTATCTCCGCGGAAATAAAGGATGAATACATTGCAGGAATACCCACAGACTCTGAAGAGGAGCCCGAAGCCATGGCCACTCATCAAGATGGGGCAGGCCCTTCCGGCACTCGGTCTGGGAAAACATATCTTAGAGACTACACTAGAGTAGATCCGAAGGATATATATGTGGAAACTACTAATCCTGCAAAGCAAAAAGGTGTTCGTTTCCAGAAGAATCCGCGAAGAGATGAAGGAGTTAAGAATACCTCCTTCGAATTTGATATCATAACTCAGCTGGCAAATATTCCAGCTCGAGTAACGCTATACGAGTTGTTACGATTGTCAAAATCAACTCGTGAGGCGTTAAGGGAAGCTTTGGCAGACTCTGAGTCATTCCTAGCTCAGATTGTCGAGCCGGCTAATGAAGAGCAGGATTCATGCCCCCGCTGTCATCAAGTGAGGAGGCAGGTTCCACAAAAAGTTTTCTCTCCAGAAGACATGCAAGTAAGGAATATAAAGCACAACAGGCCTTTATATTTCACCGGATATGTCGGATCCACAAAAGTGGACCGAATTCTTATTGATCCGGGTTCTGCACTAAGTGTTGTACCCAGAAGGTTGATGCAGCTGCTAGGGATCTCCCTCCATCGTCTGACACCAACCAACACGTCAATATATGGGTTCAACGCCAATAATAGCAACCCCCTCGGGAAAATTCGACTCCGATGCCAAATTGGAGATCTAAAGACGGAGGTTACATGCTATGTTATTGATGCAGATACCTCCTACAATATTCTACTAGGACGACCTTGGATCCATGCTTACATGATCATCCCGTCGACTCTTCACCAATGCATGAAATATTGCAATGAGGAAGGAGAAGTCCGGACACTAATTGCAGATAAGCAACCTTTCAAAGGACTGGAGAATTACTTCATAGATGCTTCACTCTACAAACCAGCTCATGAAATCTCCAACGATGATCCTGGCAAGCCTCAAAACCCTGATGAAAGTGGTAACGAGGCAGACACGGAGTATGAACCTTTTGAAGAGGATGATGGAGGAGATTATGAAATTAACCTCAACCTAGATTTTACTCTTAGTTTTGATAATATAGTGGATGTAATAGAGAGTGAATGGGTTATTAATGAAAATGTAAAGTTAGTCTACGAGCATGCAGTAGCTACTGAATCGGAGCCCTCTTGTACCTCTACCGAAGTGGATGACCTGACTGAACTTGAAGTTATGGCGGCATACCATTTTCCCCTCAGGTCTTCTCTCCTCTCTCAATTAAAAATAACCGACGATCAAGGGCACTTCTTTGAAGTGCCTCCCCGACAGAAGTCCCAAAGGCCGATCATATTCGGCAAAGTGGTCACGTCGCCTCGACAAAGACAAAGTAGTGTAAGTGATGAACAGACATCACCTCAGTTCCATTTGTACGAACAGAGATCCCGACAGATGATGGAAAAGATGGGATATAATTTTACCCAGAAGCCGGGATTAAACTTTGGAAAAGGGCGACGGAATCTCATACCCTCGTTTAGACCGAAAGGAAAGAGTCCTGATTATTATCAGAAGACCCGCAGGGGGTTGGGTTATGTATCTATCCCACCTTCTTCACCATTAAAAGATGAAGAGAGTTCTTCGGCCAAAGAAGAAACATCTTCACCCGATCATGATTCGGATATAAGTACCGGTGCTTGGTTTCAATCTTTGATAGTCAATATGGTTTCATCCGCGCCAGAAAGCGACGAGGAACCAATTGACGTTCAAGATGACGCTTGGGCTAGGCATATGGATACTCTCTGGGATGTCCGCTTTGAACAGCGTGACCCGCCCACAGAAGACAAATTAATACAAGTTAACATGGGAACGGAAGAAAATCCGAAACCCATTTTCATAAGCGACACACTAACTCCTTTAGAAAAGGAGAAACTTATATCTCTTATCAAAGAGTATATAGATGTGTTCGCGTGGAGTTATGAAGACATGCCTGGGCTTGACCCTCAAATTGCCACACATCGGTTAAATATAAAAGAAGATGCCAAACCTGTTAAACAACAACAGAGGCGTTTTCGACCCGAGTTGATGGAGGCAATAGTTGTTGAGGTCAACAAACTTATAAAATCCGGATTCATTCGTGAAGAACAACATCCTGATTGGGTGGCTAACATAGTGCCAGTTCGCAAGAAGAATGGCAAAATCCGGATATGCATCGATTTTCGAGATCTGAACGCCGCATATCCCAAAGATGAGTTTCCACTCCCCATCACCGATGTGATGATTGATAGTACATGTGGTTATGAGAGGATGTCCTTTATGGATGGCTTCTCAGGTTATAACCAAATCAAGATGCACCCGGATGATGAGAAGCATACAGCTTTTAGAACGCCGCTGGGGGTATACTGTTATACGGTGATGCCATTAACGCAGGTGCCACCTACCAACGCGCAATGAGTGTCATATTCAAGGAACACCTGTGCAGAACAGTGGAGTGCTATGTTGATGACTTAGCAGTCAAAAGTAAAAATAAAGAAGATCATCTTCATGATTTAAGAGTGGTCTTCGATCTTATGCGGAAACATCATCTGAAGATGAATCCTACCAAGTCGTTCATGGGGGTATCCAGCGGGAAATTTCTTTGGTTCATAATCACCTCAAAAGGAATTTTTCTCGACCCTGAAAAGGTAAAAGCGATTAGCGAAATGCCACCTCCCCGCAATCTTAAGGAATTAAGGGGATTACAGGGAAAGCTCGTCTATATTCGACGCTTCATTTCCAACCTATCTGGACGATGCCAGCCATTCTCAAAACTTATGAAAAAGGGAGTGTCTTTCATATGGGATGAGGCATGTCAACAGGCATTTGATGACCTCAAAGAATACCTCACCAAACCTCCTGTTCTTATGGCACCGGTTCCTGGGCAGCCGTTCCTTATATATGTAAGAGCCATGGATAATGCTTTAGGCTCGTTACTTGCTCAATATAATGAGCACGGCCATGAACACGCCCTTTACTATTTAAGTAGAACAATGATTGGGGCCGAACAGCGGTACACCCCAATTGAAAAGGAGTGTTTAGCCCTAGTGTTCGCTGTTCAGAAAATGCGACACTATCTTTCAGGGCAAACAATCCACGTCATATCACGGGTCAATCCCTTGAAGATTCTGATGACCAAACCAGAATCCTTAAATGGCCGTTTTACAAAAATGGGCGCTCTTACTATCGCCCTATGACATACATTTTGTCCCTCAAAAGGCCATGAAGGGACAGGCAATCACCGATTTCCTTGCAGACCATCCAATTGGGTCTAGTTCCAAACAGACGTCAGAGGTCAACACAGTTAGAAAGGAACAAACATGGCAAATGTTCTTTGATGGTGCTGCCAGACGATCTGCTGCTGGAGTGGGGGTTGTGCAAATTTCCCCACATAAACATATATTGCCTAACGGTTACTCATTAACAGAACCGTGCACGAATAATGTAGCGGAATACAACGCGCTCATTATCGGCTTAAAAATAGCTCTGCAACTGGGGGTGAACTATCTAGAGGCATATGGAGACTCTAAGCTCATCGTCAATCAGATGACAGGTGAGTATGAAGTCAGACATGAAGCCCTCATCCCCTATCATCAACTAGCTATTGAGCTAGCAGAATATTTTGAACAATTTTACATATACCACATATCTCGAAATGAGAACGTCTATGCAGATGCCCTTGCCGCATTAGCCGCAACACTGGCAATCCCGCCAGGTGAAGCTAAAAGCATCACCATTGAAAGCAGATAGCCCTTCATCCAGATACTCTTCTTCAAAATAAAGAAGTGTGCCAAGCAGGCCTAACCCTGAAGCCACGTGATTGGCGATTTCCGTTTGTGGATTATGCTTTACATGGGATATTACCAGAAGATCCTAAGGAAGCCACCTCTATAAAGAGGAAGGCCCAAAGATTTTATTATGACCATAAACTTCAGACTTTATATAGAAAGTCAAGAGATGGTCTGCTACTATGCTGCATATCAAAAGCGGAAGCAGAAGAAGTGCTGAGAGAAGCACACGATGGAGTATGTGGAGCTCATCAGCCCGGTCCTAAACTTGGAGACCGTATAAGAAGGCTAGGGTACTACTGGCTGAACATGATCACGGAAGCAATGGCATACGCTAAACGATGCCATGCATGCCAATATCATGCTAATTTTATTCACCAACCTCCAGAATACTTGCACAATACCGTCGCTAGTTGGCCGTTTGAGGCCTGGGAAATGGACATTGTGGGGCCAAGAACTCCCTCGTCATCCAGAGGACATCGGTTTATTCTGGCAATAACCGATTATTTTTCAAAATGGGCCGAAGCCGTGCCCATGAAAGAGGTGAAAATGACAGATGTGATCAAGTTCATCAAGCATCATGTCATTTACCGATTTGGCGTCCCTCGACGGATCATTCATGATAATGGTCTGCAATTCATTAGTCGGGGATTCTCCAGATTCTGCAACAAGTTCAGAATCAAAGATATCGCTTCCACACCATATAACCCTGCGGCTAATGGGTTAGCTGAAGCTTTCAACAAGACGATCATCAAACTCCTTCGGAAGTTCGTCTCTTCTAATAAACGAGATTGGGATGAAAAGTTGGGAGAATGTTTATGGGCTTATCGCACCATCGTTCGCACCCCGACCAAAGCAACCCCGTTCTCTTTGGTTTACGGAAGTTAGGCTGTTTTGCCTCTTGAAATCCAGATACCATCATTAAGAGTGGCTTTAGCCACAAGGATGACGACAGAAGAGCGTCATCAGCAAAGATTGCAAGAACTAGAGGCGTTAGATGAAAAACGTCTCAGGGCTCAGCAGCAAATTGAGTTGTATCAAGCCCGAATATCTCAAACGTTCAATAAGAGCGTTAAGCCAAGGACCTTTAAGTAAGGAGACTTGGTTCTGGCTGCTAAGGGTAAGTTTGAACCCAAGTGGGAAGGACCGTTTATTGTGAAGACAGTATACTCCAGTGGAGCCTATCGCTTAATGAATCAAGATGGCGACAGGATGATGATGTCGATCAATGGCAAATTTTTGAAGAAATACTATTCTTAGTACCCCTGGAGATACGCGTCTTCTTTTTCTTAGACATGCGCAGTTTGGTGCCTCTGACCTAGACCTGGAGCGTTTGGTTCTCAAGTTTGAACCACCTCCAGTATTTTTCTTAGGCATGCGCAGTTTGGCGCCTCTGACCTAGACCTGGTGCGTTTGGTTCTCAAGTGTGAACCACCTCCAGTCTTTTTCTTAGGCATGCACAGTTTGGCGCCTCTGACCTAAACCTGGTGCGTTTGATTCTCAAGTTTGAACCACCTCCAGTTTTTTCTTAGGCATGCGCAGTTTGGCGCCTCTGACCTAAACCTGCTGCGTTTGGTTCTCATGTTTGAACCACCTCCAGTCTTTTTCTGAGGCATGCGCAGTTTGGCGCCTCTGACCAAAACCTGGTGCGTTTGGCTCTCAAGTTTGAACCACCTCCGGTCATTTTCTTAGGCAAGCGCAGTTTGGCGCCTGTGACCTAAACCTGGTGCGTTTGGTTCTCAAGTTTGAACCACCCCGGTCTTTTTCTTAGGCATGCGCAGTTTGGCGCCTCTGACCTAAACCTGGTGTGTTTGGTTCTCAAGTTTGAACCACCTTCAGTCTTTTTCTTAGGCATGCGCAGTTTGGCGCCTCTGACCTAAACCTGGTGCGTTTGGCTCCCAAGTTTGAACCACCTCCAGTCTTTTTCTTAGGCATGCTCAGTTTGGCGCCTCTGACCTAAATCTGGTGCGTTTGGCTCCCAAGTTTGAACCACCTCCAGTCTTTTTCTTAGGCATGCGCAGTTTGGCGCCTCTGACCTAAACCTGGTGCGTTTGGCTCCCAAGTTTGAACCACCTCCAGTCTTTTTCTTAGGCATGCGCAGTGTGGCGCCTCTGACCTAAACCTGGTGCGTTTGGCTCTCAAGTTTGAATCACCTCCAGTCTTTTTCTTAGGCATGCGCAGAGTGGCGCCTCTAACCTAAACCTGGTGTGTTTGGTTCTCAAGTTTGAACCACCTCCAGTCTTTTTCTTAGGCATGCGCAGTTTGGCGTCTCTGACCTAAACCTGGTGCGTTTGGCTCTCAAGTTTGAACCACCTCCAGTCTTTTTCTTAGGCATGCGCAGTTTGGCGCCTCTGACCTAAACCTGGTGCGTTTGGCTCTCAAGTTTGAACCACCTCCAGTCTTTTTCTTAGGCATGCGCTGTTTTGCGCCTCTGACCTAAACCTGGTGCGTTTGGCTCTCAAGTTTGAACCACCTCCGGTCTTTTTCTTAGACATGCGCAGTTGGGCTCCTCTGACCTAAACCTGGTGCGTTTGGTTCTCAAGTTTGAACCACCTCCCGTCTTTTTCTTAGGCATGCGCAGTTTGGCGCCTCTGACCTAAACCTGGTGCGTTTGGTTCTCAAGTTTGAACCACCTCCAGTCTTTTTCTTAGGCATGCGGAGTTTGGCGCCTCTGACCTAAACCTGGTGCGTTTGGTTCTCAACTTTGGACCACCTCCAATCTTTTTCTTAAGCATGCGCTGTTTGGCGCCTCTGACCTAAACCTGGTGCGTTTGGCTCCCAAGTTTGAACCACCTCCAGTCTTTTTCTTAGGCATGCGCAGTTTGGCGTCTCTGACCTAAATCTGGTGCGTTTGGCTCTCAAGTTTGAACCACCTCCAGTCTCTTTCTTAGGCATGCGCAGTTTGGCGCCTCTGACCTAAATCTGGTGCGTTTGGCTCTCAAGTTTGAACCACCCCGGTCTGTTTCTTAGGCATGCGCAGTTTGGCGCCTCTGACCTAAACCTGGTGTGTTTGGTTCTCAAGTTTTAACCACCTGCAGTCTTTTTCTTAGGCATGCGCAGTTTGGCGCCTCTGACCTAAACCTGGTGCGTTTGGCTCCCAAGTTTGAACCACCTCCAGTCTTTTTCTTAGGCATGCTCAGTTTGGCGCCTCTGACCTAAATCTGGTGCGGTTGGCTCCCAAGTTTGAACCACCTCCAGTCTTTTTCTTAGGCATGCGCAGTTTGGCGCCTCTGACCTAAACCTGGTGCGTTTGGCTCCCAAGTTTGAACCACCTCCAGTCTTTTTCTTAGGCATGCGCAGTGTGGCGCCTCCGACCTAAACCTGGTGCGTTTGGCTCTCAAGTTTGAATCACCTCCAGTCTTTTTCTTAGGCATGCGCAGTGTGGCGCCTCTAACCCAAACCTGGTGCGTTTGGTTCTCAAGTTTGAACCACCTCCAGTCTTTTTCTTAGGCATGTGCAGTTTGGCGTCTCTGACCTAAACCTGGTGCGTTTGGCTCTCAAGTTTGAACCACCTCCAGTCTTTTTCTTAGGCATGCGCAGTTTGGCGCCTCTGACCTAAACCTGGTGCGTTTGGCTCTCAAGTTTGAACCACCTCCAGTCTTTTTCTTAGGCATGCGCTGTTTTGCGCCTCTGACCTAAACCTGGTGCGTTTGCAAGTTTGAACCACCTCCGGTCTTTTTCTTAGACATGCGCAGTTTGGCTCCTCTGACCTAAACCTGGTGCGTTTGGTTCTCAAGTTTGAACCACCTCCCATCTTTTTCTTAGGCATGCGCAGTTTGGCGCCTCTGACCTAAGCCTGGTGCGTTTGGTTCTCAAGTTTGAACCACCTCCAGTCTTTTTCTTAGGCATGCGCAGTTTGGCGTCTCTGACCTAAACTTGGTGCGTTTGGTTCTCAACTTTGAACCACCTCCAGTCTTTTTCTTAGGCATGCGCAGTTTGGCGCCTCTGACCTAAACCTGGAGCGTTTGGCTCCCAAGTTTGAACCACCTCCAGTCTTTTTCTTAGGCATGCGCAGTTTGGCGTCTCTGACCTAAACCTGGTGCATTTGGCTCTCAAGTTTGAACCACCTCCAGTCTTTTTCTTAGGCATACGCAGTTTGGCGCCTCTGACCTAAACCTGGTGCGTTTGGCTCTCAAGTTTGAACCACCTCCAGTCTTTTTCGTAGGCATGCGCTGTTTTGCGCCTCTGACCTAAACCTGGTGCGTTTGGCTCTCAAGTTTGAACCACCTCCGGTCTTTTTCTTAGACATGCGCAGTTTGGCTCCTCTGACCTAAACCTGGTGCGTTTGGTTCTCAAGTTTGAACCACCTCCCGTCTTTTTCTTAGGCATGCGCAGTTTGGCGCCTCTGACCTAAACCTGGTGCGTTTGGTTCTCAAGTTTGAACCACCTCCAGTCTTTTTCTTAGGTATGCGCAGTTTGGCGCCTCTGACCTAAACCTGGTGCGTTTGGTTCTCAACTTTGAACCACCTCCAGTCTTTTTCTTAGGCATGCGCAGTTTGGCGCCTCTGACCTAAACCTGGTGTGTTTGGAGTGCCCAGTTCAAGTTATGCGAGAGAGCCTTGAACCGCCTCCAGTTTGGTTCTCAAGTTTGAACCACCATCAGTTTTTTCTTGGGCATGCGCAGTTTGGCGCCTCTGACCCAAACCTGGTGTGCTTAGTTCTCAAGTTTGAGCAGCCCCCAATCTTTCTTTTAGGCATGTGTAATTATGCGCCTCTGACCTAAAAGATATGAATTGCCCAACGCCGACTAGGCAATGGGAAGAGATTAAATTTCTCGCCAACCCATCATACTGGGGAAAAAGTATGAATTTCCCAACGCCGACTAGGCAATGGGAAGAGAACAAATTTCTCGCCAACACATCATACTGGGAAAAAAAGTATGAATTGCCCAACGCCGACTACGCAATGGGAAGAGAACAAATTTCTCGCCAACCCTATCATACTGGGGGTAAGAGTATGAGATTAACTACCCAATACTGATTAAAGGCAAAAGGGGAGAGGAGATTAATTCCTCGACAACTCACCATGTTGAGGGGAATAACATGGCTAGCCCAACTCAAACGGTAGTTGGTAAAGGCCAATCAAACCCGTTGATAGCTGGGAATTTGCTAAAAATCCCATAAAACCTGTCATGTTAAATTCTTACCTCTGACAGTACGACTTGGAACGCTTTGCATAAAAACAGAGAAAACTACTTTTCGATGGCAAGTTATTTGTTGTGCAAGAAGATTTCCTAGCCAACTAATAAAAGAATCAAAAAGTAGTTATCCTTATTCATCATTTAAAGAAGAATGGAGTTACAACAGAAGTCTGATAACCAATAAAGTTCTTTCTTTTAGTACAAGTTCTCATTACAAAAAAGGAATGAAGAATAAAAGAAAACTATGGATCTCCGAGATGCTTTAACTTACTCATCGCTTCGTCAACCACTCGACGACGAGTTGTCTCTATAGAGTGTTGAGCCTGCCGGAGTAGATCATCATCATTCGTTCCAACTTGCTGGATGAGATACTGGCGAGACTCTTCCATAGTACGGTTTCTTATTGTCTTCTCCTGATCAACTTGCTCCCATTAAAGGATCAGCGCTTCCCGCTTCTTAACGGTCTCCCCTAATTGAAGCTCGCTCTCTACTAAGATCGCCCGAGCATTAGCAATAGCCTCCTGGGCGCTGAGAATGGCAGCCTGGCTCCCCTCAATTTCAGAGTTCACCAAATCCAAACCTCTAAGAATGGACTCCCGACTAACCTGGAACCCTGCTAACGCTCGAGACCACTCTTCTTCTTGGGGCCTCAATACCTCTCGACGAGCAACCAACTCCGCCCGAAGACGAGCCCATTCGATCCCAGTAATCGACTCAACATCCGCTTGGTGAACTGTGTTGAGTATGTTCATTTGCTCTTCCAAAATTCCAAAACGGGCCCAGTAAGGAGCTGCTCGATCTCGTCCCCCAATTTCTTCGATGTTTTCCAGATAGCGGAATAACATTGGACGTGCGAAGTTGAAGAAATCGTGGCCAGTAAGGACCATCTCGATACATCTCCTTAGCAAACGCATAAAATCGGCAACACTGAAGTTGAAAAGTTCTTCAAGAGGATTTGCAGTGCCAACAGACAAAGCAAGTAATGCCAAGGAAGATGTCACGGGCTGGGGAGCAGTGGCTACCGGTGTCGAAGAAGAAGCCCGTCCTTATACCAGGTTCATGACATGCGGGGCCAGTAAAGCCAATGCAGATCTGGTGGAATCAGGAACCTGAGAAGGAGGGCTGCTAATACAAATCGCCCGGGGAGTGCTACCAACAGGAGAAGATGAGAGGGTATCTCCACCAAAAGTTCCTCCGATGGCAGAAGAAGCTTCAAATGAGAACTTTAAGTTCTCCTCATTCCCGACTGGAAGATTAGAAGCTGGAGGAATTACAGGTGTCTCAACAGCCATTATAGTAGAAGGCGTTAGAATCGTTGACTGAGAAACAGAAGATACGCCAACGACCGTGGGAAATGTCTAAGTGGAATAGACTGGCGTTGGAGATGGCATGCTAGGAGAAGGCGTAGCCTCCCTAGCAGCAGCTGCGATAATGACCTCAGTTCTCTCATCACTTCCCAGTTCGTCAATTGGGGGAATTGAAGAGGGAACAGCGGCAGGAGCCGATGTGGAATAATCAGCCGCAAACTCGCCAGCAGAGCTACCCACACCACCAACGGAGCCGGAATGGTCCATCCTATCGTCAGATTCTACTTGGGTAGTCGAATACATTGGCGAGAGAAGTTGATCACCTGCATTTCAGAAGACCAGAAAAGCAGTGTTACGTTAAAATAATAACGGGTAAAAGATAAAATGCAAGGGCCATACCAGGCGATACAAGTCCAGTTGTCAGACTTGAAGTGGGAGCCATTGTCGTTTCCAACAACGTACCCGTCTCGCTACCCGTTAGTTGCGCCACAGGTTCTGCCACAGGCCCTACGGCCAAAGGGGCCGAAACCTCAACAACACTTGGAGCCTTAGCAGGTTCATCCTCCCTTACCGATGCTGGGGGTAGAGCCGAAGCCAACAAGCCTGAAGCAAGTTTGACAGCCACTTCTTGGGGAGCTATCAAAGTTTCCTGAGCCAATTTTTGCTTCTTACCTGGTCTTCTCTTTAAAGTGCCGCGGCGTTTGAGAGCTGGACTCAAGGGACGACTGATAACAGGCTGGGGAGCTCCACCAGCACCAGTATTGTCATCGTCATCACCGGCATCGTCGTCAGACTCGCTGGCGTCTGAAGGCTCAGCCGCGGCGCCAAGGAATTCTTCCATTCCTTTTATTCTCACTCTAGAAGCACCCTGGCGGCTAATGTACAGGGCCTCAATCTCTTTGCAACAACTGTGATTGAGAGAGAAGCCGGGCACGTCAGCATTCGCAATACTGAACCAGTTGCAGAAGCTGAGGGTCATGGCCAATTCTGGCGCCTTCTGGGGCAAGGAGAATTCAGCCTCGGTTCCGCCTACTGCAAAATGGAACCAGCCACGAGCGCCTTCGTATAAATTCCCCTCGTAAGCGAGATCTTTATTTGGATTGCCCACATAAAGTTGGGAGTATCCAAACTGGCGAGCAAAGCGATTCGGAGTGTATGGCTCGATTCGACACCCGAGATCTTGACGATACACCAAATGTCCGGGATGGATGTTGAGAAGCCACCAGAACGCTCCTGCAGATAAAGTAGTGAACTTATCTGCTCCCACGGCGTCCTTCAGCCTCATTCCATATCCTCCGCCGGGAAAGTCGGGGAAACACCTGAAGATCTCATAGTTCTGAAAGCTATGAAGAGTCTTCCGAATTTGAGACATATAATTCTGCTTCCATGAAGAGCGTTCATACAGCTCTACAAAGAAGCACTTTTCGCCCGAACGACGCTCTGGTGCACTCATTAAAGAAGGACAGTGCAAGACGAGCCACGCCATCAAATAGGTGTAGGGCATCTCCACCCTAGGGTTTGGAGTCTTCGGCTGGACAGTCTCTTTTGACTTGCCCTTTCCTTTCCCCTTGATCTTAACAGTGGGAAGGAAATCACGACAAAGCACCCGCAGTCCATACTGTAAATTACACACCATGGCGGGAAGAAGTCCAAGGGGTCGGCCATATGCAAGAAGAACCGCCGGATATACCACGGTCATTGCAATTGCTTCCTTGGGCAACGATGGTACGACGCATCTCTTAAGCCACAGCATCAAAAACCCGGCAATGAGACCTCTGTTGGAAACCAGAAACTGGGCTTGATAGTGATAGCTCTTGAATGAAGTGCCAAGACCGTATCCATTCTCATTGGATTCCGTGGTATAATACAAACGGTAATGACCCCTGGCTACACGTTGGTCAATCTCTGAAATGAGGACAGGAGAATGACCATGGATAGTGGCCGAGCTATCCTTAGAATTTAAGTTGGCAAAGAGGTACTCGGCCCATTTCTTGTGGCCGATACCGTGATTACGCGCACCTGTGTGGTCAGCACAAATATGATAATGGCACATCATCTCCCAGTATGTGGCATAGATGCGCTCGTCCCTCGCCAGTAGCTTGTTCAGCTCATCGGTGGTGGGGATATACTCCTCGTAACGGACTTCGCCCATTGAGAGCCCTGAAACCTCAAACATCTCGTGGAGAGCGAACCCTAGCTCACCCACTAGTGTAAAGAGAGTACAAGTCTCACGGTTATACATTTCCAAGAGGCAGTAAAAATGATAAGCACTCTGGGGAAACCCGAATTGGACATTCCTGATAGCTTTATACAAGCTAATATCCTTTAAAATGGGCTCGTGGGAATCCAGCATGTACTGAACGAGGCGGGCCCACCACATATTGTTAGAAGAATGAACCCAGCCAGGCATCTTGAAGTCGCTAGCCGGGTACTGACCATCCTTCGCCAGGAACTCACTTAAGAAAGTTCGGGCACGAGATGGGACTTCTCCTACTGGAAGCTCCTTGCCAAATCGGCCTGGAAGCAAACCAGTAATGCATCTGTGGGGACCATCTTGATAAACCCCTTTTTCACCAAATTTGCCTATTGGAACGCCATCCTGCTCTTGAGTTAGTCCCCACTTTAATTCCCTAGGCATCGCCAGCCTCTGAAGATAGACCAGAGGATAGCTACAATCCATTCTAGGCAGAAACATTAGCATTTCGCCTGAGTTATATAACCAGACGCACTCCTCTTCAGAAAGGATCTCATCTGATTGATCCATCTGGTTTCCAAAGAGGAAGGCGGGTTTCTCCATCGCCTCTCTATTCAAAGTTTCGAAGGCTGCATCAGTTATAATTTCTCACACAGTAGTGGGGTGATACTTGATCAACTGCTCCTTGCGCTCCTTCGGGTCTGGCTTATATGAAGCCAAGATAGTGGTGAAGCGAAATTGGCATGAGGGATCAGAACCCCCAGCAAACCCGAAGTAATTCTTGTGAGGAAGAGCTTCCATCGAATACCCCACTGCAAAAAGAAGCACCAGAGTTAGAGAAGTTTCTATAAGACAGAAAAATTCTCTAAAGTATGGACGCGCGAAGCTAAAAATTAGAATGCGCGAAGCTAAGAATAGCGCCGCACGAAGCTAAAAATTAGACCGCACAGAAGTCAAAATAGCCTCGCGTTTCAGCGCGACTGCTACTTAAAATAGCCTCGCGCTTCATCGCGACTGCTACTCAAAATAGCCTCGCGCTTCAGCGCGACTGCTACTTAAAATAGCCTCGTGTTTCAGCGCGACTGCTACTTAAAATAGCCTCGCGTTTCAGCGCGACTGCTACTCAAAATAGCCTCGCGTTTCCACGCGACTGCTACTTAAAATAGCCTCGCGTTTCAGCGCGACTGCTACTCAAAATAGCCTCGCGTTTCAGCGCGACTGCTACTCAAAATAGCCTCACGTTTCCACGCGACTGCTACTTAGAATAGCCCCGCGCTTCAAAACGCGAGGATGACGCGATAACTTCGCGTAAGAAGAAAGTCAGAGACTTTTCTTCTTCTCCAAGCCTACGGCGATCTCGCCAGTAAAAGAGTTGATTGGTCAGTTAAGATCAAGCCAAATCACTCTAGAGATGTTCTAAAAAGTCTCAATGGAGAGATTCTTACCTCCGATAGGCGAAATGTAGGCTGGCGCGTCGCTGCCATGGCCGCCGCCACCACTGCTTGCGCCAGTTGCATATGATGGAGCCGCGCGAGAAGTAGCACGAGTTTTGGGTGCCATTGCTGAGGAAAATCGACTGAAAATCGGGAGGAAACTCGGTCAGAAGAAGCTCGGATCGCCTGAATCTCTAGGGTTTCTGGAAAATTCTCAAGTAAAGTGAGAAGAAAAGGAATAGAGATTTTATTTAAAAGAGGGAAATCGCCTCTTGGAGTTCGATGCGAATTTCGGAGAAAATGACTGATCAGTTACTCCCTAAAACGCGGAGCAGATAATCCCACGTGGTGATATTGAAAATGCGAAGTCACTTAGCTTCGCGCAATTCCGTGCAACCACTTAGAGCGCGAAGTTATTTAACTCCGCGAAACGCAAGGATAACTTGGTATTTTAACCTCGCGTTCTCATGAAGAACTTGGATTTTCGGCCAAGTTAAGAGGATCAGTATCCGATCAAATCGGTATTAATGATCTAAGTTACGCAAAAGAGCCTTAGATTATTTTACCAAAATTATTGACCATCTATTTGTTGTGCAATCAAAATCATTGAAGCCAACAGATAGAGAGGAAAATAATTTGCCTTTATTCATGAAGCAAGAGATTACAAAGAGGGAATTATAGCTCTCCCAAAAGCTTCTACATGATCATCAACTCATCAATACATCGACTCATCAATAACTTAACGGTGAGATTTTTCTACGGGGTGTTGAAGCTCAGTTCCCTGATTCACATGCAAAAGATCTCCTCTGCAAATGTCATTTTGGACCTGTCATCTGAAATGAAGCACGAGAGGAAAGGGACGTGCTGCATCGAAGCACAAGTTGAACTGCAAGTGCTGCAATTCTGAACTGCTAGTGCTGCAATTCTGAACTGCAAGTGCTGCAGGCCCTCACTTAAGCTTGAAGCTCCTTCAATAGTCCATCTCCAGGAGCCAGAGCTTGAAACCTGCAACTATATTGTAAAGCATATGCTTCTGACTTCCTTAGAGTTACTTTTGCTGATGAAGATCGATGGACCCGCATACATTCCTCTTCAGAAAGGATTGGACTTACTGCAAAAGGAACAGAGTTTCCAAAAGAGTGAAAACGCGGAGCTAAGCTAACTCCGCGCACAGTTGAAGAAATAGCCTCGCGCTTTAAACGCAGAGGATGATGCGATAACTTCGCGTAAAGGGGGACAAGATTTCTTTCTGTTCTTTCCTTCTCTTTCAAATTCATAGCGACTGCTAATCAAAGATAGCCTCGCAATTCATAGCGACTGCTAATCAAAGATAGCCTCGCAATTCATCGCGACTGCTAATCAGAAATAGCCTCGCGTTTCAAACGCAGGGGATGACGCGATAACTTCGCGGAGAACGGCGATCTCGCCGGTAAAATAAACAGTTGGCTGGATTAAACCAAACCGAAACATCTCAAGAATGGTTCGTAGAAGCCCAAGAGTTAAGGTTTTTACCTTCGGAAGATGCTGCATAGACTGGTTCGCCGTCGCGTCTACCTTCACGGCTGTTGCCACTAACGCCGGCCAACTTGCGCGATGTCGCACTCTTCCTAGATGGCATCCTAGTGAAGCCCTAAGATCTATGGAAAGGAAAAAGAAGTTCGGCTGGAGATCATTCTTTCAAAATAAGAAGCCTGAGTCGCCTGCTCTGAAGCCCTAAGATTCTTCGGATGAGATGAAGAAGAAGATGAGCCGGGACTATTTAAACAGAATTTCCGTCGCTTGGTATTCGGCGTAGAAATTCGAGAGTAATTAATGAAACAATTACTCATTTCACTGAAGACGAAGTGAAGCTGATTAGCTCCGCGTAAGTGAGCGAAACGCAAGGAGACTTGGTATTCTAACTCGCGTTTTCAGTTTGAAGATCCAAAATATTTCAAAATTTGCTATGTTCAAAGCCATTTTGAAAACTTTGGAGGGGGTTCTGTTGGCAGTGAAAATTTCTGAATAAAAAGAGTTTTCCACAACAGAACGCGGAGCTAATCCACAGCTCCGCGTTTGGCTATTTTTAGCCTCGCGTTTGAGTAAATGCGGAGATGTTCTATAGCTCCGCGTTAGCTCCGCGCACTGGTTATTTAGCGCCGCGTTTTGATGCGATTAAAGCTCCGCGTAAGCAGATAACCAGAATCTCAAATTGATTGAGATTATGATTCTGGGGCTTATCCAAATACCCGAATCAAGTTGAATCAGAATTCCATCAAAACTAAGATATTTGATTGGAATCCCTGATAATGACGAGTTCTATTTAGATAGAAACTCTTGCATTAACCGGGGCTATAAATACCTTCCTGGTGAAACCCTAGGGATCTTCTTTTCGGCAATTGAGATATTTTTCTGAAATCTTGGAGAATTCGAGTTACGCACAGAGCCTTGAGTTCGTGAAGATCAGAGAAAATCACCATCTTCTTTCTGGAGTTCTTGAGAAGTTCGAGTTACGCGAGAGAGCCTTGAACAAATCAAAACCAGAGAAGATCGTCTATAGTCGGCCGATATCTTTAAAAGAGAAGATTTCAACGTACCGATCGTCCAAAGGAGCTGCTCGACAGATCCCATCGCCACTAATCCCATGAAATATTGTAAAAGAGAGCGATAAATATAAATCCTCTCGTTTGTTCATTTTTTTTTATCTTGTTCACTTCTATTGTAATTTAAGTTAATTCAATGGGAGGAAGCAAAGAAACTTTTGCGACGAACAGTGCGTTTCGGTTCGAGAAATGTGTTGATACAAATAATCAGGGAAGTGTTTCATTGTAGGGAGGAACAATTCCCGATTACATATCTGGGAATTCCAGTGAAACCCAGAAAACTCTCAAAAAAGGACTGGCTCCCGTTGCTCGATTGCTTCGTGAAAAAATTGGAGGGTTGGAAGGGTAAATACCTGTCCCTCGGAGGGAAAGTAGTAATGCTCAATGCAGTATTGTGCACACTACCGCTATATTATATGTCCTACTTTATCTTGCCAAGGTGGGTGAGAGAGAAAATCGACAGGATAAAGAAGAGATTCCTTTGGAACGGAGTGGAAGTAACTTCAAATAAATACCATTTGGTTCCATAAGGGCATGTGTGTAGGTCGAAGGTGGAACGGGAACTAGGTATCATGGACCTAAAGACTTTTAATATGTCTTTCATGACCAAATGTTGGTGGCATCTACTTACATGCAATTAGGGATCATTTCAGAAAATACTTCTCAAGAAATATGGTTTGAAAGGAGCTACGGTGTGTGGGGAAATAGGGAAGACGTATAATTCTTCCGCCTTCTGGAAAGGGATGCTAGTGACAAAACACTTAGTTTGTCACAGCTTAGAGTATAAATTGGGAAAAGGAAATAAGATAACTTTTTAGAATGATAGATGGTACTCCCAGATCCCACTCAAGACAGTATTCTCGAATCTATTTCAGAAAGCTAACAATAAAAGTGTCAGAGTGTGTGACTACTGAGGACAATCGAGGTGGAAATGGAACTCGACAACCCTATCTAGACAGGGTTTTGTAAGGTTAAGGAGGCTCAAATAGCTTCTGAATGATTTGGCTCCTCCTACTGAAGAAGAAGATAGACCCATTTGGAGGTGAGAGAAAGATGGTAACTTTACAGTTAAATCCACATATCTCCATTTCATAAATGGTGGAGTTCTTTCGGTGAACACTAAATGGATTTGGAAAGCCAAATGCCCCCAAAATATTAGATTATTCCTTTTGGCTCGTCTACAAAGAAGCACTATTCACGTGGCGAAATTTACAGAAAAGAGGTTGGAGTGGTCCGAACTGTTGCATCTTGTGTAGGAGGGGGCAGGAATCAACCGAGCACATTATGTTCTCCTGCTGCTATTCCAGAAGTGTATGAGATTTGATTTTCAGGCCATTAGGGTTGAATATAAATATAGCTCTAGACACGAATCTTTGGAGAAGTCTCGACAAAGGGGACAATGAACCGAAAACTTAGAATTGTTATTGCTGCATTTTACTGGAACATATGTAGAGAAAGGAACCATAGAATATTTAATAACAAAAATCACTATTCTTTACTGCATGAGATGCACATTTTGCGATTTTATTATGTGGACAGATGTCATGTTAGATAAGGAGAGACTCTATTTATCAGACGGCAATTCAGGAGAGGAGATAGTGGCTTCCCACCATAGGAGGAGTAGGACGGCGCTTGGATTGCATTATGGGTGTGGGACCAATGATGAACTCATCACTTGTCTACAGAGCCAATGTCTATTATATTGTAGTATATCATGTTGTTATTTTATCTGTAGTTTTATTTAGAAACTCTCACATGTAAGATTATTAGAGCCACATCTCTATTGACCCAAACTTTATTAGTTCTATTATTCTCTCTTTAGTAGAACGCAGAATGAGATATCCCGCCATTTATCGTCAAAAAAAAAACAGAGGGCAAAATGGTGCTCACTAGTAAAATATGGTGTGCATTTAGAATTCCCGTCCCTAAGGCTTCATAGCCACGATTATCGATTGATAACCCGCTGATTCCACCCAGGGGAACAACTCCTGCGCACGTTTCAAGTGAAAGAACAATTGGTCGGAGCTTCTGCTTCAAATGCCACCATGATAATGATCTCCATGAAACTCTGGAACTAAATTCCTATCGGAAAACAGGGTATCCTTGTTCCTCTTCTTCTTCTTTTTCTTCATCAACGAAAATGTCTTTTTCCTTGATGGCAGGCCCAGCCAAAGAACACACCAATGCCTTCGACCTCGAGTAACAAGCAATTGAGAGCACACATAGCCTTCAAGCTTTTCGACACAACAAGGGGAGAAGCCTTTCCAAATGTAGCCTTATCAACAGTCAAGCAATCCGTAGATGCTATCTCCTTCAAGACAGTGCAATGCCTAGCCAGTGCACTGATCAATTATCCCGAACCCCGAAGAGGCGCAACTGCCTGAGCATTGGGCAATAAATCGTGACATCGCAGGCGTCAAGCCTAATTCGCAAGCTTTCAAGCGCTTTGAGCCTTGATTTCGTAGAGTTCCCCTCAATTTCGGATTGGGGTCGTCCTTCCTCAGCGTTGAATCCATCTGGCCTAGGTTCGATCTGGTGGGCCCGGTTGAGGAGGAAACAACGAAGCTAGAGGCTATGGAGTCGATTGCCGCCCTCCATTCGTAGTCGTTATTGCCATTGCTACTGCTAAAGGGATTCGTCTTCTTCTCCGCTGCAATGAACAACGCCGTCTCACCCATCTCGTTCAGCTTGTTCACCATGGCCGACCAGATCTGAACCATCCGGGCATTGAACTCCTTGCTGTTCAGACTCCTTGCTGTTCAGAAGAGCATACTGGATAGTACAATCTTCATAAAGGTGCTGTAGCAACAACTCGTGCACGATTTTAGCTTTATAATCGTTTCCAAACTCCTTAAGACATTTTAAACATTGCTGTTATACTTCTAAGTCGAGAGTTGGACGGATTTTCCTTCAAACTGAGAAGCCAAACTTGCATTTGTCTTCAAACCAAGATGCCAAACTTGCATCTGCTGAAGGAGATTTCTAGCATCTTTAGCCAATTTGAGATTATGGGAAGAGACTTTTTGCAGCCAACTCTATTCTTCAGTGGAACAATCTATGCAGCGTTACAAGACGCAACATCCATGCCGAGAGTTGCAAGCTCAACACAGTGCTTTATGGCAGTATCAAATATGAACTTGATGCCTTCTGTCTTAGTTTCTGCACAGCCATTGTCCCTTGATAAACGAGAGAGATTCTGAAGATTGTCACCGAGTCTTCAGTGAGAACAAGAAGTACAGTAGTCCATGCGATCGGGTCCGATCTCGAACTCCACGAGATGGCGGTGGTAGTCCCCCTTCATCTTCAAGTAAACTGGCAAAGACCGAGGCACTGTGAGGCTAGGGGGAGAAGGACTGGATCAGCAAGTGATCAAGATGGTTGCCGATGGCGGAGGTGTAATGGTCACCCCAGCGGACGTCAAGGCGCATGATGGCGAACACTGCTGGGCAAGGGCGTCAGGTGATGGCAGACGCAGCGGCCATCTGCGAGAGCTCGTCGTCCTTCTCTTCCTACTATTTTTATAAACAGGGCAAGAATTATGCAACTCCAGCGACAGCATAATATAATCTTTATGATACAAATGCTATAGCCAAAGAAGAAGCCAGGGGAGCAGATGAGAAATTGATGCCATTTGGACCTCTCTGTCAATGACATCCCAAACAGAGACCTTCAATTTTTTTTTTTTTTTTTTTTTTTCAATCTCTTGCTCAATAATGGAAAGGGCTAGGAGCAAAGAGAAAAAAAAAAAAAAAATCTCATGCTGTAATCTTCCGCATCTTATTTTCAGCAGACATTTTGTTATAGGCCTAGCTGTCGTTTTGAGAAAAGACATGAGATCCGGAAGAGCTCGGGTTTTTGAGGAAGAAGAAGAGGAGGATGATTGGGCCGTGTTCGGCCTGGGCACTTCGATCTCGGCCTCGGACTCAGTGAGGAGGGTTATGGAGGCGAGGTAGCCGTTGTTGAAAAAAAAAAAATTTAAAACCATCATTCACCAATTAAAGTGAGAATTATATCCCATTAATGATTAGTTTAAAATGGGGGTTACACCTTATTCAATTGAAAATTAAAGTGAGAGTTACACCTTTGAAATGGGATTACACCTCCATTTATCTTTAAATTAATGAAGTTTTAAATCTCCAAAACTCCTTATCTTTGAATTAATGAAGATTTAAATCTCTAAAACTCCTATAAAAGCCAAGAAGGCTAAAGAAAAAACCCTCAGGAGATGATTTATGCACCTCTATGAGAGGATTCACCTCTAGTAAAAGAAGAATGGAGATTCTCATCTTATAAAGAGTCCTACTCTTTTTTAATCAAGAGATTTTTATCTCTTAAAGTTTCTTAATTTAGAGATTTTTATCTCTTAAGAAGTTTTACTCTTTCATTTTTAAAACCATACAAAACTATTCAACTCTAAGAGTTCGGTGTTAAAATCATCAATGAAGAACATGATTATCTCCTACCGCTACATTGGAGAACCTTAACATAACTAATGAGAGATCCATACTTCAACCCTAAAATAACTAACACATGAATCATCAAAGAGAGATTTATATTTCAAGTCTAAAATGGATAACACGTAGATCATCTGTTTTGGAAGCCAAGAAAGGTAAAAACACGACTCTGTTTCATTTCTCAGGTTAGCCAAAACGCGAATTTCTGACTAAGGAGATCTGCGGATTAAGCCAGCAATGGTGGGACCCCTTACAAAGTCGCATTTCAGACTTAATGCAAAATGGCATTAATTGCCCACAAATATTTCTTAAACCTAAAAATATGGGTCCCGTAAAGAAATTAAAATGCGGATCATCAATTAAAGAGAGATCCGCAATTTCAGTTATTTCCTAAGCGCATGGCTAAAGTTAGATATAATTAACATGAACTCCATAAAGTTGCATTTTCACTCTAAACTCTTAAAGGATAAAAATTATTCTCATTTACACCCAAATACGGATCTCATCAAGCAAGCCATGTTACTGAGAGCTCAAGCGCAGATCATCTACTATAAAGAGATCCGCAACTAATTACTTCTTAGCTCATAATGGGAGCTAAGTACAACTAATATGCGAATCTCAGATGGTCACGATTTTACCTTAAACTTTCAAGAAACGAAAACGATCTCCAACAACACTCAACTATGAGTCTGAGCATATCATGCAAGCCACGCGCAAATCACCAACATATCATGCAAACCACTAAATACTAAAACGCAAATATAAAGGTTGAGATCTGCGTTTCGATTACAATTCGGAAAATTAAAGGCGTCGGTTATAAATTCTAGAGATTTAATACAAATCCTCCCGATCAAAAGGCAGGGAATTAATTCTCAGATTGTGGAAGCCAACAGTTGGACAGTTACGACAACTTAAAAGCTTCCAAAGCTCTATAAATAATAAGAGTTTAGGCAGAAAAAGGTATCTGGAAATCAATATCATAGAGAAAGTCATTTTCTATCTAAGTGCTGGTGCTGTCAAAAACTCTAAACCCTTGCTAATTAAAATTTTGTATGGAGTGTCAACAGAGAGCAAGATCGTCCTCTACAGCTACTCTAGAACTCAATTTTAAACAGAAAGAGAATTAGATTTTTCTTATTTTTTGTAAACGAAAATCTGTTTGAATTGTAATCTTTTATTGAGAAGTTTTCAATAAACAATCATTTATAATTTTTATGGCAAATAAAAGATTAGCGCTCTGCTAGGGACATCAATCATCTATGATGATAAGCTTGTAGCTCAATTCGATAAGATTCCAGTTGACAGTATGGTCGAGTCAGTCATCATCGAGTTCGACCAGGAGAAGTATGAAAAATTCCTCTCCTCTGGCTCCAGGAGCCTTAACTCCTTACGGAAATGTCGTAAGATCTCTAGCAGTTCAGCCTCTGAGGAGGCTCCAAAGACGACAGTCCTGTCAAAGGACTCTTCAGACCAATCTGGTCTCAAAAGAGAATTATTTCCTTCACCAGCACAAGACTAAGGTCTACTCCACTCAAGACCCATGTTGATCTCCATGAGATGATGGATCAAGATCCCCATAATAAAAAGGGGAAACAACCATTCTCTGATTGCCAAAAAGATGATTCAGAAAACAAGATTCCTCTTACTCGCACAATGAGAAGGAATCTGAAAAAAAGTAAGGGTCGCGCTTTCTGCAGAGCTATGAAACAAAGAAATGTTGTTGAACTACAATCACGTGAACCTCCAGTTCAAATATGGAGGCCAAAAAGTGAAGTAGTGGTTCTAGACAAAAAGAAAGATCAAGATGCAGACAGGTTTGTTCGTGTTTCTTACAAGAAACATGTACACCCACCAAGTTCATCTATGATTTCAAATACAGAGTTTATATCTGTGTTTCGCAAACAAGACGGGGGTTCCACTCTCATACCCTAGGAATAAGATGCGACTTTCAAAATAGTGTTTCCGTAGATATATGCAGATCTCAAATTCGCGTACCAACAGAAAAATGTTATTATCAAAATCGCATTTCTAAAGAAGAGTCAACCTCTAAGGTTCATATTCCAAATTTGGCGGAAGCTCATCCATCTGCCACTATGGCTAAAGTATAATTTGCTCCGGAAATTTTTAAGGGAATAGGAGCTCCTATTCCAAAGATATCATTTAGAGGCAATGCTGTCTCCACTCACCAAACAATGAGTTCCTATACAAGAGAGCTCAGGAATCTTCTCAACAAAAAGAGAGAAGAATCTCGAATGTCTCATCGTCATTGTGAGCAATTGATCAATGCAGTGTTATTGCATTGTTATTTTGTGACTGCTCCTGCCAAACAGTCAATCTTTAGTCGACTTACAACGTCTTCAGCCTAACCATTTAAAAACAGACAACGCAACAAAAAAGAGTTCTCCAAACCAGAATACCCAGAAGTTTCATCTAATATGCTAAACTTCAGGGGGAAGAAGAAGAAGAAAACATAGTGTTTTCCAGAGCATATTCTTCTGATTCTAAGAACTCTTCAGGCTTGAAGAGCGTATTCAATGAGATGAGGGGTGTTTTCCAAAATACCCAACTTAGGAAAGGGGTAACAGCACCATTGAACTATAGGAAAATGGCCGGAGCCTCCTCTGATAAAGAAAGTATGGCAAACTCAGCCCTAGCCGAGTCTTAGACATCGGACTCATTCTTTGAAGATTCCGCATCTACACATATGGTGCAAGGAACTCCAGAGGAGTTCATGAAGAGGATGGATGAATAAGATAAGATCATCCAGAAATAATAGGGCACCATAGATGAGATCAGGGATATGCTCCAACTCTTGATCTATGAGAGAAAAAAGAAAGACAAAGGAGAGTATTCTTCTAAAAGTCATCACAATTCGAATAAAGATATGGGGAAGCATACAGAAGATGAGCCTCATACTCCTCCTAGAAATACCAATGATAATAATAAGGAACATCGCGAAGAAGAAGATAATCATTCTGAGCATTCCCATCACCATGACAATGAAGATAATAACAATACTGCTTGGTTGGAGAGCTTTCAGAATCAACTCAATGCTCTCATGCATAGAAATAACTTGTAAAAGCTGGGGTTGTAAGGTTGTATCCGATGGAATGGAAAAGTATACTATTCCCAGAGAATTATAAATCATTGAAGCTCAAGTCATTTGATGGTAAAGAGTTGTTGAATCAGCACCTTTGCTATTTTAAATCTCAGATGGGGCACTTGACTGGAAATGACCCTATCATTATGCGAGTTTTTGTTGTACCCTGACGAGTCTAGCATTTGAATGGTTATGGAGCTTAGAATCGGGAACGATCAATTCGTGGAATGACATGGAGAAAGCCTTTTTAACAAGGTTTTATGAAAATGACATGAAAGTTTCAATACCAACACTCCTTGCTACAAAGCAAATGAAAGGAGAATCAGCTCGAGATTTCATCAAAAGGTTTAAAAATGATTCTCTGAGATGTCCGCATGGGATGCCTGAGAAGACAACGGTAGAAACTTATAGACACAATCTCTCCACCAAAGTTCTTAGCAGAATGGGAGCTGTAAAGTTTTCTACCAGGAAAGATTATTTTACTACAAGCTGAAGAAGCCAAAGAAATTACACAGAGGCTCGAGGCTGAGAAAGGAGGGAACCAAAGATAGAATAATTCTAGAGTGCCTCAAACTTCTCGACCCAAGGGCAAAAAGACAATGACGACTAATACTCAAAATCTCACAAAATCTTCTCTAAACACTCCTCCTCAATCGAAGATTCCTCAGAAGCAATATTCTTTCAAAGATAAGCATACTAATACCATCGTTAATCTGCTCATGACAAAGAATATGTTGAAATTATTGGAATCTAAGCGACTTGAAGAAGTAGAAAAGGTTAATGATCCTAATTACTGCATGTATCATAAGATCATTAATCATCCTATCATAAATTGTTATATCCTTAAGGATAAAATTCAGGCTCTGCTGGACGTTAAAGTCAAGAAAGTGATCGCAAATATAGTAACCTTCATATTCGGAAAAGTTTCAGACTAGATAGAGTCGGAAATCTTGTTTGCTTAGAGAGCTTCAGGAGCTCACACAAAGTAATTCTTGCAGAAATATTAGCCAATTATGCCAATATATCAAATTTGAAAGGCTTCTTGGAACTTTCTTCTAGTTCTTTATATTTATTTTTAAGAGATTTGTCGAACTTAAGCTCTTTTTCTTTTTCTTTTTTGGGAAATAGCTGAGCTTCTACTACTTGATCATAATTTTTCAAATAGCCTTTTCTTGAACGAGTCCCATAAGGTTTCGGTTGGTCCGCATTAACAACCAAATAGTGCTTGACCTCTTCTTCTGATTTTGAGAGAGAAGGAATTATGTATCATCCTCGGGAATTGCAGTAATAGTGTTAGAAGTAAAAACTTTTCCTTTCAACTTCTTAGACAAACTTGAAGTCCACTGTTTGTCTTCAAAGTGGTCTGGATGTACTCACATTATCTCTCCCTTGGAAGTCTCAAAAGGACATAGCCCTTTCTTTTGCTGCCGATGAGGATCATAATTTACAATCATAATTGTACATTTAGAAATGGATTGAATTCTGTTTTGAATAGTTGACTCTATCCAGTCTGGAGCTTTTTCGAATATGAAGGTTACCATATTTGCGATCACTTTCTTCTGATCTTCTCGTAGCTTAATGACTTTAACATCCACCAAAGCCTGAATTTTATCCTTAAGGATATAACAATTTTGGGTAGGATGATTAATGATCTTATGATACATGTAGTAATTAGAATCATTAACCTTTTCTGCTTCTTCAAGTCGCTTAGATTTTGGTAATTTCAACATATTCTTTGTCATAAGCATATTAAAGATGGTATTAGTATGCTCATCTTTGAAAGAATATTGATTCTGAGGAATCTGCGATTGAGGAGGAGTGTTTAGAAAAGATTTTGCGAGATTTGGAGTATCAGTCGTCATTGTCTCTTTGCCCATGGGTCGAGAAGAATGAGGCGCTCTAGAATTATTCTGTCTTTGGTTCCCTCCTTCTACAGCCTCGAGCCTCTGTGTAATTTCTTTGGCTTCTTCAGCTTGTAGCAAAAAATCTTTCCAGGTAGAAGACTTTATAGCCCCCATTCTGCCAAGAACTTTGGTGGAGAGAATGTGTCTGCAAGTTTCTTCCAATGTCTTCTCAGGCATCCCATGCGGACATCTCAGATAATCATTTTTAAACCTTTTGATGAAATCTCAAGCTAATTCTCCTTTCATTTGCTTTGTAGCATGGAGTGTTGGTATTGAAACTTCCATGTCATTTTCATAAAACCTTGTTAAAAAGGCTTTCTCCATGTCATTCCATGAATTGATCGTTCCCGGTTCTAACCTTTGGAACCATTCAAATGCTAGACTCGTTAGGGTACTAACAAAGACTCGCGTAATGATAGGGTCATTTCCAGTCAAGTGCCCCGTCTGAGATTTAAAATAGCAAAGGTGGTTAAAGTTATACAAGGAATCTTTTTAGAAACCTGATGACATGCTGCACAGACTTCTTCCGCTTCCTCCATTGTTTTTGGAATTTGAGCTAAAAATTCCACAGAATCTTGCAGAGCTTCTCTTAAAACTTCTGTTGTTTGCTTAGAGAGCTTCAAGAGCTCACACAAAATAATTCTTGCAGGAATATTAGCTAATTGTGCCAATACATAAAATTAGAAAGGCTTCTTGGAACTTCCTGCTAGTTCTTTATATTTGTTTTTAATAGCTTTGTCGAATCTAAAATCTTTTTGCTTTTTTTTTGGAAATGGCTGAGGTTCTACCTCTTGATCATAATTTTTTAAGTAGTATTTTTCTGAACGAGTCCCATAAGGTTTCGGCTAGTCTGCATTATTAGCCAAAGAGTTCTTGACCTCTTCGTCTGAATCTGAGTGTTTTTGTTGAAAATCAGCATATGGGCACAAGAGGCATTATAAAGATGTGTGATACTAATGCTGTTAGTCAAAATCCAGAAACAATGGAGGAAGAGGAAGAAGTCTGTGCAGAATGTCATCAGACTTCTAAAATGATTCCTTGTATAACTTTATCTCTAGAAGATATGCAAGTAAAGAATAACAAGTATCACCAACCTTTATATTACAAAGGCTACATAAGGTCAACAGAGATCGACTGAATCCAAGTTGATCCTGGATCCGCCCTAAGCATAATGCCGAGATCAGTTTTACGATATCTTGGAGCCCCTATGAATAGATTGGCATAACAAATACTACTATTTTCGGATTCAATGCTAATGGTAGTAAACCATTTGGCAAGATAACATTGAAATGTCATATTGATGATTTAAAAATGGAGGTCACATGCTATGTAATAAATGTTGACAAGTCTTATAATTGTCTATTCAGAAGGCCGTGGATTCATATCAACCTCATTATCCCTTCAACGCTTCATCAATGCATGAAGTAGAAATGTGAAGACCTTGGTAGCATAAAAGCAACCCTTTAAAGCAATTGAAAACTACTTTATTGATGTGTTGTTGTAGCAAGACACATTTGAAGCAGTTGAACAACCCCCCCCAGAGGAATCTGATGCAACAATAAACCTGATACTGAATCAGGATCTGAAAACTCAGAGTCTGATAATGACAATTGGGATATAGAACCATTTGTAATAAGCCTTGAAGGCCTTGATGTAAATGACACTGTCAATTCTGATGGCGAGTGGGTAATTAATGAAAATATAAAGTTTGCTTATTCTTCTAGTGTTGACTCTAAACTCTCAAGTACTAGTGCTGATGTAGTTAGTGATCAACTAGATAAAATATATTCTTTAGCTTCGTTTCAAGCACCCATTCAATCATCCTTTTGCATACAAAGCGAGGACAATGGAGATGCAAATGAGGCAATCTTTGAGGTTCCTCCTAAACATAAAGATCAGAAACCTATAATATTTGAAAAAGCAAACAATAAAAATAAAGAAAATTCTTAGATTCTAAGGAGAAATAGAGAAGTCCCGAGTTCTTCCATTATGATGAAAATTTTCATAAACTGATGAAAAATATGGGATATAACCTAACCAAAGGCAGGGGTTGAATTTTGGAAAGGGAGAAAAGCAAACTTCGACCTTCTGTTCTGAGAGAAAAGATGCAGATTACTATGATAAGACTGGCAGGGGATTGGGATATTTTACCACCTCTGAAGATCTTTCAGAAACAAATTTTGAAGAGTTGCAACAAACTCATTCATTAGAATCATCATGTTGTGATTCAGATGTAACCGTTGGGGCTATTTTTTAGAAAGTCTCTGTCAGCATGGTCTCCATAGACCAAGAAGAAGAGAATGATAAAGAATTATCACCAATTAATGATGCTCCTCGGGCAAAGCACCTCAACATGAAGTGGGAAATTCAATTTGAATAATGAGAGCCTCCAACTAAAGATAAAGTGATCCAAATAAATATAGGTGATGAAGCTAACCCTAAGCCCATATTTATAAGTAAAAAGTTAGCTTCAGAAGTAAAGGAAGAAAAGATTTCTCTCATTCGAGAATATATTGATATCTTCGCTTGGAATTATGAAGATATGCCAGGACTTGATCCAAAAATCGTGGTATACAAATTAAATATCCGGCTAGATGCAAAGCCAGTAAAACGAAAGCAACGAAGGTTCTGATCTGAAATTATGGAAGCAATTGAAGCTGAAATAAAAAGCTAATTGAATCAGGCTTAATCCGCGAAGAATAACATCTAGATTGGATCGCGAATATAGTTCCTTTAACAAAGAAGAATTGAAAAATCAGAGTGAGCATTGATTTCAGGGACTTGAATGAAGCTTGCCTGAAGGATGAATTTCCTTTACCTATTACAGATGTCATGATTGACAACACTTGTGGTTATGAATGAATGTCGTTCATGGATGAATTTTCATGGTATAACCAAATTAAGATATATCCTGATGATGAAAAACATACGTTTTTCAGAACACCACTTGGAGTGTACTATTATACAGTCATGCTATTTGGTTTGAAAAGTGATGGTGCCACGTATCAACATGACTTGAACATTATATTTCATGTTCAAGTGGGAAATTCAATTTGTACAATGAGAGCCTCCAACTAAAGATAAAGTGATCCAAATAAATATAGGTGATGAAGCTAACCCTAAGCCCATATTTATAAGTAAAAAGTTAGCTTCAGAAGAAAAGGAAGAAAAGATTTCTCTCAGTAGAGAATATATTGATATCTTCGCTTGGAATTATGAAGATATGCCAGGACTTGATCCAAAAATCGTGGTATACAAATTAAATATCCGGCTAGATGCAAAGCCAGTAAAACGACAGCAACGAAGGTTCTGATATGAAATTATGGAAGCAATTGAATCTAAAACAAAAAGTTAATTGAATCAGGCTTCATCCGCGAAGAATAATATCTAGATTGGATCGCGAATATAGTTCCTGTGACCAAGAAGAATTGAAAAATCAGAGTGAGAATTGATTTCAGGGACTTGAATGAAGCTTGCCTGAAGGATGAATTTCCTTTACCTATTACAGATGTCATGATTGACAACACTTGTGGTTATGAATGAATGTCGTTCATGTATGAATTTTCAGGGTATAACCAAATTAAGATATATCCTAATGATGAAAAACATACGTTTTTCAGAACACCACTTGGAGTGTACTATTATACAGTCATGCTATTTGGTTTGAAAAGTGATGGTGCCACGTATCAACATGACTTGAACATGAGAACTATGTTTAACCTTATGCGAAAACATCAGCTTAAGATGAATCTTACTAAATCTTTTCTGGAGATTTTCAATGAAAAATTCTTGGATTTGTAGTCACTTCTCAAGGAATTCATCTTGACCTAAAAAAAATCAAAGCAATTCAGGATATGTTACCACCAAAGAATCTCAAAGAATTGAGAAGATTGCAGGTTAGGCTGACATACATTCATAGATTCATATCAAATATATCTGGAAAATGTCAACCTTTTACATGGTTGATGAAGAAAGGAGTATCATTCATTTTGGGATGACGTGTGTCAGAGAGCTTTCGAAGAAATCAAGGAATATCTCACTAAACTACCTGTTCTTATAGCTCCAGTTTCAGGAATCCCTTTCCTGTTATATGTGAGAGCTATGGACCATTCTTTGGGAGCTTTATTAGTACAAAAGAATGAATTGGGATATGAACAAGCCATTTACTATCTTAGTAGAATGATGATTGAGACTGAACATCGATATAATCCAATGGAAAAAGAATGTTTAGTTTTAGTATTTGCAGTACAGAAAATGCAACAATATTTGGTGGGGCAAACAATCCACGTCATATCGAGAGTTAATCCCTTAAGAATATTAATGACTAAATCAAGGTCATTAAATTCAAATTTATCCACTTGGGTTATTCTACTATCACAATATGATATACATTTCATCCCACAGAAATCAATTAAGGAACAAGTTATGACTGATTTCCTAGCTGAACACCCAATTCTAGCATCTTAAAAATTGTATGAAGAGATTCCTGGTGAAGTAGGTGAAGAAAATGCAATTCAAACAGAAGACATTTCGCTAGAAACTGTTGAAGAAAATTTTTTATAGAAGATGTGTGGCAACTTTTCTTTGGTAATGCTTCTAGAATGTGACTTTAAAAAAAAGATTGTAGCAGGAGTAGTGGTTGTTTTTCTTTCCCCTATAATCACATCATTCCTCGAGCATACTCGTTCACAAGCTCATGCTCTAACAATGAGGCTGAATACAATGCGCTAATGATTGGTCTGAAAATATCCAAACAACTAGGGTAAAGTATTTAAAAGCATATGGAGACTCCCAATTTGTTATAAATCAAGTTAGATGAGAATATGAGGTTAAAAATGAAGATCATTTGTCATATTACTAAGTAGTTATAAAAATAGCTGATAGTTTTAATGGTTTCTATATTAGTCATGTATCACGTCATCAAAATGGTTATGCAAATTCACTAGCCTCCTTGGCTTTTACTTTAGTATTACCCAAAAATGCTAGCAAACGTATAACAGTGGGAAGTAAAGATTTGTTTTGCCCGAGAAATGAGCTTGAAGTGGAGCTAGATTCAAATAAGGAACAAAAAGCAGATGAAGTATATGCTCTTGAGTCTGGTCTTGAACCAAGAGATTGGTGATTTATTTACATAGACTATATTCTTTATGGGATATTGCCAAAAGATCCTAAAGAAGTAGGAAAGCTATTTGATTCTATTATAATGCCGAACTTCAGACGTTGTATAGAAAATCTTATGATAAGATTTTACTTCGTTGTCTTTCTAACAAAAAAGCTCAAGAAGCACTTGAAGAAGCATATAGCGGCATATGCAGAGCACATCAATCAGGACTAAAACTCTAGGATAGACTCTGAAGAATGGGCTATTACTAGACCATGATAATGACAGATGCAATTATCTATGCTAAAAAATATAGAGTCTATCAAATATATGCAAACTTCATACATCAAGCTCTGAAGTATCTCCACCCAACGACTACATCATGGCCATTTGAACAATGGGAAATGAATATTATGTAACAGCCACTTTTCATTGTGTTCATTTCACTTCAAAAAAAAATAAATAATAATAATAATAATTTAAATATAAAATATATAATGGTTGTTGGAGGGAAATCTAAACTGTTGGAGGGATATCAATCTCATCCGAAAAGATTCGTTTGTTGGATCTCAACCAAATAGGTTATATCCTAACCTAAAGATAAATAAGGATCTAAAAATCCGTTCTCACCTCTCTTCTCTTCTGGAACGCTGGAAATCTCAGGACGTACGGGAAGAGGAAGAGGAACGCAGGTCAGAAAAGAAAAGGAAAGGGGGAGGCGACTCAATTAAAGGTGAGTTTTTAAACTCACTTAACATGCTATGCTTGTTCTTTATATAGTTCCTATTTTATTTAGATGCATAAATATTAAATCGAAAATAGTCCTCTAATATTTGTTAAAGATTGTCTATGAATTTTGTAAAAAAAATAGATCTATGAATCTTACAATCGTGATTGATTAGAACATTCATATTATTTTATTTTAGGCGAAGTATATTTGACAAAGAATAAATTAATAATAAGTTAATTCTATTGGCTTCTATGCTGATACGTCTCTTTTAGTAGCTACACAGGCAAGTAGATACAACTCACTACTTAGTATTCAAATCGTCAGGTACTGCACTATCTTTTTTTTTCTTTATTTAATGTAAAGTATTCAGCTTCGGTTTACTGCTTTGATTGTTCTACTCGTTTCTACCGATCTAATTTCAAACTAGCACACTTCGTACACTTGCTTCTTATAAGACATAGTGCGTAGATTAGTTAAATGACTTTATACTCATAGTATTAACCACATTTAATAGTTTTCGTTATTAGGCTGCTACGTTGACTTAATTAGCTGTTGAATCAAATTATAAGTTAATTAATAATTCATAAATAATGATCAAATTACTGGCTACTGGCTTCTTCGGCTTCCGCTTCCGCATCTTCTTGTGCTTCTTCTTCCGCTTCCGCTTCCGCATCTGCTTGTGTTTCTTCTTCACCTTCCGCGCCTGCTTGTGCTTCCGCGTCTTCACCTTCCGCGTCTGCTTTCGCATCTTCATCCTCGCTTTTTCCTTTATGTGTTGTGGTTGCGGATGGGAAAGGAGACTCGGCCGAGACCATGCGCCGGCGGCAGTCGACGATCGCGACTCCATCGGTGCTGCCGCTGCCCCCGTCGGTCGCGGCTAGGCGAGGCGATCCGACCGAAGCCAACGATAGTGGTCGCCGATGTCGACTCCATTGATCCCTGCCACCGCCTCGTCGGACTTCACCGTTCGCTCCTGTTTTCCACTTGCGCTTGTGCTTCTACTTCTTCTCCCACTTCTGCTAGTGCTTTGGCGGTTTCTTCACTTTCCCTTCTCCTCTCTTTGTTGGGTTGCAGGGGCAAGGGAAACTTTTTGGGAAATTCTCAAAAGGGGAACCTGGTTTTTTTTGGGGGGGGGGATTCTAAAACGCACCCACTTCTACGTGAATACCGATTTTCCTATGTTGTAGACCATCTCACGTGGGTGCGCAGTTATAACAACCTCAAATCAAGAATGCTGCAGCCCATGGTTTTGGTTAATTTCTAAGTAAGCACACACTTTTACTTGTGAACACCTCTTTGTGTTGTAAATCTCTTTAACATGTGTGCGCACTTAGACCAACCCTAAGTCCAGTGAAATGCTGCATTTGGTTTCGGTGATGACTAAGTGCGCACACACACAGACCTAGAGAGCACTATTTTTCCTATGTTGCCAATCACCTTACTGTGTGTTATGTGGCGCGTATTTAGAACTACCCTGATTTCTTTTTATATATAACTACTATTGTTATCTGAACCCACAGACATGTTATTTTAAGAGTGATTAAATAAAATCCACACGTTTATATTTTTTTGAAATATGCATATAATCCAGAAAGTTATGTTATAAGTTTTAATTCAAATTCTTATTATATATAGAAAGGAAAAGAAAGATAACACTGATATGAAGTAAGATAAGACACTGTTTAAATGCAAACTGCTACTGTATATGATTGGTGATAGATAATTAACCACTGTAATGTTATACTGTTCCTCAAATGTCACTGTTATTGTTACTGTACCCTGAACTTAATTATTATCACCAATCTACATACTGAACTGAAATTTCTGAAATCACCAATTGATACTAAAATTTGACAGTTAATACCGAACATGATATACACTGGGGATTTGGGGAAAATTTAGGTTCATATGAATTAGACGGCTGAATGTAACTGTACTGTGCCACTGTTTCGCACTTGTGGGAGGATCGGGATAGGCTCCGATCAATTTACTGTGCCACTGTTTCCCATTTTTGGGAGGATCGGGATAGGCTCCGATCAACTACTGTTCCGTTTTCCCGGGGGTAGACGGAGATGCGTTCAGCTCAGCTATATTCATATTTTCTTGAATTTTCAAATAGCATAACAAAAAGACATTAACTGTAAAAATTTAAAAGATATCAATTAAAATAATAGTAATGATAAGTATAAATATGTAAAACCTTCTGTCCTTCATTTGCATGATTGTTCCTGACATTGAGATATTATTATTCATTATTTTTTTGTTGTTCTTTATTATTTAATATTGGATCGCCTTACTGACGATCCTGGTTATGCATGACCAGATGCAGACTTCAATCAAGAAGTAGACCCACCAGTGGCAGAACATGATATGTTGTACTTTCAGGAACAAGCAGATCTGCAGGAGTGATTACTTCCTTTTGTTAGCTGTTTTCTTTTTAGAGAAATGTAATAAGTGCACATGGCGCTATAATTAGTTTCATATAAGACAGTCCTTTTCTTTTTAGAAAGAATTTATCTATTGTGACATTGCAGATTTTGTTTGAAGGAATTTATTATCTCTTTGTTTTTCAAAAAAAAAAATATTCATTTATCTCTGTATGTCATTCATATTAAATTACAATAGCGACTGTAATATTTTGTTTGAGGCTCGTCGAGTTATCATTCGACACCAAACGTTCCAGCTTTCCACACTACTGGAAGTGGGGCGTTGCAGGTGGTATTAGAGCCTAGGTTATTTAAATCTGTTCAAGTGATTTGAACAAACTTGAATATCATTACAGTCAGCAAAATGTATATGTATATAATAATAGTTTAATTTTGTTAAAGTATTTAAGGTTCGATACGACTATACACATATGCGTAAATATGATTTTCTACATATATCTATTTACTTTTATTATGTTTATTTAAGTAATACTTACGTTATTTTGTTCCTCAGAAGGATGGCTCGTCAGGCTAATAGGAATGGGGGAAATTCCGGTTCGACCTCAAACTCTGTTGATGCCAATGAAATGTTGGGACTGATGGCAGCCCTAGGTCGACGCGCAACAACAGCAAGCCGAAGCCTTTCGAGCGGGAGTGATGGCAGCCCTAGATCGTGTGGCGGAACCGAGGGACCAGCGTCCAGGAGGGATATCTGATTTCAGACGTCTTCATCTAGCAACTTTCTCAGGAACAGTAGGAGCCTTGGAGGCTGAACAGTGGCTCATGCAGATGGAAGACTTATTAAGAGCTGCTCGGATTCCTGAGGTCGACAAAGTAAATGTCGTCAAAATTCAATTGACGAATATTGCAAGGGCTTGGTGGCAAACAGAGGAGAGCAGACTACCCCAACCAATCTCGTGGGAAACTTTCACAACGAGTTTCCTTACAAGGTTCTTTCCGAGAGCAGCCAGGAGGGAAATAGAGCACCAATTCATTAACTTGAGGCAGGCCGGGATGACAGTAGAGGAGTATGCATCAGAGTTTGTCCGTCTCAGTCGATTTGCGCCGTACATGGTGTCAAATGAGGCAGATCGTGCTCATCGCTTCCAACAGGGATTGAGGATAGATATCCAGAAATATTTAGTAACCTCCAGAATACAAACCTATGCTGAGGTTATTGATGCAGCTCAGGATGTAGAGCAAGTAATAAATAAGGAGAGGAGGATTCAATCTTCTGCGCCCAAGAGGTCGGTCAGTCAAATGTTGGGTGGAACTTTAGCTGGGAGTGCGGAGAAGCGGCTGGTTACTTCTTCGAAACAGAAGGTCACTTGCACACATTGCCAGAATTCAGGACACACTATCAAGGAGTGTCAGTATGCCAACAACTTATGTCCAGCATGTGGATCAAGTGAACACAGGATCGGAGATTCCCACGAAGGAGCAACAGGGGGCCAACGCCCCGTCTTCCAGCACCCCAACAACAACAACAACCCAAGGATCAAATCAGCAGTCAGAATAGGCGACCACTTCCACCTTAAAACAAAATTTACGAGCAGGCCAAGAAGAATATGACAGTGGATAAAGGACGTGGGCAAGCATATAATCTAACTGCGGAGTAAGCGGAGAAGTCAGATGATGTGGTGACAGGTATGATTCTAGTATATCATGTACCTGCATCTGTTTTATTTGACTCAGGAGCATCACATTGCTTTATTTCTTCTACATTTGTGACACGACATGCCATACCTTGTGAAAACCTGAACATTAGATGGAGAATAAGTACGGGTAATGGGAGTATTGATTCTACTCAAATGTGTAGAATGTGTCCTGTAGTAATTTGTGAAAGGGAATTTTATGCTAATTTCCTGGTTATTGATACTCACGGATTCGATGTGATACTGGGAATGGATTGGTTAAGTACCTTTCATGCAATTATTGATTGTCGGAGGAGGAGCATTGTCTTCAAGATATCGAATCACCTGGAGTTCGAATTCATCGGGGGCAGCAGTACCAAGGAGCCAGCAGAATTCAGAGCTCAACCTAAGGAGGGAGTAATAATCCAAATGGGTGTCATACCGGCAGACATCCAATGGTGTCAGAGTTCTTAGATATCTCCGAGGATTTCTCAGGACTACCACCAGACAGGACAGTGGAGTTTGCCATCGAGCTTCTTCCTGGCACCACACCAATCTCTCAAGCACCATATCGAATGGGTTCAGCAGAGCTAAAGGAAGTTAAGGTACAATTAGATGAGTTGGAAGCTAAAGGTTTTATTAGACCAAGTACTTCCCCTTGGGGTGCACCAGTACTTTTGACTGGGAAGAAAAATGGAAGCAAAAGATTATGCATTGATTATAGAGGATAGAATAGGGTCACTATCAAGAATCGGTATCCACTACCGAGAATTGATGATTTGTTTGATCAACTTGGCAGTGCTAAAGTATTTTCCAAGTTGGACCTTAAGTCTGGATATCACCAAGTGAAAGTGAAGGAGTCAAACATTCCTAAAACAGCATTCCGAACTCGATATGGGCATTTTGAATTCTTAGTGATGCCATTCGGAGTAACAAATGCACCTGCAATTTTTATGAACTTAATGAATCAAATTTTCCTTCCATATTTGGATAAATTCGTTGTGGTGTTCATAGATGACATATTGGTGTATTCTAAGACCCAAGAGGATCACACTAAGCACTTAAGGGTAGTCTTGGAGACGCTAAGGAAGGAGAAATTATATGGGAAGCTCAGCAAATGTGAATTTTGGCTGAATAGTATTTTATTTTTGGGACACATTATTTCTCAAGAAGGAATCTCTGTTGATCCTGGCAAGGTTTCAGCAGTGAAGGATTGGCCGATTCCGAAAAATATTTCAAAAGTGAGGAGCTTTCTGGGATTGGCAGGTTATTATCGAAAGTTCGTTCAGGACTTTTCTAAGATTGCAGGGCCTCTGACCAAACTCCTGAGGAAAGGAGAGAAGTACGACTGGACAGTTGAATGTGATGCAACTTTCAATGAGTTGAAAAGGAGGCTCACAACAACACCAGTATTAGCCGTTCCGGAAGGGACCGAAGGAATGGTTATGTACAGTGATGCGTTCGGCAAAGGGCTAGGTTGTGTGTTGATGCAACGGGGACGGGTCATAGCTTATGCTTCTAGACAATTGAGGCCACATGAGAAAAACTATCCCACACATGATTTGGAGCTTGCAGCTGTGATTTTTGCATTGAAGATTTGGAGACACTACTTGTTGGGTAGTAGAGTAGAGATTTATACAGACCATAAGAGTTTTAAGTATATCTTCACACAGAAAGAACTTAATATGAGACAGAGAAGGTGGCTTGAATTGCTGACAGATTATGACATCAACTTGCAGTACCATCCGGGTAAGATCAATGTGGTACCAGATGGTTTAAGCAGGAAGCCAATGGTAATGGTTCTAACTCAGCAAAAAGAGCTACTTGAAGAGATTATAAAGTTAGAATTAGAAATTTTCTTACCCGGTGCTGAGGCTCAAATGCTGGCTTTGCAACTTCAACCTTCATTGGTAGAGAAAATTTAAAGAAGCTCAGAAAGATGATCCTAATATGCAAAGATTTCGAAGACAAGTAGAAGGACGGAATACAGATTTATGTATTCACGCAGATGGGTCTCTTCGATTTGGCAACAGGTTGTGTGTGCCAAAAGGAGAAATTAAGCAGGAAGTATTAGCAGAGGCTCATAGTTCAGTCTATTCAGTCCATCCCGGAGGAATAAAAATGTATCAAGACATGAAGCAATATTTTTGGTGGCATGGAATGAAGCGTAAAATCACCAAGTTTGTATCCAAATGCTTGACTTGTCAACAAGTTAAAGCAGAGCATCAAAGAATGCCGGGACTCCTCCAACCTCTACCCATACCTGAATGGAAATGGGAAAGAGTTACTATGGATTTTGTTACCGCATTGCCACGTAGTCCCAAGGGTAATAATGCAATCTGGGTGATTGTGGACCGCCTTACTAAAGTAGCGTATTTCATACCAATTTGTGTAGGACAGTCTACCGAAATGTTGGCAGAGAAGTATATGCGTGAAGTGGTAAAATTACATGGTGTGCCAGTCAGTATTGTATCGGATCGAGATGCTCGGTTCACCTCTCAGTTTTGGAAGAAATTGCAAGATAGTCTGGGGTCAAAATTAGAATTCAGCACAGCATATCATCCAGAAACAGATGGTCAATCAGAAAGGACTATCCAGACATTGGAGGATATGTTGAGGGCCTGTATGCTTGACTTCGGGGGCTCATGGGAGGATTACCTGCATCTAGTGGAATTCGCCTACAATAATAGCTACCAAGCAAGTATCAACATGGCACCATTTGAGGCTCTGTATGGAAGGAAATGTAGGTCTCCATTATATTGGGATGATATTGGAGAAAGAAAACTGCTTGGACCAGAGATAATTACCTAGGCAGTAGATAAAATTAACTTAATACGGCAAATCTGAGAACAACCCAAGATCGACAGAAGAACTGGGCAGACCAACGATGGCGGTTTCTGGAATTTCAAGTTGGGGACTCAGTTTTCTTGAAGGTGTCGCCCACACGTGGAGTCATTCGCTTTGGCAATCGTGGGAAGTTAAGCCCAAGATTTATCGGACCCTTCCAAATCTTGGAACGGATAGGCAAAGTCTCCTATCGCCTGGCACTACTGTCTACACTGGAGCAAGTACATAACGTTTTCCACGTCTCGCAGTTAAAACGATATGTTCATGATGAAAACCATATCGTGGACTATTCAGAACTGGAGATTGGACCAGACCTCTCCTATCCAGAAGAACCAGTCTCCATACTTGACCGAATGGAGAAGACTTTGAAAAACAAAGTAATTCCACTTGTGTTGATTTCTTGGAATCGACATTCTAATCGGGAAGCAACATGAGAGCGAGAGGAAGACATTCAGGAGCATTTTCCACACCTATTTGAATAAAGGTATAACCTCTCTGCATCATTCAAGTTAAAAGAAATTTCGAGGACGAAATTTTTCTTAAGGGGGGTAGAATGTAACGGCCACTTTTCATTGTGTTCATTTCACTTCAAAAAAAAATAATAATAATAATAATTTAAATATAAAATATATAATGGGGTTGTTGGAGGGAAATCTAAACAGTTGGAGGGATATCAATCTCATCCGAAAAGATTCGTTTGTTGGATCTCAACCAAATAGGTTATATCCTAACCTAAAGATAAATAAGGATCTAAAAATCCGTTCTCACCTCTCTTCTCTTCTGGAATGCTGGAAATCTCAGGACGTACGGGAAGAGGAAGAGGAATGCAGGTCAGAAAAGAAAAGGAAAGTGGGAGGCGACTCAATTAAAGGTGAGTTTTTAAACTCACTTAACATGCTATACTTGTTCTTTATATAGTTCCTATTTTATTTAGATGCATAAATATTAAATCGAAAATAGTCCTCTAATATTTGTTAAAGATTGTCTATGAATTTTGTAAAAAAAATAGATCTATGAATTTTACAATCGTGATTGATTAGGACATTCATATTATTTTATTTTAGGCGAAGTATATTTGACAAAGAATAAATTAATAATAAGTTAATTCTATTGGCTTCTATGCTGATACGTTTCTTTTAGTAGCTACACAAGCAAGTAGATACAACTCACTACTTAGTATTCAAATCGTCGGGTACTGCACTATCTTTTTTTTTCTTTATTTAATGCAAAGTATTCAGCTTCGGTTTACTGCTTTGATTGTTCTACTCGTTTCTACCGATCTAATTTCAAACTAGCACACTTCGTACACTTGCTTCTTATAAGACATAGTGCGTAGATTAGTTAAATGACTTTATACTCATAGTATTAACCACATTTAATAGCTTTCGTTATTATGCTGCTACGTTGACTTAATTAGTTGTTGAATCAAATTATAAGTTAATTAATAATTCATAAATAATGATCAAATTACTGGCTACTGGCTTCTTCGGCTTCCGCTTCCGCATCTTCTTGTGCTTCTTCTTCCGCTTCCGCTTCCGCATCTGCTTGTGTTTCTTCTTCACCTTCTGCGCCTGCTTGTGCTTCCACGTCTTCACCTTCCGCGTCTGCTTTCGCGTCTTCATCCTCGCTTTTTCCTTTCTGTGTTGTGGTTGCGGATGGGCAAGGAGACTCGGCCGAGACCATGCGCCGGCGGCAGTCGACGATCGCGACTCCATCGGTGCTGCCGCTGCCCCCGTCGGTTGCGGCTAGGCGAGGCGATCCGACCGAAACCAACGATAGTGGTCGCCGATGTCGACTCCATTGATCCCTGCCACCGCCTCGTCGGACTTCACCGTCTGCTCCTATTTTCCACTTGCGCTTGTGCTTCTTCTTCTTCTCCCGCTTCTGCTAGTGCTTTGGCGGTTTCTTCACGTTCCCTTCTCCTCTCTTCGTTGGGTTGCAGGGGCAAGGGAAACTTTTTGGGAAATTCTCAAAAGGGGAACCAGGTTTTTTTGTGGGGGGGATTCTAAAACGCACCCACTTCTACGTGAACACCCATTTTCCTATGTTGTAGACCATCTCACGTGGGTGTGCAGTTATAACAACTTCAAATCAAGAATGCTGCAGCCCATGGTTTTGGTTAATTGCTAAGTGAGCACACACTTTTACTTGTGAACACCTCTTTGTGTTGTAAATCTCTTTAACATGTGTGCGCACTTAGACCAACCCTAAGTCCAGTGAAATGTTGCATTTGGTTTCGGTGATGACTAAGTGCGCACACACACAGACCTAGAGAGCACTATTTTCCCTATGTTGCCAATCACCTTACCATGTGTTATGTGGCGCGCATTTAGAACTACCCCGATTTCTTTTTACATATAACTACTATTGTTATCTGAACCCACAGACATGTTATTTTAAGAGTGATTAAATAAAATCCACACGTTTATATTTTTTTGAAATATGCATATAATCCAGAAAGTTATGTTATAAGTTTTAATTCAAATTCTTATTATATATTGAAAGGAAAAGAAAGATAACACTGATATGAAGTAAGATAAGACACTGTTTAAATGCAAACTGCTACTGTATATGATTGGTGATAGATAATTAACCACTATAATGTTATACTGTTCCTCAAATGTCACTGTTATTGTTATTGTACCCTGAACTTAATTATTATCACCAATCAACATACTGAACTGAAATTTCTGAAATCACCAATTGATACTAAAATTTGACAGTTAATACCGAACCTGATATACACTGGGGATTTGGGAAAAATTTAGGTTCATATGAATTAGACGGCTGAACGTAACTGTACTGTGCCACTGTTTCCCACTTGTGGGAGGATCGGGATAGGCTCCGATCAATTTACTGCTCCACTGTTTCCCATTTTTGGGAGGATCGGGATAGGCTCCGATCAACTACTGTTCCATTTTCCCGGGGGTAGACGGGGATGCGTTCAGCTCAGCTATATTCATATTTTCTTGAATTTTCAAATACCATAACTAAAAGACATTAACTGTAAAAATTTAAAAGATATCGATTAAAATAATAGTAATGATAAGTATAAATACGTAAAACCTTCTGTCCTTCATTTGCATGATTGTTCCTGACATTGAGATATTATTATTCATTATTTTTTTGTTGTTCTTTATTATTTAATATTGGATCGCCTTACTGACGATCCTGGTTATGCATGACCAGATGCAGACTTCTATCAAGAAGTAGACCCACCAGTGGCAGAACAGGATATGTTGTACTTCCAGGAACAAGCAGATCTGCAGGAGTGATTACTTCGTTTTGTTAGCTGTTTTCTTTTTAGAGAAATGTAATAAGTGCATATGGCGCTATAATTAGTTTCATATGAGACAGTCCTTTTCTTTTCAAAAAGAATTTATCTATTGTGACATTGCAGATTTTGTTTGAAGGAATTTATTATCTCTTTGTTTTTCAAAAAAAAAAATTCATTTATCTCTGTATGTCATTCATATTAAATTACAATAGCGACTGTAATATTTTGTTTGAGGCTCGTTGAGTTATCATTTGACGCTGAACGTTCCAGCTTTCCACACTACTGAAAGTGGGGCATTACATATTATTGGATCAACTTTTCCGCCAGCAACAAGGGGTCATCAATTCACATTAGCCATAACATATTACTTCTCAAAGTGGACTGAAGCTATTCCTTTAATTGAAGTTAAGTCATTAGATGTAATTAAATTCATCAAACATCATGTTGTATACCGCTTCAGAGTACCTAGGAGAATTATTTATGACAATGGATCTCAGTTCGTGAGTCAGTCATTCTCTAGATTTTGCAACAAATATATGATTAAAAGTGTGGCTTCATCTCCATATTATCCTCTAGCCAATAGTTTAGTAGAAGCTTTCAATAAAACTATTATGAATCTTCTTAAAAAGTTAGTTTCATCCAATAAACGATATTGGGATAAAAACTTGGAGAATGTCTTTGGGCCTATCAAACTATTATTAGGACTCCTACCAATACTACACCATTCTTTGGTATACAGGTCCAAAGCATTGCTGCTTTGGAGATTCAAATTCCGTAATTACGGGTTTCATTAGCAACTAAATTGATGCAAGAAGAAAGACATCGACAGAGACTTTAGAGTTTGAAGCCCGTGATGATAAACGTCTGGAAGCTCAACAAAGCATTGAATTTTATCAAGCGCTGATTTTCCAAATATTTAATAAAAAGGTCAAGGAGAGAATTTTCAAGAAAGATGATCTGGTCCTTTCAGTAAGAAGACCAATCATAACTAATCAAAAGTTTAAAGGGAAGATCCAGCCAAAGTGGGAAGGCCCTTTTATCATTGATGTGATTTATTCCAATGGCGCATACTGGTTGGTAAAACCAAATGGTGACAAGATAATGATACCGATCAATGAAATGTTTCTAAAGAAATATTACTCTTAATGTAATAATGATGAGGAAAGACCCCGGACCTTTTTAAAAGTAAAAAAACTTATGTAATAGTAAGAGGCAATCAGTTCAAAGATTGAGTAGTTTGAGATACATATCTTCTTCTATAACCCTCAATTGACCGGTACCGCAAAAAAGAGACACTATTATCTCTAAAATAGGACTAATTTGTCCACCAATGAAATGGAGCTCATCTACAAGGAGTTCATTTATACCAAATTCCAGCATGGTGTAGTAAATATTTGGTTGTCCGCTACTTCATCATCTTCCCCAATGAAGTAGAGTGATTAAAGATATACTAACATTGAATGAATCCTATGTCTTTATGACTAAAGATAGAAGAAGTTTGGCACTTAAAAAATTCCAAATGAAATCCTTGACAACCCTACCGTGTTGGGAGTACAAAAATATGAATAGTTTTAACCTATTAAGGTTTAGAGAAGAAGAAAGTTTGGCATTTAAAGTCCAAATAAAATGCTCGACAACTTATCATGCTCAGAGAAATAGCATGGCTAGCCCAATACAAACAATGATTGGTAAAGGCTGATCAAATCCGTTTATAACTGGGGGTTTGCTAAAAAACCTGTGAACCTGTCATATTACGATCTTACCTTTGATAGATCCTAAGTTTCTCTTACCTTTGGTAGATCCTAAGTTTTTCTCCACCAAAATCCGCATTTCAAAACCAAGAGAATTTAAAGTGTGGATCCCACAGAGTCGTGTTTTTAAAGCGAGGATCTCATAGTGTCGCGTTTTGTCCCTAAAGAAAAGAGTTTAAAGCGCAGATCTCACTGAGTCATGTTTTGTCCCTGAAGAAGACAGCTAAAAGTGCCGATCTCACAGTCTTGTTTTGTCCTTAAAGAAGACAGCTAAAAGTGTTCATCTCACAAAATTGCATTTTGTCCCTAAAGATGACAACTAAAAGTGCCGATCTCGCATTTTATCTCTAAAGAAGACAGTTAAAAATGCGGATCTCTCAAAATTGCATTTTATCGCTAAGAAAACAGCTAAAAGTGCGGATCTCACAAAATTGCATTTTGTTGCCTAAAGCACGAATCCTTTGACTCAAACAAATTTCATTTCACTAAAATTTATAAAGTTAAAATTATCTCTGACAAATCTAAATTTTATTTTCACCAAAATATGCTAAGTTAAAAATTACCTCTGGCAAAATAAACTTTCATTTCACCAAAATTTGTCAAGTTAAAAATTACCTCTAGCAAATCCAAATTTAATTTCCACCAAAATTTGCTAAGTTAAAAATTGTCTACAGCAAAATAAAATTTCCTTCCTCCAAAATTTTGCTAAGTTAAAAATTAACTCTGACAATACAAAATTTTATTTCACCAAAATTTTGCTAAGTTAAAAATTAACTCTAGCAAAATAAAATTTCCTTCTACCAAAATTTGTTAGTTAAAAATTAACTCTGCCAAAACAAATTTCATTTCACCAAAATTTTGCTAAGTTAAAAATTACCTCTGGTTAAACAAAAAATTTTTTCTTCCAAAACTTACTAAGTTAAAAATTATTTCTGGCAAAACTAAATTTTCTTCCTTCAAAAGTTGCTAAGTTAAAAATTACCTCTGGCAATTCAAAGAGCCTTTATACTACAAGCCACTGAATAACTGAAAATATAATTTGATCATGAAAGTTAATTATTACTTCTATCATGTTCAAAAAAATTATTCATTTGTCACAAAATCTACTTGGACGGTTGAATACTGACTATATATTGTCAAGTTAATGATTAACTCTGAACAATATATAACAAAGAGTCAATGATATTTAAGTTAACAGTTACTTTTGATCATCAACACCAAGTATATTCATCAAGTTAATAGTTATCTCTGAATGAATAACGACAAATCCAAATTCTATTTTTTTCAAAATTTGTCAAGTTAAAAATTACCTCTGACAAATTCAAATTCCATTTCCTCCACAATTTGTCAAGTTAAAAATTACCTCAGACAAAACCAAATTCCATTCCTCCAAAATTTGTTAAGTTAAAAATTAGCTCTGACAAATTCAAATTCTATTTCCATCAAAATTTGTCAAGTTAGAAATTATCTCTGACAAATCCAAATTTTAATTCATTCAAAATTTGTCAAGTTAAATATTACCTCTGACAAATTCAAATTTCATTTCAACAAAAAATTTTCAAGTTAAAAATTACTTGTGACAAATCTAAATTTCAATTCCGCCAAAATTTGTCAAGTTAAAAAATACTTCTGATAAATCCAAATTCCATTTTCTCCAAAAATTATTAAGTTAAAAATTATCTCTGACAAATCCAAATTTTAATTCTCCAAAATTTGTCAAGTTAAAAATTACCTCAAACAAATCAAAAATCCATTTCCATCAAAAATTGTCAATTTAAAAATTAGCTCTAACAAATTCATATTTCAATGCTCCAAAATTTGTCAAGTTAAAAATACCTCTAAAAAATCCAAATTTTAATTCCTCCAAAATTTGTCAAGTTAAAAATTATTTCTGACAAAACCAAATTCCATTTCATCCAAAATTTGTCAAGTTAAAAATTATTTCTGGCAAATTCAAATTTTAATTCATCCAAAATTGTCAAGTTAAAAGTTACCTCTCACAAATTTAAATTCCATTTCCACCAAAATTTGTCAAGTTAAAAATTATCTCTGACAAATCCAAATTTCATTCCTCCAAAATTTGTCAAGTTAACAATTAGCTCTAACTGAATGACAAGTTGTATCAAACCACGAAGAAATCCAAAATATTCCAAAATATCTTCAAAAAGTTAAAGAAATTTTGAAAACATTGGAGGGGGTTCTGTTGACAAAAAAATAAAAATCATCATACATGAACACCAATTAAAGTGAAAATTGCATCCATTAATGAGTGATTTAAAATGGGAGTTTCACCTCATTCAATTGAAAATTAAAATAAGGATTACGGCTTTGAAATGGGGTTTACACCTCCATTATCTTTAAATTAATGAGGGTTTAAATCCCCAAAGCTCCTATAAAGGTCAAGAAGGCTAAAGAAGAAAAAGAAAACCCTCAGGAGATGATCCATATACCTCTATGAGAGGATCCAACTCCAGTACAAGAAGAATGGAAATTCTCATCTTATAAAGAGTTCTACTCTTTTTTAATGTAGAGATTTCTATCTCTTAATGAGTTTCAACTGTTTCTTGATATAGATATTTTTATCTCTTAAAGAGTTCTACTCTTGCATTTCCAAAATCATGCAAGACTATTTCAATTTTAAAAGTTTGGTGTTAAAATCATCAATAGGGAATATGATCATCTCCTACCGCTACATTGAAGAACCTTAACATGGATAATCTGTGGATCATTAACTAAAGAGATATCCATATTTCAAACCTAAAATGGCTAATACATGGATCATCCAAGAGATATCTATATTTCAAGCCTAAAATGGCTAAACATGGATCATCTATCATAGAGAGATCTGTGTCTCAGAAGCCAAGAAAAGTAAAAATATGACTCTCGCAGAGTCACGTTTCATTTCTCAAGTTAGCCAAAATGCGAATTTTCGACCAAGGAGATCCGCGGATTAAGCTAACAAAGGTGGGACCCCTCACAAAGTCGTGTTTCAGACTTAATGCAAGATGGCATTAATTGCCCATAAAGATTCCTTAAACCCAAAAACATGGGTCCAGTAAAGAAACTAAAACGCCAACAATCAATTAAAGGGAGATCCGCGATTTAGTTATTTCCTAAGCCCATGACTACAGTTAGATATAATTAATGCGAACTCCAGAGAGTTGCATTTTCACTCTAAACTCTTAAAGGATAAAAATTATTCTCATTTACATCCAAATACGGGACTCATCAAGCATGATATATTACTGAGAATTCAAACGTGGATCATCTACTATAGAGAGATCCGTGACTAACTAATTCTGAGCTCATAATTAGAGCTAAGTACAACCAATATGCGAATCTCAGAGGATCGCGATTTTACCTTAAAGTTTCAAGGAATGAAAACCATTTCCAACAGCGCTCAACTACGAGTCTGAGCATATCATGCAAGCCATGAGCAAATCACCAACATATCATGCAAGCCACTAAACACCAAAACGCGAATCTAAAAGTTGAGATCTGCGTTTCGGTTACAATTCAGAGAATTAAAAGCATCGGTTATAAATTCTAGAGATTTAATATAAATCCACCATATCAAAAGGAAGGAAATTAATTCTCAGATTGTGGAGGTCAATAGTTGGATAGTTATGACAATTCAAAACCTTCCAAACCTCTATAAATAGTAAGAGCTTAGGCGGAAAAAGACATCTGGAGATTAATATCATAGAAAAAATTATTTTCTATCTAAGTGCTGGTACTATATAAAGCCTCTAAACCTTTACAATTAAAATTTTGTACGGAGTGTCAACGAAGAGCAAGATCATCCTCCACAGCTGCTCTAGAATTCAGTTTTAAATAAAGAGGGTATTAGATTTTTCTCATATTCTGTAAATGGAAAACCGTTTGAATTGTAATCTTTTATTGAGAAGTTTTCAATAAAAAATCATTTACAATTTTTATATCAAATAACCGTCATAGAAAGTCCATGTCGTTTTGTTGGACTCAACAAGATGCTCTCCCCTTTCACGAGTTTGTCACTCTCGAATGAAGATCTCGCGGATCTTGGCCATCATGCAAGTCGGGGACCTGCTGGGGCGAAGGCGAAAGTTTTACGTAGAGGGAAAGGCCAAGGAGGTGGGATTGGAGTCGCCGACGATGGCAATGCAGCTGCTGCCATCGGGCTGCGAGCAGACAATGCCAGCCCAGGAATAATGGCATTGGTCGAGTTGCTTAACGAGTTTCTCGGGTCAACCTTCACTGATAGTTTCTTGAATTTATGGAGAGATGAAGTTTTATCTAGCTGACTAGCAACAATGGTAGATGAAGAAAGCAGGAAGATTTGAAGCTTTTCATTGACAAACAATTATTTTTCACATTTTAAGCATATTTTAGCACCCTAGGATGATGGAGATGCCATCATCAGTTCTTACTCACCTGAGACTGATTGGAGTTGAGAGATTGTCTTTTATGGACATCATCCACCTTTGGGTCTGTTGGCTCCAGTTTATTGCCTTTGATTTATTTGGAGTCTACAGTGAAAGCAACTCTTCCTCTGTTACCAAATCAAGAACAATGAGGAGGTCATAAAGTTTAGGGTTTCCATTGTACGGAAGCTTTACCTTTTATCTAGAGATAATGACATGTTGGGACCCTATCAAATGGAAATCTCTCCTATCACGCAGCGATTAACGCAACGTTGGAATTTCGGTTGAACGGAAATTTTCCGTTTTATGTGGCAAATAACGCCACATTGTATCTCCTCACCATCGGACTGCATCACGATCTTCTATCAAGAAAGGTCTCCCACTGTAATCACTAGTTTATTCGTTGTGAAATTCGCAATTTCTTTCATTGCCTTTTGATTACAATAATTCTTTGAAGATTACAATATTTTTCAACAATTACAATGAATGAAAACAAACGAGAGAATTTATATATCATCAGTCTCTTTTACAAAATATCATGGGTTCATGCAGTAGTGACGAATCCATCAAGCTTGTGGACTCCGTTGACAATTCGACATTGATGGGAGCTTGAAAACAGCATGAGGTTGATTCTGGAACGTGCCTAGGTATGCCTAGGCACGTTAAATTGATCGGATTATACGCACTCAAGAGTTTGTCAAGTACGCGCTCAAGAGTACGTGACCTTGGGTCTCCCCAGATGTGACCTCCACAATCCCTCTTGATGCCCATTTATATGTATGAAGTGGTTAGATCACCTGCCTTGTAAATAAAGATAAAATTATATTGTAATCCAATCAGATATTTAACTTAATCCAAATTGATTTGGTTCAATGAATGTGACCTCGATTTAATCAAGGAATTCAGCTAGTAGAAGATTTGGTAAAATCTCTGAGATTTCCAATTTGATTAAATTAGATTTAACTTGAATTTGATTAGATCTGAGATCTCCATCCACTTTGAGATTTTGTTGGATTATCTGAGATATTGGTAGATATGGGCTCCTCCTCATAAATTTTTTCCCGTCAATAGGAAGTTTGGCTGGTAGAGCGTTCTTACGTGCATGATTGATTTTGAAACACTTGATATTTGATCACTCTCATATTCAGATTATGGTACTCGAATGCCATGATTCAAATATGTTCTATGAGCAGGCCTCTAGTATGAATTACTAATAGTGTGGAATGCTGAAGTAAAAAATAAAAATAAAATATCAAGTAAATAGGAGTTAATCAGAGCGTAAGAAATTAGAAGCGAATATGACAAAAAAATGAAATAAGTAGATTGAACGATTAAAGAAAAATATTACTATTAGAGATGTATTTATTTATATTTTGATGACTGGATTATTATGTGAGACTATTTTGATATATATTTATTCAAGCAAGCTAAAAGGTATGAAACATTTAGATAAATGAATTGGTTTACTAATTTGTTTGTGATATTGAAAGTAATGGAGTCGACATGCCTCCTATTCTGGAAGGAAATTGGAATTTATTGAATTAATTGTGGCATATAGACAAGTTAGAAATTTAATGGGAAGTGCTAACTATTTTCGGGAAAAACGTGGGATCTTTCCATAGCCATTGAATCGAGAAAAATTACAGATTATCTAAATTTCTCTTTTTTTATAACAATGAAAAGAAATTAAAAATAAAAAATAGATAGAGAAAACTTATTAAACACGTCGCTCTCTTTTAAATCAGAAGATCGTTGGATTAAGACAGCTATGAGAATCGGTCCTTTCCTCGTTGACAATTCAACGTCGATGATTTGAGACGGTTGAGATTTCTTAAGCTCATTCTTCTCCTTCAATCTTTAGGAAGCTTCGAACTCTTACGTAGGAGAGAGATCTGGCCAAAAAAAAAAATTCTTTGCTGGTCCCAAGGCTTCAACACTTTCGCGCGTAACTTGAATTACCAAAAAGCCTTTTATGAGTTCTCTTGAGGGGTATTTATAGGCCCCCAAGTTGTTGAGGAGGTTTTCTTGTAGATAAAATCGAGGTCTCTTTGTAATCATGATGAGATATTCAAATCTTTTCTTGATTTGATTTGTTCTAGATTCATTGTATCGAGTCTTGTTTTTGCACACAAAATCAATTAAACTCAAATTAGAATTTATAGAATTATCAAACTCAAACAGAATTAAATTAGAATTCTACACTCAAAAGTCAATCAGAGTTTAATTAGAATTTGCAGAATTATTAAACTCAAATAAAAATTAATTTAGAATCCTGCATCCAAAAATTAATCAGAGTTTAATTAGAATTTGCAGAATTATCAAACTCAAATAGAAATTAATTTAGAATTCTTTATCCAAAAATTAATTTGATTATGATTAAAATTTAGATAAGATTAGAAATTGCAAAATAGTTGGAGTGGAGCCAAAATATATTGTGTGCATGAGGCGGAGATTACTATGCGAAATGAGAGGCCGAGCGGGCGCCCGAGGCTAGCCTGGCCAGCCTCACGTGGCTTCAGGTAGTTCCAAACTTTTCTTTTAATTTGGATTTGGATTTTGGACTCGGAGTCGGACTCAGATTTTGGATTCAGACTCAGAGCGGGGATAATTTTTCTCGTTCTACAAGACCCCCTCCAACGTTTTTAAATTTTTTTCTCCATTTGTTTAGCCAAATTTTTAAATACTTTGGATTCCTCTTCTAGAATTGGTGGATGAGTTCATGGAAATGGAAATTAGTAACGATGTAGAGATACCTTAACAAACTAAGTGTTTTGAGTGTGGCATGACTCGTTTGGATTGACGAACAGAGCCGAAGACTTGCCTGGATGACAGACAGAGCCATTGATTATTTTTTATCAAGTGGTGACTCGCCTGGCTAACAGATAGAGCCAGAATGATGGAATTGAGATCGAAGAACCATGGGCAGAGATGTACTGTTAAACGTACCCTTGGAGTTTTAGTAGAGGTGCATTTCGCACATGCCTGGGGTTTGGCGGAGGTGCTTAATTTCACACACTAAGATGATCGGGTCAGAATTATCGGTTTCGACAAAGACGCCTAATGGCACATACCAGGATGACTCGTCTGGGTGACAAATAGAGCCGGTGATCGGATTATGATCACGAAAAAAACTATTTGTTGTAGTGTGTGGTGATCAAATTTAGCTGTCAGAGGTAAGAGTTTAATTTGATAGACTTGTTGATTTTGAGATGAGATGGTTCGAATCTTTCTATCAGAGATATGATTTTAACTTGACAGATTTAATTGTTTTGAGACGGGATGGTTTAAATCTTGCTATTAGAGCTAAGAGTTTAATATGACAGATTTACGGATTTTTTAACAAACCCCCAGCTACCAACAGATTTGATATGCCTTTACCAATCGCCGTTTGTATTGGGCTAACCATGCTATTTTTCTCAACACGATGAGTTGTTGAGGATTTTGTTTTCCTCTCCCTTTTGCTTTTGAAGCATTTGGTGATTCATGCTTTTATCTCAGCATGAAGAGTTATCGAGGATTTGCGTTCCTCTCCCATTTGCTTTTAAAGCATTGGGTTATGAGTATCCATATAGAATGACGTTATGGCAAACTTATCATGGGATTTTTAGTAAACCCCTAGTTATGAAGGGATTTGATGTACCTTTACCAATCGCCGTTTGTGTTGGATTAGTCATGCTATTCCCCTCAGTATGATGAGTTGTCGAGCGTTTTGTTTAGGCTTAAATGCCAAACGTTCTCTCTCCCATTTGTCTTAGTGGCTATGGGTTTATTGCTACCCCCATTATAATGGGGTTGCAAAAATTTTTTGATTTCTCTTCCCGTTGTTTTTAATAGCATTGTGCTTGAGTTATTTTACATGAGCTTAGCCGCGCGTCTTGATCCCTTTTTTCATGCTTAACTGCAGGGTTTACTGGATGTGGGTCCCACCCCCTATGTGGGCCTAATTTGATTGGTTACGTCCCTTTGTAAGTCAATGGACTACCTTCTTCTTCATAAGATATTATGTACGGCTGTTGGTTAGCCTGACGTCTTAAGTCTCTAACGTAATCCTTGGCCTTCCATTCTTGAAGTTTATGTGGGGCTGAGTTAGCCTCGCATTTTGGCTGTGAGCATAGCCTTGTTTTTAGATAACTTTACTCTAGCTTGGATCACATTGTATACAAAGTTTTCTTTGTATTGCATACAAGGTTTATTGGTGTGGGTCCCATCCCCTGTGTGGTCTAGATTTGAATGGTTATTGTAATTCAATTGATCTTCTTCTTTTTTTTTAAAGTTTACGCGAGGCTGAGAGTTGGCTTTGCATCTTGGACTTTTTCGCGCTTTGGATTTGCCTCGCGCGCTATATCTGTTGCACGTTGGATTATCTGTGTATGAGAGTTTTATGCCTGAATGCAACTTTGCCTTATATTCTGCATCTCTTTCAGTAATTAAAATCATGCTGTTTTCCAGATGACCTCACGTATGTATTACCCTCACGTTTCAGCTATTGTACGTGGAGTTGCAAATTAGCCTCGCGTTTTAGAGCTTTTGCACTTTTGAATGAGTTTTATATGCTGGCTTTGTTTTGCATAGTCTTGCATTGCTCACAAGTATTAGCCTTACGTTCTGGTTTCATAAATATCTTTGTTTGGTTGGATGTGGGTCTCACTCTCTGCATGGGACTTGTTTAGTTATCCATAAAGTTCGTTATGTGGTGATAAATTACTTTTTTTTTGTAACAGACTATTCGGGGTTGAACCTTAGCCTCGCATTTTTGTTCACTTTTGTACTTTGGATGAGTTCCGTACGCTGGTTTAGCCTCGCGCACTAGTATAACCATGTATGCTGATTTAGTCTCGAGCTAGTCTCGCGTCTGGATGACTTTATACTGGCTTAGTATCAAATCGCTTCATGCCCTAGATGATTTTACATTGGCTTAACCTCATGTTATATGCGGGCATAGCCTCGCATTCTTACTTTAGGCTATTTGGATTTCATACTTTTACTCTTAGTATAATAGGGATGACGAGAGTTTTACTCTCTTCCTGTTGCCTTGGTGGCATTGGGCAATGAAAATTCGTATGTTTTTTTTTTTGCTTTTTTTTTTTGTTATTTTCACTATTTTCTTTTTTCTTTTTTTTTTGAATTTTTTTACGGGCATTTTACATCAAATTTTGCTGATTGCGTTCGCGGACACCTTCTTCTGTTCAGATCTCAACTAGATCACATTTGCATCGATGAGTGGCTGAATTTTATCTCTCAGATTGTAGCAATCCTTGATAGGGTTTCCAATAATTTAATGGCAGAGTCAATACTTGGGATCACCTATTTTTTCAGCTTCCTCTGGCTTCTGATTTTCGGGTAATATGTGCATCCCCCTTTTATTCAATAGGTGGATCAATGTGACTGCTTGTTCATCGTTAAAATCATATGTCTATTGCGATCTAGAAGAATCTCTCTTATTTTGTGGTTTTTTGTTTGCAGTAGGTTTGGTGGTCATTGCCTCCTTTTTTTTAGGCTGGGATGATTGTGTCTGCAGCGATTCATAGTCATCCTCCTCTGGGCATGCTATTCATTAATACGTCGGATTATGTCCTTCGCTTTCTACCCATTGTTTAACTAGATCCTTTCAGATTTAGAACTCTACTGCTCCTATTTTGACCAATATTCTGGTCTAAAGATTGTGTCTGCAAGTCTCCACCAATGTTTCCTACGACATGCCCTGCAGGTATCGCACTGACATTTCGCGGAAGCGCTCAACGAAGTTTTTAACTGTCTCATCCTCTTTTTGTTTATTTTCCAGAAGAGAGTGGATGGAAACTTCGGTATTGTCTTCAAAGAAGCGAGCTAGGAACTCTCTCTCCACGTCAGGCCAGACATTGATGGTTCCCGAAAACAGCTGCATAAACCAAGTGAATGCAGGCCCGTACTTGCGAAAATCTTCATCATCACTGGATCACTGCTTATGAGATGGCTGGTCTATAAAAGAAAATAATACATATGTTGGTTCGGAGATCTCTTCCCATCATATGACTCTAGTTTGAGAGACTTATATTTTGCCGAAAAAGTGCAGAGTCCCACTCTATCGGGTAGGGTCTCGTAATCCCTATTTCCTACAATCCTTTCCGGTGCATTAATACTTCTATTTGACTTTCAAGTTTCTCCAATTTTTCGGCATGAGGATCAACGAAATATTTCTCCTCATTGCTTTTTCCCTCGACATCTGGGTTGGATTTGGTCTCATTCTTCTTGGCCTTATCAGAAGAGGAAGCACCCCCTGCTCCGTCTTCTTTATTTTTTTGAGTGTTCTCTAAGACCTTTGCAATCATTGCTTTGAGGTCTTCGATGCTCCTTTGTTGCTTCTGGATAAGGCGTTCTTGCGCCTCAATCTTCTGACTCATCTCGGCTGATCGTTCGACCATATGAACCATCCTTCTTCTAGACTAGGAGGGAGTGTGCGATTGTAGCGTTGCTATGGCCGAATGCTCGCTAAACTCTTCATCTTCCTTATCAAACCCCCTGTCAATCTTTCGTAACTGCAGGGAGCCGTCACGCTTGACCTGAGGTGGGTGTGATGATAGGTTTCCTCTGCTTCCGTATAAGAGGCATACCTTTCGACGACTGGCTTCTTGCCCTTATTCACCACATTCATCATGAAAGCGGGTAAGTCTTCATCCGAGTTAGAATTTTATTTTCGCAGCCATCTTCTTTCTGAGATATTGGACTCCGGTGTTGACAACCGGTTAAATGCAGATGTTCTTGGGGCTTGACAGCGACAGTGAGTCAGGATTGCTGCGATCAACTCCTAACAACAGTAGGACTGATGGGATTGTGCCACCCTCCTTTTATTTGTGAAATACCTCCGTAAATCCGGAGTCTCTTCTCGTGGTGCTGATATGACCACTCTTTTGGGGACGGGACCCGCTTCTTGAGTGATGTATATTTGTCCAAACATGCGGTTCAGCGAAATTGGAAAAGTTATACCTATTAACCCCCAGACTATTTCTATATCCAGCATTAGTTTTAATATGTCTTGCATGAGATTACTGGGTAGCCTGACATTCTTCTATTCTTATGCAAGACTGAGGCTTAATGCTAGCCTCTCGTACTGGACGATCCTCACATGTTGGACAAGCCTGGCGTACTAATCTAGCCTCGCATGCTGGCTTATTTAAACTAGGATCACGTGCTGACTTGACTTAGTTTGGTTTTCAAGTTTACTTATGCCAGGCTGGCATCTGGTCTTGTTCACACCAGACTGATATGTGCTAGGCTGGGGGGGTTGAGATTTGCTAAGATGACTTTTGACCAGGCTGCAGACCGCTAGGCTAATTCTTGCCAAGTTACGGACCGCTAGGCTGAGAACCGCTAGGCTGAGCAGGCTGACAACTGCTAGACTGACGACCACTAGGTTAGTTTTTGTCAAACTGCAGATCGCTAGGCTAGCCAAGCTAGTAACTGCTAGGCTGAAGACCGTTAGGCTGGGCATGCTGACAACCGCTGGGCATGCTGACAACCGTTAGGCTGATGACTGCTAGGCTGAGGACCGCTAGGCTAGTCAGACTGACGACCTTTAGGCTGAGGACCACTAAGCTAGCCATGTTGAGGTCCGCTAGACTAAGAACCATTAAACTGGCCACGCTGAGATCCGCTAGGCTGAGGTCCACTAGGCTGAGGTTCGCTAGGTTGAGAACCGCTAGGCTGAGGTCTGCTAGACTGAGAACCGCTAGGTTGAGCTCCACTAGACTAAGAATCGCTAGGCTATTTTTGCTAAGTTGTTTTTTGCTTGGCTGACGACCGCTAGGCTGACCAGGCTGAGATCCGCTAGGCTGAGGACCGCTAGGCTGAGATCTGCTAGGCTGATTTTGAGTCTAGCGTGCAAAACGAGCTTTGAGTGCCCTACGTTGCGCCCTTCAATTCTGGTTGCAGAATCGTATCCGTCTTTGCGGCATCATACGCAATGAACTCCCTGAATATTGAAAGGGAAATAATTTGTTCTGATGGACCTGAGTTTGAAAATCTAAGTGGCTGTTGATGAATCAACGCATCCTTGTCATCCAGAACTATTAGGTCATGTTTCTGTGATTTTGAACATCTTGGCCGATCTCGACCTCAATCATCAACTTCTCTATCGTCTCTCCAATTCTATTGACGTTAGATTAGACCACCATCTCCTCTTCAGTATACGAGAATTCTCCTGTAGTGGTCGCCAGTCTGTTTTCGAGAAAAACGTGGGATCTTTCCATTGCTATTGAATCGAGAAAAATTATAGGTTATCAAAATTTCTTTTTTTTCTGATTATAATGAAAAGAAATTAAAAATAAAAAACAGACAGAGATAACTTATGAAACACGTTGCTCTCTTCTAAATAAGAAGATCTTGGGATCAAGGTAGCTATGAAGATCGATCCTTTCTTTATTGACGATCCGACGTCGATGATTAGAGGCGGTGGAGATTTCTTGAGCTCGTTCTTCTCTTTCGATCTTGAGAAAGTTTCGAACTCTTACACGGGAGAGAGATCTTACCAAAGGTCGTTTTCTCTGCCGATCCGAAGGCTTCAATGCTTTCGCGCGTAAATTGAATTGCCAAAAAATACTTTTTTAGTTCTCTTGAGGGATATTTATAGGTCTCAAGTTGTTGAAGAGATTTCCTTATAGATAGAATCAGAATCTCTTTGTAATCTTGATGAGACATTCGAATTTTCTCTTGATTTGATTTTCTCTAGTTCATTGTATCGGGTCCTATTTTTGCACCCAAAATCAATTAAATTCAAATTAAAATTTAATTAGAATTTGTTCAATTATCAAATTCAAACAGAATTAAATTAGAATCCTGCACCCAAAAATCAATCAGAGTTTAATTACAATTTGCAGAATTATCAAACTCAAATAGAAATTAATTTAGAATCTTGCATCCAAAAATTAATTAGAGTTTAATTAGAGTTTGGAATTATTAAACTCAAATAGAAATTAATTTAGAATTCTGCATCCAAAAATTAATTTGATTATGATTAAAATTTGGATAATATTAAAAATTACAACATAGTCGGAGATGGAGCCAAAATATATTGTGTGCACGAGGCAGAGATTACTACACGAAACGAGAGGCTGAGCAGGTGCCCGAGGCTGGCCTGGCTAGCCTTGAGAACGCGAGGCTGGCTTCGGCCAGTTCCGAACTTTTTTTTATTTGGAATTGGAATTTGAACTCGGACTCGGACTCGAATTTTGGATTCGGACTCGTGGCGGAGATAGTTTTTCTCGTTCTACGCTAACTCCCAGTGAGGAGTAGATTCAAAAGGATAATTATAGGTAGGACGGGTTATAATTTGTATAGGATTGTGTGATATTCTGGATATGCATGAGTACGAGTATAAGTGTAACATTATAATCGGAATTCTGGAATTGCAAGGTCATGAACAAATATGATTATGCTTTCTATAAGGGGCAATTATACAAAAGCCCCATTTTATAGCCCTTGCATAGACCATTACGAGCAAATAACTTTTGACATTTGTTTGAAACTTTAATACTATGGTCATCCTGAATCAATTTTGAAAACTGGGAAAAGTGATGCTTGAATTAATTAATTTTGATAATATATTGTTATACCTTCTCTAGTTGAAATGTTTTAGAATTTTTATGGTTTAAGGATTAGAGAACGAGACAACTATAGTTGCTACCCTTTGTTGCCCCACCGAACGCCCCCTCTTCCACCCACCTGGCCCATCGAATGTTACCCCTTCTTCGGTCACCTAGCCCACCGAGCACCCCCTCCCTCTGGCCTGGGCCTCCGTCCCATTCATGCTGGTGCTCAAATCCCGACCCCAAATCCGCTCTGGCTGCAAAAGAGAGGGAAAGACTAAAGAGGGTAAGAAGAGGAATTTCCAAAGGAGCCCACCTTTTTTCCTAGTGAGCCCACCATCGCTTTTAAAAAAAGAGGATTTTTTCTAGTAAACACATCTAAAATTTCAAAAACTACCATTCCCTATTTTATCGCTAGACCGTTCCGATCCTCTATGGTAGATCCGGGCTTACAATTCCAGATCTACCTTATCGGATCCAGACTATCTAACCCGGATCAAAGAGATTAGTGGATCCAAATCCATTTTCAGGGTCTCTCCACCTCCAACTCCCCTACCCCACCTCCTCCACCCTCTCTCCCCTCTTCCAATTCCTCGAACTCCGACGACATCCCCCGAGATCGATTCGATTCAAAGGGAAAAGAACGAGAACGAAAAAAGAAACGATTGTATTTCTATTCTAATTTTGGCTTTTTTTTATGAAAAAAAGATTCAATCTTTGGGGGGGTCTCACCTCTCTCCTTCAAGAGAGGTTGAAGGAGGAGAAAGGTTAACTAGTAATTTTTTGGAGGGAGGATTCGGAGAGAGAGTTGAGAGATAGAAAAGAGACAAAGATCCACCATAGTGGCGGAGGAGAGCAGGGCGGCGACGGCGGAAGGGTAATGGCGGTGGAGGAGATGAGAGAGAGAGAGAGAATAGAGAAGTTGAAGATGAAGGCATTTTTGTCCTAAAATTTAAATGACAAAATTGTAAATAAAAGCAAATTTTTAAGTGGGCTTAATAGGAAAAATGGTGTGCCCCTCTAAAAACTCTAGTAAGAAATGGGGAGAGGGTTAGCATTTCAATTGGGTTTTGAGGGTTGGATTTTATATGAGGAGGTTAGGATTGGAAGAGAGAGCGAGAGAATAAGATATGAGAGAACGAGATGCGAGAGAGAGAGAGACGACCGATCGGGCATTTTAACCCTTGACCCCCTGCCATCCACATAAAAATAAACATATAATGTAATAATTTATAAAACCTGAGATTTTTATAGAATTTTCATATTAGAAATAAAATGAAAATTATGTGAACACTGAGTATATTATACTTATTACTTATTTAGTAATATAAGTAATATACTCAATGTATATATATATATATATATATATATATATATATATATATATATATATATATATATATATATATATATATATATATATATATATATATATATATATGTATGTATATATATATATATATATATAAACCAAGGTTTCGACAGCCTGAAAGGATAATTTTGTGTAGGCTCTGATACAAACTGATAAATGTATGATTGTCTAACATGGAGGAAGGTCACATAAAACATCATTCACCCGTGATTATACAATGCCTAGGATGATTCTGGGTAGAGGGATTATGTATTAGAAGTGATTAAGTGTCTTAGATGCTTTTGTTCGTAATTAGTTCAAGAGCAAATCAAGTTAATAAATTCTCATACTGTCAAACAATGTTTAAAATAGTGATAATTAACAATGTTTAAAATAGCGATAACAGCAACGTAATATTTTGTCTCTTTTAGGTTATGTCGCGTATAGCGTAAAACATAACGAAGCTTATGTAATTTCCTATTTATTTAATAAAATAAAGTATTTAATTATATAAAATAATAATTATAAATTAAAAAAAAATCTAAAAAAAGAATATAAAATCATTTTGTAACAACAACAATTAAGCCTTTTATCCCAAGTATTTGGGGTAGGCTACATAAACCAAAAAAGAATCACGCCGAATCGATCACTTTGATAGTCCTTTTCCATTCATTTCTATCAAGTAATATCTCCTCATTTAAACGTCTAGAATCCATATCTTTTCGTATCACTTCCATCTATATTTTTTTCGGTCTTCTTTTTATTGTTTTAACTTGTCATATATTAATAAACTCCCCTCGTCGAACTGGTACATTTGTAGGCCTACGTTACACATGAACAAACCATCATAATCTTTTCATCGATGGGAGCTATACCTATCTTAGCACGAATATTTTCATTTCTCACTTTATCTTTCCTAATGTTATCGCATATCCAGCGGAACATGCGTATTTCTTCTATATTTATTTTTTGTGAATGACGTTTCTTTATAGCCCAATATTGCGTGCCATATAATAAAACTGGTCTAATAGCACTCTTATAAAATTTTTCCTTCAGTCTTAACGAAATGTTACGATCACATAAAAATCCCGTTGCCCTCCTCCATTTCAACTAGCCAGCTTGTATCTTATGGTTAATATCATTATCGATCTCTCGATCATTCTGAATAACAGAACCCAAATACCTAAACTGAATATTCATTTGTATCCTCTTACCCATCCAGTTTTACAGCATTATAGTTTATAGTCCGTCGTTTACTAAATTTACACTCCATATACTCTGTTTTAGACCTACTAAATTTAAAACCTCTAGATTATAATGTGTGCCTTCATAACTCTAATTTGGTATTTACCCATTCTCTTGTCTCACCAACTAAGACAATATTATCAGCAAATAATATACACCAAAGTATCTCATCCTAAATAGCTCTAGTAAGTCCATCTATCACTCTAGCAAATAAGAACGGTCTCTATGCAGATCCTTGATACAATCCAATTATGATAGAAAAATTACTTGTTAAATCACCACATTGTTCGGCATAAAATTGTAAATGATTCTCTATTGAGGTATTTCAATAAAGGATTATAATTTCAATGATTTTTCGTTTACAGAAGATGAGGAAAAATCAAATTCCTCTTTGTTTAAAGCTGAGTTCTGAGATAGCTCTGGAAGATAATTTTACTCTCCATTGACACTCCGCACAAACTCTTTCAATAGGCAAAAAAGCTCTGGACTTCCGGTCACAAAGGGTAATTTTAGAAGAAGATGATCCATCCCTTCTCTTTCTATTTTTTTGCCTTTATACGGGTTTTAAAGCAACGTCCCCGTTTCATTCGTTCTGTTGGCAGTGAAAATTTCTAAGTAAAAAGAATTTTCCACAAGAGACCACGGAGCTAACTCTATAGCCTCGCGTTTGGCTACTTTAGCCTCGCGTTTAAGAAAACGCGGAGCTATTCAATAGCTCCGTGTTCTGGTTTCTTAGCTCCGTGTTTTGATGAGTTTAACTCCGCGTGAGCAGATAACCAGAATCTTAAATTGATTGAGATTAAGATTTGGGCTTATCCAAGTACCCAAATTAAGTCTGATCAGAACTCTAAATCAAGAGATTTAAAATCAAAACTAAGATATTTGATTGGAATCCTTGATGAGTACAAATTCTATTTAGATAGAAACTCTCATATTACCCCAAGGCTATAAATACTCTCTGGAGGAAGCCTTGGAGAATCTTTTTCTGAAGTTTTAGAGAAGTTCAAGTTACGCATAGAGCCTTGAATGAATCAAGACCAGAGGAGATCAGTTCTACAGTCGGTCGCCATCTTCAAGAGAAGAGTTCGTCGTCAGATAGTCCAAAGGAACTACATCGATAGATCCCATCGCCACACAGATCCCACAATTCATTGTAAAAGAGAGCGATTGAAATATAAAATCCTCTCGTTTGTTCTTTCTTTTACTTGTTCACTTTCGTTGTAATTTAAGTTGTATTCAATGGAAGGAAAGCAAAGAATTTCTGCTGCGAACAAACTGGCGGCCACAGTGGGAGACGTCTCTTTCACCGAAGAAGAGATCGTGGCGTAATCTGACGTCGATAGGATTGGATCCGACGTAGATATGCTGGTCGTGGAAATCGACCAGCTGAAGTATGAGGAGTATCTCCCCTCTGAATCAGGTAACCAGAACAAAACGCGACACTATCGTCGCGTGCGCTCCAATTCCCGAGGAACGGGTAAAAAGGTATCCACTGATGAATGGGGATCCTTGGAGACCGCGACCAGAGAGTCGTTGTTTGGGCAGGAAATCCTAACAGAGGATGGCCTCTCTAGTGCCGAAAAAGGCATGGGAACTGGATTGACCAGAACCCAACTCTGAAATAGAAATCGGAGAGCTAGGCGAAAGGCCCTCAAAGCCCGCATTGAACGCGAGGCTAACTTCATTGAACGCGAGGCTATGATCCCTTACAAACTGGCTCGCGTTAATCGCAAGACCAGTCAGTATCGCGTTAAACGCGAAGATTCAACTTGCGTTAATCGCAAGGACAAGCCAGCGTGTCACTCTCCACGCGAGGCTATTACTGGACTTAGCGATAAACGCGAAACCAGTTCAACTTACGATAAACGCAAGATTTTTGACACTCGCGATAAACGCGAGAATAAAATTTCCTTAAAGCCAGCGTGTGATTCTCCACGCAAGGCTATTACTGGACTTAGCGATAAACGCGAAGCCAGTTCAACTTGCGATAAACGCAAGATTTTTGACACTCGCGATAAACGCAAGGATAAAATTTCCTTAAAGCCAGCGTGCGATTCTCCACGCGAGGCTAATACTGAGCTAAGCGATAAACGCGAAGCCAGTAGTACTTGCGATAAACACAAGATTCGTCAGCTCCGCTTAAATCGTGAAGATGATTGGAAAATTGTAGTTAATCGCAAAAATCGCGCTTGACGCGAAGTTGTGACTTGCATTAATCGCAAGTGTAAGCCAGCGTGCAAGAATTTTCTTCCACGCGGGGCTAATGTTCCAGAAGATAAACTTCTGAAGGAGCGCCAAGCCAGCGTAAAATGCGAGGCTAGCGTAGCAAAACGCGGAGCTATTTCTCAGCCCCTGACACAAAACGCGAAGCTAATTCTCAGCTCCGCGTTCCAAAACGCGAAGCTACCTCGTGGCTTCGCGAAAATCAACCCGAATACCAAATCAGGGTTGATCGTCGCACTAATGGACCAGAACTAGACTCCAGTAATCTCAAGAAGTTTCAGTAGGCTCCTGGACCCTCTCAGCAGATGAGCGGGCCCCACAACTCCATGACTAAAGTCACAGACCTCAGGGAGTATTTAACCAAGAAGAGAAGTATAGAACAAGTTCAATCCGAGTCTTCTTGTCATTGTCAGCAGCTTATGACAGCAGCGTCCGCTGTAGTGGATAATTGTTACTGCAATAAGAACAGGGTATCGGTGTTCGACCGATTAAACGAGTCGGACAAAAACCCTGCTAAGAAAACGAAAGCTACTCCCTGAAAAGAATGGAGAATTGTAACCTCCAATATGGTTGGAAAGGGGAAGAAGGTTGCAGAGAGGGATAATGATTTGGAATCATGTGATGAAGAATCTCATAACTTTACCAGACTTAAATCAGGAGCTGTCCCGCCTCAAAACTATAAGAAACTTGTAAAAGGTTCTTATGATGACGACAGCGATAACTCGGCTATAGCTTCACCTCGTTCCTCTTCATCATCTTGGCTACAAACGTCAGCATCACATATGGCGGATAAATCTGATGACATCGATCAAAGATTTGAAGCCCAAGAAAAGATGATTCGGGAGCAACAAAAGACAATTGAAGATCTTAAATTGATGCTCTCGAAAGTGGTCGAAAATACTCAGAAGATTGTTGAGGATAACGCTAAGAAGGAAAAAGAAACCTCGTTCAATAAACTGAACGAGGAAGATAAGGAAGAAAAAGCTCACTCAACACATGAGGACGAGGACAAATATTCTTTTTATGACCCACTTGAAGAGAAAATCAAGAAGTTACAAAGCCAACTCGATGCGTTAATGCAAAAGAAAGAGCTAAACGAATCGGGGGTTTCAAGACCATATCCGCTTGAGTGGGACTCGCCCCTTATCCAGAAAAATATAAACCCCTCAAATTGGAGTCATATGACGGGAAGGGGTCCCCAAGCCAGCACCTATATTATTTTTTATCGCAGGCAGGTCATCTGATGGGAAATGATCCCATAATAACCAAGGTATTTGCGAGCACCCTGCAAGGGCCTGATTTTCATGGTTTATGCAGTTGCCCCCAGGAACCATAAATACTTGGTATGATGTCGAGAAACAGTTCTTGCCACGTTTCTTTGAGGATGATACTGAAATATCAGTTCATTCCCTCCTTGTGACGAAATAAGGGGAAGAAGAAACGGTCAAAAGTTTTATTGAACGCTTTAGGGAAAAGTCCGTGTATTGTCGACATGATATGACGCAAGAAACTCTAGTGGAAACCTGTAAGCATAACTTCAGGACTGGTGTGCTGATAAGAATGGGAGCTGTAGAGTCTAAGAATTGGAAAGACCTGTTGAAGCAGGGAGAGCAGGCGGAAGATATAATTCGCCGGATTGAGAAATTTCGTAGCACGAGAAACTCTACGAATAACAGGCCATATCCATAGAATCCTAAAAATAAAGGGAAGGTTGTGATGGTGTCAGTTGCAAATCCAAAACCAAGACCTCAAAATCTGAGAGGTGCAGGTTAGAATAGACTCTGCCAAGATAGAACTTACACATTCAAGACGGAGCAGACAGGTACTCTATTCTATCTCCTCCTTAGAAAGGGCATATTGAAGCTTCCGGAAAATGGAAAACCAGAAGACGCTGGTAAAACCAGCGACCCCAACTTTGCCTGTACCATCGGAATGTCGGGCACCCAACTAAATATTGCTATCCTCTTAAGAACCGAATTCAGGCACTAATAGAAGGCGGGATTCTCGCACTTAAAGAGGAACAAAAGAAAGTTTCTACAAATATAGCAACTTTAGTAGTAGGAACCAATGAGTTCCCTGCCAGAGCGATCTCTGTACTAGTAGGGAAGCCAATATCGACACCAAGTACGGGCAGCCCGCACTTGCAAGCTGGCCCCTTGGGTACGCTCCGAACCACAACTGTGACAAAGTCATTCTCATTGGCTAGCAGCCGGATTTGGCTGGGGGTGCCGAAAATATTGAGAATGATAAATATCATGTTGCTTCTGCTACTTTTACTAGCCATTAGAATGGCTAATTGAATGCTATAAAAAAAAATTTTTTTGCCCAATGCTGTTAAAGCGGTGGGAAGAGGAGATCAAGTTTCTCGCCAATCCTATCATATTGGGGGTAAAAGTATGAAATTAACTACCTGTTAAAGCGGCGGGAAGAGGAGATCAAGTTCCTCACCAAATCCATTTATAGCTTGGGATTTGCTAAAAATTTTGTGGACCTGTCATATTAAACTCTTACCTCTGACAGTATGATTTGGATTCTCCGTTCAAGTTACGCGTGAGAGCACTTGGACTAGACATGTGCAATTAGGCGCCTCTACCGAAATCCGATGATCATGACCCGATCATTTTGGCATGTGCAGTTCAAGTTACGCATAAAAGCCTTGAACTGCCTCCATCAAACTAAGGCATGTGCAATTAGGCGCCTCTGTCTAAGTTAAATCCTGGTGTAAGTAGTAAAATGCTTTCACCAAACTATCATTTAGCTCTGTTCAAAGGGCTTTACCGAGGTTAATAATTGAAACCCGGTAGGTATTAACAGTCTAAGTTACCCAGATGAACCTTGGATTGTTTTACCAAAACGATGAACTATTTATTTGTTGTGCAAGCAAATTTTGTAGCCAACAGATAAAATGAAAAAGAATTGTCTCTATTCATAAAGCAAAAAGTTACAAAAGTAGAGGGAGTTATAGCTCTCCCAAAAACTTTAAACCTATTCATCAACTCACCAATAACTCGACGACGAGTCTCCTCCACGGAGTGTTGAGCTTGCCGGGCAAGTCATCGCCATTTAATGCGAATTGCTGGATCAACCGCTGATGAGATTCTTCAAAAAGCATGGCTCCTTATTATGCCCTCCTGTTTGAACTGTCTTGATTGATTGTACTGTGCCATACGAGGTGCTTTTCCAGCTCAATTCCCTGCTTTACATGCAAAAGATCTCCTCTGCAAATGTCAACTATGATCTGTTTAAAGTTCTTAGTGGATCATCTGAAGATACTGCTACAAGAATCCTAATGAAGATGCACAAGTTGAATTCGACATGCTACAAGCCCTTATACTTCAGTTCTATCGCTTTAGAAAGTAACAGAGATTGTCATCTAACAGAAATGATCCTCAAGAAAACTTAATGAGCTGCCGCAAAGTTCTTGTAACTCCTTCAAAAGTTTACTTTTTGGAGCCGGAGCTTGAAACTTACAACTATGATATGCTTCTGGTTTCCTTAGAGTTACTTTTGCTGATGAAGATTAGTGCATGGCTAGCCTTTGAAGATAGATCAGGGGATAACTACGCTCCATCCTGGGTAGAAATATCAGCAGGTCGCCAGATTGGTAGAGCCACATGCACTCTTCTTCAAAGAGGATCTAGTCTGGATGCCCCATTGCATCTCCAAAGAGAAAAGCAGGTTTCTTCAACACTTCTCGGTTGGTGGAACTGCGCTAGTGATAATCTCCTGTGCAGTAGCAGTGTGGTACCTGATTAATTTCTCTCTGCGCTCCCTCAGGCCCGGCTTGCATGCAACAAGAACAGTGGTGAAACGGGATTGGGCCATTAGATCCGTACCCCCAGCAAACCCAAAGTGATGCCTTTGGGAGAGTGGATCCGCTGAGTAGTCACCTGCAAAAGAAGAATCAAGAGTTAGAAAAGTTATTACAAGATCAGAAAATTTTCTAAGTATGGAAACGCGGAGTTAAATATAACTCCGCGCGAAATTAAGGAAATAGCCTCGCATTTTGACAAAACGCGAGGATGATAACTTCGCGCGTAAAAACGCGACAGTTAGCAAAAATAATTTCGAGTTTAGAAACGCGAAGATAACGCGATAGCTTCGCGTGGAGGAAGACCAGAGGTCTTCTCCTTCTTCTCCAAGCTATTCGGCCGGAGTACGGCGATTTCGCCGGTTAGAAAGGTGATTGGCCGGTCAAAACCGAGCCAAATCACTCCAAAATTGTCATAAAATGTCCAAATTCAGAGGTGCTTACCTCCGATTGGCGCAACATGGGCTGGTTCGCCGCTGTGGCCACTCCCTCGGCCACTGCCGCCGCTGCTAGCGCCGGCCGCCGACGGCGAGGAAGCACGAGAGGAAGCGCAAGTTTTGGGTGCCATTGATCTTGAAATTTTGGAAGAAATCGACGAAAAGGGGTGAAAAACTGGTCGGTTGCTAGGGTGTTTGATCGCCGGAGTTCTTGAGGAATTCTGAAATCTCGAAATTCTAAGTGAAGAAGAAGAAGAGTTAGAACTCAATTTAAATGAAAAAACCCGCCCCTTGGTATTCGGGACAAGAATCGGAGTAATTACTAAGCATTTACTCACTAAAAAGTGCAAGTATACAAAACGCGAAGATAACTTGGTATTTTAACTCCGTGTTTTCAATTTGAAGATCCAAAGTATTTCAAAATTTGCTAAATTCTAAACCATTTTGAAAACTTTGGAGGGGGTTCTATTGGCAGTGAAAATTTCTAAGTAAAAAGAATTTTCCACAACAGAACGCGGAGCTAACTCTATAGCCCCGCGTTTGGCTACTTTAGCCTCGCGTTTAAGAAAACGCGGAGCTATTCAATAGCTCCGCATTCTGGTTTCTTAGCTCCGCGTTTTAATGAGTTTAACTCCGCGTGAGCAAATAATCAGAATCTTAAATTGATTGAAATTAAAATTTGGGCTTATCCAAGTACCCAAATTAAGTCCAATCAGAACTCTAAATCAAGATATTTAAAATCAAAATTAAGATATTTGATTGGAATCCTTGATGAGTACAAATTCTATTTAGATAGAAACTCTCATATTACCCCAAGGCTATAAATACCCTTTGGAGGAAGCTTTGAAGGATCTTTTTCTGAAGTTTTGGAGAAGTTCGAGTTACGCATAGAGCCTTGAACGAATCAAGATCAGAGGAGATCAATTCTACAGTCGGCTGCCATCTTCAAGAGAAGAGTTCGTCGTCAGATAGTCCAAAGGAACTACATCGATAGATCCCATCGCCACATAGATCCCACAATTCATTGTAAAAGAGAGCGATTGAAATATAAAATCCTCTCATTTGTTCTTTCTTTTTCTTGTTCACTTTCGTTGTAATTTAAGTTGTATTCAATGGAAGGAAAGCAAAGAATTTCTGCTGCGAACACGTTCGACTGTTAGCCCCACTACTCGAGAAGTGCCGTCATATTCGTTAGGTAGTTACTCCCACGATCGAAATAGTGCTGCTACATTCGTTTGGCAGTTTGCTCCATGATCCGAGGTGGCAACTCCCCTTGTTCGGGTCGGGTGACTTTGTATTAAACCCCTCCCTGAAAGCTATGGGTAGTATCGGGAATCTCAGCATTAGATTCGCGGATCTGTTCTGTCGTAGCTGGGTTGCGACCTCAAACTTTAGGTTCACGGATCTGAGTTACGGATCACAAACCCTAAATTCGCGGATTTGCTTCGTTTTTGATAGATGACTCCAGAATTTTTCGCCGACAAAACCCCCTCCAAAGTTTTCAAAACTCTCATGATCCTCTAAGGTGTTTTGGAATACTTTGGATATAACATTCTCCATTTATGTGACGTAGGATTATGTATTAGAATCTCCATCTTCTATATTTCCGAGAGTGTAATTTTGTATTAGAACTTTCAATTGAGGGTAGCATGATCCTGCCTCAATGTCTTGAACTCCCGTTTTGAAAGGAATATGACTCTGTATTAGCGCCGTGAACTTGCTGCTTTTGAAGGAAAATTTGACTCTGTGTTAGAGCCACAATGTTCAACTCTTGAAGAAAATACGACTCTATATTAGGGTCGTGAACATTCATTTTTGAAGGAATACGACTCTGTATTAGGGTCGTGAACTTTCATCTTTGAAGGAGAAAACAACTCTGTATTAGAGTCGCGAACTTTCATTTTTGAAGGAGAAAATAACTCTGTATTAGGGTCGCGAACTTTCATTTTTTATTGCGGAAAATCCAGAAGGCGGTTACTTTATACGGCATACATTAAATGAAAAGGTACTCACGAGATTCAGGCCAGAGATCATGTCCATCCGAAGATATCGGCCGTCAAATCATCTGTTATATAATCTCGGTTTTATGGAACAGGGCATTTCTAACTTTTTTCTGAGAAATTTGAACTCCAGCCTTTTCTTCAAGGTTTTCAAGGCTTTTCATCTTCGACCTCCGTTAACCTCCGATTTTTCTCATGAAAGATTTCTTTAATCTGCAAAAGATGTCGAAAAAAACTTCCTCATCTAATACTTCCGCAAGCAGTCATCGCGACACTCGGACCACTTCTAATTCCATAATGGTTCGGCGGGAACCCTTTGTTGGAAGTAAGATGATTCTTTTTTTGGAAAGTCTTCTTTTTTTTTTTCCTTTCTTTTGTTTTAATCTCAAAATTTTCTTTGCAGTTGATTACGCTTTAAACCCCTAGCCGAAAGACCATTATTTTGGTTTTTCTGGCGGCTATGATGGGAAGAGGGAGTTTAGCTTTAGCCAAACTTTTTCAAGTTGCACCGCCTCCGGTGGCCAAGAAAGGGAAAGTAAAATTCTCAATTCTACTCGCTCGATATTGCGAGAACTGATGACCACTGCTTCTTTCGAAGGGGACAACCGAACTTTGTTGAACAAACCTTCATTCCTATTTGGTGATCACCTCTCATCACCTGACGATGGTCTGGATTACAGAGATTACAAATGGCTTCACCAAGTTAACGGTCGTAACTTGTTTCTTCCCAACATTGAGCGATTTTACCCGTTTCTATTTTTTCAATCTCTTTCCATTCCTAGACAAATGGATTGCCATTTAAATAAACCGTAAGATGGTGTCTTGCTAGGGGCATTCAATTCACTAGGTGCTTTCCCTCGTTGTACTGGAAAGCATTTTTGCGGATTGTCTCCAAGATCATTTAAACAGGATTTTCCTATAAGTGAAACAACCATAGTTGCCCAGACTTTCATGCACCAGTTTGTTAATGTGCAAGGGGAATTTCCAGTCCAAGACTTTTATCCTCCTGGTTCACTGTTCTTCGAAAGGAGAATGGGCAATCTTAACTGACTTCTTTCTGAGAGCTTTCAGATATCAGCTCTAGCATGCGAATCTTTACCGCGCCATTAGGGCGGTTTAGCACGGCATTCCTGCTAGTCGATTCCATTTCTTTTCTTTGTTAGAATTATATAACCCTAATACTTGTACAGTCTTCTCTTCCCGCAGCGAATTCGGCTTCACCCTGCATGAGATGAATGAAATCTCAGGGCTACCTATAGGAGACATCCCTATGAAGAGTATGTCCCTACCGGGGAAGAGCTTCATTCATTGAAGACTCGAGACCCTATGGTCTATGATACTTATTGAGAATTGTTTTGCCACTATCACATTTGTACTTGATGAGTATCATATATTGTATTTTTTCTCCCATACTTTATCTATTTTTGTATATAAATAAATGCTACTCGGGTATTTTTAGTATCTTTTTCAGGTAATCCGATTCATATAAGGAGATAACATGAAATTAGAGTTGGAGTAGGAAATCAAAGTCCGAAAAGTTTCTAAAGTGGGCGAGACTACGAGACCACAATGCAACAGAGAGTCAAAGTGCAATACAGTCATCAAAATAAACTCAAAAGGAGACAATACTCGAGGGGAAGAAAATTCAGAATAATTCATTATTTGAGCCTCTAATTAGCGGTAATTTTAGCTAAATGGCAGCCTAATGTGGGCCCCACCATTCGAGTTTTCTCCTGTAGCTTCGTTGTAATCTTGTAGTTTCACAATTGTATTAGAATTGGGTTTAGGTTTTCGAAATCTATATATTAGCTATATCCTTGTATTCTAGGAGAATCCTGAACTTTTGTACTCATTTTAAATTAATAAAATTAGGATTTTGCTGAAGGGGTGGCTGCCACAACACCGTGCTCCAGAGATAAGCCATTGTTTTGAGATCTTTATTTGCTTTCTAGATAGAGTTAATTGCTTTCTAGTTTAGGTTTTACTGCTTTCTAGATTAGGGTTAACCATATTCATGAATAAAAATTTGATTTTGCTTATTAAAAATATGAGTAGCTAATTAGTTTAGCTCTAGGATGTAGATGAAGTTAGGATCCACCATGTAATTGTTTTCTAATATTTTTCTTCTTAAATAAAATAAATAAAGACATGATTTTTCTATAAAAAGATAAAAATATAAGAACTCGAAGATTAAGACTTTGATAGGTTATACTTGAATTAGGTTTCTTGATAGTCTATGCTTAATTAGGGTTTGGGATTGTTGATTTTATATTTTTCATTGAATTATTTAATGATTTAGTTTGTTTTTATGAAAAGTGGTATCATTGATGAGTTATACTTACACACCACTTAATAGCTCATACTTAGGGCACTTTAAATAAAAATTAAACTAAAGTGATCAAATTTTTATAATATAAGAAGATAATAGAAGTAAGAACATGGTTGGAAATTAGTGGATTCTAGATCCTAAACTATTTAGATAGTAACAAATCCAATCTAGAAACTCATAGTTAGTCCGTTAGACTAAGAAAAGAGTAAGAAATGCAAAAACAGCTTAGATCCCTGTAGGATGACCTGTACAGCACTACACCGACACTGTGCGCTTGCAGTAAATTATCACATCAGTACTCATATGTCTGGCACCCGCACCGTAAAGCAAAAGAAGTGGTTGTAATATCTTCTTCCAAATTTTTCAAAGAATAGACCCAATTTAACCCCGTCTCTCTCCGGTTTCTGAAAAAGAGGTTGAGAGAAGGATTGCCAACTTCGAGATAGATGCTTATGTTGCCGAATTTGATGAGGATGTTTTCAAAACTGGAATATCCTTTGAAAGCTTTCACTATCAAGCTCTTCAACTTTTATCTGATCCAGCTTTCCTGGCAGGTTATTTGATAGTTTGGTTGAAAAAATGTGTGATTCCTTCACAGGATACCATAACCATCAGAGCGATATTCCCGGCCATCTTGCTCGCGTTTGGTCGGTGGCTCAGCTTATTGCCCATGATGATGTGCAGTATCCAAAGCGAATTGAGGAAGCCGGTGGATAAGTTCTGCAATGTCAAGAAGGAACAAAACAACAGAAAGGAGTTGATTACTAAGACCCCCAATCCACACGTGGAGCTTCCTTATACTTATTTGATAGCATGGTTGGTCTTGCACTGCCCCACCTTCATGAGTCCTGCTGATTAGCAGGTTGATTTGAGTGCTCCCAAAGTATAACATTATGAGAGATCGCAGTGGAAAGGGGGCTATATGGCTGCAATTCGCAAGACCCTTCACTATCACGCGAACTTTAAGTGGTTTAAATGTTTCCGCTACTTTCCAAATGCCGGATATGGGGAGGAATTTGCGTACATTGCTGGTGTTGACAAATTTACTACTTTGTCCGCAGGATGCTTCTAGTGGTTAATAAATATCCGTCCAGGGCATCTGGTTCTCCGTTTGGAGAACCACTGTTATATAGAGCCATATTATCCGAATCGATTTGGCCGACAGTTCAGGTATGATCAGCTCTATATTGACAATCCCAACAAGAAACTAAGTTTTGTCGGAAATTTGCTCGAAGGAGCTCGGGCTTGGTTCCACTTCATCGCGGGTGGCACTCAAGCCAGATTTGATCTTCCGCTCAAAACTCCGAACTCGTATATCAGTTTCAGTTTTTGCAAATGGTACGCGGATGCTAACTCCGCTCCTCAGAATTTCAACACCAATCTTACTTGTTTGAAAGATATTAGAGCATGGTATGCTCAAAAAAAGGAGGCTGGTAGTACAAAGATGGCTGGAATGGAGGACTTCAGAGCAGAATGTGGTTCAGAAGACTTGGAACCAACAGTCCAATAGGGGGAGGAAGGTGATAGTGCGGTGATCCCACCTGCCCAACCTGTCTCCCTTGATGTTTCTCCAATTCTAACGCCGAAGGAAACTTCTCCTCAGCCAAAATCTCCTCTAAAAAAGCTTTTGTACAAACGGAAGAGATTGAGGCGTCTCAGTGATTTGCCTACTGCTCCGCAGGACATACCATCTGAAGCTGGTTCAGCTCTGAAAACAGTTGCGGAGGAACCAGGGGATGATGAAGATGAGTCGGCTTTAATTCTTCATTCTTCCAAGAAATGTCAAAGTCAAGGGCCTGTCTTCCACAATGACTCTGCATTGGTGACTGGTCCCACTTCTTATGCTCTTCCTGTGCAAGAAGATTCCGCACCCCCGCGCACCAGACTGTTGTTAGTGATGAAGTGGTTGCTCTGTCTGCTGCTTCACAAGAAGAGTCTGCACACCAGACTGTTGTTGGGGACGAAGTAGCTACCCCTTCTTCTGCTGCACAAGGGGATTCTGCGACCCTTACTCATCAAGTTGTCGATGACGAGGTGGAGATAATAAGGGAAGTTCGCACATCAGATTCCTCCAAAGTAGCTCTCTTCCAACAGATCATGATGATTGGGGAGATGATGATGATGTCAGCAGTAAAGATCTTGGCTCTAGTACTCCTCCGTCAGATCATAGCAAATATGTTTACTTGAGTGAAGACGTTCGAGCCGAGGTGTACGAATCTGGAGAATCCAATGTTCATCCTTCAGGCTTATTTTTATACTTTATCCATCTTTTTTAAATTCTGCTATTATTTAACGATACTGTAACATTCAATCGTCAACTTCTTCCTTTTTAACAGCTCTTGCTTCGACTCCATCTTCGGAGCATATGGCTATAAACGATACTCTGCAGGATAGTACCATCGCAGAAGTTCTTACTGAAGCAGCCTGTGGGGTGATTGAGACCACTGTTTCCGTGGCAAATACTTCCGAAGTAGCGGTTCCTCCAATGGAAACTGTCACCCATACCGTTCTAACCAGGGTTGCTGAAACCATTGCTTCTGCTGAGTGTGTGGAAGTTGTTGTTTCTAGTACCGGTGTTACTGTTTCTCTGCAGCAAAGTACAGTTTAGGATACACCAGCTCCCGTTGCTGCTGATTCTTCCCATGCGGAGTTTGATACTTTTGAAATCAACCTGTTAAAGGATACAGTGGAAACCTTTCTCCACTTTCTGGATCATTGCATTGAGAACATACTGAAAGGGGCTTCTTTTGCTTCTCTTGCCAATATTCTTCATCTTTACTTGACTGCTATAGTCAGCATTGGTGGGGAGGAAAAAGCTACTCCTTATAGGCATATGATAGTTTAACTTCAAGGATGCGCTGAGTCTTTGTCAAGATCGCGGAGTGCTGACAAATCTGAAGTAGTTGAAACTACCTTCTAGAAGCTGATGGAGGAGCAACTTGGGCTCCAGAAGGAGCTCAAAGAGAAAATTGATGGTTGCATGGCTTCCTTTGAGAAGAGCCAATCGGACAGTCAATCTCTTACTTTCCAAGTAGAGACTGCTGTCTCGGTTGTCAAGAATCATGACCAGGCCATCATCAGGACCCAGGAGTCCATCGCTCAAGCTCAAACTTTCTTAGCTAAGATTACTAAAGAACGTGATGAGTCAATGAAGAATCTTATGAGGTTATCCAGACAACAGGATAATGCGATAAAAGATCATCAGGCGATGCAAGCCGAACTAGAGGCACTGGAGGCTGCTTCAGCACAGAGTATCATTACTAGTGAAGAGGAATTGCGTCGCCAAGCCACTGTTCAAGCCTATGAGATCATCCAATAGGAAATCATTGATGCTGAAGAGAAGATAAAGGCCCTCTTAAATCATCGAATTGTATAATAAAATCTTTTTTGTCCGAGTTTTTGTAATTTCTATCAATTCCTTTAATTTTTACTCTTTAGACATGTTTTATCTTTTGTATAGTAAACATGATCTTGCACTTCAAAATTGCTACTTTGCGTTTGGCTTTAGAGACTTGTGCCAAACTTGTTATCTTGTGTTTTGAAGTCCGCAAATTTGCGTAGGATCCATGGTATCTGTGTATCAGGCATGTTTTTACATCTCAAGACTGCGACTTTATATTAGCAAGATTCTTTCCTTTGTCAAATGTACACGACCTTCATTGAGCTTTCGTCAAGTTCGCGTCTTTTCATCTTGAAGTTCGCGAGATAAAAATTCTTCTTTAAGAATTTGCAGTGGTTTCTGCGAATCATGACATAACCCTTTATCTGATTAACCAGTGCGAAATCCCAAGCGTCATACGCTTTTATTAATGGTGAGATCCTTCGGTTGCGAAATCTAAGCGTCTCATACAACAGTAATAAATTCTATTGGGATTTGAATTGAGAATCCTAACCTAAGATTTGGTCTTATCTCCTCCCAACCGAAGATCATAACCATAAGAGCGTCTATATAAGATGCATGACCTCTTCCATGAAGGATCATTCTGACATGAGAAAAACTTCTTCTCCCTTGTCTTCTCTTCCTTTCTTTTGTAGTTGATTTATTCGTGTAGCCGTATTTTCTTCTTCTCCAACCGAAGTGATAGATGGGAGTTGGCATGTTACAAGACCTCCAGACTGCATCAATCCAGAGAAGTATTCCACCGAAAAGATTCTTATGACCGTAGTCATTTTCCTTAATTAAGGTAAACTTCTTCTTCTGATCAATATCATCCTCTCTCTTTTTTTTTAACAAGAGTTTGAATTGGCTGCAGGAGATAACTAGAGTCATTCTCCTTAACAATGACCCAGACCCGATGGGCTCATAAATACCACTAGGGTATTGGAAGGTCTCATGTATTTTCCATGAGAGAAAAGATTTCGGGTCTGTGGTATTGTCTTATTTCTTGCCTAGCATCCTGCAAGGTTGGGGTGCTAAATGGCTAGGGCGGCACTCAATTTTAACAATCCCTCACATTGTATATTTGGGAACATGCATTTGGTATGCCCAGTTTTGCATTAATCAAGTCATTGGTGACGTTGATCATGACTGAGCAAACCAACTTGGAGGCCCTAACCGTTAGCAGGAAAAGACTACAAGAGCAAACTTTTTACATTTAAACAGTCCTTGGAGGAGGAGGCTATAGAAGCAAGTTTGCTATCCTAGAAGAGGAGGCTACAGGAGCAGACGTTTTGCCTTTAAGCAGTCCTTCGAAAAGGAGGCTACAGAAACAAACTTTTACTTTCTCTCATATCAATGATTTGTATTCATTCTTATTGATTGTGTAGTGCTAAGGAACTCTATGTAATTTTGATCTGATAATGAATAAAGAGATTCTTTCTTTTTGCATAACCAAAAGTGATTGATGAATAATTTTGATATTGATTATCAAATGTAACTGTTAACTTGATAATTTTTAAATCGCCCAAAATTTTCTAACCACTCAAAATTGTTGTGAATGAGAGAACTTCTTATTTATTTCGCTGATCAGGTTGAAACTCGCACTGTTTAGTGATTTCCAGTATAATGGTTTTTAATTCGCCAGAGGTATATTTTTCTTAACTTGGCAAGTTTGGAAGAGAGAAATTTTGATTCGCCAGAAGTATTCTTTAACTTGGCAAGTTTGAAATTTTGATTCGTGACTCAAAAATCATTAGTCTGGAACTGCGAATCTTTGTTAATGAACCCCTGATTACAGATAAACTTTTATTTATTATTTGCATTGAACCAACCAGATTACATTACAACTGGTGTTCTATAATTTTACTAAGAATAATATTTCTTCAAAAACTTGCCTTTAATTGGCATCATGATCTTATCACCATTCGGTTTTGCCAACCGATATGCACCATTAGAGTAAACTGTATCAATGACAAAAGGTCCCTCCCACTTTAATTGGAACTTTCCTTTAGGCTTTTGGTTAGTTATGATCGGTCTTCTTACTAAAAGGATCAGATCGCCCATTTTGAAATTTCTTCGTTTGGCCTTTTTGTTAAAAGTCCTGAAGATTTGCACCTGGTATAATTCAATACTCTGATGAGCTTCCAACCGCTTATCATCCAAGGCTTCTAATTCTTGGAGCCTTTGCTGATGTCGTTCTTTTTGCGTCATCCTAGTCGTCAGTGCGACTCGCAACTATGGAATCTGAATTTCTAAAGGTAAGACCACTTATGACCCGTACACTAAAGAAAAGGGTGTAGCGTTGGTAGGGATTCGGACTGTAGTGCGATATGCCCACAGACATTCTCCGAGTTTCTCATCCCAGTCCCTTTGATTGGATGACACAAACTTTTTGAGGAGTTTTACAATAGTCTTGTTGAAAGCTTCAGCTAGACCATTGGCTACAGGGTAATATGGCGAGGAAGCTACGTCTTCGATCCTGTATTTGTTACAGAATTTGGAAAATACTTGGCTCACGAACTGAGGTCCGTTGTCATGAACGATTCTCTTGGGCACTCCGAAGCGATAAAGCACATGGTGTTTAATGAACTTGATCACATCCGATGACTTTACCTCGGTTAGGAAAATGGTTTCAGTCCATTTTGAAAAATAATCCATTATAGATAGAATGAACCGGTGCCCTCTCGTTGATGGCAGAGAAATCGGCCCAACAATGTCCATTCCTCATTGCTCAAACGGCCACGACAGAGCCGTTGGGTGGAGATATTCTGGAGCTTGATGTATAAAGTCTGCATGTATTTGGCAGGCTTTACACTTCTTGGCGTAGTTAACTGCTTCTGTCATCATCTTAGGCCAGTAATAACCCATTTTTTAGATTCTATCCCAGAGTTTCGGCCTTGGCTAGTGTGCTCCGCAAATACCAGCATGAGCTTCTTCAAGTACTTTCCGAGCTTCTCAGTTAGAGAGACAGCGAAGTAAAATTCTGTCATAAAATTTCCTGTATAATGTCTGGAGCTTTGCATTATAATAGAACCGAATAGCCCTTCTTTAGATTGCTCTGGCTTCTTTTGGATCTTCGGATAATATGTCATAAAGGACGTAATCTATATAAGGGAATCGCCAATCCCTTGGTTCTAGATTTGACTCGAAAACACCAGTCTCGTCATCATGTTGCTTCCTCAATTCCTCTTTGAGTTCGTCCTTTGGATAGAATAATTCTCTGCTACCTACCGTAATTTGCTTTTTAGCATGTTTGGGTAAGGCCGATGTAGCAGCTAAGCAAACTAGTGAATCTACATAGCTATTTTGATGGCACTTTACGTGGCTGACATAGAAACCATCAAAACCATCGGCTATCTCAATTATTGTGCGATAATACGGCAAAAGGTCTTCATGTTTGACCTTATATTCCCCTTTAATTTGGTTTACGACAAGTTAAAAATCTCCATATGCTTCCAAATATTTGACCCCCAATTGTTTAGCTATATTTAAGCCGATTAGGAGGGCATTATACTCTGCAATATTGTTGGAGCATGGATTTGTTAATGAGTAAGCTTGAGGAATGATGTGGTTGTAAGGAGAGACGAAAACAACTCCTAGCCCCGCTGTCATTTTTTCCTCGGATCCCATTTGTGAGGCGCCATCGAAGAAATGTTGCCATACACCTTTTACGACAATATTTGCCTCCGGAAACTCTTGCGAGTTGTCTTCTTCTAGAATCGGACTCCATTCACCCAACTCTCCAGGAATTTCTTCGCACAACTTTGAGGATGCCGGGATTGGGTGCTCAGCTAGGAAATCAGCTACGACCTGTCCCTTAATAGATTTTTGCGGGACAAAATGCATATCATATTGTGATAACAAAATAGCCCAATTGGACAGCCTCGAATTCAACGATCCGAGTTTAGTCATTAGTATTCTCAGGGGTTAACTATCGATATAATGTGAATGGTTTATCCAACTAAATAGTATCGTATTTTCTGCACTGCAAACACTAAACCTAAACATTCTTTCTCCACTGGGTTATATCGGTTTTCCGCTTACAGAAGATGAGGAAAAATCAAATTCCTCTATGTTTAAAGCTGGGTTCTGAGGTAACTGTGGAGGACGATCTTGCTCTCCGTTGACACTCCGTACAAATTCTTTCAATTGGCAAAAAGGCTTTGGACTTCTGATCACAAAGGGTAATTTTAGTAGAAGATGATCCATCCCTTCACTTTCTGTGTTCCCGCTTTTTATAGGGGTTTTAGGGCAACATCCCCGTTTTATTCGTTCGACCGTTAGCCCGACTATTTGAGAAGTACCATCATATTCGTTAGGTAGTTACTCTCACGATCGAAATAATGTCGCTACATTCGTTTGGTAGTTGGCTCCACGATCCAAGGTAGCAACTCCCCTTGTTCGGGTTGGGTAACTTTGTATTAAATCCCTCCCCGAAAGCTATGGGTAGTATCATAAATCTCAGCATTAGATTCGCGGATCTGTTATGTCGTAGCTGGGTCGCGAACCTCGAACTTTAGGTTTGCGGATCTCAAACCCTAAGTTCGTGGATCTGTTTCGTTTTTCACAGATGACTCTAGAATTTTTCGCCGACACACATGTTCTGATATTGGCCACTACTCCATCATACATGTTCTTAATTATGTCGATATACTTGATGGAAACTCTTTTTTTCATCAATATCCACCAAAATATATCTCGTGGTACCTTATCATAGGGTTTTTTTAAGTCAATAAATACTATATGCAAATCTCTATTTCTCTCTCGGAATCATTTTATAAGTTGATGAAGTAAATGAATAGTTTCTGTCGCCGATCGCCCCGACATAAATCCAAACTGGTTCTCCGATATTTTAACAGTTTGTCGCAATTTATGTTCAACTACCTATTTCCAAAACTTCATAGTATGGCACATGAGTTTTATTCGTTGATAATTAGAACAACTCTGAATATCACCCTTATTCTTATACAGAGGTATTAGGGTACTCTTTCTCCATTCATTTGGCATTTTTTTAATTTCCCAAATCTTATTAAAAAGATTTGTCAGTCACCTTACACCAATTCCTCCTAAGTATCTCCATACCACTATAGAAATCTCATCTTGACCAACATCTTTTCTTGATTTCATTCTCTTTAAAGCCTCTTTTACTTCAGACTCTTTAATTCTGTACATAAAACTACAATTCATATTCTCACATTTAATAGTAAGATCTCCAAATGTTGAGTAAAACTACTATTATATAATATATTAAAATAATCTTTCCATTTTTTTAATCTCTTCGTCTCGAGCTAGAACTGTCTGATCATCATTTTTAATACATTTTACAGTACATAAGTCTCTAGACTTTACCTCTCTTATTCGAGCAATTCTATATATATCTTTTTCTGCCTCTTTATTATCCAACTTATCGTACACTTGTTTATATAATTTAGTTTTTGCATCCCGAGCAATTTTCTTAGCCTCCTTCTTCGCTAGTTTATACTTCTCAAAACTCATTCCATCATTATTATTATTCTTCAAATCTCTATAAAAATCTCGCTTGATTTTAATAGTATTTTTTACCTCTTTATTTCACCATGATGTATTTTACATGGTGAAGTACTGCCCCTCGACTTAGCAAATATATTTTTAGCTATTATTTTAATGCAGCTAGCCATTTTATTTCATGTTATATTAGGATCATCATAGTCCCTCCAATCTGCTTCTTGTACTACTCTATCTACAAAAATTTTTTGATTATCTTTTAATCGTCACTGCTTAATCTTAGGATCTAATTTATACTTAATCTTTCTAAATCTCTTTCTAATATGAATATCTAAAAGTAAGAGTATACATTAGGTAACTACACTCTCAACTGGTACTACCTTATAATCGATACAGCTATCTCTATCTATCCTCCTAATTAAAAAGAATCTATTTGGCTCGCATTCGATCCACTTTTAAAAGTAATTAAGTGAGAAACTCTCTTTTTAAACTAAGTATTCACTAAAATCAAATCATAAGACAAAGTAAATTTAGAATTGAATTAACTACTTCATTTCTTCCTCCAAAACCAATGCACACTATCAAATCCATTACGACTAGTTCCTACATGCCTATTAAAATCATCACTAATAAATAGTTTTTCTCAAGCGGGTATTTTTTATACTATCTCATCTAAATCCTTTCAAATTGATATTTACTGGATTCATTAAGTCCTACTTGTGGTGCATAAACACTAATGACATTAAAAATCTCTCTATCTAAAATAAGTTTAACTAATAAAATTCTATCACTCATCCTCCTAACCTTCACTACATCCCCAAGTAATTGCTTATATATGATCATACCTACCCTATTACGATTTCTATCTATACCCGTATACCAAAGTTTATAATCCCAAATCTCTATGACTTTAGCTTTCTCACATATTTACTTAGTCTCATGCATGCACAAAATATTAACCCTCCTTCTAATCATAACATCAACTAACTCTGTTAATCTGCCTGTAAAGAAACTTATATTCTACGATGCCAACCGAAAACTATATTTATATTTATATTTATGAGCTAACTTCTTTACCCATACCAGCTCATTAAGATATGAGAACCCTCTTATATTTGACACCACATCCGGACGCCAACGTGGCGCGCCGCTTCTGGGTGACGATCTAGCAACCCTCACACTTTTTTTACTACACTCGGGCTCCGATGTAGCACGTCGCTCAGTAGGGAACGCTCCAATGAAATTTATATTTTGGCTCATGTTATAATATGTGACAATATTTTATGATGGCTGTCACCGGTCTACCACAACCCTGCTCCTTTATCCTGACCTTGGACAGGCAGTGAAAGGATAAATCTTTAACTACAGCACTGACGAAGTTATAAAACTATTTTGTAATACATAATTTATTTTAATTTTATATTAAGTTTTATAATAATTTTCATATTTATCTTAATAATTTATATTAACTTTGCAATTGTAATTCTAGCATCATCTAAACAAGAAAATAAAATTCTAATTTTTTTATTTTAATTTCAGTTATTATCATTATTGTAATTTATATTTTTAATATACAATTTATTTTATTTGTAATTGTTAATTTTAGTTCAGTTAAAAATTCAGTAGAGTCAACAAATAAAATATTTCAACAAGAAGAGGAGTAAGATGCATTCAAGAAAACAATCGTAAATTAATAAATTAGCAATTCCACAAGCAATCAAATAAATAAACAACTAATCAAGTAGGAAAATTATAACAATTCACTGATAATCAAAATAATAACCAGCAACAATATAGAAATTACTAAAAAATAATTGTAAATAATATAATATAACGTAATTCAACGTAACGTTATGTAATTTAATGTAAAATAATGTACAAAACATAATATTACGGTGCACTAAGTTATTTTCAGTTATTACATATTACTCAGGTTCTGTTAGGTTTTATAACGCAATTCATAATGCATTATTTTCAACATTGTTGTCAAATGTATCAAAATTTATATACTCAGTGTTAATTTATGTCAAATTTCATTAACATACTCGATATTTTTTAAGTTGTAACCATGAAAAATAAATCAACATAATCAAATTTGGCAAGGGAACTTATAAATCTAAATAATCAAATTTAGTTTAGTCGAACCAAGAAAATGAATAAATTCTTACAAAAATTTGGGCAAATTGTATGAACTATCCATGATAATCATGTATATTCTACTTAAGTAACCTCTACAAAAATGCCAATGTGATATAATATTTATATGTGCTTGATTGATGAGATAAATGGATCTTGTATGCTTGACAAATGTTGCATCCATGCATTACATATATGTACAACATGGAGGAAGGTGATAGATGGGAGAATAGGGGACTAATTTATGCATACATATGTATTTTTGGAAGAAGGTTGCAATCATATGACCACTTAGTCAGAGTGTGTCAGTCTCATACATCAATAGACAAACAATAAATTTAGATTCAAAAGAAAATTGGGATATCAATATGACAGCTTGTAGATTTCAATGAAAAAATGAATTACTGAAATACTTTACTCATTGCTTCCATTGATTTTTTTGTTACTTCAGGTCCCTAGATACGTCATGCAAAACGAGGTAAAATAATTTTTGAAAATAGGAAATAACTTTATTTAAATAGTTTTTTTTGAAAGAAACATAATTTATATCATGATATACATAAACAATTCTATAAAATTGGAGCATAATATATTCCTATCTAATAGGAAGAGTGCATGGAAAAAGTGAGTTCCATTATATATTTAGTAAAATCTGAATTTTTATAGCACATAATTCCTTTCAACCTTTTGGTTTAGTATAAACAACTTTAAGCACATATTTAGTAAAACCTGAATTTTCAATAATAATCAAAATATTTTAATCTGGCTATGGCTATGGCTATGGCTTAATTCTCAAATAGAAAAGGTGAGTTCCTAAGAAACCAGTATTACGATAGAATTAAAAAAAATTGCTCAATGGTTTGGCAAATCTAAAATTAATCTCAACAATTTAGAATGGCGTCAGTCATGATTTTTATGTCTTCGAATAATATTTGATCAAGGTATGTTCATAACACTACCTATTTTCATGAATATATATGAAATTAACTAATTTTTTAGTTTTGGCACTCAGATATTTTTGTATGGCAGAGGTTTGTGCTGTGGAAAAGGTAGAAAAGGTAAAAAGAAGAGCCCTATATAGAGAAGAGAAAAGAGTGTTGGCAAGTTTATTAACATTAATAAGTTTAGTGTTTTTTTTCTTTTTTACCAGTTGGAAGGAGGGCAGGGGAGTAAGAGATTCAGAATTCTCTCTTTTCTTCTCTTTTCCTCTCCTTGGAAAAGTTGAGAGATTTGGTTAGGGAGATGGTGGGAATCACTTAAGGTGAGTAAATATAGGAGAGCAATGGATGTGGTGTTTAACTGGCAGAGATACATCTAGATTTACGTTAGGTAATCAGAGCCATTACGCTTAAGTGGACGACTTGAAGAAAAGGACCCTCCAATAAAAATTGTATTGGAGAGGACCCATTCAACCTCTTCCCTCTCTTCCTTTTGTATGAATAAGAATGGACAGGTCCAAGAGTTAATTCTTGACCTATTCTATTCAAAATTTTGAATTGAAAATGAAAATTTATTATTATTTTTTTTTTCTTTTCAAAGTTTTGAACAAGGCGAGCCAATAATTGACCATCGGACCTATCCATTCTCATATTTGGCACCATGCTACCTCCTCTTTCCCTTCTTCCCCCGTTCCCCATCCCACACAAACCATCTCCCAAATGACTGTTCTAAGCTCCTTAAGAGGCAAAAAGGATGAGCCAAGGCTCAACGGCCGCCTTGATTGTGTGGCCTCATAAAACAGTTTGTTATGGTGTCATCTAAATAGCATTTCTACTTGAATGCAAGACTTCCAATTTATCAGAGTATCAAACTGGGAAACTAAAATGATGGACATGATTAACTGGCATTTATGCCATGATTATCTTAGTAATGTGGGAGGTCCTGCTTGAGACAGCACTGAAGCAAATATAAGATTGCTTGATTCTTTAATTGGTGCTGTTACAACCAGAATATGTGCATGGTGACCGTCGTTCTCAAGACAAAAATCTCCATAAACATGCTGCAGGCAGTTTTTAAGTTATTTCAAGGATCTGAATTATGTGCATGAGGAGCACTGCAAAACTAACAATGAAGGAATATGTAAGCAGGATTCTGATGGATAGTTTTACTAGTTACTGATTCCTTTCTTATGTGCATCGATCCTGTCTACTTATATTTGCAAATTGGATGGTTGAGTTTGAAGCGTTCACTAGTATTTTATTTGTGCAGTGGAACGGAATCAGAAAGATGAATAGCAACTTGCCACACCAATTACAGGGAAGAGTTCGATGCTGATGCATAAGAAGATGATCCAGACGTTGAGGAGTCCGAAGTGTTCCTAATGGAGTCCATTACCGTAACGGATTTCGGTACACTGAAACGGGTCCAAAATCGGCCCAAACCCATTATGATAAATATATATATGAGGGTTTGTGGCTAGGGTTTGTATCGGGGCCGAAGGTTTTCTATTTGTTGGTGGTGGCTTCTGCTCTTGATTTCGGCCGAAAGTAGGGAAAATCAAGTACTAGTTTAAGCAAATAATTGCTTAGTGCGGCTGCTATAAAACAATTAGAGGCGGCTATTTAGTTGCATATGCGGCTGGGTTTTTTCGCTTGTGGCAGTAGCAAGAGAAGAAAAAGTATTTGCGACAAAAGCAAAGAGGAAAATCACAGTAACAAGAGATTATGATTTGATCTCAAATTCTTATATGATTTCTTTGCCAATTCTCTTGTGGTTGAGAACTAGAAACTTGTAATTCTCTTTTAATATAGTAGAAGTTTTTCGATCGTGTCCCTGTGGACGTAGGCATATTGCCGAACCACGTTAAATCTGCATGTTCTTTGTCTCTGTTATTTTTCTCTTCAGTTAACTATTTGATTCCGCTGGTTGTTACATTAGTATTATTCCGCTGTTTTTGCTAACAATTGGTATCAGAGCCCTGATTCAGTTCAGATTTTACTCAGATCGATATTGATTTTGAGTGGGAGTTATGATGGAAGATAGGAAGGAAAAGATAAAAAAATTTGATGGGACAGATTTTCAATGGTGAAAACTGCAGATGGAAGATTATTTATATCAAAAGAATTTACATCAACTACTATTTGGAGAAAAGAAAGAAAAGATGACAGATGAGGAGTGGAAATTGTTGGACATGAGGGCTTTGGGCAAATTTGATTGTGCCTGACAAAATAGGTTGTGTTCAACATCTCCAAGGAGAAAACCACTTCAGATTTGATATCAGTGTTGGCTAAATTTTATGAGAAGTCTTCTACTTCAAATAAACTGTTTCTAATGAAAAAATTGTTCAACTGGAGGATACCTTCTGATAGTTCAGTTGTTAATCATTTGAACGAATTTAACATATTATGGGCACAACTTGAATCCTTAGATTTTGTCTTTACTGATGACATAAAAGGTTTGATGTTTATGTATTCGTTACTGGATAGTTGGAGAATGTTATTATGGTCATCAGCAATACTTCTAATACTGCTCTTAAATTTGATGATGTTGTGAGTATAATCATGAATGATGAATTGTTGAAAAAGAGTATGGGTGAGAGCACAGTTTCTAGAAGTACTGCTCTATCTATTGATAATAACAGAAAGAAGGAAAGTGATAGAAATTTAAGTAGGGAGTCGAAGCAAAGAGAGATCAAAATCTAAGGGAAAATTCAAGAAAAGTTAGTGTGTTGGAAATGTAAAACAGAGGGTCATATAAAGAAGGATTGTTCAAACAAAGATAAGAAGGAGCGAATGTGGTAAATCCAAGTAAAAAGTATGATGACTTATACTTGTCTGCTCATACAGAATCAAGGTCAGATATGTGGTCTGTGGATTAAGAGGTTTCATTCCATTGCATTGCTTGCAGAGAATGGTTTGAGAATTATGTCCAAAGTGATTTTGGACATGTGACTGTTGGTAATGGACAGGAATGCAAGATTGTCTGTAAGGGAACAATTCAGTTGAAATTGCACAATGGTGGAAAGTTGCTTTTACAAAAGGTAAGGCACGGACCGGATTTGGAGAGGAATTTGATATCTGTTAGCAAGCTAGATAGCGAAGGTTATCAAATCTCATTTGAGAGGAAACAGTGGAAGATCAGCAAAGGAGCAATGGTAGTGGTCAAGGGTGAGAGAGTAGGAACTCTATATTTACTCTCAAGCTCGGTGGCTCACATTGTTTCTTTGGCTACCATGAAGAATGAGAATGCTACCTTATGGCATCAGAGGCTAGGTCACTTGAGCGAAAGCGGCATGAGGGTATTGCAATCTAGAGATAAGCTGACAGATATAAAAAATGCTAATCTTGATTTCTGTGAAAACTGTGTGTTTGGAAAGTAGAAAAGAGTTAGTTTTATGAAGGATGACAATGAGAAGAAAACCAAGAGATTAGAGTTGTACATACAGATGTATGGGGGCCTTTTTCGACGAAGTCTCTTGGAGGTAATTCCTATTTTATCACTTTCATAGATGATGCAAGTAGGAAAATATGGGTGTTTGCACTTAAACAGAAATTCGATGTTTTCAAGATCTTCAAGATATAGAAAGCTCTTATTGAGAATGAAACAAATTTGAAGGTGAAATGTCTGTTGTCAGACAATGATAGGGAATTTTTCAATAGAGAGTTCGATGACTATTGCTCTACTCACGGGATCAGGAGAGTAAAGACTGTACCGAGGACACCGTAACAAAATGGCATGGGTGAGAGGATGAATAAAACCAATTTGGAGCGAGCTCGGAGTATGAGACTACATGCAGATTTCCCTTTGCAACTTTGAGGAGCCGCTATAGATACGGCAATCTATCTGATCAACAGGAGTCCAGTTAGTGTTTTAGATGGAGGAATTTCAGAGGAGGTGTGGTCTGGTAAGACTGTGAATTATTCATTCTTAAAGGTATTCGGTTGTATAGGATATGCACATGTGGATCATGAGATGAGAAAGAAGCTTAATTCTAACTCTCAGAAGTGTGCATTCATTGGATACGGTGGCGATGAATATGGTTATCGCTTATGGAATTATGAACATAACAAGGTGATTCGTAGTAGAGATGTAGTATTCAATGAGGGTTGTATGTATAAAGACCGAATGGAGAATAAGAGTGAAAAAACAGTTGAGAAAGAGCACTTAGAGCTGGATAAGTCACAAGATGGGATGGATCCCATGGATAGAAGAAAGGAAAAAATACCTATATTTGAAGAGGAAGAAATGGTTACATTTGAGAATACACAAGTTTTAGATGAGACCGAATAAGAGAGAGAGCTACTGACTGAGATAGATGGTTCCAGTATTTCATCAGAGAGTGTTCCCACTTTGAGGAGGAGCACTGGGATAAGGAAGCCAAACCAAGAACTTTGTTTTCTTTTATATCATGTTTTGTATACTGATGCAGGTGAATCAGAGAATTACCAAGAGGCTATGCAGGATAAGTTTTGTCTTAAGTGGGAGTAAGCCATGCGTGATGAGATGTCTTCTTTGAAGGAGAATCACATATGGAAATTGGGAAAAGATGAAAGTATTGCATAACAAGTGGGTATACAGGGTAAAACATGAGGCAGGAGGGACACAAAAATTCAAGACTAGACTTGTGGTGAAGGGATACGGACAGAGAAAAGGTATTAATTTCAATGAAATATTTTCACCTGTTGTCAAGATGACTTCTATCAGAGTAATACTGAATATTGTGGCAATGAAAAGATTGTATTTAGAGCAGCTCGATGTGAAAACTGCTTTCCTTCATGGTGATTTGGAAGAGGAAATATACATGAAACAGTCAGAGAGATATAAAGTTAAAAGAAAGGAGAATTAGGTATGTCGACTGAAAAGGAGCTTTGAAACAAGTACCAAGGCAATGGTACTTGAAGTTTGACAAGTTTATATTGGATTCGGATTTTGCCAGATGCAATTCAGATCATTGTATATATCTACAAACGTTTAAGGATGGTAACTTTATTATACTTACTTTGTATGTAGATGATATGCTTGTGACAGTTACATGCATGAAGAAAATCAATGATCTGAAGAGAAAGTTGGCAGGGAGATTCTCTATGAAGGACATGCGTGAGGCTAAACAACTTCTTGGAATGCAAATTATCCGAGATAAGAAAAGCAAAAAATTTTGGTTATTTCAGGAAGGGTACATCAAGAAAGTGTTAGAGAGATTTAACATGAAAAATGCAAAATCGATAATTATAGCTCTTGGTGATCAGTTCAAACTGTTAAAAGAGTAAGGTGCTAAGACATATGAGAAGACGAGACACATGGAGAATGTGCCTTATTCATCGGCCGTTGGGAGTCTCATATATGCAATGGTGAGTACAAGAACAGATATTGCACATGCAGTGGGAGTAGTGAGTAGATTCATAAAGAACCCTGGGAAGGAACATTGGCAAGCAGTGAAGTAGATTTTAAGGTATTTGAAAGTTACTTCAAAATATTGTCTGTGTTTTGGTGGTGATAATATTAATGTGTAAGGTTTTGTGGATTCGAACCATGCGGGTGATAGAGATAATGACAGGAGCACCACAGGTTATGTCTTTACTATAGAAGGGACAGCGGTAAGCTGGATTTCAAGATTACAATCAATTGTTATTTTATCTTCGACAGAAGCTGAGTATATTGCAGCTGCAGAAGTAAGTAAGAAGTTTATTTGGTTGCAACGATTGATGAGTGAGTTGGGTTTGATGGAGTGGATTGCAGGTTAATCAGTGACAGTCAAAGTGCAATTCATCTTACTAAGAACTCAGCATATCATTCATAGACCAAACATATTCACTTAAAATATTACTTCATTAAATCCCTGTTAGAGGATGGCTAATTGAAATTGGAGAAGATTGAGGACAGCAACAATCCTACAGATATGTTGACAAAGTCGGTTGATGGGAAAAGTTGAGTTATTGATCAATTTTGGTGTATTTGTGTTTAATGCTGAAACTGGGACTTTAAACGATCGAGGTAAAAGTTTTGGACACTAGATTTATTATGTATAAAAATTACAATTTTTATAATAGGTCTCCAAGTGGGAGATTGTTGCTAATAGAGCCCATTGCCGCAACGGGTTTCGGTATACCAAAACGGGTCCAAAACTGGCCCAAACTCATTATGATAAATATATATATGTGGGTTTGTAGCTAGGGTTTCTACCGGGGCTGAAGGTTTTCTATTTGTTGGTGGCGGCTTCTGCTCTTGATTTCGGCCGAAAGCAGGGAAAATCAAGTGGTGGGTTAAGCAAATAATTGCTTAGTGCGTGTAATATCCCAAAATTCGAGCTACATGTATTGCTTTCTTGAGACAAGTGGTGCCGAATAAGTCCACCGAAGTCAATTATGGACACCGAAATAACTTTCGGTTAACGTAACTTTAAATCCACAAACCCAAATAACATTCGGTCTTCGCGATTATTAGTTTTGTAATATTTAAGATTTTTGAAGATTTTTCTTACGAGACCGAAAAATACTTCCAAAATTATTAATTTAATAATATTAAAATCATCTTTCTAATTACTTCTGAATTTCGGATCATTTATTCTAGACACCGAAATGACAAACAGATAATTTTAGAGTTCCTCTCGTCGAGCACTACGTCCTACATAAATTTGGTAGTTTTTGGAGAACGTTAGGCGAAACCGAAATTATTAAGTTATATTAAAATAATAATAATAATAATAATATGAAATGGGCGTGCTGTGCTGTCATGACAAACAAAAGGGGTGTGGTATCTGGGGCTAGGTGGCAAAGCCGTGTGAACATTGGGAAGAAAAAAAAATTAAAAATAAAAATAAAAATAAAACCCACAACCCTCTCCCTTATCTCTGCCTCACTCTCTCTCTCACTCTCTACTTCCTTTCTCACTCTCTGTGTCTGCACCATCGAAGAAAAAATAAATAAAGAGAGAAGAAGAAAGAAAATTAAGCCGAACTGAGAATTCGAACAGAATATTCGAAATCAAGCCGAGGCAAGTAACACTTCTATATTTTCATTCATTTGTTTTTATTTAATTGTAGATTTTTTTATATTTAATTTATATTTAATTTACATGTCTATACGTGATTTATTTTGCAAAAATATTTGGTTCATATTTTGATCTATTGAATGATATTGAAAACTGAACCAGATTAGTGTGTTAATTTTGATATATATAAATATCATAATATTTGTTTAATTGTTTTTATATATATTTGCAAAAATAATTGGGTTGCATGCAAAAACAACTTTTGCATGCAACCCATTCAAAAATAGAAAGAAAGAAAAAAAAATATAGAAGGACAGCTTTGTTGGTCCGAGAGTTTAGAAAGAAAAAGAAAAGAAAAAGAAAAGAAAAAAAAGGAAACTGGGCACATCCCAAAAAAAAAAGAAAGAAAAGAAAAAAAAAAGAGTGGTTGGCTTGAAATTGGTTTGGGCCAGAAGAAAAAAGTATATGTTGAGTAATAGATTGGGCCGGCCAGCCCAGCACAGAAAAAAAAAGGAAGAGAAAAAAAAAATAGGGAACTGGGCCTGGTCCAGTCCAGTAAAAATTAAAAAAAATAAAATAATAGAAGTGGGCTGGATTGGACTTGGGCCAAGAAAAAAAATAATTATAAATTTTAAAAATAGTGGGCTTGGGTATGGGCTGGACAGAAAAAGAAAAGAAAAATAAAATAATAATAATAATAATAATATGAATAAGTGGGAATTTAGTGGGTCCAAATTAGTATATATGCAGTATTATTATATGATGTATTTGGTTCCAAAATTGGGTCATTGATTGATATTGAGAATGAAACCAGATTATTAAAATAATTTTAATGATATTCATTATAATATAATTGTGTACTAATATATCATGTATCAATTTATCATGTTATAAGTCATGTGCCTAAATATTATAAATCATGTGTACTAATATATCATATGTTAATTTATTATGCTACAAGTCAAATGTTTTACATGTTATGTGTTTTGATATTACAAATTATGTGTTTTACATGTCATGTGTTTTGATATTACAAGTCATGTATTTTATATGTCATGTATTTTGATATTACAAGTCATGTGTTTTAATATTACAGACATGTGTTATGATACTGCATGTCATGTACAGTCATGGAAATGCAAGTATGTTATCATGAATTGAAAAACAATTAAATAAGGGTTATAAAATAAAATTTTCATATGCAGAATTTATTATGAACACGGGGATGGGAGAAACTATATGATGGGTAAGAGCCTTCCCGTATAATGATTGATTGTATTGTTAGGGCCGGGATTTTTTTACTACAGTGGCCTGGGTGATTACTGGATCACCAATTGATATTTATCCAGAGTGGTATGTCCGTTACTGTATACAGTACGGAAATTGATTGTAGTGCCTAGCGGCATATCATGGTTCAGTGCCATGAATATTGTGGCCGGGTCCCAGGTATGCACGGGCACTTATACGACAATAGAGAATAACGCTATCTTATCTATTAATATAGTTTCAAAATTAAATTGGACAGTGACTTAGACCAATAGAATATAGAATTAAATAAACAAAACAATTATTGTCATATTTATTTATTTATGCTTGCCTTCATGTTTAATTTATATGCACACAAACAACACTGACTTAAACATGCTCATGCACACTGATATTCTTGTACTATGATAGTACACAATTTCTCTTTTTAAATGTGTTACTTGTTGGGTTTAATCCCCTGGGTTTTGAACCCAGATTAGGAACGTGAAGAAGGAGATCCAGCCCCAGTTGAAGACCCATAATTCGTTGGACAGATCGAGTGACAATAAACAAGCGAAGTACCCCTGGAGAACTTTTGTAAATTTTGTTTATATTTCCTTTTGTATCGGCATTGCTTTCCTCTTTGACTCTTTTGTGTTCATATTTAAAATAGTGTGCCATTTTATGTAATGAACTCTTTGTATAAATGAAATCATTTCAATTTCAGACATGTTATTTATTCATCTGATTGTAGCAGTAGTTACGGTTATTCCAAGATCCTGTGACTGTTGGGTTGTCTAGTGCAAGTAATAAGTAACGTTCTCATTTTGGAAAGCAGCTGAAAAACAGGGGCGTTACAGGGTGGTATCAGAGCCTAGATTTAGGTGGAAGACCATAGGTCTACTACCACATAAGAACATGTCTGTGACTTATTCGTAATAATTGTTTCTTATTCTTTAATACCTATCAGATCTAGTATCGTGCCTATCCTATTATTTTCTATTCGTTTGAGGTATCTATCTTGAATTCTTTTTATTGATTCTTATCTTGTCCGTTGCAGAATAATGTTGACCCGATTGTTGGCAGTGAAAATTTCTAAGTTAAAAAGGATTTTCCACAACAGAACGCGGAGCCAATTCAATAGCCCCGCGTTTGGTTACATTAACCCTGCGTTTGAATAAAACGCGGAGATGTTTAATAGCTCCGCATTGATTCTGCAGTCTGGCTTGTATTAGCCTCGCGTTTGAGTAAAACGCGGAGATGATCAATAGCTCCGCGTTAGCTCCGCGTTTTGGTTATTTAGCGTCGCGTTTTGATGCGATTAAAGCTCCGCGTAAGCAGATAACCAGAATCTCAAATTGATTGAGATAATGATTTTGGACCTATTCAAATACCCGAATCAAGTCTAATCATAATTCCATCAAAACTAAGATATTTGATTGGAATCCCTGATAATGACGAGTTCTATTTAGATAGAAACTCTTGTATTAACCTGGGGCTATAAATACCTTCCTGGTGAAACCCTAGGGGTCTTGGTCTTCTTTTTTGGCATCGGAAGACTCCTATCGATCCTTTAGCAATTCAAGTACGCGAGAGAGCCTTGAAGCCTTTGCTGATCATCTTCTGAAATCTTGGAGAATTCAAGTTACGCACAGAGACTTGAGTTCGTCAAGATCAGAGAAAGCCACCATCTTCTTTCTGGAGTTCTTGAGAAGTTCGAGTTACGCGAGAGAGCCTTAAACAAATCAAAACCAGAGAAGATCGTCTATATTCGGCCGATATCTTTAAAAGAGAAGATTTCAACGTACCGATCGTCCAAAGGAGCTGCTTGACAGATCCCATCGCCACAGATCCCACAAACAAACTATTGTAAAAGAGAGAGATTGAAGTATAAAATCCTCTCGTTTGTTCTCTTTATATATCTTGTTCACTTCCGTTGTAATCTAAGATGTATTCCATGGAAGGAAGCGAAGGAACTTTTGCGACGAACAAACTGGCGACTACAGTGGGAGCCATCTCTTTCACTGATGAAGAGATTGTGGCGCAATCGGACGTTGACTTGATCGGATCTGAAGTAGACACGCTGGTCGTTGAAATCGACCAGCAGAAGTACGAGGAGTTCCTCTCCTCCAGATCAGGTGACTTGGATGAGACACGGCACTATCGTCGCATGTACTCCAATGCCCGAGTGATGAGTAGAAAGGTATCCACCGAGAGACGGGGATCCTTGGAGACTGCGGTTATAGAGCCGGAGTTCACACAAGAAATCCTAACCGAGGATGAGCTTCCGATTGCCGAAGAAGACATGGGAACTAGACTAACCAGGACCCAACTCCGGAACAGGAACCGGAGGGCGAGGCGTAGAGCCCTCAAAGCCCGCCTTGGATGCGGAGCTAACCCTAGAGGACGCGAGGCTATGGTCCCTCGTAAATTGGCTCGCGCTACCCACGAGACCAATCTCTACCACGTTAAACGCGAAGATACAACTTGCCTTAAAAGCAAGGAAAAGCCAGCGTGTGATTTTCCACGTGAGGCTGGTAATACTGGCGAGTTACGCAAGATTCCTGACACTCGCGAGAAACGCGAGTATAAAAATTATTCAAAGCCAGCGTGTGATTCTCCACGCGAGGCTATTACTGTGCCTAGCGAGAGACGCGAAGCCAGTAAGGGTTGCGCTAGTCGCAGAATACCCAACACTCGCGAGAAACGCGAGTATAAAAATTATTCAAAGCTAGCGTGTGATTCTCCACGCGAGGCTATTACTGTGCCTAGCGAGAGACGCGAAGCCAGTGATACTTGCAATAAACGCAAGACTTCTGACACCCACAAAGAACGTGAGGATGATTGGCAGATAGTTGTCAATCGTAAAATCCACGCTAAGCGCGAAGCTATGATCTGCGTTAATCGCAAAGATAAACCAGCGTACAAGAACTTCCCTTCACGCGGGGCTATTATTCCAGAAGCTAAACTTCATAGGACACACCAAGCCAGCGAGAAACGCGAGGCTATTGTGGATAAGCGCGGAGCTATTCTTCAGACCCGCAATATGAAACGCGAGGCTATTCCTAAGCCACGCGAGGATCGGTCCGACCCCAGAGTCAGGGTTGATCAATCAAAGAAGCTTCAGTGGATTCCTAAACACTCTCAAGAGTTGAATGGACCTCTTGATTCCATGGCTAGAGGCACTGACCTCAGGGAGCATCTCTCTAAGAAGAGAGGCATAGACCAACTTCAAGTTGAATATATTTGCCATTGCAAGCAACTTGTGACAGCAGTATCGGCCGTGATGGACAACTGTGGCTGCAGCAAGAACAAGATGTCTGTGTTCGACCGATTAAACGAGTCAAACCAGAATCCTGCTAAGAAGACAAGAACCGCTTCCCTGAAGCAAAGGAGAGCTGTAACTTCTAACATGGTAGGAAAAGGGAAGAAAATTGCAGAGACGGATGATGATTCAGAATCGAGCGATGAAGAACCTCATCGTATTACTCGACTAAGATCAGGAGTCGTCCCGCCCCGAAATATAAGAAGCTCGCAGGGGGTTCTTACGACGAGGACAGCGATAATTCCGCTATAGCCTCGCCCCCATCCTCTATATCGTCTCGGCTACAGAAGTCAGCATCGCATATGGTAGATAAGTCTGACGATATCAATCAGAGATTTGAAGCTCAAGAAAAGATGATTCGAGGGCAGCAAAAGATGATTGAAGGACTCAAAGTCATGCTATCGAGGTTTGTTGAAGATAATGCCAAAAAGGGCAAAGGAACTCTGAATGAAGAAGAACAGGAAGAGAAAGCCCACACGATACATGAGGAAGAGGATAGATTTTCTTTCATGATCCGCATGGCGAAAAGATAGAAAAGCTGCAGAGTCAACTCGAAGCTTTAATGCGTAAAAAGGAGTTGAAAGAAGCTGGGGTTTCTAGACCGTATCCTCCTGAATGGGATATGATACCTTACCCACCAAAGTATAAGCCACTCAAGTTAGAGCCATACGACGGGAAGGGATCGCCCAGCCAGCACATCTATTATTTCTTGTCCCAAGCAGGACATCTGTTGGGTAATGACCCAATTATGACCAAAGTATTTGCAAGTACTCTGCGAGGGCCTGCCTTTACTTGGTTCATGCAGTTGCCCCCAGGTACTATTAATACCTGGTTAGATGTTGAGAAATTATTTCTCTCACGTTTCTTCGAGGATGACACCGAGATTACGGTTCATTCCCTTCTTGCAACTAGGCAAGGAGAACAAGAAACGGTTAAAGATTTCATAGAAAGGTTCCGGGAGAAGTCCGTACATTGTAAACACGGAATGATCCAGGAAACTCTAGTCGAGACCTGTCGACACAACCTTAAGACCAATGTGCTCCTCAAAATGGGGGCCGTAGAGTCTAAGACGTGGAGGGACCTGCTTAAACAAGGAGAGCAAGCTGAAGACTTGATTCGCCGAGTCGAGGAATCCCGCGGATCAAGAAGCGCTGGGGGTAGTAAGCTATATACCCAAAACAACAGCAATAAGAATAAAGGGAAAGCAGTCATGTCGTCAGAAGCTGCTCCTCAGAAAACCGGTCCTCCGCCAGAGCCAAAGCCTCAAAGTCAGCTAGGATCAAGGCAAATCAGACCGCAACAAGAAAGGAATTATACTTTCAAGGCGGAACAGACGCATATCCTCTTTCACCTGCTCCAGAAGAAGAGAATGCTAAAACTTCCGGAGAATAAGAAGCCAGAAGATGCAGGTAAGACTAAAGATCCCAATTACTGTCTTTATCACCGGAATGTTGGGCACCCTACCAGGGATTGTTTTCCCCTTAAGAACAGAATCCAAGCACTAATAGAGGCTGGAGTTCTGACGCTTAAGGAAGAGCAGAAGAAAGTCACTGCCAATATGGCAACCATGATGGTCGGAACCCACGAGTTTCCTGCAGGAGTGACCCCAATCCCTAAGGGTAAGATGGTCACGAAGAATCTCGATCCGCACAATAAAGCCCAAGAGGGACTTGTCCCCGTAACAACCCAAAAGGGGGAAGTTATGTGGGTTCACCCCGACTTGCTGGAAGATGAACAATGGACTACTTCAAGAAGTCAAGGGAAGAAACGGGCTGTTAATGCCATTTCTGCGGATATAAAGGGAGAATATATAGCTTCGGGGGCCTTCACAAATTCTGAAGAAGAACCCGAAACTATGGCCACCCATCAAGATGGGGCAGGCCCTTCCAGTACTCGATCTGTAAAGATATATCTTAAGGACTACACTAGAGTGGATCCAAAAGATATCTATGCAGAACTCGCAAAGCCTGCGAAGCAGAAAGGACTTCGTTTCCAGAAGAATCCTACCAGAGATGAAGGAGCCAAAGAAACTCCCTTCGAATTTGACATAATTGCGCAGTTGGCTAACATCCCAGCTCGAGTAACGCTTTACGAATTGTTGAGATTATCAAAATCAACACGTGAAGTTCTAAGAGAGGCCTTGGCAGACTCTGAGTCGTTCCTAGCTCAGATTGTCGAGCCGGCTATCGAAGAGCGGGACTCTTGCCCCCACTGTCATCAAGTGAGGAGGCAAGTCCCACAAATCATCTTCTCTCCAGAAGACATGCAGGTAAGGAATATAAAGCATAATAGGCCTTTATATTTCACTGGATATGTCGGGTCCACAAAAGTGGACTGAATTCAGATTGATCCAGGTTCTGCACTCAGCGTCGTGCCCAGTAGATTGATGCAGCTGTTGGGGATTTTCCTTCATCGCTTGACACCTACACACACTACCATCTATGGATTCAACGCTAATAATAGCCATCCTCTTGGTAAGATCCAATTGCGGTGTCAAATTGGAGACTTGAAAACGGAGGTTACATGCTACGTAATTGATGCTGATACCTCCTACAATATTTTATTGGGGCGACCTTGGATCCACTCTCATATGATAGTTCCGTCGACTCTTCACCAGTGCATGAAATATTGCGATGAGGAAGAAGAGGTCCGGACACTAATTGCTGACAAGCAGCCATTCAAAGGGTTGGAAAATTACTTCACAGACGCTGCACTCTACAAGCCAGCACATGAAGCCTCCAATGACAGTCTTAGCAAGTCTCCAAAGCCCGACGACAGTGGCAATGAAGCCGACACTGAGTACGAGCTCCTTGGAGAAGATGATGGGGGTGATTACGAAATCAACCCTCACCTAGATCTTAGCTTAGGTCTTGATAATATTGTGGATGTAACAGAAAGTGAATGGGTTATTAATGAAAATGTAAAGTTAGTCTACGAGCATGCTGTAGCTACTGAGTCTGAGCCCTCTTGTACCTCCACCGAAGTGGATGGCCTGACCGAACTTGAAGTTCTGGCGGCATACCATTTGCCCCTCAGGTCTTCCCTCCTCTCTCAATTAAAAATAACCGAGGATCAAGGGCACTTCTTTGAAGTGCCTCCCCGACAGAAGTCCCAAAGGTCGATCATGTTCGGCAAAGTGGCCACGTCGCCTCGACAGAGACAAAGTAGTGAAAGTGATGAACAAACATCACCTCAATTTCACTTATATGAGCAAAGGTCCCGACAGATGATGGAGAAAATGGGACATAATTTTACCCAGAAGCCAGGATTAAACTTTGGAAAAGGGCGGCGGAATCTCATACCCTCGTTTAGACCGAGAGGAAAGAGTCCTGATTATTATCAGAAGACCCGCAGGGGGTTGGGCTATGTGTCTACTCCACCCTCATCGCCATCCAAGATTGAAGAGAGTTCTTCAGATAAAGAAGAAACATCTTCGCCCGACCATGATTCGGATATAAGCACCGGTGCTTGGTTTCAGTCTTTGACAGCCAATATGGTTTCAGCTGCGCCAGAAAGCGACGAGGAACCAATCGACGTTCAAGATGATGCTTGGGCTAGGCATATGGATACTCTCTGGGATGTCCGCTTTGAACAGCGTGACCCACCCACAGAAGACAAATTAATACAAGTTAACATGGGAACGGAAGAAAATCCGAAACCCATTTTCATAAGCGACACACTAACTCCTTTAGAAAAGGAGGAACTTATATCTCTTATCAAAGAGTATATAGATGTGTTCGCATGGAGTTATGAAGATATGCCTGGGCTTGACCCTTAAATTGCCACACACCGGTTAAATATAAAAGAAGATGTCAAACCTGTTAAACAGTAACAGAGGCGTTTTCAACCGGAATTAATGGAGGCAATAGTTGCTGAGGTCAACAAGCTTATACAATCCTGGTTCATCCGTGAAGAACAACACCCAGACTGGGTGGCAAACATAGTGCCAGTTCGCAAAAAGAATGGCAAAATCCGGATATGCATTGACTTTCGAGATCTGAACGCTGCATGTCCCAAGGATGAATTTCCACTCCCCATCACCGACGTGATGATCGATAATACTTGCGGTTATGAGAGGATGTCCTTTATGGATGGCTTCTCAGGTTATAACCAAATCAAGATGCATCCAGATGATGAAAAGCATACAGCTTTCAGAATGCCACAGGGGGTATACTGTTATACGGTGATGCCATTCGGATTAAAGAATGCAGGTGCCACCTACCAACGCGCAATGAGCGCCATATTCAAAGAACACCTACGCAGAACAGTGGAGTGCTATGTGGATGACTTAGCAGTTAAAAGCAAAGACAAAGAAGATCATCTTCACGATTTAAGAGTGGTCTTCGATCTTATGCGGAAACATCACTTGAAGATGAATCCTACCAAGTCATTCATGGGGGTATCCAGCGGGAAGTTTCTAGGGTTCGTAATAACTTCAAAAGGAATTTTCCTCGACCCTGAAAAGGTAAAAGCGATTAGCGAAATGCCGCTTCCCCGCAATCTTAAGGAATTAAGGGGATTACAAGGAAAGCTCGCTTATATTCGGCGCTTCATATCCAACTTATCTGGACGATGCCAACCATTCTCAAAACTTATGAAAAAGGGAGTGTCTTTTATATGGGATGAGACATGTCAGCAGGCATTTGATGACCTCAAGGAGTACCTTACTAAGCCTCCTGTACTAATGGCACCAGCCCCTGGACAGCCCTTCCTTATATATGTAAGGGCCATGGATAATGCTTTAGGAGCATTACTTGCTCAATATAATGAGCACGGCCATGAACATGCCCTCTACTATTTAAGTAGAACAATGATTGGGGCCGAACAGCGGTATACCCTTATTGAAAAGGAATGTTTAGTCCTAGTGTTTGCTGTTCAGAAAATGCGACACTACCTTTCAGGGCAAACAATTCATGTTATATCACGGGTTAACCCCTTGAAAAATCTAATGACCAAACCGGGATCCTTAAATGGCCGATTGGCAAAATGGTCGCTCTTACTATCGCCCTATGACATACATTTTGTCCCTCAAAAGGCCATGAAGGGGCAGGCAATCGCTGATTTCCTTGCAGACCATCCAATTTGGTCCAAATTAAAGCAGATATCAGAGGTCAACACAGTTAGCGGAGAACAGTCTTGGCAAATGTTCTTTGATGGTGCAGCAAGATGATTTGTTGCTGGAGTGGGGGTTGTGCTAATATCCCCACATAAACATATATTGCTTAACGGTTACTCATTAACCGAACCGTGCACTAATAATGTAGCAGAGTACAACGCGCTCATTATCGGCTTAAAAATAGCTCTGCAACTGGGGGTGAACCATCTAGAGGCATATGGAGATTCTAAGCTCATTGTCAGTCAGATGACAGGTGAGTATGAAGTCAGACATGAAGCCCTCATCCCCTATCATCAGCTAGCTATTGAGCTAGCAGGATATTTTGAACGATTCTACATATATCACATATCTCGAAACGAGAACGTTTATGCAGATGCTCTTGCCGCATTAGCCGCAACGCTGGCAATCCCGCCAGGTGAAGCTAAAAGAATCACCATTGGTAGTAGAGAACTCCTCCACCCAGATGTGGTATCTCAAGCCGAAGAGGTATGCCAGATTGGCTTAAAGTTAGAACCCCGTGATTGGCGATTTCCGTTTGTGGATTATGCCTTGCATGGGATATTACCAGAAGATCCTAAGGAAGCCACCTCAATAAAGAGGAAGGCCCAAAGATTTCATTACGACAAGAAATTTCAGACTTTGTATAGAAAGTCAAGAGGTGGTCTATTGCTAGCTGCATATCGAAAGCAGAAGCAGAACAAGTGCTAAAAGAAACACATGATGGAATATGTGGAGCTCATCAGCCCGGTCCCAAACTTGGAGACCGTATAAGAAGACTGGGGTACTACTGGCCGAGCATGGTTACGGAAGCAATGGCATACGCTAAACGATGTCATGCATGCCAAATACATGCCAATTTTATTCATCAACCCCAAGAATACTTGCACAATACCGTCGCAAGCTGGCCATTTGAAGCCTGGGGAATGGACATTGTGGGGCCAATAACTCCCCCGTCATCCAGAGGACATCGGTTTATTCTTGCAATAACCGATTATTTTTCAAAATGGGCCAAAGCCGTGCCAATGAAAGAGGTGAAAATGGTAGATGTGATCAAGTTTATCAAGCATCATGTCATTTACCGATTTGGCGTCCCTCGACGGATCATTCATGATAATGGTCCGCAATTCATCAGTCAGGGATTCTCCAGATTCTGCAACAAGTTCAGAATCAAAGATATCGCTTCTACACCATATAACCCTGCGGCTAATGGGTTAGCTGAAGCCTTTAACAAGATGATCATCAAACTCCTTCGGAAGTTCGTCTCTTTCAATAAACGAGATTGGAATGAAAAGCTAGGAGAATGCCTATAGGCTTATCGCACCACCGTTCGCACCCCGACTAAAGCTACCCCGTTCTCTTTGGTTTATGGAAATGAGGCTGTTCTGCCTCTTGAAATCCAGATACCATCATTAAGAGTGGCTTTAGCCACAAAGATGACGACAGAAGAACGCCATCAGCAAAGATTGCAAGAACTAGAGGCGTTAGATGAAAAACGTCTCAGGGCTCAACAACAAATTGAGTTGTATCAAGCCCGAATATCTCAAACGTTCAATAAGAATGTTAAACCAAGGACCTTTAAACAAGGAGACTTGGTTCTAGCTGTTAAGAGGCCAATGGTGCTAACCCACAAGACTAAGGGTAAATTTGAACCCAAGTGGGAAGGACCGTTTATTATGGAGACAGTATACTCCAGTGGAGCCTATCGCTTAATGAATCAAGACGGCGACAGGATGATGATGCCAATCAATGGCAAATTTCTAAAGAAATACTATTCTTAGTACCCCTGGAGATACGCATCTTCTCTTTTTCTTAGGCATGCGCATTGAGCGTCTCTGACCTAAACCTGGTGAGTTTGGTTCTCAAGTTTGAACCACCTCCAGTCTTTTTATTAGGCATGCGCAGTTTGGCGCCTCTGACCTAAACCCTGGTGTGTTTGGAGTACCCAGTTCAAGTTACGCGAGAGAGCCTTGAACCGCCTCCAGTTTGGTTCTCAAGTTTGAACCACCATCAGTCTTTTTCTTGGGCATGCGCAATTTGGCGTCTCTGACCCAACACCTGGTGTGCTTAGTTCTCAAGTTTGAACAGCCCCCAATCTTCTTTTAGGCATGTGTAATTAAGCGCCTCTGACCTAAAAAGTATGAATTGCCCAACGCTAACTAGGCAATGGGAAGAGAACTAGTTTCTTGCCAACCCATCATACTGGGATAAAAGTATGAATTGCCCAACGCCAACCAGGCAATGGGAAGAGAACTAGTTTCTCGCCAACCCATCATACTGGGGTAAAAGTATGAATTGCCCAACGCCAATTAGGCAAGGGGAAGAGAACTAGTTTCTCGCCAACCCATCATACTGGGGTAAAAGTATGAATTGCCCAACGCCAACTAGGCAATGGGAAGAGAACAAGTTTCTCGCTAACCCATCATGCTGGGGTAAAAGTATGAATTGCCCAACGCCAACTAGGCAATGGGAAGAAAACAAGTTTTTCGCCAACCCATCATACTGGGGTAAAAGTATGAATTGCCCAACGCCAACTAGGCAATGGGAAGAGAACAAGTTTCTCGCTAACCCATCATGCTGGGGTAAAAGTATGAATTGCCCAACGCCAACTAGGCAATGGGAAGAGAACAAGTTTCTCGCCAACCCATCATACTGGGGTAAAAGTATGAATTGCCCAACGCCAACTAGGCAATGGGAAGAGAACTAGTTTCTCGCCAACCCATCATACTGGGGTAAAAGTATGAATTGCCCAACGCCAACTAGGCAATGGGAAGAGAACAAGTTTCTCACCAACCCATCATGCTAGGGTAAAAGTATGAATTGCCCAACGCCAACTAGGCAATGGGAAGAGAACGAGTTTCTCGCCAACCCATCATACTGGGGTAAAAGTATGAATTGCCCAACGCCAACTAGGCAATGGAAAGAGAACTAGTTTCTCGCCAACCCATCATGCTGGGGTAAAAGTATGAATTGCCCAACGCCAACTAGGCAATGGAAAGAGAACTAGTTTCTCGCCAACCCATCATGCTGGGGTAAAAGTATGAATTGCCCAATGCCAACTAGGCAATGGGAAGAGAACGAGTTTCTCGCCAACCCATCATACTGGGGTAAAAGTATGAATTGCCCAACGCCAACTAGGCAATGGGAAGAGAACAAGTTTCTCGCCAACCCATCATGCTGGGATAAAAGTATGAATTGCCCAACGCCAACTAGGCAATGGGAAGAGAACGAGTTTCTCGCCAACCCATCATACTGGAGTAAAAGTATGAATTGCCCAACACCAACTAGGCAATGGGAAGAGAATTAGTTTCTCGCCAACCCATCATGCTGGGGTAAAAGTATGAATTGCCCAACGCCAACTAGGCAATGGGAAGAGAACAAGTTTCTCGCTAACCCATCATACTGGGGTAAAAGTATGAATTGCCCAACGCCAACGAGGCAATGGGAAGAGAACTAGTTTCTCGCCAACCCATCATGCTGGGGTAAAAGTATGAATTGCCCAACGCCAACCTGGCAATGGGAAGAGAACGAGTTTCTCGCCAACCCATCATATTGGGGTAAAAGTATGAATTGCCCAACGCCAACTAGGTAATGGGAAGAGAACTAGTTTCTCGCCAACCCATCATGCTGGGGTAAAAGTATGAATTGCTCAACGCCAACCAGGCAATGGGAAGAGAATGAGTTTCTCGCCAACCCATCATACTGGGGTAAAAGTATGAATTGCCCAACGCCAACTAGGCAATGGAAAGAGAACGAGTTTCTCGCCAACCCATCATACTGGGGTAAAAGTATGAATCGCCCAATACCGATAAAGTAAAGGGAAGAGGAAAAGTTTGGCATTTAAGCCCAAACGTACTCCTCGACAACTCACCATGTTGAGGGGAATAACATGGCTAGCCCAACTCAAATGGTAGTTGGTAAAGGCTAATCAAATCCGTTAATAGCTGGGGGTTTGCTAAAAATCCCATATTAAACTTTAATTGTTATTTCGGCTCAAGAAATTGAGCATAAACGATACCAAGATAAATCGTTTTGACGACAGGTTATTTGTTGGGCAAGCAAATCTGTTTTGAAGCCGGCAAATAAAAGAGTCAAAAGAATCATCTTTATTAAAAAGGTGAAGATACAAAAAGAATTTCAAAGAAACATCATAAGGTTCTCTCTCTCCTGTTTACGAAGTTCTTATTACAAGGAAGATAAAAGCGTAAAGAGAGATGAAACTATTGGCCTCCCAGAAGTCTCAATTGGTTTATTGTCTCGTCCAAATTTCTACGATGAGAAGCCTCCACGGTTTGCTGAGCTTGCCTACGCAACTCATCATCACTTATTATAAGTTGTTGCTGACGAGATTCTTCTATGGCACGATTTCTGGCCATCTCTTCCTGTTGAATCTGCTCCTGCTGGATAAGCAACATCTCCCGCTTCTTGACAGATTCTCCTAATCGGAGTTCATTTTCTATCAGGGTGGCCCGAGCTCTGGCAATCGTCTCCTGGGCTTTAGAGATGGCCGCCTGACTTTCCTCAATTCCAAAGTTTACCCTCTGCAGGTCGCCAATAACGGATTCCCGACTGGCCTGGAGCTCTGTCAGCTCCTGAAACCATCTCTCCTCCTGCTGCCTTAAAATATTTCTTCGAGATAAGGATTCTGCCCGGAGCCTCGCCAACTCTATCTCAGTGATCACCTCCACATCCGCCTGACAGAGTGTGTGTAGCATGGTCACCTGCTCTTCTAAGGCTGCAAGGCGGGCCCGGTATGGAGCTGCTCGATCTTGTCTACCGAATTCTTCGATATTTCCTAAATAGCGGAATAACAGTGGACGTGCGAAGTTGAAGAAATCGTGGCCAGCATGAACCATCTCGACACATCTTCTTAACAAATGCATAAAATCCTCGACAGTGAAGCCGAAAAGTCTTTCAAGAGGATTTGCAATATCGATAGGCAAAGTAGGTAATGCCAAAAGAGGTGTCGTAAGTAAGAGAGCAGTAGTTGCTGGAATTGGAGAAGAAGAAGCCTGTCCCTGCATTAAATTCATAATATGGGGGACCAGTAGAGCCAGTGCAGATCTGGAAGAGCTGGAGACCCCAGACGAAGTACCGTCAGTACAGATCACTTGGGTACCCCCACCAACAGGAAGAGAAGATGGGATCACTTCGCCTGAAGCTCCTCCGGTGGGAGAAGCATCTTCGAATGAGAATTTCAAATTATTCTCCTCCCCTGCTGGAAGGCTTGGAGTCGGAAGAATTGCAGGTATCTCAGCAGCCACGACAACAGACGACGTTAAAATCGCTGACTGAGAAGGCACGCCAACGACTGTGGGAAATGTCTCAGTGGAACAGACTGGCGTTGGAGATGGCATGCTAGGAGAAGGTGTAGCCTCATTAGCAGCAGCTGCGATAATAATCTCAGTTCTCTCGTCACTTCCCAATTCGTCAATTAGGGGAATTGAAGAGGAAACAGAGGCAGGAGCCGGTGTGGAATAATCAGCCACAAACTCCCCAGCAGAGCTACCCACACCACCAACGGAGCCGGAATGGTCCATTCTATCGTCAGACTCTACTTGGGTAGTCGAGTGCATTGGCGAAAGAAGTTGATCACCTGCATTTCAGAAGACCAGAAAAGCAGTGTTACGTTAAAATAATAACGGGCAAAAGATAAAATGCTAAAGGCCATACCAGGCGATACAAGTCCAGTTGTCGGACTTGAAGTGGGAGCCATTGTCGTTTCCAGCAATGTACCCGTCTCGCTACCCGTTAGTTGCGCCCCAGGTTCTGCCACAGGCTCTACGGCCGAAGGAGCCGAAACCTCAGCAACACTTGGAGCATTAGCAGGTTCATCCTCCTTTGCCAACGCTGGGGGTACAGCTGAAGCCAACAAGTCGGAAGCAAGTTTGATAGCCACTTCTTGGGGGGCTATCAAAGTTTCCTGTGCCAGTTTTTGCTTCTTACCCGGCCTTTTCTTTAAAGTGCCACGGCGTTTGAGAGTTGGACTCAGGGAACGACTGACAACAGGCTGAGGAACTCCACCAGCACCAGTATTGTCGTCATCATCACCGGCATCATCGTCTGATTCGCTGACATCCGAAGGCTCAGCCGCAGCGCCAAGGAATTCTTCCATTCCTTTTATCCTTACCCTAGAAGCACCCTGGCGGCTAATATAGAGGGCTTTAATCTCTTTGCAACAACTGCGATTGAGAGAGAAGCCGGGCACGTCAGCGTTCGCAATGTTGAACCAATTGCAGGAGCTGAGGGTCATGGCCAATTCTGGCACCTTCTGGGGCAAGGAGAATTCAGCCTCAGTCCCGCCCGCTGCAAAATGAAACCAGCCACGAGTGCCTTCGTATAAATTCCCCTCGTGAGCGAGATCTTTATTTGGATTGCCCACATAAAGTTGAGAATATCCAAACTGGCGAGCAAAGCGACTCGGAGTATATGGCTCGATCTGACACCCGAGATCTTGACGATACACCAAGTATCCGGGACGGATGTTGAGAAGCCACCAGAACGCTCCTGCAGATAAAGTAGTAAACTTATCTGCTCCCACGGCATCTTTCAGCCTCGTCCCATATCCTCCGCCGGGAAAGTCAGGAAAACACCGGAAGATCTCGTAATTCTGAAAGCTACGAAGAGTCTTCCGAATCTGGGACATGTAATTCTGCCTCCATGAAGAACGTTCATACAGTTCTACAAGGAAGCACTTTTCGCCCGAATGACGCTCTGGTGCACTCATTAAGGAGGGACAGTGCAAGACAAGCCACGCCATCAAATAGGTGTAGGGCATCTCCACCCTAGGGTTTGGAGTTTTCGGCTGGGCAGTCTCCTTCGACTTGCCCTTTCCTTTCCCCTTGACTTTAATAGTAGGGAGGAAATCACGACAGAGCACCCTCAGTCCATATTGCAAATTGCATACCATGGCGGGAAGGAGTCCAAGGGGTCGGCCGTATGCAAGAAGAACCGCTGGATATACCACGGTCACTGCAATCGCTTCCTTGGGCAGTGACGGCACGATGCATCTTTTAAGCCACAGCATCAAAAACCCGGCAATGAGACCTCTGTTGGAGATCGGAAATTGGGCTTGATAGTGATAGCTCTTAAATGAAGTACCGGGACCGTATCCATTCTCATTGGATTCAGTGGTATAATATAATAGATGGCGGCCCTTAGCAATACGGTGATCAATCTCTGAGCCATAGATGGGTGGATGACCATGGATAATGGCCGAGCTATCCTTAGAATTTAAGTTGGCAAAGAGATATTCGGCCCACTTCTTGTGGCCAATACCGTGATTACGCGCACCCGTCAAGTCAGCGCAGATATGATAATGGCACATCATCTCCCAGTATGTGGCATGGATGCGCTCGTCCCTCGCCAGTAGCATGTTCAATTCATCGGTGGTAGGGATGTACTCCTCGTAAGGGACTTCGCCCATCGAGAGCCCAGAAACCTCAAACATCTCGTGGAGAGCAAACCCTAGCTCACTCACTGGTGTAAAGAAAGTACAGGTCTCAGGGTTATACATCTCCAAGAGGCAGTAAAAGTGATAAGCACTCTGGGGAAACCCGAATTGGACATTCCTGATGGCTTTATACAAGCCAATATCCTTTAAAATGGGCTCGTGGGAGTCCAGCATGTACTGAACAAGGAGTGCCCACCACATATTATTAGAAGAATGAACCCAGCCAGGCATCCTGAAGTCGCTAGCCGGGTACTGACCATCCTTTGCCAAGAACTCACTTAAGAAAGTTCGGGCACGAGATGGGACTTCTCCCACTGGAAGCTCCTTGCCAAATCGGCCTGGAAGCAAGCCAGTAATGCATCTGGGGGAACCATCTTGATAAACCCCTTTTGCAGCAAATTTTCCTGTTGGGACGCCATCTTGCTCTTGAGTCAGTCCCCACTTTAATTCCTGAGGCATTGCCAGCCTCTGAAGATAGACCAGAGGATAGCTACGATCCATTCTAGGCAAAAACATCAACATTTCGCCTGAGTTATATAGCCAAACACGTTCCCCTTCAGAAAGGATCTCATCTGATTGATCCATCTGGTCTCCGAAGAGGAAGGCGGGTTTTTCCATCGCCTCTCTATTCACAGTTTCGAAGGCTGCGTCAGTTATGATTTCTCGCGCAGTGGTGGGATGATATTTGATCAACTTCTCCTTACGATCCTTTGGGTCTGGTTTGTACGAGGGCAGGATAGTAGTGAAACGGAATTGGCCTGAGGGATCAGAACCCCCAGCAAAGCCAAAGTAATTCTTGTGGGGAAGAGATTCTATCGAATACCCTACTGCACAAAGAAACACCAGAGTAAGAGAAGTTTCTCTAGGGTAGAAAATTTCTCTAAGTATGAACGCGCGAAGCTAAAGATTAGAACGCGCGAAGCTAAGAATAGCGCCGCGCGAAGCTAAAAATTAGACCGCGCAGAAGTCAAAAGAGCCTCGCGTTTCAGCGCGACTGCTACTCAAAATAGCCTCGTGTTTCAGCGCGACTGCTACTCAAAATAGCCTCGCAATTCATAGCGACTGCTAATCAAAGATAGCCTCGCAATTCATAGCGACTGCTAATCAAGGATAGCCTCGCAATTCATAGCGACTACTAATCAAAGATAGCCTCGCAATTCATCGCGACTGCTAATCAAGGATAGCCTCGCAATTCATCGCGACTGCTAATCAAAGATGGCCTCGCGGATTCATTGGGACTACTAGTAAAGCCCCGCGTTTCAAGCGCAGGGACGACACAATAAAATGGCGATCTCGCCGACAAGATAAGCAATCGTCCAGAATAAATCAAGCCAAAATATCTCAGAATGGTTCTTAGAAAACCAAGAGATGAGGTTTTTACCTTCGGAAGACGCTGCATAGACTGGTTCGCTGTCGCGTCTACCTTCACGGCTGCTGCCATCAACGCCGGCCAACTTGCGAAAAGCCAAACTCCTCTGGAGAGACATCCTAATGATGGAAATCTATGGAGAGTTGAACGAAGATCAGTTGAAGATCATTCGTGAGTCACTCGAGTTCTCAGAAATTCTTCGGATGAGATGAAGAAGAAGATGAGCCGGGAGCTCTATTTAAACAGAATTTCCGTCGCTTGGTATTCGGCGTGGAAACTCAGGGTAATTAATGACATAATTACTCATTTCACTGAAGACGAAGTGAAGCTGATTAGCTCCGCGTAAGTGAGCATAACGCGAGATAGACTTGGTATTCTAACTCCGCGTTTCAGTTTAAATATCCAAAGTATTTCAAAATCAGCTGAAGTTTAAGCCATTTTGAAAACTTTGGAGGGGGTTCTGTTGGCAGTGAAAATTTCTAAGTTAAAAAGGATTTTCCACAACAGAACGCGGAGCCAATTCAATAGCCCCGCGTTTGGTTACATTAACCCTACGTTTGAATAAAACGCGGAGATGTTTAATAGCTCCGCGTTGATTCCGCAGTCTGGCTTGTATTAGCCTCGCGTTTGAGTAAAACGCGAAGATGATCAATAGCTCCGCGTTAGCTCCGCGTTTTGGTTATTTAGCGTCGCGTTTTGATGCGATTAAAGCTCCGCGTAAACAGATAACCAGAATCTCAAATTGATTGAGATAATGATTTTGGACCTATCCAAATACCCGAATCAAGTCTAATCAGAATTCCATCAAAACTAAGATATTTGATTGGAATCCCTGATAATGACGAGTTCTATTTAGATAGAAACTCTTGCATTAATCTGGGGCTATAAATACCTTCCTGGTGGGTCTTGGTCTTCTTTTTTGGCATCGGAAGTCTCCTATCGATCCTTTGGTAATTCAAGTACGCGAGAGACCCTTGAAGCCTTTGCTGATCATCTTCTGAAATCTTGCAGAATTTAAGTTACGCACAGAGCCTTGAGTTCGTGAAGATCAGAGAAAGCCACCATCTTCTTTCTGGAGTTCTTGAGAAGTTCGAGTTACGCGAGAGAGCCTTGAACAAATCAAAACCAGAGAAGATCGTCTATATTCGGCCGATATCTTTAAAAGAGAAGATTTCAACGTACCGATCGTCCAAAGGAGCTGCTTGACAGATCCCATCACCACAGATCCCACAAACAAACTATTGTAAAAGAGAGAGATTGAAGTATAAAATCCTCTCGTTTGTTCTCTTTATATATCTTGTTCACTTCCGTTGTAATCTAAGATGTATTCCATGGAAAGAAGCGAAGGAACTTTTGTGACGAACACCGATCTTCTTCGAGTATGAGTGCAAGTCCGATAGATGAAACGTCTGATCTTAGGAGCCATTAAAAATTGGCATGTGATCAAAATCGGTGTCTAAGATTTGGAATTTTTTGGGATGACTGAGTATTATTGAACATTTGTATAGAACCTTATAAGACCTTATCACTTTAAATAAACATATCAGAAAAGGAGTTAGAATATGTCTGAACAAATGAATGTAATAAATCATTTGAGAAATTAAAACGAAGTCTAATAACAGTACCAGTACTAGCAATTCTAGATACTTCTGGAGAGGGCATATTCATGCTCTATTTTTATATCATTCAATAAGCAAGGTAATTCTGTAGGCTAAGATTTAAATTTTTATCTATGCCAAAAATTTCAGATGAAGTTTAAATGAATTTTAAGTACAAAGTTCTTTGGAGAAATATAGTTACATTTCGACATAACAACTATGCCAATCTTAATCATGTGAGGCTTCTCTGGGGAAGAATGGTAAGAATGCTAAGGAACTATGTTTGGTTATACTTACACTTTGAGTTTCTATCTAGTTGTAGGATAATGCAGCCATGTTGTTGTAGCTACATTATATGCAAAGCTGATGGAGTCTAATGGATAACAAAAATCTAATTATGATTTCTCATCATGGTAGACCACCTTATGCAGCTTAAATAAATGTCTATTAACGTCAATGATTTTGTTTAGTTTAATTGTTAATTTTTGTATTGTAAGATCAATATTTTGTTAAGGTTTCGGTTATTTATAACTTAGGATTCATATTTTAACTAAAGTTACGTATGATACTCAGAATCAAATTTTATTAGAGTCAATTTTAGTACCCTCGCGTCATGCTCTAACGATTTAAAATTTTGTGTAAAGGCTTATGTATTTGAAATAATCAAGCAAAGAACAATACGTTTTCCAGTTGACTGTGCATGAAGACAAAGTTTTTTTATTTTCTTCTTTGATTTTCTATTCCTAAAGTTTATCTTGTTTTTCTGTTGATGATGTGTTTTGAGTCAAATGCCACGGATTTCAGAATCACTTCCATTAACACTATACCTTGAAATCACTATTAGAAATACTCTTTCATGAACATCAAACTTTCATATCTCCAAAATTTCTGCCATGTCTCTGTATGAAGCTTAACTACAAAATTGACAAGAAGATTTTCCTATGATATGTATGCTATTTCCTGCAAGCGAAACATTGGTATGTGTGGCCTTGTCAGACACAACATGACCATGTCCATATGTGTCCAAGGCTCATATAACTATATAACTATATTTTCCTCAAAAATATGCTCAAAAAAATGTATGTTGTGCTACCCTTTCGATAAAACTAATATTTTGATGTTTGTTTAGCCTTTTTTATATGTGAAATTGTGAATAACAACACACGCACATAGGGAAAAAAAATTGTACATGAAAAACTATTTATAAAGGTTGCCCTAAATCTTAACATAGACAATCCAAACCGGTAGCCATGGCTTTCATATTCTAAATAGATGGTATAAACTATAAAAATAGTCAACATTTTATCAAAACAGAATATGGCATTATATCTTGTTACTCAAATTAAGTTTATCTTTCCAAATGATTGTCATATTCTATTTCTTTTTGTTGATCATTCCCATTTGACATTTTCTATCTTATATCTGAATATTATCATAATACAATTCATGTCTTGAGCCTTTATACATCATAAGTTTTATTGAGTCGGCGAGGCAATTGTAGGGAGATATTCTTTGGCGCCAGCAATTGCAGTCACCTAATAAGATCGTTGTATGTGATTGAATTTTGTAATTAGTCATGAATTCATTTCTTATCTTGTGTCCCTACCATTCATCGTCTTATTATATCGATATTATAATAGTTCAGATTCATTTTCATTTCTAGAGTCAATTACAATATGTAATAGGATCTTAGGAATAAACTTTACAAAAATATTCATCACCTATATCTTACACATTACTTAATCAGGATGGCGTGGTACTCCAAATTAGTAGCAGCTATTCCTGATTAAATTTTATCTTGTTTTTGTGTTCCTTCACCCCAATAAAACTTCAAGAATAAATTGGAAATCCTGACTATCCATTATCATTCTTATAAAAAAAAGAAAGTCATTCATGATGTATTCTATATATCATAATTGAGAAAGTGCTTAGCTAGAAGTACAAAATAGTGAATCTATCAAAATTAGACTTGAGATCAGGTTTAAAATATGAGAAGCGATATGTAAGGATCATTAACTGATGGGAGAAGTCAAGAAGGATAAAGTAACATTACTAGTTCTTATTTTATGGGATATACAATCGCTAGGAGATTCAGTTTTGTAGCTTGAGAAGGACACCAGGATAAAATACCTATACGTTTTCTCATTATCAAATACACCAATTAAATTTCGTGGATGAAATTTTTTTTTATTAGGTGGGTAGGATGTAATATCCCCAAATTCGAGTGACCTGTATTGCTTTCTTGAGACCAGTGGTGCCGAATAAGTCCACCGAAGTCAATTTTGGACACCGAAATAACTTTCGGTTAACGTAACTTTAAATCTAAAAACCCAAATAACATTCGGTCTTCGCGATTATTAGTTTTGTAATATTTATGATTTTTGGAGATTTTTCTTACGAGACCGAAAAATACTTCCAAAATTATTAATTTAATAATATTAAAATTATCCTTCTAATTATTTCTGAATTTCGGTTCATTTATTCTGGACAACGAAATGACAAATGGATAATTTTTTAGAGTTTCTCTCGTCGAGCACTATGTCTTACATAAATTTGGTAGTATTTGGAGAACGTTAGGCGAAACCGAAATTATTAAATTATATTAAAATAATAATAATAATAATAATAATAATAATAATATGAAATGGGCGTGTTGTGCTGTCGTGACAAATAAAAGGGGAGTGGCATCTAGGGCATGGTGGCAAAGCCGTGTGAACATTGGGAAGAAAAAAAATAATTAAAAATAAAACCCACAACCCTCTCCCATATCTCTGCCTCACTCTCTCCCTCACTCTCTACTTCCTTTATCACTCTCTCTGCCTGCACCATCGAAGAAAAAAAAATTAAATAAAGAGAGAAGAAGAAGAAAGAAAATCAAACCGAACCAAGAATTCGAACCGAATATTCGAGATCAAGCCGAGGCAAGTAACACTTCTATATTTTCATTCATTTGTTTTTATTTAATTGTAGGTTTTTTTATATTTAATTTGTATTTAATTTACATGTGTATACGTGATTTATTTTGCAAAAATATTTGGTTCATATTTTGATCTATTTAATGATATTGAAAACTGAACCAGATTAGTGTGTTAATTTTGATATATATAAATATTGTAATATTTGTTTAATTTTTTTTATATATATTTGTAAAAATAATTGAGTTGCATGCAAAAACGACTTTTGCATGCAACCCATGCAAAAATAGAAAGAAAGAAAAAAAAAGAAAAAAAATATAGAAGGAGAGCTTTGTTGGGCCGAGAGTTTAGAAAGAAAAAAAAAGAAAAAGAAAATGAAAAAAAGAAAAAGAAAAGAAAATGAAAATGAAAAAAAAACGGAAACAGGGCCTGGCCCATCCCAGAAAAGAAAAAGAAAAGAAAAGAAAAAAAAAGAGTGGTGAGCTTGAAATTGGTTTGGCTAGAAGAGAAAAAATATATTGAGTAATAGACTGGGCTGGCTAGCCCAGCCAAGAAGAAAAAAAAAAAGGAAGAGAAAAAAATAGGGAACTGGGCCTGGCCCAGCCCAGTAAAAATTAAAAAAAATAAAATAAAAGAAGTGAGCTGGATTGGACCTGGGCCAAGAAAAAAATAATAATAAATTTTAAAAATAGTAGGCTTGGGTATGGGCTGGACAGAAAAAGAAAAGAAAAGAAAATAATAATAATAATAATAATATGAATAAGTGGGAATTTAGTGGGTCCAAATTAGTATATATGCAGTATTATTATATGATGTATTTGGTTCTAAAATTGGGTCATTAATTGACATTGAGAATGAAACCAGATTATTGAAATAATTTTAATGATATTCATTATAATATAATTGTGTACTAATATATCATGTGTCAATTTATCATGCTACAAGTCATGTGCCTTGATATTACAAATCATGTGTACTAATATATCATATGTTAATTTATCATACTACAAGTCAAGTTTTTTAAATGTCATATGTTTTGATATTACAAGTCATGTGTTTTACATGTCATGTGGTTTGATATTACAAGTCATGTGTTTTATATGTCATGTGCTTCGATATTACAAGTCATGTGTTTTAATATTACAGATCATGTGTTATGATACTACATGTCATTTACAGTCATGAAAATGCAAGCATTTATCATGAATTGAAAAACAATTAAAGAAGGGTAATAAAATAAAATTTTCATGTGCATAATTTATTATGAACACGGGGATGAGAGAAACTATATGATGGATAAGAACCTTCCCGTATAAGAATTGATTGTATTGTAAGGGCCGGGATTTTTTTACTGCAGCGGCCTGGGTGATTACTGGATCACCAATTCATATTTCCCCAGAATGGTATGTCCGTTACTATATACAGTACGGAAATTGATTGAGTGCATAGCGGCATGTCATGGTTCAGCGCCATGAATATTGTGGCCGGGTCCGGGGTATGCACGAGCACTTATACGACAATGGAAAATAATACTATCTTATCCATTAATATAGTTTCAAAATTAAATTGGATGGTGACTAAGACCAATAGAATATAGAATTAAATAGACAAAGCAGTTATTATCATGTTTATTTATTTATACTTGCCTTCATGTTTAATTTATATGCACACAAACAACACTGACTTAAACATGCTCATGCATACTGATATTCTTGTACTATGATAGTACACAATTTCTCTTTTTAAATGTGTTACTTGCTGGGTTTAATCCCCTAGGTTTTGAACCCATATTTGGAACGTGAAGAAGGGGATCCAGCCCCAGTTGAAGACCCGTACTTCGTTGGACAAATCGAGTGACAATAGGCAAGCGAAGTACCTCCTTTTGTATGGGCACTGCTTTTCTTTTTGACTCTTTTGTGTTCATATTTAAAGTAGTGTGCCATTTTATGTAATGAACTCTTTGTATAAATGAAATTATTTCAGTTTCAGACATGTTATTTATTTATCTGATTGTGGTAGTACTTACGGTTATTCCAAAATCCTGTGACTGTTGGGTTGTCTAGTGCAAGTAATAAGTAACGTTCTCCATTTTGGGAAGCAGCTAAAAAACGGAGGCGTTACAGGGTGGTATCAAAGCTTAGGTTTAGGTGGAAGACCATAGGTCTATTGCCACCTAAGAACATGTCTGTGACTTATTCGTAATAATTGTTTCTTATTCTTTAATACCTATCAGATCTAATATCGTGTCTATCTTATTATTTTCTATTCGTTTGAGGTATCAATCTTGAATTCTTTTTATTGATTCTTATCTGGTCCGTTGCAGAATAATGTCGACTCGATCTTCTTCGAGTACGAGTGCAAGACCGATAGATGATACGTCTGATCATAGGAGCCATGAAAAATTGGCATGCGATCAAAATCGGTGTCTAAAATTTGGAATTTTCTGGGATGACTGAGTATTATTGAACATTTGTATAGAACCTTTTAAGACCTTGTCACTTTAAATAAACATATCAGAAAAGGAGTTAGAATATGTCTGAACAAATGAGTGTAATAAATCATTTGAGAAATTAAAACGGAGTCTAACAACAGTACCAGTACTAGCAATTCTAGATCTTCTAGGGAGGGCATATTCATGCTCTATTTTTATATCATTCGATAAGCAAGGTAATTCTGTAGGCAGTTCATTTAAGATTTAAATTTTCATCTATACCAAGAATTTCAAATGAAGTTTAAATGAATCTTAAGTACAAAGTTCTTTGGAGAAATATGGTTACATTTGGACATAACTACAATGCCAATCTTAATCATGTGAGGCTTCTCTGGGGAAGAATGGTGAGAATGCCAAGGAACTATGTTAGGTTATGCTTACACTTTGAGTTTCTATCTTGTTGTAGGATAATGCAGCCATGTCGTTGTAGCTACATTATATGCAAAGCTGATGGAGTCTAATGGGTAACAAAAATCTAATTATGATTTCTCATCTTGGTAGACCACCTTATGCAGCTTAAATAAATGTCTATTAACGTCAATGATTTTGTTTAGTTTAACTGTTAATTTTTGTATTGTAAGATCAATATTTTGTTAAGGTTTCAGTTATTTATAACTTAGGATTCATGTTTTACCTAAAGTTACCTATGATACTCAGAATCAAATTTTATTAGAGTCAGTTTTAGTATCTTGGCATCATGCTCTAACGATTTAAAATTTTGTGTAAAGGCTTATGTATTTGAAATAATCAAGCAAAGAACAATACGTTTTCCAGTTGACTGTGCATGAAGGCAAAGTTTTTTTATTTTCTTCTTTGATTTTCTATTCCTGAAGTTTATCTTGTTTTTCTGTTAATGATGTGTTTTGAGTCAAATGCCACGGATTTCAGAATCACTTCCATCAACACCATACCTTGAAATCACTATTAGAAATACTCTTTCATGAACATCAAACTTTCATATCTCCAAAATTTCTGCCATGTCTCTGTATGAAGCTTAACTACAAAATTGACAAGAAGATTTTCCTATGATATGTATGCTATTTCCTGCAAGCGAAACATTGGTATGTATGGCCTTGTCAGACACAACACGGCCATGTCCATATGTGTCCAAGGCTCATATAACTATATAAGTATATTTTCCTCAAAAAAATGCTCAAAAAAATGTATGATGTGCTACCCTTTTGATAAAACTAATATTTTGATGTTTGTTTAGCCTTTTTTATATGTGAAATTGTGAATAACAACACACACGCACATAGGGAAAAAAATTGTACATGAAAAACCATTTATATAGGCCGCCCTAAATCTTAACATAGACAATCCAAACGGCTAGCCATGGCTTTCATATTCTAAATAGATGGTATAAACTATAAAAATAGTCAACATTTTATCAAAACAGAATATGGCATTATATCTTGTTACTCAAATTAAGTTTATCTTTCCAAATGATTGTCCTATTCTATTTCTTTTTGTTGATCATTCCCATTTGACATTTTGTATCTTATATCTGAATATTATCATAATACAATTCATGTTTTGAGTCTTTATACATTACAAGTTTTGTTGAGTCGGCAAGACAATTGTAGGGAGATATTCTCTGGCGCCAGCAATTGCAGTTGCTTAATAAGATCGTTGTATGTGATTGAATTTTGTAATTAGTCATGAATTCATTTCTTATCTTGTGTCCCTAAAATTCATCGTCTTGTTACATCGATATTATAATAGTTCAAATTCATTTTCATTTCTAGAGTCGATTACAACAAGTAATAGGATCTTGGGAATAAACTCTACAAAAATATTCATCACCTATATCTTATACATTATTTAATCATGATAGCGTGGTACTCCAAATTAGTAGCAGCTATTCCTGATTAAATTTTATATTGTTTTTGTGTTCCTTCACCCCCAATAAAGCTTTAAGAATAAATTGGGAATCCTGACTATCCATTATCATTCTTATATAAAAAAAACGAAAGTCGTTCATGGTGTATTCTATATATTATAATTGAGAAAGCGCTTAACTAGAAGTACAAAATAGTGAATCTATCAAAATTTGACTTGAGATCGGGCTTAAAATATGAGAAGCGATATGTAACGATCATTAACCGATGGGAGAAGTCATGAAGGATAAAGTAACATTATTAGTTCTTATTTTATAGGATATACAATCGATAAGAGATTCAGCTTAGGAGCTTGAGAAGGACACCAGGATAAAATACCTATACGTTTTCTCATGATCAAATACACCAATTAAATTTCGAGAATGAAATTTTTTTATTAGGTGGGTAGGATGTAATATCTCCAAATTCGAGCGATCTGTATTGCTTTCTTAAAACCAGTGGTGCCGAATAAGTCCACCGAAGTCAATTTTGGACACCGAAATAACTTTCGGTTAACGTAACTTTAAATCCACAAACCCAAATAACATTCAGTCTTCGCAATTATTAGTTTTATAATATTTAGGATTTTTGGAGATTTTTCTTACGAGACCGAAAAATACTTCCAAAATTATTAATTTAATAATATTAAAATCATTCTTCTAATTACTTCTGAATTTCGGTTCATTTATTCTGGACATCGAAATGACAAATGGATAATTTTGTAGTATTTAGAGAACGTTAGTATTTGACAAACGGATAATTCTCTCATCGAGCACTACGTCCAACATAAATTTGGTAGTATTTGGATAACGTTAGGCGAAATCGAAATTATTAAATTATATTAAAATAATAATAATAATAATAATAATAATAATAATAATAATATGAAATGAGCGTGCTGTGCTGTCGTGACAAACAAATGGGGAGTGGCATCTGGGGCAAGGTGACAAAGCCGTGTGAACATTGGGAAGAAAAAAAATTAATTAAAAATAAAAATAAAAATAAAACCCACAACCCTCTCCCTTATCTTTGCCTCACTCTCTCCCTCACTCTCTACTTCCTTTCTCACTCTCTCTGCTTGCACCACCAAAGAAAAAAAAATTAAATAAAGAGAGAAGAAGAAGAAAGAAAATCAAACCGAACCGAGAATTCGAACCAAATATTCGAGATCAAGCCGAGGCAAGTAACACTTCTATATTTTCATTCATTTGTTTCTATTTAATAGTAGATTTTTTTATATTTAATTTACTTGTGTATACGTGATTAATTTTGCAAAAATATTTGGTTCATATTTTGATCTATTGAATGATATTGAAAACTGAACCAGATTAGTGTGTTAATTTTAATATATATAAATATCATAATATTTGTTTAATTTTTTTTATGTATGTTTGCAAAAATAATTGTGTTGCATGCAAAAACAAATTTTGCATGCAACCCATGCAAAAATAGAAAGAAAGAAAAAAAAAGAAAAAAATATAGAAGGAGAGCTTTGCTGGGCTGAGAGTTTAGAAAGAAAAAGAAAAGAAAAAGAAAAGAAAAAAGGGAACTAGGCCTGGCCCATCCCAGAAAAGAAAAAGAAAGAAAAAAAAAGAAAAAAAAAGAGTTGTGTGCTTGAAATTGGTTTGGGCCAGAAGAAAAAAATATATATATTAAGTAATAGACTGGGCCGGCCAACCTATCCAGAAGAAAAAAAAAGGAAGAAAAAAATAGGGAACTGGGCCTGGCCCAGTCCAGTAAAAATTAAAAAACAATAAAATAAAAGAAGTGGGCTGAATTGGACTTGGGCCAAGAAAAAAAATAATTATAAATTTTAAAAATAGTGGGGTTGGGTATGGGCTGGATAGAAAAAGAAAATAAAATAAAATAATAATAATAATATGAATAAGTGGGAATTTAGTGGGTCCAAATTAGTATATATGCAGTATTATTATATGATGTATTTGGTTCCAAAATTGGGTCATTGATTGACATTGAGAATGAAATCAGATTATTGAAATAATTTTAATGATATTTATTATAATATAATTGTGTACTAATATATCATGTATTAATTTATCATGCTACAAGTCATGTGTCTTGATATTACAAATCATGTGTACTAATATATCATGTGTTAATTTATCATACTACAAGTCAAGTATTTTACATTTCATGTGTTTTGATATTACGAGTCATGTGTTTTACATGTCATGTATTTTGATATTACAAGTCATGTGTTTTACATGTCATGTGCTTTGATATTAAAGTCATGTATTTTAATATTACAGATCATGTGGTATGATACTACATGTCATGTACAGTCATGGAAATGCAAGCATGTTATCATGAATTGAAAAACAATTAAAGAAGAGTTATAAAATAAAATTTTCATGTACATAATTTATTATGAACACGGGGATGGAGAAACTATATGATGGATAAGAGTTTTCCCGTATAAGGATTGATTGTATTGTTAGGGCCGGAATTTTTTACTGCAGTGGCCTGGGTGATTACTGGATCACCAATTGATATTTACCCAGAGTGGTATGTCCGTTACTATATACAGTACGAAAATTGATTGAGTGCATGCGGCATGTCATGGTTCAGTGCCATGAATATTATGGCCGGGTCCCGGGTATGCACGGTCACTTATACGATAATGAAAAATAGCGTTATTTTATCCATTAATACAGTTTCAAAATAAAATTGGACGGTGACTGAGACCAATAGAATATAGAATTAAATAGACAAAGCAATTATTGCCATGTTTATTATTTATGCTTTCCTTCATATTTAATTTATATGCACACAAACAACACTGACTTAAACATGCTCATGCACACTTCTTGTATTATGATAGTACACAATTTCTCTTTTTAAATGTGTTACTTGCTGGCTTTAATCCCCTGGGTTTTGAACCCAGATTTGGAACGTGAAGAAAGGAATTCAGCCCCAGTTGAAAACCCGTACTTCGTTGGACAGATCGAGTGACAATAGGCAAGCGAAGTATCCCTAGAGATTTTTTGTATATTTTATTTATATTTCCTTTTGTCTGAGCACTGTTTTTCTTTTTGACTCTTTTGTGTTCATATTTAAAGTAGTATGTCATTTTATGTAATGAACTCTTTGTATAAATAAAATCATTTCAGTTTCAGACATGTTATTTATTCATCTGATTGTGACAGTACTTACGGTTATTCCGAGATCCTATGACTGTTGGGTTGTCTAGTGCAAGTAATAAGTAACGTACTCCGTTTTGGGAAGCAGCTGAAAAATGGGGGCGTTACAGTGCGGCTGCTATAAAACAATTAGAGGCGGCTATTTAGTTGCAGGAAAAATAATTGTGGGGCTGCTGCAGATTATTTTTGCCAAAGAGCTGTTGCAGATTTGTTTGGCCAAAGGTGAAGCATAAAAGAAGGCGGCTGGGTTTTTTTCTGTTGTGGCAGTAGCAAGAGAAGAAAAAGTATTTGCGGCGGAAACAAAGAGGAAAATCACTGTAACAAAATATTAGGATTTGATCTCAAATTCTTATGTGATTTCTTTGCCAATTCTCTTGTGGTTGAGAACTAAAAACTTGTAATTCTCTTTTGATATAATGGAAGTTTTTCGATTGTCCCCGTGGACGTAGGCATATTGGTGAACCACGTTAAATCTACGTGTTTTCTGTCTCTACTATTTTTCTCTTCGGTTAACTATTTGATTCCACTGGTTGTTGCATTAGTATTATTCCGCTAGTTTTGCTAACACGAAGGTGATGACTTTGCGCAGGAAACAGGTTAAAAGATGCATGACCTAAAGAATGTAACTTGGCATAAACTCAAAGTACTGCTTTTCATAATTAACGTGAATTTGGAAACAAGTTGTTCGTAGTAGTGACATAAAATTACTGAATTGTTTGTTTACATTGATGCTTGGCCTCTTTAGTCGCGTTTAATTTGGTTGATTTATTCCCTCAGAAAATTTTGGTTCGCTGAGTTGCTCTACTTTCTAGTAAATCTATATTTCCTGGCCACTGGCTAGTTCCGTGAGAAAGGAGCGGATGTTAAATTGTCAATACATGTCCAGAGCTTCATATTTCTCCAAGTGTTGGAACAAGAGCGTAACCACTTCATGGATGAGTCTCGCTTAGTTAATGAATATGCAGTACGACACATTTTGTTTATCTGATAAAACTATATTATCAGATAAAACGATGAATTTTAGTAATATTTAATATCCTTTCTTTTTTCTACGCTTGAGAAAGATCCCAAAAAAACAGACAATTACGTACATCGTCGATTGAAACGGAACCATCATAGGACAAAGTGGAAGCTATTCCTTTCCTGATGATAACACCAAGAATGCGTAAGATTAGTAAGCAATAACATAAAAAACGAAGCAACCAAACAACCCTTCGTAGTTGCACGCAAGTAAGGAAATACGCAGGTGGGGCAATTTCCGGCAAGGAGGTAAGTGACCTCCGTCCATCTTTGGGCTCACTCTAACCAACCTCTGACGACGAAGAGAAAAAATAAATTTTGGAAGAGCAAAAAACACGTAGGGAGAAAAAACAGAGGTTGTTCTCCAGCTGGAAGCTGGAGAGGAGAAAATTAAAATGAAATTAAAATTAAAAAAAAAAAAAAAAACCAGCAAGACTTAAAAAGAGAAAAGGAAGATAGAAAGTAGAGGGGAGAGAGCAGCGTGGCCCTAGTTAAAACTTCATCATCGGCAACACCATAGGGATTTCAAGGGACATTGCGGGTGGAAATTGCGATAGCGAGCGCAGTGAAGAGGAAGGCCATAATCCACGAAGTAGGGGGCGCCCCCATGAGGAAGTTGCCCGCTCTCCACCGATTTCTCAAACCATCACCTCCCACACCACCCGTCATCAGGATGGGTATACAAACACTCCAAATCAGCATAGAAGAAAGAGAGGACATTGCAAAGATTTGGCCAAGAAAAGAAAACTCAATACAGCGTCGGAGAGATGCTATGGTTGCGGTGCCTCTCGGACCACTTCATGGCAAATTGCCCTAAGATTATATGTTTCTGCTGTAACCGAGAGGGTCATAGGGCACCAGAATGTCCGTGGAATCCCAAATGCAAGTCTCCGACCCTGGTCCACTGGGCGCCAGCAAACAACAATGGGAGGAAGGAAGCAGGATCCTCCAGAGATATTGGTCGACGAGAAATTGACAACAGCTACAAGGAGGTGAACGACAAGCAGTTCATAAGGGTGGATAAAGCAAAACAACCAATGAAGGAACGGGAACCAGACATGATAAAAAAAAACAAGATAGCAAAGACACAGGCGGCCTCATCCGCGGTGGTCGGGGCTAATGAACCTGTCAATACCACCATCTTCATTCCATATACAGACAACATTATCAAAGAATAAAAAATAGCAATGACGACTGGAGTATTGGTGCTGCCTCAGCCAGAGACCACCGTTGACGATGTCATCCAAGTTCTAGAAGCAATGTCCGACACGTTCAATAGGAGAGACTGGGAGCCACAACCCTGCGGAGACAGGGAGTTTATGATAGAATTTCCGATCCGAATGCCTTGGATTATCTACTTTCCCGTAGGGCATGGCCATGTAAAGGGCAAGACTTATTTCTACGTGAACAGATGGAGAGGAGAGGAACGGTTGCCGACGCACAGGTTTCCCCTATAGGTTTGGGTCGGACTGAGGGGCTCCCGATACACTGTTGGGACAGAGACACTCCTCATTGCACTAACAAAGGGGATCACGAAATATCAAAGGCGGGAGGACTTAGAGTTCTTGATTTTAAAACTTTCAATCTATATCTAATGGTAAAATGGTGGTCATGCTCTCATAGCTCTTTCCAAAGACTTATGACACGAAATATCGTTCTCGGAACGGTACCTGGCTCACAGCATCCTCGAACATCACATCTGGATTCTGGAAAGACATGATATTGGTCAGGCATATCGTCTGGCTGAGTCTGCAATTTAGATTGGGCAATTGACACAATATTGCATTCTAGCACAATAGATGGTGCTCACAAATCCCGCTAAAAATCTTATTTCCTCAAGCCTACCAACTATTTAGGGATAAGGAGGCTAAAGTGAGTAGATTTTGGGGACGTTCTAGATGGAGTTTGAACCTCCGCCATCCTATATCGGTTCAACAAAATTTCAGGAGTTGAGACACCTTCTTAATAACTTCAGACCAAATCACATGTTAGATGACCAATCCCACTGGAGATGGAGCAAGAATGAAGACTTTTCTGTCAAGTCTACATATAATCATTTTGTGAACAGTGGAGTTGATTTTCCTAATACCTCTTGGATCTGGAAGACTTCTTGCTCACCCAAAGTAAGGGTGTTTTTAAGGTTGGCCATGAGGAAAGCCTGTTCACGTGGCCAGCCATATAAAAAAAATGATGGATAGGTCCGAATATCTGTGTACTTTATAATGGGGATAGAGAATCCACTATTCACCTATTATTGAACTACCACTTTACTAGGGAACTATAAATTAATTGTGCCAGAAGGTTTGGGGTTATTATTAACACAAATAATTGCACCAATTTGAGAAGTAAACTAAATGTTAATGACAATTCATCACAGTTGCCTAGAATCCTTTTAATAGTTTTGTGCTGAAATGTATGAAGAGAAAAAAATAATAAAATTTTTAATTTTACAGCACATTCTTCACATACATGTACTCATATAATTACTGATGATATTATCTTTCGGACAGATTTACCTTCGGACGAGGAACATATACAAATCTCAAAAGGGACATCAGGAGAAGACTTGGGAGATCCTCTTTTGTCCCTGGCCAGACTTGATAAGAGATCATAGTCACTCTCATGGAGAAAATTGACGTATCTGAGAGGTCTCATTTTACTTTTTGTTGTTGAATTTGGAGGACTTTTTGTACTTTATGTACTCTTTTTTTTAGATTTATCCGTTGTTTTCTTTATGTACTTTTATATGTGATAGTTCACCTGACCCAAATCTCATTATAGTTCTATTATCTGCTTGTTAATGGAATGCGAAGGATTTTCACATGGCGTATTGGTTAAAAAAAAAAAAAACAAAGGGGATCGGGCAACTATTGGTGGTCGACATCCGCACAATGGAACGTTCAGATAGATCCATGGCAGGAGTAAAAATTGGTTGCGAGTGAGAATCTGTGATCCCAAATGAGGTCTAAGACGGTTATAGGGACTTACTGATCAAAATTGAAATCCTCTCCAGGACGGCATACGACGGGTCCGTATACTATGTCGACATTGATGAAAAAGAACCGCTGGGAGAGGATGAAGAGGGAAGCGAAAATAGAGGCAAAAGAAAAAGCGGCTAGGGCCAGAGCCAACGCAATGGCGGACGAGGCCTTGGCGGCCGTTGCAAGAGTCCTCAAACTCAGGGAGACAGAACTTAGGGAAGAGACACAAAGACTGGCTGTAGCCACAGCAAAGGCGGAATCGGAGTTGGGGGAAATCTGGCTCGCAAAGGCGTCGGATCTTCGGTCACACCAAATACCGGCCATACAGTCGAGCACGCAACAAGGTACAGTACAAGGACTGGCAGAGAAGCTCAGGGACCCATACGGGAACACATGGACGGGATAGAGGAAAAGACAGAGAGGAGCAGCTAGGGAGGAAAGGCTATAGGGGAGACAAAAAAGGCGTCATATCCTAGGCGTCCGAATCAAGAACGGCATACGGCTCAAGGTGTTCTCCAACCACGAGATGAAGGAAGTCAGACCGTCGCTCTAAATGAGCGTGCGGACAGAGAGAAAGGGAAGGCGTTTATTGACCTCAATTTTCTTAGACTGGAAGAATTATCATAGCATTTTGGGAGCCCAGTAGGGTGCTCTCAAAAAGGTCCAAAAGATATCACAAAAAATTTGGTAAAAGGAGAAGAAAAAGAATGGATGGGCATTCATGAACATGGTCCACTAGCCACCATTCAATAAGCGTTGGGATCAGAAAGAGTGCAGAAGACAATTGATCGGGTTATGGAAAGACTAGTTGAGGCAAAGATAGAGACGATGCTGCCCAGACAAAAATCCAAAAAACAAAAAAGAGAGTTCAAGAGATTGAAAATTGACATCGGAGAGCAGGCGAAGGGACCATTTCAGCATTGGATACTGAAAGCAAGAGGGAGATGGAGTTCGAACAAGATGATGAGGAGATCGCCGATCAAGCAACCACTAACAGTCAACAATTGGTTCCATCACGGGAAGAGGTGAGAATTTTGGAGGTACCACAGCAGGAGCAGATTGGAACTAAAAGCGACACTCCGTCCAGAAGGAGCAAACGATTGAGGGATCTGAGAGGAGGAAAGAAGTGCAGCAAGGGAAAACAGCAACACTGGCATCCATCAGAAAGGTGATGCAATCGTTACACTGGCATCCATCAGAAAGGTGATGCAATAGTTAGAGTCTGCCTACAGGTCCTGCAAGACGTGGCATCGGTAATATCTCGAAAACTTAAGAGACTAAGATCGGTTCTCCAAAAATGGGAGAGAAGAATTTTTGGAAATATTCAGGAGAAAAAATTATGAGTATACTTCAGCTATTAACAAGTAGGAGACTCTATAAGAAGAACGATCACTAGCCCCATAAAAACTATTTGAATTAGGGCTTTAAGATATGAAATCCACGACATATATCATAAGAATCAATGTGGAAACAAAGATCCAAAGCCAATTGGCTACTGAAGGGAGACAGAAATACCAAGTACTTTCATAGAGTAGCAAATGCAAGGAAGAGAACAAGTACTATTCACAACTTAAAAGACAATGGAGTAATATATGCGGAGGAAGAAAACTTACACAATCAAAACGATTCACACTTCAAAAATCTATTTGGAACAAAAGGAGAACACCCTTTCTCATTGGACAGAGGGATATGAGCTTGCTTTAATGGAGTACGCGAGCTAGAGAAATCTTTTTAGGAGGAAGAAGTTAAGGAAGCAATATGGAATTTAGTTCCAGAAAAAGCAACGGGGACCAGAAGGCTTTCAATCATTTTCTTTAGAAAATTTTGGGATATGGTGAAACACGACATTATGAGATTAATGGGTGACATTGAAAGAGGGATGGCACAATTGGTCAGACGAAACTATTCAAAATAGTGCTGATTCCAAAAACAGGAGCTGACAAGATTGGCAACTTTAGACCACTAGCTCGATTAAACACACAATAAAAATCATTTCTAAGGTGTTGGTCAACTGGTTGAACCCGTTGCCTAACCTTGTGGAAGAATATCAGAGTGGACTCATCCTTGGAAGAAGCATATTGGATGGAATTGCAATAAGTTAAGAAGTTATTCACCAAAACAATAAAAAAAAAAAAGAAAGAATGGAAGGGTATCTACTCAAACTTGACTTTGAAAAGGGCATACAATTTGGTAAAATGGGATTGTTTGTTAGAAGTTTTGGAACATGGGGTTTTAGTTAAAGATGGATTGTATGGATTAAGCTGTAGCTAGAATCAACAAAAACCACTATAACGGTTAATGGTTCCCAAGGAAAAGAAATAAAATATAGAAGAGGGCTGAGACAGGGGTACCATCTATCACCATTGTTATTCACATTGGCTGTACACGGTCTGAACAGAATCATAGAGAGATCCAAAACACTTGGCCTATATCAAGTGTAACAACCTTTTTTTTTATGCATTTAGTTTACTTCTTTTAAAAATAAATAAATAAAATAAAATCTGAAAAAACAAACGGTTTGTTTTTCTTATAAAATCATTCTAATCATAATATGATTAGAATCTAGAACGGTGGTTGAGTCTAAACCAAATTCTTAGATTTACCCTTATCTAAGAATTTGTTATTTGAATCCCCAACTAATAAGATTCTATCTCAACCATCTCACCCCCTATAATTAAATAAAAATAAAATACCCTTCTCTCCTCTGGAAAGCAGATAATTTCAGAACGTACGGAAGGAAGGGAGAAAGGAAGGAAGAAAAAAAAAGGACGAAAGAAGGAATTCAGGTAAAGTTGAGTTCTTTGGACTCACTATAACATGTTATAATTATGTTAATTTCTATGTAGTTATAGTGTTTATTTCTTCAATTTGTATTATTCTCTATTTGATTTGCAACTATTAAGATAAGATTTTATCTTGTAATTGTCTAATTAATTTTGTAGTTTATTGTGATAATATGTGTTTACTACGTGATTAATTCAAGCAATGAGATTATTTATTCTTTAAGCAATACCACTGCTCAAATAAAGCACTTACTATGAAGCATGTATAATGAGGTGTACTGTTTACATTTTCTTCTGTTCTGTTATAGAATAGTTTGTCAAATCAATTTTTTTGAATACTTTCCTCATAGGTAGACGCTACAATGAAAGATAAGAACGTATATAAATTTAAATTAAATATATGTAGACAAATATACTAATTAATATCGTATTGATTTAGAATGACACTTTGATCTTTCTTGACCCTTCATATTTCATTATACTTTTAAATTGCCATCTCCAATCAGTTTGAAATTTTTGGATGCTAACTATATTATAATTTCGTTCAGATTATCTATATTTGACAAAATATTACCTTCTTATGTGCATCTAATTTTGGTCCTTCGTAAAAATTCTAGAGATCAATGTTAAGAATTGGAACTACGAATTTTGTAGAATCCTCCACAAATTTATGGATTGTCCCTCTAAAAAGAAAAAAAAAAGATATAAATCTGTTTTGTTCTGAACAGAATACTGTTTTGTGTTCTGTTCTTAACAGAACAGTCAAAATAGACTGTTCTAAACAGAACAGTACTGTTTAGTAGAACAATTCTGTACTATTCTGCTGAACAGCAGAACAGTTCTGTTCTACAGAACAGTACTATTCTGAACAGAACAGAACATTCTTATGGTCTTGATTATATCCCTTCGGAAAGATATTTATATTATTAATCATCACTCTTGTTTCCAATAATATAATTCTTTTCTTCTGTATTTTGTGCATAAATAATTTTTAGCATGCCTTCTTATATATATATATATATATATATATATATATATATATATATATATATATATATATATATATATATATATATATATATATATATATATATATATATACCTCACATCTTAGTAATATTGTTTACGAAACTTATCATCGTTTTTTTTTCACTACCCTTTATTGTGGTTGCTCTAAGCCAGCATAAGAAAACCTTTACTATTAAAGAGAAAAAAAACAGAACAATTAACAAGATATGATAAGGTACTGACTGAATGCGAATTGCTATCATATGTGATTGGCTGTGAATTATTAATTACTGTGTTATTTTAATATTACCGTTACTGCTACTGAGTACTAAAATTTAATAATGACTACCAATCAATTGAACTAAACTTGAACAACCAATATTGAATTGATATACACTGGAGTTTTGGGAAAACTTTGGGTTCATATGAATTTTAATGGCTGGACATAACTGTACCACTGTTTTCCGTTTTTGGGAGGATCGGGATAGGCTCCGATCATTACTGCGCCACTGTTTTCCTATATGGGAGGATCGAGATAGATTCTGATCACTACTATGCCACTGTTTTCCTTTTTGGGAAGATCGGGATAGGCTCCGATTAAATTTTACTGTTTTGTTTTCCAGAGGGTAGACGGGAATGCGTCAAGATCAGCCAAATTTATATTTTCCTAAATTTTCAAATACCATAATTAAAAGACATCAACTGAAAAAGAAGAAAAAAAAACTAATGACAATCACATAAAATATTCGAATATGAGATTGCCTACCTTTTATTTGCATATGACTATTCACGTTATTGAGACATTATTGTTATTTTTTGTGTTTTACTATTTATCACTGGATCACTTTACTGGCGATCATGGTTATACATGACCAGATGTAGATATTTATCAAGAGGTAGATCCACAAGAAACAGAACATGATGTGGCATATTTTAAGAAACAGGCAGATCCACAGGAGTGATGAAATTTTTTTGTTAATTACTTTTATATTAGGAAAATATAATAAGTGCATATGGCACTTCATTTAGTCCTATAAGAGACATTTCTTTTATTCAGAAATAATTTTATCGTAATAACATTTTGTTGGTTTTATTTTATAGGAAACTTATTATTATCTTGGTTGAATTTTTTTTTCATTTATTGCTATTTGTTATTCAAATTCTGTTGTGTTGTAACTGTAATATTTTTTTTTAGGCTTGTCGAGTTATCATTCGATGCCGAACGTCTTAGCTATCCACACTACGAAAAGTGAGGCGTTACATCAAGGGCTCCATGCTTCCAAAAAACATAGAGTGACGAATCTATAATATGCAGACGACACTCTATTATTTTGGGAATCATCCATTGAATAAACAGTTATTACCAAATGGGTACTCGTCACCTTCGAGATCTAGTCGGGACTCAAGCTGAATCTGCACAAAAGCCAGATAATATTCATAAGTAGACTGAGCTACAACAACACTATTGTGGAATGAATACTCGGGCAGTGTGGGGGTTTTCCCGATTAACTATCTAGGAGTATTAATCAAACTAGGAAAAATAAAAAGAATGGACTGGAACATTCTTATAGAGAAGTTCAATATAAAACTTGAGGATTAGAAAGGAAAACTGTTATCAGTAGGAGGAGTAACAACACCACTTAAAACAGTATTATCGGCGACACCAATATACATGATGTCGTTATTCAAAATGCCAACATGGGTTAGGCACAAGATAGATAAAATTCGTAGAAAATTTCTCTGGGCAGGTTCGGGGGGATGAAAGAAAAGCATACAATCTTGTAAATTAGAATCAGGTATGCATGAGCAAGAAAGAGGGTGGATTGGGGATTGCAGACCTTGAGCAAATGAATGTAGCTCTACTAGCGAAGTTGGTGGTGGAAGTTAGAAACCGAACTAATATAACCGGTTAGCTAGGTCTTACGGGACAAATATGGACCAAAAGTAGAGTCATTGGCAAGCAAACATAGGAACTCGTCGAATATGTCTAGTTTTTGGAAGGGACTCATGGCAATCAAAGACACATTTCGAGCAGTATTATCATATAATTTATGAAGGAGAAATAATATTAGCTTCTAGAAGGATGATGGGGAGGAAATTGATCGACTCAAAATTGTAAGTGCATAGTATCGTACTTTTGTAATAAATTGATGAGAAAAGTGTCATCCTCAAGAATTGATTATTCATTCTTGACAAATATCGAAATTATGTCAACCTCAATTTTATTTAGAAAAGTCACTAAGATTGTTTATCTTGGAATTTGAAATAAAAATCAATTCTGTAAAAATACTCAAGAAAAATAAATGGAATTATATGATAAATAAATCAAGGAGAGAAAAACTTCTAGGAAAACTGAATTCACCTCATACCTCACTATACCTTTCTTATCAGTGAAATTAATTCTCCAAGTTTACTAGAAGAATTCTCAAATCATCCAATAAGCTCTTTTGACAGTCAATTGGAACTATTCTTGAACATTGTTTAATATAAGAATATGCAATCAATGAAACAAGAATGCAATAAAATTTATAAAATTTTTCTAACGCAACACATATTTTTATAAGTCCTTCGGTCTGTATAATCACCTATTCTGGAATATTCTAATGGTCCATCCTGTAATTCCCTCTTTTGATAAATGATAAAATCCAAATCATCTAATTAATGGCCAGTTAATTAGAAGCAATAAGCATGAGAATAAATCAAATAAAAAATAACTCCAAATGAATAAAAAAGAACATAGTTTGAGACTAGGTTACATCGTTTTCCTAGAATAAGAAAAAAAATTAGTTCATGATGAAAATTAAATTCAACAAATATGAACTAAAAATGATCTGTATTTTGGAGAAAGGAAAATCAAATTAGGTAGAAAATTTGAAGGTTTTGAATGCCAAGACTCCAAAAAAACTGTAGCCCAACCTATCTCTTCTTTCTCCTTCTTATCTCTTTTAGATTCAATGAGAATTTTTTTTAAGAGTCAAGATGAGTCTCTAATACAAATATGTGACCTCCTTTATATTCTTAGTCCATGCCCATTTATAGGATTTGGTCCCTCGACTTATTAGTCAGGATAATCAATATGCTTGAATTGAGTCAACCTACACCATTTATTGCTCAATATTCTCCCTTTTTCTCTTACTGATTGAGATTTTTTAATATCCTTCATGCAAAATTTGTCACATGGGTGTTGACTTTGAATTTGAATTTGAATTTGCTGTCCTCCCTCTTTTCTTGGTCTTTTACTGATTTTCTTTCTAATAAAAAATATGATCTATATTTTTATTTAAAATTTGTAAAATATAAAAAATGTTCAAGAATTAAATATATGTAAAAGACACCTAAAATTCTAGACAAATGAGCTAAGAACATAGAAAACGCTAAAAAAAATAAAACAATTAAGGCTAAGAAAATGTGTGAAATAAATTCCCACATCAAACCCCCAAACTTGAATGTTTGCTTGTCCTCAAGCAAAAGAAAAATCATAAAAACAAATGATAATAGTCATTTTTAGGCTCAACTTATCACACCAAAAGTTTCTGTCAGGCAAACATTAAATTTTCAAATCAATACACAACAATAGCAAATAATGAAAAGCTAAGTATACTCACATTCTTTTGTTCAAATAGCCATACATAATTCCAAACTCAATCTTATTTATCATGTAACCAAAATAATTGAATCATGTAACAACTCAACTTGCAATAACCCCTTCTCACTACCACCAAAAAGGTAGCAAACAATAGAGATTTTTCATTTTAATTTTTTTCTTAATTCTTTTGCTTTAAGTTGTCACTTGCATTTTGACACAAATACAAATATTTGTGATAAATGCACCCGGTTACTCAACAAGTCATACACTTAAAGTGCTTTGTATACGCATATTTCAAGCTACCGTTTGACGTAAAGGTAAATATTGGTGATGAATACCCCTAGTTACTAAGTAACTCAAAACATTGAGTAGATAGATCTTTGCACAAATGTTTTTTTTTGTTCATGTTTTTGTTTTTCTTCTCTCAAATTGTAATCACTCTATTTACTTAAACCATGTTTAGGACTAGATCAAAGAAGAATATCACAAGAAAAGCGTCACACTCATCTTTTATGCATGGTCAACCAACAATACAACTTTCCAAGGAAAGATAATCCTAACAAATATGCTTGCTCATGCTTTTATAAGATATTGGCTTTCCTAAATAAAAAATTCAATGCTTAAACACAATAAAGAACCCAAAAGTGCAATGTTGGTCCTAAATAAGTCTCACACAAATGCAATGTAGGTCCATTTCTCCTCAACTTTTACATGAAAATTTGGTTTGAACGACATGGATATGATCACCAATTAACTTGCATAAAAATTTATCAAACCAATATAACCAGCATAATCAAATATCGACTTCCCCAAACTTAATTTTCTCATTATCCTCAATGTCAAAGAAAAGGAAAGTAGGATACTAATACTTTCCTTTTACCAACGCCAAACATAAAGAATGTTTGATTGAAGTGAATGCAAACTAGCTTCTTGCTTGATTTTCTGAACCTACACAACATGGCTAACAGAAAGGGGTCACAACAATAATTATTCAAATACTCAAAGAAAAATTAAAACAAATAACAAAAGATAAACTAAAAGAGATTTTTGCTTGGGTTGCCCCTTAAGAAGTGCTTGTTTTAGAGTCTAAAGCCAGACTTTTTATACCATCAACAATAGGTAGAAGGATTCATCTAGGCGTAAGTCACTCTTTTAAGAACCCCATTACCAGCAAGATAAGGCTTCAAATGCTACCCATTAACCTTGTGCACCAGTGACCTTACGATGCACCTCAACGGCACCATATGGATATACTTTTATTACTATGAATGGGCTAGACCATCTAGAATGAAACTTGCTTGGGAATAATTTAAGTCTTGAGTTGAAGAGTAACACTTACTGCCCAATTTCGAAGTTTCTAATATGAAGATGCTTGTCATGCCAATGCTTTGTCTTTTCTTTATAAATCCGAGCATTTTCATATGCATCCAACCTAAACTCAAATGTAGCACTCTTTTCTCCTACAGCTTTCAAATCCATGTTCAACTCCTTAATTGCCCAATAGGCCTTATATTTCAATTCTACTAGTAAGTGACAAGACTTTCCAAATAAGGAGACATACCCAAAGGTGTCTTGAAAGCTGTCATGCAGGCCCAAAGTGCATTATTTAACTTATTCGCCCAATTCTTCCTTGAACTGCCTACAGTTTCTCCAAAATTTGCTTCAACTCCCTGTTTGTAAGTTCCACTTGCCCATTTGTTTGGGAATGATAGGCAAGTGCCACCATATGAGTAACTACATATTTTTTTTTTAACAAAGCCACAAATGACCGGTTACAAAATTGGGAGCCTTCATCACTAATAATGACTCTTGCCATATCAAATCTTGAAAAAAATATTTTTCTTCATAAATCTCATCACCACCCAAGAGTCATTAGTCTGAGTTGTAGTAGTTTCAACCCATTTAGACACATAGTCCACTGCCACCAGGATATACCAATTGATGAAGGAAGAAAGAAATGGGTCGATGAAATTAACTCCCCACAAATCAAAAAGTTCAGCCTTCAGGATATTGGTCAAAGGAATCTCATTCTTTTTCGAAATGTTGCAAACCCTCTGACATCTATTACACATACTTTCATATTGTCTAGCATTTTGATACATGGTCGGCCAATAAAAACCAGACTGCCATACCTTTGCAACTATCTTGAAAGTACTGAAATGTCCACTGCACTCTAAGGAATGACAATGATCAAGAATATCCTGAACCTCATCTTGGGGCATACATCTTCTTATCATACCATCTGCACAATGTTTATATAATAGTGGTTCTTCCCAAAAGTAATGTTTCACATGCGACAAAAACTTTTTCTTCTGACGATAACTCAAATATAGGGGAATAATACCATTTATCAAATAGTTCACTAAATAAGCGTATTAGGTTATGACTGAAACTACCAACAACTGCTCATCAAGAAAACTCTCATTAATGGGTACCTCATATGCTCTCAATTGGCCCTCTAAACTAGATAAGTGGTCCCATTATATTCTCCATACCTCTCTTATCTCGAATCTCAAGATCAAATTCTTGAATCAATAATACCCACCAAATCAAACGCGGTTTCACTCTTTCTTGGCTAGCAATACTTAATTGCCAAATGGTCTGTGTACACGATCACCTTGGAACCTACAAGATAAGATCGAAACTTGTTAAAAGCAAAAACAACAGCAAGCAAGTCTTTTTCCGTAGTTGCATTATTGAATTATGAATCATTTAAAATTCTACTAACATAATATATAACATGCAACTTCCTGTCTTTTCTCTAGCCAAGAGCAGCACCCAAAGCGAAATCACTAGCATCAGACATTAGCTCAAAAGGTAAACTCCAATCTTGTACTGCCATAATTGGTACTGTCACTAACTCTCGCTTCAACCTGTTAAAAACATTCAAAGAATTCTTATCAAAATCAAACACAATATGCTTATTCAACAAATTACAAAGAGTTTTAGAAATTTAGAGAAATCCTTAATGAAACGACCGCAAAATCCTGGGTGACTAAGGAAACTTCTAACTCCCGTAACATTGGTCAGTGGTGGTACTTTTTCAATAATTTCCATTTTTGCTTGTTCCACCTAGATACCTCTTTGTGAAATTTTGTGGCCTAAAACAATAACTTCTTGCACTATAAAATGATATTTTTCCCAAATTAAGACCAAATTGGTCTCCTCGCAATGCTACAGAACTTGAGACAAATTATTTAAACAACTATCAAAAGAAAATCCAAAAAGAGAAAAATTATTCATGAAAACCTCTAAGATCTTTTCAACAAAGTCAGAGAAAATAGCCATCATACAACGTTGGAATATAGCAGGTGCATTATACAAACCAAAAGGCATCCTGCGAAATACAAATGTAAGGACAAGTGAAAGTGATCTTTTCTTGGTCTTCGAGGATATAGGAATCTGGTTATACCCCGAATAACCATCTAGAAAACAATAATACGTATATCCAGCAAGTCTCTCAAGTATCTAATCAAGAAAAAGTAAAGGAAAATGATCCTTATGGGTAGCACTATTAAGGATTTTGTAATCTATGCAGACTCTCCACCCAGCTACTATCCTAGTGGGTGTTAATTCATTATTTTCATTATGTACCATAGTCATCCCACCCTTTTTGGTATTACCTACACAGTACTAATCCATGAACTATCACAAATACGATAAATAATCCCTACATCTAACTATTTAAAAACTTCAACCATTACTACTTCTTTCATGTTTGGATTTAACAGTCTTTGATTTTCAACAACAGGTTTATGGTTATGCTCCATTAAAATTCTATGCATACACAATGAAGGGCTAATTCCTTTTAGGTCTGATATAGTCCATCCTATGACTTTCTTTCTCAATTTCAAAACTTGCATTAATTTGTCAAGTTGATCATCATATAAAGAAACACTCACAATCATAGGCAAAGTATTATTCTTTCCTAGAAATGTATACCTGAGATGGGAGGGTAATGGCTTCAGCTCCAAAACTGGTGCTTGCATATTGAAAGGTGGAAGGAGTGGCTTACCTTTGCCTAGATCCTCAAAATGAATACCTTTCTGTTTCAGCTTAGGACATGTAGCCTCTTATGCACGTGCGACTTCTGCAACCTCCAGATTTTTATCTTTGCATGTCCTTGCACTCACTAAGCAAGTCTCAAGAGGTTCTTTAGTATTTTCAGCCATAAAAACCTCTCTGATCGAATCATCTACAACATCAACTTGAAAAACATGATCAATAAAAGAAGGATATTTGGCAGTTTCAAATAAATTAAAATCTACCTCATCTTCACCAACCATCAAAGTCAACTTATCATTCTTAACATCTATAACAGCTCCAGCCGTGGCCAGAAAAGGCCGACCTAAGATGATAGGGTTCTTGGTGTCTTATTCCATCTCCAACACAATAAAATCAACTGGGATGATAAACTTCTTTACCATAATCAACACTTTCTCAAGAACACCCATAGGGTATTTCATCGATCTGTCAGCTAGCTGTAAAGAGATGGTAGTAGGCTTCAACTCCTTTAATCAAGCTTTCTAGCCACATATAAGGGCATTAGTGAAACACTAACACTTAAATCATACAAACCTTTAGAAAATTCAACATCACCTATAGTACAAGGAAGAGAAAACCTCCCAGGATCGTTTAGCTTTGGTGGAAGCTTATTTTGGATAATGGCACTGCATTCCTCTGTCAAGGCAATGGTCTCGAAATCTTCTAATTTTCTCTTTTTGAACATGATCTCCTTTAGGAATTTTGCATAGGTAGGAACTTGTGCTAAGGCATCTGCAAAAGGAATATTAATGGGAAGCTGTTTAAACACTTTAAAAAATTTCTCAAATTGTTGATCAATTTTATTAGGCTTAAGCCATTGAGGAAAAGGAAGGGGAGGAACATACGGTTCGACTGGTGGTGGTGGGGATGGTGTCTTTTAGGTCCTCTAATTCTTCATCAACCTTCTTGCTAATTCTTCATGGTCTACTTCATCATCGATTACAGTCTCACCACTTATCTGACCGATTTGCTTACCACTTCTCAAGGTGATTATCTTGCAATGCTCCTTCAAATTGACCTCTATTTTACTAGGCAAGTTTCATTGTCCCTGAGAATTGATGGAATACCCCAATTGCACCTCTATATTTCTGTTGGAGCTTGCCAACTGTTCAACATTTGCTTCCAGTCTCTCAAATCTCTTAGAAGAGACATTGGCTCAAGGCTGCTTACTCTCTAGTTGGGATGGTCTTGTTTGGAAACCAAGAGAATGGAAAGGTCTAGAACTACTACCTTTGTTACCTTGATCTTCCAATGAAAAATTGGGATGATTTCTCCAACCTGGGTTGAATGTGTTGGAATAAGAGTTACTTAGCTGCTGCTGCCTGTTAAAATTAGATAGGAATTAGAATCGCTCTACCTACGTACAATCAGAACTCATGTGAGCCCCTCCACACCAATCACAACTCAATATAGGACTAGAAACAGAATTCATGTTACCCAGCTTACCAAACATTTTTACTAGAGAATCAACTTTGGCATTCAAAATTCTTATGCCTTTTACATCATACATACACGAAACTCTCTTAGGCTTACCTCTTTTGTTGGACCACTGATAATTTTTAGAGGCCATTTCTTCTAACAACTCGTGTGTCTCTTCTGCCGACTTGCTCATTAAAGCACTTCCTGTAGCTGCATTTATGGTAATACTAACTGAATTTTTTAATCTATTATAAAAAGTTTGGATAATCAGCCAATTAGGAAGACCATGATGTGGACACTTCCTTTGAAAATCTTTAAACCTTTCGCAGACTTCATATAAAGATTCACCATCAAATTGAACAAAAATGGTATATCATTTCTAAGTGTGGATGTCTTACTTGAGGGAAAATACTTACTCAGAAAAGCTTGCGATAAGGCATTACATGTGGTGAAAGAATTAGGCGATTTGGAATTCAATCAAGCCTTGACTTTATCCTTCGGAGAAAATGGAAAAAGTCTGAGCCAAATAGCATCATCACTAACCCCATTCATCTTGATTGTGTTACAAATCTCTAAAAAATTGCAAGGTGTGTATTTGGATCTTCAACATATCCTCCTCCAAACTGCTCCTGCTGTACAATTTGGATGAAATTAGGTTTAATCTCAAAACTATTTGCATTAACTGCAGGTCTCACAATGCTGGATTGAGCACCATTAGCATTTGGTATGGCAAAGTCATGCAACAGTCTCTGGTTCTGATTACCTTGGTTACTTTACATGGCTACTGCTTGTGTTTGTCCTTTCCTTAGTGCTTGTAGAGTTCTCTCAATATCTAGATCAAGAGGAGTAATTTCACAATATCTAGTGCAGTGCATATAAGGTCAAAACACACCTGTAAAACATAAATAAAAAAATTCTAAACTAAAACCAAGCTTGAGTAGTATCGATATCTTCAAAGATAAAAATAATTCAATTCCCGGCAACGGTGCCAAAAACTTGATTGACTCAAAACTGCAAGTGCACAGTATCATAGTTTTGTAATAAATTGATGAGAAGAGTGTTAGCAAAAATAGCGGAATAATACTAATGCAACAACCAGTGGAATCAAATAGTTAGCCGAAGAGAAAAATAGTAGAGACAGAGAACACGCAGATTTAACATGGTTCGGCAATGTGTCCACGTCCTCGGGGACACGATCGAAAACTTCCACTATGTCAAAAGTGATTACAATTTTCTAGTCTCAACCACATGAGAGAAATCAATAAGATCATACAAAATACAGGATCAAACCCTCACCTCAAAAGGAATATAATAATCTTGTACCTATGCTATAGCCACCGCCAAAACACCTTCAGCCAAAAAAATATCACCTTCGGCCAAGAATTGCAGCTGCTACACCTTAAAAAGAAAATCTTGGGACACGCATAATTATTTTGCTTCACGTGACAACCACCAAATTATTTGGGTTGTTTTTGTTCGGCTGCAAGTAGAGAAAGCAGCAGCTACCACAAAAAAACACCACGACCTTGTTCGCAGCAGAAATTTGCTTCTCTTCCATTAAAATAACTTAATTACAATGAAAGTGAACAAGAAAAAAGAACAAACGAGAGGATTTATAATCTATCACTCTCTTTTACAATAAAACGTGGGATCTATGTGGCGATGGGATCTAACTAGTAGTTCCTTTGGACGATCTGACGTTGATGGTCTACTTACTGGCTTTTTAATGTTATGGCTGAAGAGGTGTGTCGTCCACTCATTACCTAAGGAAGTCATTGCCAAGAACGTTGTCTATCCAGCCGTTCTATTGGCCTATGGACGACCATTCGGGCTCTTGCTAGCCATGGTCAGTAACCTCTAGAGCGGACTCCGGGCCCTCTGCAATAGCTTCATGCTAGCAGAAAAGAACAAAGGCAAAGCTGGAAAGGGTAAAGCAGCAAAAGAAACTGCTCCGGTGAAGACACCGCACCCTAGAGTGGAGATGCCCTACACATATTTAATGGCATGGCTAGTCATGCACTGCCCATTTTTGATGAGTGCTGCGGATTACAGCCCGATCGACAAGCCGTTCTTCGTGGAGAAGTATGAGCGCTCTGTATGGAAGAGTAATTATATGTCGGTAATCCGCAAAACGCTCTGCCACCACCAGAACTATGAGATCTTTTGCTGCTTCCCAGACATCCCTGGAGGAGAGTATGGATCTAAGTTTAAAGATATTTTGGGAGCAAACAAGTTCACCAATTTATCTTCGGGGGCCTTCTGGTGGTTATTAAATATTCGCCCCGGGCACTTGGTGTACAGACAAGACACCATGTGCTACATAGAGCCGTATATCCTGAGTAGATTTGCTCGTCAATTTGGATATACGCAGCTTTATGTAGGAAACCTGAATAAGGGGCTGGCATACAAGGAAAATTTGTATGTAGGAGCGCGGGGCTCGTTACATTTCGTTGCCGGGGGAACTGGAGCTGAGTTTATGCTATCCCAAAGGTGCCAGATTTAAGCATGGCTTTGAGTTTTTGCACCTGGTTCAGCATTGCCAACGCTGATGTACCTAACTTCTCCATCAACCATAACTATTGTAAGGAGATTGAAGCCTTCTATTCTTTCCATAGAGGGGCAAAGAGGGTCCGAGTGAAGGGAATGGATGAATTCCTCGGCACCGCGGCGGATCCATCAGATGATGGTGATTCTGATGGTGATAATGATAATGATGCTTGCGATGTTGGAGGTGCTTCCCAACCTATCACCACTCGCTCCCGAAGTCCGACCGTTAAGCGTCGCGGATCTGTTAGGGGTGAGCCAGCCAAAAAGAAGAAGAAGCTGGCCGGGGAGACGTTAGTGATCCCCCATGAGGCAGCGGTCCAGTTTGCCATGGATCTGCTTGCCTCAACTCTGCCGTCAGCATTGGCCGAGGAGAGCAAGCCCATCGAAGTTCCCAGTGCCCCTGATGCTCCAATTCAGCCAACCCAAGAATTTGCCGAGCACACTACGACGCAACCTCTGGGTAGCAAAACGGGTGTGCTCCTAGAGACGGCAATGGCTTCTCCTTCGAGTCCGACTACAAAACTTGTCTCCTCTGGTATAGTTCTATTCTCTCTAATTTTCGTAGTTTTTAACCTTCTTGTTTTTCGTATATATGACAGTTTTTGCTTTCTGAGATGCAGGTAGTCAGCTTCATTCACCCATAATTCGACTACTAGGGTAGAGTCCGAGGAGCTGGTGGACTATTCTGGTACTACAGGATCAGTGGGCAGACTGGGAGCTCTGCCAACGAATTTGACGCGGACTATTTTATGCCAGCTCCATGTTTTGTTCCTTCATCAACTCCTCTCAATGTTGAATTAGGGAGTGATGATAGGACATATGTTGTCGCCAGAGAGGTTCCCCCGTCTCCAAGCCTGCCGTCTCCAACTCTGCCTACTAGTTCCGAGGGGACCTTCCCGGTCGTGGTTGGTGTGCCCTCTACTCCTAAGCCAGCGATATTAACATTGTCGACGATAATGGCTGTTGAGACACCGGTGGCCCCTCTCCTGCTCACTTGCCAACAGGAGATGAAGACCAGTTGAAGTTCTCTTTTGAGGCTACTTCCGTTACGGGAGGAGTTTCAAGCGAGGACACTCCAACATCCACTCCTGTTGGCGGAGTTGCTCGTCCTTCGAGTACCAATGACACTTCACCTTGGGTTCTTAGTTCTGCCAAGTCTTTACTGGCTTTACTGGCTCCGCTTGTTATAAATTTGGTACAGGGGCGAGCTTCTTTCTCATCGACTCCGACAGAAGCCACTCCTCCCCTGGTGACATCTTCCTTGGCACTGCCCGCCCTGAACTTAGACACTGCTGACCCTCTTGAAGAATTCTTCAACCACAGTGTTAACGACTTCATGCGGCTACTAAGGAGATGCAATGGAATGATCCTGGATGGAAGAGACTTTCTTGCTCTCGGACATCCAATGTTGTCCAGTTATCTGGACAATATCGAGAGGATTGGAGGATGTGACCGAGTAGCTCCCTATCGGGCTCGCTTAGAAGCTTTAGAAGAGCAGGTGAATACGCTAAACACAGTTCACCAAGCGGATGTGGAAGCGATCACTGCAATTGAGTTGGCGCGGCTTCGAGTAGAGATGACGGCTCGTCAAGAGGAGCTGAGGCGCCAAGAGGAAGTCTGGTCTCGGGAGTTGGCAGATCTACGAGCCAGTCAGGAATCAATTCTCAGAGGGCTAGAAATGGTGGAGTTTGAGATTGAGGGGAGCCAGGCCGCTATCCTAAGAGCCCGAGAGACTATCGCTAAGGCCCAAGCTATTTTAGAAGCCAGCGAGTCTCGGCTAGGGGAGTCCATTAAAAAACGGGAAGAGCTGATCCTTCAACAAGGACAGCTTGAACATGAGGGCATAATAAGAGGCCGTGCTATTGAAAAATCTCGTCAGCGGTTGACCCAGCAACTCGCAATAAATGATGATGATTTGCCGGCAAGCTCAACACTCCATGAAGGAGACTCGTCGTTGAGTAATTGATGAGACGACAAATAAATTGAAGTTTTTGGGAGAGCCATAACTCCCTTTTATTATTTATTCTTTTGTAATAAAAGGAACTCAATGATTCTTTTGAATTCTTTCATTCTTTTGTAACTTTATTCTTTTGATTTATGAATAAAGATAATTCTTTTGATTCTTTTATCTGTTGGCTACAAATTTTCCTTGCGCAACAAATAAAAGTTCATAGTTTTGGTAAGATAATCTAAGGCTCATTTGCGTAACTTAGATTAATACCAAAATAACCGGATCAAAATTATTGAACACAGTAAAGCTCTCCATTAGAGCAAAGTGATAGTTTGGTGAAAGTGTTTAGCTACTTACACCAGGGTGATTGGGTCAGGATCATTAACTTAGACAGAGACGCTTAATTGCACATGCCTTAGTTTGATGGAGTCAGTTCAAGGCTCTTATGCGTAACTTGAACTGCTCATGCCAAAATAATCAGGTGATGATTATCAGATCTCGGCAGAGGCGCCTAATTGCACATGCCTAGTCCAAGTGCTTATATGCATAACTTGAACAAGTGGATGGTTATGCTTCTAGGGATTATGAACCAGATGTGACAGTAAATCAGTAAATTATCTTTTTTTTTGGCATAATACTTCTTCAAAAATTTGCCGCTAATAGGCATCATCATCCTATCATCTTCCTGGTTTATTAAGCGATAAGCTCCACTAGAGTATACTGTCTCCACGATGACCGGTCCTTCCCACATGGGTTCAAATTTTTCCTTAGTCATGTGGGTGAGAATCATTGGCCTTTTAATAGCCAGAACCAAGTCTCTTTGTTTAAAGGTCCTTGGTTTAAGTTCTTATTGAATGCTTGCGAGATTCAGGCTTGATACAACTCAATTTGTTGTTGAGCTCGGAGACATTTTTCATTCAACGCTTCTAATTCTCGCAATATTTGTTGATGGCGTTCTTCTGTCGTCATTTTTGTGGCTAGGGCCACTCTTAATGATGGTATCTGGACTTCAAGGGGCAAGACGGCCTCACTTCCATAGACCAAGGAGAAAGGGGTAGCTTTTGTTGGGGTGCGAACGGTAGTGCGATAAGCCCACAAACACTCTCCTAGCTTTTTATCCCAGTCCCGTTTGTTAGAAGAGACGAACTTCCGGAGGAGTTTAATAATAGTCTTATTAAAGGCCTCGGCCAATCCATTTGCCACGGGATTGTATGGTGTTGAAGAAATGTCCTTGATTCTGAACTTATCACAGAATCTTGAGAACCCTTGGCTGATGAATTGCGGTCCATTATCATGAATGATCCTTCGGGGGATGCCAAAACGGTAAATGACGTGATGTTTAATGAATTTAATTACATCCGTTGTTTTTACCTCTCTCATGGGCACGGCTTCAGCCCACCTTGAAAATAATTAGTTATTGCGAGAATAAACCGATGTCCTCTCGATGACGGGGGAGTTATTGGCCCCACGATATCCATTTCCCATGCTTCAAATGGCCAACTAGCAATGGTACTGTGCAAGTATTCTGGGGGTTGATGAATAAAATTGGCATGTATCTGACATTCATGACACCGTTTAGCGTATGCCATTGCCTCTGTAATCATGTTCAGCCAGTAGTATCCTAGCCTTCTTATGTGGTCTTTGAGTTTTGGACCGGATTGATAAGATCCACACACTCCATCATGCGTTTCTCTCAGCACTTCATCGGCTTCTGCTTTCAATATGCAGCGTAGCAGGAGACCATCACTTGACTTTCTGTATAAAGTTTGAAGTGTATGATCATAGTAAAATCTCGGGGCCTTCCTCTTTATCTAGTTGGCTTCCTTTGGATCCTCTGGCAGCATCCCATGTAAGGCATAATCTGCAAATGGAAATCGCCAATCACGGGGTTTCAGAGTTAAGCCTGTCTAGCACACCTCTTTGGTTTGGAATACCGTATCTGGATGGAGGAGTTCTCTGCTACCAATAGTGATGCTTTTAGCTTCACCTGGCGGGATCGCCAATGTTGCAGCTAGTGCGGCAAGAGCATCTGCATAGACGTTCTTGTTCCGAGATATGTGATAGATATAAAACTGTTCAAAATATCCTGCCAGCTCGATGGCTAGTTGATGATAGGGGATGAAGGCTTCATGTCTGACTTCATATTCACCCGTCATTTGGTTGACGATGAGCTTAGAGTCTCCATATGCCTCTAGATAGTTCACCCACAATTGCAGAGTCATTTTTAACCCGATAATGAGTGCGTTGTATTCCGCCACATTATTCGTACACGGCTCTGCTAGTGAGTAGCCATTAGACAGTATGTGTTTATGTGGGGATATCAGCACAACCCCCACTCCAGCAGCAATCGTCTGGCAGCACCATCAAAGAATATCTGCCATAGTTGTTCTTTATTAGTTGCGTTGACTTCTAACGTCTATTTAGAGTTGGACCAAATTGGATGGTCTGCTAGGAAATCGACGATCGCTTGTCCCTTCATGGCTTTTGGAGGAACGAAGTGTATCTCATATGGCGATAGCAATAATGCCCATCTCGCCAATTGGCCGTTTAAGGATCCCGGTTTTGTCATCAGGATTTTCAAGGGATTAACCCGTGAGATGACATGAATTGTTTGCCTTGAAAGATAGTGTCGCATTTTCTGAACAGCGAACACTAGGGCTAAACATTCTTTTTCAATCAGGGTATACCGATACTCGGCCCCGATCATTGTCCTGCTTAAGTAATAAAGGGCGTGTTCATGGCCGTGCTTATTATACTAAGCAAGTAACGCTCCTAACGCATTATCCATGGCCCTTATATATATGAGGAATGGTTGTCCAAGGACCGGTGCCATGAGGACGGGAGGTTTGGTAAGGTATTCTTTGAGATCGTCAAACGCATGTTGACATGCCTCACCCATACGAAAGAAACCCCCTTTCTCATGAGTTTGGAAAACGGCTGGCATTGTCCTGATAGGTTAGAGATAAAGTACCGGATATAGGCCAGTTTTTCTTGTAACCCCCTTAACTCTTTAAGATTGCGGGGAGGTGGCATCTCGTTGATCGCTTTTACTTTTTCAGGATCAAGGAAAATTCCTTCTGAGGTAACTATGAACCTAAGGAATTTCCCGTTGCGCACCTCCATGAAAGACTTGGCCGGGTTCATTTTCAAGTGATGTTTTCACATAAGATCGATGACTGTTCTTAGGTCATGAAGATGATCTTCTTTGTTCTTGCTTTTGACCGCTAAGTCATCCACATAGCACTCTACCGTTTTGCGCAGATTTTCTTTAAATATAATGCTCATTGCACGTTGGTAGGTAGCACCAGCGTTTTTTAGCCCAAAGGGCATTACTGTATAACAGTATACCCCCAGCGGTGTTCTGAAGGCCGTGTGCTTTTCATCGTCTGGGTGCATTTTGATCTGATTGTAGCTTGAGAAGCCATCCATAAATGACATCCTCTCGTAACCGCAGGTGCTATCAATCATTACATCGGTAATTGGGAGTGGGAATTCATACTTGGGGCATGCAGCATTTAGATCCCGAAAATCGATGCATATCCGGATCTTGCCGTTCTTCTTACGAACTGGCACTATATTAGCCACCCAATCGAAATGTTGCTCTTCACGGATAAATCCCGATTTTATGAGCTTATTAACCTCAACAACTATTGCCTCCATCAATTCCGGCCGAAAACGCCTCTGTTGTTGCTTAACTGGCTTGACGTCCTCTTTAATATTTAGTCGGTGTGTGGCAATATGAGGATCAAGATCGTGCATGTCTTCATAGCTCCATTCGAATACATCTATGTATTCCTTCATAAGAGATATAAGTTTCTCTTTTTCCAAGGGAATTAGTGTGTCTCTTATAAAAATGGGCTTCGGATTCTCTTCCGTCCCCATATTAATTTGTACTAGTTTATCCTCTATAGGCGGGTCACGCTGTTCAAAGCGACATCCCAAAGAGTGTCCATGTGTTTTGCCCAGGAATCATCTTGCACATCGATCGGTTCCTCGTCGCTTTCAGGTGCGGCTGAAACCATGTTTACTGTTAGAGATTGAAACCAGGCGCCGGTACTTAGATCCGAATCATGGTCGAGCGGATGTAAATCTTCATCTGCCGAAGAGTTCTCTTCGTATTTGTATGGTGATGAGGGAGGAGTAGATACATAACCCAACCCCTTCTAGTTTTCTAATAATAGTCTGGGCTCTTCCCTCTTGGTCTAAACGAGGGTATGAGATTTCGTCGCCTTTTCCCAAAGTTCAATCCCGGTTTTTTGGTAAAATCATAACCCATCTTTTCCATCATTTGTCAGGATTTCTGTTCATATAAGTGAAATTGAGGTGATGTTTGTTTATCACTTTCACTACTTTGTCTTTGATTAGACGACGTGATCACTTTGCCGAAGAAATCGGTTTATGTGATACATGTCGCGGAGGTACTTCAAAGAAGTGATCTCGTCTTTTTGTTATTTTAGACCGAGAGATGAGAGACGACCTTATTGGCAAGTGATATGCCGCCAAAACTTCAAGTTCGAATATGTCATCTGCCTCGGTGGATGTACAAGAAGGCTCAGATTCTGTAGCTACAGCAGGCTCGTAGACTAATTTTATATTTTCATTAATAATCCACTCATCCTCTGTTACATTGGCTACATTATTATCAAAATTCACTTTAAAATTTATGTGAGGGTTAATTTCGTAATCACCCCCGTTATCCTCTTTCGGAGATTTGTACTCAGTGTCGGCCTCGTTGCCGCTATCTTCGGGTTCTTGAGGCCTTTTACAGTTATTGTTGGAGACGTCGTGGGCTGGCTTATAAAGCATAGCATCCGTGAAGTAGTTCTCTAATCCTTTGAATGGCTGCCTATCTACAACTAAAGTCCGAACTTCTCTTTGATCATTGCAGTATTTCATGCACTGGTGGAGAGTCGATGGGACTATCATATAGGCGTGTATCCATGGTCGCCCCAGTAAGATGTTATAAGATGTATCTGCGTCTATAACATAGCATGTGACTTCTGTCCTCAAATCTCCAATTTGACACTGAAGTCAGATTTTGCCAAGAAGACAGCTGTCATTGGCATTAAATCCGTATATAGTAGTATTTGTCGGTGTCAAACGATGAGGAGAGATTCCCAATAGCTGCATCAGCCTTATGGGAATAACGCTTAATACAGACTCCGGATCGATCTGAATACGGTCCACCTTTGTGGACCCGACATATCTGGTGAAATATAAAGGCCTATTATGCTTTATATTCCTTACTTGCATATTCTCTAGAGAGAAATTAATCTGCGGGACCTGCCTCCTCATTTGATGACAACGGGGGTGAGAGTCCTGTTCTTGGTCAGCTGACTCGACAATCTGAGCTAGGAATGACTCAGAGTCTGCCAAGGCTTCTCTTAACGCCTCGCGAGTTGCTTTTGAAAATCGCAACAACTGATAAAGCGTGCCTCGAGTTGGAATATTTGCCAGTTGAGCTATTATATCAAACTTAAATGCAGATTCCTTGGCTTCTTCGTCTCTTGTAGGATTTTTCTGGAAACGAAGTCCCTTTTGTTTCGCAGTCTTCGCAAGTCTCCGTATATATTCTTCGGGTCTACTCTAGTGTAGTCCTTGAGATATGTTTTACCAGATCGAGTGCCGGAAGGGCCCGCCCCATCCTGATGAGTGGCCATAGCTTCGGACTCCTCTTCAGAGTCTGTAAATGCCCCTGCAATTATGTATTCGTCTTTTATTTTCGCGAAAATAGTATTGCTAGTCCGCTTTTTTTTTGACCCCCTGCGGTAGTCCACTGTTCATCCTGTAGTAAATCAGGGTGGACCCACATGACTTCCACCCTTTGAGTTGTTATGGGGACAAGTCCTTTCTGGGCTTTTTGATGTGGATCATGATTTTTCATGACCAGCTTTCCCTCTAGTATTGGGGTCACCCCTGCGGGGAACTCATAGGTTCTGACTACTAGGGTTGTCATATTGGCAGTGACCTTCTTTTGCTCATCTTTTAGCGTCAAGACTCCAGCTTCTATCAATGCTTGGATCATATTCTTTAGAGGATAATAATCCTTAGGAGGGTGCCCAACATTCCTATAGTAGAGACAATAGTTGGGGTCTTTGGTGTTACCAGCGTCCTCCGGTTTCCTATTTTCTGGAAGTTTTAGCAATCCCTTCCTGAGGAGCAAATGAAAGAGTGTAGACGTTTGTTCTGCCTTAAAAGTATAGCTCCTCTCTTGCTTGGGCCTATTCTGTCTCGTGCCCTTTTGATTTTGAGGCTTTGGGCTCGGAGGATTTGTCTTCTGTGGAGCGGCCTCTGATGCCATTGCCGCTTTCCCTTTATTCTTATTATTATTTTATGTATACGCCCTATTATTTCCAGTATTTCTTGATCCACGAGACTCTTCAACTCTGTGGATCAAGTCTTCAGCTTGCTCTCCTTTTTTGAGCAAATCCTTCCAAGTCCTAGACTCTACGGCCCCTATTTTTAAGAGCATGTTGGTCTTGAGATTATGCCGACACGTCTCCACCAGAGTTTTCTGGACCATTCCGTATTTGCAATGCACGAACTTCTTGCGGAACCTTTCTATAAAATCTTTGACCGTTTCTTGTTCTCCTTGTTTAGTTGCAAGGAGGGAATGAACCAAAATTTCAGTGTCATCCTCAAAAAAACGTACGAGAAATTGCTTCTCAATATCAAACCAGGTATTAATAGTACATGGGGCAACTGCATAAACCAAGTGAAGGCAGGCCCTCACAAGGACTTGCGAATACCTTGGTCATTACTGGGTCATTGCCCATTAAATCCCTGCTTGAGACAAAAAGTAATAATATGTTGAATGGGAGATCCTTTCCCGTCATATGGTTCCAATTTGAGCGGTTTGAATTTTTCAGGGTATGGTGCAAAATCCCATTCAGGCGGGTATGGTCTTGAGACCCCTGATTCTTTTAACTCCTTCTTGTGCATTAGTACTTTGAGTTGGCTTTGTAACTTCTCGATTTTCTCTTCATGAGGGTCATGAAAAGAATATTTATTCTCGTCCTCATGTGTCGAGTGGGCTTTTTCTTCTTTATCTTCCTTGTTCATTTTGCTGAACGGAGTTTCTTTTCTCTTTTTGGCATTATCCTCGACAATTTTTTGAGTATTTTCGACCACTTTTGAGAGCGACTTTTAAGATTCTCGATTGTCTTTTGTTGCTCCCGAATCATTTGTTCTTGGGCCTCAAATCTTTGGTCAATATCGTCAGATCTGTTCATCATATATGATGCTGATTCTGCAATTTAGATGATGCCGAAGAACGAGGAGAGGCTACGGCCGAGTTATCACTATCGTCATCATAAGAACCTTTCACAAGTTTCTTATAGTTTCGGGCCGGGATAGCGCCTGACTTAAGTCGGGTAAAATGATAAGGTTGTTCATCGCTTGATTATGAATCACCATTCTTTTCTATGATTTTCTTACCCTTGCCAACCATGTTAGAAGTTACAATTCTCCATTCCTTTTTTCGGGGAGTAATCTTTGTCTTCTTGGCAGGGTTTTCATCAGACTCAGTTAATCGGTTGAACACCGATCTCTGTTCTTACTGCAACAGCAACTGTCCACTACAGTGGATACTACTGTCATAAGCTGCTGGCAGTGACAAATAGGTTCAGACTGAACTTGATTTATACTCCTTTTCTTGATTAAGTATTCTCTAAGATCAGTGGTCTTAGATATGGAGTCGTGTGCCCCACTCATCCATTGAGAGGGTCCAGGGGCCCACTAGAGCTTCTTGGAACCATTGGAGTCATGTTCTGGTCTAATAGTGCAATGATCAACCCTGATTTTGTATTCAGGTTGATTTACCTGGAGCTGAGCAGTAGCTTCGCGTTTTGATATGCGGGGCTGAGAAATAGCCTCGCATTTGGATTTGCTAGCCTCACGTTTTACGCTGGCTTGACGTCTTTGTAGAAGTTTATCTTCAGGAATCTTAGCCCCGCGTGGAAGAAAATTCTCGCACGCTGGCTTATTTTTGCGATTAACGCAAGTCATATCTTCGAGTTTAGCGTGATTTTTGCGATTAACGTAAATTTGCCAATCATCCTTGCGATTTATGCGAGGGTACGGAGTCTTGCGATTAACGCAAGTCTTACTGGTTTCGCGTTTATCGCTAAGCTCAGTATTAGCCTCGTATGGAGAATCACACGCTGGCTCTGAGGAAATTTTATCCTTGCGATTAACGCGAGTGCTAGAATTTTTGTGATTAATGCAAGTCGCAGCTTCGCGTTTAACGCGATACTGACTGGTCTTGCGATTAACGTAAGCCAGTTCGCGAGGTGCTGTAGCCTCGTGTTTTGCTTCCCGAATAGCCTCGCGTTTAACATGGGCTTTAAACACCTTTCGCCTAGCCCTCCGATTTCTATTTCGGAGTTGGGTTCTGGTCAATCCAGTTCCCAAGTTTTCTTCGGTAGTAAAGAGGTCATCCTCTGCTAGGGTTTTCTGCCCAAACGACGGCTCCATGGCCGCGGTCTCTAAGGGTCTCTGTTTAACGGTGGATTCCCGATTACTCGATTTACGGGTATTGGAGCGCACGTGACGATAGTTCCGCATTTCGATCAGGCTACCTAACTCAGAGGAGAGGTACTCCTCGTACTTCCACTGGTCGATTTCAACGACTAGCATGTTTACGCCGGATCTAATCCTCTCGACGTCAGATTGCGCCACAATCTCTTCTTTGGTGAAAGAGACGTCTTCCACTGTAGTCGCCAGTTTATTCGAAGTAGAAATTTGCTTCCCTTCCATTGAAATAACTTAATTACAATGAAAGTAAACAAGATAAAAGAATAAATGAGAGGATTTATAATCTATCGCTCTCTTTTACAATAAAATATGGGATCTATGAGGTGATGGGATCTAACTAGTAGTTCCTTTGGACGATCTGACGTCGATGTTCTTTTTGATCTTGATGAAGAAGATACCGGCCGACTTTGGATGATCTTCTCTGGTCTTGATTCGTTCAAGGCTCTCACGCGTAACTCGAACTTCACAAAAACTTCCAAAAGATCCCCTAAGGCTTCCTCAAGAGGGTATTTATAGCCTTAGGTCCATATGAGAGTTTCTATCTAAATAGAATTTGTATTCATCAAGGATTCTAATCAAATATCTTAGTTTTGATTTAAATCTCTTGATTTATAATTCTGATTGGACTTAATTTGGGTATTTGGATAAGCCCAAATCTTAATCTCAATCAATTTATGATTTTAGTTATCTGCTCACGCGGAGTTAACGCGGAGCTAGAAAACCAGAATGCGGAGCTATTGATTAACTCCGCGTTTTACTCATATGCGGGGCTAAAATAGCCAGGCGCGGAGCTAACTTATTAGCTCCGCGTTCTATTGAGGAAAACTCCATTTTACTTGGAAATTTTTATTGCCAACAAGCCTACACAAGAGAAACCCCTAGCTCTTTGTTTTTTTATCGGCTCATCCAAAACTCTAGCACCACACCCCATATATATATTATATCATAACGGGTTTGGGCCGATTTTGGACCTGTTTCGGTGTACCGAAACCCGTTGCAGCAATAGGGCTCCATTAGCAACAATCTCCCACCCGGAGACTTATTGCAAAATTGTAATATCTATACATGATAATCTTAGTGTCTAAAATTTTTACCTAGATCGTTTAAAGTACTGATGTCAGCATTCAACACAAATACACCAAAATTGAGCAATAGCTCAAATTTTTCCCATCAACCAGCTTTGTCAGCATATCTGCAGGATTCTTACTGCCCTCAATTTTCTCCAACTTCAATTGGCCATCCTCCAATAAGGATCTAATGAAGTGATATCTCAAGTGAATATGTTTAATCTGTGAATGATACACCGATTTCTTAGCAAGATGAATTGCACTGTGACTATCACTGAACAACCTTCAATCCACTCTATCAAAACCCAACTCACTCATTAATCGCTGCAACCAAATAAACTCCTTACTTGCTTCTACAGCTGCGACATCTCAGATTCTGTTGAAGATAAATCAACAATTGATTGTAATCTTGAAATCTAACTTACCGCTGTACCTCCTATAGTAAAGACATAACCTGTGGTGCTCCTGCCATTGTCTCTATCACCCGCATGGTTCGAATCCACTAAACCTTGTACGTCAATGTTATCATCCCCAAAACACAGACAATACTTTGAAATACCTTTCAAATACTTGAAAATCCACTTCACTGCTTGCCAATATTCCTTCCCAGAATTCTTCATGAATCTACTCACTACTCCCACTGCATGTGCAATATCTGGTTTTGTACTCATTATTGCATACATGAGACTCCCAACGGCCGATGAATAAGGCACATTCTCCATGTGTCTCGTTTCCTCATCAGTCTTAGCAACTTGCTCCTTTGACAGTTTGAACTGACCACCAAAACCTGTAGTTAATAGTTTTGCATTCTCCATGTTGAATCTCTCCCATATCTTCTTGATGTACCCCTTCTGAGATAACTATAATTTCTTTCTTTTCTTATCTTGGCTAATTTGCATTCCAAGAAGTTGTTTAACCTCACCCATGTCCTTCATAGAGAATCTCCCTGCCAATTTTCTCTTCAGATTATTAATTTTCTTCATACATGTACCTGCCACACGTATATCATCTATATATAAAGTAAGTATAATAAGTTATCATCCTTAAAATTTTGTAGATATACACAATGATTTAAATTGTATTTGGCAAAATTCAAATCCAACATAAACTTGTCGAACTTCAAGTACCATTGTCTCGGCGCTTGTTTCAAACCATACAAGCTCCTTTTCAATTGACACACCTAATTCTCCTTTCTTTCAACTTCATATCCCTTCAGCTGTTCCTTGTATATTCCTCCTCCAAATCACCATGAAGGAAAGCAGTCTTCATATCGAGCTGTTCTAAATACAATCTTTCATAGCCACAATACTCAGTATTGTTCTGATAGAAGTCATTTTGACAACAGGTGCAAATATTTCATTGAAGTCAATACATTTTCTCTGACCATATCACTTCACCACAAGTCTAGCCTTGAACCCTTGTATCCCTCCTGCCTCATATTTCACCATATATACCCACTTGTTATGCAATACTTTCATCTTTTCTGGTCGCTTTACCAATTTTCATGTGTGATTCTCCTCCAAAAAATACATCTCATCACGCATGGCTTACTCCCACTTAAGACGAAACTTATCCTGCATAGCCTCTTGGTAATTCTCTCATTCACCTGCATCAGTATACAAAACATGATATAAAAGAAGATAAAGTTTTTGGGTTGGCTTCCTTATCCTATTGCTCCTCCTCAAAGTGGGAATACTATCTGATGAAGTACTGAAATCATCTACTTCAATCAGTGGCTTTCTCTTCTGTTCGGTCTCATCTGAAACTTGTATATTCTCAGGTGTAGCCATTTCTTCCCCTTCAGATGTATGTATTTCTTCCTTCCTTTTATCCATGGGATCCATCCCATCCTGTGGCTCATCTAGCTCCAAGTGCTCTTTATCAACTGTTTTCTCACTCTTATTCTCCATTCAGTCTTTATACATACAACTCTCATTGAATACTACATCTCTGCTACGAATTACCTTGTTATGCTCATAATCCCACAAGCGATAACCATATTCATTGCCACCATATCCAATGAATGCACACTTCTGAGATTTAGAATCAAGCTTCTTTCTCATCTCATAATCCAGATGTGCATATGCTATACAACCGAATACTCTTAAAAATGAATAATTCACAGTCTTACCAGACCACACCTCCTCTGGAATTTCTCCATCTAAAGCACTAACTGGACTCCTATTGATCAGATGGACTGCCGTATCTACAGCGGCTCTCCAAAATTGCAAAGGCAAACCTGCATGTAGTCTCATACTCCGAGTTCGCTCCAAAATGGTTCTATTCATCCTCTCAGCCATGCCATTCTGCTGCGGAGTCCTTGGTACAGTCTTCACTCTCCTGATCCCGTGGGTAGAGCAATGGTCGTCGAACTCCTTATTGCAAAACTCCCCACCATTGTTTGACAACAGACATTTCACCTTCAAATATGTTTCATTCATAATAAGAGCTTTCCATACCTTAAAAATCTTGATGATATCAGATTTTTGCTTAAGTGCAAACACCCATGTTTTCCTACTTGCATTATCTATGAAAGTGACAAAATAAAAATTACCTCCAAGAGATTTCACCGAAGAAGGCCCCCATAGATCTGTATGCATCAACTCCAATCTCTCGGTTTTCTTCTCCTTGCCATCTTTTATAAAACCAACTCTTTTATGTTTTTCAAACACACAGTTCTCACAGAAATCAAAGTTAGCATCTTTCATATCAGTTAACATAGCTCTAGATTACAACACCCTCATGCCGCTCTTGCTCAAGTGACCGAGTCTCTGATGCCATAAGGTAGCCTTCTCATTCTTCACAGTGGCAAAAAAAAACAACGTGATCCACCAAGCTTGAGAGTAAATATAGAGTTCCCACTCTCTCACCCTTAACCACTACCATTGCTCCTTTACTGATCTTCCACTGTTTCCTTTCAAGCTTGATAACCTTCGCCATCTAGCTTACTAACAGATATCAAATTCTTCTTCAAATCTGGTATGTTCCTGACCTCTTGTAAAAGCAAACTATCCACCATTGTGCAACTTCAACTGAATTCTCCCCTTACCGATAATCTTACATTCTTACCCATTATCAACAGTCACATGCCCAAAATCACCGTGGACATAATTCTCAAACCATTCTCTACGAGTAGTGCAATGGAACGAATCCGCTGAATCCACAAACCACAGATCTGACCTTAATTCTGTATGGGCAGACAAGCACAAGTCATCATACTCTTTACTTGGATTCACCGCATTCGCTCCTTCCTTAGTTTTGTTTGGACAATCCTTCTTCATATGACCCTTTATCTTACATTTCCAACACACTAACTTTTTCTTGAACTTTCACTTAGATTTTGATTTTTCTCTTTACTTCGACTCCCTACTTAAACTTCTACCACTTTCCTTCCTTCTATCATTATCAATAGACAGAGCAGTACTTGTAGAAACTGTGCTCTCACCCATACTCTTTTTCATCAATTCACCATTCATGATTGTACTCACAACATCATCAAATTTAAGAGTAGTATTGGAAGTATTACTGATAGCCATAACAACATTACTCCAACTATCCTGTAACGAACACATAAACATCAAAGCTTTAATGACATCATCAAAGACAAAATTTAAGGATTCAAGTTGTGCGCATAATGTGTTAAATTCGTTCAAATGATTAACAACTGAACTATCAGAAGGTATTCTCAAGTTGAACAACTTTTTCATTAAAAACAGTCTATTTGAAGCAGACAGCTTCTTATAAAATTTAGCTAACGCTGACATCAAACCTGAAGTAGTTTTCTCCTTGGAGACATTGAACACAACCTGTTTTGTCAAGCACAATGGAATCTGCGCCAAAACTCTCCTGTCCAACAATTCCCACTCCTCATCAGTCATCTTTTTTAGCTTTTCTTCAAATAGTGGTTGATGTAAATTCTTTTGATATAAATAATTTTCCATCTGCAACTTCCACTATTGAAAATCTGTCCCATCAAATTTTTCAATTTTTTCCTTCTTATCTTTCGCCATAACTTCCACTCAAAATCAACACCAATCTGAGTGAAATCTGACCCGAACTAGGGCTCTGATACCAATTGTTAGTAAAAAATAGCGGAATAATACTAATGTAACAACCAGCGAAATCAAATAGTTAACCGAAAAGAAAAATAGCAGAGACAGAGAACATGCAGATTTAACGTGGCTCGGTAATGTGCCTACGTCCACGGGGGCACGATCGAAAACTTTCACTATATCAAAAGAGATTATAATTTTCTAGTCTCAACCACAGGAGAGAAATCAATGAGATCACACAAAATACAAGATCAAACTCTCACCTCAAAAGGAATATAATAATCTTATACCTATGCTATAGCCGCTGCCAAAACAACTTCAGCCAAAAAAAATCACCTTCGGCCAAGAGTTGCAGCCACTACACCTTAAAAGGAAAATCTTGGGGCACGCAAAATTATTTTGCTTCACGTGACAGCCACCAAATTATTTTGGTTGCTTTTGTTCGGCTGCAAGTAGAGAAAGCAGCAGCTGCCACAGAAGAACACCACGGCCTACACAAGAGAAACCCTTGGCTCTTTGTTTTTTTTCTTTCAGCTCGTCCAAAACCTTAGCACCACACCCCATATATATGTTATATCATAACGGATTTGGGCCGGTTTTGGACTCGTTTCGGTGTACCAAAACCCGTTGCGGCAATAGGGCTCCATTAGCAACAAAGAGTATCATTCTCAGGGATTGATTATTCACTCTTGACAAATACCGAAATTATGTCAACCTCGATTTTATTTAGAAAAGTCACTAAGATTGCTTATTTTGGAATTTGAAATAAAAATAAATTCTAAAAAAAATACTCAAGAAAAATAAATGAAATTATATGACAAATAAATCAAGGAGAGAAGAATTTCTTTGAAAACCAAATTCACCTAATCGCTCACTATGCCTTTCTTATCAGTGAAATTAATTATCCAAGTTTGCTAGCAGAATTCCTAAATTATCCAATAGCCTCTTTTAACGGTCAATTGTAACTGTTCTTGAACATTGTTTAACATAAGAATATGCAAAACAACGAAACATGAGTGCAATAAAATTTATGAATTCTATTTTTAATGCTACAGAGATTTTTATAAGTCCTTTGATCTGTATAATCACCTATGCTAAAATATTCTAATGTTCCATCCTATAATTATCTCTTTTGACGGTAAATGATAAAATCCAAATCATATAATTAATGGTCAGTTAATTAGAAGCAATAATCATGATAATAAATCAAACAAATCAAATGAAAAATAACTCCAAATGAATAAAAATGAACATAGTTTGAGACTAGGCTATATAATTTTTTTAGAATAAAAAAATTTAGTTCATTATGAAAATTAAATTCAACAAACTAAAAATGATCTGGATTTTGGAGTAAGGAAAATCAAACTAGGTAGAAAATTTGAGGGTTTTGAATGCCAAGACTCCAAAAAAACGGGCAGCCCAAATTTTTCTCTCTCTTTTTTTTTTTCCTTCTTGTCTCTCTCAGGTTCAATTAGAATTTTTTTTAAGAGTCAATGTGAGCCTCTAATACAAATCTGTGACCTCCTTTACATTCATAGTCCACGCCCACTTTTTTTAAAAAAATTTTGATCCCTCAACTTATTAGTCAGGATAATGGCTTGAATTGAGTCAACATGCACCCTTTATTGTCCAATAATCTCTCTTTTTTCTTGTTAATTGAGATTCTTGAATTTGCAAAATTTATCACATGTGGTGCACGAAGCAAAATTTATTTAAATAGCTTTCTATCAGAATCCTTACCAGATAAGTAAACTATAATCTCCATAGATAAAGAAACTCATCTCTGAGGCAATTCAATCCAATTGCAACCAAAACTAATCTCCGGACGTGGAGATAGAGATTTCCATTCAACTGCAATTACTATCACAACTAACTGCTAACAATTATAAATACAAATGCACAGACCGCCTCTACACTTACTCAACATGCAACAACACTAGGCTAGATTAAAAAGCAGTGAGTAATTTGACTTCTGCATTGTAAGTACGCAAAAAAGGTAAACTCCCCAGTTAGCTAAGAGTAAGCAGAAAAGGTAATGTTGAAACTATCAACTAGATTTGTTGCTCTTCTTATGATGATATTGAGATGTCAGCCTCAACCAATTTAAGATGTGGTAAAGTACTAGATGAGCCCATTTCAATGACTGCTGAAAAACAAAAGAAGTCGGGTGATGATACAATGCTTGGCGCAACTGACAATTTCGTATATTCTACCTGTTGCACTTCCTCGAAGACTCAAGAAGTCTTCCACTATTATGTAGTATTACTGATATCCTTGATGTATTCAAACAGGTGTACATAAATATCCCACTTCTGAAGGCAATCAAACAAGCACCTCTCCACACAGCTTCTGAAGGACCTTGTGATTGTCAAGCGTAAACACAATGAGCTAAAGAAGGCCTTTCCTAACCAAGCAAGTAGGCACACTCTCTTGACCAATATGCCTATCAAGTACAAAAGACCATTGCAACAATTTTGGTTACCATTGGCCAACACAACATTGTAAGGGAACTTCTAAAGGGGCACAAGTTTTTTCCTAGTGAGCCCAGTTAAAACTTCCAATAAATAACAACCATGCCCTCTAAAAAAACTCCCCACCTTGCCCTTCTTCCTTCTCCCGCTTCCTCCATCCCTCCCGCGCTGTTCGGACTGTCAGTCCGAACAGAGGGGCGCCGTTTGTACTGACAGTCCGAACGAGCTCTGGGCGTTCGGACTGTCAGTCCGAACATATCTCAGCTGTTCGGACTGACAGTCCGAATAGCTCTCGGCTGTTCGGACTGTCAGTCCGAATAGCTCTCGGCTGTTCGGACTGTCAGTCCGAACAACCCTGATTTGTTCGGACTGTCAGTCCGAACAGCTTGGATCTGTTCGGACTGTCAGTCCGAATGGATCCCCCCTGTTCGGACTGACAGTCCGAACAGAAGCATGACCTCGGCCACTGCCTCATCCACTCTATTTACTTATGAAAATTGATTTATTATTAGTTAACCGAATTTAACGTCAATTTTCGGACTTGTTGGCAGTAAAAATTTCTAAGTTAAAAGGATTTTCCACAACAGAACGTGGAGCTAACTCCGCAGCCCCGCGTTTGGCCACTTTAGCCTCGCGTTGAACAAAACGCGGAGATGTTTAATAGCTCTGCGTTAGTTCCGCATTCTGGTTCCTTAGCTCCGTGTTTTGATGCATTTAGCTCCGCATGAGCAGATAACCAGAATCTCAAACTGATTGAGATTATGATTTGGGCTTATCCAAATACCCAAATTAAGTCCAATCAGAATTGCAAATCAAGAGATTTAAATCAAAAGTAAGATATTTGATTGGAATCCTTGATGAGAGCAAATTCTATTTAGATATAAACTCTCAAATCATCCCAAGGCTATAAATACCTTCTTGGTGAAACCCTAGGGGTCTTCTTTTTCGGTTCGGCAGAAGTTCTTATTCTTTTCGACAATTGAGATCTTTTCCTCTTGGAGAATTCAAGTTACGCATAGAGCCTTGAGTTCATGAAAGACCAGAGAAGATCGTCTACAGTTGGCCGTTATCTTCAAGAGAGAAGAGTTCGACGCCCGATCGTCCAAAGGAGCTGCTCGACAGATCCCATCACTACAGATCCCACAAATATTGTAAAAGAGAGAGATTGACAATATAAAATCCTCTCATTTGTTCTTCTTTTTATCTTGTTCACTTCTATTATAATCCAAGCTGTATTCAATGGGAGGAAGCAAAATTTTTGCGGTAAACAAACTGGCGACCACAGTGGGAGCCATCTCTTTCACTGATGAAGAGATTGTAGTACAATCGGACGTTGATTTGATCGGATCCGACGTAGACATGCTCGTCGTTGAAATCGACCAGCAGAAGTACGAGGAGTTTCTCTCCTCTGAATTAGGTGACTTGGACGAGACACGACATTATCGTCGCATGTTCTCCAATACCCGAGCAATGGGTAAAAAGGTATCCACCGAGAGACGGGAATCCTTGGAGACTGCGGCTATAGGGACGATGCTCGGAAAGGAAATCCTAGTAGAGGATGAGCTTCTTGCTGCCGAAGAAGACCCGGGAACTGGATTGACCAGAACCCAACTCCAAAATGGGAATCGGAGAGCGAGGCAAAAAGCCCTCAAAGCCCGCCTTAGGCGCGAGGCTAATGGACGCGAGGCTATGGTCCCTCGCAAACTGGTTCACGCTAATCGCGAGATCGGTCATTATCGCGTTAAACGCGAAGTTATAACTTGCCTTAAAAGTAAGGAAAAGACAGCGTGTGATTTTCCACGCAAGGTTATTGCTAAGCTTAGCGAGAAACGCGAAGCCAGTGAAATTTGCGCTAGTCGCAAAATATCTGACACTCGAGAGAAATGCGAGTATAAAAATTCTTCAAAGCCAGCGTGTGATTTTCCATGCGGGGCTGATACTGAGCCGAGCGATAAACGCGAGGCCGGTAATACTTGTGAGAAACGCAAGACTCCTTACACTCGCGAGGAACGCGAGTATAAAAATTCTTCAAAGCCAGCGTCTGATTTTCCACGCGGGTCTGATACTGAGCCGAGCCCGGTAATACTTGCGAGAAACGCAAGACTCCTTACACTCGCGAGGAACGCGAGTATAAAAATTCTTCAGAGCCAGTGTGTGATTTTTCATGCGGGGCTGATACTGAGCCGAGCGATAAACGCGAGGCCGGTAATACTTGCAAGAAACGCAAGACTCCTTACACTCGCGAGGAATGCGAGTATAAAAATTCAACAATGCCAGCATGTGATTTTCCACGCGGGGCTGATACTGAGCCAAGCGATAAACGCGAGGCCTGCAATACTTGCGAGAAACGCAAGATTCTCCGTGAGAATCGCGAAGACGATTGGCAAATTGTTGTCAGTCGTAAAGACCGCGCTAGGCGCGAAGCTATGACTTGCGTTAATCGCAAGGGTAAGCCAGCGTGTAAGAATTTCCTTCCACGCGGGGCTATTATTCCAGAAGCTAAACTTCTGAACACACGCCAAGCCAGCGAGAAGAGCGAGGCTAACATGGCAGAATGCGAAGCTATTCTTCAGCCTCGCGAGATAAGACGCGAAGCTACTTCTAAGATCCGCGTACATCAATCCGACTGCAGAATCAGGGCTGATTCTCGTGTCAGTAGACCAGAACTGGACTCCAGTGATCCTAAGAAGCTTCAGTGGGTTCCTAGACTATCTAAACAGTTGAATGGGTCCCACGGCTCCATGGTTAAAGGCACTGATATCAGGGAGTATCTATCCAAGAAGAGAGGCATAGAACAAGTTCAAACTGAACTTGTCTGTCACTGCCAGCAGCTTATGACAGCGGTATCCGCTATAAATAACAACTGTGACTGCAGCAAGAGCAGGATATCGGTGTACGATCGATTAACCGAGTCAAACAAGAACCCTATTAAGAGGACAAAAACCGCTTCCCTAAAAGAATGGAGAGCTGTAACCTCCAATATGGTGGAAAAAGGGAAGAAGGTTGTAGAGACGGATGATGATTTAGAATCGAGTGATGAAGAACCTCCTTATATCACTCGACTTAAATCAGGAGCCGTCCCACCTCGAAATTATAAGAGGCTTGTAAGGGGTTCTTATGACGATGATAGCGATAATTCAGCTATAGCTTCGCCTCCTTTCTCTGCGTCATCTCGGCTACAAAAGGCAGCACCGAACATGGCAGATAAATCTGACGATATCAATCAGAGATTTGAAGTACAAGAAAGAATGATTCGAGAGCAACAAAAGACGATTGAAGACCTTAAAGGGATGCTTTCAAAATTTGTTGAGGATAATGCCAAGAGGGGCAAAGAGACTCTGAACGAAGAGGAAAAAGAAGAAAAAGCCCACTCGATGCACGAGGATGAGGATAGGTTTTCTTTCCATGATCCACACGGAGAAAAGATAGAAAAATTACAAAGTCAACTCGAAACTTTGATGCATAAGAAGGAGTTGAAAGAGTCATGAGTCTCAAGACCATATCCGCCCAAATGGGATGTGATACCATACCCTCAGAAGTATAAGCCACTCAAATTAGAGCCATATGACGGGAAGGGATCACCCAGTCAATACGTTTATTACTTCTTATCCCAAGCAGGACATCTGATGGGTAATGACCCGATTATGACCAAAATATTCGCAAGTACTTTGCGAGGGCCTGCTTTTACTTGGTTCATGCAGCTGCCCCCAGGTACTATTAATACCTGGTTAGATGTTGAGAAATTATTTCTCTCACGTTTCTTCGAGGATGATACCGAGATTACGGTTCATTCCCTCCTTGCAACCAAACAAGGGGAACAAGAAACTGTCAAGGACTTTATAGTAAGGTTCTGGGAGAAGTCCGTGCATTGCAAACACGGAATGATCCAGGAAACTCTAGTCAAGACATGTCGACATAATTTTAAGACTAACGTGCTCCTAAAAATGGGGGCCATGGAATCTAAAACGTGGAGAGATCTACTCAAGCAAAGGGAGCAAGCCGAAGACTTGATTCGTCGAGTTGAAGAGTCTCGTGGATCAAGAAGTACTGGGAGTAATAAGCCATATATCCAAAATAATAGCAATAAGAATAAAGGGAAAGCAGTGATGGCATCAGAAGCTGCTCCTCAAAAGTCAAAACCTCCACCAAATCCGAAGCCCCAAAATCAGCAGGGCACCAGACAGAATAGGCCTCAGCAAGAGAAGATCTATACTTTTAAAGCGGAACAGAGCCTACCCTCTTTTACTTGCTCCAGAGGAAGGGAATGCTGAAACTTCCGGAGAATAGGAAGCTAGAGGACGCTGCTAAGACCAACGACCCCAATTACTGTCTTTATCACCTGAATGTTGGATACCCTACTAGGGATTGTTACCCTCTTAAGAACATAATCCAAGCATTAATAGAATATGGAGTTCTGACCTTAAAGAAGAAGGTCACCGCCAACATGGCAACTATAGTGGTTGGAACCCATGAGTTCTCCGCAGGAGTGACCCCAATCCTAAAGGGTAAGATGGTTACAAAGAACCTTGACCCTCACAACAAAGCCCGAGAAGGACTCATCCCCGTAACAACCCAAAAGGGGGAAGTTATGTGGGTTCACCCTGACTTACTAGAAGATGAGCAGTGGACTACCACAGGTTAAGGGAAAAAGCGGACTGTTAATGTCATTTCTGCAGAAATAAGGGAAGAATATATAGCTTCGGGAGCCTTCACAGGTTCTGAAGAAGAGTCCGAAACTATGGCCACTCATCAAGACGGGGCAGGCCCTTCCGGCACTCGATCTAGGAAGACATATCTCAAGGACTATACCAGAGTAGATCCGAAAGACATATATGCAGAACTTGCAAAACCGGCTAAGCAAAAAGAGCTTTACTTCCAGAAGAATCCGATTAGATATGAAGGAGCCAAGGAGACTACCTTCAAGTTTAATATAATAGCTCAGCTGGCTAACATCCCAGCACGAGTCATGCTATACGAGTTGCTACGATTATCAAAGTCAACTCGTGAGGCGTTGAGAGAGGCATTGGCAGACTCTGAGTCATTTCTAGCTCAGATTGTCGAGCCGGCCATCGAAGAACAGGACTCTTGCCCCCACTGTTATCAAGTGAGGAGGCAGGTTCCGCAAATTATCTTCTCTCCGGAGGACATGCAGGTAAGGAATATAAAGCATAATAGGCCTTTATATTTCACCGGATATGTTGGGCCCACAAAGGTGGACCGAATTCAAATTGATCCGGGTTCTGCATTAAGTGTTGTGCCCAAAAGGTTGATGCAACGGTTGGGGATTTCCCTCCGTCGTCAGACACCAACCAATACAACAATATATGGTTTTAATGCCAATAATAGCAGTCCCCTCGGAAAGATCCGACTCTGATGTCAGATTGGGGATTTGAGGACGGAGGTCACATGCTACGTTATTGATGCAGATACCTCCTACAATATTTTATTGGGACGAACTTGGATCCACGCTCACATGATAGTCCCGTCGACTCTTCACCAATGCATGAAATATTGCGATGAGGAAGGAGAAGTCCGGACGCTAGTTTCAGATAAGCAACCATTCAAAGGGCCAGAGAATTACTTCACAGATGTTGCACTCTATAAGCCGGCCCATGAAGCCTCCAACGACGATCCTAGCAAGCCTCCAAAGCCTGACGAAAGCGGTAATGAAGCCGATACTGAGTACGAGCTTCTTGAAGAAAACGACGGGGGTGATTATGAAATCAACCCTCACTTAGATTTTAGTTTAAGTCTTGATGATAATGTAGCCGATGTAATAGAGGAAGAGTGGATTATAAATGAAAACATAAAGTTAGTCTACGAGCATGCTGTAGCTACTGAATCTGAACCCTCTTGTACTTTCACTAAAGTCGATGACCTATCCAAACTTGAAGTTCTGGCAGCATACCATTTGCCACTTAGGTCATCCCTCCTCTCTCGGTCTGAAATAGTTAAGGGAAAAGGTCACTACTTCGAAGTGCCTTCTCAACAAAAGTCCCAAAAGCCGATCATGTTTGGCAGAGTAATTACGTCACCTCGACGAAGACAAAGCACTGAAAGTGATGAACAAACATCACCTCAATTTCACTTGTATGGACAAAGATCCCGGCAAATGATGGAGAAAAAGGGTTATAATCTTACCCAGAAACGAGGATTAAACTTTGGAAAAGGGCGACGGAATCTCATACCCTCGTTCAGACCAAGAGGAAAGAGCCCGAATTATTATCAGAAGACCCGTAGGAGGTTAGATTATGTATCTACTCCACCCTCATCACCATTAGAAGATGAAGAGAGTTCTTCAGCCAAAGAAGATACATCTTCACTCGACCTCGATTCGGATATAAGTACCGGTGCTTGGTTTCAATCGTTGACAGCCAATATGGTTTCAGCCACATTAGAAAGCGACGAGGAACCAATTGATGTTCAAGATTGTTCCTGGGCCAAGCATATGGACACTCTCTGGGATGTCCGCTTTGAACAACGTGACCCGCCCACAGAAGACAAATTAGTACAGATCAATATGGGAACGGAAGAAAACCCGAAGCCCATCTTTATAAGTGACACGCTAACTCCCTTGGAAAAGGAGAAACTTATATCCCTCATCAAAGAGTATATTGACGTGTTCGCATTGAGTGACGAAGACATGCCCGGTCTTGATCCTCATATTGCCACACACCGGTTAAATATTAAAGAGGACGCCAAGCCAGTTAAACAACAGCAAAGGCATTTTCGACCGGAATTGATGGAGGCAATAGTCGCTGAGGTCAACAAACTTATAAAATCCGGATTCATCCGTGAAGAACAGCATCCTGATTGGGTGGCTAACATAGTGCCGGTTCGTAAGAAGAACGGCAAAATCAGGATATGCATCGACTTTCGTGATCTGAACACTGCATGTCCTAAAGATGAATTTTCGCTTCCCATCACCAATGTAATGATTGATAATACTTGTGGTTATGAGAGGATGTCCTTTATGGATGGCTTCTCAGGATATAACCAGATTAAAATGCACCCAGATGATGAAAAGTATACAACTTTCAGAACGCTACTGGGGGTTTACTGTTATATGGTGATGCCTTTCGGATTGAAGAACGCCGGTGCCACCTACCAACGCGCGATGAGTGTCATATTCAAAGAACACCTGCGCAAAACAGTGGAGTGCTATGTGGATGACTTAGCGGTCAAAAGCAAGAACAAAGAAGATCATCTTTATGATTTAAGAGTGGTCTTCGATCTTATGCGAAAATATCACTTGAAGATGAATCCCACTAAGTCTTTTATGGGGATGTCCGACGAGAAATTCCTTGGATTCGTAATAACTTCAAAAGGAATCTTCCTCGATCCTGAAAAAGTGACAGCAATCAGTGAAATGCCACCGCCCCGCAACCTTAAGGAATTAAGGGGGTTACAAGGAAAGCTTGCCTATATTCGGCGCTTCATATCCAACCTATCTAGACGATGCCAGCCATTCTCCAAACTTATGAAAAAGGGGGTGTCTTTCGTATGGGATGAGGCATGTCAACAAGCATTTGATGACCTCAAAGAGTACCTCACTAAGCCTCCTGTTTTTATGGCACCGGTCCTTGGGCAGCCCTTCCTTATATATGTAAGGGTCATGGATGATGTGTTAGGAGCATTACTTGCTCAGTATAATGAGCACGACCATGAACACGCCCTCTATTATTTAAGCAGGACAATGATCGGAGCTGAGCGTCGGTATACCCCGATCGAAAAAGAATGTTTAGACCTAGTGTTCGCTGTTCAGAAAATGCGACACTATTTTTCAGGGAAAACGATTCATGTCATCTCACGGGTCAACCCCTTGAAAATCCTGATGACAAAACCAGGATCCTTAAACGGCCGATTGGCGAAATGGGCATTATTGCTATCGCCATATGATATACACTTCGTCCCTCAAAAGGCCATGAAGGGACAGGTGATCGCCGATTTCCTTGCAGACCATCCAATTTGGTCCAAATCCAAACAGACGTCAGAGGTCAACACAGTTAGCAAGGAATAACCATGGCAGATGTTCTTTGATGGTACTGCTAGACGATCTGCTGCTGGAGTGGGGGTTGTGCTAATATCCCTACATAAACATATATTGCCTAACGGTTACTCATTAACAGAACCGTGCAAGAATAATGTGGCGGAATATAACGCACTCATTATCGGCTTAAAAATAGCTCTGCAACTGGGATTGGCAATTTTCGTTTGTGGATTATGCTTTACATGGGATATTAGCAGAAGATCCAAAGGAAGCCACATCGATAAAGAGGAAGGCCCAGAATTTTATTACGACCACAAACTTCAGACTTTGTATAGAAAATCAAGAGATGGTTTGCTGCTACGCTGCTTATCAAAAGCAGAAGCAGATGAAGTGCTGAGAGAAACACACGATGGAGTATGTGGAGCTCATCAGCCCGGTCCAAAACTTGGAGACCGCATAAGAAGGCTGGGATACTACTGGCCGAACATGATTACGGAAGTAATGGCATATGCTAAACGGTGCCGTGCATGCCAAGTACATGCCAATTTTATTCATCAACCCCCAGAATACTTGCACAATACTATTGCTAGTTGGCCATTTGAGGCATGGGGAATGGATATTGTGGCCTATAACTCCCCCGTCATCCAGAGGACATCGGTTTATTCTTGCAATAACCGATTATTTTTCAAGATGGGCAGCAGTCGTGCCCATGAGAGAGGTAAAAACAACAGATGTGGTTAAATTCATTAAGTATCATGTTATTTACCGCTTTGGCATCCCTCGGAGGATAATTCATGATAATGGACCGCAGTTCATTAGCGAGAGGTTTTCAAGATTCTGTGATAAATTCAGAATCAAGGACATCGCTTCGACGCCATATAACCCCGCGACTAATGGGTTGGCCGAAGCCTTCAACAAGACGATTATTAAACTCCTTCGGAAGTTCGTCTCTTCCAATAAACGAGACTGGGATGAAAAGCTGGGAGAATGTTTGTGGGCTTATCGCACCACCGTTCGCACCCCGACAAAAGCTACTCCGTTCTCTTTGGTCTATGGAAGCGAGGCCGTCTTTCCTCTCGAAATCCAGATACCATCATTAAGAGTGGCCTTAGCCACAAAGATGACGACAAAAGAGCGCCATCAACAAAGATTACAAGAACTAGAGGCGTTAGATGAAAAACGTCTTAGGGCCCAACAACAAATTGAGTTGTATTAAGCCCGAATCTCGAAAACGTTCAATAAAAAAATTAAACCAAGGACCTTTAAACAAGGAGACTTGGTTCTGGCTGTTAAACGGCCGATGGTGCTGACCCACAAGACTAAGGGTAAATTTGAACCCAAGTGGGAGGGACCGTTCATCGTGGAGACTGTATACTCCAGTGGAGCCTACCGCTTAATGAATCAGAATGGTGATAGGATGATGATGCCGATCAACGGCAAGTTTCTGAAGAAATACTATGCTTAATATCCCTGGAAGTACGCGACTCCACTTGTTCAAGTTACGCAGATGAGCACTTGGACTTCTCCTTATGCATGCGCAATTGAGCGCCTCTGACCTAAACTTGGTGTGCCCAGTTCAAGTTACGAGCCGCCTCCAATCTTCTTCTTAGGCATGCGCAAATGGGCGCCTCTGACCTAAACTTGGTGTGCCCAGTTCAAGTTACGAACCGCCTCCAACCTTCTTCTTAGGCATGCGCAAATGGGCGCCTCTGACCTAAACTTGGTGTGCTAAGTTCAAGTTACGAACCGCCTCCAACCTTCTTCTTAGGCATGCGCAATTGAGCGCCTCTGACCTAAACTTGGTGTGCCCAGTTCAAGTTAAGAACCGCCTCCAATCTTCTTCTTAGGCATGTGCAAATGGGCGCCTCTGACCTAAACTTGGTGTGCCCAGTTCAAGTTACGAACCACCTCCAACCTTCTTCTTAGGCATGCGCAAATGGGCGCCTCTGACCTAAACTTGGTGTGCCCAGTTCAAGTTATGAACCGCCTCCAATCTTCTTCTTAGGCATGCGCAATTGAGCGCCTCTGACTTAAACTTGGTGTGCCCAGTTCAAGTTACGAACCGCCTCCAATCTTCTTCTTAGGCATGCGCAAATGGGCGCCTCTGACCTAAACTTGGTGTGCCCAGTCCAAATCACGAACCGCCTCCAATCTTCTTCTTAGGCATGCACAATTGAGCGCCTCTGACCTAAATTTGGTGTGCCCAGTTCAAGTTGCGCAGTTGAGCCTTGAACTGCCTCCATTTGTTTACAAGAGCCTTCAAGTGCCCAATGCTATTATAGCAGCTGGAAGAGGAGATCAAATTCTTCACCAACCCTATCATACTAGGGGTAAAAGTATGAAATCAAGTGCCCAATGCTATTATAGCAGCGGGAAGAGGAGATCAAATTCTTCGCCAACCCTATCATACTGGGGGTAAAAGTATGAAATCAAGTGCCCAATGCTATTATAGCAGCGGGAAGAGGAGATCAAATTCTTCGCCAACCCTATCATACTAGGGGTAAAAGTATGAAATCAATTGCCCAATGCTGTTATAGCAACGGGAAGAGGAGATCAAACTCCTCGCTAACCCTATCATACTGGGGGTAAAAGTATGAAATTAACTACCCAATGCTGTCAAAAGCAAACAGGAGAGGAAATTAATTCCTCGACAACTCACCATGCTGAGGGGAATAGCATGGCTAGCCCAACGCAAACGGCAATTGGTAAAGACTAATCAAATCCGTTGATAACTGGGGGTTTGTTAAAAATCCCATAAAACCTGTCATGTTAAGTTTTTACCTCTGACAGCATGATTTGGATTATTTCCATATCCGTTCAAGATACACAAATGAGTCTTGGACTACATTACCTAAACAAATTAAATCATTTTAATGACAAGTTATCTGTTGTGCAAACAAATTTTGTAGCCAGCAGGTGAAAGAATCAAATGATTATCTTTATTTCATCTACAAAAGAATGAGGTTACGAAAATTCTCTCTTTTATTACAAGTTCTTATTACAAAAAGAATGAAGAATAAAAGAATAAAGGAAAACTATGAATCTCCTAGATGCTTCAACTTATTCATCGTCTCGTCAATCACTCGACGACGAGTTGCTTCCACAGATTGCTGAGCCAGCTGAAGTAAGTCATCATCATTCATTGCAAGTTGCTGGATTGGATGCTGACGAGACTCTTCCATAGCACGGCTTCTTATTGTCTCCTCCTGCCTGATCTGCTCCCGTTGGAGGATCAGCGCTTCCCGCTTCTTAACGGATTCCCCTAATTGTAGCTCGTTGGATACTAAGACCGCCCGAGCTCTAGCAATGGTCTCCTGGGCTTTGAAGATGGCGGTCTGACTCCCCTCAATCTCGGAGTCTACTACCTCCAAACCCCTAAGAATGGACTCTCGACTAGCCTGGAACTCTGCCAACTCCCGAGACCATACTTCATGCTAACGTATCAACTCCTCTCGATGCGTCGTTAACTCCATCCGAAGCCGCGCTAACTCTATTTCAGTGATTGCTTCCACATCCGCTTGATGAACTGTGTTTAGTGTGTTCACCTGCTCTTCTAAAGCTCTAAAGCGGGCCCGGTAGGGAGCTGCTCGATCCTGTCCCCCGATTCTTTCAATATTATCCAAATAGCCGGATAACATCGGACGACCGAGACTAAAGAAATCCGTTCCGCCAAAATCATCCCGATGCATCTTCTTAGCAACTGCATAAAATCATTAACACTGTAGTTGAAGAGTTCCTCAAAAGGATCCACGGTGTCTGCATTTAAAGGAGGCTGCGCTAAGGAAGATGTCGCTGGAGGAGCAGCGGTATCCACTGGAATTGAAGAGGAAGAAGTCCGTCCTTGTACCAGGCTCATAATATGCAGGGCCAATAAGGCCAACGCAGATCTGGCGGAACTAGGAACCTGAGGAGAAGCGTCGCTAGTACAAATCACCCGGGCAGCGCCACCAACAGGAGAAGATGAGGGAGTGTCTCCACCAGAAGCTCCTCCGGTGGTAGAAGTAGCTTCAAATGAAAACTTCAAATTTTCCTCATCCCCTGCTGGAAGACTTGGAGCTGGAGGAGTTGCAGGTGTCTCAACAGCCATTATGGTAGAAGGCGTTAGTATTGCTGGCTGAGGAGCAGAAGACACACCGACAACTATTGGAAAAGTCTTTTCGGAGCAGACATTTGCTGTTGGAGACGGCAAACTTGGAGACGGGGTAGCTTCTCACGCCGCGGCTGCGACAATTAACTTTGTCCTGTCGTCGCTCCCAAGTTCATCGATAGGGGGAACTGAAGAAGGAACAGAGATAGGAGTTGTTGTGAAGAAGTCTGCGTCGAGTTCATTTGCAGAACTACCTAATCCACCCGCTGAGCCAGTAGTGCCCGAATAGTCCACTCTCTCCTCGGATTCCCCCTTTGTAGTCGAATGCATCCGCGAGAGAGGATGGCCACCTGTACCTCAGAAACGCAAGACAAAGAAGGTTGCATACAAATACAGAAAAATAAATAGAAGACAGAGTATAAAAGCTGAAAGAACTATACCAGGAGATACAAGTCCAGTTGTTGGACTTGAAGGGGGAGCCGCTGTTGTCTCCAGAAGCGTACCCGTCTCACTACCTAGTGGTAGCTCCGTGGGGTGTTAGATAGGTTCTACCGTCGGAGGAGCCGGAACCTCGGGAGCACTTGGGGCTCCAGCAGGTCCACTCTCCCCTGCCGGCGCTAGAGGTAGAGTTGAAGCCAGCAGATCCGAGGCGAACTTGATAGCCACTTCTTGAGGGGCTATTAGAGTTCCGGGAGCCAACTTCTTCTTCCTTTGGGCAGGACCTTTCTTTGGGGCACCATGGCGTTTGAGTGTCGGGCTCCAGGGGTGAATGAAGACAGGTTGGGGAACACCTCCAACATCAGTGTTGTCATCATCGTTATTATCATCGTTATCGTCAGACTCGCTGACGTCTGAGGGTTCAGCCGCTGCGCCAAGGAATTCATCCATTCCTTTCACCCTCACTCTTGAAGCACCTTGGCGGCTAATGTAGAAAGCCTCAATCTCCTTGCAACAGTTTCGGTTGATGGAGAAGCGGGGCACGTCAGCATTTGCAATGCTATACCATGTGCAAAAGCTAAGAGTCATGGCCAGTTCTGGCGACTTCTGTGGCAGGATGAATTCAGCTCCGGTTCCACCAGCCGCAAAATGAAACAAGCCACGAGCGCCCTCGTACAGATTTTCCTTATAGACAAAATTCTTGTTCGGATTACCCACATAAAGTTGGGAATACCCGAACTGGCGAGCGAAGCGACTCGGAGTGTACGGTTCAATAAGACACTTGGCATCTTGACGATACACTAGGTGCCCGTGTCGGATATTAAGGAGCCACCAGAATACTTCCGAGGATAAGGCAGTGAAGTTATCTGCTCCTGCAATATCCTTCAACTTCGACCCATAACCACCACCAGGAAAGTCGGGGAAGCACCAGAAGATCTCATAATTTTGGTGATGACGGAGGGTCTTCTGAATTTGAGACATATAGTGATGCTTCCATGAAGAGCGCTCGTATAACTCCACCAAGTAGGACTTGTCCCCAGAGCGGTGTGAAGCAGCACTCATTAGAGACGGGCAGTGCATAACGAGCCACGCCATCAGATAAGTGTAAGGCATCTCCACCCTAGGGTTCGGAGTCTTCACCTGGGCAATTTCTTTGGACTTGCCTTTTCCTTTCCCCCTGCCCTTATCAGCAGGGATGAAGTCATCACAAAGTATTCGCAATCCATGCTGTAGATTGCACACCATGGCAGGAAGAAGTCTGAAAGGTCGACCGTATGCGAGAAGAACTGCTAGGTATACCACAGTCATTGCAATTGCCTCCTTTGGCAAAGACGGCACGACGCACCTTTTTAACCACAACATCAAGAACCCAGCAATAAGGCCTCTGTTGGAAATTGGGGACTAAGCTTGATAGTGGTAACTCTTGAAAGAGATGCTAGGACCGAATCCGCCTTCATTGGATTCAGTAGTATAATACATTAGCCGAGTCTTAGCGATGCGGCGATCGATCTCCGTGACGTAGACAGGAGCATGGCCATGAATAGTTGTTGAAATATCCTTGGAGTTCAAGTTGGCGAAGAGGTAATCGGTCCATTTCTTGTGACCGATACCCTGATTACGCACACCTGCCAGGTCAGCACAAATGTGGTAATGGCACATCATCACCCAACATGTAGCATAGATGCGCTCGTCCTTCGCCATCAGTATGTTCAACTCTTCGGTAGTGGGGATATACTCTTCATAGGGGACTTCGCCCATGGAAAGCCCAGATATCTCAAACATCTCGTGGAGAGCGAACCCTAGCTCACCCACTGGCGTAAAAAGGGTGCAGGTTTCGGGGTTGTACATCTCCAGAAAATAGAAGAAATGATAAGCACTCTGAGGGAACCCAAATTGAACATTTCTAATGGCCTTGTATAAACCAATCTCCTTCAAAATGGGTTCATGGGAATCCAACATGTATTGAACGAGGCGGGCCCACCACATGTTGCCTGATGAATAAACCCAACTAGGCATTCTGAAGTCACTAGCCGGGTATTGGCCTTCTTTCGCCAGGAACTCACTCAGGAAAGTTCGTGCGCAGGTCGGAACTTCTCCTACTGGGTGCTCCTTGCTAAATCTGCCTGTAAGCAAACTAGTAATGCATCTGGTAGGGCCATCTTGATAAGCCCCATGTGCGCCCAATTTACCCGTTGGGACGCCGTCCTGTTCTTGAGTTAACCCCCACTCTAATTCACGACGCATCGCCAGCCTCTGAAGATAGATCAGGAAATAGCCACGCTCCATTCTAGGCAGAAACATTAAAGCTTCACCAGAATTATAGAGCCACTTGCTTTCCTCTTCAAAGAGGATCTGGTCTGATTGATCCATTATATCTCCAAAGAGAAACACGGGCTTCTCTAGCGCTTCTCTGTTCATGGTTTCAAAGGCCGCATCAGTTATAATCTCTCGTGCAGTAGTGGGATGATATTTAATCAACTTCTCCCTGCGCTCGCACGAATCTGGTTTGTACGCGGCCAGGATGGTGGTGAAGCGAAATTGAGCTGATGGATCAGAACCCCCAGCAAAACCAAAGTAGTGCTTATGGGGAAGGGCTTCCGCCGAATACCCTACTGCAAAAGGAAAAATCAAAGTTAGAAAAGTTTCTATAAAATAGAAAATTTTTCTAAGTATGGAAATGCGAAGCTAAAAATTAGACCGCGCGAAGCTATAAGAAACTCCGCGTGAAGCTAAAAATTAGACCGCAGAAATCAAAATAGCCTCACATTTCAACGCGACTGCTACATTAAATAGCCTCGCGTTTCAATGCGACTGCTACATTAAATAGCCTCGCGTTTCAACGCGACTGCTACATTAAATAGCCTCGCGTTTTAATGCGACTGCTGCTCAAAATAGCCTTGCGTTTCAACGCGACTGCTACTCAAAAATAGCCCCACGCTTCAAAACGCGAGGATGACGCGATAGCTTAGCGTAAAAAGAAAGCCAGAGGCTTTTCTTCTTCTCCAAGCCATACGGCCGGAGTACGGCGATCTCGCCGGTGATCGATTGGTTAGAACCGAGCCAAATCACTCTCTAAATGTTCTAAAAAGCCCCAAAAGTGAGGTCCTTACCTCCGATAGGCGAAGCATGGACTGGCTCGCCGCTACCAAGACCGTTGCCGCCACTGCTTGCGCCAGTCGCCGACGACGAGGCCGCGCGGGAAGAAGCACGAGTCTTGGGTGCCATTGCTTGAAGAAATTGAAGAAAACCGACTGGAAATCGGGAGAAACTCGGTCGGAAAAACGCTCGGGTCGCCTGAACTCTGATCGCCTAAATCTCAAAGTCTCTGGAAAGTTCTCAAATGAAGCAAGAAAGAAGAGGGTTTAAAACTCCATTTAAATGAAAGAACCGCCTCTTGGGATTCGGTGCGAATTTCGGAGAAGATAACTGACCAGTTACTTTCCAAAACGCGAAGCTATTAGCTTCACGTGATAATGGAAAACGCGAAGTTATTAACTCCGCGCAACTATGCAAAACGCGAGGCTTTTAACTTCGCGTTCCTATGAAGAACTTGGATTTTTGGTGAGTGCAATTAGGCGCTTCCATCTAAGTTAAAATGATCTTTACCCGATCATTTTCGTATTAATAATCTAAGTTATGCAAACGAGCCTTAGATTATTTTACCAAGATTATAAACCATCTATTTGTTGAGCAAGCAAGATTCTTGAAGCCGACAGATAGAGAGGAAAATAGTTGCCTTTATTTCATAAAAGAAAAAGATTACAAAAGGAAAAGAGGGAGTTATAGCTCTCCCAAAAGCTTCTACAAATTCATCGATTCATCAATAACCTAATGGCAAGATTCCTCCGCGGGGTGCTGAAGTTCAATTCCAGAGTTCACATACAAGAGATCTCCTCTGCAAATGTCAACTATGATCTGCTTAAAGTCCTTAGTGGATTATCTGAAGATACTGCTACAAGAATCCTAATGAAGATGCACAAGTTAAATTCGACATGCTACAAGCCCTTAGATGATCATCTCTATCGCTTTGAAAAGCAACAGAAATTATCATCTAACGGAAATAGTCCTCAAGAAAACTTAATGGGCTGCCGCAGAGTTCCTGTAACTCCTTCAAAAGTTTACTGTTACGAGCCAGAGCTTGAAACCTGCAACTATGTTGTAAAGCATATGCTTCTGGCTTCCTTAGAGTTACTTTTGCTGACGAAGACTGGTAAAACCACATGCACTCCTCTTCAAGAAGAATCTGGTCCAAGCACTTCACTGCAAGAAGAGGAATCAAGAGTTAGAGAAAACTCGAAAAATCTTCTAAGTATGAAAATGCGGAGCTAAGGATAAACTCCGCGCGCAGTTGAGGAAATAGCCTCGCAATTGAAACGCGATTGCTAATCAAAATAGCCTCGCGATTGAAACGCGATTGCTAATCAAAATAGCCTCCCGATTGAAATGCGATTGCTAATCAAAATAGCCTCGTGATTAAAACGCGACTGCTAGTCAAAATAGTCTCGCGATTCAAACGCGACTGCTAGTTAAAATAGCCCCGTGTTTCAAACGCGAGGATGACGCGATAACTTCGCGTAGAAGAAGATCAGAGTTTCTCTCCGTCTTCTCCTTCTCCTTCAAGCCGTACGGCCGGAGAACGGCGATCTCGCCGGTTCAAAATTGGCTGGTCGGTTAAAACCAAGCCAAAACACTCCAAAATTGATTTAAGGAGTCTAAAAGTTCAGAATTTATACCTCCAATTGATGTAGCATGGATTGGCTCGCCATTGTGGCCACTGCCTCGGCCGCTGCCGCCGCTGTTAACGCCGACCGCCGATGGTAAGGAGGCGTGCGATGCCGTACTCTTCTTAGATGACATCCTAGTGATGAAGATCTATGCAAAGTCGAAGGAAGTTCGGTTGAAGATCATTCTTTCCAACAGATTTGCCTGAGTCGCCTGAGCTCTAAGCTCTTGGATTTTTCGGATGAAATGAAGAAGAAGATGAGTCAAAGACTCTATTTAAACAAGATTTCCGCCTCTTGGGATTCGGCGCAGAAATTCAGAGTAATTAATAAAGCAATTACTCATTTCACTAAAAAAAGAAAAACTGTTAGCTCCGCGTAGGTGAGCAAAACAGGAGATAAACTTGGTATTTTAATTCCGCGTTTTTAGTTTAAATATCCAAAGTATTTCAAAATTTGCTAAGTTCTAAGCCATTTTGAAAACTTTGGAGGCGGTTCTGTTGGCAGTGAAAATTTCTAAGTTAAAAGGATTTTCCACAACAGAATGCGGAGCTAACTCCGCAGCCCCACGTTTGGCCACTTTAGCCTCGCGTTGAACAAAACGCGGAGATGTTTAATAGCTCCGCGTTAGTTCCACATTCTAGTTTCTTAGCTCCGCGTTTTGATGCGATTAGCTCTGCGTGAGCAGATAACCAGAATCTCAAACTGATTGAGATTATGATTTGGGCTTATCCAAATACCCAAATTAAGTCCAATTAGAATTGCAAATCAAGAGATTTAAATTAAGACTAAGATATTTGATTGGAATCCTTGATGAGAGCAAATTCTATTTAGATAGAAACTCTCAAATCATCCCAAGGCTATAAATACATTCTTGGTGAAGCCCTATGGGTCTTCTTTTTCGGTTCGGCAAAAGTTCTTCTTCTTTTCGGCAATTGAGATCTTTTTCTCTTGGAGAATTCAAGTTACGCATAGAGCCTTGAGTTCATGAAAGACCAGAGAAGATCGTCTACAGTCGGCCGTTATCTTCAAGAAAGAAGAGTTTGACGCCCGATCGTCCAAAGGAGCTGCTCGACAAATCCCACAAATATTGTAAAAGAGAGAGATTGACAATATAAAATCCTCTCGTTTGTTCTTCTTTTTATCTTGTTCACTTCTACTGTAATCCAAGCTGTATTCAATGGGAGGAAGCAAAACTTTTGAGGCGAACAGGACTTATATTAACAACTAATTATACATTATTATCGAAATATAGGGATGGAAGCACAAAACATACAATTATATACCGACACACTGATACACCAACCCATTGATACACTGATACATCGTTTATTGCGATACAATGATACACCGACACACAATAATACAATGATACACAAATACAATGATACTGCTAATACACAAATACAATGATACTCATGATACACCGATATAATGATATAATGATATATGGATACACCGATACAATGAAACAACAATACAATTACTGATACAATGAAATAGTGAAGATTATAAATAAGCTTCCCTACGTATAAAACAAACAAGATTATATACAAATTAAAGAAGTAAGATCAAATACAAACGTAGTGTTTATATTAAACGAACAAAAAGTGACCAATAGGGTTCATTACAAAAAAAACCATAAATTCTACATATTCATCAAAATGTTTGCAAATAAAGTTTACACCGGCCACTTAAAGTTCCTTACATCATCCATATCAATATACAACTCACACAATGATCAGTGTCTTCTTGTCTTCCTCGGGGGTTGACATCTGCTTCTTGTTCGAGTCAGAATTGCCGTACCGGGTGCATTAGGTGTGGATTCATCTTGTCTTGGTTCCTCTGCTTACTCTTCTGGTGGTTCTTCTGGCTGAGTGCAACCAATTAGCACGGCTTTGATCTTCGCAAGTGCAGTAAATAACAACCCAGATCGCTTCTTAAATGCCTTATCCCCTTGCGCAAGTAATGGATCGATTATTGCTTCTATGCGTGTATATCTCTGTAATATTAATGAAGTGAAAAAAATAAACATCAGATAAACTTGGTATTATATGGGACCAAAAATTAAAGAACATATATGGTTATTACCTCATCAACGATATTTGGCCGGGTTGATTGACTTCCTTCCTCTGCTTGGGGTTCATCTGGTGCTACTCCAAGAAAGTGCTGTGAAACTTTAGAGAACCAAGAAATATAATCTGACATGCAATCAGATGGGTAGTTAGCAATAGACCCACGGTGCTCCAGATACAATACGTGATCATGCCAATTTCTCCACATCTCCTCAATGTGAGTGTACTTTACCACATAGCTATTGGCTGTTATACCCCGTGCTTCACGTAACGCTGAGAATGGTGGAGGTGGAACGTACTATTGACGACCAAACTGCCTTAGTACACGAACCGGATGGTACGGCTCAATCACACTGAAAATCTTCAACGTACCCATAAAAAATGTAATTTCTTTGAATGGATATTTCTCTTTATAATTCCGATATGGATCCCAATCAACCTGCATGTACGTTGGATACAAAGAAGTACATTAGTTACCAGTATATAACTTGCAAACTAAATAAGTATATAAAAAAAGGGGAAATGTTACCTGGTTGCCTGTGAGTTTATCTAGATTTGACCGAATAGACTGCACATATGATTAGGAGAATTGTGATCCCGTCTGCTCAACCAGTGACAAGCAAGTGGTTCACCGTCAGTAAAAGATCGGTTCGAGACCGGCATAAAACTTGGGAAATGAGAGAAAATTCAAGCCTATAGTAGTGTCAGATACCCGGCAATCTGAGCAACGTTAACTCGGGAAGCAAGCCCAAGCTGCCTATATAACCATGCAAGAGCACCAGCAACGTATGGACATCTTCGAGATCATGCAGTAATGGTAAGTAATCAATGGAAACTCTCGTACAGCTCTTGTCTGCGAAAAGCGTGCAACCAAGAAAATACAGTAAATAAGCCCTTGCAGCACACCGAATCCTATGTTCGGTGTCAGTATCCACAACCCCGCAAAATTTTTCTCATAACCAATCCAGTCGAACCGATGCACCGCCTTTCGTATTAAGCTCATTCCACGCTTCAGAATAACTGACGCCCAAAGAATGAGTAATTGTATCAGCAGCTTCATGTGAAGCTGCTGATACTTGTTGGCAGACGGATTTTCCAACTACAGGTAAGTCAAGCAAACAAAAATATCATTCAACGTGATCGTCATCTCACCAAATGGCATATGAAATGTGTTTGTTTCAGGATGCCATCTCTCGATAAATGCGCTAACCTCAACAGCGCTAATGTACTGGTATGAGCATTTGACCAATGGATATAATGAAGACCCACGTACTAATTCCATGAATCGGGTGTTTGGCTCAGGTGTCAACAATGACTATGCACTTATTTTTCTCCAGTGACTAATACATCGAAGTGGATCTTGTTCCTGTATATATACTATAGTCTTAACATATGTACACACACAATTGAGTGGTTTATGATTTTTAACGGGAAATAATTACCTCATCTTTTAAAACGAAGAAAGCAACGTGCGTCTTGAAACTCTTCAGTACTGATAAATCAACTGGACCTTGATAATTTGACTCATGAAGATCATCTTGAGAGCCACCTGCATTAGTATTCCCTTCTTCTAGTCTTGCACTATCATATCTGATCAAATTCGGAGTTTCTATATTTAATTCAGTATCTACGGCCACTTCGATTTCTCTCTCTCGTATCGGGCGTTGGATTTGTGGTCGAGATGCTGTTTTTTTCCTCCTTAACGAGGCAGTTGGTCGAATGCGAGAAGATTCTGCTGGATCCATCTATGCAATACAAAGATATTTCATTCATAGATGCTTTTTATCAAAACAGTAAATTTTCTATGTGTAAATAAGTAGTAACAAAGTATAATTTGCTACAAATATCATATTTTATCTATTTATTTTTTAGCTACAAGGTAGTGTAATATTAAAATTTAAAGACACTGAAACCGTTATTTGTTACTTAATCAACCATTAGGACAATACCATTATATTTTTAAATTAATTAATAAATTTTAATATTAACATCTATAATTAGAAAATAACTAAATTTTCGCATATTTTATAACTATGATTACAATATTATATTCTCTTCATAATTATAATCTAAATATTAAAAATCAAAATTAACAAAAAAATGTACTCGTTTAGAATTTCCCGATTCTAAAATATTATCAGACCAAACAAGAAATTTTCAGTTTTCAGGACAGTCACAAACCAAATAAAAATAAACTAAATAAAACAAAATTAAAATTAAATTAAAGGAGACTTACAGTGAAGCTCAGAAATCTGAGATCAAGAGAGAGGAAATGAGACAGTGGAGGGTTGGGGGGTGTGGCTGCGGAGGGTGGGGCGGTGTGGCAGCAGAGGATGGGGGCGGAGGGTGGGGGGGTGTGGCAACGGAGGGTGGGGGCGAGGGTGGGGGCGGAGGGTGTGGCAGCGGAGGGTGGGGGCGGGGGGTGTGGTAGCGGAGGGCTTCGGCGGCGGATGCTTTGGCAGCGGCGGCGACGAGTTTGGAAGGAGAAGAGGGGGGAGACTAGAGGAAACGAGAGGAGAGTTTTGGGGTTTTAGAGGGCGGTGGAGATGAAGTTGGGAGCGGAGTGAGATGAGAAAATATAGCTGAAGGGTATTTTGGGAATAAAAATGTGCTCACTAAGAAATTCTCCCCTTTTCTGAATTGATACTGGGCTCACTAGGAAAAAAGTTGTGCCCCGTTAGAAGTTCCCCATTGTTAGAGCGCTCGTGGATTTTGGGGCTTCGATAAACATGTTATCTTATATAGTTTATAAACAACTAGGTCTAGGTGAGCACAAGTCTATGTCTATGATAATACAATTAGCAAATAGTTCTGTAGGCTACCCGAAAAGTATAGTCGAAGACATTCTGGTGAGGATTGAAAATTTCTTCTTTTCTGTAGATTTTGTTGTTATTGAAACTGGTCCAGTTACTATCACTTCCTCACAGATACTTGTCGTTCTAGGGCATCCCCTCTTCCTCGCTACTTCTAATTCCATTGTTTATTGCAGGAACGGAGTCATGAAACTCACATTTGGTAGCATGACCCTAGAAGTGAATATCTTTAAAGCGTGTAAGCAACCTAACACTTACTATGATGTGCAGGATGTTAGTTAGATTGATGTGATGTCAAACGAGGATGGTTTATCGTCTCTCTCTGTCTCTGACCCTTTAGAATTGAGCTTAGCGTAAGAACATGATTTACTTGAAAACTTTGGTCTAACTGATGCATTTGAACTCAACACATATATGGATGTTGTTGAGACTATGTCCTCTACAAGATTGGCACTGAATAAGGAAATCATCAAAGCAATACTGTCGATTCCTTCCAGGGCCCCAAAACCAGAGCTTAAACTATTACCTTAAAAGCTGAAATTTGCATTCATGGGACATAGGGAAATCTTCCCTACGGTCATTTCTTTACAACTTGACATTAATCAGGAAGGAAAGATTTTGGAGGTAAAACGAGCACACAAGAGGTTATTGGGATAGAGTATGGCGGACATAAAGGGATGGACCCGTTAATTGTTGATGAGAAAAAATTGATGTAGAGCGGGCTATATCTACCAATATCTTAAAAAATCCAAATAAAATTTCAAAGGGGACGGAGATTTCAGATCTAATGAAATGCAAATTAAATCTGATTTAATCAAATTGGGGATCTCAAAGGTTCTACCAAATCCTTCTTTGATCAAATCAAGATCAGATTCATTAAATCAAATCAGATTAGATTAAATCAAATATTTGATAAAGAATATAGTATAATTCTATTCTTATCTACAAGACAGGTGATCCACCCAACTTATGCCTATAAATAAACCTCATGAGACATTGCAGAGGGCACCTTCATGCCTAGCACGTTCATAAAAACTAGCAAACTGGTCATCGCCATGCTGCTCAAAAAAATCGCCATGCTGCTCAAGAAAACTAGAAAGCTGATCGTCGCCATGCTACTCAAGAAAACTAGCAAATTGGTCGTCGTCATACTGCTCTCCTCTATGTCGGATAGTCAACGAGAATCGAAGCAAACCTCATAGCCATGTGAAGTGTAATGCCCCACTTTCCATAGTGTGGATAGTTAAGGCGTTCGGCATCGAATGACAACTCGACAAGTCTCAAGAAAATATTACAGTTACAATATAACACAATATGAATAACAAAAAGCAATAAACGGAATTTTTTTTTCCAACCAAGGTAATAATAAGTTTCCTATAAATAAAACCAAATAATTTGTCACTACGATAAAATTATTTCTGAATGAAAGAAATATCACATAGAACTAAATGAAGTGTCATAACCACTTATTATATTTTTCTAATATAAAAATAATTAACTAAAAAAAATTCATCACTCCTATAAATCTGCCTGTTCCTTAAAGTATGCCACATCATATTCTGTTTCTGGTGTATCTGCCTCTTGATAAATGTCTGCATCAGGTCATGCATAACCAGGATCGTCAGTAAAGTGATCCAGTGATAAATAATAAAACACAAAAAAAACTAACAATAATATCTCAATATCATAAACAATCATATGCAAATAAAAGGTGGGGAATCTTATATTCGAACGTTTTATGTGGTTATCATTAGCCCTTTTTTTTTTAGTCGATGTTTTTTAATTATGGTATTTGAAAATTTAGGAAAAATATGAACTCGGCTGGTCTGGACGCATTCCCGTCTATCCCTTGGAAAACGAAACAGTAAAATTTGATCGGAGCCTATTCCGATCCTCCCAAAAAAGGAAACAATGGCACAGTAATGATCAGAGCTTATCCCGATCCTCCCATAAAGGGAAACAGTGGCGCAGTAATGATCGAAGCCTATCCCGACCCTCCCAAAATGGGAAATAATGGTACAGTTACGTCCGGCTATCAAAATTCATATGAAACCTAATTTTTCCCAAAATCCCAGTGTGTATCAATTTAGTATTGGTTATTCAAGTTTATTTCAATGGATTGGGAGTCCTTATTAGATTTTAGTATTAAGTAGCAGTAACAATGACATCAAAAGAACAATGTACAACCGCAAGCAAAATGAAAAGGTGACAACTCTCTGTTGACAATATCAGTCATAATAATTATTATGGTGATACTTTGAACTTGCTTACATTTCACACGAACAATTGATATATATTCTGTATAAGCCAATAAATTCTTCATCTAAAAAAAAACATTAAAAACTCTTTTCCTGAGTCTTGACTCCTTGAGTATGTGAATCACGTTCGATTAAGCATAAGTCTTGAGTGAATTTAGTACCAATAACATTAGTTGTACTCTTCTAGTTTCTCAATTCAAAGGAATAAGAACAAGGGTCCCTACTAATTAGCATTCTTTTTTTTTCTAGGTTCAAACTAAATAGTCTTTAGCTTCCTTCTTCCCTTTCGTTTCAGCATTCAACTCTTGAGGGCGCTAGTCACATACCATCAGTACTAAGATTGCACAAGCAGGGGAAATTAAAAGCATCATGGAGATTAATGAAAGATATATTAAGTCAACTAGTATACATGCTAAAGTCATGTATGCACAGAACACAAAAGGAAAAGAAAAATTATATTGTTATCCAAATAATTACAAAGCCTATTTTCGCAGCACTCATCCTACCCATAACAAGAAGCATTTATTTAAGAATGAAGGGTCTTTTTAGGATGTTCTAATTCCACACAAAATGAACTATACTAACTGAATTGAAGAAAAGTTCCAACTACTTGAGAGAAGTGAGAAAAATAATCTGAACTAAATAAGTGCTACAAGTTTTTAAGACATATCTGCATACGGGCCGGGTTGCGTCAGCTATCAATATAGCTAGTCATAGTTACCATGTTGCTCTGAACTTGAAGGCCCTAATTCGATTCACCCATTATCCAATAATCGTACATACACTATCACTTCAAGACATAGCATAAAATCAATGCAACATAGTCAATCCTTTTTCCTAGGATAATAATAAGGCCATAATTTAATTATTCACCCAATTGACATTGTTCTGTAAAATATATCTAGTACAGCTATCTGATAATTTAATGGATGCTCACAATCTTTTATTTAAATACTGTTGCAATAAAAAGTTAACCTTGTTATGTATTTGACCCGCACCACATTAAGCACTCAATTTCCAATCTTCATTACATTACAGGACTAACCCTTACTCTATTCACCCTTCACTTGGGCTTAACTGGATGTGAGCCAAATTTTACAATTCCAAACGTAGTTTGTACCCGTGAGCCCAAACACATTGGAATATACTTAATAGGGTGCTCCATGACCTCATTTTTACCTTCAAACATGCAGGAGCTTCAATTTTATTCTCCACCTTGTGTGTTTCCAACTTAGGCCATTAATAATAGAACCAAAAATAAACTGAAAAAATAAAAGACACTGAAATATCATTGAACAGGGCATGTTTCTATGGTTTTGTTTTCAGTTTCTCTGCTGCAGATTTTCTGTTTATATATATATATATATATATATAATCCATCTGCTCTCTACGAAATAGATATTTAATCTAAAACAATTTCCTTAATAGAGAATATACAAAGAAAAGAAATAAACACTTTAATTATATAGAATTAAACATGTTTATTAGCATATTATAGTAAGTTAAAGAATTCACCTTTGCCTGAATTTGTTCTGTCCTCCGTTTTTTTTCTTTCTTCCTTTCTCTCTTTCTCTCGTATGTTCTGAAATTTTTTGCGTTTCAGAAGAGAGGAGGGGATTTTTATTTTTATTTAATTATAGGAGGTTAGATAGTTAAGATAGAATCTTATTAGTTGGAATTCAAATAACTAATTCTTAGATAAGAGTAAATCTAAGAATTTGATTTAGACTCAATCACCTTTCTAGATCCTTATCACATTAGATATGATTTCATAAAAAAAAAAAAAATCTTTCTTTTAACCAAATATTATTATTATTTAAAAATATAAATGCATAATAAAAAAAAAGTGGTTGTTACATTCTACCCCCTTAAATAAAAATTTCATTCTTCAAATTTCTTTAAAATCAAGCGATGTAAAATGGTTATACCTTTATTCAAATAAATATGGACATCGCTCCCGAATGTCTTCCTGTCGCTCCCAAGTCATCTCCCGGCTTGAATGTCGATTCCAAGAAACCAACACAAGCGGAAATACATTATTCTTCAAAGTCTTCTCTGTACGGTCAACTATGATGACCGGTTCTTCTGGATAGGAGAGGTCTGGTTCGATCTCCAGTTCTGAATAGTCCACAATGTGCCTCTCATCATGTGCATATCGTTTTAATTGTGAGATGTGAAAACGTTATGTACTTGTTCCAATGTAGGCGGAAAAACTGGGCGATACGAGACTTTGCCTATTCGTTCTAGAATTTCGAAGGGTCTGATAAATCTCGGGCTTAGTTTCCCACAATTGCCAAAAAAAAAATGATTCCACGTGTGGGCAAAATCTTTAAGAAAATTGAGTCTCCTACTTGAAATTTCAGAAACCGCCGTCGGTTTTCTGCTCATTTCTTCTGTCGGTCCTGAGCCGCTCTCAAGTGTTGCCATAATAAATTAATTTTGTCCATTGTCTGAGTAATCATTTCTTGTCCAAATAGTTTTTTCTCTCCAATGTCATCTCAATATAATGAGGATTTACATTTTCTTCCATATAGAGCCTCGAATGGTGCCATCATGATGCTTGTTTTATAGCTATTATTGTAGGCGAATTCCACCAGATATAGGTAATCCTCCCACGATCCTCTGAAATCAAGCATACAAGCCCTCAATATATCCTCTAATGTCTGGATAGTCTTTTCTGTCTGGCCATCTGTTTCTTGGTGATATGCTGTGCTGAACTCTAATTTTGATCCCAGACTATCTTGCAGTTTCTTCCAAAACTGAGAGGTGAAACAAGCATCTCGATCTGATACAATACTAACCAGCACACCTTGTAATTTTAGCACTTCACGCATATACTTCTCTGCCAAAATTTCGGTAGACTGTTCTACACGAAATTGTATGAAATGCGCTATTTTAATGAGGCATTTAAAAAAATAAATGCATAATAAAAAAAAAGTGGTTATTACATGAAGAGCCCATTACTTTTATAAAAATAGAGCTAAATCTATAAATCTCTTTACTTGTTTTCTATTTTTTCTTGTAATTTTCTTTTAATTGTAATTTTGAGATTGTTGTAATTTAATAGCAATGGCAATGAAGAGAATCCAAAATTTTTACCGAAAACATTAATCTTCACACACTGCATCTCAGTTGAAGAAGACATGAAACCCACCTGAAAAATTCAGCGAAGACTCAATGCACAATGAAAGAAGTCGATAGAGGCGTGGTTTTAAACGCTTGGACGCAGGAATGATTTATACAATTACATAGTCCAACCCATCTGGTCCCCAAGAAGAGCTGTATTATAGTTGTGCAAAATGAAAGTTGGGAGATAGTGCCCACTAGAATAACTACAGGTTCGATGGATGTGTATTGACTATCGGAAGCTTAATCAGGTAACTAAAAATCCCATTGCCATTTCTTGATCTAGTCTTAGGCGATTATTTTATTGTTTCCTAAATGGTTACTTAGGCTACTATCAAATGGAGATAGCCTTTGAGGACCAGGAGAAAACTACTCTCATCTTTCCTTTTGGGACTTTTGCTTTTCACTGATTGCCATTTGGCTTATGCAATGCCCTGCGACCTTTTAACGATGAGTTTTATGGATAATTTCCCTATTTTCGGCAACAACTCTAGTTCATGCTTATAATATTTAACTGACGTACTAACTCGATGTGAATAGAGAATATTACTTCTAAATTAGGAAAAATGTCACTTCATGATGTCCAAGAGCATCATGCTAGGTCCTATCATTTCAGAGAAGAGATTCGGAAGTAGATCAAGCATAGGTTGAAACAATTTCAAAACTTCTAGCTCCGAAGATGGTGAAGGATACTCAGATCATTTCTCGGGCATGCAGGCTTCTATCGCAGGTGTATAAAAAATTTTAGTACTATAACTAAGTCTTTATATAAGTTGCTTTCTTGGAATGTGTAGTTCAGTGGGATGCAGTAGTGCCAGAAATCGTTCGGTAAACTCAAGAACACGCTGGTCATGGCATCGACTATGCAAATTCCAGATTGCTTTTTGTCTTTTGAGATCATGTGTGATGCGAGTACGTATGCTATTGGGGCATTGCTGGGTTAGAGATGAAATAAGAAGCCACATGTGGTGTACTACGCAATCAAGACCTTAAATGACATGCAGATGAACTACATATTACAGAGGATCAGTTGCTTGCAGTTGTTTTTGCCCTCCATAAATTTTGATCATATATATTCGGCTCACATGTGGTTAGTTTTACAGGTTACTCAACACTGAAATATCTACTCTTCAAAAAGGATGTGAAGCTTTCACTGATACGATGGATCTTACTACTTCAAGAATTTGATATCGCAACAAAAAAGGAATAGAGATCCCGTCAAGAACTCATTCCCTGACAAGCAATTTTTTGCAGTTATTTCCAGTCTATAGTATACTGACATTGGGAGTTTTCTTTTTGCAGACGAGATTCGGGGTATTGGAACATACAAAACAAGCAAAGATTTCTCTAGAGGTACTTCGTTTTTTGTACAGGACTCATAGCTGCTTAAATATTACACTAGTAAAATCATCCGATGATATGTCTCGGATGTTGCAATTCCAAGTGCATTACCTTATACCATATGGAGGCATGTTGCAACCACTTATCATCCAAAAGGACAGTAGCCAAAAATTTTCAGTGCAGTTTTTGTTGGCCGACTATGTTTTGAGACGCCAACATTTTTTACAAGAGTTTTGAGGTATGCTAGAAGTTGGGTGCTATAACATGGAGGAATGACATGTCCTTAACACCAAAACTTACAATTGAGGTGTTTGACTGTTGGGATATCGACTTTATTGGTACCTTCCCTTCTTCTATGGGGTTACCTCTTGTACACCCGAATTTAGAGATTTTCCTTTCATTGCCATTAATTGAAATTTACAGCAAAATATAATAAAATTACAATTCTTTAATCTGGAATATAGGGGTAGGGAAAAGAGATAATTCTGCATCCCTTTTTAATTTTTATGGGATCGTTAGGCAGCAGTGGAAGTCATCTAGCGTCTTCGGCTGACGATCCAAATGTCGCATCGACTGATTTATCTAGCACTAAGCTCTGACCGAAGCAGAAAAGGGGATTTCTGAAGCACAGTAATTTTTGCTTCTCTGGATCTCTTCTTTTGTTGGATATCTGGATTTCTGGATGGAGACAGAGAAGGAGAGTCTGCGGCGCTTCAGACTCATTCTCTCGTTCTGTGGGCTTCTTCTTTTAGTCCTTCCTTGCTCCTCTCTAGATTTTTTTAATTTTTGTCTTCGCTTCCTCCTTTTCTCCTTTTAGAGGGAAGCATTTTTATATACTTTTGGAAGATAACCACTCCCATAAGTGGAGAGCAACATGGAGTACGAAGTGGAATGTGGAGGGCAGAGTGCGCGTAGCGAAGTGCATGAGGCGCGTTGTGACCTGGAGAGCGCGTGTGACGTGCAGGCATGCCTGCATCCCTTACGGGGGCACACGCGGGCCCTTGCGGGGGTGCGCCCCTTGCGGGCACATGTGCGCTTGCCCCTACAGGTGCACGCGTAGCGCTCTTTGCAGGGACATGCTTGCTTGGCCCTGCATGTGCATGCAGTGCCCTTCTAGGGGCGTGCGTAGCACTTTTGGGGCACTCATGCCCTTACGGGCGTGTGCAACACCTGTAGAGTGATGAGTATCATATACTGTATTTTTCCTCTCATATTTTATTTATCTTTGTATATAAATAAATGCTACTCGGGTATTTTTAATGTCTTTTTCAGGTAATCAGATTCCTATAAGGAGATGGTATGAAATCAGAGCCGAATTAGGAAACAAAGCCTGAAAAAGAGTTTTAAAAGAACAAAACTACAAGATTAAAATATTTCAGAGAGTCAACGTGCAATACAGTCAAGAAAACTAAGTTTAAAGACAAGAGACTCAAGTGGAAGAAATTTCAAGAATTTTTCTCAAAATAGGGCGGCTCTATAGTGGGCCCACGGGCTGATTTTTCTTTGGTGGTTTCTGTGTAATTTTGTAGTTTTAAGTTCTGTTAGAATTGGGGTTTAATTTCCGAAGCCTATATATTGTCCGTATCCTTGTATTCTAAGGGAATCCTGTAAATTTTGTATTCGTTTTAAATTAATAAAATTAGGGTTTGCTGAAGGGGTGGCAACCACAATACCGTGCTCCAGAGGTAAGCCATTGTTTTGAGATCTTTATTTGCTTTCTAGATAGAGTTAATTGCTTTCTAGTTTAGGTTTTATAGCTTTCTTGATTAGGGTTAACCATATTCATGAATAAAAACTTGATTTTACTTATTAAAAATATGAGTAGCTAATTAGTTTAGCTCTAGGATGTAGATGAAGTTAGGATCACCATATAATTGCTTTCTAATATTTTTATTCTTAAATAAAATAAATAAAGACATGATTTTTCTATAAAAAGATTAAAATAAAAGAACTCGAAGATTAAGACTTTAATAGGTATACTTGAATTAGGTTTCTTGATAGCCTATGCTTAGTTAGGATTTTGGGTTGTTGATTTTATTTTTTTCATTGAATTATCTAAAGATTTAGTTTATTTTTATGAAAAATAGTATTTTTGATGAGTTATATTTACACACCACTTAATAGCTCATACTTAGGGCCCTTTAAATAAAGATTAAACTAAAAGGATCAAATTTTTAAGATAGAAGAAGATAATAGAAGTAAGAACATGGTTGGAAACTAGTGGGTTCTAGATTCTAGGCTATTTAGATTGTAACAAATCCAATCTAGAAACTCATAATTAGTCCGTTAGACTAAGGAAAGAGTAAGGAATGCAAAAATACCTGAGATCCCTGTGGGACGACCTGTAAAGCACTACACCGACACTGTACGCTTGCAGTAAATATCACATCAAGTTTTTGGTGCCATTGCCAGGTATCGATGGTGTTTTTCTTGCTTTTTCTAACGTTACGGGATTAACAGTGTGTGTTGAGTGTGCAAAGAGCAGGAATTGCAGATATAGGAAAATAAAAAGAATTAGAAGAGCTTCTGACTAAGCAACAAAAACCAAAGAGTCTAACTCTCTGGTTTAGCCGCTATTCAGCGGTCCAAACCACCAATTGACGGCTTAGAAGGTATATTCTGATCTATGATTTTCTCCAATTCAGTGTTTTGTTTCTCTAGTTCTGTAAAAAAAAAAAAAAATTATTAGGCACTGTAGGAATCACATTTGCTATTTGATCACATCTATTCCACCGTTTTATCTCTCCACCACACCCCACTTCTTGCATTAGTTTAGGAAATTCACGCATACACTCACGGTCGCTGGTTCATGCCACATTGGACCCGTGATCAATTTGGTCGACTAGTGAGATCAGATTGGCTCATGGATGCCAAGATGGACCAACCGATCCCGATCCTTCAGGATCGATATTACCCGTTGCACACATCACTTCCATCATGCATAAAACTTCCACACGCAGTGGGTAATCATTATGAGTTGAAGCCGTAGTATATCAATATGCTTCTTAAATTCATTGTTTCTGATTCAGAGGATGCATATCTCTTTATCAATGAATTTCAGGAAGTATGTGTGATGATAAAACTGTAACACTTATCGGATGATGCAATTAAACTCCACTTCATCCCCTTTGCACTCAAGGATAACGCCAAGAAGTAGTTGTACAATATGCCTACTGATTCAATCACTACTCGGGATGAATTCGTTGCAGTATTTCTCAAGAAGTATTATTCCATGCATAAGACGGTAAGGATTAGAAATCAAATCAATCAATTCCGTCAAGTGCCAGGAGAACCCTTCTAAAAATACTTGGAACGATTTAAGGATCTTTTAGCTCAGTGCCCCCACCATGCGATAGAAAAGTGGCAGTTGTGTCAAATCGTGTATGAAGGACTCGATTACACATCCAAAACTCTTCTTGAGTTCATGTGTCAGGGGGAGTTCATGAGGAAGAACGAGGATGAAGCATAGGATTTTTTTGGGGACCTATCGTGGAAGACTATGCAGTGGAAGGGTCCCACTGAGAAGTCCAGTGCATCAACTTCTGCGCATAAGGATGGAATCCATAGCATCGATAGATCTATAGTTGTCGAAATTAAGATTGCAACCCTTATGAGGAGAATTGAGGCATTGGAGACTACTCGTGCTCCACAGGTAGGTCAGATAAATCAAATACAAGTCCCCACATGCTTTAATTGCGGAACCCCGAATCATGTTATGGAGGAGTGTCCATTATTAACGAATTTCATGGATCCCACACTAGAACAAGCTAACACCTTGTATCAACAACCCATGAACAATCCTTACGCTCCTACATACAATCCTGGCTGGAAGAACCATCAAAATCTATTATGGAATCAAGGAAAATATCATGGGGGCCCTAACCCTAATATACTGCCTCCAGCCAATGGTTAGTTTCCAAGACCAAATGTGGGTTCTTATCAACACCCAAATGCATCAAATTATGGGAAAACCAGAATAGATCACCTGCACAAAAACACTCACATCCACAACATGGGTCTAATAATGAAAAAGAAAAGCGACTCCAGTCACTTGAGAAGCACATTGAAAATCTTCTCAAGTCTCATTCCAATTTTGACATGCATATGTTCGCCGCAAAAGTTTTGCTTCCTCCCATTAAATACAACTTAGATTACAATGAAAGTGAACAAGATGAAAAGAGAACAAACGAGAGGATTTTATAGTTCAATTTCTCTCTTTTACAATAATTTGTGTGGGATCTGTGGCAATGGGATCTGTCAAGCAGCTCCTTTGGACGATCAGTACGTCGAACTCTTCTCTCTTGAAGATAACGGCCGACTGTAGAAGATCTTCTCTGGTCTTTCACGAACTCAAGGCTCTGTGCGTAACTTGAATTCTCTAAAAGGAAAAGATCTCAATTGCCGAAAAGAAGACCAGCAGAGAGGAAAAGGAACCCCTTAAAAGCCCCCTAGGGTTTCACCAAGAAAATATTTATAGCCCCAGGTCAATGCGAGAGTTTCTATCTAAATAGAATTCACTCTCATCAAGGATTCCAATCAAATCTTTAATATTGATTTAATCTCTTGATTTGGAATTCTGATTGGACTTGATTTAGGTATTTGGATAAGCCCAAATCATAATCTCAATCAATTTGAGATTCTGGTTACCTGCTCACGTGGAGTTAAACTCATCAAAACGCAGAGCTAAATAACCAGAATGCGGAGCTAACGCGGAGCTATTGATAGCTTCGCGTTTTACTCAACGCGAGGATAAAACTAGCCAGACGCGGAGCTACTGAGTTAGCTCCGCGTTCTATTGTGGAAAATCCTATTTACTTAGAAATTTTCACTGCCAACAGAACCCCCTCCAAAGTTTTCAAAATGGTTTTGAACTTAGCAAATTTTGAAAAACTTTGGATTTTTAAATTGGAAACGCGGAGTTAAAATACCAAGTTTACCTCGCGTTATGCTTGCCTACGCGGAGCTAAATAGCTTCACTTTTTCAGTGAAATGATTAATTGCTTCATTAATTACTCTTGAATTTCTACGCCGAATACCAAGAGGCGGAAATCCTGTTTAAATAGAGCTCCTGGCTCATTTTCTTCTTCATTTGAAGAGTTTGAAGAATCCGAAGCTCCGGCGATTGAGTGACTCATGTCGACGAACAATCTTCGACTGATTTTCCCTCAATTCTCCGTTTAGAATGTTGCTCCAGAAGAGTACGGCTTCATGCACGTTGGCCGTGGAAGTAGACACTGCGACAAACCAGTCTATGCAGCGATTATTTGAAGGTAAAAACCTTAACTTTCTGTTTCTTTAGAACCATTCTGGGATGTTTTGGCTCGGTTTTACCTGGCCAATTGTTTATTTCACCGGCGAGACCGCCCTTCTCCTGTCGTAAGGCTTAAAGGAGAAGGAAAAGTCAGAGAGGAACTCTGATTTTTCCCTACGCGAAGTTATCGCGTCATCCTCGCGCTCGAAACGCGGGGCTATGAAAGAGAAGGAAAAGGCAGAGAAAAACTCTGTTCTTCCTCTACGCGAAGTTATCGCATCATCCTCTGCATTTTGAAACGCGAGGCTATTTCTTCAACTGCACGCGGAGTTAGCTTAGCTCCGCGTTTTTCTACTTAGAAGATTTTTCCAGGTTTTTGTCAAACTTTTGATTCTCCTTTTGCAGTGAACCAGATTCAGTCTGATGACTTGCTGATATCTCTAGCCAGCGTGGAGTGTAGCTTTTCCCTAATATATCTTCAAAGGCTGGCCGTGCACCGATCTTCATCAGCAAAAGTAACTCTAAGGAAGCCAGAAGCATATGCTTTACAACATAGTTGCAGGTTTCAAGCTCTGGCTCCTAAAGATAAACTTTTGAAGGAGTTACAAGAACTCTGTGGCAGCCCATTAAATTTTCTTGAGGACCATTTCTGTTAGATGACAATCTCTGTTGCCTTCCAAAGCGATTGAGATGATCATCTAAGGGCTTGTAGCATGTCGAATTCAACTTGTGCATCTTCATTAGAATTCTTATAGCAGTATCTTCAGATGATCCACTAAGATCTTTTGTATGTGAACTATAGAATTGAGCTTTAACACTCCGCGGAGGGATCTCGCCGTTAGGTTATTGAGGAGTCGAAGAATATGTAGAAGCTTTTGGGAGAGCTATAACTCCCTCTTCTTTTGTAATTTTTTTTTTATGAATAAAGGCAAATATTTTCCTCTCTATCTGTCGGCTTCAAGAATCTTGCTTGCTCAATAAATAGATGGTTTATAATTTTGGTAAAATAATCTAAGGCTCATTTGCGTAACTTAGATTATTAATTCCAAGATGATCGAGCAAGGATCATCTTAACTTAGATGGAAGCGCCTAATTGCACTCACCAAAATCTAAGTTGTCCATAGGAACGCGAAGCTAAGTTATCAAGTTAGTCTTGCGTTTTGCATAGTTGCGCGGAGTTAACAACTTCGCGTTTTTTTCATCATCACGTGAAGCTAATAGCTTCGCGTTTTGGAGAGTAACTGGTCAGTTTTCTTCTCCGAAACTAGCGCCGAATTCCAAGAGGCGGTTTCTTTCATTTAAATGGAGTCTCTATCCTTCTTCTTTCTTACTTCATTTGAGAATTTTTCAGAGACTTTAGAGATTCAGGCGATCAGAGTTCAGGCGACCCAAGCATTTTCCGACTGAGTTTCTCCCAATTTTTCGTCGATTTTCCTCAATTTTTCAAGCAATGGCGCCCAAGACTCGTGCTTCTTCTTGCGCAGCCCCATCGTCGGCGACTGGCGCAAGTAGTGGCGACAGCAGTCATGGCAGCGGCGGGCCAGCCCACGCTTCACCTATTGGAGGTAAGAATCTCCCTATCGAGACTTTTTAAAATATTTTTAGAGTGATTTGGCTTGGTTCTAACCGATCAATCACCAGCGAGATCGCCGTACTCCGGCCGTATGGCTTGGAGAAGAAGAAAAAACCTCTGGTTTTCTTTTTTACGTGAAGCTATCGCGTCATCTTCGCGTTTTGAAGCGCGGGGCTATTTGATTAGCAGTCGCGTCAAAACGCGAGGCTATTTTGAGTAGCAGTCGCGTTGAAACGCTAGGCTATTCTGAGTAGCAGTCGCGTTGAAGCACGAGGCTATTTTGAATTCTGCGCGGTCTAATTTTTAGCTTCGCGCAGAGCTACTTTTAGCTTCACGCGGTCTAGTTTTTAGCTTCGCGTTTCCATACTTAGAAAAATTTTCTGTTTTTGTAGAAACTTTTCTAACTCTGGTTTTTCCTCTTGCAGTAGGGTATTCGGTGGAAGCTCTTCCCCATAAGCACTACTTTGGTTTTGCCGGGGGTTCTGATCTATCGACTCAATTTCGCTTCACCACCATCCTGGCCGCATACAAACCAGACTCGAGAGAGCGCAGGGAGAAGTTGATCAAATATCATCCTACTACTGCACGGGAGATTATAACTGATGCGCCCTTTGAAACTATGAACAGAGAAGCGCTAGAGATGCCCGCATTTCTCTTCGGAGATATAATGGAGCAATCAGACGAGATCCTCTTTGAAGAGGAGTGCATGTGGCTCTATAATTCTGGCGAAGCTTTAATGTTTCTGCCTGGAATGGATCGTGGCCATCCCCTGATCTATCTTCAGAGGTTAACGATGCATCGTGAGTTAGAGTGGGGATTAACTCAAGAATACGACGGTGTCCCAATGGGAAAATTGGGTGCACATGGGGCTTGTCAAGATGGCCCTACCAGATGTATTACTGGTTTGCTTCTAGGCCGATTTAGCAAGGAGCACCCAGTAGGGGAGGTTCCGATCCGCGCACGAACTTTCCTGAGTGAGTTCCTGGCGAAAGAAGGCCAATACCCGGCTAGTGACTTCAGGATGCCTGGCTGGGTTTACTCATCTGGCAACATGTGGTGGGCCCGCCTTGTTCAATACATGTTGGACTCCGATGAACCCATTCTGAAAGAGATGGGTTTATACAAGGCCATCAGAAATGTTCAATTTGGGTTCCCTCAGAGTGCTTATCATTTCTTCTGCTTTCTGGAGATGTACAACCCTGAGACCTGCACCCTATTTACGCCAGTGGGTGAGCTAGGGTTCGCTCTCTACGAGATGTTTGAGGTATCTGGGCTTTCAATGGGTGAAGTCCCATATGAAGAGTATATCCCCACTACCGAAGAGTTGAACATGTTGATGGCGAAGGATGAGCGCATCTATGCTACATACTGGGAGATGATGTGCTATTACCGCATCTGTGCTGACTTAGCAGGTGTGCGTAATCAGGGTATCGGCCACAAGAAATGGGCCGATTACCTTTTCGCTAATTTGACTTCTAAGGACAGTTCAACAACTATCCATGGCTATGCTCCTGTCTACGTCACGGAGATTGATCGACGCATCGCCAAGACCTGCCTGATGTATTATACTACTGAGTCCAACGAAGGTGGATTCGGTCGTGGCACCTCCTTCAAGAGTTACCATTATCAAGCTCAGTCCCCAGTATCCAATAGAGGTCTTATTGCTGGGTTCTTGATGCTTTGGTTGAAAAGATGTGTTGTGCCGTCATTGCCAAAAGAGGTAATTGCAATGACTGTGGTATATCCAGCAGTTCTCCTCGCATACGGCCGACCTTTCGGACTTCTTCCCGCCATGGTGTGCAATCTACAGCATGGATTGCGAACACTCTGCAATGACTTCATTCCTGCCGATAAGGGCAAGGGAAAAGGGAAAGGCAAGTCGAAAGAGGTTGCCCCGGTGAAGACTCTGAACCCTAGGGTGGAGCTACCTTATACCTACCTGATGGCATGGCTCGTCATGCACTGCCCGTCCCTGATGAATGTTGCTTCACGCCGCTCAGGTGACAAGTAGTATTTTATGGAATTATACGAGCGCTCTTCATGGAAGCATCACTATATGTCTCAAATCGGGAAGACTCTCCGGCATCACCAAAATTATGAGATCTTCCGGTGCTTCCCCGACTTTCCTAGCGGTGGATATGGGTTGAAGTTGAAGGATATCACAGGAGCAGATAACTTCACTGCCTTATCCTCGGGAGCGTTCTGGTGGCTCCTTAACATCCGACCCAGGCACCTGGTGTATCTCCAAGATGGTAAATGTCTTATCGAACCGTACACTCCGAGCCGCTTCGCTCGCTAGTTCGGATATTCCCAACTTTATGTGGGTAATCTGAACAAGAATTTTGCCTATGAGGGGAATCTGTACGAGGGTGCCCGCGGCTGGTTTCATTTTGCAGCTGGTGGGATCGGAGCTGAATTCATCCTACCTCAGAAGTTGCCAGAACTGGCCATGACTCTTAGTTTTTGCACATGGTACAGTGTTACAAATGCTGACGTGCCACACTTCTCCATCAACCGAAACTGTTGCAAGGAGATTGAGGCTTTCTATATTAGCCGCCAAGGTGCTACGAGAGTGAGAGTAAAAGGAATGGATGAGTTCCTTGGTGCAGCGGCCGAACCATCAGACGTCAGCGAGTCTGGCGATGATGATGATAATAATAATGATGACAACCTTGATGTTGGAGGTGTTCCCCAACCTGTCGTCATTCGCCCCTGGAGCCCGACCCTCAAACACCGCAGTGCCCCAAAGAGAGGGCCTGCCATAAAGAAGAAGAAGTTGGCTCCGGGAACTCTATTAGCCCCCCAAGAAGCAGCTGTCAAGTTTGCTTTGGATCTGCTGGCTTCAACTCTACCTCCAGCACTAGCAGGGGAGAGTGAACATGCTGGAGCTCCAAGTGTTCCCGAGGTTCCGGCTCCTTCGACCGTAGAACCCGTTGAACACCCTGTGGCGCAACCACTTGGTAGTGATACGGGTATGCTTCTGGAGATGACGGTGGTTCCCCCTTCAAGTCCAACAACTGGACTTGTATCTCCAGGTATGGCTCTTCGTGTTCTATCTCTTTGTCCATTATTTACTTTATCATTATATGTAACACCATTTGCTTGCTTTCCTGAAATGCAGGTGGTCAGCCCCTCTTGCCAATGCATTCAACTACCAAGGGGGAGTCTGAGGAGAGGGTGGACTATTTTGGCATGACTGGCTCAGCGGGTGGTTTGGGTAGCTCCGCAAGCGAATTTGACGCTGATTATTTCACGCCAGCCACATGCCCAGTTCCCTCATCAATTCGTCCTATTGACGAACTAGGGAGTGATGAGAGAACGGAAGTTGTCATTACGACCACCGCAAAAGAGGCTACACCGTCTCCAAGTATGCCGTCTCCAACACCACCGGTCTGCTCCACAAAGACCTTTCCAGTGCTCTTTGGTGTACCTTCTGCTCCTCAGTCAGCGATTTTAACATCATCTATCATTGTGGCTGCTAAGACACCTGCAACTCCTCCAGCTCCAAGTCTTCCAGTAGGGGATGAGGAAAACTTGAGGTTCTCATTCGAAGCTACTTCTGCCACCGGAGGAGCTTCTGGTGGAAACACTCCCTCATCTTCTCCTGTTGGCGGCGTTGCTCGGGTGATTTGTACTAGCGACGCTTCTCTTTGGGTTCCTAGTTCAGCCAGATCTGCATTGGCTTTACTGGCCCCGTATATTATGAGTCTGGTACAGGGACAGACTTCTTCCTCTTCAATTCCAGTGGATACCGCTCCTTCTCCCACAACATCTTCTTTAGCGCTGCCTGCTTTAAATACAGACGTCATGGATCCTTTTGACGAACTCTTCAACTATAGCGTTAATGATTTTATGCGGCTGCTAAGAAGATGCATCGGGATGATTTCTGGCGGACTAGATTTCTTTAGTCTCGGCCGTCCGATGTTATCTAGCTATTTAGATAATATTGAAAGAATCGGGGGACGGGACCGAGCAGCTCCCTACCGGGCCCGCTTTAATGCTTTAGAAGAGCAGGTGAACATGCTAAACACAGTTCGTCAAGCGGACGTGGAAGCGATCACCGAAATAGAGTTAGCGCGGCTTCGGGTGGAGTTAGCGGCGCGTCGAGAGGAATTGATACGACAGGAAGAAGGATGGTCTCGGGAGTTGGCAGAGCTGCAGGCTAGTCAGGAATCCATCGCTAAAGGTTTGGAGGCGGTGGATTCCGAGATTGGGAGGAGTCAGGCCGCCATCCTTAAGGCCCAGGAGACCATTGCTAAAGCTCGGGCGGTCTTAGTATCCAACGAGCTTCAATTAGGGAAATCCGTTAAGAAACAGGAAGCGCTGATCCTCCAACGGGAGCAGGTCGAGCAGGAGGAGACAATAAGAAGCCGTGCTATGGAAGAGTCTCGTCAGCATCTAACCTAGCAGCTTGCAATGAATGATGATGACTTACTCCGGCAGGCTCAACACTCCGTGGAAGCGACTCGTCGTCAAGTAATTGACGAAGCGATGAATAAGTTGAAGCACCTAGGAGATCCATAGTTTTTCTTTTTGTTCTTTTCTGTAATAAGAACTTTGTAATAGAAAAGAGAACTTTACTAATTCTCCGAATTCGTTTTGCAAATCCATTTCTTTTGAATGATGAATAAAGATAACTCCTTTTTGATTCTTTTATTTGTTAGCTAGGAAATTTGCTTGCACAACAAATAACCTGTCATCAAAAATTGTTTATCTATTTTTGATAAATGATTCCAAGACATACTATCAGAGGTAAGAGCTTAACATGATAGGTTTTATGGGATCTTTTAGCAAACCCTCAGCTATCAACGGATTTGATTAGCTTTTAACAATTACCGTTTGAGTTGGGCTGACCATGTTACTCCCCTCAACATGGTGAGTTATCGAGAATTTTGTTTGGGCTTAAATGCCAAACTTTTCTTCTTCCCTTTGCCTTAGTGGCATTGGGCAATTCATACTTTTACCCCCAGCATGAAGGGGTTGGTGAGAAACTGGTTATCTTCCCATTGCCTAGTCGGCGCTGGGTAATTCATCAGATTTCGGTAGAGGCGCCTAATTGCGCATGCCTGAGAAGGAGTCCAAGTGCTCATCTGCGTAACTTGAACAAGTGGAGGCGGTTCGTAGCTTGAACTGGGCACACCACAATGATCGGTTCAGGATTCATCAAATTTAGGTCAGAGGCGCTCAATTGCGCATGCCTAAGAAGAAGTTTGGAGGTGGTTCAAGGCTCAACTGCATAACTTGAACTGGGCACACCGAATTTAGGTCAGAGGCGCTCAATTGCGCATGCCTAAGAAGAAGATTGGAGACGGTTCAAAGCTCCTTATTGTAACTTGGACTGGGCACACCAAATTTAGGTCAGAGGCGCTCAATTGCGCATGCCTAAGAAGAAGATTGGAGGCGGTTCAAAGCTCCTTATTATAACTTGAACTGGGCACACCAAATTTAGGTCAGAGGCGCTCAATGGCGCATGCCTAAGAAGAAGATATTCAAGCACTCATCTGCGTAACTTGAACAAGTGGTGGCGGTTCGTAGCTTGAACTGGGCACACCACGATGATCGGTTCAAGATTCATCAAATTTAGGTCAGAGGCGCTCATTGCGCATGCCTAAGAAGAAGTTTGGAGGCGGTTCAAGGCTCAACTGCATAACTTGAACTGGGCACACCAAATTTATGTCAGAGGCGCTCAATTGTGCATGCCTAAGAAGAAGATATTCAAGCGCTCATCTACGTAACTTGAACAAGTGGAGGCGGTTCGTAACTTGAACTGGGCACACCACGATGATCGGTTTAGGATTCACCAAATTTAGGTCAGAGGCGTTCAATTGCGCATGCCTAAGAAGAAGATTGGAGGCGGTTCAAAGCTCCTTATCGTAACTTGAACTGGGCACACCAAATTTAGGTCAGAGGCGCTCAATTGCGCATGCCTAAGAAGATGATTGGAGGTGGCTCAAAGCTCCTTATTGTAACTTGAACTGGGCACACCAAATTTAGGTCAGAGGCGCTCAATTGCGCATGCCTATGAAGAAGATATTCAAGCGCTCATCTGTGTAACTTGAACAAGTAGAGGCGGTTCGTAATTTGAACTGGGCACACCACGATGATCGGTTCAGAATTTATCAAATTTAGGTCAGAGGCGCTCAATTGCGCATGCCTAAGAAGAAGTTTGGAGGCGGTTCAAGGCTCAACTGCATAACTTGAACTGGGCACACCGAATTTAGGTCAGAGGCGCTCAATTTCGCATGCCTAAGAAGAAAATTGGAGGCGGTTCAAAGCTCCTTATTGTAACTTGAACTGGGCACACCAAATTTAGGTCAGAGACGCTCAATTGCGTATGCTTAAGAAGAAGATTGGAGACGGTTCAAAGCTCCTTATCGTAACTTGAACTGGGCACACCAAATTTAGGTCAGAGGCGCTCAATTGCGCATGCCTAATGAAGGAGTCCAAGTGCTCATCTGCGTAACTTGAACAAGTGGAGGCGGTTCGTAGCTTGAACTGGGCACACCACGATGATCGGTTTAGGATTCATCAAATTTAGGTCAGAGGTGCTCTATTGCGCATGCCTAAGAAGAAGATATTCAAGCGCTCATCTGCGTAACTTGAACAAGTGGAGGCGGTTCGTAGCTTGAACTGGGCACACCACGATGATCGGTTCAGGATTCATCAAATTTAGGTCAGAGGTGCTCAATTGCACATGCCTAAGAAGAAGATTGGAGGCGGTTCAAAGCTCCTTATCGTAACTTGAACTGGGCACACCAAATTTAGGTCAGAGGCGCTCAATTGCGCATGCCTAATGAAGGAGTCCAAGTGCTCATCGCACGTTGGTAAGTAGCACCGGCTTTCTTCAATCCGAACGGCATCACCGTGTAACAGTATACTCCCAACGGCGTTCTGAAAACTGTATGCTTTTCATCATCTGGGTGCATCTTAATTTGATTATATCCTGAGAAGCCATCCATAAAGGACATCCTCTCATAACCGTAAGTATTATCGATCATCACGTCGGTGATGGGAAGTGGAAATTCATCCTTAGCACATGCAGCGTTCAGATCTTTAAAATCGATGCATATCCGGATTTTGCCATTCTTCTTTCGAATTGGCACTATGTTAGAAACCCAATCAGGGTGCTGCTCTTCACGGATGAATCCGGATTTTATAAGTTTGTTGACCTCAGCAACTATTGCCTCCATCAATTTCAGCCGAAAATGCCTTTGTTGTTGTTTAACAGGTTTGGCGTCTTCTTTAATATTTAACCGGTGTGTGGCAATTTGAGGGTCAAGCCCGGGCATGTCTTCATAGCTCCATGCGAACACGTCAATATACTCTTTAATAAGAGATATAAGTTCCTCCTTTTCAAATGGAGTTAGCGTGTCACTTATGAAGATGGGTTTTGAGTTTTCTTCCGTTCCCATGTTGACTTGTACTAATTTGTCTTCTGTGGGCGGGTCACGCTGTTCAAAACAGACATCCCAGAGAGTGTCCATATGCTTAGCCCAGGAATCATCTTGAACATCAATTGGTTCCTCGTCGCTTTCTAATTCGGCTGAAACCATATTGGCTGTCAAAGATTGAAATCAAGCACCGATACTTATATCCGAATCATGGTCGGGTGAAGATGTATCTTCCTTGGCCGAAGAACTCTCTTCATCTTTTAGTGGTGATGAGGGTGGAGTAGATACATAACCCAACCCCCTACGGGTCTTCTGATAATAATCAGGGCTGTTTCCTCTCGGTCTGAACTAGGGTATAAGATTTCGTTGCCCTTTTCCAAAGTTTAGTCCCGGTTTCTGGGTAAAATTATAACCCATCTTCTCCATGATATGCCGGGATTTTTGTTCATACAAGTGAAATTGAGGTGATGTTTGTTCATCACTTTCACTGCTTTGTCTTTGTCGAGGTGACGTGATTACCTTGCCAAACATGATCGGCTTTTGGTACCCTTGTTGAGGAGGTACTTCAAAGAAACGACCTTGTTCCGCAGTCATTCTTGATTGAGAGAGGAGGGATGACCTGAGGGGCAAATGGTATGCCGCCAGAACTTCAAGTTCGGACAGACCATCCACTTCAGTAGAAGTACAAGAGGTTTCAGAGCTAGTAGCTACAGCATGCTCGTAGACTAACTTTATATTTTCATTAATAACCCATTAACTCTCTATTACATCGGTTACATTATCTGCAAGACTCAAACTAAAATCTAAGTGAGGGTTGATTTCATAATCACCCCCATCGTCTTCTCCAGGAAGCTCGTACTCAGTGTCGGCTTCATTGCCACTGTCATCGGGCTTTTGAAGCTTGTTGGGATCGTCATTGAAGACTTCATGGACTGGTTTATAAAGTGCAGCATCTGTGAAGTAATTTTCCAGCCCTTTGAATGGTGGCTTATCTGCATTTAGTGTCCGGACTTCTCCTTCTTCATCGCAATACTTCATGCATTGGTGGAGAGTCAACGGGACTATCATGTAAGCGTGAATCCAAGGTCGTCCCAATAAAATGTTGTAGGAGGTATCTGCATCAATAATGTAACATGTAGCCTCCGTCCTCAAATCCCTGATTTGACATCGGAGTCGGATTTTTCCGAGGGGACGGCTATTATTGGCATTAAATCCATATATTGTTGTGTTGGTTGGTGTCAGACGATGGAGGGAAATCCCTAATAGCTGCATCAACCTTCTGGGCACAACACTTAGTGCAGAACCCGGATCAATTTGAATTCGGTCCACCTTTGTGGATCCGACATATCCGGTGAAATATAAAGGCCTGTTATGCTGTATATTTCTCACCTGCATATCTTCTGGAGAGAAGATGATTTGTCGGACCTGCCTCCTCACTTAGTGACAGCGGGGGCAAGAGTCCTGTTCTTCATCGGTCGGCTCAACAATCTGAGCTAGGAATGACTCAGAGTCTGCCAGGGCCTCTCTTAACGCTTCACATATTGATTTTGATAATCTCAACAGTTCATAAAGCGTTACTCGTGCTGGAATGTTAGCCAGCTGAGCAATTATGTCAAACTTGAAGGTAGTCTCCTTGGCTCCTTCATCTCTAATAGGATTCTTCTGAAAACGAAGTTCTTTTTGCTTTGCGGGTTTTGCAAGTTCTGCATATATGTCTTTCGGATCTACTCTGGTGTAGTCCTTGAGATATGTCTTCCTAGACCGAGTACCGGAAGGGCCTGCCCCATCTTGATGAGTGGCCATAGTTTCGGGCTCTTTTTCAGAATCTGTGAAGGCTCCCGAAGCTATATATTCTTCCTTTATCTCTACGGAAATGGCATTAACAGTCCGTTTTTTCTTTTGACCCCCTGTGTTTGTCCACTGTTCATCTTGTAACAAATCAGGGTGGACCCACATACTTCCCCTTTTTGGGTTGTCATGGGGATAAGTCCTTCTTGGGCCTTGTTGTGAGGGTCAAGGTTCTTTGTAACCATCTTTCCCTTTGGGATTGGGGTCACTCCTATGGAGAACTCATGGGTTCCAACTACTATAGTCGCCATATTGGCGGTGACCTTCTTTTGCTCCCCTTAAGCGTCAGAACTCCAGCTTCTATTAGTGCTTGGATTCTGTTCTTAAGAGGGTAACAATCCCTAGTAGGGTGCCCAACATTATGGTGATAGAGACAATAGTTGGGATCGTTGGTCTTGCCAGCGTCCTCTGGCTTCCTATTCTCCCGAAGTTTCAGCATTCCCTTCCTCTAGAGCAAGTAAAAGAGGGTAGGCGTCTGTTCTGCTTTAAAAGTATAGACCTTCTATTGTTGAGGCCTATTCTGTCTGGTGCCCTGCTGATTTTGGGGCTTCGGATTTGGTGGAGGTTTTGACTTTTGAGGAGCAGCTTCTGATGCCATCACTGCTTTCCCTTTATTCTTATTGCTATTATTTTGGATAAATGGCTTATTACCCCCAGCACTTCTTGATCCATTTGACTCTTCAACTCGACGGATCAAATATTCGGCTTGCTCCCCTTGTTTGAGCAGATCTCTCCACGTTTTAGACTCCACGGCCCCCATTTTTAGGAGCACGCTAGTCTTAAAATTATGTCGACATGTCTCGACTAGAGTTTCCTAGACCATTCCGTGTTTGCAATGCACGAACTTCTCCCAGAACCTTTCTATACCGTTTCTTGTTTCCCTTGTTTAGTTGCAAAGAGGGAATGAACCGTAATCTCAGTATCATCCTCAAAGAAACGTGAGAGAAATAATTTCTCAACATCTAACCAGGTATTAATAGTACCTGGAAGAAGCTGCATAAACTAAGTAAAGGCAGGCCCTCGCAAAGTACTTGCGAATATTTTGGTCATAATCGGGTCATTACCCATCAAATGTCCTGCTTGGGACAAGAAGTAATAATGTGCTGACTGGGAGATCCCTTCCCGTCATATGGCTCTAATTTGAGTGGCTTATACTTCTGAGGGTATGGTATCATATCCCATTCAAGTGGATATGGTCTCGAGACCCCTGATTCTTATAACTCCTTTTTATGCATTAAAGTTTTGAGTTGATTCTGTAATTTTTCTATCTTTTCTCCATGTGGATCATGAAAAGAGAATCTATCCTCGTCCTCGTGCATTGAGTGGGCTTTCTCCTCTTTTTCTTCTTCGTTCAGATCTTCTTTGCCCTTTTTAGCATTATCCTCCACAAATCTTGAGAGCATCACCTTAAGATCTTCAATCGTCTTTTGTTGCTCTCGAATCATTTTTTCTTGAGCTTCAAATCTCTTATTGCTATCGTCAGATTTATCCGCCATGTGCGATGCTGCCTTTTGCAGTCGAGATGACGTAGAGGATGGAGGTGAAGCTATAGCTGAATTGTCGTTGTCATCATCATAAGAACCTCTTATAAGCCTCTTATAATTTCGAGGCGGGACGGCCCCTGATTTCAGTCGAGTGATATGATGAGGTTCTTCATCACTCGATTCCGAATCATCATCCGTTTCTACAACCTTCTTCCCTTTTCCCACCATATTGGAGGTTACAGCTCTCCATTCTTTCAGGGAAGCGGTCTTTGGCTTCTTAGTAGGGTTCTTGTCCGACTCGGTTAATCGGTCGAATACTGATACCCTGCTCTTGCTGCAACCGCAGTTGTCCATTACAGCGGATACCGCTGTCATAAGTTGCTGGCAGTGACAGATAGGTTCAACTTGAACTTGTTCTAAGCCTCTCTTCCTGACAGATACTCCCTGAGATCAGTGCCTTTAGTCATGGAGTTGGGGGACCCATCCAACTTTTGAGAGGGTCTAGCGACCCATTGAAGCTTCTTTGGATCACTGAAGTTCGGTTCTAGTCTACTGACGCGAGGATCAGCCCTGATTTTGCAGTCGGGTTGATCTACGCGAAGCTTAGAAATAGTTCCGCATTTTGTATCGCAGGCCTGAAGAGTAGCTCCGCGTTTAGCTACGCTAGCCTCGCGTTGCACTGGCTTGGCGTGTTTTCAGAAGTTTCTCTTCTGTAATCTTAGCCCCGCATGGAATAAAATTCCTATACACTGGCTTGCTCTTGTGGTTAACACAAGTCATAACTTCGCACCTAGCGCGGTTTTTACGACTGACAATAATTTGCCAATCATCCTCGCGTTCCTCGCGAATATCAGGAATCTTGCGTTTCTCGCAAGTATTACTGGCCTCGCGTTTCTCGCTTGGCTCAGTATTAACCTCGCGTGGAGAATCGCACGCTGGTTGTAGAGAATTTTTATACTCGCATTCCTCGCGAGTGTGAGAAGTCTTGCGTTTCTCGCAAGTACTACTGGCTTCGCGTTTCTCGCTAAGTCCAGTAGTAGCCTCGCATGGAAAATCACATGCTGGCTTTAATGAATTTTTATACTTGCGTTTCTCGAGAGTGTCAGATATTTTGCGACTAGCGCAAATCTTACTGGCTTTGCGCTTCTCGCTAAGCTCAGCAATAGCCTCGCACGGAATATCACACGCTGGCTTTTCCGTGCTTCTAAGGCAAGTTGTAACTTCGCGTTTAACGCGATAGTGACTGGTCTCGCGATTAGCGCGAGCCAGTTTGCGAGGGACCACAGCCTCGCGTTCTCTGATGTTAGCTCCGCGTCCAAGGCGGGCTTTGAGGGCTTTAAGCCTTGCTCTCCGATTCCTATTTTGGAGTTGGGTTCTAGTCAATCCAGTCCCCAGGTCTTCTTCGGCAATAGGAAGCTCATCCTCTGCTAGGATTTCCTGTCCGAGTATCGGCCCTATAGCCGCAGTCTCCAAGGATCTCCGTCTCTCGGTGGATACCTTTTTACCCGTTGCTCGGGTATTGGAGCGCATGCGACGATAGTATCGTGCCTCGTCCAAGTCACCTGATTCAGAAGAGAGGAACTCCTCGTACTTCTGCTGATCGATTTCAACGATCAGCGTGTCTACTTCGGATCCGATCATGTCAACGTTCGATTGCGCCACAATCTCTTCATCAGTGAAAGAGATGGCTCCCACTGTGGTCGCCAGTTTGTTCACCGCAAAAGTTTTGCTTCCTCCCATTGAATACAACTTAGATTACAATGAAAGTGAACAAGATGAAAAGAGAACAAACGAGAGGATTTTATAGTTCAATCTCTCTCTTTTGCAATAATTTGTATGGGATCTGTGGCGATGGGATCTGTCAAGCAGCTCTTTTGGACGATCAGTACTTCGAACTCTTCTCTCTTGAAGATAACGGCCGACTGTAGAAGATCTTCTCTGGTCTTTCACGAACTCAAGGCTCTGTACGTAACTTGAATTCTCTAAGAGGAAAAGATCTCAATTGCCGAAAAGAAGACCAGCAGAGAGGAAAAGGAACCCCTTAAAAGCCCCTAGGGTTTCACCAAGAAGGTATTTATAGCCCCAGGTCAATGCGAGAGTTTCTATCTAAATAGAATTCACTCTCATCAAGGATTCCAATCAAATCTTTAATATTGATTTAATCTCTTGATTTGGAATTCTGATTGGACTTGATTTAGGCATTTGGATAAACCCAAATCATAATCTCAATCAATTTGAGATTCTGGTTATCTGCTCACGTGGAGTTAAGCTCATCAAAACGCGGAGTTAAATAACCAGAATGCGGAGCTATTGATAGTTTCGCGTTTTACTCAACGGGAGGCTAAAACTAGCCAGACGCGGAGCTACTGAGTTAGCTCCGCGTTCTGTTGTGGAAAATTCTATTTACTTAGAAATTTTCACTGCCAACAGCATATATCCAATCTTGACACGCACATGCAAAATCTTATGAAAGGGTCAACATATTTTATTCAAAGTACAGGTCAGCAACTGCTCTTGAACTCTCAATCTATTAAGAATGTACAGCAGCAAGTTGGACAATTAGCGAGTCAGTTGAGTGAATATGGCCAGGGTACTTTTTGAAGTAAAATCATAACGAACCCTAATGCCAGTTCCTCAAACTTCAATCAGTCGCATGTCCACCAATGCAATGCCATTCATATGCTTAGATTTGGCAAGCAAGTGGACAATAATGTAACCATACCCCCTGATCCCACTCCTACTATCTCGCAAGCTACATCATCTTTTCCACCCCTTTCTCTACAACCATCTCCATCACCTTCATCACCGTCATATACTCATTCAGAAGAATCTATTCCTGAGCTGAAAGTACCATATCCAAATCGGTTTAGGAAGCCTTCACCGTAAGTAGAGAAAATTCTTGAAATATTTCAGCAGGTTGTTTGCCCAAAAATTGCATCTTTGATTCCATTGCAAAAATTATTTGAATTACAACGAATTAAGATTACAAAATAATCCGAGAAATTATAAGAACGGGAATATTAATTTATTCCCTTTTTTATGTGGGTTCGGGTGGCGGTGGAGTCTTGCTGCTGCCTCCGTTGACCGTCCGACCAGGAGAAGATGGCTCTGCTCTTTTCTTTGATCTCACGAGCTCGCCCGTAATCGTCCCAAAGTCTTCCAATCCCCAAAGTCCTCTCTCCGGTTAAATTCTTGTATTTTATAGACCGAAGAAGCTCCAAATCCGGCTCAATTCTCTCCTGAAAAATCGGATCACGGATTATCAGTCCAAAAATAGGAAACAAATAATCGGAAAAGAACGGAAAACAACCCGCGGGTGGCAACCCGCGGGATCGCCCCCGCGGATTGCCACCCGCGGGAATCCTCCCGCGGGTTGCAACCCGCGGGATCCCCCCCGCGGGTTGGCACCCGCGGGAATCCTCCCGCGGGTTGCAACCCGCGGGGGCTCCTGCGGGTTGCAACCCGCGGGAAATCTCCCGCGGGTGGCAACCCGCGGGGGCTCCCGCAGGTTGCAACCCGCGGGTGTTCCCGCGGGTTGCATCCCCCGGGTTGCACCCGCGGGTGCTCCCGGGGTGCAACCCGAGGGTGTGTCCACTTAGCAAAAAAAGGTTTTTTTGGTATCTACATAACCCCCTCCAAAGTTTTCGAAGTTCTGTATTGAACCGTACTGAATTTCGAAATACTTTGGATTCTTTAATTTTGGTTATAGACTTTTTTAAAAGATTTGGTCGATAGAGATAACTGTTAATATATTCATTTATTCAATAACAAGCAGAGGTATGATTTTAACGTACTCATTAGAGGACAAGCAGAGGTATAATGTTAACGTGCTTATTTTAGATCAAACAGAGGTATAATATTAACGTGCTTATTTTAATCCTAACCGTTCAGTGACATCTAGTATGACGAATCAGGAAAAGACAGAGGTGACATTAAACGTGTCTTGGAGCTGAACCTATTCAAAGGATCTGGTCGTGATAGGGACAAGCTGACTAAATAGAGACGACGGTTAACGTATTTAGTTTTGGAATCGGACTATCAGAGATAACTGTTAACTTGATAGAGAGATGATTTTCGTCAGAGGTGATTTTCAACTTAACGATATCAAAAGCACGTTCATCAGAGGTTGTAATATTGGACTTGATGAAGTGTGAATTTTCTTTTCTGTCAGAGCTGAAATCTTAACGTGACAGGGGATTTAATCGGATTTTATCTCATTTGATTTTGAATTATGATGTCAGAGGTATGATTTTAACTTGACTAATATTTTGGAGTGTCGCTTGCTCTGTTGGAGCAAAATGACAAGAAAAGTTTTGCTGTCAGAGGTGAAATCTTAACGTGACAAGAGATTTATTTGATTAGGATTTTTAGCAAACCCCCAGCTATCAACGGGTTTGATTTGCCTTTACCAACTACCGTTTGAGTTGGGCTAGCCATGCTATTCCCCTCAGCATGGTGAGTTGTCAAGGATTTCGTTTGGGCTTAAATGCCAAACTTTTCCTCTTCCCTTTGCCTTAGCAGCTTAGGGCAATGATGTATTCTTATATTTGGATAAGAATACTGTTGTGACAGATTTGTCGTGGGATTTTTAGCAAACCCCCAGCTATCAACGGGTTTAATTTTGCCTTTACCAACTACCGTTTGAGTTGGGCTAGCCATGCTATTATTTTCAGCATAGTGAGTTGTCGAGAGTTTCGTTTGGGTTTAAATACCAAACTTTTCCTCTTCCCTTTGCCTTAGCGGCGTTGGGCAATTCATACTTTTACCCCCAGTATGAATGGGTTGGCGAGAAATCTAGCTTAACGGCATTGGGTGATTCATACTTTTTACCCCCAGTATGGTGGGGTTGGCGAGAAATTTATTCCCTTCCCGTAGCTTTAGCGGCGTCGGGCAATTCATACTTATTACCCCCAGTATGGTGGGGTTGGCGAGAAATTTATTCTCTTCCCGTAGCTTAACGGCATCCGGTGATTCATGCTTTTTACCCCCAGCATGGTGGGGTTGGCGAGAAATTTATTCTCTTCCCGTAGCCTTGTTGGCGTTGGGTAATTCATTTTTTTTTTTTATATATATATGGGGGTTTAAAGTAACCGCCCTGAGCTCATTTTGGGAATTGTTGTGAGCCCAAGTGGTACCTTTAGACCACATACATTAGATGTGTCGGAGTTAGCTCTAACTCCTTTTTTGTTCAACTTTGAGCTGAACTGCTCCAGCGTCAATCAACGCTTGAATTTTATCTTTTAAGATAAAACAATTCTTTGTAGGGTGACCTACAATCCGATGGTATAGGCAGTAATTCAGATCGTTAGTCTTCCCAATTTCTTCAGGCCTCTTGCTTTCCGGCAAGTTGAGCATCTTGCGTTTGTTGAGCAGATTGAACATAGTAGCAGTATGTTCATCCTTGAACGAATACTGCTTTTGAAGCCTGGGTGATTTTGCTGTGTTGCTTGTAGTTGGCCATGGTTTTTACTTCGGTGTACTTTCTACCGCCATTGTCGTTATGTCTTTCCCTTTTGAACGGGAAAAATAAAATGGAGATTCGTTTGTACCGTCTCCGGTTGCAGACTGTTGCATTTCGAGACGTCGAAGTATTTCTTCGGCCTATTCACCCTGCTTAAGCAGATCCTTCCATGACTTGGATTCGACCGAACCCATCTTGTCTAGGATATCGGTCAACAAGTTATGTCTGCAGGTTTCCACAAGCGTATCCTGCATCATGCCATGTGGGCATCGAACGGAAAGTTCTCGGAACCGCTTGACATAAGTTTTGACCATTTCGCCTTCTTCTTGCTTCGCTGCTAGCAAAGATAGTATCGAGACTTCATTATCATCTTCAAAAAATCGGGCTAGGAACTCACGTTCTACATCAACCCATGATTTAATTGATCCCTGGGGTAGCTGAATGAACCAGGTAAATGCGGGCCCCGTAAAGTACTCACAAATATCTTAGTCATGGTCGGATCATTCCCTATGAGATGTCCTGTCTGCGAGAGGAAGTAGAAGATGTGCTGTTATGGCGAACCTTTACCGTCGAATGACTGAAGGTTCAATGGTTTGTATTTTGTAGGGTAAGGCACGGTCTCCCATTCTATGGGATAAGGACGGACTACCCCCACCTCTTGCAGTTTCTTTCGATGAAGAAGAGCTTGTAGTTGATTCTCCATCTTCTCTATTTTTTCCACGTGAGGGTTAATGATAACCTTCACTTCCTCTTCTTCTCTTGAATAAGGAGGCACTTCTTCATCCTCGTCCTTGCTGTCTTCATTTATTTGGAAGGGTCGTTTTCCTTTCTGCCGACCAGAAATGGACGACGAGGATTGGTTCCTCCTAGTTTGAGCCAGCAACTCAATTAAAAGTTGTTTCATTTCTTCTATGGTCTCCTCTTGCTGTTCGAGACGTTTTTCTTGTCTCTCAAGCCTTTCAGAGACTTCTTCTAGAAGCGCGCCCTCTGGTTCGATAAAAACTCCTTTTGATTCTGGAGTGATTTCCTTATCCGAAGGGTTGTTTCTGACCACCTTTTTGCCTTTATTAACCATAAGTGATGAGGCGGCAGGTAGATCGGTTTCAGAGCATACCCTCTTTACCGTCCGTATTCTTTTGGATTCGGTGATCCGCTCAAAAACGGACCGTCTCGGATAGCACTCGCAGTTTGATAGAACAGTTGAGATTAACTGTTCGCATTGGCATTGAGGAGTATTCTGTGCAGAGTTCTTCTTCCAATTGAGGTATTCTCTCAAGTCTTGAGATACTTCTTTATCTCTATTTGCAACCTGACGCCGCTTGCGTCGCAAACTTGGTTCATAATACTGGAGAGTTTGCAATATTTCAGGGCTGGGCTCTTTTCCCGAATCAGATGTTCTCCAACCCTTCTGCGGATTCTTCTGGAGTGTGTGCTGGCCTGCGCAGTTGTACGGGCCTCGCACGCATCTGACTTATTCTTCGGGATTTGGAGGATTCTGTCATGAATATGTTCATCCGAAGAGAAATTTGAAGACCTATCTTCAGGTGAGTTCATGAGCACATCCTTATATTTGTTTGTAGAGGACCGGGATGGTACACCTGAGAGAGTAACCAAAAAGTTAGATATGCATTGTGTGCTCACTGCGCGTGTGCCCGAATAGACACCAGAACTAACCCTTGATTTTTCCTGCGGAGTGCAACCCACGGGTTGCAACCTGCGGTGTGCAACCCGCGGTTGGAACTGCGGGTTTGCTCCCGCGGTTGCAACCGCGGGGTTGCACCCGCGGGGTGCAACCCGCGGTTCGGTTTGCACCCGCGGTTGCAACCGCGGGGTTGCCCCCGTGCGGTGCAACCCACAGTTCCGCCTGTGGATTTTCATTTTTGGAGTTTTTTCTTCCCGATGTTTCCTGATCTGGATTTTCTGACCGCAATTTTCCAGAGGCACTGTTGAGGCGGGCCCGCTGGGCCTTACGCCTCAGGTTTCTCTTCTGAGAGCGGGTCAGGGACTGGTTTGACTTTTGGCTTGACTTTGGAACGGGCGATAACGCCTCGTAAGTTTCAACGGGCGATGACGCCTCGTAAATTTATAGGCGATGACGCCTTTTGATTTCCGGTGGGCGATGACGCCTCACCTTTTTTCATCATCACCCGGCGATGACGCCTAGGCTCCGAATCAGAGGAGGAAAGAAATTCCGCATATTTTTGCTGGTCAACTTCTATGACCAGCGTCTCAACCATTGAGCCAATCGGCACCCGGTCGGACTGCGCCACCAGATTCTCTGTGGTAAACAGAGGGGCTCCCACTGTGGTCGCCAGTTCTTGTTTGCCCAAAAATTGCATTTTTGATTCCATTGCAAAAATTATTTGAATTACAACGAATTGAGATTACAAAATAATCCGAGAAATTACAAGAACGGGAATATTAATTTATTCCCTTTTTTATGTGGGTTCGGGTGGCGGTGGAGTCTTACTGCTGCCTCCGTTGACCGTCCGACCAGGAGAAGATGGCTCTACTCTTTTCTTTTCTTTGATCTCACGAGCTCGCCCGTAATCGTCCCAAAGTCTTCCAATCTCCAAAGTCCTCTCTCCAATTAAATTCTTGTATTTTATAGACCGAAGAAGCTCCAAATGCGGCTCAATTCTCTCCTGAAAAATCGGATCACGGATTATCAGTCCAAAAATAGGAAACAAATAATCGGAAAAGAACAGAAAACAACCCGCGGGTGGCAACCCGTGGGGGTTGCAACCCGCGGGATCCCCACCGCGAGTTGGCACCCGCGGGAATCCTCCCGCAGGTGGCAACCCGCGGGGGCTCCTGCGGGTTGCAACCCGCGGGAATTCTCCCGTGTGTGCCCACTTAGCAAAAAAAGTTTTTTTTTTTTTTTTTTTGGTATCTATATAGGTGAAGGTTAATATTCCACTCCTTGATATTACACAATAGGTTCCTACTTATGCTAAGTTCCTCAAGAATTTGTGTACTAAGAAACGAGTAAGAAATATTCCTGAGAAAGTTTTTCTTACTGCAAATATATCACATATCCTCTCTAACTCCTTACCTATCAAGTACAAAGATCCAGGTTCCCTTACAATCTCATGCACCATTGGGAACACTACATTTGATACGGCGTTGATTGATTTAGGGGTAAGTGTCAATTTGAATCCTTACACTGTTTATCAGCAATTTGGGTTAGGAAAACTTCAACTTATCAAGGTCACATTACATCTAGCTGATCGTTCGATCAAGAGACCACTTGGTATGGTTGAAGATGTGCTCATTAAGGTCGGCGAGTTTATCTTTCCTGTAAACTTCATTGTCTTAGAAACTGAGTTGATCTCCAATCCACGGAATCAAATTCCCGTTATCTTGGGTAGACCATTCCTTGCAATATCAAATATATTAATTGATTGTAGGAGTATTCTCATAAAGTTATCATTTAGGAATATGACTGTGGCATTGAATATATTTAATATGGATGAGCATACAACGAGCTCCCTCATTGAGGTCAATATGATTCCTAGTTTGCACTCTCATTCGATCTCCTGCACTGATGATGAACCCTTATTTGAGCAAATATTCAAAGATGAACTCATATTATTAGAAGAATTAGCACATACTGATTTTATGTATGATGATACTTGTGCAAGTGTGCCATTGATTTATGAGCAAACTTTTGAAGATTTGTTTGCAGAGGAGCTCGCATTACTTCGTGAGTTAGAAGAGCCACCACCACATTCACTCGATCATATTGCATTCTTCTCACCTCACGATATTTCTACATGTATGCTTGTTACTAACGATGATTGGCAAGTTTTTAATAAAGAAGTCTTTAACCAAATTATTAATGCTTACATGTGGACAAAGAAAAAGCAAGGACGACATAAGCAGCAGACATGTAATTTCGTGACTTGTAGGAGGTTGATGAGATATATAATGTACTCACTTCTCGTTTAAAACGTACACACTATAAAAGTGGGAAGCGATCAAGAGGTCGTAACCGCTTTCCATGCGTTAATAGGGTGATAATATTGAGATCGTAAGTTTTATGACTCTCATTATTTGTATAGTATTTGTATAATAATTTTTATATTTATTTTACCACACTTAGTTTGTGTATGAGGGCATACACGAGTTTAGGTGTGGGGGAGTGGGTTAGGATTTTCTTTGTGTTTTTCTAAGATCTTAGTTTTTCTTTTAGAGTTTTTATTTTATTTTTAGATGATTTTTGGGTTTCTTTATTTTACACTTTGGGTAGTTTTTAGGGTAACTAATTGAAAAAAAAACTGAAATAAAAAAATAAAAAAATTTAACAATATGTATTTTTATCAATAGATCAATCTAATTATAGATAAAGAAACAAATTTAGGTTTGAAATTGGATAGGAGAGTAGATTGGAGGATACACTTTGAATTTTATGAAAAATCCGAAAAATAAATACCTCTAACAGTAGTTTTGAGGCAAGTATATATATATTTTTCACTTCACAATAGTTTATTAGGTTAAGAACAAATATGATAACGAATGAGTAAGTCTTTTCTCTTTAAACGAAGAAAACTATTATACGTGCAAGGCCGAAGTAGACTATCATACGTGCACGTAGATGTATAGTAACCAATGGATTATCTGTTTGTAGGTATTGAAAGATAGGATTTAAATTTTTGATTAAAATGATAAATGTATATGATATAATGCTCGATTTAAAAATTGATAATCTAAATGCATTCTTGAGTTTGTATATTAGTGAGATTAAATGATGAAAATATTATAAAAAAGATTTTTCTTTCTTTTGTATAAAATTTTTATTTTTCTTAATTTTCGGTTATCCTTATTTTTTTTCTTTATTTCTTAATCAATTTTCTTCATGAATTTTGTGCATATATTCACTGCAAACCTTCACGAGACACAACTAGTCCACTAGGGTAACTTATGGGTTTAAAGACTTATTGTACGTGCTCAGTGCAATCGTGATTCCTGCGAAAGTGAGTTAGGATTTTTCTTTTTCTTTTTAAAATTAGGTTTTGCTCGAGAACTAGTAAAAGATAGTTGTGGGGGTGTGATGAATATCATATATTGTATTTTTCCTCCCATATTTTATCTATATTTGTATATAAATAAATACTACTCGGGTATTTTTAGTATCTTTTTTAGGTAATCAGATTCCTACAAGAAGATGGTATGAAATCAGAGCCGGATTAGAAAACAAAGCCCGAAAGAGTTTAAAAAGAGCAAAATTACAAGATTAAAATACTTCACAGAGTCAATTTGCAATACAGCCAAGAAAACTACGTGTAAAAGACAAGAGACTCATGTGGAAGAAATTTCAAGAATCTTTCTCAAAATAGGGCAGCTAAATAGCGGTATTTACCGCCATTTAGTGGCTCTATAGTGGGCCCACAGGCTGATTTTTCTTCAGTGATTTCAGTGTAATTTTGTAGTTTTTCAGTTCTGTTATAATTAGGGTTTGATTTCCAAAACCTATATATTGGTCGTATCCTTATATTCTAAGGGAATTTGTACTCGTTTTAACTTAATAAAATTAGGGATTTGTTGAAGGGGTGGCGGCCACAATACCGTGCTCCAAGGGTAAGTCATTATTTTGAGATCATTATTTGCTTTCTAGATAGAGTAAATTGCTTTCTAGTTTAGGTTTTATTGCTTTCTAGATTAGGGTTAACCATATTCATGAATTAAAACTTGATTTTGCCTATTAAAAATATGAGTAGCTAATTAGTTTAGCTATAGAATGTATGTGAAGTTAGGATCCACCATGTAATTGCTTTCTAATATTTTTCTTCTTAAACAAAATAAATAAATACATGATTTTTCTATAAAAAGATTAAAATATAAGAACTCGAATATTAAGACTTTAATACGTTATACTTGAATTAGATTTCTTGATAGCCTATGCTTAATTAGGATTTGGGATTGTTGATTTTATCTTTTTTATTAAATTATCTAAAGATTTAGTTTGTTTTCATAAAAAGTAGTATTTTTGATGAGTTATACTTGCACACCACTTGATAGCTTATGTTTAGGGCACTTTAAATAAAGATTAAACTAAAAAAATCAATTTTTTATGATAGGAGAAGATAATAGAAATAAGAATATAGTTGGAAACTAGTGGATTCTAGATCCTAGGTTATTTAGATAATAATAAATCCAATCCAGAAACTCATAGTTAGTCCGTCTAAGGAAAGAGTAAGGAACGCAAAAACACCTAAGATCTCTGTGGGATGATCTGTAAAGCGCTATACCGACACTGTACGCTTGCAGTAAATATCACATCAATCTAGAGCATGTGCATGCCCCTTACAGATGTGTGCATGACCCTTGCGGGCGCGCACAGTGTGCCCCTTGCAAGTGCATGGAGTGCATTTGTAAGGGCACGCAGTGCCCACTGCATCCTGGACATGCATGTAGGTACTGGGCATGCGCGGTGTGCCTTTGGCTGCACGGGCCGATTTGGGCAAGCTCTGCCCTAGGAGTGCGCACACCTAGCAGCATGCGCACTTAGGCATGCTCATGGGCATGGGATGCGTTCATCTAGGAAGCGAGTGCCCCCTAGTGTGTGCTTTGCGATACTAAGAGGCGTGTTTCTCGGTGCGCACCACTACTTGTGTTTTTTGATTGCGCACACAGGATGGCAGGTGCTTGTTCGAGATGCGCATGCTCTTGAGGATGGGGTGCGCTCATCTGAAGGTGTGCGCTTTTCGATGCGCGCTTTACAGTGCCCATAGAGGTGCTCCTTGGCGTGCACCTCTAGTTGCACTTCAGGATTGTGCGCGCTAGGGATGTGCATGCTCATGGGACTGAGATGCACTCATCTGGAGGATGCGCGCTCTTCGAGCGATTTGGGGTGCCCAGTGGCTTGCTCCTTGGTATGCATCTCAGCTATGCTTCTTGATTGCACACGCCTAGGTGACATGCACTTGCTGGGACATGCACTCTCCTGGGGATGGAATGCACTTGTTTGGAGGGTAGGCGCTCTTCGATGCACGTTTTGCGGCACCTACAGCCATATTCCTTGGTGCGCGCCTCAAGTTGTGGTTCTAGATTGTGTGCGCGCATGGGCGGCGCGAGCTTGCTGGGGATGTGCGCGCTCCTGAGAATGGGATGCACTCGTCTGGAGAGTAGGCACTCTTCGATACGTGCATCGCGGCGTCCAGAGGCGTGCTCCTTGGCGCGCCCTCTAGTTGTGCTAGTGTATCGCACGCCTAGGAGCAGAGCACGGGCATCTGACATTCTTCTTTTAGCGAATTATTTTATTTTTTAGTGCCTACACCTCTACATTCTTATTGTGGTAAATTACGTGCCTAAGTGGGTTGAGGCTGCCGTCTACCTTAACAATGATTAGCGAAAGGTAGTTAAATTCTTGAAGAACACATACTTTCATAGTCTGGATTTTCTAAAGCCATCATTAGCAATGGGGGCTCCCATTTCTACAACAAAGCTTTTGACAAACTATTAAAAAAAAGTACATCTTCGCATATAAAGTAACAACACCCTACCATCCGAAGTCTAATGCACAAGCTAAACTTTCCAATAGGAAACTTAAGCAGATTTTAGAGAAAGCTGTTAACCCAAATTGCAAAGATGGGTCCCTACAACAGATTAATGCTCTTTGGGTGTATCGCACAACTTACAGAAGCCCCTAGACATGTTTCTGTATTAGTTAGTGCATGGTAAAGCATGTTTCCTTCCTTTAGCGCTCGAGCTAAAGCAATTGGGCATTGAAAGCCGTTAACGTAGATTTAATTAGTGCAGACCCACTAAAAAATCTCCAGATAAATGAACTAGATGTGCTTAGGCATGATGCTTATGTCAATGTGTGCATCTTCATGGAGAAGACGAAACTTGCTTACGATCAATCCATTTTGCTAGGTGCCGTTCATTCATCCAAGAAGGTGATTCTCAATGCTTTGCATCTTCATCTGTTCCCTAGAAAGTTGAGTTCACATTGAGCAGGACTTTTTTTTTTTTTTTGAGTGAAAACGGCGGGGTTGAACCCTCCGTGTTCCATTAACGATATGTTATAAAACTAGTACAGAAATGAAAGCAAAATAAACATCCGGGTCCAGGACTTATGCTTGTACAACATAGTAAGCTTAGTCAGGCAGATAATAAAAGAAAAAAGTACATAACTGGCCGTATGGCCATCATCTCGCACAATCGTCTTTGTTATTTCTAGTCCATCCCCTGTCCTCAATGTCTATCCGCTCCTATGCTGGGCTGACATCCTGGATATAGTCCTCCTCCTTATTTTTGATGCGAACTTTCTCTCTGTCAGATAACTGACCTGTCCAAAGTGATATATCAGAGTGAGCTTTGCAAGCACATTCATCAACCGCAAGGGTAGAACTATTAAATATCCTATTGTTTCTTTCTCTCCATAAGTTTCAGCACACTGCTACGACAACTATGTTTCTTTGGTGTTTGTTGTATGGGTCCATTCTAATCCTGTGCCAAATGTCCTCCGTTTGAGTTGTATGCATTTGTAATCTGGCCAAGGTGGCGCATCTGGTCCAGACGTGGGCAGTGCTGTTTATTGTCAAAATAATATATCCATATAGCGCCATAGATATCAAGAATCCCAAGGCCGGGCATATATGTTTTAGGGTGAATGTCAAAAAGCTCAAACTCTTTCTTGAGCTTTCTCAGCAGGAAGAGAAGTCCACTGACTTAATGGACCATCCATCATCTCCATGAGTCCACTGTTTCGTTTATATATATATATATATATATATATATATATATATATATATATATATTTGGGATCTATACTACTTGTAATGACTCTCACATATTGAGAAATTTTGTCTAGTCACATTCGATCACAGAAGTCTTTAGGATTCACTCATATTTAATTTTTTTACATTTTAGTTTTGTTTTTGTTTTCCATCAAGTAGAAACAAAATTAACAGTTTTTAGTGAATATAATACTTAGCATCCACTTGATGAAAAAACAAATAAAAACTAAAAAACATGATCAGACAACTAACGTGTTTATTTGTCATCCAATTTGGGACTTGCTAGGTTAATTTCTTTGCCATCCATTGATTCTTTTTTATTATATTAATTTTTTATTTTACTAATTTTTAAAATAATGCAAAAGAAATTAAATAAATTGTTGAAAATTGGAATTAGGGGTAATCGATTGATGATGTGTCAAAAACTATTTTGGGAGTTAATACCTAATTAACTATAGATGAGATGATTGTCCTACGATTGCCCTCATTATTCGAAAATTCATCATATATTGGGTTTGTGCTTATAAAATGTGTAAATGAAAAGTGGTATTTGGTAAATACTTGTTTTGTCACATCCATCCAGTGTATAGTATGAATTGGGAATTGATTCTTGCATTCTCCCTTTTCAGTACAAATATGGGGCCAAAGAAAATGATCATCGAGAAGGCTGGAGGAGAGTCATCTCAGGTCCAACTTCTTGTGCCGCGAGCAGGTCTGCACGCAATCAAGCCCAAATAGATGAGCGCCAATATGCACAGTTCCAGAAATTCAAACTCTAGCTGGAATGATGAGTGGATACGCGCGATGATAATCAGGAATCTGGAGTTTGAGCTTATTTTCTACCGCATTGGCCTCGACGAATACTCAAGGCATGAGCACACACCGACTTAACAATGAGATAGTCAAGGAGTTACTATGCCCACTTGGGGAAACCTGACCGAGACACCCCAATAGTGTCATTTGTTTGTGGCTAGGCGGTCAGATTCTCCAAGGCCGACATCTTTGCTGTCCTGTCCATAACACCAACCCTTGCAGACGTACCATTGTTCAACGACCCAGTGGTACTCGTACCAAACAAATCTACAGCGTTCAAATAGTGAGTCATCTGAGTATGGATTCAGCAGCAAGGGATTCTCGAAATCCGGACTCCTCAAGGGGAAGTTATTGTCCGTACGTGCTTCTGTTCTATAAGTAGAACAACTCATCCGCATCCACCATCACAGAAGTCTACGGAAAGGATGTGGTACGCTTTCACTGGATCATGAGGCGGAGATTGTTTGACGTGGCAGATATCACGCAGTCTTCAATGATACAGTGCATGCACCGAATAAAAAACTGCCTTTATCACCCACGAGTCACAAAGCCCGTGCTTGTTTTTATCATTGTTGACCGTTAGAATATGTTAGAATTATGGGTCTCAATCTCTCCCTCACACACATCACCCCACCAAAGGAGGCATTGATGGATTCTGCATCACTGCCAGGCTTGTCTTCCACGCAACCTGTGCCAGCTTCCTCTACAGCTACTCTAGGAGAGATCATGTTGAACAACTTGTGTGACTACATGAAGGACCAAATCACGAAGTTTGGAGGACGCCGAGATTGATTCAAGTAATGCCAGGAGCTAATGGAGCAGAGGCACGACCACCAATGAGATACATGCATGGTGTGTATTTGGCAAGCCCAGACAGGAGGCTGAGCCTTGGTCTCAGAGGAAAAAAGCAAAGAAGAAGAGGTGGAGGGAGATCAACCTTTTGACCCAGACATAGAGGAGGAGAACGAGAGCGATGCGGGCGATGATGATTGAACCAAGTGTACTTGCTTCCACCCTATTTTATTCTAGTGTCATGATGTTATTATGCTTTATTGTTTGTTAACATTCATTGAGGATTACTGCACTAGATAGGTTGGGGGTTGTGGACATGGGTATCACCTCATTTCATTTCTTCTATTTCTTTGGCATACTATGTATATATGTGTAGTATATATCTGTATATTATAGTACTTATGTATATCATACGGGGAAAAATAATAAAAAACTTTCAAAGATATTCCTGTAAAAAATTGACCTAATAACATGTAAGTCGGGAACTTTAAGGATATTTAAGCGTATTACAGATTTGACAGCTTTTTTGCTTTTATCTTCAATTGGAAATTGATATCTGAAAGTACAACCCCCCAAAACATCAACACGAGTATGCATGTATTCCATTTATTAATGGTTCATTAAAGCTCAAAACGAAGAGGATAACTAGACAGAGAGTCTTGTTCCTTTGGGAAAAAAAATAAAAATAAAGAAGATGGGCTTGATATAAGAGCATGAATATTTTAGTAGAAAATGAAATAAACACTGAGTAATTGGGTGCACGTGCCTCAGGCAGCATACATTCTCACGTGAAATTTGTTTATGGAATAAAAATGCAATTATTAGCTGAATAATTGGATATTTGTGCCGCACAGAAGCATAGACATTCCTATGAATGCTGAATAATACAAGAAAAAACGTCTTATAAAAATTAAGAGGAAAAGATGATTCATTTGTATGAACTGAATATGAGGCCAAAATGAACCATGGCACAATTACATGGGCGCATAATAGTGTTCTAAATATCGGGTACCGGTGATATATCGGTCAATCAAATTACATATTGGATAGCAGGCGGGATATCATAATATGACTTTAAATACTGAAATATCATATCGGTGTCATACAGTTTAACAAATAATCATTTAACTGCCTATATAGAACATATTAAAATACATAAAATAAATTTATGATACTTATATTTCCTTATTTATATTCTATTTACGAATTTGGAGAAACCATTTAGAACTTGCATATGCACAATGCGACATATAATCATAATCCAAGTGAATAATCAAGTTCAACTTTTAAAACGCAAAAAAGAAAACCAAAACATATAAGAACATCATATTAAAAATATCAATCAAATTACCTAATAAACATAAAATAAATAAATAAAAAATAAGTTATCAAGAAAAAAGAAAAATATTTCTACAATATAAAAGTGATATAATTTACAACATTGTCATTTAAATGAGTTTATCTAAAACATGCTAAAAACTTTAAATATCAATATCTACAACACATTTTCTAGTTAGATTCGGATTCTATTGGTTTATTCAAAAGTATGCCTTACTCCTCATCATCTGATGACAAATCTGTTGGTGATGTGTAAGTTTCTTCCTCATCATTTTCATTTGATGCGAGTCACTGCTTAAATTCCCCTTAGAAGTTTTATTACTTTTGAACTTGGATATCTTAATTCTTTCACTCTTTCTTTTTTCCAGAGTAGCACCCATAACAATCGAAACCTGTCAAAAAGTTAATTGCTCTTCAAGAAAGACCTCATCATCACTAGTCTCGTGTGGATCGACATTTTTTTTCTGAAGCATAAACCATTCGGTGATCTTTTCCTCTTTATTATAAAGTTTGTTCTTGAGCCTTGCATTGAACTGGATAAAAACTAAGTCATGCAATTTCTTAGAATTTATCCTATCTCTTTTTTTCGTATGCACCTAAATAAGAGATAATCACATAAAATTCGTTGAGAGTATATTTGTTTAGGAGAAAGAAATATTTTACTAGCTAATTACAAATTGTAAAACCATCTCAAATGTGCTCCAGTTCCGTTCATAATCCAAAGAACTTGTTGTCAGGCTGAAAATCCTTATTATCATGGTACTTAATTTGGAAGCATCTGTCCTATAGAATTATCATCATTGAGCTAGTAATGAATATTTAGAAATAGGTATTAGTAAAATAGTTTCTTAAATTGAAAGTATGTTGAATTGTTGCATTTCTTTGAATTGTTGCATTTCTTAAATTGAAATGTATACTTGAATTAATGATTCTCTTTACGTTTGACTTTACAAAAACATTCCAAATGATCTATTTTGATATTGATACATTATAAGCTACTATGCAATCTTAACAATTGTTGGCAGTGAAAATATCTAAGTAAATAGAGTTTTCCACAATAGAACGCGAAGCTAAATCAGTAGCTCCGCGTTTGGCTATATTAACCTTGCATTTGAACAAAACGCGGAGCTATTCAATAGCTCCGCGTTAGTTCTGCGTTTTGGTTCTTAGCTCCGCGTTTTGATGCGATTAGCTCCGCGTGAGCAGATAACCAGATTCTCAAATTGATTAAGATTATGATTTGGACTTATCCAAATACCCAAATCAAGTCCGATCAGAATTCTAAATCAAAAGATTTAAATCAAAACTAAGATATTTGATTGGAATCCTTGATGAGAACAAATTCTATTTAGATAGAAACTCTCAAATTATCCTAAAGCTATAAATACCCTCTTGGGAAAGCCCTAGGGGTCTTCTTTTCTTCTTTTCGGCATCTTGGAGAATTCAAGTTACGCATAGAGTTTTGAGTTCGTGAAAGACCAGAGAAGATCGTCTACAGTCAGCCGTCATCTTTAAGAGAGAAGATTTCGACGTCAGATCGTCCAAAAGAGCTGCTTGACAGATCTCATCGCCACAGATCCCACACTATTTTGTAAAAGAGAGCGATTGACATATAAAATCCTCTCGTTTGTTCTTTCTTTTTCTTATTCACTTTCGTTGTAAATCAAGTTATTTCAATGGAAGGAAGGCGAAGAAATTCCGTTGTGAACAAACTAGCGACCATAGTGGGAGCCATCTATTTCACTAAAAAAGAGATTGTGGCGCAATCGGACGTCGATATGATCGGATCCGACGTAGACATGCTGGTCATTAAAATCGACTAGCAGAAGTACGAGGAGTACCTCTCCTCTGAATCATCAGGTAACCTGAATGAAACACGACACTATCGTCGCGTGCGCTCCAATACCCGAGCAACGGGTAAAAAGGTATCCACCGAGGAACGGGGATCCTTAGAGACCGCGGCCATAGAGCCGGTGTTCGAACAGGAAATCCCAGCAGAGGATGACTTCCCTACTGCCGAAGAAGACCTGGGAGCTGGATTGACCAGAACCCAACTCCGAAATAGAAATCGGAGAGCAAAGCGAAAAGCCCTCAAAACCCGCCTTGATGCGGAGCTAACATCATAGAACGCAAGGCTATGTTCCCTCGCAAACTGGCTTGCGCTAATTGCAAGACTAGCCATTATCGCGTTAAACGCGAAGTCTCAACTTGCGTTGATCGCAAGGAAAAACCAGCATGTGATATTCCACGCGAGGCTATTACTGAGCTTAGCGAGAAACGCGAAGCCAGTAAGATTTGCGTTAGTCGCAAAATTTCTGACACTCGCGAGAAACGCGAGTATAAAATCTCCTTAAAGCCAGCATTGTGATTCTCCACGCGAGGCTACTACTAGGCTTAGCGAGAAACGCGAAGCCAGTAGTACTTGCGAGAAACGCAAGATTTTTGATACCTGCGAGGAACGCGAGAACAAAAATTCCTTAAAGCCAGCGTGTGACACGCGAGGCTACTACTGGGCTTAGCGAGAAATGCAAAGCCTGTAGTACTTGCGAGAAACGCAAGATTTTTGATACCCGCGAGGAATGCGAGGACAAAAATGTCTTACAGCCAGCGTGTGATTCTCCACGCGAGGCTAATACTGAGCTTAGCGAGAAATGCGAAGCCAGTAGTACTTGCGAGAAACGCAAGATGCCTCAGCTCCGCATAAATCGCAAAGACGATTGGCAAATTGTCGTTAATCGTAAAAATTGTGCTAGACGCGAAATCTTAACTTGCGTTAATCGCAAGAGTAAGCCAGTGTGGAGAAATTTTCCTCCACGCAAGGCTATGATTCCAGAAGAGAAACTTCTAAAGAAACGCTAAGCAAGCATAAAACGCGAGGCTCACATAGATTTTAATTTGAATTTTGATAATAATGTAGCTGATGTAGTAGAGAGTGAGTGGGTTATCAATGAAAACATAAAGTTAGTCTACGAGCCTACTGTAGCTACTGAATCTGAACCGTCTTGCACTTCCACCGAAGTGGATGGCCTGTCCGAACTTGAGATTCTGGCGGCATACTATTTGCCACTCAGGTCATCCCTCCTCTCTCAATAAAAAATAATTAAGGGAAAATGTCACTTCTTCGAAGTGCCTCCTCGACAAGGGTCCCAAAAGCCGATCATGTTCGGTAGAGTAATTACGTCACCTCGACAAAGACAAAGCAGTGAAAGTGATGAACAAACATCACCTCAATTTCACATATATGAACAGAAATCCCGACAAATAATGGAGAACATGGGTTATAATTTTACTCAGAAACCATGATTAAACTTTGGAAAAGGGCGACGGAATCTTATACCCTCGTTTAGACCGAGAGGAAAGAGCCCAGATTATTATCAAAAGACTTGTAGGGGGTTGGGCTATGTATCTACTCCTCCCTCATCACCATCCGGACAAGAAGAAAGTTCTTCGGCTGATGATGAATCACCTCCGCTTGATCATGACTCGGATCTAAGTACTGGCACTTGGTTTCAATCTTTGACAGCCAATATGGTTTCAGCCGTACTAGAAAGCGACGAGGAACCAATTGATGTTCAAGATGATTCCTGGGCTAAGCATATGGACACTCTCTGGGATGTCCGCTTTGAACAGCGTGACTCGCCCACAGAAGATAAGCTAATACAAGTCAATATGGGAACGGACGAAAATCCGAAGCCCATCTTCGTAAGCGACACGCTAACTTCCTTGGAAAAGGAGGAACTTATATCTCTTATCAAAGTTATGAAGACATGCCCGGGCTTGACCCGCAAATTGCCACGCACCGGTTAAATATTAAAGAAGATGTCAAACCAGTTAAACAACAGCAAAAGGCGTTTTCGACCGGAATTGATGGAGGCAATAGTTACCGAGGTCAACAAGCTTATAAAATCCGGATTCATCCGTGAAAAGCAACATCCTGATTGGGTGGCTAACATAGTGCCGGTTTGTAAGAAGAACGGCAAAATCCGGATATGCATCGATTTTCGAGATCTAAATGCTGCATGTCCTAAGGATAAATTTTCACTCCCCATCACCGATGTAATGATTGATAATACTTGCGGTTATGAGAGGATGTCCTTTATGGATGGCTTCTCAGGCTATAACCAGATTAAAATGCACCCAGATGATGGAAAGCATACGGCTTTCAGAACGCCGCTGGGGGTATACTGTTATACGGTGATGCCTTTCGGATTGAAGAATGCCGGTGCCACCTACCAACGAGCGATGAGCGTCATATTCAAGGAACATCTGCACAAAACGGTAGAGTGTTATGTGGATGACTTAGCGGTCAAAAGCAGAAACAAAGAAGATCATCTGCATGACTTAAGGACAGTCTTCGATCTTATGTGAAAACATCACTTGAAGATGAACCCCACTAAGTCTTTCATGGGGGTGTCCAGCGGGAGATTCCTTGGGTTCATAATAACCTCAAAAGGAATTTTCCATGACTCCGAAAAGGTGAAAGCAATTAGTGAAATGCCACCGCCCCGCAATCTTAAAGAATTAAGGGGGTTATAAGGAAAGTTAGCTTATATCCGGCTCTTCATCTCCAATTTATCAGGGTGATGCCAGCCGTTCTCTAAACTCATGAAAAAGGGGATTTCTTTCGTATGGGATGAGATATGTCAAAAGGCGTTTGACGATCTCAAAGAATATCTCACGAAGCCTCCTGTTCTTATGGCACCGGTCCTTGGGCAGCCATTTCTTATATATGTAAGAGCCATGGATGATGCTTTAGGAGCATTACTTGCTCAATATAATGAGCATGACCATGAACACACCCTTTATTACTTAAGCAGGACAATGATCGGAGCCGAGCGTCGGTATACCCCGATCGAAAAAGAATGTTTAGCCCTAGTGTTCGTTGTTCAGAAAATGCGACACTATCTTTCAGCACAAACGATACATGTCATCTCACGGGTTAATCCTTTGAAGATTCTGATGACAAAACCAGGATTCTTAAATGGCCGATTGGCGAAATGGGCATTGCTACTATCGCCATATGATATACACTTTGTCCCTCAAAAAGCCATGAAGGGACAGGCGATTTCAGATTTCCTTGCAGACCATCCAATTTGGTGCAATTCCAAACAGACGTCAGAGGTCAACACAGTTAGCAAAGAACAACCATGGCAATTGTTTTTTGATGGTGCTGCCAGACGATCTGCTGCCGGAGTGGGGTTGTGCTAATATCCCCACATAAACATATATTGTCTAACGGTTACTCATTAATGGAACCGTGCACGAATAATGTGGCGGAGTACAACGCGCTCATTATCAGCTTAAAAATGGCTTTACAACTGGGGGTGAATTATTTAGAAGCATATGGATACTCTAAGCTCATTGTCAATCAAATGACGGGTGAGTATGAAGTCAGACATGAAGCCCTCATCCCCTATCATCAGCTAGCCATTGAGCTAGCAGGATATTTTGAACAATTTTATATATATCATATATCTCGGAATGAGAACGTCTACGCAAATGCTCTTGCCGCGTTAGCTGCAACATTGGCGATCCCACCAGGTGAAGCTAAAAGCATTACTATTGGTAGCAGAGAACTCCTCCACCCAGATACGGTATTCCAAACCAAAAAGATGTACTAGACAGGCTTAATTCTGGAATCCCGTGATTGACGATTTCCATTTATAGATTACGCTCTATATGGGATACTACCAGAGGATCCGAAGGAAGCCGCCTTGATAAAGAGGAAGGCCCCGAGATTCTACTTTGATCGTACACTTCAAATTTTGTATAGAAAGTCAAATGATGGTCTGCTACTACGCTGCATATCAAAAGCAGAAGCAGATAAAGTGCTGAGGGAAACACATGATGGAGTGTGTGGAGCTCATCAACCCGGTCCCAAACTTGGAGACCGCATAAGAAGGCTAGGATACTACTGGCCAAAGATGATTGCAGAGGCAATGACATACACTAAACGGTGCCATGCATGTTAGGTACATGCTAATTTCATTCATCAACCCCCAGAATACTTGCACAATACCGTTGCTAGTTGGCCATTTGAGGCATGGGGAATGGATATTGTGGGGCCAATAACTCCCCCGTCATCCAGAGAACATCAGTTTATTCTTGCAATAACCGATTATTTTTCAAGATGGGCCGAAGCCGTGCCCATGAGAGAAGTAAAAATGACAGATGTGATTAATTTCATCAAGTATAATGTCATTTACCGTTTTGGCGTCCCCCAAAGGATCATTCATGATAATAGACCGCAATTCATCAGCCAGGGATTCTCAAGATTCTACGATAAGTTCAGAATCAAAGATATTGCTTCAACGTCATATAACCCCGCGGCTAATGGGTTAGCCGAAGCTTTCAACAAGACAATCATTAAACTCCTTCGGAAGTTTGTCTCCTCTAACAAAAGGGACTGGGATGAAAAGCTGGGAGAGTGTTTATGGGTTTATCGCACCACCGTTCGTAGCCCAACAAAAGCTACCCCGTTCTCTTTGGTTTACGGAAGTGAGGCCGTCTTGCCTCTTGAAATCCAGATACCATCATTAAGAGTGGCCTTAGCCACAAAGATGACGACAGAAGAGCGCCATCAACAAAGATTGTAAGAACTAGAGGTGTTAGATGAAAAACGTCTCAAGGCTCAACAACAAATTGAGTTGTATCATGCCGAATCTCGCAAACGTTCAATAAGAGCGTTAAACTAAGGACCTTTAAATAAGGAGACTTGGTTCTGGCTATTAAAAGGCCAATGATTCTAACCCACAAGACTAAGGGTAAATTTGAACCTAAGTGGAAAGGACCGTTTGTTGTGGAGACGGTATACTCTAGTAGAGCCTATCGCTTAATGAATCAGAACGGTGATAGAATGATGATGCCAATCAACGGCAAATTTATGAAGAAATACTATGCCTAAACTAAACCAGAACGATGACAGAATGACTGTCACATCTGGTTCAGATCCCTAGGAGTATAACTATCCACTTGTTCAAGTTACGCAGATGAGCACTTGAACTTCTTGCTTAAGACTAGGCATGCGCAATTTGACGCCTCTACCGAAATCTGATGGTCCTGACCCGATCATCTTGGTATGTGCAGTTCAAGTTACGCATGAGAGTCTTGAACCGTCTCCACTTGTTCAAGTTACGCAGATGAGCACTTGAACTTCTTGCTTAAGACTAGGCATGCGCAATTAGGCGCCTCTGCCGAAATCTGATGATCCTGACCTGATCATCTTGGTATGTGCAGTTCAAGTTACGCATGAGAGCCTTGAACCGCCTCCACTTGTTCAAGTTACGCAGATGAGCACTTGAACTTCTTGCTTAAAACTAGGCATGCGCAATTTGGCGCCTCTGCCGAAATCTGGTGATCCTGACCCGATCACATTGGTATTAGCAGTCTAAGTTATGTAGATGAGCCTTGGACTGTTTTACCTAAACAACTAAATCATTTTGATGACAAGTTATCTGTTGTGCAAACAAATTTTGTAGCCAACAGGTAAAAGAATCAAAAGATTACCTTTATTCATCAATAAGGATGAAGTTACAAAGAATCAGTAAAGTTCTCTCTTTTATTACAAGTTCTTATTACAAAAAAGAATGAAGAATAAAAGAATAGAAAGAAAGTTATGGATCTCCTAGAGCCTCAACTTATTCGTCGTCTCGACAATTACTCGACGACGAGTCTCCTCCACGGAGTGTTGAGCCTGCCGGCATAAATCATCATCGTTTATTGCCAGTTGTTGGGCCAACCGATGGCGAGATTCTTCAATAGTACGGCTTCTTATTTCGCCTTCCTGTTCGAGCTGTCCTTGTTGAAGAATAAGCTCTTCCCGTTTCTTAACGGATTCTTCTAACCGAGACTCACTGGCTTCCAGAATAGCTCGAGCCTTAGTAATAGTCTCTCTGGCTTTAAGGATGGCGGCCTGACTCTCCTCAATCTCGAAGTCCACTATCTCTAAACTCCTGAGGATTGATTCTTGACTGGCTCGTAGTTCTGCCAACTCCCGAGACCAGACTTCCTCTTGGCGCCTCAGTTCCTCTTGACAAGCCACTAACTCTGACCGAAGACGCGCCAATTCGATCTCAGTGATCGCTTCGACATCCGCTTGGTGAATTGTGTTTAGCATATTCACCTGTTCTTCTAAAGGTTCAAGGCGGGCCCGATAGGGAGCTGCTCGGTCACATCTCCCAATCCTTTCAATATTATCCAAATAGCTGGACAACATTGGACGTCCAAGATTAAAGAAATCTCTTCCATCAAGAATCATCCCGATACACCTCCTTAGTAGCCGCATAAAGTCATTTACACTATGGTTGAAGAATTCTTCAAGAGGGTCCATAGTGTCTGTGTTTAGAGCAGGCAACGCTAAGGAAAATGTCGCTGGAGGAGGAGTGACGTCCGTTGGAGTCAAAGAGGAAGAAGCCCATCCCTGTACCAGATTCATAACATGCGGGGCCAATAAAACCAATATGGACATGGCAGAGCTGGGAATCTGAGGAGAAACATCATTAGTATAGATTACTCGGACAGTGCCACCAGCAGGGGTAGACGATGGTGTGTCTTCACCCGAAGCTCCTCCCGTGGCAGAAGTGGCTTCGAATGAGAACTTCAGATTTTCTTCATCTCCCGTTGGCGGAGTACTTGGTGCTGGAGGAGTCACCAACGGCTCAACAGCCATAATGGTAGATGGCGTTAATACTGCTGGTTGAGGAGCAGAGGGCACGCCAACGATTACCGGAAAGGTTTCTTTAGAGCGGACCGCAGGTGTTGGAGATGGCAGACTTGGGGAGGGCGTAGCTTCTGTTGCTACAGCCTCGACAACCACCTCTGTCCTATCATTACTCCCGAGTTCATCAATAGGGGGAACTGAAGAAGGAACAGAGGGAGGAGTTGTCATGAAGTAGTCTGCATCAAACTCATTTGCAGAACTACCTAATCCACCTGCTGAGCCAGTTGTGCCAGAATAATCCACCTTCTCCTTAGACTCTCCCCTGGTAGTAGAATGCATCGGCGAGTGGGGCTGACCACTGCAAAAAGCAAACAAATAGTGTTGCACATAATGATGAAATGAATAATGAACAGAAGATAAAATATAAGAGCCATACCAGGAGAAACAAATCCAGTGGTCGGATTTGAAGGGGGAGCCATCGCTGTTTCCAAGAGCGCATCCGTTTCGCTACCCAATGGTTGCGTCGCGAAATGATCAACAGATTCTGCGGTTCGGGGAGTTAGGAGCTCAGTAGCTCTTGGAGCGTCAGCAGGTTTACTCTCCTCTGCTGGCGCCGGAGACAGAGTTGAAGCCAACAAATCTGAAGCAAACTTGGCTACCGCCTCTTGAGGGACTAAGAGGGTCCCCAGGGCTAATTTCTGCTTCTTTTTCGCTAGTTCGTCTCTTACAGGTCCATGGCGTTTAACGGTTGGACTCCGGGGACGGGGAACCAAGTCTTGAGTGGCACCACCATCATTGCCGTCATCATCATTGCCATTATCATCATCACCATCAGAGTTGCCCAAGTCTGATGGATCGGCCACCGCACCAATGAATTCGTCCATTCCTTTCACCCTCACTTTTGGCTCCTTTGCGGCTAGCATAGAAGGCCTCTATCTCCTTGCAGCAGCTGCGGTTGATGGAGAAGTTAGGCACTTCAACATTAGCAATGCTGTACCAGGTACAGAAGCTTAACACTATGCTGAGCTCTGGCGATTTCAGGGATAGCATAAATTCTGCTCCAGTTCCTCCAACAACAAAATGGAACCAGCCCCGTGCCCCTGCATATAGATTCCCTTCGTATGCCAACTCTTTGTTTGGATTTCCTACATAGAGCTGCGTATATCCAAATTGACGAGCAAATCTGCTCGGGATATACGGCTCTATGTAGCACATGGTGTCTTGCCTGTACACCAAGTGTTCGAGGCGAATATTCAACAACCACTAGAAAACCCCTGAAGATAAGTTGGTGAACTATTCTGCTCCCAAAATATCTTTAAATTTAGATCCATACTCTCCCCCGAGGAAGTTCAGGAAGCAGCGGAAGATCTCATAGTTTTGATGATGATGGAGTGTTCTGCAGATTTGAGACATGTAATTGCTTTTCCAGACAGAACGCTCATATTTCTCTACGAAGAATGGCTTGTCAGTTGGGTTGTAATCCGCAGCACTCATCAGCGACGGGCAGTGCATGACCAGCCACGCCATTAAATATGTATAGGGTATCTCTACCCTTGGGTTTGGTGTCTTCACCGTGGCAGCTTCTTTGGCCGCTTTACCCTTCCCAGCTTTGCCTTTATTCTTCTCAGCTGGCATGAAACTGTTGCAAAGGGCCCGGAGCCCACTTTGGAGGTTGGCAACCATTGCTGGTAACAACCCGAACGGTCGACCATAGGCCAATAGAACGGCTGGATAGACAACATTCTTGGCGATGGCCTCCTTGGAAAGAGAAGGGACAACACATCTCTTTAATCAAAGCATCAGGAATCCCGCAAGCAGACTCCTGTCTGAAATTGGGAACTGTGCCTAGTAGTGGAAGCTCTGAAAGACCGTGCCAGGACCAAATCCTCCTTCATTTGATTCAGTCGTGTATGATGTGGCTTCTAATTTGGAGATATGCTCCTTCACTTCTTCAATACTAATGGAAGGGCATCCACGAATCATAGAGAGACTCTCATTCAGATTAATGAAGAGATAGTCTGCCCACTTCCTATGGCAAATTCCCCAGTTCCTTACTCCAGCCAGGTCGGCACAAATATGATAGTGGGACATTATTTCCCAGTAGGTCTGGTAGATGTGCTCATCCCCTGCTTTCAGCATCTTCAACTCTTCAGCAGTGGGGATATATTCCTCATAAGGAACTTCGCCCCATTGATAAACCCGACACTTCAAACATCTCATGGAGAGCAAATCCAAGCTCACCCACAGGTGTAAAGAAGGTGCCGGTCTCGAGATTATACATCTCCAGCAGGCAGAATAAATGGTATGCACTTTGAGGCAAGCCAAACTGGACATTTCTAATGGCTTTGTACAAGCCAATTTCCTTTAGAGTCTACTCATGGGTGTCCAGTATGTGTTTGACAAGTCTGAACCACCACATGTTGCCCGAAGAGTGGACCCATCCAAGCATTCTAAAGTCTTTGGCAGGGTACTGACCGCCCTTGGCCAAGAATTCACTAAGAAAAGTCTTAGCACGAATCGGGACTTCACCAACAGAGTGTTCTTTGGTGACTCTGCTTGGGAGGAGCCCCGTAATACATCTGGAGGGACCGTCTTGAAAGGCCCCAGTCGCAACACTATCATATTCACGAGTTAGCTCAAATTCTAGCTCGCGGCGGGAAGACAAACTCTAGAGATACACCAAGGGGTAGCTATGCTCCATGTCAGGTAGAAACATGAAAAGATCCCCGGCCTGGTACAACCATTTGCCCTCCTCTTCAAAGAGGATCTTATCAGAGTGATCCAATGTATCTTCGAAGAGGAATGCGGGCTTTTCAAATACCTCTCAATTCGTGGCCTCAAAAGGGACGCCAGTGATAATTTTCCGTGCAGTAGCAGGGCTGTATCTGATCAGCTTTTCCCTGTGCTCCCTGAGACCTAGCTTGAAGGCAGGAAGATTAGTGGTGAAACGGAACTGAGTTGCTGAGTCTGCACCGCCAACGAAACCAAAGTGATTTCCTTGGGAGATTGGATCCACTGAATAGCCAACTGCAAAAGTGGAATTAAGAATTAGGAAAATTTCTACAAATCAGAAAATTTTTCTAAGTATGAAAACGCGGAGTTAGGGATAACTCCGCGCAAAGTTAAATGAAATAACTTCGCGTTCAGAAACACGAAGCTAAGGAGGATAACTTCGCGTTTACAAAAGCAAAGCTAAAATTCTAACCTCGCGTCAGAACGCGATAGCTAGCAAAAATAACTTCGCGTTTAAAACGTGGAGATAACACGATAGTTTCGCATGGAGGAAGATCAGAGATCTTTTCCTTTTTCTCCAAGCCATTTGGCCAAAGTATGGCGATCTCGCCGGTAAAAGAAATGATTGACCGATTAAAACCGAGCCAAATCACTCTAAAAGTGTTCCAAAAAGCCCCAAAAGTGAGGTTCTTACCTCCGATAGGCGAGGCGTAAACTGGCTCGCCGCTGCTTGCGCCAGTCGCCGACAGCGAGGCTGCGCGTGAAGAAGCACGGGTTTTGGGTGCCATTTCTTGAAGAAATCGATGGAAATTCGGTCAAAATTGATCGGGTCACTTGGTCGCCTGAATCATTTGAGCTCTAGTCGCCTGAGTTCTTGAAATCTCTTCGAATGAAGTAAGGAAGAGAAAATAAGAGACTCCATTTAAATGGAGAAAACCGCCCCTTGGTATTCGGCGCGAAGTTTGGAGCGACTACTGATCAGTTGCTCTCCAAAACGCGAAGCTATTAGCTTTGCATAATGATCTAAAGCGCGAAGTTATTAACTCCGCGCAAATATGCAAAACACGAAGCTAACTTGGTATTTTAGCTACGCGTTTCTATGAAGCTCAGACTTGGCAAGTGTGATCAGGCGCCTCTGCCGAAATCTGATGGTTATAACAACGATCATTTTGGCATGTGCAATTCAAGTTACGCATGAGAGCCTTGAATTGTCTCCATCAAACTAAGGCATGTGCAATTAAGCGCCTCTGTCTAAGTTAAAATGATCCTCATCCGATCATTTCAGGTACTAACAAATCTAAGTTACGTAGATGAGCCTTAGATTATTTTACCAAAACAATGAGTTATTTATTTGTTGAGCAAGCAAAATTCTTGAAGCCAACAGATAAAGAGATAAAGAGTTATCTTTATTCATGAAGCAAAAGGTTACAGAAGAAGTGGGAGTTATAGTTCTCCCAAAAGCTTCAACCTATTCATCGACTCATCAATAACCCGACAACTAGTCTTTTCCGTGGGGTGTTGAAATTCCCTGGTTCACATGCAAAAGATCTCCTCTGCAAATATCAACTATGATCTGTTTAAAGTTCTTAGTGGATCATCTGAAGATACT